>JAREYC010000001.1:177865625-179288750 GCA_030015325.1 Cryptoblepharus egeriae | reverse complement strand
AGTTTGAAGACAACAAGGTGTTCCCCATGAGATTTGTCTGCCGAACCTGATCAGATTCTTACAAGATGCGAGATTCTCACACAACCCCACATTTGAGGCAAAATATCTTCAGACTGAAGCACTTCGGGTTTTCCACCATCAACAGTCCTTGAAAGCAAAAAGCAAGACAGAGTTGGGTGTCTGGTGTAAGGATGTTCCTATGCAGATGATGGCAAAAGGGACAGAATCAGCCCAACCATGAGGTAGCTGAAGGCAGGGAAAACATGGGTAGAAAACATGCCCAACTCGAAAACATGCCCAGAAAACATGCCCAACTCGAAGCACCCACCTGCCTTCAACTGCTCCTTATCCTTTAATGCCTGGATGCAAAAGGAAGGAAGGAAAGAAGGAGATGTTGGCTGGCGCAGTGGCTCTCATTCTAGAGACGCTGGAGGATGCTGACTGATTTATAAATGCAAACAGGTATGGATATAATGGGGATGGGGAGCAGTGATATCCCCCCAAGTAGCAACTTTTTTAATCATTGACACATAACTGCCCTGTCATTTTCATAAACCACTTAGAATTGGTAATTGGGCCCACAGGGCACAATGCAGATTTCCCTTTTTGCCAGTGCAACTTGCATCAACTGAAAAGTGTTATGTAAGTGCCATAAAGCACTTTTGCACCACTCTAGAGGAGGTAGGCTGGCACATAGATTTGTGCTGGTATTCATCTGCCGCTGCAGGTACTGAGGAGAAATAGGTTTGTGCTGGCTGATCTAGGGTGATGAATGGGAGGAGTTCAGGGGCTTGAGGAGGGTGAGTGGTGGGCAGGACTATGGACAGGCAAAGCAGATGGGGGAGCAGGATGAGGGACTGGGAAGTGCTAGTGCCAGATCCAAATCCTTTCCCAGGCAGCTCTACATGTCCCAGGCTGCTCAGATTTGTGTCACAGATTTTGGTGGTGCAGATTAAAGTAGACCCTTTAGGGCAGTGGTCAGGGAACAGGCAAATTACCCCAAATGGGGTAAAAATGAAATTCCTGGGGGTAATGGATGGGGCATTGGAGAGAAGTTTGAGCCAGCCATGGCTTTGCACAGCTAAGTCTGAGCACTGTAGGAACACATCCTACATTTTGTCCTACATTTTAAAAAAGTCCGGATTTTTTTGAATAGATTCAATAAAATTTTGAATTCAAATAATAATATATTATTTCCTTTCTTTCAAATCAATGGGGTAATGTTAGCATATTTAAATATATTTTGGGGTAAAAGGTAAAAAGGTTCTTTGACCCCTGCTTTTGTGACATTACCAGGGATAAGAGAGACGTTTCCCCTTGCAGCAAGTAGTGCAGCAGGAGCCTCAAACTTGCACTCAACGCAGCCCAGGCACATAAGGATTACACTGAGAGTTTGACAACTACAAAGCATTGCAAAACTAGTGTGTAAAGTGTGGAATTTTGAACCTCACCTTAGGTGCCCAGAGAGCAAAACACAGGAGAGAAAGCATTGCAGGAAAAGTCTGAGAAGAAACAGAAAAAATGAAGATCCAGAAGACCAGCAGCAGCACTGCAACAGCAGCCTGTGGCAGTGGGAGTTCTTGGGCAGCAAAAGCAGCAATGGGTGTCCAAGGCAGTGTCTGCAACAGTGCTTGTGGCAGCATCTGCAGCGCCTGCAGCACCTGCAGCCATCCTATCTGCGGCACCTACAGCGCCTGCAGCCACACTGCCCGCAGCATCTGCAGGTCCCCTTCCTGCAGCAACTATAGCACTCGCAGCCGGGGTGGCACTTGCAGCCAGTTGCCTGCAACAACTGCAGACACCTTGCCTGCAGCCATCCCGCCTGCAGAAACTGCAGTGCCTGCAGCAACTGGCTGCAGCACCCTGCCTGCAGCAACTGCAGTGCATGCAGTCACCCTGCCTTTAGCCATTCTGCCTGCAGCACCTGCAGACGCCCTATCTGCAGCCATCCCGCCTGCAGAAACTGCAGCACCTGCAGCAACTGGCTGCAGCACCCTGCCTGCAGCAACTGCAGTGCCTACAAGCACCCTGCCTTCAGCCACTCTGCCTGCAGCACCTGCAGACGCCCTATCTGCAGCCATCCCGCCTGCAGAAACTGCAGCACCTGCAGCAACTGGCTGCAGCACCCTGCCTGCAGCAACTGCAGACACCCTATCTGCAGCCATCCCGCCTGCAGAAACTGCAGCACCTGCAGCCACCTTGCCTGAAGCCATCATGTCAGCAGCAACTGCAGCACTTGCAGCCACCCTGCCTCCAGCCATTCTGCCTGCAGCACCTGCAACTACCTCTTGCCATAGCTCTGTCTGCTGCAGCTGCACGATGGTCTGGAAGATCTCAGGAGAAGCTGTGGCAGCAAATAGAAGAGAGGCCTCCACATCTCCAGCATCATTAGAAGCTGCCAGAAGAGCGGTATATTGTTGTTTGGAAATCTCACTTTTCTGGTCAATTGTGGCACCTGCCACAGTGGCCTACCTGGGATTCTAGGGGGAAATGCCCCAGGCGTCCTTCCTGCAGAGGCCATCTCTCCAGCCTTGTGCCCTGCCCTGCTGCCCATCTTTATCAAGTTTCTTTTAAGCCAAGGAAGCTGGCTGCTCTGCTGTCTTCTTTCCCTTAAAAAAACTATTCTTGGCCACCTCCTCCTCTCCCACCCTTTTTTGAAGAGAAAGAAAAGGGCACCTCTCAGTTTAGTGCAGTCCGACAGCACGACTGTGTGATGGCTTCCCCTTCCTTCCCTTAAAAAACAATGGGAGAAAGGAGGGTGAGGCCCAGAGTGAGGCCACGTGGCAGAGCAGTAGCCCTGGCTGTGTCAGTGGGGCTGGGGGTTGAGCAAAGCCTGCCCTGGAGGAAGGACGCAGCACCCTGTTGCATCACGTTGCAGCTTCAGGCTGCTCCAGGCCAATCCGGGGGGAGGGGGTTGGAAGCCATGGGAATAAAAGTGAAGCCCACCCCCCATCAGCAGCATCTTGGCATCTGCCCACCCGCCCAGGTGACAGTGTGGGATTAGCCGGTCGCCTTCGGGGCCGAGTAGGAATTTTTTCCACCCCCCTCAATTGGCCTCCAGGAGGGTGGTTTTTTGCCTACTCTGCACTGTGACGCTGGAAGGGCTTTGTGATAGTAGAGGCAGTGCCACTAACTAGTGTAGCCCCCGGTCACAAGGGCTGGTTAGTGAGGGTTTGGCGGGAGCAACACAGAAGAGACAGTGGAAAGAGAAGACAGTGAAAAGAAGTGGAAAGAAGAGACAGTGCAGGAGAAGGCAGGGGAAAGTGAAAGTGAAAGACAGGTGAGTGTCTCCTCAGCTTCTCAGGGCTTTGGGACTCGGGGCTGGAAATGGAACCCCTCAGGGAGAATTTCTAGCCTCGTTCCTTCAGGGTCCTGCGAAGGATGACTTAGGCCTGTGGTTCTCAAAATGGGGCATCAAGATGCCCCAGAATCCTGTGCTCTGCCCCTTAAAGAGTGGGAGGGGAGAAGGCAGTGTCACGATCGCCAGGGTTGCATCTTTATGGAGGGTTACATGGGCTTGCCTGAAAGCCTCTTAGCATCAAGCATCTAGCGTGCCTGTCTCAAGAGTATGGGAAGCCTTTCACCAGCCTCCATAATGCCTCAGAGGGTTGCAGAGGTTTAAAAGTTGTGATCACAATGTGTTTCTGGATTTGCATAGCAAACTGGAAGTGAATTGCAACTTTCACTCCCTTTTTCGCCTGGTGTCTTCTGTGGAGGTTGGCACTCAGGCTCACAATCCAGGTTTTCATGTCGCTGCCTTCCCTTCTTCCACGGACACACTAACGGTGGGGCTCAAACTCCTTATGAATTTGAGAACCGCTGACTTAGGCTAAATGTAAGAACTAAATTAAGTCCAAGGCTAAATCTAAACCCAGGGGCAATGAAGAGGCAGAAGGCAGAATGAGGAGCAGAATTAGTTAATAAAATGTGGCCCAAGTTTGAAACCATTTTCTGTGTCCCGTCTCTTGTTTCTGTTTTCCAGCAGTTTGGTGGAGCTCATCAGAAGCTGTGAGATAATAAACTTTTGTGTCCAAGAGAGAGACACATGGATGGGAAAACTAGGTCTTGTCATTTCAGAGACACAAATATGCCTTCTAATGAGATCTCTCAAAAATGAATAGGCTTGGGGTGTTTGCTGGCATTCCTGACACACTGACAGGAAGAACTAACAGGATGTGGCAGCAGGAGGGAGGGACCAGCACCACCATCATCAGGGTTGGTACTATAGTTGGAGAGAACCAGTGCCTAAGAGAGAATGTATGTCCTTAGGATGAGTTAGGTGCCATGTACCCAAAACCAACACAAAGATGCATGGGACTTGGAAGAGAATAGAAAAGGGTTTGGGTCACTTGTGGATGACAGCACATTGGGTGTGGCGAGCTGTTGTGTCCAGCTATAATTCCTTGCATTCAAGGAACATAAGCAAAGACGACTAAAGCTAAAGGGCATTGATTGGGTCTCTACATTTCCAAAACAGAGAAGATCATGGGCAAGGGTGGTGGAAGGAGAGTCCCATTCAACAAATGTATGGCAAGTCCAGAGAAATTGTGCTTGGCCACTTCCCCTGACAATAAGGGGGAGGATGGAAGTGTTTAGTACATGGATAGCAGACATCACCCTCTCACAAGTCATTAGTGATGGAAAATGCAGTGCTGGATACATACAGTGAGAATCCACAACTTTCCAAATGGTAGTATGAGACAGGAGATGCAGGTTAGGCTTTTCCCTTTTCCTGCACCACCACCTACTTCTCCATCTGCACTGATTCTGTTTAGAATAAAAAGGTGTATAATTCTCCATTTCCCAGCCTGCTTTCTGCTTCCCTAAAAACAATGGTGGGTGAGAGAGTGAGACGGGTTTTGGTTTCTCCTCCTTTTTCCAGCAAAATACTGGAGGAGGAAGGGGTCATCTTGTGCCCTGATCCTCTGGAGAGGCCTTGTTGATGCAGTCTGGAAGGGGCAGTGGACAAACAAAGGGTGCCTGTAGTGGTTAGGGAGTTGGGGGACCTTGGTCCAGTCACTAATTCTCAGCCTCACCCACCTCACAGGACTGTTGTGCGGACAGAAGGATTTAAAAAAAGCTTTGTAAGTCACTGTGGGTATTCGCTTTAACATGGGAAAGGTCAGTTTAAATCCATCAAACTCACTGCTTGACACAAAGGTTTTCAGGCTGCTTCATCATATTCTGTACACCCTGAATATTGGTCACTCACAAATGACAGACACAGAGGATAGTCTGTAAACTAATGCAGGCCTCCGTCAGTCTTGAAAGACTATGGTATCGTGCTCGGCGCTGCATAATCTGCATGCGAAGCACAAAGGCCTGGGTTAGATTGATATGGAGGATAGGCTGTTACCCAAGCAGCAAATCCCCCCTCTCCACACCACTGAATTAGTCCAATGGAAAGGCAGAGCCGATACGATTGGATCCAGCTGGCGTCGCAGAGCGGGGCTAAGGACGGGAGCTCACCCTGTCTTGTGGGGCTGACTCAGGTCTCGAACCCTGGCCTGCTGGTTAACAGGCACAGTGTCTTAAACACCTGCGCCACCCACAGCCCTTGTAAACTAATACAACATTTAACATTTTGGTATATTGATCCATATGATATACAGATCATTTCTGGTGCAATGTAAGCTGAGTGCAAAGACTGAGAACGTGTAACTGGCCAAATGAACAAATAAATTAACCCTTACATCATAAGGGGTATTGTGTTACTCAGAATTATTGTAGGGGGAGAGTAGCAGAGAGTACTATAGTAGGTGGATGAGAAATTCAAGCCTCTGTGGGACCCCCTAAGGAATCGTGCCCAATTTGTCAAATTAATTCTAATTGCCCTAAGGCCAGAATTGCCAGCATCTAATTAAGTATTTAATGCCAACGTTATTCCTCTTATTTTGTATGGTGTCCCATTTTAGATTAATATAATGAACCATTCTTTAAAAAAAAAATTCAAGCTGCTTTCGTAAGAAAAATCTTAGGGGTTGCCTGGGTGTGTTACATACACTTCCCTATGTTTAGAGTCAGGGAAGCTCCTAATTGAAACAAGGGCCAGATTGAGTCTTTACATTTGGCTCAGAGTGTATTATAATTCAAACCAGTACTGCCTTATATGCAGTCTCCTAGAAGATTCATTAGTCCCAGTGAGATCTGCAATGGTCTTCCAGAAAATCAGAAAAAAATGGTATTAATATTATGTGTTGGGTTTGTTGCCCTTTATGGCAATATGCCAATAATTGAGCATAGAATGTATGTAGAGATGTGAGGAAATTTTGCTCACCACTGAACTTCCAGGTATCTACTACAGATACCATTTGCCATTGTACCTCACTCTTTTAACCCTCACCAGTAACCACTGGGTCTTTTTGTCCTGGCTCCAAGTTTGAAATTCTAATGATTAGTGACCTGAACTTTCATGTATTCCTTTCATGTATTAGGCCCTTCCAACAATGTGACTCAATGTGTTATTGTTTTTGTTCTTCTGCTTATTTTTTATTAATTTTTTCCCTGTGTTGATAAACTATTTGGGTCAAAAAGACTAGAAGGTACCTGCCATGTTAGATATTTTGCTTCTCATTCTCCTGGCTGATTGGAACACTGCACACGGAATGCTATTATCTTCCCACTGAAATAGTACCTATACATCTGCTACAGGCAGGGGATCGGACTAGATGACCTTCTGGGCAGGCTTCCCAGACAACCGGAAACAGCCAGACATATCCGGCTTTTGCTTATTGGACCGTACCATCCAGTCCAATAAGCAAATATCCGGCCATCTGAGGGTAGGAGGGTGCTTGGGGGCACTTAGGGGCAGCTGCAGCATGGCACAGCTAAATATTGGCCAGCTGGGCAGCCATTATGGGTAGGATTACAGTGCGGATGCGTGCACAGCGTTGGAGGCTGCACGCGCACATGCGGGCATTGTTTCTATGTAGGAAACACTTCCTACTGTGGGAGCTGGCAAGGTCCCCAGAGCGGATGCTCCGCCCACGCCAGCTCCCACAGTAGGAAGTGTTGCTACTTACATAGAAAAAATACGCGCATGCACGCTCTGCAGCCTCCAATGCTACGTGCACACATGCACTGTAATCCTACCCATAATGGCTGCTCAGCCGCGCCACGTGGGGGCAGTCTGTAAAGTGCCCTCAAGCACTTTTCAGGATTCCACCTCCAAGCAGCACCCCAGCCCAGGTAAGCCCTCTCCTGTCTACTCAAAAGTAAACCCATTAAGTCAATAGAGCTTACTCCTGAGTAAAGGGTAACCATATGCTGGAACCCAAAAAGGAGAACCGGGTCCTCCCCCCAAATTTTTAAATGTCCAGATTTTCAGTGGAAAATCCAGACTTTCTTCCTTTTTGGGTTCCAGCATATGGTCACCCTGCCTACTGGGACCCTCCCAAGTCTACAATTCTATGATTCTATCTACTTGCATTTACATGCTTTCAAACTGCTAGGTTGGCAGAAGCTGGGCAAAGGATGGAAGTTCACTTCGTCTTGCAATACTTGGGCCTTGAACCACTGATCTGTTCATCTTCAGGTTGACAAGCACAATGCCTTTAACCACTGAACCATTGCTGCCCACAGAATACCAGCCCCCTATTAAAGCAAGTGGGCAGATTGTTTTACAACAACCAGTCGAAAAATATGTTGTCATTTGTGGACCCAACTATAATAATTATCTGTCCAGACATTTTTTATTAAGGCGTGCTGGACAATGGACATGACTGCTCAGATGAACACTTTGCCCAGATCAGGTGAAGAACAAAGCAGCAGAGTGATGGAAAGGTAAAGGCTGGATAGGACAGAAAGGGCTTTTTTGGAGCAGTCTCCAGTTTGAGAGTGCTGCTTTAGCACAAGGAATACGTGCGTTAAATACGTAACAAGCCAAATGGGAGCTGAGAAAATGCTAGTATAGGCAGATTTCAACTTTTACAACAGAACACTCATTCCTTCAAAGGAGACACTTATAATAGAGAAAATTCCTTATGGTGCTCAAGGAAACATTGAGGAAGGTCAACCATGAACTATAAACTAATTGACAGCCGTTTGTCTTTGTACTGTAGACAAAACCAACTGAGTAATATGGCAAAAGAGCCTGATGAAGTATGAAATATGGCTTTGTCATACTTCTTTTTAGTGAAAAATGCAATTATTCCATTTACATTAGAACTTCTGTCACTGGCCTTTCTAATGTACTTTTGAATTGTTTTATTTAATACAACCTCAAATGTCTGCTCAATAGTTACATGCTGACAGCATGCTGAACTTTTGGGGCTGAATTTATTCCACTGCCAACATGACTGGTCAGCGTGTTTCAGGGTCATGTTAACAAAGATGGCAAATTGACATCTTTGGGACTATGGGCCTCATGGCTATTGAGAGCATGAGCTCTTCCTCCAGTTGATCAAATCTAGGCAAGGAAAGGCCAGAGTCTGGAGATCAAGGGCAGAATCCAAAGAGAAACACAGACACATGAGAGAGAGAGAGAGAGAGAGAGAGAGAGAGACTTAACCAATTTCTCTGTGATAAGGGCAATGCAACGCAGAGGTAAGGAAACAAAGATTTCCTTACCTTGTGGAGGCCCTCAACTGTGACTGCCCTCCAACTGTGTGATGCAGCATATGCCCCACTGTCATCGCTATATCAGTGCTGGGAAGTTAGTTAGGATTGTGCCCTGAAACAGCTGGGTAAATTGAATGTTACATGAGGATCTGGGAATGGCTACAAGGAGTGTTGTTCCGCCATTGTGGATAGCAGATCATGCATGGAGAAGCTGACATGGCAAAACAGCCACTGTGGGAGAAGGGAAAAGAAGACCAGGCAAGGAAGTGAGAGGCATAACCATGTCATGCTTTTGTACAGTGGGGTCCCTCCTCATGTTACTACACAAGGCAGTTACCAGAAACTTTAACCGTAAGAGGGTTTGATGAAATACTTACATTTCTGTAATCTGTATGTTTGTTGAGAGATTTCCAGGACTTTGTCTCTATTCCGGGTTCCCAGTTGGGAAATAATGGTGTGTGATTGATGATGCTTTATTACATGTCTAGGCTTTTGCTAACATTTTCATCATTTGAGTCATGACAGAAGTGGAATTTGGAGTTTTATTGTACCGTTTGTTGAGATATTTTTCCCTCTTTTGCCTTTCCTGGGTGAACACACATTATATTTAGGAGCTGAAAGCTTATGGAGTCAAATGACCCTCTCGGGAACCGAAGCCAAACAGATAGACAAGGAAAACACTGCCAGATTCATTTTTATCTATCCTTACTGGATAGCAGGAAAAAAGTCCAAGTATTATAAAAGAAAATAAACCATCCTGTAACTTACTCAAAAATTCTTGGCTGCATTTGCTGCTTTTCCTTTTGAACAAACAGAATAATGTTTCCTAGTTGGCAGTTTTTAAAACCTTTCCTTTCCCCATATTTTGGCACGTTGCAGGAAGGACACACAGCTGTATTTCCAAAACACAGTCATTGAGTAATTCTTTCTAGAAAACATATTATGGAGGCCGAGTCTGCTTTCTGTCAGCCTGTCTTTCACTGTGTGGGACAGGTGCCTCTTGACTAATTGGTTTCCATATTGTCCACCTCCATAAAAATTCCATCTTTCTTAGTGTTTTTGAACACATGGACAAAGGTAAAAATGTTCTTGCAACTTCTCTTCCACGTGGAGCATTTGTCTGAGGGGGAGAGGTACAGTTCGACTTATAAAGGACACCAGCAAACAGAAATGGCCATGATGATGCTTTTTCTCCTCTTGCCCCTCTACACAAAGCAGTTTTGGCCCTAATCCTATCCTTTCCCTCCCTTCATTTCAGTCACACTGAAGGAGCATGCATACCTTGGTTTATGAGCATGATTTGTTCCAGAAGCATAATTGTCATCCAAAATGCATGTATATCAAAGCAAATTTTCCCACAGGAAATAATAGAAACTCAGATTATTCGCTCCACAACCCAAAAATATTGATCTAAAATGATTTCTATATTGTCATCTATATATATAAAAGAGAAAAGTCACTCACTGACTCACTGACTGACTCATCAATGCCCTGCCAAAACCGCTGGGACTAGAAGCGTGAAATTTGGGATGGGTGTTCCTTCCGTGACGGAGGGGTGCACTAAGAACTGGTTTTAAGAAATTCCAGCCAGAAGGGGGTGAAAAGGGGCACAACGCGTTTTCCTCCCTATACTTTGCATTGAAGGATAGGTGACTGAGGAATGTTCTGCCCCATCCCACGGACCTAGAAGCATGAAATTCAGGGTGAATTTCAGGGTGAAATGAAGTTCCTTCTGTGACCTGTGATGTAGGGATACTGTAAGAAATTATTTGATGCTCAGTGGTGCCCAGTGCCTGGTGGTGCCCAATGTTGTCCAATGCATGGTGCCTGGCAGAGATGCCGAGTGGCCACTAGTGCCCAGTGTCCAGTAAGGATGCCTGGTGGTGCCCAGTGGTGCTTGCTCCCAGAGTTACCCAGTGGTGCCCAATGATGCCTGCTGCATGGTGGTGTCTGGTGGTGCTCACTGACCACTGGTGCCCAGTGGTGCCTGCTAGGAAAGGCCAGTGCCTGGTGGTGCCCACTGCCTACTGCTTGGTGGTACCTGGTGGTTCCTGTCATCCACTGCCACATGGTGCTCATTAGTCCCGCCTCCCACTGTTCAGTGGTGTAGTTCCTGCTACCCAGGTGCTCACTACCCACCAGTGCCTTGTGGTGCCTTGTGGTGCCCACCAGTATCCATTTTCAGCCAGTGGCTATCAGTGCTTGCTGACTGCCGCTGGCTGCTGGTACCCAGTGCCTACCAGTGCCCATCACCTGGTGTCGAAGGTGCCTAGTGGTGCCCACTGTCCACTCATGCCCAGCAGTGTCTGCTGGTGCCCAGCCATGGCCACTGGTGCCCACAAATATTCTATCAATTTTTCTCCCATAATAATGGATAAATTCCACTAGTAATATACCATAACAAAAAAATCAAGGTATTTTATAAATTCTCAGCTCGAAAGCTGTCTCTGTTAGCGTCATATGAACCAAAGTGGCTCTCCTTTTCAGCTGTGTGAACTGACACCTTGAAGAGTTTCCTGTGTGAGTTTCCTTGGGTAGGTTCATTTTAGGAAACCCTTGGTGTCCATGTGAAGAGACCCAACAGTGTGAACGATTTTTTAAAAAGATGTACAGCTGGTGGTTGAAGCAGTTGAGTGAGAAATGTAATATCTGCAAGGCCCTGCAGTGACTGTCAAACCTAATGCTTCTGGATCTTGGAGGGACAGAAAGCAAACACCCATCTGTTGCCATTAAACTCCAGCTACGATCCCAGGGAGTGTGCAGAGGGTTGAAAGGCTTTAAGAGAAAAAGCAGGTTCTTTGGTACCTTTGACACACAAACATCCCAGGCAAGCTGCCGTTTTGTTTATCCCACTGCAAACCTCAGGACAAGCTGAACTCAAGCTGCTTACCTTCCTTGACATGACCTTTCCAGAAAGTATATCCATTCAAACATTTGAATTCAGTCAAGTAGAATTAAAATCATTGACCTTTCATTCTACCCTAATCCACTCCCTTCTCCAGACTTTGCTTTTAATAACTGCAAACCATGTCTACTTGCAATGCTGTCAAGACGGCAAGAAGCATCCAGGGGTTGAGAGCCGCGTTGACAAAATCAGCAGGTGAAAACTTGCTGCAGCCGCTCGGACTTAATCTCCAAATTATATCAGAAGAATGTCTGGCCACCTGCATTTGTTCCAGAACTTTTGAGCTGGTTTGATTCCTCCCACAGCATGTAGGCATGGGACAAACAGCTATTGAGGAATGTCTCTCTCCGCTGGGGAGTCGAACAGACAGTATAAACACACACAAAAGGATAGTTCCTGTTCTGGTCATTGAACTAAAAAGGGATTCGTTTCTTAGAAGTATCAAATAACTCTGCCAAACA
This sequence comes from Cryptoblepharus egeriae, assembly GCA_030015325.1. Taxonomy (NCBI): domain Eukaryota; kingdom Metazoa; phylum Chordata; class Lepidosauria; order Squamata; family Scincidae; genus Cryptoblepharus; species Cryptoblepharus egeriae. The sequence goes on along the minus strand of JAREYC010000001.1, from coordinate 179,276,825 downwards.
AACAGTAACAGAAAAGACAGAGTTCCAGGAATGACTGAATAGCTCATTATGAGTGAAGATTATGAAGGTGTTCGCTCTCTATCTCTCTTGCTGTGCTTCCCCTGCTTCAATGTAGATCATTATTCATCTTCTGCTAATCATGTTGTTAGCATTTTGTTAAAACTGTCTTAAGGCGCAATCCTAATCAATTTTGGCCAGCACAATTCACCCATCTCCCCATTGAGGAAGAGATGCACGCATGTGCACTGGCCTACCCCCCTCTCCCCCGAGTGGCAAAGAAGTGCCTTATGGCACTTTGGTGACACCCCCAAGCCAGCACAGGCCTTGTGTCAGGACTTGTGCTGACATAACTGGAGGTTAGGCTTGTGCTGCCAATGCTCCAAAGCCCATTGCTGTGTCTGCTGTTGTAAAAGCCACAGAGGAGTCAGCCCTCACCAGAGTAAATATGGTGCTGGCGAAGCAAACAGTGCAATCCTAAATATGTCTACTCAAAAGTTAGTCCTATTGTGTTCCATAGTATTTACTCCCAGGAAAGTGTGGTTAGGATTGCAGCCAAAGTCATGGGTGGGTTGTGGGCAGATTGGGGAACGGCTGGAGGTGGTAGGTCTCATAGGCATGCACCAGGATCCTATACCTGTTCTTCCTCTCTGATCCGCCCCTTCATCTGCTTGGATTTATGCTAGCAAAATGGCATGGCTCCACAGCAGCCTATTGAAAGACTTGCAACATATAATGCAGGGGTAGTACAGTGATGGGATTCAAAGAAATTAACAGCCAGTTCTATGCCCATCTGGCAGCCACTTTTAAATGGCTATTTTAAAACTTTCTATGTCCTATCTCTTGTTAACAACTGGTTCTATACTGGCCATCTGAGCACTTCCTTCACTCTTACTATTGTATCCAGTGTGTGCTCCATCAACACAACTGCATGGACGATGATGCAGAATAGAACTGGGCATAAATGACAATGTATATAACATCAAATTTAAGTTGATCCCAGACAGGGGCTTTGGATAGTATCATCTAACAATCTACCCTTACTTGTTCCCTTTAAGCCTTCAGCACCAGTCAACTATCAGCAGTTAAAATGATCTTCAGTGTCATTACTGTCCTAGGAAGTCCAAAGACACCAACGATGCTCTACAATGAAATGAGACAGAGTTCTGTTTTCCTCAGAAACATGCTTTATTGCAGGACTGGGCTTTTTATATTTGGCATCAGTTGCTGACGCCAATTATACAGCTCATCAGATGTGCTTTGTTAGATGCAGTAAATACACCAATACAAGGTTTTGTTTTTCTTTTTTACTTTCCGTTACACTGAAATCAGATTTCTGGTGTGTGATTTTTGTGGGAGGAGAGGGTTGGAAATAAAGAACAAGATTTTCAATGAAGTCAATTAATGTTTTTTGAAACTTTATCTCTAACAAGAGTCCTAATGTTTTTTTAAAAAATTAACTTGGCAGTTGACTGACATTATGTAAAAATGTATCAAATTCCTCATCATCTCTTTTCTCTCCTCAGACAAATGGTCACCAAAATGGCTGGAATATGTCCGACCCTATTGGGTAGGTTAGGGATAACTAACCACTTGTCCATAGCTACACAACGGTGGTGCAACCAAACCCACCACATTTAACGTGGTTGGTTATTTAATAATAATAGACAAATATTTATGTCAACTATACTCGGGAATAGACTTCATTTTAAGGGTAGCCAAAATTGCTAAACTTAATAGATTGAAACGCTTTCTTTCCCTGGCATTTACCTTCCTAGTATAAAAGAAATTAATTTGATTGGTTTGTACATTCATGCCTTAATTTTTTAAGTACAAAATAAAAGTTTTTCAAAATTTTTATTATGAAATTCTTGCTAAATTTTCAATGTGTAAAGGATTCATTTCGGCTCTGAGTTGTTCCCACTGTACAAGAACAAGAAGTGCCTTAAAAAATAAATTCATACACACTACATCCACAAGGTCTTTTCATTTAACAAATTTTACTTTTCAGCAGGGGAGGACATGCAGGAAAAGAAACACAAAAATACACAGTCCTGTATGGTGATGGCTAAGTATTCATGGAAAATTGTTAACATGTTCACAGCTTTTCCTAGTTCACCTATTATTTTCATTCAAATTATTCATGGAATAAGTGGTTATACCCAAATTCAAAGCTGGCAGAATTCCCATTAAAATGACAAGGAAGAAAAGGCTTTATACAAACTCCCTTCTTGCTGGTTATTGTGTGAATTCTTCCAAATAGAAATAGCTGTGCACTGTAATGTAGATTTTCTGCAGAATCTCACAGATCACTCTCGGCAGGCACTTCACTTTTCAACTGGAATAAGTTCCTGCAATGGCACATTGTTCATTTAGTTGACAGTTTATTTTTAGGCATGGAGCACAATTACAGTACTCTCTAATTCCTTGTAGATTTGTTGAAGTGTTTGCTTCTTGTCTAAGTTTTGAGGTCACCCACCAACTCTTTAGTACAAAATGCTGATTTTTTTTTATTTCTATTTGTTCCTTACAGCCCAGTTTTACCTAGACTTAGGTAATGAATTGTGATAATGCTGTGGCACTGGCACAGCTTCTACTACAACCAGATTTTTAGCTATCGGAGGTCTATATTGGGTAAGAGGACATTTGTCACCTTACCCCAAGGGAAGTTCCAGAAGCCACAATGGGTCAACTCAGACATGAGCCAGCAATATCACGGATGCATGTCCACTTTGAGCTGTGCAGGAGCATCAGGGAAAAATGTCAGAATTTGGCATGCGTCACTGTGTTGACCCTGTTCTCTTCCCAGGCCTGATTTGTCCACCTTCCCAGCTCATCGCCACACAGAATTCCATTACCCATTCCCCATTTTGCCCATTCCAACTTCCCCATCTCCCTCCAATGTTGGCCATTGTTTACCTGCTCTGGCAGGTTTTGTAATGTATAGGTAGTCTATGGCCCTCCTTCCAATTCACTAGCAGCTTCCACTTTTGTCAGTGTGTGAGCCGGACTGGGATGCCTATACCAGATATAATATGGAGCCGATGGGGGTCCATCTTGACGAGAGCTTGAAGATTTGGGAGCATCCCAATTGCCCCCCCCCCCTTGATATACAAACTTTCCCGGACTCTGTTGAAGTATGGAGGATGGAGGACATGGTCGAGATGTGGAGGACTGGAGGGAGGGGGGGTCCACCTCGGAGAGGGATAACAGTGGGACCTTCAACTAGGTGGTACGCACATGGGGGGGGTACCCTCATTGGCGGGGATCTGGCGGGAAGAAATGGGAGGAGGAGTCAGGGATATAAGGGAGTTGGAGGAAAAGGAGCGGGAAGTACTCTGGCGGGAGGAATTTCCCTGGAAGGAGCCTGGAACGTACAAGGCTTGGAGGGAGAGTCCCGGGCTGGAGGAAACAGTGTGGAACCCCATCCTTAAGAGGAAGGGAGCGGAGGAGCCAAGAGCAAAAGGTAGAAAAGAATCTGCGGCCAAGGGCTCTGTGACAGATCCGGAGACTGCCGAGGCTTCCGCCGGACGGTGGAGAGAAAGTATCCAAGGACCCCATCTTAAAGGGAGAGAAGAAGAAGAATAGTAAGGCAAGGGTCTTACCTGATATGGACATTAGTTAAAAGTGTTACTTACCTGTTGGGGTGTGGTGACAGGGACGTTGACTGTGAACCTGTAAAGAAAGAAACTGAAGTGAACAATCTTGCAACCATTATGCTTTGTGCTAAGTAAACGTGTGTTCTTTGGTACTTACCTGTGTTGGCGAATCTTCTTCAAGATGTACACTTTGGGGGAGGAAGACGATGATGCCACCCAGATTTCTGTTGTCCTAGAAGACCCTTCCACTGATAGCGGGGGGGGGGGCTAGAAGGAAGACTAGAGTGACCCGTGACACAGTGTTTTGTCACCCAACACTGACAAACCACACATCTCCCACCCACATTTTCTTTCAATAGTGTTGGGTTTGCAGTGATAGACACTGGCTCCCAACCACAGATTCCTACAGAATCTGCTTTTCCTACAGGAAGCTGCTTTTCCATGGATGGGATCACAAACAACTGAAACACGGGTTGACTGATAACAATTTTTAATGCCCCAATCCAATTCAGGATCAGGCCATCTCATGGAATGGTGGAACAACCATTCCACCATTACAGCGGAACAAAAGTCTACTACTATAAAATGGGGCTTGAAACTCCAGCAGGAGGACTATTGCCAGACCCATCATGATAAGTCTGGTGATTGCAGGGGTGGGGGAGAAGAGAGAGAAACAAAAAGAAAATGGGTGGGGCAGCTCTGCCAATATCCTGTCACCTCTTCTAATATCAGTCTTTCCTAGCCTGCTCACATATATGCCAGCAAAGTAGCTGGTTCAGTCCCAAATAGACCCATGCAGGTGGCAGCAGCTTAGCCCTGGGCAAGAGAATAAATGTTCCCTTACTTAGAGGAGACCCCCCAGGGCCTGAAGTCCATCTACCAGTTATAGTACAAACACCCTTATCAGCAGAAGGGGATTTAGACAGGATTGGCCTGATACTCAATGAGACTTCAGAAGAATAATTTCAATATCCTTTCAATGTCAAGATGGGTCATTTGCCGGAAGTTGTTAGATTCTCTATGATCAGTTTGAGAGCCCAACAGTACAAAAGGGTCAGATGGTGTAATTTATGACTAAAGTCAAATATCCCTTGGACCAGTACCAAAAGGAAGCAGACAGCAACCATGGTCCAATGCTGGCATAAACCTGAAGACCTGGTTTTTGAATCTGGCAAGTCCAGATTACAAGTTAATTAGCAACAAACGTTCAGTAGTCACAGAAAATCAAATGTCCCAGGAACAGTAACATAGGCTGTGACTGCACCAAGAGAAATAACTTCTATGGTCAGTTAAAATGTTCCCTTTTTTTGAACAGAAAGGATGTTAAATTGATAACTGTGATGGCCCTCTTTCTCCCTAGAAAAACCCCACTACTCCCCAAGATACCACACTCAATCCTTATATGTCCACTGGGTGATAATCAAGTTGAACCTTTCTGTTTTCTCCATGCTCCTAAAGATTTTATGACCATCCTGAAATCTTGACGACATAAAATGTGATTGTTTGGACTTTGGAAGACTATTTTTAGAGGCTCTTTGTTTTAGTGCTTGTTAGTTATTTTATCTTGGAAAAGTTGTATTTACTGTAATTATAAAACTGCTGAACTACATATCATCGTCGAGGAATTAAGAACATACTTCTTAGGGAGATGAATTCCTCTTTTGGAAGGGAATAAACACAGCCATGACACCCTCAACAGTGAAAGATATGGAACCATTTGGAGCACTGGTGGGATTCAAAACTCATCAATAGATATTCTTTATCTTTCCCCCTACTGGATAGCATGGACTGGTATGCTCACTCCTAGTCTAAAGTGAGATTCTGAATCCAGGGAAGAGAACTTAATCCTCACTTGAATCCCACAAAGGAAGGATTTCTTTAATTATATGCATGTCCCTGCGAGGGATAATTGTTACTAGCTCTGAATTTTTTTTACTTAAAATATCATGCTCCCAAGAATAGCACTGGGGAAAATTGCATGAAAGCATATAAAAAGGGAACAGGGAAAAAAATTAAATCAGGCAGTTTTGGAATGTTAAATTTTTTACAGAAAAAAAGAGGGAGGGGAAGACACAGAGTGATTCACTAAGCCCTAATGACTATGCCTTATGAGTACAGCTTTACCCAATATGTATAATGCATGAGTGGCAAAATAGGTCAAACACAGGAAAACAGCCCCATCTTTGAAATCATTAAGAATACAATCGTTCCACTGCATTGCCGTTTGCATAAGAGTTTGAAAGCAGGAATGTGAAGGATAATGAAAATCCTTGCTCTTGTGGCAGATTAGAAAGCTACCAATTCTGGATCCTTTCCCATTCCAATGCAATGGCCAACACATCTAGAATTTCTCCTTTGCGTACCCCAGGAATTGTGGGAGGGTTTTGCTTTATGCTTAGAAACCTTTGAGTTATTTGTGATAAAAATATCCAAGTTCTTCAGCAAGCGTACAGCATGTTAGTTTACTTAAATTTCCAAGGGAGAATAGCTCACATAGCCATTAGTTTTCTACTTCCTGTTGTTTTTACCGTATTGGTTAAGAACTGTGGGTGCATCTTTATATAGCCAGAACAAATGAATCATGACAATGGATGACAACTCCAGGAAACTGGTGTCTGAGCCCACCCTTACTCAGACTCTGCCCCCATTGCTACAATCTACATTTTGTTTCTAGCAGCAGAGACTGCTTTCAGATAGACTTTTCCAGAAACAACCATCACCAGAAGTACTGTAAATCTAAAAAATGTATTTGCATTAGTTTGTTTGCCCATGAGTGATCTGCAAATTTTAATGTTGCTGCACCTTGTTTCCTGTTCAGCGCACCCATTTTATTTATTTATTTATTTATTTATTATTTATTTATTTATTTGTGCAGGATTTTTACCCTGCCTCTCCCATGCTAACACAAATGCCCAACGCAGCTTACAAAACTTTAGTTCAACCCTCTTGCTGTTTTCACAACAACCCTGTGAGGTAAGTGCAGCTGAGAGTGACTCGCCTAAGGTCACCCAGGAAGCATAACCCGGAGGAAGCCTTTCTTTATAATAAATCTATGCTATTTTCCTTCCTTCCTTCCTTACTTACTTACTTATGTTCTCCATCCACTGAGACTCAGCATGATACATTTAGGCAGTGCTTTTTCCCTGGGAAAAAGGTACTGTGCTCACCACAGCTGGGCATAGCTAGATCATGCCCATATGTTTAATTATCAATTTGCTGCTACGGGGGGGAGGCTGGGCTAAGTACTAGGTACCACTGAGTACCCCCAGAAAAAAGCCCTGCATTTAGGGCCAATCCTAACCAATTTAGGCCAGCACAACTCACACATCTCCTTGTTCCTGCAGGTGACATGGGGAGGCCAGCACATGCCTATGCATTGGCCTAACCCTCCCCCACTCAGGGTAGCAGAGAAATGCCTAACCACATTTTTGCAACACCCCCAGACCAGCATTGGACTTGCACCAGGACTCGTGCTGGCCTTTCCAGGGGTTGGGATTGCACTGTAAGGGTGTAAACCTAACTAACTTTCCAACACTGGCATACCTGTGCCAGTGGAACATGTGCAGCACCATGCAGTGGCAATCAGTTATGGAGGCCTCCTCAAGGTAGGCAATGTTTTAACCATGGCACACTGGTTGAAAATCACTGAACTAGAATCTTCTTTTTTGCCGCTTGAACCCAATTGATCTAGTTCTACACTGAGACAAAGCTGAAAAAATTTATTCCTTCTTCCATGTGACATACCTTCAGGTATTTGAATCCCTTTTCTTCTTCCAGCTATACAATGCTGCTCAAACATTTCCTCATAGGACTTGTTCTCCAGACCACTCTGATCATGCTATGAGCATCTCTGATCATCTTCATCACTCTTCTCTAAACCAGTTCCAGTTTGGCTGCATCTTTCTAAAAGTGTGGTGCCCAAAACTATGTATGTGAAATATATATTGACACATATGCAGGTGAGTCTCATGTTTCCCTGGTAGTGGAAAATGAACTTATTCATAACAAATCCTCATACAGTTTCTCCTTTCCCACTTGTCTTGTTTCAGCCAGCAGTATGCGTCACTGGTTTTTGGACCTCCCTCCCTTACTATATTTTTATCCAAGCATATTTATAAATTCTTTGTAGTCTGTATAAACCTTCCTTCCCAATTAACTGCCATACAACCACCAAGAAGAAAATTAAGTATGAGACGTCTTGAGAGAAATTTAACACTGTACAGATCTTTGTATACTTCGGAAACAGGGAGCCTTCATCCTGATTTTGCATAGTTCTTTTCAACTGAGCCCAGAAGGGAAAGCAAGACCACCTAATTTTCCTTCCTACTCAAAGGAACCCTAGGTAGACACATTGTATTGTATCCATTGTTAATTTGTACATTGCCTTGGCCAGTTACCCAAATGGGGACAAATTCTTCTCTGCCGTTATTGAAAATTATGTCACATTCATATAAAAAGAAGTCTCTTTTTTCAGTAGCTAAACATAAAGCCCAGTCCTATCCATCTTTCCAGTACTGATGCAGCTGCAGTGTGGTCCTGAGGTTTATAAGGGAACAAACTTTCCCTTGCCTTGAGGAATACTCTGTGATTTCTGCTCTTCCAAGGCATGCGATATGCATCCCACTGGAACTGCACCAGTGTCTTTGTACAAAAAATATATAAACCCTGCCATTTTCTATTCCTGATAAACTTTGTGGATCCACATCATTTTCTTTAAGTATGCAGCTGAAACACCCACTTATGTGTGTTTCTACAGTCAGAGGAGAGAGTCCATTTCAACAGTGCCAAAGACATCTTTGAACAAGAAACCTCTTGTTTCTTCATCCCAAATCCATTAGACAAAGAATTTGTCCTGGAATCAGCTGTTTGTAGTGAATTATTGACCCGCATATATGTCTACAGGGCACCTGGCATTCCCCCTGGACACTAAGCATCCCTACCAGGCACCACTTGGCACCACCAGGCACTAGTAGGCACCACTTGGACAGGGTATCACCATGCATCAGGCACTGCACATTCCTACCAAGCACTGACCAGTGGGCACCAGACACCACCAGGCAACAGCAAGCAGTGGGCACCAGGCATCCTTACCAGGTACTGGGCATCCCTGCCAGGCATCAAGCACTGGGCAGTACTGGGCACTGCATGCCAGCAGGCAGCACTGGATACCAGCAGGCATTGGGCAGCAGGCATCATTGGGCACCTGGCAACAGTGTGCTCCAAATTGGTTCTTAGTGGGTGCTTCCATCAAAGAAGGAATATGTTCCCCAAATGTTCCCCAAATGCTCCTAGGTCCAGGGGTTTGGAATGGGTGTTGATCTGTCAATCTTCAATGTGAAGTATAGGGACAAAAACATGTTGCACCCCTTTTCAACCCTTCCCCAAATTTAACACTTTTAGGTCTGGTTCTTTGGCTGGGCATTGAACTGTCAATCAGTCAGTGACACTTTGTTTTTATATATAACGGGCCACATACCTAACAACATTTCCACAGAGTGGTACTTAGTGCAACGAAAATCAGTTTACCAAAGAGATCATAACTGCATGGTATCTACAAATCTTCTTCTGGGGAAAGAATTTAAGAGGAAATAAGCCAGATGTGACAGATGTTAGTATCTTTGCTTAATGCACTGCTGGAAGATGCTCAGGTACAACAATAATGAGCAAAGTAGAAATGAAATACCACTGCCCTACTTTAGCTGTATGTCAATATCCAAGCACTGAAATCAATCTTCTATATACAGTATATAAAAGTGAAAAGTCACTGACTGATTCACTCACTGATTCACTCATTCACTGACTCATCAACACCCCAACAAAACCGCTAGACCTAGAAGCATGAAATTTGGGGTGGGTGTTCCTTCTGTGATGGAGGCACACAATAAGAACTTGTTTTTGGAAATTCCAACCAGTAGGGGGTGAAATGGGGCACAATGCGTTTTCCACCCTATAATTTCCATTAAGAATCCCAGACTGATCTGTCTCAACACCCATACCTAGAAGCATGAAATGTGGAGAGGGTGTTCCTTTTGTGACATCTACACCCACAAAGGAGCAATGTTGAGAAACTGAACCCTTAAGGGGCTGAAAAGGGGTGCAATGTGTTTTTGTCCTACACTTAACATTGAAGACTGACTGATCAACATCCAGACAATCTGATGCTTGGTGTCTGATGCACTAGGAGGAAGGGTGCACAAGAGGGGATGGTGCGAATGGGCGACAGTGTGCATGGGGGGATGTTGTGCAGGGGGATGTCATGCACGGGATGCTGAGTGCACATGGGGGTTGATATGCATGTAGGGTTGATCCGCATGGGGGAGTTAATGTGCATGGAGGGGTTGACATGCATGGGGGTTGATGCATATGGGGAATTGATGTGCATAGGAGTTTGATGCACATAGGATTTGATGCGGATGGGGGATGTTACACATGAAGGGTTGATGTGCATGGGGGATGTTGCGCATGGGGATGTTGCGCATGGGGAATGTTGTGTATGGAGGTTGATGCACATGCAAGTTGATGAACATGGGAAGATGTTGCTTATGGGGAGATGTTGTGCATGAGGGGATGATGCACATGGGGTAAGTTGCATATGGGGTGGTTGATGAACATGGGGTGGTTGATGCGCATGGGGGATGTTGCGCATGGGGGTTTGTTTTGCATGGAGGGTTGATGCGCATGTGTGGTTAATGCTCATGGGCAGATGATGCACATGGGGGTTGATGCACATGGGGTTGTTGTGCATGGGGTGATGTACATAGGGGTGTTATATGCAATGGGGGATGGTATACAGGGGGTATTTTACTCCCGCAATGTGGGCACACTTCATTAGTAACATATATATTAACATTAGAATGGAATAATGAACCAAATAAAAATCAGTTCCAAAACATGCTAAGTATTTTCAGTGCTTCTCATATCTTTTCCATTTCACATATCTGACAAGTGTTCTTTCACTTTTGATAATTACATGAGCACGTCCTACAGGTTACACATGCACCAACTTATGCGCAGCCCATTGTGTTTGGTTTGGGGCTCTCTCTAAAAAGAAAATGCCTGTTGGATTATATCACTGAAGCAAATAAAATTATGCATGAGATGCACAAAGTGGATAAAGAGAAGTTCTTTTCCCTCTCAAAAAATGTCAGAACCAGAGAACGTCCATTGAAATTGCCTGTGGAGAGAGTTTAAACCAGAGAAAAGGAAAAGGTAATTAAGAAATTCTTGTCAAGGATATGGTGATGGCATCTAGCCTGGATGCGTCAATACATTGAAAAGTGTATTTGAACAAATTTCTGGATGAAAAGTTAAAAGGTAATAAGCCTTGATGACTATGTGCAACCTCTTGTATTCCAAATGCAAGAGGTGGTAACAGAATAGAGGTATCTTGTCATCATCCTAATCTCCTATAGGTATCTGGTGGGCCACCACGAGATAAAGAAAGCTTGGCTTGATCCAACACGGCTTATGATCTTCAAAATCACACAACAAAAGCAGATGTGCTACCCAAACCTGCTCAGTGAATACAAAGTGATTATTATATCTCAGTTACTTTGCAAGTGGAAGTGTAGCTGAAACTAAGCTGTTGTAAGCCAAGAGAAAAAAATTATTTATATTGATTCATAGCCTGCCTTGTTACAACGGTAAACAAGTGCTTTTGTTTAATGTGAAAATGGGTATCCACAGAGGTTCCTGGAATCAAATGTCACAGATACCAAGGTTCAACCTATATGTCACATTGAGTTCAATGGGATTTATTTCCAGGGAAGCATATACAGGACTGCAGCCTTTATAAGGAACAATTTCACCATGACAGGAGAAAGGTGGGGGAGAATCCTAGTGAAGTAGCCAGCACATGGGTACCAATTTCATCCCTTTCCTGTCCTGAGTCTGTTCAACCCAATTTTAGAGAATATTTTGTCACCACAACCTTCTATAGGACCAGGATTTGCTTCTGCAGGCAGTTCCTGTCTCAAAGGACCCTTGATCACTATGAAAGTTTGCATGAAAGTTGGTAGGTATGAAAGTTATGTAGAAAAGTCAGTTTGAAAAGTCTGGTCAGTAAGAAAGTTGTGTTGATTAGAAAGACTTGTAGAGAGGGGAAAAAGAAAAATACATTCTGAATCTCACAAAGTGTTGTGGTTTGAGGTAATTTAAATAAAATTGATGACAAAACAAAAGGAAACATTTCTTTATACAGTACATAATCAATGTATGGTCACAAGCGCAATTATGGGCACTTAAATGATGGTCCTTAAAATTATTAAAGACAATTAAGAAGGTTACGTTCAACAATGTTTATGGCCCAGGTTCAGAGTTAACATACATCTGTAAGCTTCTGGGAAAGCTTATAATCTCCATTTTTGTGTGCTTCCCAGATCACTTGACTAGATACTGTCGGAGACATAATGGATTTTTATTGGCCTGATCGAGCAAGACTATTCTTCTTAGGTTCTGTTTCAGCTAACATATTTATGTTCCTAGCAAGAAACTGCATTAGAGACAGAAAATAAGTTAAGTGCTGTAAATTAACAACATGTCTGCTTCAAATGTGTTTTTTGCTGAAAACATCCAAAGCAGAAAAATGGAGGGGAAAAAATGAAAAATAAAAAAATGCAATAGTTACACTGAAATTGACAGGAGGGAAAGACATGACAAATCAGTTAGATTCTGGTACTTATTTATCATCTTAGCCTGATCCACTGAAATAATTGTTAACAAAAAACGTGGCTGTTTATTTGAGGGATGCAACCTTTGATTTGGAACAGTTGCAGGAAAAGAACATTTGGCTCAGCATGCCTGTTCTCGTCAGCATAACATCCCTGAGTTTCCCCACAGTCCTTTCTGTTTACAAAAACAACAATGCTCAGATTCTATCAGAAGAAAAAACTTGGCAGGCAAAGTCAATCATCCTTGACATTGAAACGTTAAGATTCCAAATTCACCAATAGACACCCTTCAGTTTAAAATCCAACCGGTCTCTCTCAGCAGTCTCAGATATCAACTGGATATTATTTGTTTTCTAAGGGGGGGGGGACAGCTTTCTTAAATATATTTCATTCCCATTTCCTGTTTTCTGTAGCAGGTCAAGCCCTCTGCATTTGATGCATATCAAGGGCAGAGGGCTTCATTCATCAAGCCCTTTGCAATTTGCAAAATATGGGCTTAGTTCTTTTGAAGAGACCTCTTCTCTAGCAAACATCCCAACTCCTTCAATTTTTGTAGTAGAAAAACATATCTCTAAAATAGATGACAGTTTAAAAACAAAAAACACCCTCATTGGAGCCTTTCGATAATTCTAAGTCAGCAGGATATCCTGTTGTATATAGTATTTCAGAAAATTAATGAAATACTGTAAATGGCGTTTTATTTTTCTCCCCCCCCCCCCACATAGTAAAAATATAAAGAAACTTGTTATAAAAATATAAAGAAACTTGTCTATGCATATGCAAGGATACAGAAAGGTTTCCAATGCAGAAGCTGAGATGGGGGTGGTAGGTACTGTAAAGAGCCTAACAGCCCAATCCAGAGCAACTATTCCTTGCACATAAGAGGCCTTAGGGTGCCCTATCTAACACTAGGGTGGAGCAACTGTAAGATGCTCCAGCCCAGTTACTCTGGAAGAGGCTTAGGGCAGAGCAAGGCAACATAGGGTGCCCTAAGAGAGGTGGACCTGCTCTGCCCTAGCTGGGGCAGCCTAAGCAGCTCAGGAGAGGCAAGTTGAGGGCAAGTTTAGCATTGCCTAGGGCAGAGCAGTTACTCTGTATCCAAAGCCTGTTTCAAAGCAGAAATGTCCTCTTCCAGTTCCTCAGAGATATACCACCTCAGGAGCAGGTATAGTAATGAGTAGACCCATAGGGGTCCATGATAAGGCCTGAGTAAGAATGGTAGTGTTGACCAAAAATCTGAGTTCTTAGCCAGCCTAGCTGCAACCCCTGCCTCTCAACGTCAGGATATGGAACAACTATGGCAACCCACTAACCTCAGGATACAGCAGGCCACTCCAAGCATCCATCTTGCACTAGAAGAACTGCAGCTGTAACTGGTTGTCAGGAACTGCTGGGCTTCCTTATAATGTAGGCACCACAGCTGTTCCTTCTTCAGTGTGATCTGAGGGGGGTCTACTCAGGAGCAAGCCCTCACCAGCTGTCACAGACTTAGCATGCTCTGGAGCAGTTAGGGCAGCCCAGGCTTCCTGACTCTCTGGATGCAGCATAACTTTCTGCTCTGGATACAGAATAGTTAGGAGAGAGCAGTTAGGGCAGAGCAGGTTGAACTTGCTCTGGATTGTGCCCATAGTTGTCCTGAATGGCACCAACACCAAGGCAGATGTGCACTAACACATAATGTGCTGTACTTACCAAACTGCCCCCTTCTCTAGCTTCTCTGTCATTCCAATGTATTTGGGGGCCTGTCCATATTCCGTGACTACGGGCAAAATCCAGAGTAGCTACGGGGAGTCCTTGCTCTGGTGTAAGATCAACTTATTCTGGATTCCAATATGAATTTCCCATAGGTTTTCACTAGGTGATGCAGTAACTACAGGTGCAAGTAAAGTCTCTTATGTGCTCCCGTAGTTACTCTGGATTTTAGGGTACATCTTTTTGGCTGTGCAAAGAGGTCATTGACTATGTGTGATTGGTACAACTGGGGAAACTTTCCTTGGAGCTGAACTATGGGCACAATCAAGAGTAACTACAGGAGCACATAAGGGACATTACGTGCACCGTTGTTACTGCACCTCCAAGTGAAAACCTATGGGAAATTCATATTGCAATCCAGAGTAACTTGTTCTTACTCCAGAGCAAGGACTCCCTGTAGTTACTCTGGATTTCACCCTATGACACCAGGCTGATCCAATATTGGTAGAGTGATAATTATACAAAGGTAACCAAGGAAGGGTTATCAGTATACATTTCAACAAAAAAATGAAACTCACAGACCATTCTGTGGTATGTGAACATTCAGAACATACTACAGATGGAATGAAGCCATGTTTTCTGTTTTCCAAATTGTAGTTGCAGATTCTGGAAAAAAAATCTCTTTCAAAAGTACAAAACATTACTTCTTTAATAATAGAATAATAGGAAGAAGTCTAGAAAGTCATGGATTTTGTACTAGAAAGACTTGGATTTTGTCTAGTTTTTCAGAGTTTCATGATGTGAACATTGTCCCACGTCTTTTGTGTGCCTGTGTATGCCTCATTAAGGATCAGAGCTACATGTGCAAATGGTTATTTGCCTGTCCCCATCTGTGGGCAACGATGTGTCTCAAAATTGAACAGCCATATTTCTTTTTAGTAGTAAATATATTTTCTTCCTTTTTCTAGCGTTCTTTTTTATTTGTCATATATTTATTGAATGGCTTGGGAGATGGTCTCAGACATTTTATGAGGACTCACCATTCACCCACTTCCCAAACAGAATGTAAGCTGAATCAATAAAACAGCAATTGTTGATGACTTTTAAATAAATCAGCAGAAGAGGAAAGATTTGTTTTAGTACCCTGTGATTTCTCTCTATCCATCTTTTTTATATAATGAAATCATATTATATCCATCACTGTCATATTGGAAAGTAACTACATCTTCCTTGGGATTTGGCATACTCTGTCTTCTACAAATTATATGCCTCCCAATGAAAAGATCAATAATCAGCCAGACAACCATTGAATCCTTAGAGGCAAAATGATCTAAGAGGGAGAGAACCAGCATATAAGTGAACCAGTCACTTATGGGAGGACTTCTGGCCCCTGCTGTGCCACAGTTCCACTCTATCACCATGACCAATTAAGTTGTCTGATACCATGCTGTAAAATAATGACTGGTCACCATGTCCTAAACTTAAGCACTGGTCCATTTGTTCCCTCAAATGGTTATCTTTGCAAAGAAAGTTAGAATCCATTTAAAAAAAAAAAAGTAAAGGTGACAGGAGTTTATGAGAAACTCCCTTAAAATCTCTTGAAAGAAATGCCACCAAAGAAGAAGAAATGTTTGCAGCGGTATGGTCAAGGCATGACTATGAGTGGATTGGAAAGAGTGACAAGGGAATTGTTTTGTTGTCTTTCACATGATACTGAATAGAGCACCCAGTGAAATCACCACATCACATTTTAAAACAAACAAAGGAGAAGTTCACAAAGCACACAGCTGATCTGGGGAGGTGAACTCTGCCACCCAAAGTAGCAAAGGCCAAGAGTCTAACTTTGTTCTCAAACAAGGTCTAGATTAGGGTTGCCATAATTCTCTTCCACAAAATTGGGAAAGGACCCTCTGATCAGAATCCTAACTACTATAACTCAAAAGTAAGCCCTATTGTGGTCAGTGGGTCTTACTCCCAGGAAAGTGTCTTTGGGATTACAGCCTCTGTCCCATTTGACAGAATGTGAACACAATCCCCTAAAATTAACTAACCCTCGTCTAGAGGCATGTACAATGCAATATTTATTTGTTTTGGAACAGGCAGGCCAGCAGGCCTTGCGCTGTATCTAGTGTTTGGGGTCGATTGCATCTCAACCCAAGACAAGGGAAACCTTCTTCCCTTACCCCAGGGAGAGCTACAGCAGCCTCAATGGTCTACTTGGATCTGTGTACCTGATGAGGTGGTGCAGATCCAAGCAGAACGGAGCAGCATGGAGCCGCTGCACATTGCTCAGGAATGGAAGTAGGATCTGGCATAACTGCTAGATCCTGCTTCAACCTCCTCCCTGCCAACCTGCCGACAGGCCCACCCACTGCCTTTCCCCTCCACCCTGGAACATCTCCTCTTCAGTTTCTCTCCATCGCCTTTCCATGCCCCCCCCAGATCCCCACACTGGCCACGCTCAGGCAGCAAAAACTTCATGATCATGGGGGCTGGATCTGGCCTCTGCAGGCTGATGTACATTTATGCAAATGTGTGGCTTATTGTGACGGAGGGGCAAACATGCTATTGGGCACATTTGGGACCCTTCTGTGCTGGCATAAGAGACTTGCACTGGCCCAGGGCACAGTTAAGATTGCGCCCTAAAGCCATTTGGGTGACACTGCGCAGGGCACATTAATTTAAACTCTCATATTCTCACCTTCCACTTCCACCACTGAGATTCCCTAGGAAGTCTAGTTCTGTGGAAGGATGAACACTTTAATGGAAAAGTCTTTGTAGCCTAACAGAGCTCCAATTTCCAGCAACCCAGGGGGGAGTTATGCGAGCTAAGTTAATAGTCAGCTAAACTGCCCTAAACCTTCACAGGACTGATGCCTTTGGGAGAATAACAATGGAAAGAGTATGCCATGAGGATCCCATACCAGTAATCCTTTTTCAAGCCATCATGCACAGACCGTGCTGTGAGAAAGGCAGAAGTGAAATATTTCTTGATCAGGAAACCAAAAATAAAATAGGTTAGGTGCTTTTCATCAGACTAGAACTTGCTGCTTTTCAAATAAGTTTAGATGGGTCTAGTGATGATTAATGCAAGTTCCCCTAAGTTTAAACAAAAAACAGTTTTTTAGGCCCATTGGCTACCAATGCCAGGGAGTACCTCTCAGGAGGAAGAGGAGTTTTCAGAATAGGAAATCTGATCCTGTTGCATCTTTAGAAAACCCTCCACTCTTTTGTGTGGGAGGGGGGGAAGGGATCAAAAGGGTGGTTCCAAATCAAGACTTTACGGGGCCGGCTAATGGTTTTGCATTCAGAATGAGACACGAAGGGAGTATCATGATGACAGATGCTCTTATATCACTGGGACAAAAAATTACTCTGATCCATGAACACAGGCGAGGTCACAAGAATAACCTCGTAAGCAAGATCTACTGTGTTGTTTTTTTTAATAGAATCATAAGTATTATGCATTAGAGCCTATTATAAATTGGTTGCAATTTTCTCCTGAATTAAGCCAGTTAGGATACCAAACCCAAAAGCAACCAAACAAAACCCAACCACCCTCTCCACATGCCACAAAGCAGAAAGCAAGCTCGGTGTCTGAAGGTTAATGATTGCTCATGAAAGCTACAGAAATAAATTATCTGCCTAGGGACTCTGTCACATGATCAGCACAAAAGCTGCAACAGCCAAAAATGTTTATGTAGAGAGGGAGAAGGGGGGGAAACACTGTCAGCGTCACACAACCCTTCCCCCACTGCGAAATCCAAGTCCCGAGCCAAACAGCTGCTCCTGACTGCCTACATTAAACTAATTTGTGCTGCAACACTGCAGCTGCTTAATTTTGAGGCTGAACTTTTATCACCAATAAGTGTTACAATAACAAGTGATATGATCCTATCTCAGAAGGAATATCAATCACCTTTCAAAACAAAGACAGTTTGCATAGCTCAAAACACACACACACACTCAGAGAGAGAGAGAGAGGGAGAGAACCATTTTGGTAAAGAAAAAGCATAATGAGGTGTTCCTT
This sequence comes from Cryptoblepharus egeriae, assembly GCA_030015325.1. NCBI lineage: Eukaryota > Metazoa > Chordata > Lepidosauria > Squamata > Scincidae > Cryptoblepharus > Cryptoblepharus egeriae. The sequence goes on along the minus strand of JAREYC010000001.1, from coordinate 179,258,838 downwards.
TTGGAAACAGGCCATGGGTCAGACTGCGTCCATGTACACATCCATGTGCTATGAAATAGGCACTACATGTCGCATAAAAATAAAGAGGGAAAACGACTGACATCTTCCAGATGAAGGAATTTAAGAAGAAAAGCGTGGCTTCCCAAAGCCGATAAACACAACTGTTTCTTTTACTACTCCGAGGATAACACCGGATAATTACTACTGTTTGGACAAGCATCCCAGCATGGAGCGATTTCACAGGCACCAGCAATTGCCCTCAGCAATAACAGATACGCCACTGACAGCAAGCATTTCCATAAACAAGGCTGGATACAGACAATAACTTTTCAGAAACAGGAAAGTGAACAATGTGAACACATGAAAGTGCCTTACGTTCAGTCAGACCATTGGTTCGTCTTGCTTGGTGTTGTTTACATGAGGGCTCTTTCGTGTGTGTGTGTGTGTGTGTGTGTGTGTGTGTGTGTGTGTGTGTGTGTGTCCCACTTCCCAGTTTCACTGGTTCCAAAAGGTTACCCCGTGAACTTCCATCCCTCCTTACCCAATGTTGTCTCCTTGGAAGGGTGGAATGTGACATGTAAAGGTCAAACCTTGTTATACATGGATTTTTTAATACACTGACTTGGCTAAACACAAATAGTCACAACAAATCATAGTCTTAAAAACTGCTTATCCACTGCTGTGTAGAGGCAATCATGAAAACCATCATTCCATCCTTCAGCTGAACCAGGCAAAGGCAGAGGATCCTTTGCAGTTCTAATTGATGGCTGCCTCTCTACAACAGTAAGAAAAGCTGTTTTTAAACAATTGCAAAGGAACACCCATTTATTTAACACTGCTTTTATTTAACATAATTTTTGGTATTAGTAGGGACTCCCAAAATCAAATTCCTACAGCTATTGACACAGCCTGATTCCATTAAAGCAATGGAGGAGCAAGAAACCTGGATGTCGGTCTTTAAATAATCTATTTTCCCCTTTTTCTCTACTGATCATTTTTATAAATATAGTCAACTAATCTTACCCACCAGGTAATCAGGCGCATCTCAACCATCTTTTTACTATGCCTTCCCATTTCTGCATAATCATTTAGGGACTGGCCCATGTAAAACACCGCACACATTATTTAAATACTATGTAATTTCTGTAAAATATGCAATTTTATGTTTGCAGGCTGGCTTCATTAAGACAGAATAGACAGAATACCAGTTGGGAGACACAAAAACAAGCCAATGTTTTAAAACAGCTAAAGAGCAGCCTCACCAGAAGCTTGGGATCACTAATGGTTAATGCAAGCATAGAGAACAGCAGCATTTGAAGAAGTCTCTCTTCCTCTCTCCATGAGTGCTCCAGCAGTTCCCAGATGTTGCTTTGAATATGTCAGCAGAAAGTTTCTCATTCTATTGATTCATAAGTCACAACACTAGCAAATCAACATTATTATATTCATGTTTTTAAAATTATATTCTGCCCTTCTTGCAAATTCAGAAGAGCTTACAAGACACACATACAATTTAAAACCCATCCACAGGGGAAAAAAACTTTTTAAAGAGACAGCTAGAGAGAGACAAGCATAACACTGAGCAGTGTTCATACTAAGCCAGCAAGAAGCCACGAGGGGAAAGATCTACATTTTTAGCCACTGGTGCAAAGCATGCTGTACCTCATAGACGAGGTCACCACAAACCATACTTAGCGGTGATAGACCCACAGAAGGACTCCTATAAAGGATCTGTTGGTCCTCTTATATCCTAGACAATTTCCAGGCAGTCACCTATCTAGGCATTGGTTAGACCTCAGCAAGATGGCCTAACATCTACCATGAGATGACTTGCACCATGAGCTAGGGACCCAGCAACTTGTTTGTTTGTTTGTTTGTTTGTTTGTTTGTTTGTTTGTTTGTTTGTTTGTTTGTTTGTTGTGAAGTCTACTATTTGACTGAACAGCCTGTACTAATCGTACAGTTGTCTCTATTTGAGAGGTAAGAGCAGGGAAATGACAATGGTGTCTAACACATGTGTGCAAACATGTATGTAGTATGTATGTGTGCAAACATGTATGTAGTGCAAGGTGTGCATCTATCTGTGTTCCAGTAAATGTGGACGCTCCAGGCCTCTTAATGCACAGCTCCCCTAAATTTATTCAGAAGGTCTCTGAGGAACAAGAACCATTTCTTCCACCTGGTTCTTCTCTAGGCTTTGAGCATCAGTTGAGAATCATTACACAGTGGGTGAGACAAGCTCTCCGGGCAAGTACTTTGCAATTCATCAAGGGACTTGATTGTTGCTTCTAGCCATTGTTCCACGCTACAGTGAAGTCTGACCTAAGTCATGCCTTCACACTGCAGCTACAAAAAAAAATTCAAGTTTTTTTTCTAGTATAGAAGAAGTCAGCAATTCTCATGAACCATGTTTTTCAAATTCGGATTGTGAGCCCCATCCCCAGGCTTTTTCAAAACCATAGGATGATCTGAAGGAATTTATCAAACATTCCCTTCTTAAGAGAATCTACTCATGGAATGTTGTCTTTTTCGGCCCTTGTTTAATGATCTGTGATACTATGACATTATTAGGGGATGTGGATGGTAACACTGGGTGACACATACACACAGGAAGAGTGACACCACTACTGGACAAAATTTGTAAAATCTTGGTGTTTTTGAATAATGCCATCATTTCATGCAGAATGCAATAAAAAAGCCACTTTGAACCATCTATATTCTATTAAAAGCTATAACCAAAAGCCAGGGGGGCAAAGCAATGGAGCATCACCATATCCACTGCTTGGAGCGTTGCCCTACCCTCTGCATGGCAGGAGGTCTAGAATGGGCATTGCATGCTAGCCTCCCACACCAGCAAACCCTAATGATGCGACCACTGCGATGTAAAACCCTGAGCCTAGAAATCACCACTCTGGCCACTGATTGTTCCCATTACAAACTACTGCTGATATCCTGAGAACTCAATCACAAGGGTTCCACAAGGAAAACATAGGTTCTGACCTTTGGACTTCAGGACCCAGATCACTAAGCATATAATCTTCCTTTGAGAATGAATAGAGTGTTAATGGTTCACACAAAAAGCATCTTCCACTTGTGTGAGGCCCCTTTGTAAGAGCAGGACTCTCCTACCACTTTCAGCTACCACTCACATGTCATAACAAATACATAATATTCATATGTCTGTTCAAGGAAGCAAGTAAGTCCTCAACTTACAAACGAGTTCCATTCTAGAAGTTTGTTCATAAGTCAGTTTGTTCATATGTCCAACACCATTTATGTTTACATACGTTTAACCCAGTTTGAAAAAGTAGTGTAGTAGGGATGTTCGTATGTATGTTTGCATCTTGAATGCTTGTAAGTTGAGAACTTACTGTACTTGGAACATGACCCTCTCTATTTCCACCTGAGTTTTCCCAGCCCACCTACTGCACATGAGTATTGTGCGTTCGGAAAAAGACCCACAGATTTTGCAAACCTGTTGTCATGGATTATTTTAAAGCATATCCTTCAGCAATATACTATAAAAAAAGAAACTCAAAAATGAAAAAAGTCTCACTCATTCATATGGTAACAGCTTGAAAGCTCTGACCTCTTCCTCACCTCATCCCTTTTCCCCCTTGCAAATCCCCCCCCCAAGTTAATAAAAAAACATTCCAGCTCAGTGCATAAGAGGAGGAAGTGTTCTGAGAGGGGCTGTAAAAATGTTGGTCCTTGAGTAACAGTAATGCTGCATTTACAAATTGTCACATGGTGTTCCTCATGTTTTCCTCAGAACTATTTTCTGTCTTGTGGAACCCTTTCTTTTCTTTCCTTGCCTCTTTTTTCAAATTGAGACAGACACTGATCTGAACTGGTTGTAATTCCTGCCAAATCTTCAGGCACTGTTTTGTTACATTTTGGAATTTGACTGAGTCCATGTGTCAGGCATTAACTTGCACTCAAGGAAACAGGAATGTGGAGAAAAAAGTTCTCACTGTCCTCTCCTCCCACCCACAAAACCCACAACACACTTTGCAGAGCTGCATTCATTCCAAGATGACACTTCCATGTCACTACTAATACCACATGGAAAGATCAGGTAGATCCTTCCCACTGCAGTCCATCTCTTGTAGAACAGTTAATGACTTCCCAGATGAAGGTGCAACAGTGGATGTGACTTGTGATGTGGCAGAGGAACAGATTGCTAGGGATGAAAAATTGTCACCGCGGTTAGTCAAGGCCCAAGACTCCATCTCCACACAACTCAACTTGTGCAAGAATCCTAGTGGGCAGACTGCAGGTTTACAACACAAAATTCCCAAATCATTTCGACTTGCATCAGAATCTTTTGAATCAGGCTTTGATTTCATAAATATTGTCACAAGATGTAAGCTGTTCTCAGTAAAGCTGCTTTTTGTAGTTGGTGGACGGCAATTTCTATAGCCCCAATGGTGATCAGGTGCTCCTTGAGGTGTTTTGGAATAGCACCAAGAATACCAATCTCCACAGGGATGACTTATTATTATTTTATTTCAATTTCATGTCAGAGCAGCCAGTTTTTTAGTTGGACTTTGTGCCAATCACTAGTTGGGCCCCACCCTGGGATCCAGGATGTTGTGATAGCAGTCCGAGCCTGAATTGCACTATTGCGATACTCATAGTTGGTCTGCTGCACTTTCAACAACTTTCTCTTGCTGACTTCAATCAGAGCAGATTCCTGGCTCTCTCGCACGTAATCTGCTAGGGCATATTTTGCTTCTTCAACTGACTGCTTAACTTGCAAAAGTCCTCTGCCCCCTGATCTTCTAGGCAAGTACAGCCTGTCAACATCACTACGTGGATGTAAAGCTTAGTGAATGGTCATTAATTTCCTTGTTTTTCTGTCCAAGTCATCCAGTTCCTTCTGTGTCCAGTTCACAATGCCAGCAGTATACCTACCTACAGGTATGGCCCAGGTATTTATAGCCTTTATAATGTTGCCACCATTCAATTTGCTCTTCAAAATTTTTCTAACCCGTTGTATGTATTCTTTGCTGACCACAGTTTTTACATGCCCATGCTTGATATTGTCCAGCTGCAGTATGTCCAGATATTTGTAGGCTTCAAGATTATTATTATTATTATTATTATTATTATTATTATTATTATTATTATTATTATTATTATTATTATCCTTGTCCAATGATCATTGATTCCTTAAGAGATGAAGATGTAGCCTACTCCTACCTACCTCCCCCCAACTCCTGATCAATACAAAACATTAATCCTTCCCTGTCCCCTGCCTGGACCTTTCTGATACTGCTCCCCCAGACTGAATTAGGACTCCACAGGAGCTTTATGTCCCAAAAAATAAGCAAAAACACCTAGACTTAGGGCGAAATCCAGAGTAACTACGGGGAGTCCTTGCTCCGGTGTAAGAACAATTTACTCTGGATTGCAATATAAATTTTCCATAGGTTTTCACTAGGTGGTGCAGGAACTACAAGTGCACATGTCTCTTACGTGCTCGCATAGGTACTCTGGATTGTAGGGATAGACAAACTTGAGCCTCCATATAAGGAAACTGATTTCCAAATAAATGGTTCAAATTCCAGTTAGTACCTTAGTCAATGGCATGCCTGATTTGTGTGTACAAGGGCTGCAGTGGCTTAGTGGTTTAAGGCACTGTGCATGCCAATTGGAAGATCAGCAGGTAGGTGGTTCAAGATCTGAGTACTGCCAGTCAGGGTGAGCTCCCATCCTTAGCCCAGTTCTTGCCAAACTAGCAGTTTGAAAACAAGCAAATGCAGGTAGATAAATAGATACCACTTCGGTGGGAAGGTAACAGCATTCCATATGCACGTGGTCCACATGTCCATGGATGCGTCTTTGAACAACGCTGGCTCTGTGGCACTAGAAACAAGGATGAGCACCACTCCCTAGAGTCAGTCACATCCAACAGGGCAACCTGCGGGGGACACCTTTAACGTATGTATGTGTTAGCAATGCAGACTTGAGTCACGTGGCTTGAGCTGACATCCCTGAGGATTGGTACCATGTCTGTTCATTTGGCACGGTTACAGCATTGGAGGCCAGCAGAGCAAGGATTTGTGCCTGCTCCCCCAAAGATTAGAGCCATTGTTATATTTCAGAAGTGGGATCCAGAATCCTTGAATGAAAGTGTGAATGAGTCAACAAAACAGTGTGCTCTCTCAAAAGAGCATTGTTTAAAAGTGGCGCTGGAGGAAGCCACTAAGAGGGAGGAAACTGCTGATGAATAAACAGCTGAAAAAGTTCAGGCACTAGATAAGAAGCCTTGGCAAAAGCAACAGGTTGGGCTATTAATCACTGACTACAGTGATGGTCGGATGGATTCTCTTCACTGTTGTGTGAAATTTATGGGGGAAGGAGTCTGATCAGAGACAACAGAGTTCTGTCCAATGACATGCTGTGCTGTGAACGAGCCTCAGTTTCATTTGGTGTCAGACATTGCACAAAAGCAAGACCACTAGACAGAAATACTGGCAGAGAACCTGGCCATCTCAATGGCAAAAATGAGACATGGTCATAAGAAGGTTCAGCATGTCAGCCACTCTTCTGCATAGGCTTTAGTTGGCCAGCCTGGTTGGGATCCAGAGGACAGGGTTGGGCTGGAGGAGTTTAAGGAACTATATCAACAGGAATACTTATATGTACTAAAGAAGACAAAGAGATTCCCTTAATAGAAATCCCTGTATGGATTCACCCATGGGATCCAGAAGTTCATGAGATGATGCTGGGTAGGAAAGAGAGCATGTTGAGCAGAGAGCAAGGACAGAGTAAGGGCAGCTAAGCAGTAGATGTGTGAGTTACTGGCTTAGAAAGTGACTGAGAATGTGTTTTCACCAACATGCTAACTATTCTAATAGAATGAGTCTGAAACTCCTCCCTTGCCAGAATGTTTCTCAGAAAGGTTCACATCATCATGTATTAATAGCTCAGAAATCCATTAATTTAAAATGCTCAGTCCAGTTCTTACAACTGCAAAGGTGCTAGAACCAGAGATCCTCAAACTTTTAGGTGCCATGATGACCACATCACTCAGTCAATAAAGATAACATTTATTTTGTGCATAAGTAAGGAATTTCACAATAAGAGAACACATTGGCAAAATACAGTATTAGCAATATTTTTTCTCTCTCTCCCTTCCAGTCCAACATGGCACCCTTCCCAGTGGTTGAACCTACCGTTAACTTCTGTATTTTTCTTTTTTTTAGATTGTGAGTCCTTTGGGACAGGGAACCATTTATTTTACAATGTTGACTGCTTCTTTACACAAATATTTACACAAATCTCTCTCTCTCTCTCTCTCTCTCTCTCTCTCTCTCTCTCTCTCTCTCTCTCTCTCTCTCTCTCTCTCTCTCAATCTCAGTCTCAATCTCAATCTCTCTCAGTAAGAGTGACAGCACCAAACAGTGAGGACAATAGCAATTGCCTGAGAGCAGCAGTTGCCAACTTTTATCCAGTATCACTAAAGCATATACTCATTCCCTTCTTGTGTGAACAAGGCGAAGGACACGGTAGCCACAGCAGCCACGCTGGCAGAAGGTATATTTTCTTCCCCCCAGGCACTATCTGCCCTTAGGCTGTTTCTAGGAATTGCCATGTCAGCAGGCTTGGTGACAGATGACTTTTGAAGGTCTGGCTTGTGACCTACATTTGTCCGCTCTTGTGCCCCTACTATGAGTCTGTCCCTTGAACTCCTGAAGCTTAATATATCTCCCCACAGTTTATTAATAGCACCATAAATGTTAAACCAGATTGAAAAAGCCACCATCTGCAGTACAGAAGCTGAATTATCAACAAATGTTCAGGACTGTTAATATGCAGTTTTGTATTGATGGCTTCATGAATAACTTCCTCCATATGGTAGTAGTCACAGCTATTGATGTTGGCTTCATTTTTAGAGACAGCCTCACTGTGGTGGGCCCTAATGAATGGCACAATCATAACACCTCAGCAATAGTCACAATAACTGATTTCGCACATTATGAGTAGCATCTCCATGCCTGACTATCATTCCAGCATGAATCACCTTCCATGGAACCATCTCACTGATTTCAATGCAGCTAGGAATGATGTAATGGAGAAGATGCTACAGGTGGAGAGAGGGAGGTTTCAGACATATAAAGAATCCCACATTGAAAGGCTACTTTCCTAACAGAATACACAGACTTGTAAAAGCAGACTTTGCCAGTGACAGCACCTTTCTGTTTGTATGTGACACCTGGCAGTCCAAAGTGCTCATCAGACAGTGCTACACCACCACCTCCACCACCCACTTTTGAAAGTCTCTCCAGGTCCTAGGACTGTATTCTCAAACCTAATTTGAACATAAATTCTGATTTAATCAGGAAGATTAGCTTCCAGTCAGATCTTTCACAGCCAAGAACTTAAGAGCAGCAGCTCTCAAAACTATCTGGGGATCATGACCCAGTTTTTAGCTGGTAACAAAACCGACAGGACAAATAAGTCTATATGCATCAAGTGTTAAGCTACTGGAGGGAGGGGAAGCACTTCTCCAATCAATCAATCAATCAATCAATCAATCAAAAGTATTTACTGTATATACCACATTTCAGCAAAAAGTTCACAAAACTGCCACACCCCTCGGCATTTCTAAATAAGACTCTCTAAAAAACTGGGAAACTTCTATGTTAGAGAAAAACACCCCACAGTACACAAGTTGTTTTATCTTGAAACCTCGCCGTCACTTTCAAAATGGGAATATGCGGTTTGACACTTTCAGGCCACAATCCAGATGGTGATTTCAGACAAATGTTGAAGATTGTTAATATCCTGTTCTGCAATGGTATTTTCATGAGTCATAATACTATGGATTAGCCAATTCAGAGCAGTAATTTTAGAGCATGAAGCACAGGCCAGTTAAGGCAGAACACATAACAAACTTACAGGGCAATATTATGCATGTCTACTCAGAAGTAGGTCCCATGGACTTCATTCAATGAGTGATTCTCAAGTGCTAAAAGTGCACATACAGAAAGTGTGCCGGTGACTGGTAATAGGCTTCTTCACCAGTTGGTTTCCTCAACACTGTATCAAAACATGGATCAGAGAACTCCGATCCAGAATAGCAGACCCCACCTCAATGCAGGATACAAATGCTGAAGAAGCTGCCTTTACTAAAAGCATGCATAGAATTGCAGATTTGATATGGATAAGACAGGAGTGTCAACCTAGCAGGCTCTCTGGCTAATACCTTCAATTCTCCTTCAGACAGAAACTAGTTATCAATTTACATTATCAGATTTTGATCAACAGAGGAATTTGCTAACCTTCCATAATCCTCTGAATTGTTACCAGTGACCGTGCTGAAAGTATGAGAAGGCATCAGTTGCTTGGTTGGAATCAGTGTTTTTTACAAGCTCTGTTACAAATTAAAGCTTGATCTTGTGTATTTCATTACGACTCCTCTACATTCCCCCCCAAATCGGAGTACAGTAGTAGTTTGGAGAGTACTTGGGGTTTCTGATCTTGGTTCTCATCCACACTTTCTCAAGGACACTAGCAGATTACACAGTAGATATAAATCAGGATTGACAGCCCAATTCTATCCTCAACCAGTTCATAGCCTACATGCATGCTATGGTGTGAGAGGTTGATAAGACAGCCAGCAAGAGGTACCAGTAAGTAAAATACCTTCCAGTAGGCTGCCAGATCACCTGTGGGTCTCCTTTGACACAGCCCCAAATCCAGAGTAATTAGGAGAGAACATAAGAGACTTTATGTGCACCCAGAGTTAGTGTACCACCTAGTGAAAACCAATGGGAAATTCATATTGCAATCCAGAGTAAGTTGTTCTTACACCAGAGCAAGGACTCCCCATAGTTACTCTGGATTTTGCCCACAGACCAACTATTTTTCTGACATTAATCCAAGGGGGTGAAGTCTTGCTGGTGTTTCCATCATTATTTTTGCTCCCTTTTATAAGCAGACTGAGAGCAAATGCACACCCACATTACAAGTTTTGATGATCAAAACAGTATTGGAATCTGCCCAGTAATCCTCTCCATTTCTTTTGTTTACTACTGTATTTAAGTAGTTTAGCCTAATGAAGATTCGCTTGTTTTCCTTTATGGTTAATCCTAACCAAAAAAAAAAATAGACATGACCCGAATTTGGAGTGTGGATGTCTCTTGAAATATCATTGTGGCCAACTATAATTTTCTTCTAGTTTAAGAACTTGAAAAGTTGCCATTTAATGTTTTATGTATTTTGGTTGATCCTAATGATATAATGAGATTGTGGTTTTATATTTTCTAACTGTCCAACATAACTTTACTAAATGGGGAGACACCTTTTGAATGGCAGGGGAGAGCAATTGCCCCTATTCATCTCAGCATAAATACATAGTTGCAAGTTTCTTTCCTTTCCTTTCCTTTGAGAAGAGAACCAATTTCCTTCCCTGCATAAACTATTTTATATTTCTGTTTAAAAGCATTACTGTACATAAATATTCATCATCTCTTCTTTCCTTCTCTCATGAATGGCAAATATTACAATAGGAGCCACAGGCTTGTGCCCCAGATAGTCAGTTCCATAAGAACCATTCCTCTGATATTATGGTAAGCTCCAGCAGTAGAGATTGCTGGGCCAGAGCAATTGGGAATTCTCCTTGAACCCCTTAATTCCAAGGCCAACATTTCCAGAGATCAATTGGAATCCAGTGAGAGCTCACAAAATTAACATGCAAAGATTTTCTGATAATCAAACCCAACTTCCTTTCTGCGTTTTTCACGTACCATCACAGTACGTATATGCAGTACCTGGCATTCTTCAACAAGATCCATCAGGGGACCTATAAAGAGGTAAGGGGCAAATACTTTGCTTTATCTCTTGCAAGATTCCTGATCAAACCCCTTCCCCCTCTCATACACACCCATTACCAGGTAAGATATGCCTCCATAATGCACTAGCATGCTAAAGTGCATAAAGTGCGGGGAGCAAAAGGATTGAGCTGTAAAGGTTCCAAAATGCTCTGAATTAAAAAGAGATTTCCTGAGGTTTGTATGGAAGTCCTCTTTATCCAGGACATGACTTTTTTTAAGCCTCATATCCAGGAAAAGGACTTAAATGTTCTTGTTTTCCCTGTGAGTGGGCTCCTGCAGGCAGCACTTATCCTTTTTGTTAATTACTAAATTATATGTAATAAATGTAACATGCTTTTAACTTTAATAATAAATAATACAGCGCGTAACCACATGAAATTAATATAGGAATGATACTAGCTTTTATTTCTTACGTCTCACATTTTTCTTGGGTGTTCTATATTTTGGGGTGCCTTGTCCTCTTTTGCAGTTATGACATCTGGTCCCCCTGGGTGAGTGCAGAGTTTTTGGGGAGTGAAATCTCTGCTTGAAGTGCTGCATCTCAAACCAGGTGCAGAGTAAATACTGTATTTATCACCTCATGATATCTGCTTCTTAGCATTCCTCATAAGGCTGAGTACAGTAAACGAAGATTACCAGTGGTAAAAATGAAGCATCAGCACTTTCCTACGGATTTAAGAGGGAGCCCTTAAATCCTTCATGGGAACAACTTTTGAAACACAGAGAAGATGACTTTAAAAAGGACCTTGGATTAAATGAAATGGGATTAGAATACTAACTGCAACAATGGTAGCCTGCTTTCTTTCAAATATATGGATCCTCAGGCAAAGAATGTAGGCTTGCCAATGCCTGGCAGAAAGCTCAGAAAAGCCCCACACTGCATTCCCACAAACTTGTGCATAAACCTTCCTGTTGGGAGCTGGGAAAAGAAAGGTCACCATATCAATGGAGAGGGGAAAAGAATGACTTTGAACACATTTACTCCTTTTTTTTACTGGAACCCTTTTCCAGCAAATAGTTCCCTCCTGCCCACCCACAGATTTCAAACACTAAGGCGTTCAACTCTGCACAGAAATAATGAGTATGGATTATCCATCTGTGCAAAGTTAGTGGACCTATAATGACTACTGGTGTCTGTAAAAAATCCAGACTTCTATACACAGATTTGTCAAAGGGTTGGTACAATCCTCAGCAATCCTAAGAAATTTAGACAAGCCTAGCTCACCTGGCCTATCTTTCTGTGATGGTGTGGGGAGGTCAATGAATGCCTGCGCATTGGCCTAATCCCTCACCCGGAGTGGGACAGAAGTGCCTTACAGTAATTTTGTGTTACCCCCAGGTCCACATATGACTTATGCCAGAGCTTAAACTAGCCTAACTGGAGATTAGGATTGCAGCCTATATTTCATATAAATTATGAATTCCAAGAAGGCTACATGCTGCCTGCTCACAAGGAAAAGTCTTCACAATGAAGACTTTTTCCAGGACACAAGGCTGAAAAATAGGACATGTCCTGGAAAAAGAGGCCATATGGTCACCGTGATCCTGATTAATATTTCCCAGGGATAACTTTTAATCTTTGTCAAAACTGAAAATGACCTCTCTGTGAAAAGTTCCAGAAATTCAGAAAGAAAAGCTATTCAGAGATATGAACAGAGAAGTGTTAGACAACCCAGTCCAGAGTGAAAGAACAGGCACTATCTTGAATGTTAAAAAGAAAGCTCAATGTTAAAAAGTCCTCTTGTCACATGATATTAATGGAGAGTTTCCCAGGATCACATAAGTGAACAACTGAGTTTTTTTTTTAAAAAGACACACGGGGGAGATGGAAGATAAAAACGAAGATTTTCAGGAATCTAATCAATGTCTGATTAGGCTAATTGAAGCCTGGCTACTAAAAATTAATGGTTTGAAAAACTGTTTAGGAAAGGAACAGGGTGGGTGCAGAGCCTGTTTAATTTCAGGGCGGAAAAAAGTTTGCGAAGTAAAATATTTGTGGAAGAACCTCAAGCATTTGTGTGAATGTTACACATGAAATTGCTAAATGTACATCATTTCAAATAGAATTGTACCTCCACATATGAGAAAACGTTCATGAATTTGAGGTGTATGCAGCGCCGAGCACGATACCATAGTCTCTCAAGACTGAAGGATGCCTGATCAAACACAAAATCAAACTGGAAAAACATCTGATCAATTCAATGTAAAAGAGAATGTTCTTTCCCCACCTCATAACAGTCCAATAAATTGTATAACTAAAGGCCTAATTCTAATTCCTGCCAGTCTATAACATGCAGTGCCACTGTTGGAGCCCATGGTACATGCTACAGAAGGTGTCCAGATGGCCCAGGTAAAGATTGTCCTTACTTCCCCCTTGATGTAGGGTTGCCATAATTCTCTTCCTCAAACCTGGGTCAGCACCCCAGTTTTACTGTCAAACGTGCTAGTACGTGTATGCAATTCCCAAAAACCACAACTGTCCTGGTTTTCCGGGACATGTGGCAACCCTACCTTGACCACCTGGCACCCAGTGAGAATTCACAGACCTATACCAGCTATTTAACTCCTGTAAGTCCAAGAAGAGTAGAGGAGTGGGTACTGGCAAAAAAGGGGGATATGATTTCACTGTCTGTAGCTCCTGCCAAGATCCTCCTGGCCCATGCTCTGGCCACTCTTCACCCAGTTCTGCAACAATCTTCCTCACAGTGGTCCACAAACTGCTCCCACAAATCTACCTACCCCAGCAGGTGAGAGGGATGTTCTGTAGGCACCCACACAGGGTGACCAGATGTCATAACTGTAACAGAGGACAAGGTCTCCCACCCAAAAAGTTATGATTATAACTTATAATATATAAGATTATACCTTCTAATAGAGGTCAGAAGGTTTTTAGAATTATTTGGAGTACCATGTGGAAATTTGCCTGCCTCTCCATTGGGCAGGCAGAGGTAGTGTGGCAATCAGAGTAAGCAGTGGCAGGCATGGCAAGTGTGGCATGTGGGGTTTTCCCCCCTATCACCCCCAGGCCCACCATTGCACAACAGCATTTTGATTGATTTTAGTGTTGAGCCTACAGTGCCTTGAATATAAGTAGCCACCATAATGAAATCATTGAAAAAATTTTGATTGCCTGGTGCCAGGATTTGAGATAATACAAGAAATGTCCCCAACCAATTTGTCCAAAATTACTTTCTCCCCTTTGCAATTCTATTAGGCTGTACTCACTGTCTTTTAGGGAAATCGAAGCATACAATGGGTTAGATATAACTCCAACAAGAATATGGTCACATTTTCATATTAATTACAGGAGGCATTTAGGTCTAGTGTTCACAGAGAAAATAGAGTTTAAAAATAGGTTTTTAATTTAGTAAATCCCTAGTATTGCTCCGTACAGTGAATAGTTCATTCTGCTGAGCAGATCACTGCAGGACCATCTCATTCTTTTACAGTGCATTAGTTTAATCACCTAAAGAGACTTCCAGCAACAAACAATGAAATATGAACAAAAGAAGGAACTTTTAGATGAAGATACATTCTGTCATAGCAACAGATAATACAGTGAAAATTAAACAGCCTAAATACAATTCCATATCAACCTTGTAATTTGTTTGACTCTTGTTAAGTTCAAAAAGGAATAATCATAATGTTTTCAATTATTTTTTGCTGATATTTTTCACTCTTTGCCAAAGCCCCTTAAAGCTCCTTTCTTTCTTGATTCACAAGATGGAATGCATGACTGACCATATATATGAAACTTGTAGTCCATCATATCACTCTGAAAGTTAAGGTACAGGCAGACATAAAAAACTTTTTTTTGTAGTGGGGCTTGTCGGAAAGTGGCTTGCAGTGATTCGTTCAAATATAATATTTTTCCCATGTTTGAACTCTGGAGAAAACAGTACAATCCTACGCATGACTATTCAGAAATAAACAACACTGAGTTTAATATAACATATTCCCAGGTAAGTGTATATAGAACTGCAACCTAAACGTATGTAATCAACTAGGCATGATGCTGCCTAGCATTAGAATTAAAGGCACACATTTCAACATTAAAAAGATAAAAAGCTCACATGAAACATGCTGGGAAGGCTATTGAGCCACTGTCTGATTTGCTACCATACATGACAGTCATAACTACAAACCATGCAGACACACAGTGAAGCTTTTGTATATTATGTTGTATATTGTGATTAAACTTGGCATCCATCAGTCTTGAAAGACTATGGTTTCGTGCTCGACACTGCATGCAAAGCACGAAGGTCTGGATAGATTGCTATGGAGGATAGGCTGTGACCCAAGCAGCGAATCCCACCTCTCCATGCAACTGAAATAGTCCAATGGAACAGCATTGCCGATACAATTGATTCCAGCTACATCGCAGAGCTAGGCTAAGGACAGGAGCTCACCCTGTCTTGTGGGGACCTGGGTCTTGAACCCTGGCCTTCTGGTTAACAGCCAAGTGTCTTAACCACTTGCGCCACCCACAGCCCCATATTGTGATTAAATCACCTTAATCAACATGGTTTCTAGTGATCATTTAATTACCTGAATAAATAGCAACCCAATGCTAACCTCTCCTGGAGAAGGCAGGCCAGTGGGCTTGTTTTACAACCAATGCAGGATTGGGGCCAAAAGCAGTGCAGCCTAAGGCAAGGGGAATTGCTTTCCCTTACCCCCTGTTATGCTGAAGTAACCAAAATGATGTACTTAAATCAAAGAGGTGGCATAGATCTGAGCTATGAGCTACCAGAAACAGGGGTAGGATCTGGGAGAATCCACCCCCACCTATGGGTCTGCCCACTAGCCACCCTTCCCTCACGGTGAAACGCTGAAACATGAAACACCGTGCTCCTGCACTCCCACACACCCCATGGCCCCAGCATGGTCTCATCATATATAGCCAGCCAAGTAGGTTCCATGTTGGTCTCCAGAATAGGGTTGATAATTCTCTTACACAAAACCAGGACAAGACCCCCTGTCAAACCTGCCGGTTTGTGAATGCAAGCCCCCAAAACTGGGACAGTCCTAGTTTTTCAGGACATAAAGCAACCCTACTCCAAAAGCTGACACACATCCACGTGCCAGCATTCCTCTTCCAAAGAGGGTGCAAAAGTCCTTTATAGCTTGCGTAAAGCCCAGGGCGCTTGCAGGATTGCTCTCTAAGTAGAGCAAATAGGTCAGAGGACAGTTCAACGACAGTTAAGCATTTTTAGTCCAGTAAACATGGGAGCACTGGCTTTTTCATTATGATCTCTGCGATTTAAATGCCCTTAGCAAATACTTTGGCTAGACCGTACCTTCACACTTTCTCTTTTATAATTTATTTTTGTAGCTTGGGCAGTCAACTCCAAGTCCAATGAATTTAAATCAAATTATTCCAAAGGAAGTACAAATAGCAATATATGGGATTGATGAGATACAAATATACCCATTCACACTAATGATGCAAAAAAATAAAAAATAAAAAGAAGCAGCTTTTGAAATTCAATCATAGTAGTTTCCATTGTATCAAAAAAGCTGTGAAAAGTATCTTTTGGAGACCCCAGAAATTACTGCCTCTGGGATCTATGAGCAAATGGCTCACACTCTGCGCAATTCACACAAATGGAGTCACAGGACAAACTCCCAAAAGGGCTAACAAGAATCTAATGTAACATCTAATGCAGCCATCAGTTCCCAGGAATTGGCTGTAATAAGATTGAAGTTGTACGGACAAATTAGTGGGACTGACAACCAAATAAACAAAATGTAATAACAGAACTGACAAAAATTACAACGTAAAAGGGGAAAACCTTATTCTACAATATCAAAGCAAACCAGAAAGAAGAGTGTTGTAAGAGCACAAAAGCAGGCCTCCGTCAGTCTTGAAAGACTATGGTATCGTGCTTGGCGCTGCATACGCTGCATACAAAGCATGAAAGCCTGGGTTGGATTGTTATGGAGGATAGGCTGTTACCCAAGCAGCAAATCCCCCCTCTCCACGCAACTGAATTAGTCCAATGGAAAGGCAGAGCCAATACGATTGGATCCAGCTGGTGTCGCAGAGCTGCGCTAAGGACAGGAGCTCACCCTGTCTTGTGGGGCCGACCCGGGTCTTGAACCCTGGCCTGCCGGTTAACAGGCACAGGGTCTT
Source organism: Cryptoblepharus egeriae (assembly GCA_030015325.1). Classification (NCBI taxonomy): domain Eukaryota; kingdom Metazoa; phylum Chordata; class Lepidosauria; order Squamata; family Scincidae; genus Cryptoblepharus; species Cryptoblepharus egeriae. The sequence goes on along the minus strand of JAREYC010000001.1, from coordinate 179,241,855 downwards.
TACTGCTTGCGCCACCCACAGCCCCCAAAAGAGCACAAAAGACAGAATAAAACACACAGTTGGTATGTGTTTATACCAAAAAATATGGTACAAAATATTGACTGCATTTGACTGAAAAGCAATGTAAAAATAAGTGTCACATTTTTGATATGAATGTTATGAGGCAAATTCTCTTTTCCCAAAAGCAAGATAAAAGATTATAGAAAATACAGTAATTGTAATATAAATAATAAAGCATAATATAAATATAAATAAATGTAAAGCAAATGTAAAACTAAAAGCAAAAACATAAAAGACCCAAAACAGAAAAATAGCAAATACAAAAGTACAAAAACAAAAATACAAAATAAAATGCAAATACAAAAATAATTGCATAAATAAAAAGTACTTTTTGCATTAAAATTTTATCGAACAAGTAATGGCTGCACATCCGTTATCTCAGTATTAGTTGCAACTGTCTGTTGAGGTACTATTATAGCTGCAGGAATATCTCAGGGGTCCAAGGACCTTGGGTGACACTCTTTGGTGGGGGTGACAATGCTGCTTCTGGGTCATGCCCCCTTTTGCTCACCCTGCACCTCCTCCAAAGGTGACCAGAGATGCACTCCCAGTAACATCCAGTGGATGTTCTATGATCTTGGAGAAGTCACCGTCAGAATACCATCTAAGACCTTCTGAGGGCTAAAAATTGTCACTTTTAGTGACTAAGAGCACAATCCTAATAACGTCTACTCAAAAGTTAGCCCCCTTGTGTTCAATGGGGCTTACTCCCAAGAAAGTGTATTTAGGATTGCAGCCTTAAAGGATTGTGCATGAAATGTATTCACCGGATTGCACTCCTTTCAGCTACGCCACTGCACTGAGTCATTATTATCCCCATGTTGCATTGGGATGCGGATGGATGGGAACAGTAGCTCTGAGATGAGAGATAACCCTGAGGTTACCTAGTGAGTCTGTTGCGGAGTTGAGACCAGAATCTAGTCTGTTCCAGCCATACCTCATATAATTCGGCTCTACACTCAAATAGTTCTCAGAAATATGCTAATTCTAGTCAACATAAATAAAATACAAAGTTCAGAGTATGTATTATTCTGATGCAAACTCCCACTTCCTCTATTATCAAATAATTTGTTTGATAAGCTCTCTGTGTTTGGAAATAGCATTACGATGACAGCAGATACAGAAGAATGCTTTCAGTATTATTTCCTCCTCCTCTCTTTACGCTACTTTGTTGGATTTCTTTGGAAGTTGGTTCAGAGACAAGAGAGGGCAGGGTGTAGGCATGAAAGGTTTGCCATGGACAAAAGCTCCAGCTTTCCCTTACCAGGAAAGCAGCATTTTACCTGCACTGCTACAAGACCTTGGTCAGTTTTACTCATAACGATTGTACTTCTTGCTATTACACTTTCTAACAACCCAAATCTATCCATTATAACCAACTGTTATAATCTGTTACATCCATTATAACAGTTGGTTGTTAACAGGCTATACGGCAGATGCCACAGGCAACAATTTTAATGCAACTGCCAACAGCCTGCACCATAGTTGGTGCGGTGAGGCAGGGGCAGATCATTGGTGGGGAAGGGCATTCTCGGGAAGGAATCAGGGATAGGGGTAGTAGAAGGTAGTAGAATCCAGCAGCAATGGCATATGCTGAATCTTCTACCTTCTTTCAATAACCTCCCTGCTCTTTACTTCCTCATTCCTACACCACCAAGAAAGGAGGCAAATGTCCAAGGAGACTAACCCTACAATCCAGAGTAACTACGGGAGCACATAAGCGACATTAGACATGCACCATCTAGTGAAAACGTATGGGAAATTTATATTGGAATCCAGAGCAAATTGTTCTTATACCAGAGCAAGGACTCCCTGTATTTACTCTGGATTGCGCCCTAAGACTGCAATCCAAACCTCCAGTAAGGCCAGCCTAAGCCTGGGCATAAGTCCTGTGCTGACCTGGGAGTGTCACAAAAGTGCCATACTCCTGGGAGGGTTAGGCCGTCCTTATCACACCATCACAGAAAGATAGGCCACATGAGTTAGGCCGGCCTAAATTTCTTATGATTTTGCCCTAAAATTGCAATGGGAATAAATTCCCTTGAACTCTGTGTCAAAGGTGTGAACCATGACTAAGAAATATGTGGCTTAACTCTTACTCTCAGCAATTAACACTCTAGAGAACACATCTTAGAATGGGGAGTTTATTACTGATCTGCCTTTACAGAAATGTTATAAGAATTGAGACAATGAATGTAAATAACTTTCACCATTAGTGCTAAGTATTTAATTAACAGACTATCAGCCAAATCCAGAGTAACTATGTGAGCACATAAGAGACATTATGTGCACCCGTAGTTACTGCACCACCTAGTGAAAACCTATGGGGAATTCATATTGTAATCCAGAGTAAATTGTTCATACACCGGAGCAAGGACTCCCCGTAGTTACTCTGGATTTCGCCCTAATTGTATGTGTGAATGGGTCTGCCTCTTTCTCTGTATGCAAGTGAATTAGGGTTTGGCTGTTTCTACCGTCTGCAAAAAAGACATAAGTAAACTGAATCAATGGAGATAACCAAAATATATTGTAGCACAGTATGTTAAGGCCTAATCTGATTGTTAGCCAACACCAGGTGTTGTAAATGTGCTGTAAAGCACATTTACTGCACCCTCCGCTCAGCACTGGGCCAGATGCCAAGCAATGGTGAGGGCTTGGAAGCAGGGAGAGGCATTCCAGGAAGGGGAAGGGTGGGAAGGGAAGAAACTGGGGGATGGGACTGGCAGAGCTCTGCCCTGCCATATCCTAAAGTTTCTGTTGTGCTGCAAAACCCAACATAAAGGCTCTCAAGACTGTGCCAACAAAATAGACTTAGGAAGCCCCATTGCAGGGTTTGGGGCTTTCCTTGGAGGAGGGAGAAAAAAGTCCCCTTTTTTGAGGAGACCTCCAGTGGTCACAACAGTGCCACTGGATGCAGTAGTAGCCATTTTGGCAATGCTGCTGAGGATAGGATTGGGCGGCCCCATCCCTTAATTCTCTGTGTGTGCTTAAGCTCCTCTAATTTCAAACGCTCTCAAAATGCAAAAATGCAATTATCTTTCAGGTAGTGAGCTGGGTTTAAAAGTCAGTGGGTTTAAAAATGTGCAATTGTGTACAGTATTCTGGGCCAAAAATATAACATTAATTTACATTTGACTGAAGCTGTAAATATATTAAGAGATAAACAACCACATAAAATCCCTAAGTAAAATCATAACAAGATGTCAAAGACACTAACAGGGCACAGTGATGCTGTCTATAGTAGTGGGTAAGTGGGAGTTAGAAGAAGGGCGCAACTCTTCATCCGTGGGTGATGTTCTCAGGAAGATCTCACAGTAATAAAACATGCACTCCAGGAAACAGAACTTGAAGGGCTTAAAATAAGCTTTAGATGCAAAATGAAGGAGGGAAGAGCCTACACTAATTGCACAAGCCATGTACCCATGATCACATTAAATTTACTAAATCCACATTTGGGAATAACAAGCTGAAACTGCTGAGCAAATGATCAGACAGATCTTGGTTTCCAATTATCTCCAACACAAAGCTGGAACTATTTTTTTTTCCAAAAACTATTTTTGGAAAGCTCTGTTTTAACTGGCATTCAAACTATACACGTAGCCACTGAAAAGAGCTATCATGTCACCAACCAGGCTTTAAAACCTCCTTGAGTCAGTCTATGACCCAAGAAAGGCGGGATACAAATTTTTAAAATAAATAAATTTTTAAAATAAAACCTCTACCAAACGAGAAAGTGTTTTAATTCTGAAGAAAGATAAACAGTGTGATCATAAGCATGTCTATTCAGAAGTATGTCCCACTGTTTTCAATAAAACTTAGGCTGTAATATAAAATACACTTTCTGGTGAGTAAGACCCATTGAACACAACTTTTGAGTAGATATGGTTAGGATTCTGCTGTTACTCTCAGGTAAGTGTGGTTTAGGATTGCAGCCATAGACAATAATCAATTAACAGGAACATGAAGCAACTCTTAAATTCATTGCAAAGAATATATTATCAGCTTTAAGAAATTATACTTTTAAGATATTCTCCTTCATCTTCTAATGAGTGCTGTGTGGAGAGTTTCCATTTAATACATAATACAGTGGTACCTCACTTAACAAGTACCTCACTTAACAAGAGATCCACATAACAAGGAAAAATTTCTCTAGGATTCTGCCTCACATAACAATTGTTGCTTCACTTAACAAGCACACTGGTTGACAGCTGGGGCAGATGTGCTAGTGCGCTTACCCATAACGAAAGCAACACTTCCACACTATTCCTCCTGTGGCCGGGCATCTACTGGGTAGAGGGAGAGAAGAGCAGTGGAGAAGAGGGAAGCAGCTCAGGGCTAGCCAGAGGGGAGCAGGGGAGAGAAATACTCAGGATGAAGAGAAGGGGAAAGTGGGGAGACAGTTTGAAGGTGTCTTGGATTTTAGCACCCTAACCATGACTACCTAGAAGTAAGCCCCTTTGTGTTCAATGAGGCTTACTCCCAGGAAAGTGTCTTTACGATTGCAGCCTAAGGGTGCAGTCCAGAGTAACTACAGGAAGTCCTTGCTCCGGTGTAAGAACAATTTGCTCCAGATTGCAATATGAATTTCCCATAGGTTTTCACTAGGTGGTGCAGTAACTACAGTACATGTAATGTCTCTTACGTGCTCCCGTAGTTACTCTGGATTGTAGGGTAAGTAGACTTCATAGGATCATGCACATTTAATGCATGTTTTGAATTCAATTACAGTGCTTTGTCATCATTTCTACATGCAGTTAATATTTTTATATGAATATTTTTGGGGTTGTGGAACAATTATCTGAGTTTCCATTATTTCCTATGGAAAAATCTGCTTCACATAAAGAGTGTTTCACATAACAAGCATGCTTCCGGAATGAATTAAACTTGTTATGTAAGGCACCACTGTACTGTATATTGTCCCATTGCTATTCAGGGCTACACTGAATTTGTATTGGTTTTCATTTTTTACTTTAGAATTGTTGCACTAACATGCAATACTCTATTTTCAATTTATTTTCGGGATTTATACACCACCTTTCTCATGCTAACACAAATGCACATGGTGACATACTGCAATCCTAATCACACTTCCTGGGAGTAAGACCCATTGAACACAATGAGGCATACTTCTGAGTAGATTAGGATTGTGTTCTTACATAGCTTTTTATCCTTCCCCGCCCCCCACAACTCTGTATTTTTACAGTGTGTTTGCTTAGAATTTACTTAGGGTTTACAACCCTACATGTTTACTTAGAAATAAGTCTCACTGCGTTCAGTTAGGCTTATTCCCAATTAAGTGTGGGTAAAATTGCAGCCACAGATACATTTTTACAAATTCCTATTATATCTCGATCCTCAAATTGGATCGGAGATCTAGATTTGTATAGTGAAAAAAAGAAAACTGAGAATGGCAATCTCATGTTCCGATACCTTAAATTATAGTTAGCCTTGGATGTTAATTTGATTATTCTCCTAAAATTTTCAAGTGGAGTCAGAGCTCCTTTCATCAGAGTTCCATATGAAGAGATACAGAATAAATCTGGATATATTCAGAGTACTTTATAGAACCACAGAGCAACCACTGCCAGCCACTGTGATAACAGCTTCTATGGTGTGGCTTTTGGCATGCTTCAGAATTTAGGCACATACAATTATACCTTTCAATTTCCATAACATATACTATTGAAGTTTTACAACTTCACCTCTGAAGAATCTCATGAAAATTATAAGCCACTCACATCGCAGCGGCACCTCTTCCTATCTAAAGCCAACCAAAACCCCAAGTGCGGCTACCTGGCTGCTTTCCAGCCTTCTTTTCTTAAAGGCTTTTAAAAGAAATTCCAGGTTTGAGGTTTTCAAGTGAGGAAACCAACAGCAAGTGTGCAAAATAATGTCAGGCCACAGATGTGTTTTATTTTTACTCTTTTCAGTCTGTTCTTTTGAAAACAGCCTGACTCCAAGTGTATGTTGCTGAGTGCAAAATATGACATTTGGAGCCAGGCCTGTTGGGCAAGGAACCTTGTGAGCTATTAACCCACAGCCTACAATTTGTAAATGTGCAGGATACTGAGTCAGTAGAAAAATAATGTTAAACATCTGTGGCATTCTTAAATTCCAGATTAATTACATTGCTCCAAATCGAACATTTGCCAGAAAACTCCACTCTCTCTACTGCTATGCAGGGAATGTTATGCTTCCCTTTGTATTTGTCACTCATTGCTTAGATCATGGTGATTTCTTCATAGATCTTTGCCATGCATAATCTGCCCTGCCCTGATCTTTTTCCCTCTCTTCTCCTTTCTCATTAAGGGCTAGTTATCGAAAATAAACCCAGGGTATGAACCCCTTGTCAGATTGCTAGAGATCAGGGCCAAACTACAGATAACAAGCAGCTTCACATATCTCTCCTCTCTGACATGTCTTTTAAAACCAAATCCTCCTTGGAAAGCCACAAAGGAATAGGAAGAGAAAGGGTAGCTTCACCCTTTCCTTTCCAGGCATTTTTGTACTCAAAGCCTCCTTTCCAGCTGCTTCTAGTCAAGGCAAGGCATTAAAATGGCCAGAAAGGCAAAGGAAAAGCAGACTGTTTCTCAAATACTTCTGCTCACATTCACAGCCTTGCTTTATGGGGAGGGTGGGGGTGGGAAACCAGAGGCATTGATAGGAGGTGCAGGGGATATGGGCTGCAATGGTAACACGCACGTGGGGGGGAAGAACTCCTAGCCAAAATTTTAAAATCTTGGTATTTTCAAATAATACCATCATGTTATGTATTGTTTAATGTGTAATTTCATGAGGAATGTCAAACTGCATGTTTAAATATATTCTATCAAAAGATATACCCTAAAAACTAGCAGGGCAGGTCAATGGTGCGCCACCACAACCACTGCCTAGGATGTTGCCCCACCACTGCATGGGAGGAGGTTCATTATGGTGGTCACATGGTGGTCTACCATACCAAGTGTCACAAAACCCTAATGACACCACGGGAGGAAAAACATCATTTGGGGATAATCCTTATTGCATATGCAATAAGGCACTGAATTTTATCAACGGAGCTCTGTGGAAGCTATTTCAGCTCTGTGGAAGATATTTCAAACTATGTTTAAATGTTAAAATCTAGTCTATTATGAAAACTTTCAGAATTAATTCTCTTCAGCAGCCACACATTACATCAGCATATTATATCAGGTCAGCACTTGGCTGGCCTAATGCCAGATAGCCCAGCCTAGCTGCACCAGAAAAGGGCCTGGGCTGGCGCAAGTCCACCTGGGCCCATGCAAGACAGATGGACCTGCACTAGCCTTGTAATACTAGCTTAGGCAACATAGTAGAATATGCCAGGAGCATGTTAGGCATGGCCTAGAATGGTGCAGTTAGGCCATATCCAAACCCTGTTTCCAGGACAGATACACCCCCTCCCAGTTCTTCTAACTTGGGCCACCTCAGGTGCAGGCACGAATTAGAGTAGACTTACTGAGGACCGTGATAAGCCAAAGTAAAAATGGAAGTGAAAGACAAAGTTCTAAGTCCTAGGCCAGCTTAAGCACCACTCCTGCCTAAGCACCACTCCTGCCTATTGTATTCAGGATATAGCACAACTCCAACAGCCTACTCCAGCAGCCCTTGCACCTATCCTAGACTACAGGTACTGTAGTGTTTCCATAAACCACATGACAGCAATGTATGTTGATATTCCTGCTTTTCTTTGGTCCGGGCCCCTTTTATCTTGGGTGCCCTCCATTTTGGGTGGGGGGGGGGGTGTTTCTCTCTTCCTCTTGCAGTTCTGGCATCTGGTCCTTCAGACAGCCAAGACCTTTCTTTCCATCATGCTGCAGCTGTCACTGGTTGCCAGCACTCCTGACCTTCCTCATAAGGCAGGCAGGGTGCAGGCACCACAGCTGTTCAGTGTGATCTGAGGCAGGTCTCCTCGGGAGCAGGTCCTCCCCAGGTGCCACTGACTTGGTCCCCAGAGAGCAGTCGTGGTATAAAAGAGTTGTGCTGCTGCCTCCTCAGAAGCAGTTAGGCCAGCAGAGGCCTCCTTCCACTATGGCTTTGGCTCTGGATATGGCCAGCTTTGGGCCAGCGTAGATAGACCATTCTCTCTGGCATAAGTTAGGATTTCACGGTATGTATATGAAGAAGAAAAGTAGAAAATTACAAGAAAACTAGTTGGAAAATAGGCGACACTATGAAGGAACACTGAATGGAATGGAATGTTTGTTCATGGGAAAATATAACAATGGTTTCAGATAAGTCACAATGTTCAAGAGAAAGTTTTTCCAAGGCGCTTGAGCATTCATTCAAAACAGCATTTGACTGCACAATGGAAATACAACCCATGAAGTCACTAAACCTGGCAGTCTTGAAAGAATACCGCTTTTCCAAAAAATGAATTTTGCCAGCCTGTTAATATGCTTTCCCTCTTCATCCAAAATATCTTCTGGCTTCCCATCCTTTTTATTTAAGTAATCAATTTGCTGAGAACAACTGGAAATACCAGCACCAAATATCTTATCACTATATTTAATATATATCATAAATTGCAACAGCTTTTTGTAGCCTTCCTTTCTAACATAGAGTTCTGACCACTGCTGGAAACAAGTCCTTAACTTCATGGACCACTGGTTTGATCTGATATGGCAAATCCAATGTTTTTATTCCACTCCCTTTGATGTCACTTTGTTTCTTTCTGTTCCAAGAGTTGTATTAGTTATACTTTGAGTGTAAACTTCTTGCAGAAAAAAAGAATTGTATTTTTAAGGAGGAAAAAAACTTGTGCATTTATCAAGTCCTGCGGAGCAAAGTCTGTGTCCAGGTTTAGGAAAGTATCACACTGGCTGGTTTCAGAAATGCAAGTATTTTTCTATTATACTCCTAATTTTTTTCAGACTATACCCCATATTTTTTCATGGGGATTGTTAGTTATTTTTATTATTATAAGGTATCGTGGTTACATTCTTGAAAATGGCATTGCACTGGCCAGAATCGATAGCGCTCTTCAGAAAAATGTGCCTCCTACTAAAAATAACACAGGGCAGATTCACATATTTACACCTTGACAAGACTAACATGGATTGCAAATATGCCATAATAGTTTAACACTGCAGACAGGATGCTTATATTATTTGAAATGTAACGCATATCAGTGGTGTCACAAGTCAGCTCTCTGTCATTGCATTCAGTAAGGATAGAGAAATTAAGCAATGAAAATGTATGTACAAACATGCCCTGGTAAACAGACATGGTAATTTTCCTAGGCACACTTACTGGGATATAATACCTGTTGAAAGCAGTGGGATTTACTTCCAAGAGCAAATGGGGAGCTGCAACCAGTAGCCCAGTAGGTCAAGGGAGCTGCCTGTCAAAAAAGTTTGATAATACCGGATTTAAAAATTGATAGATTAATAATATGCTTTTAAACTAATTAATGAATTAACCAGTTGCATTTATACAAATGTGCATCAGGACCTCAACATTGGGGACTTTTTGGGATATTTGCATCAAGTGGAAAGGTACCATACATTGTTAGAAAAAGGCCATTTTAAAGTTTTTTTTTCCTGTTAGAGTAACACATCAGAACCAAAACAGCCTCAGGAAAGAAAGACAAGGGAATACTTACCATGTCCCTTCACTGTCAACCATTTTAATTAGTCCCCATTGATTAACCAGTTTGGTTGATTCATCAACCCATTAAACCCATTAAAGCTACCTTTCTGGCTGATTGACAGCACAATCCTGCAAAGGGAAAGCAGAGGCACAACACTTTTTATGCTAGTACAAGCCATCGCAGAAGTTAAAGCATTTCACCAATGGCCTGGACGTTGCTCTAGCAGAAGATCCCACACACTGGATCGCGTAAGTTCTGAGTCAAGTAGTGTAGGGTGGGGATGGGTGGGGAAGTGGTAGGTCAAGTCCCAAGAGGGGAGCAGGATTAGCAGAAGCTGTGCTGGCCAGAACCTACCCTTCTCCTGGCTTGCAATCTGCCAGCATGCGGTAACACAGGAGATGAGGCAGGGAAGAGAGAGAGGCATTCATAGTGGAACATGCTTTCCATAACATGGCTTCTTTTAACTCTGTTGTTATCTGTGGAGAGCAAGCCGCACTGAATGACTGGCTACAGTGGGACTACTTCTTAGTAGAACTGCTAAGGATAAGGTTGCCCTGATAATCCTTGTGGCTACCTCTCTTGACTCTCCTCATCTTTTTTGTTGTTTCCTTCCATGCTCTCTCACAACCCCTTCCACCCTACAGATGGTGGGGACAGCAGGGGAGAGTTTAAAGAAAACTCTAACACACAGCCCACCAGCAGCCCTATTTTTTCCATATCAGCTTTTTATAGGAGAGACTGACTCGACTCAAGACCTATTGTCTCATGATGGGGTGACTCAAGGACTTTCAAAGTGCCTCCGTTATGTGTCATTTTCTGTGTCTGACTCTAGACACAACTCAAGTCAAGACCTGCGGAACTTTCCCAACACTTGGTAAAACATTGGGTATAGGGACTGTACAGAGTGTCAACCAGTTCCTGCCCCACACCAGTGACTGACCATTCATGGCACAAATTTTGAAATGGAATTTTGATGGTACAAAACCCATGGGATAAGGAAACCCACATGAGTTTCTAACATGTACTTGGTCCACTGAAAACAACCATTGTCACACTGCTATCTATACTATACACACATGTATACTAATGCTGCAATCCTAACCATGTCTACTCAAAAGTAAGCCCCATTGTGTTCAATGGATCTGACTTCCAGGAAAGTGTCTTTAGGATTGCAGCCTTAGGGTGCAATCCAGAGTAACTACGGGGAGTCCTTGCTCTGGTGTAAGAACAATTTGCTCTGGATAGCAATATGAATTTCCCATAGCTTTTCACTAGATGGTGCAGTAACTACGGGTGCACATAATGTATCTTACGTGCTCCCATAGTTACTCTGGATTGTAGGGTTAGTGAAAGTTCTTCATTAAAATAAAGTATTTGGATGTGGATCTTAAATCTGTGGATGCATACAACTGAGAGGTTTACAGTGAAGGCCCCCTGTACATAAAGTAGCTTTTCGGACTCCGCCAATGATGGGAGGGCAATGGTTTCAATTTGTTTTTGCTGCAAAGGAGCTAGTATTCTTTCACACTTCTCAGATGAAAACAAATTCATTTTATCAGCACTACAGGTTTCCCTTGATCGTTATTAAGGCGTATGCCCAGTGTTGATGAATAATAATAGCCCAATGATGAGAAAGATTATATTTACCAGAATGTAGGTTATTCGAGGAAGATAACATGTGATGCCTACGTTTTATTGAATGATTAGGAAATAACTTTCTTCTTTTAACAGGTACTGTCATTTCCAGTGGCAAGAGATGCTAATAAGTCAATTCATCACCATTTCTGTAGAAATTATTTGGCTTGGAAAATCACTTGGGAGCACTAATTCTTCTACAGGGATGCAGTTCTCTGATTACTGGAGGGAAAAAATGCACTGTGAAACTTCCAAGTGCATTCAGACTCTGCTTAATGGAACCACCATTTAATAGTTTTTTGAGAAACCGGTAAAAAGTATGGTAAAACATTTATTTCTAATCAACATTTGTTGTTTCTACTGCTTAATAACAGAGATAGGAATATGGAGCATTTTTTTCACTTTTCCAGAAATGTGCCACAAATGAGATGGCACTGAAGGAAATTCTTATGAGCATATAGTCTTAAGGTCATAGCAGTTGTAAATATATTTTGTGGGTGAGATGAAATGCAAAGCAGCAGAGGCCAAGGAAAAAGTGAAATAAGAATTGCCAGGACTCTTGAATCACATATGCAGGCCAAAACCACCCAAGTTTAAGTAAAATCTGATTAGTATTTCTCCGAATTAATTGACCAATCCTAAGCTCTCGCACAAACAGTGCAGGGTGTCACAAAATTGCCATAAGGCACTTTTCCTATGGTGGGAGACACCCAGAACCACCAGAGAGGACTACGCCAGTTTTTACTGGGCCTTAGCACCAGAAGGATACCAGTGAAGAGCTCCAAATAATAAGTATCCTCACTAAGTGGCAGAGAGACCTTTTAAGGCAGAGGAGGATGGGAGATTAGTACTGGGCAGGGTGTTGCCTTAGTGTATACCCCATAAATTGGGTCTCATAAGGAATATGGACAGTGGCACCAGTGATAGAAGTTCTATCATAGGACAAAAATCCTATGTCCCCTCTGGTGCTATGAAGCACAAAGTGACTCCCCTCACTTCTGTGCAAGCTGAGGATCTGGTGCAGATACAAGGAGCCCCACTGACAACAGCTGAGTACTACACAGGGTAAGGGAACCAATGTTCCTTACCCCAAGGAGATTTTGGTGACTGCTCCAGTCCCAAAGGATACAGCAATGGCCATTTTGGTGCTGCTGTATCATGTTGCATGGCAGCCCATAGGACTGGTTATAAGTGTTTAAAGGATAGCAGCCTTAGAGCACATTCATATGCATATGTACTCAGAACTATGTTTCATTGGGTTCAGTGGGACTTATTCCCCAAGATGAATACTGTATAGAATTGCAGCTTTTGTTAAATACATTATTACTGCCAAGTGTAGCACTTGTTCAGGAGTATGTTGTGTGCCTGCATATCCCAGTTGAAAAACAAGCCAAGCTTGTTAGTCACTCAGCTGCTACTGATAAACCTACAACGTTGTTTACACACCCAAAGCATCCTTATCCTACACAGCCACGTATACAAAATGAGAGGTTCTTGCTTCTAATCAGTAGCGCCATATACTGTATATAGCATTGAAGCACTCACATAGCCTCCAAATGTTTCAATATTGTGCCTGTGGCTTCACTGATAAGAACTGATAAGTTTCACTTGGCAGACATGGAGATATTTGTGTAAAAACGAGTGGTAATTTAGGTTTAGTGTACTAAGGAGTGCATGAATTAGTTTTGTTGGTGTAATGTTAAGTGGGATGTGGTTTGGGAAATGGACAGGATACCTGATAGTTGCCATGGTAGGAACAGGACTTGTGATCAGAGTTTGTTATCAATCAGTTTCTGATCAGCATTGCTTAGAATACGAAAAGTTTATTTGAAGATAGTTCCATGAATGACTGAACTTTCCCAAATAGCAAAGTTTCTTTTCTTTTTAATTTTTAAAAAACCTATAAGAAAATTAAGAAAGGATTGAGTAAAAAAAAGAAAAGGCTTGTCAGTTTGCTTTTATGATTTCCCTAGCCACACACTTATTTGAACAATCTGGCAACTAAAAAAGTCTAAGATGACACCGCAATATCTTTTCCTGTTTGTTGATGAGTCAATGTTCATTTCCTGGAACAACAGAAAATGCTTTCCTTAGGGACAGCTTAACATTGTCACATACTTTACTCAAGCTTTATCTTCCAAAACTTCATCTTGCATAGTTAACATATTAATAATTGCTTCTGCTTATTTAATTCATTGCCCTTCATTGTATTGTCCTACTAGATTATATAATTTATTGGTTGTGGTTCTTTGCTAGATCTTTCACAGTGCAGTCCAAACTACGCAAGCTGGCATCCCAGCCACACTAACAAAGGAAAGGGGAGGCTCAAGGGAAACAGCAGCCCCAATTGGTCTAGAGGTGGCATAAGTCTGGATAGATGGGAGCAGTTAGACTCTGCTCCTGGTTGACCTGGAGGTGAAGTTGGACATGACTGCGTGTCCAAACCCCACCTTCTCCACTCTCCCCCTGCCCCAGAATGCCTTCTTCCCACCTCCTCCATACCTCTCTATTGCTCTCCCCAGATCCTACCCTGGCAAGCCCAGCTCAACTGACCACTTCTGCCAATCCATGGAAGTACAGACCGGCAGAGGATAGGTGTCACCACATACAGTGATAATCTCTCTCCTTTGTTTAGCTACCCACACAAGCCCTTCACACACAAAATACCATACATTCTCACATACATACTAGATGCTTCTTCTCTGAATCTCTTTCCGTACATTGCTCATTTCAGTTTTCATATACCCAATTTCCTCAGTGCCTTTCTCCCTTTCTCCATCCTTTTCTCCATCCACCCACTGTTTGCAGAGATCCCAAAGACATGCCACATTATATACACTTGCTTCTGCATCTACTCACTTCCAGCATAACCTGAAGAGGGCAGAGAAGGCCTTGCTAGCCACTCATCTGTTCTACTTCTAGTGTAATGAGTGTAATGAATGGAATACAGTAAGTCCTCGACTTAATGAACATTCAATATGCGAATTTTCATATATACGAACTGCAAGATACAAACTTTCCAACATACAAACAAATCGGGAGCCGTTAAATGCAGATATACACATCTGCGAGCATTTCCACTTCTACAAGCGTACCTCAAGTCTTTTTTGCAAGCCATTTTGCGGTCTCTGCTGTGACCATGAAAATTCACTAGAAAACCCATATAGCAAAGTAGTTTGAGAAAAATCTTCCAGAAAATATTTTGAAAGGCAAAAGAATCGACGTTCACTCGCAGAAAGCCATTGCTGCTGAAAAGTGGCACTGTGCCCTAAACATGGGTATAAATATTGCTTTCCTGTGCAACAACACAAATGCTTTTTTAAAAGTATTCAGTGTAATGTTTTAGGTGGATTGCTGGTGGATGCCAGTATGTGCAATATTAAGGCACCAGTTCTGTGTGCTCCCCTGCATAATGTAATGAAAAGATATGGTTACAATATGATTCCTATCACATGGCATTCTATATGAGTAATGGTTTTGTGTTTTTTTAAAAAACTTGTTTGCCATTATGTTTAAATGACGTTCTAGTCCAATGTATATTTTATATAAGTATTCTCTGCAAATGACTGCTTCCAAGACATTAAAGTAAGTTAAATGACATTAAAGAATCTATTGTAAAAATATTAATACAAAAGTCTATTTCAACGAGATCCAGCTCCCTCTATTCATTTGTTGTGTCATATTAATAGATATTTAAAATGTGGATGTTAAATGAAATGAATTCAAGTGAAAAATCTAGCTATTTGAACACCATTAAAGCACAAGCTGAAGATGTTTTTCATCTGAGCAAAGGACTGAACTTTCATTGTGCAAAAAGAAACATCCAACATTTCTGTAGCCCATATCTTATGATTTATCAATAATTTCAGGATGTGCAGAAAAAGACTGAGGTCAGCACTGTCACTGGGAGATGAATAATATCAAGAGGAGCTACGCAAACAGATTCTCTTCAAAAAGAAGTATTTTGAAGTTTTCATGTGAACATTTCCAAAGGAAAACCTGCTTGGATTCCTCCTACTAGTAAAAATGTAAGGACCCAGGCCAAGGACCTACCATCTTACTTTATCTCACAGTGTCCTACCAGGTTCCTCTGGCAGCACTCAAGACTATGGCCAAGAACATAAGAAGAGCTGTGCTGGCTCAGGCCTAAGCCCCATCCAGTCCAGCGTACTGTATCTCATAGTGGCCCACCAGCTCAGGACAAGAGACTTGCATCCTGATGCTTCTGGGCTACATAAACAGCTACATTACATATGCACATACAGCATGAGTTTTCACACAAGTGGGATGTCATCCAAACAAAAGGCAGTTTTCAAACTGGTGGATCTCAAAGTTAATCTCAAAGTTGCAATCGCAACTCACTTCCAGTTTCACAATCGCAAACTAGAAGTAGGTCACAGTTGCAACATTCACTTTCTCCACCATGTGGGGGGCTCTGCAGAGGCTGACATAAGGAGGCTGAGAGGCTGCTACAGGCTGGGTGAGTCCAGAGAAGCCCCTTGCATAAAAATGAGATCCTGGTGATCACGTCGCTACCATCCCCCCTCCACTGCATCCTAACAACAACTCAAATTCTCTCTGAGATACTGAGAACCACTGCCTTCCCTTAAGGAGGCATCCATGACTGCCCCCCACAACTGTAAGGTGCAGCACATGATCCACTGGCACAGCTATACTAGTGCTGGAAAGCTTCTTGGATTTGCATCAGATAAATAGCTAGTGCATATCTGAGTAAACCAATTGAGCAGTAAGGGGTTTTAAAATATTAAAATATAAAGTATTTAAAATATAAAGTATTCAAAATATAAAGTAAAAATATTCCTTACCCAATGAAGACCTCCAGACTGCTCCTAACCCACTCTGGATATGTTGTAGACCACTTGGTCCAGATGCACCAAGTGCATACGTACATGGGAAGAATTCTTGGTTGTTGGACTTCTTGGTTGTTGTGTCTTGATACCTTTTTGCCTGCTGTCTGTGTTTCTGAATCCTTGAAACTCTTTTGATTGAAAATGGCTGTTTTTCAACTTTTTAATCTATTTCTCTCCCAAATCTACTTTAGAATCTTGCAAAAGTTCTTTGTACCCCAAACTAAAGCACATTTTACATGCTAAAATTGTGCACTTCCTTTGTGGATGAACATTTTTAGTATCTATCAGTTAAGGTCAGAGAGAAAAGGCAATTACTTTTGTAAATACATTAAACATTGGATGAAGGAATCCACTGCCTGGCAAGTCTATCAGAGAAAAGAAAAACAATTCTGGAACAGCCATTCCCATGTTAGATAATACAGAATTCTTTGTACAACCATCAAGAATCTATTTATTTTAAAAATGTGAGAATATGTTCTTGGCTGTTGGTAGCAAACTGAAAATAAAATATTTTGATGCAGAAACTTCTTAATAGCCCAAGAGAAGAGTTTTGGCAGTGTAATCCTGTATGTATAGCTCAGAAGCTCAATTGAATTTAGTGATACTAACATCCAAGTTTGTTTGCATAGGATTGCATGTTAACAGAACAACCCTAAAAACGTTTACCCAGAATTAAGTTAAATTGTTTTCAGTTGGGCTTTTCCCCTTATACATGTGCTTAGGATTGCAGCCCACATGAAGCAACTTTTCACTAAAGACATGAATTCTCCCTTTTGTGAGTCACTATGAACTGCTGACTCCAAGGCCAGACTGTCTGTTGTAGATGCAAGAGTATTATGTTCCAAAAACTAATGTGAAGATAAAATGAAACATTGCTAGGCAATGGTTCTATTACTTATTCAAACAGAATAGTACATGGGTGGCTAATGATGATTTGTGAATATTAACAAATAGATTTAAGAGGCACAAATGGAGCTCTGGATGAATATGCTTTGCTTTTGCCCTGTTTAAATTAAGACGCATAATAACTGCATGCTCCATGCTTTTTAAAAGTTCACATGCTTAACTTACTATATTTTGGTCACTAATGCATAAAACTGACATCTACATAACAGATAACTCAAGGTTTCACTGACCTTGGAAGCATTCTAGAGTAATCAGTCAAGAGGTAAGCATGAAATGTTCTTGAACAATTGCCGTGGGCACTGTACAAACTTTCTACAACAGCAAGAAATAGCATCTTCTTGTTCCTCCTCTTATGTCTTCAACATGCACTTTTTCTAACTCAGGGGAAAATGCCTTGCTTTATTTTTCAAATTCTTCTTTTTTCAGAATATGGAAAGCATTTAACCATTCTTCTGCAGATATTGCATCTCCACTTCTGCCTTAGGTGACTACTGCTTTCAAGTCATCTCATATCAGCCACGCACATTGTTTTCAGTGCCGACTGGTGCCCAGCCGTGGCTGGAGCCCACAAATATTCTGGAAATTTTACTTCTGCAACAGTGGGTTCATTCTTCCTAGATGCGAGTTGGGAATATTTAGCAGCCAGATTGTACCTTGGAGCCCAGGTCTCCCCACCTGGAAGAGATGGCTCCAGGTGGCAATCTCAGAATGGGAGCCCAGGTCTACCTAGCAGGTAAATCTAGGCTTCCACTCTGAGAAGAAGCCTGGGTTTACCTGGCTGGAAAATGTGGCTCCATATGGTAATTTCAGAATGAGAGTCCAGGTCTTCCCAACTGGCTGACCTGGGCTCTGCAGGTAAGGTAGTGCATGCTTAAACCCAAACATTCATCCTGGATGAATCCTGGATTCATCCTGTTCACCCTCCCAGGGTGACTAAGAGCACAATCCTAACCAGGTCTACTCAAAAGTAAGCCCCATGGTGTTCAATGGGTCTTACTTCCAGGAAAGTGTCTTTAGGATTACAGCCTGAGACTGCAATACTAAGCTCCAGTTAAGCCAGCCTAAGCCGCAGTGCTTAGGACAAGTCCTGTGCTGACCTGGGGATGTCACAGAAGTGCCATAAGACACTTGTGCGCCTCTCCTGGGAGAGGGTTAGGCCAGTGCACAGACATGTGCTTGCCTCACTACATCACCATGCAAACAGAAAGACCAAAGAGTTGTGCTGGCCTAGTTAGGATTGCACCCTAACATTGGTTTTATGCTGTGTCATAGTCTGCAATCCTATTACCACTTTCCTGGGAGTAAGCCTTATTGAATACAATGGGACTTACTTCTAAGTCGGCATTATTTGGGATTCACTGTTAGTTACATCTCATTGGCTCTTCAAATAATCAAACTATTGGTCCATTTTGAGTTAAGGAATTTACATTTTATTACATAAGTCAGTTTTTTTTTTTTTTTGCCTTAACTTTTGATGGAATTGAGCCATTTAATTCCATTTTCTTTGTTGCATTCTGCTGTAAATTACATGTCCGGTGGTGGATAACATGATGGTATTATTTCTAACCACCATGATTTTCATGATTTTGGTCACTTGTGGTGTCACTTCACACCCTGATGATGGAATCCGGAGTGAACTGTCCCCCTCTCATTCCAGTAGCTTCATCACTGCCTGAAGCTGTGATGGATCTATTCAGAAGATATTTGTCATTAAGGGCACAATCCAGAGTAACTACGGGAGCACGTAAGAGACATTATGTGCATCCATAGTTATTGCACCACCTAGTGAAAACCTATGGGAAATTCATATTGCAATCCAGAGTAACTTGTTCTTACTCCGGAGCAAGGACTGCCCGTAGTTACTCTGGATTTCACCCTAAGTTACAGATATAGGGACCATACTGCCTTTCCATGAAACAGACTTCCAATTCAAGTCATAGCACTTGACTTGTACTTTCAGGAGTGTTTTTCTTCCCTTGATAACTAAACACCAAATGGTCACACACTATTCAGAGTGAAAGAGAAACAAATCTGGGGAGTTTCTGAGATAAGATTGTCATTTGCAGATAAAGGATTTTCTTGGTGAAAGTATTAACTGTTGACAGGTTTTTCTCCCCTTATAGCTGCATTGTTTAAAATAATTCCCTATCACCCCTTCTTCTCCTTTATGGAAAAGAAATTTGACACCTCCCACTATTTCTTATGGCTATTCACTAAAATGATATGTTCCATATGCTTTTAAGCCTATGTTTTAAATGAATAAATAAAAAACATAGGCTAAAAGTATAGGCTAAAAGTATTTATACCCTTGCCCTGTCCTTAAGATTTATACCTTCCTTTTGCCCTCACTCAAAGTCACTCAAAGTTTTGACCAAGGAACTTACTGATGACCTTACCTATGACAAACATATATTGATCATTTACTTGACCCAGATGGAAAGAGAATAATGTTTGAGACTTACCGGTATATATGTGTTTCTTTCAGTTATTCATAATTTTGATGGCTTCTTAAAAGCTGGTTAGAAAAACTTTTTCACAAAAGGGTCAACCCCAGTAGTGAGCTTCTGAATCTAAGGATGTACGGAACTCCTGCCATACTAATGAGGTTGATAGGGAACTGTAAGTCCATTATATAGCAGAGTGAAACACAAAGATATTCTTTTTCTTTATCCACTCTTCACATAACTATCTGGACTTTGATTCTTCACATCTCTCCATTATCAACAATTTAAGTTTTTTTAAAATATCATGGCCATAAAATACTGGCCCCACTGAGGCCAACGGGACACTCAAGAGCTTGTTCACATCAACTTTAGCAGTGGGCAGCAAGGTAAAGTGCCTCATTAGCATCTTATTACATCCCTGCTGCTGAAAGAGATTGTGTGACTGGAGAAGCTATAGTTTAATTTCATAATTGCTTGTGAGAGAAAGGATAACACTTGCTCACATGTGGAATTATTTGCTGTGGAGCAAATTGATCCGCCACACATTACACTTTCAAACATAATCATCAGCAGTAAAAAAAAATGCCTCATTTGTCTATCAGGGGCAAAATATCTGTGCAGATAAATTGAATATTGTCAATACTGGTACAGATAAGTAGACATAACTTGTTCCTAACAGAATTTGCAGAGAACTACTACTCTTTTTTGAACCCCCCCCCCAGCCGCTACAGCTGGCTTCCACAGGCGCCACCACCACTGCCGCCCCCAGAGAATCAGACATGCTGGTGGCCATTTTTGAAGCTGCACACAAAAGCAACTAAACAGTAAAGCAGAAAACAGGAAAAATATTAAAGTGGGCCAGGAGGAAGCTCATCCCCCCGCCCAGGGTGACTAGATACCCAAACCTCAAAAGGAGCACAAGGTCTTGGATTCCTCTCAACCTGTCCTTTCTGGCAGGCATGTTTGCCTACTAACGGCACTTTCACTTTCCAATAGCACTCAATGCATATTTTTGATTTTTAGTTTTTTGGCTATGTGTGCAGTACCTCATCATGTCATATGTTGTTGGATTCGCATTGAAGAGCAGAAATATCTCCTTCCTATCAAAAGTTATGGCCCAAAAACTAAAAATCAAAAATATGCATTGAGCAATACGGGAAAGGCTGAGAGGAATCCAAGGACTTGTCCTCCTTTTGAGGTTTGGGCATCTGGTCAACCTGGGCAGGAGGTCTGGTCTAAAAGGTAGAGCGTCCATTTGCCTGAAGATAAGAGCTGAAGGTTGCTGGATCGAGATAACCCGAAGTCAGATCCGAAGCAAGACCTT
Source organism: Cryptoblepharus egeriae (assembly GCA_030015325.1). Taxonomy (NCBI): domain Eukaryota; kingdom Metazoa; phylum Chordata; class Lepidosauria; order Squamata; family Scincidae; genus Cryptoblepharus; species Cryptoblepharus egeriae. The sequence goes on along the minus strand of JAREYC010000001.1, from coordinate 179,221,005 downwards.
GAGAAGCGGCTGCTGTAGCTGAGATTTTCCATCTGCTTTTCAGTGGGAGTGAAGGAGTTTTCTCAGCTGCCCTTCGTGAGAACTGAAGGAGAACTTGGTCAGCCAGCATTTCAGACATCGGGGCCAGTGTTGTTAACCAGACTGTGAATGGAACATCTTGAATGTAGTGTCTCTTGAGAGATAGAGACAATCTGTGTTTGTAAAAATCCCTTCGGGGGTTTAGATTCACCTGCCCATGTAAACCGCTTTGATTAAAGACTGAGGAGCAATCCAAAAATGTCCAGAAAAGCAGTATATAAATGCCTAGTTATTTATTTATTTATTTATAACCTGAAAGTAATCTGGTGTCCATATTAGATTGAAAATGCAAGAATTAATCGAAGTAGGTACAGCAATATTTGTTTTTAAAATTAACTCTACCTTTTCTGCACAGTAGAGCCCTCCTTTTTTTTTTCTTTTTATCCAGTCATGATGAAAAGTACAATCACTTTTTGGATTGCAAGAAAATAAATCATATATTTCAAAGTTAGAAACCTTCTAGTCACTCAGGAAATTTGTCATTATCATTTTCCTTTTGTCCTTCATAAATCATATGTTCCTTGTGGGGCTTTAAAAAAACTAAAAGAAAAAATTTCTAGAAAAAAGAAGATAAGAGTTGAAAAAGAAGTAGGTAGAACATTTTCTGCTAAATGTTAGCATTAGAGGATAAATGATACTGAAAACTTTTACCCCCACCACATGTATTTTACTCTATGCAATGCATTTTTAAAAATACAAAGCATTTTTTTAAATTTTACCTACTCTTCATAGTAGTTATACATTTTAAGCAAGGCTCCCAAGATGTGGGATAACATTTTTTAAAATATAGATTTGAAATGCATCAGTGAAACTAACTAGGAAGAGACCCATTTCCACAATGAAAGGTCTGTTGGTGTGGATTCAGAAAGTGTCTGTTCGTGATGCCTTTGGGGATAAGCTTACTACACTTTCAAGTAACTAACGCAAAAGTCTCATTGTGTTCAATGGGGCATATTCCCAGGAAAGCGAATAAGGATTGCAAATTATGAACTCTGTGGTGTTTCTCAACAGCATTTCTAACATTTTCCCTCCACCATACCGCTCTGGTCCACCTATGGGAGGTGCCTCTGGAAGTAACTGGTGATGACCTCATCACCAGTTATTTCTGAGTTGAGAGACCAATGCAATGTGATGAATATCACTGGCCCTACAATCCAGAGTAACTACGGGAACACATAAGAGACATTTACGTCAACATAGTTACAGCACCACCTAGTAAAACCTATGGGAAATTCATATTGCAATCCAGAGTAAATTGTTCTTATGTCGGAGCAAGGACTCCCTGTAGTTACTCTGGATTGCACCCTTCGAGGCACGGGAAGGCTTTTTAAAGCTCATGAATACCATGCTTTGGAGCTCTGTCCACCAAGCCAAGACTCCTACTGATGTTTATTACACCTGGTTTAATTGCCAGGCAACAAATGTCAAAGGCTCCCAAAAGTACCACCAGAAACCACCTGAAATACCACTGGTAATACCTGTGGTAAGTGTGGTTAAGACACACTGGTCTAACATTTGAGCCTAGGGGGAAAACAGGAGAACATTAAGAGGTACTCTGTGGGACAAAAGCCACAGGTTGTACACAGATAAGCTTGTAAACTGTGCCTGTTAACCAGAAGGCCAGGGTTCGAGACCCGGGTCCCCACAAGACAGAGTGAGCTCCTGTCCTTAGCCCTTAGACTATTTCAGTGGTGTAGAGAGGGGGGATTTGCTGCTTGGGTAACAGCCTATCCTCCATATCAATCTACCCACGCCTTCGTGCTTCATATGCAGCATCAAGCACGATACCAGTCTTTCAAGACTGATGGATGCCAAATTTGCCAAGGACACAGATAGCAAACAGGACATCTCAGCCCCTGTCCACATGTGAACCGAAGGAGCACCTTTCGGGTCCCTGTGTCACATGTGAATGGTTCTGCTGGATTAAAATGATAAAGGAAAGACTGCACTGAACATTCACATTCTGCTTTGAACATTCACATTTTAGGCAAATTATTCAAGCCCTGTCTCTAAAAAGAAATGTATACAGTAGAGCTATTTAACACATCACGGTGAAAGCCCCTTTGATCTTCTTTCCGACTGCGAGAATTTATTAACGTGGAACTGAAATGGTAAGTTTGAATTCTGGAGAATACAAATATCAAGCACTAGATGTGAAAACAGTCACATTTTGAGGGTCGAGTCACGTGGGTCAATGTAACTGTGCACAGTGTAGCAACCCATTATAAAACACTAAAGTCACTTCCATATATGTGATCAAAGAGATGTGGGGTGAGCTTGTGTTATTACTTTTCTTCTGTTTTTACTTTTGCTTCTGCAGTTTCTGCCCTTCATTTTGAGGCAAATTAGAGCTAGGAGACTGCGTGGAGGAAAAAGGGTTAAGCACTACCTACGTACAACTGATTGATGGTGGCTAAAAGTTCTGTTGTTCTCTGTGGTGGTCCGAATGCAAGGACTGGGTTTATAGGGTCAACCCAGCTAACAGTTCTCTTCCACTGTTTGTATCTTTGTGTTGGTGTGTGGTTTGTTGGGCTGGGTAGGGGAAGCAGATTCCCAATTTCCCTCCAGAATTGGTTTTTTTTATTTAAAATACTGTACTGAATTTTATAATTCTACTGTAATTCTGTGCTTTTAAATTTTAAATTCTGTACGTTTAAATTCTAATGTAGAATTTAAATTCTATTGTGGAATTTAAAATGATGTAGTAGGTTATTGTGCATCTGCATCTAACATCTAGATCACAAACCTTTTAGCAGTGGGATCTACATTTAAAAATGACTCTCTCTTGGGACCCACCAATAACTGTGGTTTACATGAATGTTTAAGAACAAAAACTATAAAATATTTTATCAAAATAGATAAAAATTTACACAAAATACACAAAATAGATAAATATTCTATCTATCTAGTTAATTAGTTAGTTGGTTAGTTAGTTAATGTTTCAAGAATATACTTTACCACATATAGTACTACCACTGTTTGATGCTCAGAATCTCTTCTTGAAGGAGTGCTGTTTGAAACAGTACTATAGGAGAGCCAGTGACAGAAACTAGTGCTGATTAGCAGTGATTTCCTTGGCTATAGTAGCTGTTAATCACTTCAGGATGAGGAGCTGAATAGTGAAACAGAACAAAAAGAAATGGTATTGTTGATATACTGTACTGCACTAATATGTAGTGTGGGGAAGGAAGGGGAGGTAGAATCACCCCATTGGTAAGGTCCACCATCACTATGGCTGTGATCACACAAGCACAAGCCACATGCTTCAGCCACTTAGAGCATATGGGTTGACTGTATTTGCATACAGCTGCCGTGACGGTTTTTCAAATAACCTTGGAGGGATGTCATCTACCCCCATACTGCACATTGCCACTGTGCTGAGTAGTACTCAATGCTCTTCAGTCTCAGTACTGACAGTGACTTCTAAAATCTTGATGGCAGTATTGTGTGTTCACAAAATAGCATCTTTACTCCTAACGTACCCCTTTTATTGTAATGCAGGAGAGCCTTAATTAGTGTAGGCCTTCAAGAAATTAACAGTACAAGTATTAGGGAGATAAATTGGAATTTTGAAACCTAGTTTAATTAATCTGGACAGTTTGCTTTCAATAAAAAACGGAGATGATGAGTGAGACAAAAAAATTAGGGTGATCTCTACTGAGAGTATTTCAAGTGTGCTTCTGTCTAGAATAAGCAGAGCTAATCTACAACCTCTCATTGAAGAGGGATAAATTAAAACAGTGGTTCATCTCTTAATGTTTGCTTCCAGGCATGAGCAAAAATTGATCACATGAATAGTTCTTGTAGTTAAATTCTAAACGGTGAAGCTCATCTTTTCCCACTTCTTAATTGAATAATACTTGTGCACATTAGCTCTGGAAGAGATCTGCAATTAATTCAAGTAAACCAAATCCTGTTTTGTATAGGATTTTGATAGATGGTACGCGATTCATGATCTCTCTTTCCATGCTTCCATAGTGTCATGCAGAGGGAAAATTCATGCATCTCTAAATACAAATTCACCTTATCTTCCCACAGAGAAGGTGCACAGATTCCCCTAAGTTTGTGGTGTAAACTATGGGCACATATCACATGGGATGCATATTGTTTTAAATTTTGAGGGGGAAAACCAAATGCACCATTTTAGAAGCATCTCTGAACTCAGTGCAAAATTATCTATATTACTCTCTAGGGATGACCTAGCGGAGAAGGAGGGGAAACTACTTCTGCAAGTTTCTAATGATTTTCCAACAGAACCTGGGTTTGATGCTAATTAGTTATAGCCTCTCATGATGTGACCAAAACCCTATCCCAGAGCAATTTTGCACTTTAAGGAAAAAATTTAGTCAGGTTGCAAATGAAAATGAATTCTAAACATTCAGATGACATGTTCTGTGTAGACAACCCTTTGACTAGTTAAGGAATGCCGAAGACTGAAATCCAAGCCCAAGCCAGGCAATGCATTGGTTCACACGCTTGAAACTTCAGTGCAAAGCAAGGAGGAAACCAAGCTTACTCTGTTGTTCAGGGCCATACTTTTTATTTATTTTTTACAGTACAAGTGTTTTCACCCTCATGGATTTACTAATGGATTTCATTATGAAATTACTCATGGACTTCATTGTGGGTTTGGTGCCCAGCAGTACAATCCTGTGAAATCCTACTCAGAATTTCATTTCTTTCATTGAGACATATTTCCAAGTAATTGCATGCAGGGTTGCAGCAAAAGCCGCTCTTCATGTATCACAGCAGAGTCAGTGATTCAGACTCATGTGTCACTCTGCTTTTCCGTAATATAGTAACAGGCTCAGAGGGATTTAAGTTTTCTCTTAGTTAGAGATGGACCATTCTAAAGGCCATGATGTGAAGAGCAAATTACCCTAGGCAAAATAAGAATCTATGGATCAAATTATCCTGTGACAACTTATAATGCTAGAAACAAAATATGAATAAACAGAAATCTTCCAGTGCACTACCTTCAAGCAGACGTAGCAGACCTGATCTTGCCTGCTTCTCCCCTGCCCCCCAACAACACATGAAGTGATGCAAATAGCCACTGGTCTTCTAATTATGATATGCAAACAATGTCCAAACAGCCTAGCTTTATCCATTTCCTTTGGTCTGGGAGGTCTTGAGATGGCCAAGTGCCTCAAGCATTTTCATTTGCACAGTGCTCCAGACCTCTGTGCTATCTTTAAGCAATACTTCTGATTTCCTAGAAGTACTGTTTAAGACCATGGAGACACTCCCATGTCTTTCCCAGTCATGCAGAATACTGTGTGAAGCTCCATTGTGCTGGGTAAGGAGGGCAGTTTCACATACCTTTGTCCTGGACAATGGACAGGCAGGTCCATTACTGAGCCTGAGCATTAGGAGTATCATGGAATAAGAAACTGTGAGTGAGATTCAGGAGTTGACAAGTTAAGCAAAGACAGCCCGAACAATATTAGAATGAGTATATCCTTAACATGCTCAGTGGACATTCAGATGCTAATGCTAACTAATAATTATAGTCATAACTTCAGAGCCAGGATGATGCCATGATTATGGTGTTGAATTTAATCCAGATTCAAATCTCCACTCAGTCATGAAGTTCCTGGATGACTATGGACCATTCACTAATTCTCAGCCTCACCTACCTCATAGGGTTGTTTATACACCAGCCTGAGCTCCTTAGACCGAGGGTAATATAAAAATAAATTTTAAATGGTAGGTATCTTGTCATGATACCCCCATGGTCTTAGCCATTAATGGTACAAATCAATGAATATTTACTCAGAAGTAAATCCAATTTTGTTCAATGGAACTTATTCCCCAAAAAGTATACACGGGATTTAACAACAAATCAATCTGGTTTCTTCCTTAGATCTGGTCTTCTCCTGACACTTATTTCTATTTTGAAAACTTTATTTAAAAATGTGACTCATTTCATTCCAAGCTCTTAGAGTGGGTTGCAGTAATTTTTGGGTGTGTTTTTTAGGTCAATACAAATTATAAAAATTGAATTTTAAAAGCATCCCAAATAAATATAAATGTTAGTGTGCTAGCGTAAGTATATATACACTGAAAAGAAATTCCTACTTTTTTCAAAGGAACATATTTCCAAATCAATTTGAGTAGGATGGTAGCTTTAATATAACATGTGCTATATACTGTCTCTCAAGCAGCCCTTGGGAAACATTATTTCCTAGACATTAACATAGGCTTCTGGGTAAATTTATCTCCTGCTGAGCCTGATGCTTCTTCTCATCTAAGATACTTTGAAATAATCTCAAAGGCAGCATCTAAGAACTCATGATGTCACTGCTCCTGTTATCAGAGGAGTCCCAGAGCTTCATTCAGCCCGGATGTCCCTCATCTGAATCCTTGCAACTGATCCAAGTCAACTATCATTTATGGTAAATTGACCATAGTGTTTCTCAAACTATGGTCACAAGCTAATTTCAAGTGGGTTCCCATTCATTTAAACATGTATTTTACTTGATGATGTCACTTTCAGCCATAACATGACACCATGTTAATGACATAACTTCCAATGTGTACTTACAGATTGTCATTCTAAAAAATGGGTCCTAGTGTTAAAAAGTTTGAGAACCACCAATACTATTAATCCACTTTCTGTTTCAGAAGAGGCACCCACGGTGCACCCAGAGGCACCCATTTTTTATTTTTTTTTAAATCATCATCATGAAATAATAAAATAAGATAGAGATCCCTGGTACTTTTTAAAAAGTAAAAAGCCTCAGCACTGTACTCAGTACTCTGTAAGTGGAGCAAAGGAGCCATCAAGGCTGCTGCCCCGTTTCCTCTTTACTGTGACAAAGTATATTGTGAATATACCTCACATATACAGTATGATGTCTGTCCCTCTTGTAGTGAACTTGTCTCTCACAATGTCCTGGAAAATGTGGACTGAACCCAGAAACGGTGCATCATGATCTGACAAACATTAAAGATATATGCCATTCTCCCAGGACAAATTGCAATGGCAAAAATTATATCTTAAGGAAGCTTCACCCGGTTGTAATGATGTCAGGCTGGTCAGACAAATCATCCCTATGACATACTAATAGACTGATAAATCATAAACAGATGAATCATAGCATTACCTGGACAGTTATGTGTTACACTGAATACATTTTCTTCCTTAAGGGTTTGAGAGTAATAGCATACTTCTACTTACCTCTTCAACAAAATGTTTACAATGGTACTTAGCCAGCAAGAGATAATCAACAGATGTCACTGACTGTATTCCTGGCTTGACATACCAAGGTTGACTGAGATGCTTGCCACAGATCAACAGAGGGTACATACCTTCATTTGCCCACTTGTTTCAACAACTCCTTTACCTCCAGGTACCAGGTAGCCTTGAGCAAGCACTAAATGCAGGGCTTGCAGCAAAGTGCAATATAGGCCTTTTTGTTGTGAATTAAAATCTAGTTCAGAAATGAGGCTTAGGGAAAGGGAAGTGGAAAAGAATATGAATCATGTTCCTATTGCAAACCGAACAGAATGTTATATTAATATGTCCTGGGGATCAATGAGAACCATTTGTTTAATGCATTTATTAAGTACCTTGAAGAGGTGGTGAATAATGAGGGAATGGAATCGTAGGGCTGCAGCCAAGTGATCGAGATAAGGTGAGAGTTGGAGAGATACAGAAAGAAATAAAGTAACCGATAAGATTACAAGCAGACCGATGGATTTAAATGCGTGGGGCAGGAACCATTTAAAATGTGTGTGTTAAATTCTGAACTAATTGTAAACATATAAGAGGGGAACCTTAAAACACTGGCAGTCAGTGTGTGCGTTGCAGAAGCATGTGGAAAATTACAGTATGTCAGTGTTGGCAGTGAAATGAAGATGTCAACTCTTCAATGCATTGCAGTAGTCACAAGAGGACCTTGAGACACTTTTAAAAATCAGACTGTCATTGTAACCTTATATAAAGTAATCCCTTTACCTTGAAGATTGTATTAGTAGTTTAAAAGTAACATAGAGAAAGTGTCATAATTATTTATGACTCAGCATTGTGAAGAGCTGAACTCCCTCAAGTATAGTTGATTATATGGGCATTTGACAGGTGCAGAACCTTGAGATACCAAACCTCTCTGTAAACCAGTTTCCCACAAAGAGGTGAAAATAAATTATGTGCCAGAGAAGGAAGTATAGAGAAAGGTGTACGGTAGCCTCAGCAGTATGTACACATTTTAAAAAATCTTTAGAGAGCATAATTTGTATGAGAAATTCTGACAATTTGCTATTAAGGTGAAAATCTAATAATTCAAAATAAGATTTAGTGCATGGATAAATAAAAGAAAGCCAGATCATCACCTTCCGTGAGATTTCTACTGACTAGAACTAGCATTATCTGACCCAGCAGCCAGTGTTATAGAAAACTTAAAATGACAAGAGTTATCAGTCTTCTTATACCTGTTAACCAGCAGGCCAGGGTTCGATTCCCGGGTCGGCCCCACAAGACAGGGTGACCTCCTGTCCTTAGCCCAGCTCTGCGACGCCAGCTGGATCCAATTGTACTGGCTCTGCCTTTCCATTGGACTAATTCAGTGGTGTGGAGAGGGGGGATTTGCTGCTTGGGTAACAGCCTATCCTCCATAACAATCCAACCCAGGCTTCTGTGCTTCACATGCAGCATATGCAGCGCCGAGCACGATACCATAGTCTTCCAAGACTGACGGAGGCCTGCTTTTTTATACTGAGGCACAAAGTGTCAGCTGAGTGAAGCCAGAAATTTCCTTAACATACATCTCTGCCATATATACTGTATAACTAGCTGAATACATTATTTTGAGATGTTTATCTTTGCTTGAATTGTGGATTCAGTAAGAAGAAACTTATTCTTTCATGACAAAAGAAATAAAATTGACTACATATTTAAGTGCCATTTCTGGGATAAGCTAGGGCTAGAAATGGGATACTAGTTTAAGTGCAATATTGTCCGTACCAACCAATCAGTTCTTATGTTTAGAGAACAACTTGAAGATATGTTGCTGAATTCTGAGTGCGCTTTATTTGGCTTTCTAAAATCCTACTGTGAGTATTCTGCTGAACAAAAATAAACTAAGGAAGGCTAGATATCATGCAAGGCAATATCCATACTCAGAGGATGCTTAGAGAGAGAGGGATGAGAAAAGCATAGTTTAAAACTGAAATCTTATGTGTTCTTTACCTGGAAGGAAGTCCTACTGAACTCAGTGGAGTGGAGCAAACCTGTATATAGATTGGGATGTCTTCCTATTGAGAATCACTCAGCTGTATTTTTATAAACCAAAGGCTGCAAGCAGTTTGAATGAATCACTTCCCGACAAGAGAAGCTGTGCATCTCATTTTTGGTGTTAAAGACTATCCCTACAATCCAGAGTAACTATGGGAGCACATAAGAGATATTACGTGCACCCGTAGTTAACGGCACCACCTAGTTAAAACCTGTGGGAAATTCATATTGCAATCCAGAGTAAATTGTTCTTACACCGGAGCAAGGACTCCCCGTAGTTACTCTGGATTGCGCCCAATATTATGCAATGACGAGAAGTATCATTCAACATGAAGACTTTCAAAAGATGAAGACTCAAACTTGACAGTAGCAGAGATATACTGGTAACTTGGAGTACAGTTCTTCTGCAAGTACAAGTGAAGTGTTAGGTAGGGTTTGAATCAAAGCATTAGCATTAGTAAGAGGGAATGTAGTGGTGGCACTTGAACTCGGTAACAAGCTTTAGGGAAAGGGAACAAGCTGAGCTTGAAACTAGAGGTCAAAACTGTGAAAATCATAGCATGTAAGAACAGTACCATCATGTTATGTATCATTGGAAAAGTAATTTCATGTAGAAGGCAATGAAATAAACCAATATCTGTGTTTTATCAAAAGTTATGGCCAATTAAAACACAATTGCCTTCTAAAACAAAAAGTGAATATCCTGAACTCAAAACTGACCCATGAGACAGATTGCACTAAGAGCCAATAAGCTCTTATCATGATGCAGCATGGAATCAATAAATTATTAATATCAATTAGCTCTCATTTTTATGTATCTTAATAGAGTTAGGGTACAATCCAGAAGTGCACTTGGGTTACTCTATCACTGGGCTGACCTAACTGCAAGATGCACCCCCTAGTTACTCTGGAAATGGCTTGAGGCAGCCTAAGGCAACATAGGCTGTCCCAAGACAGGTGGACATGGCTGCCCTTACTAGGGCAGCCTAGGCAGTTCAGGAGAGGCATGTGGAGGGCATGTTTAGCGTTACAAAGGGCAGAGCAGTTACTCTGTATCCAGAGCCTGTTTCCAGGGCAGAAATGCTCTCTTCCAGCTCCTCAGAGTTATACCACTTCAGGAGCAGGTATAGTAATGAGTAGACCCAGAGGGGTCCATGATAAGGCTGAATAAGAAAGGCAGTGTTGACCAAAAATCTGAGTTCTGGGCCAGCCTAGCTGCAACCCCTGCCTCTCAACCTCAGGATATGGAACAACTACGGCAGCCCACTAACCTGGAGATACAGCAGGCTACTCCAAGCATCTTCCTCCACTAGAGGTACTGCTGTATTGCATTCTCATGCTGTAGCTGTTCCTGTTTGTCAGGAACTTCTGGGCTTCCTTCTAAGGCAGGCACTACAGCTGTTCCTTGCTCAGTGTGATCTGAGGGGGGATCTCCTCTGGAGCAAGCCCTCCCCAGGTGTCACTGACTTGGGCCCTACTGAGCATGATCTGGAACAATTAGGGCAGCCCAGGCTTCCTGACTCTCAGGATGCAACTTAACTTTCTGCTCAGGATTCAAAATAGTTAGGGCAGCCCAGGTAGGGCACTCCTCACTGCTCTAACTCGGGATTGTGCCCTTAACCTGCTAAGGTTGTGTAAAGAGGCATTTTTTAAGTGGTGCTACTCTTGTGTTCAGAAGGGAGAGAATAACAGTACCAATTCACCCCAGCACAGTGTATCAAACCAATATGGGACACATTTTTAATTTGAAGTAGTTAATTAATAGTGCAATTCTATCCCTGCCTACTCAGGTGTCAATGGGGCTTACTCGCAAGTAAGTAAGATTAGGATTGCAGCCTATATTTGCTTTTGTGAGGAAGAGGGCTACAAAATCTACTTTAACCCTGAGTAGCAAATGCAATAGCTCTGCCAGTGGATCCAAGAACATAAGGAGTAAATGGATGAGAGAAGCAGGAACGCCATTCCTTCTTGATGCATCACAAAGTAGACTGTAATCTCCAACAATTTATATGAAATAAATGTGTTAATTCTTTATGGTGCTACATGAACTTGTGGTTATTATTCTTTCTCCTGAGGTTTATCACTCTATAGCATACCCCTCTTAATATTTTCTTACAGCTGAGTTCACTGCTAGTGGTAGAGCTTGGATCTAATCAAGAAATGGAAGGAAATGGAGTCAAAGCACCATACTTCAGAGACGTAAACCAGGAGAGAGAAAAGGCTCCGCATCCATCATCCATGTGATGCTTTTGCTTTTAAATTGGACATACATACTTCCCAACATTATATATAATATTAGCATATCAAGATTTAAACCAACATGTCTGCCTAGTTTTTATTATATTAAATATAAATATATTAAATATATTAAATATTAAATAGCTAGTTTTTATTAAATCAGCCTGAATAATATCACTCAGCGATGTTTTAAAACAGCCTCGCAAATACATCTAATAGTCACTTTACAGAAAAAGGACCCAAATGTTGCTTCCAAATTCTGTCAAACTGGGTAGAAATGGGTTTGAAATGGATATAGATCTGTATTTGGCAAGTGACAGCTAATAGTAAGATTTTCATGAGGTTTACACATTCTGGGGAAGTTTATCTGGCACCAAGTTCACCATTTAGTTTGTTATGGAAGAAATTGAGTCTTTCAGAAGTGCTGCTGTTTGCTTTGACTGGCTATCTTTCTGAGGGATTGCAGGTAAACCACAGGAAACTAGCAATTTGGAAGGAAATTTGCAATGAGCGCTTACTAGGTAGAAATGGAGGACAGTGCAGTGCTGACAGGGATAATTGATTCTGAAAACTTAAAAGGAAGCAGGGGGCCTCAAGAACTATCAGCACAGATAATTTGGGAAGAATCTGGATGTCAAGTATCTGAAAACAGAGCAGAGAGTGTGAGAAGGAATTACTGGCAAAGGTTTAGGAGTGATAAATAAATTGTAGAAAGGATTTAACCAACTAATCTTCAGTAAAACCAGAAAACCAATATAGTCTTAATACTTTTACACCTCCTGCTGCTAATTGTTATTAGCATCCACCACATTTCATTAACTTAAGATGTACACTCTTGTAAGTCAAGCAGTCAGGATCATTTGAACTAACAGTATTTTTCATCCCCAAATACCAAGCACTCTCAAAACACTGGGTGCATTACAGCATGCAGTCGAGGACTACGTGCAAGCCGAACAAGTTAAACACACCTATCCATAATTGATTTTAATGGTACTTTTAATTTTAATTGTTATTGATTTTATTATACAAATTTTAAAGTATACAACTTAAAAAATAGCATGGAGATGTATGAAGATGGTATGAACATGTTCTTAGAACAGCACCCTCCACCATTGTCAAAATTGCTTATTATTTTAAAATTGATGGCTTGACCTGTAACAACATGGGCAACAAAGCAGAGATGGCATGATATGCAGGACACCATCCTTGTCCTTTAACAAGAACATGAGTATAAAATGCCTGCACCCTGAAGACGTGGATGATCAGGCAAAGAAGCATTCAAAGGTCCAAAGAGAAGATATACAACTTAAGCAGATTTCCTACAGATCTGAGCTAAAATCCAGGAAATGTTCCCATTCACATATCTAGGACTCATGCTGCTACTTTTATCCAAACGCTTTGGCAGGGGGGCCACACTGTGTTTGGGGCCAAAAAATTATTTACATAAATTTAAATATAACAGTGTATTAGACATATTACAAAGCTTGTCTGTGGGCCAGATGGAAGGGTCTTGCCCTGAGCTGTATTGAGGCTTGCTGCAGGCCATATCTGGCCCCTGGGCCAAGATCGGACATCCCTGATCTAAATGATACATATATATTTTTATGTGAGAACATGCTTCAACAACTTTAGAAGCCATTTAAACCTCAATGAGATCTAGTTTTCAACAAAATATTTTTATTCTCCTATCTGGGATCCTTACCAACAGAGATATTCTGGCCACCACCCTTGCTGTGGATATTGGGACTCCAAAAGCTTCAGCTGCCTCTACCATTGAAGGCTGTAGGTCACTAAAGGAACAGAGATACCTGATAAAGGGTTAGGACTTAGAGCACATGTGATGGCAACCAGGAAGACTTCAAAGGCAGTCTCTGTTGGTTCAAGCAGGGTGCTCCTTTCAAAAATCTCTAGAGAAGGAAGCTCTAGAAGGCCATCCCCAAGGAGAGGATGATGATGCTGGTACGATATGCCCTCTGTGCTCTCACTATACTTGATCAAGATACAAAAGGAGTGACTGCCATGCCAGGACTGGGAGATTAATTCCAACCTTCAGGCACAAAGGAGGCACTATAGGGCAAATGCCAGTGAAATACTGGCTCAACAATCTTTGTTAGCGATATGGAGGAGCATTCTACTTACCGTATGTGTGATACATGATACATCCAAGAGGAAAGAGTATGTATGTCTCCTTAAATTCAGAATTTCCTCTAATAATATCTGATAGTCCTCATTGACTGCCAAAAGTACCATAATTATCTATTCTGCCAAATAGTTTCTATATACTGCCAAAAGTACCATAATTATCCTCACTAATACTGATTACACCATGTTTTATGTGGGAAGGAAAGAAAGATGCAAATTACGAAAGTGACGGTGTATTGGTATTGGGAATGTGGTTCCAAAAGGAAGCCTGAGTTTGGTAATATAGAGTTTACCAGCAGATAGACAGATGATTTATTATGCATTTTAGACAAAATGTAGTAGAGACTTTTCTAAGAGTGAATCACATTTAATACCATAGAAATCCATAGAATTGTGCTGAAAGTCTTTTGTACACAAATTATGATAGTCTTCATAACTATCTGGACTGGAGCCCAGTGAACTGGAAAATAAATTCTTCTATATAGCAACTGTTTCTCAACTGTGCTTACATAATTTTTTTTTTAAATCAGCAATTATTATTCTACCAGTCCCTCTTTTCTTCAAGTTGATCTTGCAGAGCTTTATTGACCAAGCAATTTACAAAATCTGTCAGATTTTGAAATTAAAATTTGCAACATCACTTGGAAACTATGCTTCTTGTCTGGGCAATGTACAAAATGTTCTATTTGAAGTTATTAGTTTGGGTACATTCTGGGTGCATTTGTGCCTATGTGTACAATATAATTACTGGTGTTTGTGCACAGCCTCCATTCAACTCACATTATTTATTATGTATTAATTCATGTAATTTATTCTGTTTGAATTTTAGCAACCCATTTTAACATAAAAGAAAACTGATAAGAGAAATGTACACATGCTCTTAAAGAGACTGTGCGTTCAATTATTGTTATTTCCATCATCATGGAATGGTACAAGGCAATTATTTTCTAGCTGTGTTCCCTGACAACTCTAGAATTCCTTAATAGGAAGATCAACAATGGAAAACAAGTTTCCTTGAAAGGCAGCTGTCCTGCTCTACCAATTCATTTATGCAGTATGGAGGCAATAGGTAATGGTAGATGAACTCAAGGGTGTGCTCTCGGTCCAAACAGGACCACTTCAGGGTGCGACTGTGTCCCTTGAACGTACCCCAGAATTGCCTCCAGCATTCAGGAGCTATGTGACATTCATATATTATATCCTTAAAAACGTTGAAAAGCTACTATTGTATGGGGTACTTCATGTTTCTTGCCCTTTACTATACTGTAATTTTGTATTATAAAATTTTAATATAAATGGCAATGTCTGTTAATGACTGTGTAATAGTTGTGTGCATAACTATTAATATTAATTGCAGATACTTTAGCCAGTGTCTGTGTGTTCAATACTAACATGTTGAAGCAGTGGTTTTCTGTGTATATGGTGGCTCCAGAGTACCTACAGACCTACCCCTGCTATAATTATAATAGTCCTACTAATTTCAATTGCAGCAGCTTTCTGCATTAATCTCTTTGAATAGCCAAAGATGTCCCCTTAACTGAAGAGAGTAATATAACCTGTAATGCAGATCAGTAAGTTTTGTTCATCAGAATAGAAGTTTAGATCAATCTAATTAGCATTATGAAAAATTGACAGTTGTCTGCTGTGGCCTTTAAATAATATCAGCATTGAAAAATTACAGAGTTATGAACTGGTAATGATTTCCCTGGAGATTCTGCTTCTTAAGCGATATACGAGTAAAACACTTCATAGTACTCATATTAATGTTTGTAAGATTGAAATGTCTTAAAAATAATTGCCATACAATTCTATATACAGTGACGCCTCACGTTCTAGAGTCATGCTTGCTATGTGAAATGCTCTTTACGTGAAGCAGAGTGTTTTTCGTTCTGGAGTCATGTTTGCTATGTGAAACGCTCTTTACGTGAAGCAGAGCGTTTTTCGTTCTGGAGTCATGCTTGCTATGTGAAACGCTCTTTACGTGAAGCAGATTTTCCCATAGGAAATAATGGAAACTCAGATGATTGGTTCCACAACCCAAAAAATTCATATAAAAATATTAACTGTATGTAAAAATGATGACAAAACACTGGAATTGAATTCATAACACTATAATATAACACAGAACACAATTACTGTAATAAAACACTGTTATTTACTGTATGTACAATAAAACAAAAGAAAAGGATGACTAATTTTCACAGAAAGAGTCACTGGTGTCTTATTCAGCAGCTTTAACAAGGAACCTTAACAAGGAAGGGTTTCCATTGGGGGAGTCCATCTAGGAGGTGATGGTGGGGAGAAAGTGGTACAGTATTCCAGACCTCTCCTTGGATTCAGAATGTGCATGATCCTATAAAGGCTACTTTGGCTGCAATCCTAAAGACACTTTCCAGGGAGTAAGCCCCATTTAACACAGTGGGGCTTGCTTCTGGGTAGACATGGTTAGGAGGCTGCAAACAAAGACACTTTCCAAGTGTCTCCCAATTTTCTCCTTCTCTTCATCCTGAGCTTCTCTCTGCCCTGCTCCCTTCTGGCTAGCCCTGAGCTGCTTCCCTCTTCTCCACTGCTGTTCTCTCTTTCTGCCCAGCAGACACCCAGCCACTGGAGGAACAGAGTGGAAGTATTGCTTTCACTATGGGCAGGTGCACTAGGCAGCTCTGACACTTTTTAAAAGGGCTGCCAGCCAACACATCTGCCCCAACTGCCAACAAGTGTGCTTATTAAGTGAAGCAACACTTGTTATATGAGGCAGAATCCTTGATAAATTTTTGCTTGTTACGTGGATCACTTGTTACATGGGGCACTTGTTATGCGAGGTACCACTGTACATTTCCCTGTGAGTAAGTCCCACTGACTTTAATATGGCTTGTTTCTGCAAAGCCGTGCATAGGATTGTGATGTTGCAAGAATTTGGGACAACTCAAGGATTCTAACAACAAAAATAAATTGTACTCAGTAATGTTGTAGACTTAATAATGAAACATAATAAAAATACAGAAGCAACAAAGCAACACCCACCGGCAAGAACCTGAAACCAACAACCCCCAAACCCAACAGTTCATACTGTATTTATTTATTTACGGGAGTCATGCATAAAAAATGTTGAAGACCACTGTACTAGAAGAAGCTGGGCAAACAATTCTGCCCCTTAAAGCTAAAGGCCAAGAGGAGCTTAAGCTAAAGGCCAGAAAATCACTGCCAGCAGCACTGATTGCCCGATTTGAGCCTCTTGGCTGCTGCAGGAAAAGCACATAGAGCAAAGAACATGACACCCTCTCCAAACAGCAGCCAATGTTGTGGTCAGTGCACTTTGTGCTTGAGTTCTTGAAAATGCACAGACATAAAAGCCATGTTTTTAATTGTCACTTGAAGGAGCACTTGTGGGACAAGACTGGTAGAGTTCTACAAAGTCCACCACTGAAAAAGCCCTGGCTTACTGGATGCCTACTGTATATCCAAGTGACCAGTGAGATGACAAGTAAGATACCTGAGCAGGTGTGCACCAGATAAGGTGGAGCAGGTTCCAAATCCTTTAGGCTTCAAAGGGAAATTTTGAAAAAGTAATGAATACTCAGTGGTATTCTTAAAAAAAAATTAATTGAGAAAATGAGAGAGAACTTCCATAATAATAGCATCACAGTCCCTATAGTAAGTTCTTACACTATCAGCAAAATCCTAACCATGGTTAAGTTGGCACAAGTCCATGCTAGCCTGGGGATGTTGCAAAAGTGTCATAAAGCGCTTATGTGCCACTCCCAAGGAGGGGGCTTAGACCAGTGCACATGCATGAGAACTGGGAGATGAGCAAGTTGTACTGGCCTGAATTGCATTATGTTATGCTGATGGACAAAAGAACCAATTCTGTGCATTAAATGGGAGGCATTTGAAACAGAAATTGCCCTCCTGTCTCATAACAGCATCAGTTCCTACAGTATGGTATAGTTCAAACCTAGCATTTTGTTCATCACATCTGACCAGTTTGTGTGAATGTTTTCCAATATAGTACTTGGCAGTCCACATCAGCCTTCTTCATATGTAGTGAGCAATCCAGCATTTGTACAGAGCAAGGGTATCAAAACTCGTTTCATACAACACTCCAAAAGAGTAATCATGGTCACTGCTGAGGGCCCAGAAGTGATGTAATGAAGCAAGAAGTTACATCATTAATCCAAAATAAGCACTTTGTTCTCATATTGGAACTCATAAGCTGCAAATGACAGAAAAAGACATGTAAATTTTTATCCTATTTTCAAAATATGGGAGAGACCATAATCATGTGGGTTGCCCTTTCAGCAGCACCAATTCAACCTAAGCATCACTTCAGAGCTTCACAGCTTGACGTTGGTTCTGGAAGAGCCTAATTCTCGGACCTTTGTTTGGTACCCCTGGTCTAGAGAGTGTACTGTTAAACAGAAGACCCTTAAAAACAGAACTGAATTCAGTGGGGTAACATCAGAATTGAGACACATAGAAACAAAGGTTTTTGAGATATCTTCTCCAAGACAATGAACTGAACTTCTTTCTTATCATTCCATCAGGTTCCTTCCCCCATCTCATACAAGTCACATGAATAGACAATTCACATGACCTTTTTCTCCATAGGAAAATAGACTGTGCAGTGTTTCAGCGGGAGAGCTTGTACCCTTAACTAGATCAGCATTTATGTTTGTAATATATACCATAAAATACAAGCTTAGAGGCACTGTATATCCAGTGCAGCATTTTGTAAAGACTTTATTATACTTGAAGCAACCTGCATGTTGTGGTAAATTCTTGAAGACTGCGGACATCTCAAATAGTGTTTTGGTTTGCTTAGTTACACTGCATCTGTTTCTCATTATATTGACACCAATTTTAGAGTCCCTATATGGTTGTAACCCTGACCCTTCATAGGCAAAAAAATAGCAGGCCTCCGTCAGTCTTGAAAGACTATGGCATCGTGCTTGGCACTGCATACACTGCATGCGAAGCACGAAAGCCTGGGTTAGATTGTTATGGAGGATAGGCTGTTACCCAAGCAGCAAATCCCCCCTCTCCACGCCACTGAATTAGTCCAAAGGAAAGGCAGAGCCAATACAATTGGATCTAGCTGGCGTCGCAGAGCTGGGCTAAGGACAGGAGCTCACCCTGTCTTGTGGGGCCAACCCAGGTATTGAACCCTGGCCTACTGGTTAACAGGCACAGCATCTTAACCGCCTGCACCAACTGCAGCCCTTCATAGGCAAGGGTTTCATTAATTGGGCTTTCATTCATTGTTTCTTATTATGCCCTGTCCTTATTCCCTGTCCTTATTCCGTGCCAAACAAATGCATGTTAATGGTGGACCAAAGAGCTGGGCTTTGAGGCAGACTGTGAAGCAGGATCATGAGGACAAAGGTTTCCTGCAGGCACACTGGATCCAGATCATAAAAGCCTGAAAGATTAAAACCGTCATTTGGAGTTAGCCCTGGAAACAAAGTCACAACAACATGCATAGATAATACAGCATTCAGTAACATTGTTGTACATCCACATCCAACATTGTTGTACATCGACAACATTCTGCCCCAGATGAAAGTTCCCACTCTTCAAAGTTAGCACATGTAGGCTGCAATCCTAAAGACACTTTCCTAGGAGTAACTGATTTTGAGTAAACATGATTAGGTTTGCGTTCTACATCGCATTAGTTATTTCATTTTCTCTGTAAACCACTTTTTGAACATTTTTGTTGAAAAGCAGTACATGTGTGTATACATATACTGATTGGTTGGTTGGTTGGTTGGTTGGTTGGTTGGTTGGTTGGTTGGTTGGTTGGTTGACTGACTGACTGACTGACTGACTGACTAACTGACTGAACACAGTGGCTTACTTTGGAGTAAAACAGTACTGTAACTGTTTTCAAAAACCTCTGCAGATTTGCTTCTTAATGCAAAAACAGATAGAGGTAATTAATTTCATCAGGAAAACTGTATGGAAGGAAAATATTAAAAACTAAAAGAATTCAAGCACAGTATGTAACTCGTATATCGCTTAAAAACTAAAAGAATTCAAGCACAGAATTAAAAGGCATCTTAAAGATTACAACTAGTTTGATCCTAGTATGTAACAGAAGGACAGAACACATCTGGTGCAGCTATGCATTTTCTATATGTGCTTTGAATACAAATATGTTTAGTGAGAATTGTCATTCAGATTTATTCAATTTCTGATACATAACTGTTTACTCCGATTTGTATTTTAACTCAAAATTCTTCAATGTGCATTAATTCAGTCCTAAATAATCCTAAAGACACTTTCCTGGGAGTAAGACCCATTGAACACAATAGGGCTAACTTTTGAGTAGACATGGTTAGGATTGTGCTCTTTGTTCAACAGGGTTTATTTTGATCAATGTGCATATAAGTTTAAAGACTTATTTGTTTATAAAGTCCTAGCTATCAGAAAATTACTTGGAAAGAGGGACTTCAGTGAAGGAAGTCACATACAATGATACCTCCCCATTCTTCAACCATGTGCCTCCTTAACATAGCATGTGAGATTGGTCTAACCCACGGTTAGAACACCACAAGTCCTGGCACATATCCCATGCTGTTAGAGGCACAATAGAGGCCTACTCAGGCCGCTTAGGAAGCAGGCTGCAAAATGAGGGATGCTGTAAAAATGCCATAAGGCACTTCTGTGCCACTCCTGCAGGGCTATGCCAATGAAAGATATGCTGACCTCCATACACCATCATAGGAACAGGGAGCAGGTGAGTTATGTCAGCCTAAATTGGTTCGGATTTCATATTGCATAATTTTGAGGTTTCATATCTCATAGTTTTCTGATGACAAACCATAACAATGGTTTTGAGTGAGACTGTCATTAATATTAAAAGATAAACTCCAGTTACTCCATGCTTTTCTCAATTGCTGGCATGTCCCTGCTCTATCCCCCAAACATTTACATTCAGGGCTGCTTCACTCTGGACATTTTCTATACCTATGCATGGGAAGTGAGAAAAAGGTACAAAAAATGGGACACCTGTGCTTGTTTTGCATGTGCATATATGAGATCAAAGATGTCAGTTTATAACTGGTCTGGTCTGGCAATACGCAAAATAAATCATACTGAACTTCAGCAATGATGTCAGTCAAATGATGATGTCTTTTCTGTTCTATTATTCTGTGAGCAATGAACGTTTGTCAGCCTCCTTATGTTAGGAGTTTCTTTATTGGCACCAGTTAATGTTTCCTGCTTCTCAACCTCGACCCAGTGATATACTAATGACAACAGCCTTTACTGATCCGGTTACCGGAATCTTCTCATTTTGCATTCTGCAGATCATTATCTTTTCCTCTTAACAGTGTCCACATAAAGCTCTGTCCTTAATGTCACACATTCTAACCATGTCATTACCATCATCTCTTCCGACAACTTTGCACCTTCTCTGGACAGAGAAAAAGATCAGGTTGGGAATGAAAAGGCCATCCACAAGTACCCAAGGCTGAGTAATAAAAGGGAGGGAGGGAAGGGAATTGTAATCTTTCCAATCCTCCCCATGCTAAAGCCCCTTTTCCAAGCCATCAGTGGAAGAACTACATCGCGCCAGATTCTCATTTTGCAGCCTGCTTCCTAGGCAGCCTGAGTAGGCCTCTTTTGTGCCTCTAAGGGCACAATCCAGAGCAAGTTCAGCCTGCTCTGCCCTAACTGCTCTCTCCTAACTATTCTGTATCCAGAGCAGAAAGTTATGCTGCATCCAGAGAGTCAGAAAGCCTAGGTTGCCCTAACTGTTCCAGAGCATGCTAAGTAATTGACACATGGGGAGGACTTGCTCCTGAGGAAACACTCCTCAGATCACACTGAACAAGGAACAGCTGTGGTGCTTACAGTGCTGACACGACTCTGCGCATCACCCGGTGTGGTAGTCTGTGCATCACCCCTGGGATGCGCGCAACCCCCCACCTGGACTGCGCAGTTGTCAAAGTTGGCGCCTGTGCAGTTGTTTCTGAAGCCAACTGGCTTTAGAAAGAGTACTGCGCAGGCACCGTCTTTGACGCCCGTGCAGTACTTTTCTGAAGTCTTTTGGCTTCAGAGAAGACTGAGCAGGCGTCAGAGTTGGTGCCTGTGCAGTACTCTTTCTGAAGCCATTCGGCTGCCGTCCGCCTCCTGAGTGAGGCCGAATGGCCGTGCAGAAGCGCAGACTTCCTCCACTCTAAGGAAGTCTCCTCTGAAGCTGTTCGGCATGCTCAATGTGTTTCTGCGCAGTGCACCTCAGCTGGCTGTTCATGCCAGCTCCAAGGACAAGTGGCAGCTTCTGGCTGATTCTCCGCCTTGGAGCAGGCCTGAATGGGTGTGCTGACGCCCGGGGCCTGCCAAAGGACAGTCAAACTCCTCTGGTGCATCACCCCATACAGAGCACATCACCCAATGCGTCCCACACCAGCCGCACTAGTCTGGTGATGCCACTGGGTGCCTGCCTTATAAGGAGTCCCTGATGAGATGCCAGTACATTCTACAGTGAATACAAGGGGCTTCTTGGAGTGGCCTGCTGTATCCTGAGGTTTGTGGGCAGCCGTAGTTTGTTCCATATCCTGAGGTTGAGAGGCAGGGGTTGCAGCTAGGCTGGCCAAGAACTCAGATTTTTGGTCAACACTCCCATTCTTACTCGGGCCTTATCATGGACCCCTATGGGTCTACTCATTACTATACCTGCTCCTGAGGTGGTATAACTCTGAGGGCTGGAAGAGGGCATTTCTGCTTTGGAAACAGGCTTTGGATACAGAGTAACTGCTCTGCCCTAGGCAATGCTAAACATGCCCTCAACTTGCCTCTCCTGAGCTGCTTAGGCTGCCCCAGTTAGGGCAGAGCAGGTCCACCTCTCTTAGGACACCCTATGTTGCCTTCCTCTGCCCTAAGCCTCTTCCAGAGTAACTGGGCTGGAGCATCTTGCAGTTGCTCCAACCTAGTGATAGATAGGGCAACCCAAGGGCTCTTATGTGGATAGATTAGTTGCTCTGGATTGTGCTGTAAGTAGCCAAATGCAAACCCAAATGGCTGTGCCTGGCTGTGGCTCCCACTTCCTGCAGAGAAAAGAGTTTGGGCGAAGGAAACTGCTTGCTATGCAAAGGAGAGAGCTGAGCTGAGGCTGCTGGAGAGGAGAGCAGGAGAAGGAGGCAGCCTTGCAAGTGGAGCTGCTCTGAAACCTTGCAGTGAGTTTGGCTTTGGAGGGGAAGGGGGTGAATTAATTTTTTTAAAGCAGGGTTGCCAACTGACTGGAGAACCCCAGCCTCTCCTACTCCTGTGCCTTTGTAGATGGATCCACCAATATATACTTTGCACAAAAAAGCATATAATTCACAACAAGGGCTTGAGTTGTTCAGGTTTGGGGCCTTTCATCCAGCTGTTGTCAAAGCAGAGGAGCGGGGGCTGGGTATAAAGTTGGCAACCTTCTCAGGGCAGGGATGGTGGGGATAACTCCTGGCTCTTTAAGTTTTAAGCCTCCAAGCCCAACTGTGTCCACTCAAAAGCATTATAGTCAGCGATAGGCTTCAAATAAATTAACAACCGGTTCTCTGCCCATCTGGCAGCCGCTTTTAAATGGCTATTTTTAAACTTTATATGTCCTCTCTCTCGTTAACAACTGGTTCTATAGAGTAGGTGCGAACCTGCTGGAGCCCACCACTGATTATAGTCAGTGGAGCTTATATCATGTACAGAGACAAAGGAAAGGAGGCTGAAAGGCCAAGCCTGTGCCCGCCTGCCTGGATCACTTAAACATGTGCCTTTTTGGTTGGTGTCTGGTTTATTGCAATGAGATTTGTGTAAAAATTAAGTACAGGAATGCAATACAAGTGTTTTTAGCTTTTTTAACATGTCCTACATTTTTGGGGGGTATCCTACAATTTTTTAAGTGGGTAGGAATTTTGGCAAGCTTGGCACGGAATTCTGGGTTCAGCATCCTGTCATCCTGGTTACTATTTCTTTATATTGTTATATTGTGTTGTATTAAGAGCAGAATCCAGAGCAGTTACGGGTCCACGCAGTTACGGCACACTCTTGTGTTATCTTATGGAAAGTCACCTTAACTGCTCCAACACAAAGGGCTTATTTTGACTTTAGGATATGCCTAAGACTATATTATATTAAATTATATATATTCTATCATATATATTATATTATATTATTAAATTTAAAACTACAAGTCCAACCTCATTATACACAATTTTTTTTATATATGGATTTGACTCAACACAAATGGCCACTGCAAATCAGCTTTTAAAAACTGCTTTTCTACTATTTCTACTCTGCTTTTCTGCTTTTCTTCTCTACAAAAGAGGCAGTCATGCAAGCCATCATTTTATTTTTCAGTCCCAGAAACAAACCCCAGCAGATATTGAGGCACTATCTTGTTTTATTTGGTGCAACAGAGGAACAGGAAACCTGGAAGTGAGTCTTTAAATCTATTCTTCCATTGTTTTCTTTATACACAGATTTTTTTATCCATGGGAGGTTCTAAGAAATGAACACTAGTGAAAAATGAAGGACACTTGTATTAAATAGAATTTATTGATTACAAAAAGACTATAGGCTTTATGGTAACCATACATCATAACCCAAAAAATAACAAATAACCAGCTCAAGGCCCCCAAAATGTAGGACACACAAACAAAATGTAGGACATGGCAAAATAAAACCTAAAACACTTACTAAAACATATACTGTATTACTAGTCATTTAAAAACTATTAAACTTATCTTAAACTTTCCAGGGGGTAAGACCCATTAAACAAAATGGAGCTTACTTTTGAGTAGGCACAGTTAGGACTGTGCTATATCTTGTTTATTATTAAATTTAAAACTATTACATATTATTTATTAATTACAAGAAGACTTTACAAGAAGGCTACATGCTCACAGGAAAAGGAGGGCAAGGAAGATTTTTTTTCCAGGCTAAAAAAGAGGACGTGTCCTGGAAAAAGAGAACTTATGACCTGCTCACAAGAAAAGGAGGACAAGAAAGATTTTTTTCTGATCAGCCTTTGCCTCTCCTCCTCCTCCTCCTCCTCCTAAATGGGGACCAGGAGAGAAGGAAGGACTCTCCAGATGGAGGGCAGAGCCTCTCCCTTTGCAAGCCCAGCCTGCCTGGGGAGGTCTAGCTCCTAGCAAGGGATACCTGCAACATGCGTGCAGGTGTAAATGCGCACACCCGTGTTTGTGTGAATGGGAGCGCTGGGGGGACAACTCCACCCTTGCTCCAGAGTAACACCATTGAAGATACGTAGCCCTTGCGGGACACCCTCTCCAAAGCACCAACATTGCCCTTGCTGCCTATTTGTCCTCTTTTTCCAGGACATGCCCCCTTTTTTCACCCTTGTGTCCTGGGAGAAATTTTTCCTTATCCTCCTTTTCCTTGTGAGCAGGCAGCATGTAGTCTTCTTGTCGTTCATAAATAATATGTAATTAATTATATGCAGTAGTTTAAAATTTAATAATCAGCAATATAGTGTTTAAATTAACCCAATGAAAGCTATGTTTGTTTTCAGCTTTTATTTTGTCACGTCCTACATTTTTCATGGGTGTCCTCCTTTTTGGTCATGTCATGTGGAGTGCAACCCTTAGCATGTCTACTCAGAAGTAAGTTCCATTGTGTTCAAAAGCACTTACTCCCAGGAAATTGCAGCCTTTGATAAATGAACATCTATGCATGCAACTTACTCTGGGGATCCACAGCAACAGCACCTCCTGGGCTGATACATCTGATAGGGTTGGAAGTACAGGTATGTCCTGTTCGTTTTTTCCCCAGGACATGTCCTGGAAAGGCCTCTTGTCCTGGGAAAAAAAATCTTCATTGTCATCCTTTTCCTTGTATATGGGAATCACATCACCTTTTTGTACTTAATAAAGACTACAATCCTGAACACTTTCCTAAGAGAAAGTCCTATTGCACGCAATGGGACTTACTTTTGAGTAGACATGCCTAGGATTGCAATGTGAATGTAATAAATTATGGCTGTAATCCTAACCACACCTTCCTGGGAGAAACTACTGTTGAATACAATGGGACTTCAGAGTAGATCTGTTTAGGATCGCACTTTATGTGTAAATGATTTAAATAGAGTGCTTAAAATAAGCACATGAAAGCAATACGAGTGTTTTTAGTATGTATGTTTAGTATATATTTTTTTGTTTTTAGTATAATATATGAGTGTTTTTAGCTTTTATTTTGCCATTTTTCTTAGATGTCCTACATTTTGGGGGTCCTTGTCCTCTTTTTTTATTATGACATAAGGTCACCCTGCTGGGAGGAGGAGAGATGAGGGTAGCAGGAGAAGCATCCCTGCTGGTGAGCAATAGCTCTCTCTGATCCCCCCATGGCTCTACCTCCTCCCCATCCACCCCTTCCCTTCTCCTCCCCATCCCCTGGGATGCCTCTACCCTCCACCTCCCCTGTGCAATCAGAGGGGTTGTGGCTGTTCACATGCTCAGCAAACACACACACACACACACACACACGTGTGGCTCAGCCCTAAGAAAGAACAGGATCCTTTGGATGCCTTCCAGTTCCGCCTGGCTTGCACTCCTGGTTTGCTCCAGGTTTTACTTCTGGTTTCCTCTTTCGCTCCTCCCTGTTGCAAAGCCTATATTAGCTGTGGCCAAAGCAGGGTAAGGAACGCAGCTCATTGTTGGCAAAAGGGCTAATGAGAAACTCACCCGGGAGCGTCCAGCTTGTCTGCTGCAGTAGCAGCAGCAATTGCAACAGCAATAACAGTAACAGTAACAACTCCTACCAGCACCAGATACTCTCCTCGCCTGGCAAAGGGAGGATCGCCTGCTCTATGCTGGGAGATCTCCACTGATCCATCTCCCCAACCCGTCTGGAGCCCAGGAAAGAAACAGAGAAGGGAGGTGAGTGAGAGACCAATCCTGTGCCTGTCTACTCAGAAGTAAATCCCATTGGAGTCAATGGAGCTTGCTCCTAGGAAAGTGTGGATGCGATTGCAGCCTCAGAGTCCAACCCTATGCATGTCTACTCAGAAGTAAATCCCATTGGAGTCAATGGAGCTAGCTCCTAGGAAAGTGTGGATGCGATTGCAGCCTCAGAGTCCAATCCTATGCATGTTTACTCAGAAGTAAGTTCCATTAGAGTCAACGGAACTTGCTCCAAGAGTGGATAGGATTGCAGCCTGAGTGAGGGCAACTCAAAGTGGGCATTTGCTGCTTGCCATCCCTGCTTCTCCGCCTCCCTGCAGCCCTCCTTTGAATAGATCCTGCCTGCCTTCAGGGTTGAGAGCTCCATGGATCCTGCAGGACTTTTAGATCCCCAAAGTTGTGGACAAGGAGAGGGAAGGTCGGATGGATCTATGTCCCTTATGTAATGCATGCATCCTAGGCTAGGCATTGAGCCCCCACTGTGCATGCTATCTAAAGGTGGGATAGGAATTTTAGATCCCAGCCATGATCTTGGGGTGGGAACATTCTGGGAGTAATATTATTGGATTGTGTGTGCAGTTCAGCTCCTGGGTGTGCATGACTTGCAGTGGCTGGAGGGGGTCCTTTGCCTGTGCAGAAGGTGCCTGCCTATGTTTAAGAAACATCCAGATCGGTCTCATTATCAGGAATGCCTCAGTTTCTCCTTTCGAGAACCCCTCCCTGGAGGGGGAGGTAGCACTGCCTAAACCTGTTTGCTTAGGTTAGATGCAGTTTGGTGAGCATCCAAAAATGTTGATCTTTTTTTCATCTGTAAACATTAACTTTTTAAAAGGCTGGCGATGGCGGACCACATGATGGCCATGAACCACGGGCGCTTCCCCGATGGAACCAGTGGACTTCATCACCACCCTGCGCATCGGATGGGGATGGGTCAGTTTCCGAGCCCCCACCACCATCAGCAGCAGCAACACGCCTTCAGTGCCTTGATGAGCGACCATATACATTATGGAGGTGGAAGTATGAACGCCACTGCTGGGATCAGGCATGCCCTGGGACCAGGGAATGTGAATGGGGGGCACCCTCCGAACACCATGCCACCCAATGCAAGGTTTAATAATTCCCAGTTCATGGCTCCGACGGTTGCCACCCAAGGAGGGCCTTTAACAGCCAGCATGCAGTTGCAAAAGCTCAACAACCAGTACTTCAGTCACCACCCTTATTCCCACAATCACTACATGCCGGACTTGCACCCTGCCAGCCATCAGCTCAATGGAGCAACTCAGCATTTCAGAGACTGCAACCCCAAGCACAGCACTGGTAGCGGTGGCAGTGGCGGCAGCAGCAGTGTGCCTGTCTCGGTGCCCCACGTCCCTGCAGCAATGCTGCCTCCCAATGTCATAGACACTGACTTCATCGACGAGGAAGTCCTAATGTCTTTGGTCATAGAAATGGGCTTGGATCGCATCAAGGAGCTTCCCGAGCTCTGGTTGGGACAGAACGAGTTTGATTTTATGACAGACTTTGTTTGCAAACAGCAGTCCAGTCGAGTGAGCTGCTGACTTCTCTCTAAAGAAAGGACTTTTTAATCTGTATGAATGAAAACATTCCCTCTAGACACAGTATTTCAAAGGCTTTTTAGGAGCTTGAGTATCTGGGAAGCAGAGTACACAATAAGCTTGTATAAATTTATTTTCTCTCTTTAATTTGCTGGCTTTTTTCGAGCTTGGACCATCATTTGCACCTTCCCCCTTTTAACTGAATCAGTCCTTAGTATTTCTGAATGTCCCCCTCTCTGTCTCACTGCTTAATTTCTTCACTGGTTAACATGCCAATTATTTCAACTCTTAGATATGAATATTGGCAAACTGCATAATCTTGTGGATTTTCTGTAGGCTGTCATTTCAGAGGACTAGAACAGCATTCAAATTCTGAGTTAAAGGACAAATATATTGCATTAGTTGGGTTGCATGAACTTCAGGGTAGATTCCTGCACAAATACTGCCCTCTTGCTTTGTTTTTAACTATGCATTGCAGTGATACTAATTTTTTAGTCTGCTAAACTGGAAGCTTAACAAATGTGGGCCAAACCCTCCCTGATCAGGAAGAATAATACTGTTATTTAAACTCTACTGCCTGTTCCCTTTTCTTCTCCCCCCCCCACATATGTACAGACAATAATATAGTGTGAACGAAATGGTCTCTAGGTATTGGGGAAGCATTTCACAGATTTTTATTATTTTGGTTCTAGTTCTATCTTCAGCATATTTTTATTTTGGCACTATGCTTTCATAGTTTATTCAGTACCTGGGGGAAATATTACTATGTTGAAAGCTTTTTAGGAAATTTGACAGTATTTTTGTACAAAACATTTTTTGAGAACATACTTGTTAATTTATTCTATTTTAATTTGCCAATGTCAATAAAAAGTTAAATGCTTTAATTTTCCCTATATATCATTTACAACTTTTGTTTTTTTGGAATTTTTATTTCCCCCTTCCCCACAAATGTCTGATAACATATATCCAATTTAACTTGTTGAGCTGTTGGGTTGTGTGAGAAACATATCTGAAGGAAAATCTACATGACACCATTGTATGCTCTAAGTCATAATCAGCCACAGAAGGTGAAAAGGATTTGAATCTCATTATGACATCAGTCTCATAAGTAACATTGTGACATGCCTGTGTGACTTTATGAAATTGCCAAGAGGCAACAACTTTGTGATTTGCCAACTTACTTGCTTTAAATGTAGTTGTCCAGAATTATGATGCACAAAGTATTTATTATATTTATCTATTAAACTTTAATTTTATAAATACTCACTTATCTATCTATAAGACTTGGTTCTTGATGTAAATGATTTTCAGTTCTGCTGAATTGTTCCATAAATGACAGGCCTCAAAGGGTACTGTCAGTTTTGTTCTGTCTTTAATTTTTTTATTTTGTGTGGACATATGTGCTCTTAGCCAATTATCCAGGGATCTCCAAACTTTCAACTTCAAGGCTCCTGGGCCTTTAGTAATTGTGTAGAGGAGACAATTTCAGCAGGTATAGGTTGTGATCTTTGAGATGGAAAAGCTTTACGTGCTGAAATTTCCTCCTTTAAACAATTGTCCTGGCCCAGAAGATGAAACTTTGGAGACTCCTTTACACTGCTTTGAAATCCAGGAGATTTCAATACTTGGGGAGGCAGGAAGAAATTCCAGTATGGGTGAAAATGTTTCATTGGGCAAAGTTGAACCAGTAGTCTTATAGCCTAGATAGAAGGTGAACACACACTGGAAGTTAGTTGCTTCCACATCTTGGCACAGAAAAAAACGAGGGAAAACCCTTTATATATAAGAAGTATGCTTTATTTGATCTTTCTCTTTCCTACGGTGCCACATCTAATAAGGTGTATAATCTTATTTAACACAGTTGCATCAGTTCAGTTTTATCCTACAACTTTAAAAAATAACCCCTTCTGCCATTGTCTTAACTTCAGTGAAGATTTCTTATGCACACTTTCCTGGGAGTAAACCCCAATAATACTTCTGGGTATTCATGTACGGAATTGTGCTGAATGTTACTAATGTTTACCCATATTGAGGTTTTAAATAAGGTGGAAATATTAGGAATGTCAAATTCCACCGTATTGTGTGTGAGAGAAAGAGGGAAAAGTTTTGTCAAAAGTTGACAAAAGTTTTGTCAAAACCTAAGACTGTCATGGTGGCACACTATTGCATTTAGTGTTCTCTAGATTGGTGGCTGTAGACTTGTATGTGTGGCCTTTTGGGTTCTCTTTAACTTTTTATCTTCTTCCCTTTTAATATGGCTGATTTACCTGAATCATTTGGTACCACTTGCTTTCAAGGTGCCTTTCAGTGGCACACCTGCTTGCTGTGCCCAAGGAAACACTGTGATTAGGATTACACAGGTCAAACCTATGGGGTGAATATGGGTGGGTGAGTGTTTGGCCTTGGGATAGGAAATTGAACTAAGAGCACAATCTTAACCATGTCTACACAAAGGAAAGCCCCTTTGTGTTCAATGAGTCTTACTCCAAGGAAAGTGTCGTAAGGATTGCAGCATTTGTTTCTTGCTCCCATCTGATGAAGATAAACACATTCAAATGGCCTTTATATAAGGATGAATAAAGTGAATATGGGTTGGCAAGGTTGCACATGCTTTTCTTCAAACTGGAATTACCTAGGCTTTAATTACATCACTATGTTCCAGATTAAGTATTTTGGTAGCTGCACTGCAAACTTGCATCAGCTTATTTAAAAACCTTTTTATGTAATATGCATCTTTGGCATGGATTTGATAGAATTCAAAATTTTCCCCTGGATGGTATGGAATATTTGGCCAGAAAAAGCTGTGTACTTAAAGATAGCTGCCTATAGAAGTATGGTATGTAGTTGTCAGGTTTGTTTATTTACTTTTTCCATGTTTTTAAATAGCTGATGTACTCTTTAAAATTTGGTATTCTACATATGCTTTATGGAGTAGGCTTCTGCTGTGGAATGATCTGTTCTCACTCCAAGCATTCTCACCCCTTCAACAGTAAACCCTTCCATAAATAGGTACTTTGTTGGGCATGCAGGAAAAACATCCTATTTGATTACAACTGGTTGTGCAACTCAGTGCATGCAATGTCAAGTGAGACTGAGCAGCCCAAAAAACCAGTCCATAAAACGCTTTTGAAGTGTGGGTGATTTTACACCTTGTAGCAACTTCAAGTTAAGTGATTGGCTGCCACTCCCCTTCAAGTATATGTTTAACCTTGGCTCTCTGTACATATGTGATACTTGTATTCATCTTAACGATCTGCTGCATTACATTTTCTGATAGCCACTTAATGTTTGGAGAAGCTGGATACACAATGAAAGCTGGATTGGTCCCTTGTCAGTTTTGCTACATGTTCGCATAAAGTCACAAAGGTTAATACCATTTTACATATAGTGGAAAGCTATGGTTCCAAATCATTGCTGGAAACACAATCATGGACTTGGGAATTAGGGACGTATACTTGTAATCTTTCCTTGAATACTCAATGTCTGGAAGAACAGATCAAGTCAAAGATGATCCAGGCTATAGACTTGTTTCCCTAAAAATGTCCAAACACTTATTTTGGACCAAAGTGTTTAATGATCATGTGTGCAGTGACCTAGTTTACTAGCCACTGCCAGCTTATTTTGCAAACGAGGTTGGGCGAGGGTTGTGTGTTGCAAAGTTGCTTATAGCACAGGAAACTTGACCTCTGTACTTTGGCTGTTTTTCAAAAAGTTCTAATATGGTACATGAGCTCTACTGTTCTTTAAGCCATGGCCATAAATAGACACAGTGCTTTATTTGCAATGGAGATCAGCGATAAGCCGCCCTGCGCAGAAGCAGCACAAAAGACACTTGTTAGGAAAATAGGTGCTGATTAATAAAACAACGTCACACTCTTGTGGTTGGAGAGGGGGAGAAAAAAACCACAGTGACAGCCACTTCTGCTGGGCTGAGAAAGACATCACGCTGCTGTGACAGATCTTGCAAGAACAGTGAGCTCCTCACAGCTGTTTATGAGGTGCTGGAGGGAGGCAGGCTAAGAATAAGTTGACATCTATTGTGCAGCTTATAGTCTGAATGACTTTTACAACTGCAAGAGCCTGTGTTGCACATAAATTGATGTCAACAGTAAAGGCCAGATCCTTTTAAAGCAAAATATTAATCCGCTAATCTGTTACGGGTGGTCAGTTTTGACATGTAAACACTCCACATTTGGGCATCTGTTAGGTGTTGGTGCCACCTTGTGGAAAATAGATCAAAAATAAAAAAATTTTAATAAGATTCCCTCCCCCATTCTTCTTCATACGCAATGGGTCTGTCAGTGAAATGAGACATTTATTCCTTAGATTTGTTAGAGGCTGGAATCAAGGCGACTAACAACAATACATGTGATATACATGTGGCAGATGACATACATGTGATAGGCACCTGTGTCACTGAGCAGCAGAGATGCTGGAAAAAGAAATTGTATCCTGAGAAACAACAGAGATAATGGGCACAACAGAGATAATGGGCACAAACTAGGGGGAGTCCTTGCTCCGGTGTAAGAACAATTTGCTCTGGATTGCAGTATGAACTTCCCATAAGTTTTCACTAGCTGGTGCAGTAACTACGGGTACACGTAATGTCTCTTATGTGCTCCCGTAGTTACTCTGGATTGTAGGGAATATTGAGTTGATTCTTAATAACCTTTATTTAAAGTGTTAACGTACAGGGTGATCTTTAGCGTATTTATTCAGACGCAAGTTCTCTGATAAGTGAACTACGTAGAAGTGGCTCATCTGGCTCCAGAGTAGACACAAATGGACGTTAAAATCCTCTAACTGGGACAGAGGCCATTTTTAAGTGAGCACTTTTATCTAGCAAGGAGAGAGCAACTGTCCTTCCTCATCCCAGCAGTGGCTTTTCTAGTGGCTGTCTGCTTGTATTCACATCATTTTTTTTTTTGATCAAGAGGACTTTTGGAACAAGGAATCATTGGTTACAGTATTTGATTTTTCTCTGTTAACCATTGTGTGAAATTTATTTAAAAGTGGCATATAAATATTAATAATAATTACGGCATGTTTGTGACATCCTGGGCTGGCACAGAGGCTCAGCATGAGGAAATTGAACATTAAACGAAGAGAACTTAGTTTCTTTAGGATTTAACAGTTTCTCAGTGAAGAACGCATCATAAGGCGCATACTTTTAATTACTGAAACCAGCAGCATACATGAAGCAGCTGGAAAGACTGATGTAGATAATATACAGTTATTTATCTCCCCTTTTCCTTTAGACCCTCTCCCTGAGATCACTGTACCACTTGCTGGAATTGGATTCAGTTTATAAATTCAACACAGATAGTTAAGAGTTCAGGCAATGGTGGGATTCAAATAATTTAATAACAGGGTCTATGTCCTAATAACCTAAATTAACAACAGGTTCTATGTCCCATTAGTAGCCAGTTCTCAAAACCAGGCGCTCATTAGCAAAGGGTTCTATAGAAACTGTGAGAACCCCCTGAAGCCCACTACTGCTCTACTCGATGTCAATTATGGAGCCACATGTAATCAGATCTTGTTTTAATTCATCTGGTACACCATTAGCAGGATGACTATGGGTAAAATCCAGAGTAACTATGTGGAGTCCTTGCTCTGGTGTAGGAACAACTTTGGATTCCAATATGAATTTCCCACAGGTTTTCACTGGGTGGTGCAGTAACCATGGGGGCACGTAAAGTCTCTTACTTGCCCCCGTAGTTACTCTGGATTTGGGGGTATATTTCATACCACAAAAAGAGGACAAGGTACCCTCAAAATGTTGGGACACCCAAGAAAAATGTAGGACATGACAAAAATAAAAGCTAAAAACACTCACATATATTGTTTTCATATGATTTATTGTTTTCATAAACAAAAAACACTCACATATATTGTTTTCATAATTTAATTTATTATTATTATTATATTAAAAACAATTACATATAATTTTAACATGTACTGTAATTTATGAATTCCAAGAAGGTTACATGCTGCCTACTAACAAGGAATACGAGGACAATGAAGACTTTCCCCCCAAAAACACAAGACTAAAAAAGAGGACCTATCCTGGAAAAAGACATATGGTTACCCTGACAATTACTATTTGGCTACATTTTCTGATGCTTGTCAGCATCTTGCAACTCAATTATTTTTTATTATGGGAATGCCTTTGACAGGAAACTGAAGCTTCAGGATATGGTGCCAAACTCTGAATGTTGCTAAGTACTGTGATCGTATATAGGATCAGTCTTTAAAATCTCTGCACATGTTATCAGTTACCAGGCTGATGTAGATTTTTCCTTAAAGTGGAAACAAGCAGATGTGTTTATAGTGCAGTTCTATATACGTCACTGCAGAAGTAAGCCTCACTAGAATCTATTCCCAGGTAAATATGCATGGGATTGAGGCTTAAATCATATTTTTTTATAGTTCTGATACTGTATCCCTTGAGTTTTGCTGTATTCGTCACCCAGCAGAAACTGGATATCAGAATGTCAGTAACAACTTATGCATATCCACCATCAAGTGTAAAATAAGTAAAAACAAATTCCCACTTCCTCAAAAAAATTGAAACCTCGGTCTAGAAGCAAAATTACAATCATTCGGAAATCACATTAAAAATGAAGATGCATCTTATGCAAGAAGTAATGTGGATCTCCAACCTGCACTACATTTCCAATTTAAAATACTGTACTACCTTCTACTATATAATGTCACCATCTCCCATATCTGTGTATCCACATATTCAGTTACACCTGCAGCTCTGTATAATCATTCTCCACCTGTCCTTTAATATTGTTCAGACTACTAGAGCACTGAGTGGCCAAACTCTGGCCAAGGGGCCATTGGCGGCCCTTGATAACCCCAAATTTGGGCCTTAGGGAGCCCCAGTATCCAGTTATCTCTGGCCCTTTGGAGATAGTTGGAATAACACCAGCTCACATGCATTATTTTATTGCTCCCATTGCCTCGGAATAATTTATGCCTCCATTTGGTTCTGATTTGGTCTGTTTGTTTTCACTGTGCAAGAGATGTGTGACAAACAGTTCATAGTTCTCTTGTGTTCTGCAGCATGCCTTTATATTCGAGTTCCCATGTGAATCTTTCTACATTAAAACCTTAACCTGTGTGATGTCCACATTTCTGGCAAACATTCCATGTCAATCAAGCAGGCTGAGGAGAGGCACCTTCTCCAGATTCTATTCCCATTTGCCTCCATGGCAAAGAAGATTGAGGAGAGGCAACTGTCAACATTCTATTCCCATTTCAACTGTCATTTCTAAATGCCAATAATAAAAAATAATAGTCCAGACTAAGGAGCAGTTAAGTGTGAAGAGAGCCATTGAAGAGAGAGGTGACAAAAGGGCAACTGAGGTAGGTAGGTGAAGAGAGCCATCGAGGAAAAAGGTGGCCAATGAGCAGTCAAGATGCTGGAAAGGAGGATGGTGTTTGTTTGTTTGTTTGTTTGTTACTGATGAATGTAGATCAGTACATTCTATATACCTATACATCCATGTACACCTATACATCCTCAAGCAACAGCAGCAAGCTGTTACTAGTTATAAATAACCTCAGTAAAATTCATTCATTCATATAAAGTTCATTGCTCTAATATTCTAATGTATTCATTTATGTAAGTATATGTAAATTTATTCAAATACTAGCAAAATGTGTACCTGTATTGTGGGAGTAAAATTCCACCGTACGCCATCCCCCCCATGGTTCAACATCCCCCCATGCGCATCTACCCCATGTGCATCAACCCCCATGCATATCAACCCCCATGCACATCTCTCCATGCGTATGAACTCCCCATGCACATCATCTCTCCCATGCGCATCAACCCCCCAAAGTGCATCAATCCCCATTCGCATCATCTCCCCATGCTCAATACCCCATGCTCAAACCCCATGCGCAACCCCCCATGCACAGCATCCTCCCCAGTGCAACTCCTCCCGCCGAACAACATCCCCCCAGTGCACAAGGCACCAAGCACCAAATTGGGTAGATGTTGGTCAGTCTTCCATGTTAAGTATAGGACAAAAACATGTTGCACCCCTTTTCAGCCCCTTAAGGGTTAAATTTCTCCACATCTGTTCTTGGTGGGTGTTCATGTGACAGAAGGAACACCCTCCCCAAATTTCATGCTTCTAGGTTCGGGGGTTGGGGCAGAACATCCCTCAGTCACAGATTCTTCAATGCAAAGTATAGGGAGGAAAACGCGTTGTGCCCCATTTCACCCCCTTCCAGTTGGAATTTTTGAAAACCAGTTCTTAGTGCACCCCTCCGTCACAGAAGGAACACCCACCCCAAATTTCATGCTTCTAAGCCCAGCAGTTTTGGCAGGGCGTTGATGAGTGAGTGAGTCAGTTCGTCAGTCAGTCAGTCAGTTACTTTTTATATAGAGAGACTACAGTGGTACCTCGATTTACGAACTTAATTTGTTTCTGGACCCAGTTTGTTCATTTATTGAAGCAAATTTTTCCATTCACTTCAATGGGAAAGCAATTAATTCATTCCGAACCTTTAAAAAAAATCCCCAAAACACCCAAAAGTGGGGTTTAGGGGTGTTTTTCTGTCCCTAACCTACCTTAGAACCTTCTCTATTACAAACAAGGTTCCTAAATATTTTTAAACAACTTTTAAAACACTGTACAATTTTCATGAAAAAATCAAAATAAAATGAAATTTTAAGCACTCGCCCAGCTTCAGTTGTACAGTACTCACTAATACAGCTCAAACTCCCACCACAAACTCCA
Organism: Cryptoblepharus egeriae; assembly: GCA_030015325.1. Taxonomy (NCBI): domain Eukaryota; kingdom Metazoa; phylum Chordata; class Lepidosauria; order Squamata; family Scincidae; genus Cryptoblepharus; species Cryptoblepharus egeriae. Next base: position 179,184,101 of record JAREYC010000001.1, on the reverse strand, counting down.
GCAACAACCACCTCCAATGACCACCTTTTATCCACAGGATGCCCCAGCCACATACAGCAGACAAAATGGCTGCAAAAAGGAACTGGAAATGTCTGCTAGTGATCTTGGGACACTTGGAAACAACCCAAAATGGCCTTCCCGTGGTTGTTCAAATATTGAGGCAAGTTTGAATATTGAAGAGAAATCTAAAAAATTTTCCTGTTTGAATATTGACTTGTTTGTGTATAGGGGCATTTGAATATCAAGGTATGGGCGCAATCAAGAGTAACTACGGGGAATCCTTGCTCCGTTGTAAGAACAATTTACTGTGGATTGTAATATGAATTTCCCATAGGTTTTCAGTAGGTGGTGCAGTAACTACGGGTGCACGTAATGTCTCTTACGTGCTCCCATAGTTACTCTGGATTGGAGACAGTGATGGGCTTCAAAGAAATTAAGAACCGGTTCTCTGCCCATCTGGCAGCCACTTTTAAATGGCTATTTTTAAACTTTATATGTCCTATCTCTCGTTAACAACCGGTTCTATAGAGTAGGTGCAAACCTGCTGGAGTCCACCAATGATTGTAGGGTATGACTGTATAAGCAAGCTGATCCAAGGGCTATCTTCCTCTCCTTCTCTATAATGAAAAGGAAGAAGGAGATGACAGAGCTCAGACTGGCACAGAACCATGCCTAATGTGACTTCACAACCACAGCCACTGGTAACATGATTCCCAACCACAGGAAAAACCAGAAGTGGGGCAAGTGATCTTGTGGGACCATCCCCCAAGCATGGCAATGAGGACATTTGCTTCCATTGTCCTCCTGGGTATGCCACGGAGCACTGCCCTGAGTGATTTAGGAAGAATTTAACTACAAGATCAAGACTAACATCTACTTTACCAGTAGGTTGTAAAGTGCATTCAGCTTTAAGTCTTACCTTTTGAGATATTCCACTTTAGCCTTATAATAGACTCATTCAAGAATTCTCTAGAACAGCATGACATATTGTAAACTGCAAGATAATGTGTCATCTTAGCATCTTTATCCTTTTGTTAAAGCAAATCTTTCTGTCAAGCGTGACAAATTTAAACATAGCGCCTAAATAATGGTACAGGTTTGTTAAGGAGATTTTTTGCAGTCTAAATCTGGGCTGACTCAATTCTGAGCTTATATAGTTCAAACAAAAGGGAATAATCTCACATGACAACTTTAATGCCTGTGGCAAACGTGCAGTAACCCATCTGCAGCCACTAGATGTAGCTGACACACTGCAGTGTGACTGGGGATAGATTTCTAATATAATCCCATGTTTGATTTTTAATGTTTGAATTAAGACTGATGTGCCACTTAAAACATATTTTATCTTCCCTAATCTTATTGGTCCTTACCATCAGGAATTTTTTTTCTCCTAAAATCCAATTGGAATCTCTTGTAGTTTATACCTGTTCCATCTAGTTCTGTTTTAAGAGGCCATAATAGTTATTTGAAGAAAACTAGTTTTTGCCATTGTTCTCATACATCTAACAGAAACAATGGAATTGATCGGTTATGAATATTCTGTTTACTGATAGAAGTTGCCAGCAATAGAATGTTCACATCAGTCTGTTTCTGTAAACTCAGGGTGACCAGATGCCAAAGCCAAAATTCCCTGTCAAGTCCCCCAAAATTCCTATCCCCTAAGTCAAAATTCCTACCTGGTAAAAAAAAATAGTAGGACACCCCCCAAAAAATAGGACAAAAGTAGAACATGTTAAAATAAAGCAAAAATACTTGTATTGCTTTTCTGTACTTAATTTCAACACTTTTAAAAGTGGAAACCTCTTTGTAACAGCTGTTTTCACCAACCATGCACATGTGAAGTTGCTCAAAGCAGACACGATCTTCTCCCAGAGACCCCAACCCCAACAAACCTGCTCCTACACCTGCTCCCTCACACTCCCCATGCATACATGCACTCACTCACACACACTCAGTCACACACTCACACATACTCTCACTCCATGCATGCACACACTCACTCACACATACACACATTCTCACTCCATGCATGCGCACAATCACACACACTCAGTCACTCACTCATACACACACACACACACACCCGATGCATGCACACTCTCTCTCTCTCTCTCTCTCTCTCTCTCACACACACACACACACACACACACAGGCTGCATGGGGCTCACCTTGCTGGAGATGCTCCAAATGCGCAAATGCAGTTGGAGATGCTCCATAGGCAGTGTGGTGCAGCTACACCATGGGAGAGTCAGGGCTGGCCTACAGAGAGGGCTCTGAGGGGCCATGAAGCCCCCTGAGAAGCAGCAGCAGCATCAGTAGCTGCTGCTGTGCACAATTTCTCCTTTCCTCCTGGTCTCACTCCTTCTTGTTCTCCTGCCCTGGGAAGCCCCAAAGCCACACATAGCTGCGTGCCCCCAAAATTTAAATGGCCGGGGTGGGATCCCAAAGGAACGGGGGGGGGGTTTCCTCCTTTCTGGAGACCACCCCTTTTTCCTAATTGGTCTAAGGAAAACCCTGTGGAAGCTCAACTAAACTAAAATGTCAGCTTGGCTGAGAAATAAGTCCAGTCATATGTTAGTTTTCCTAACCAACATTTTGGGTAAGGTGCAACTAGGTTCAAAGGAGAACATGGCTGTTCTAGTATGTTAGATGTAGAAGCAAATTTGGAGGTCATCTAGTCCAACCTTCTGCTCAATGCAAGTAATTCCTAAAGCATATCTCATACGTCGCTGTCATGCCACTTTAATAGGTCGTCTTTCACCACAATAGTTGCCTGGAAAACAAATTTCTGGCAAGGAGCTGAATTAAATCTAAACCCACCCCTAAAAAGCACTTGAATAAGGTTTTTCTAAACAGAACAGTCCCCATAAGGGTGTCAGGGTCTGCCAAGTAAGCAGGACCAGCTTATCTAGTTGAAAAGCGGTACATACATACTGTAGATAGACATATAGACAGACAGATAGACGGGGCTACCTATCTTCATTCTCCCATTTGTTATAACTGAGCCTGTTTCTTCTACTTGCCCCATTTCAACACATTCTCTTCTTTCTTTTCCCATATAGGGAAGACCAAAGGTTGACCAATCAACAGGATCAGAGGCAAAATTTTACATGCTGCCCCATGTGCACAGAGGCTTTTGACAAGGCCTGCAAATTGGACACTAGCAAAGGTACAAGTGTCCATATTCCCCAGAGGACCCATCTGTTGTATCGACACTTTAAACCTCAACACTGGTAGGGGTTACAGAGCCCAATATGTCATCAGGGAGCACATGAAGGTCCTTATGGGGAGGGGGTACAGTGCAGGCCTTTGCCTCAGGGCCCCTAGCAACCAGAATGATGCTGGCAATGTCTGCACCTGAGTAAAAAATATCTTGCCATGACCTGGAACCAAACCCTATGCAAAAAATAAAATAACATAACTGGTTCAACATAAGCAGATCATTAATCACAAACGTAGCATTCAATTGTACACCTAATAGGCTATTCTTTAACGTTGCATATACCGTATTTTGTTTGTAAAATCCTTTTTAAAAAAATTCATTTAATACACTGCAAGCTATAGGTGTCTGCATGAAATATATCAAAACCAATTCAGTGTGTCCAAACCCATAAGAGAGAAGTACTTTTTGATGTTAGCATTTGAACCAAAGCATCTTTTAGAGCAGGTGTGTCCAAACTTTTTGGCAGGTGGGGTCATATCATCTTTCTGACACTGTGTTGGGGACTGGAAAAATGATTTACATTTCAAATTAGACTATTACAAGGCTTGCCCAGGGGTCTTGCCATGGGCCACACTGCGGTTTTCCACGGGCTGCATCTGGCCTCAGTCTGGAATTTGGGGACCCGTTTTAGACGTTGGTGAACCTGAAGTGGAATTGAACCCAAACGTGTAGAAATTAATGTAAGCTTCCTAATTTCTGGGGCAGCTTCCTTCAAGCTTGCACCTGCTAATTCTTTTTACTCCACAGCCGTCTGAAATCCAGGAGCCCTTTTCTCCTTTGTATTTCTTTCCCTGTTTTGGAAACTGCGTACCAACTGGAGTATTCTTGCCTGCTGTGTCATCCACTTCTGCCCCTCCTTTGGTCGCTGAGTCCCTCCCTTTCCAACATAGGGTAAGTGTCCTGTTGCTCTGGATTTTCTCTCTCTCTCCTTCTTTACAATCTCCTCTTAGCATTTGCTTTCCTTCTCCTTCTTGCCCAGGTAAGTGTGACAAAGATTTTCCTTGTGATCAACAGTTAGTAATGTGACCAACAGTTTGGAGGTGACTATGGGGGAGATATCTTTAAAGAAAGTGGTTAGAACCATTTGTTTCATTCCATAAAGTTTTAATACCTTGCTGACACAGACATGGGCAATGGGGGGGGGGGGAATGTACAACATTAACAGTCTTACAGAAACTCTCACTTAAGCACTGTCACTTTTAATTTGTCCAGTAAAAGTGATAATTGGAGTTGGTGTTGTTAGAAGAAAAATTAAAGCAGAATTAGACCATTCTTGTGTCAAAAAGTGCATTCTTCAATCAAAAAAATGTAGGGCTGTTTAAAAAAATCATCATCATAGTTCAAGGTATGAGAGAGAAATTCAGTTTTTTTTTCAGAAGTTTCCCTTCATTTTCAAACTGTTTGTGATTCTTAAATTATGGATTTCACATAGATTTTGAATTCATTATTGAAATAAAATGCCATTGGTTCATTCTTTGACAGTGTCAGAAGAATTTTAACTCTATGTAAATGGATAATTTTAATGGAGTACGTGGATTTTTAATGGAGTAAATTAATTTTAAGTAAATGGATAATAAATATACAGTGCAATCTTTATTATGTTTACTCAGAAGTTAGTCGCACTGTATTTAATAGTAGTTTCTCCCAGGAAAGTGTGGTTACGATTACAGCCATAGTTATTTTTTTATCTTTTGTGCAGTACACTTATAGTGATAAGTACTGTACAAAAAAATCAAATTTAAAATATAGCTATAAATTAATACAATTACACAGAATAATCAGCACAGGACACCGACACCTTTGTTTTCTCAATAGAGAGCAAACTATGCTGTAGGCCTGGTATTTATTTTTCACTCAGTGACTAAAATCTTTCAGGGGTGAGACGGTTGAGAGTTTGTGGTTATCTAGAATAAAGTCAGTATCAAGGGTAATCACGATCATCATTCCTATTTAAATAAGCTTAAAATAACTTGTGATTTCAGAGCAGGTGCCATGTGACATTCTATGGGACTCAAAGGGATTGGGGGGAGTGCTAAAAATAGACCCTCCTGCAGACCCTCATGGAAAGCTGTACTTTCTGTAACCCATCCCTGCAACCAAGAGCAGGAACCCAAGCACGTATTGAAGAACATTTGCTTTTGTCCCTGACCAGTTGTTCAAAAACTATTCACAAATGAGTGCCAAGTGTTGTGAATTGATAACAGGCATGTATTACATTACTGCCAGAGTGTGTTGAACTAGTGTATGAGTGTGCTATATTTCTGCCAAAGAAGGGAGGAATGATCACTTTGGTTATGTCAGAGCACACTCTTAACCTCTTAGGAGTATCTCACATGTATACTGACTGTGTTGTTAATGGTCAACTGCCAGGCTCAGCCACAGCCTTTCGGAGTGTGTCAAATCCTTGCCAAAAATATAGTCATGCTAGTCTTTGTAGGTTTCCTTTCCTGCTGCATGGGGTATAGTGTCAGCAGTCTCTAACGTGTGCGATGTGAGGGAAAGTATTGATGCTGAAATGATTTGTGTGTGTTCGTTCCCCTTTCTGCATAGAGGATTTTGACAGTCCAGTTTGAATAATGCTGAGCAATGTGGCTGGTCTCCTTCCTTCTTGTCTCTTCCAGTTCTGCTTCTCTTTTTCCCCACATACACTTATGGTGAAATCTTAACCTAGACCAGCACATTGCTCTTCTTATTCCCCTGGTGTAGGGAGGCAGTGCACTGTGCACTGGCCTAACCCTCCCTCAGGAGTGGCGCAGGAGTCTCTTACGGCACTTTTGTGACACTCCAAGTGTATAGGACTTAGGCCAGCCTAACTGGAAGTTAGGACTGCAGCCTTAGAATGATAGCATGTCAGCTTCATTGTATCCATCATGTGAGTCCCTGAAATCTGAAGTGAGACAGTCCAAATTCAATGTTATTGTTTCAGAGAGAACTAAGCATATATGTTGCTTCTATTTGTCCAGGCAAAAAATCTGGCCCACAACAACCCCCACTATCAATGGGCATTGTGGCCCACCCTGTGCCCACCCCATGCCCATGCTGGCCCAATGTGGCCATTTGAGGTACCACTTCAATACAGCACAGGTCTCTGCTGTCTCTACTGCCTGGAGCTTCACGTCTACAGAGCTTTGCAGGCAACAGAGGAGTGATCGGTCTTGCCTATGCAATGCCTTTCATAGGGATAAAATAACACAAGACCTACAAGACTCATATTATTTCAACTTTTAAAGAGGACTGTGCATGCTCAAGCCATGGGTCTACACAGTCTGGATGTCCTAGGCAATGGCTGGTCACTCCGGACACTCTTTTGCACCTCCCGGGTGATCAGCCCAGGTTGGTCACACCCCAAAGAGGACCAGACCCACCTCCGTGAGATACAGAGAGACAACCTACACCCACTCACATCCTGTCCCAGATAGCCTCCCACCAATGACAGGTCTGACTGGCCCAAGAGTTGGAGTGGGCAGCAAAAGTGGCAGCCTCTTATGATGGCTGGTCACTCCTCTATGGGGAGGCTGTCCCTTTCAAGTTCTGGGCCAACAAGCCTCTACAAGAGCCAAAATTTGTGCCCACCCCAAACTTAACAGACAGGATTCCCTATTCACAGTTCAGAGAAAGTCCTACTTCAGTGGTTGCATGTCTGAAAAACACGATTCCATTCTTTTTATACAAACTGAATACGTTCTGCAAAATTCCTTCCCTAAGCGGTGAGATGGGTTGGCTATTTCTCAGAAATAGACTTCCCATATCTGATCACCACCTCATATCCTCCACTTCACTCACATATGGGCAGGAGATTTATCACTAACTGGTATGAGGCAATAGTCCTCCATGGCCACTGTCCTTTCTGGCTTAAAAATAATTCTTTCAAAGATGCATGATCCTCCTCTCCCATGCCAGAGATCAAATCCCTCAAGTGCTTAAAAAAGTGCTTGCTATCTCAAAGAATGATTTTTAAACTCAGAAATAAGGGAAGCACAATATTGCTGTGGGCAGGAGGTTAGCTAGATGGGGGCTTGTCAAGTTATTTTGAAGGGCTACATGAGTGCTTTCACCTTTGGTTGGTCTACTCAGTTTGCTTGTGGGGCTCACTCACACCAACCAGAAGTGTGCTCTGTTCTGCAGTTGGAGCTCTGTGCGGCATGTTTCAGCAGCCACCATGTACACTCAAATATTGCTTCATCCATATGGCGCTGCAATCATTGCAGCACTATCAGGAACCCTATACTGGTTCACTTCCCCTAAGGGGGAAGGGCCCAGTTTACATGCTCAATTGCACGACACTACCCACAATTTGGGAACTGTTTAGACTGAGAGATATCTGTTACAGTTCTTGATAGCAGCATAAAATTTGTATCAAAATTCTTCATATCTTGTTAGATCAGAGATAATCTCTTTTAAGGGGCCACTGAGTTCTCAGACTTTTAGTACCAAGACCCACTTTTTGAATTATAATCTGTCAAGACTCACTGGAAGTGATCAGCAGCTACATCATTAAGCAGGGCAAAAAATGTTTAGCAATCCTTACCAACATTTACCCAGAAGTCTGATATACTATCATTGTTAAAAGCATATACAATGGTGCCTTGGTTTACAAGCGTAATTCATTCCAGAAGAATGCTTGTAATCCAAAGCAGATTTGTCCATATGAAATAATGGAAACACAGATGATTGGTTCAACAACCCAAAAATATTTACTGTATTTAAAAATGATTACAAAACACTGTAATATAATACAAAACACTGTAGTAACTGAACTGTACCGTACCTTTGAAAACCTTCATGGATGGTGTGAGGGAGACAAGAGAGAGGAGGGATTTTGTAGGATGACTTTCACTATCACTGCTATTCATGGGCTCAACGGAATCTTTATCTTTTTGTACAACTTGAACATTTCCATGCGGCTGATGGAGAGCAGCATTGGAACATTGATAAGGCACATCTTCCATACTCCTATACACAGATCCCACACAGACACCTGGCTCAGGCTGCTCCCCCAGATCCCAACCCCAGAGGATTCCTGGCCATGGAAGCCTATTCCAACTTCCTCAGAAGTGCTCAACTTCCAAGACAACATTCTTAAACCAAGTCAAAATTTCTGAGAAAATTCTGCTTGTAACACAAAACATTCTTAATCCAAGTCACTTGTAAGCCAAGGTACCACTGTACATAGTAGCCTGTTAAAAGTACCCCCTTAAGAAAATATTGAAATGAATGGAGACTCACCTGAAATTGGCCTATGGTTTCCAGCGTATGTCTCAACCCACAGTTTCAGAATAAAGTGATAATTTACCTTACAGAATAGATTTAATTATCTCAGACCTGGTTCTTTTGGGCCTTGCTTATTCCTAAAAAGTAAAGACCAATAGCAATTGTTATCCTAGTTTTCTTTGGATACAGTATTTTGTTTCAGCATAATAGCAACCGACATACCTTCTGTTATTTTGGGAGTTCTGAATGCCAGGTATTTGCAACCACACCTAGATGATCAGCCAGGCCTATGAAAGGAAGGCTGCAATCTTAAATACACTTTCCTAGGAGTAGTCCCCATTGAATACAGTAGGAATAACTTCTGAGTAGACATGCTTAGGATTGCACTGAATGGCAATAAAAAAAATCAAGCTATTTGATCTAACCAGCTAATTGCTGGTCCCCACACTGGCAAAGTTCAAGAAGGAGGTTCCACTCTATAGAAAGTATAGGGAAACTTCTGGAGGGGCAATTTTTAAACAAGCTCTTCATCACAGATCCCAGCTTACTTTTTGACAGAAATAATTAAGCACAGATGTTTCACTGACATAACTGCAAACACAATCAAGTGGACTGAAGATATTTCTAACTGTGATTGCCTGTCAGTAGAGATGTCAGCTCTCAGCCTTCAGCAAATTATATTTCACCCTACTTTTTATATAGATGGTTTTTATGTTGATGAGGCTTCCATTAACATAAATAATCTGCTTTTCTAACTAGAAAATATTTATTATTTTCTAATAAATAATTAGAAATTAATTATTTCTAAATAATTAATATTTCTAATTATTGAATAATTAGTTTCAAATGCTCACATGCCCACAATGGTGCCTAACACCCAATGCTTTCGTATGTGTTATTTTTTCCTAGCACAGAGGTCTGCAATGAAAGGCAAAGGATTGTTTACAAGTGTGGTCACACCAGCAGGGCCTCCAAGAGAATTTTTTTAAGCGGTACAAAACCCATTTGGGGCCCCTAAGACTTGCAAAATTATTTTGAAATTAAAAAAAATTGAGGCTAATTAATGTGCAACAAACTTCAACGAGTGCTAATTTATTGATCATATAAAACATTATGTTAAAACATACCGGTATTCAAGTAATGTGACAATATAAAATACTAAAATCTTATCAAGGAAAAAATTAGAAAAAAATTTAACTACTTAATAAGTACTTTTCTGGCTTTCTTATGTACAAAATTTATAATAATGCTATCAAAATCAACTTGTCTGGCAATGCTAGATTCAGTGCTTAGTCTTGCTAGGTCAACAAGTCGAGTTTGTGACATAGTAGACCGCAAATAATTTTTTATAAGTTTAAGCTTACTGAAAGATCTTTCAGCAGAACTTTCTTTCAGATCTTATATATGTGTGCGCACATATACCGTATTAATTTGTTAGTAACAAACACTCAAATGGTCCTTCAGTCATGGGCCCCTCCGTAGCTCTTGGGCCCTGGAACAATGTACCTGATGGACCCCCCTATCATAGGCCCTGCACACCAGTGCAGTACTGAGTACTTAGCCAAGAGGGTGTCCAGTAGCAAAATGCTTCACTGGCTTATGACCATTCAACTCAATGAGTGCAATAGTTTAGCTGTGTAGAAAAGCTCTGATTGTTATTTGGTAAAGAAAAGCAGTAGTCCTTATATAGAACAGCATGGTATCTCCTCGTCCTCAACAATGATATTCCTTGCATTAAAAGGATCTCGGGCTTTGTCTTAGTCAGGACTTTCCAGTTAAAAGGATTTTATATAGCACAGGGTTGGGGAAAACCTCCGCTAGACATTGAAGAGTTGGGGTCAGTATTGAACTAGAAGACTCAATCAATGGTCTCATTCAAGGATGTACAAAACCTGGCCCAGGGGCCAGAAGCTCTTCCATGTGGCCCATGGCAAGTCCCTTCCATCTGGTCCACAGGCAAACCATGTAGACCTCTGGAAGCTCTACTCTGGATGATATTCTAAGGGCTGGGGAGACTGCATGTGCCTCCCTTCTCTATTTATAAAAGGGTTTGTGAAATGGTTTGAAAATTAGAAAGTGTTAGTAAACTGATTTGAATTCATAATTTCCATCTCTAATATATTCATTTACTAGCAAAATGTACCCATGTTGTGGGAGTAAAATACCCCTTTATGCAATCCCCCATTGCACAAAACCCTCACTGCACAACACACAATTGTACATCACCCCCCTGCGCATAAACCCCCCCATGCACATAAACCCCCATATGCAACACACACCCCATGCACAATACACACCCTATGTTCATCAACCCCCCATGCGCATCAATCCCCCATGTACAACAACCCTCCTTGCACACCATCCCCCCACTGCATCCTCTCTCCCAGTGAATCAGGCACTGGCACCAAATTGGCTGGATGTTGATCAGTCAGTCTTCAATGTTAAGTATAGGACCAAAACACATTGTACCCTTTTTCACCCTGTTAAGGGTTAAATTTCTCAACATCAGTTCTTGGTCGGTAATCACATCACAGAAGGAACACCCTCCCCAAATTTCATGTTTCTGCGTCCATGGGTTTGGGCAGAATGTCCCTCAGTCAGGGACTCTTCAATGTAAAGTATGGGAAGGAAAACACATTGTGCCCCCTTTTGCCCCTTTTTCACCCCCATTGGAATTTCCAAAAACCAGTTCCTAGTGGATGCCTCCATCATGGAAGCAACACCCTCCCCAAATTTCATGCTTCTAGGACTGGCGGTTTTGGCTGGGCATTGATGAGTCAGTGAGAGTCAGTGAATCAGTCACAGTCAGTGACTTTTCAGTTTTATATACACTATACAGATGTAAATATATTCAAATTTGAAATGCAAATCAATTCCTTTTTTCCTGGCCTCCAATACAGTATCAGAGAGATGATGTGGCTCTCCTGCCAAAAAAGTTCTGGCACCCCGGTCTGACTTAATTCAGAAGTTATGTATGTTCATAGATTGCCTAAGAATAAGTTGTCATGTTGCATATATCAGTTGCAGGCTGTTTATTCTTTATCATCAGCATACTTGTCTAAGAACTCATGTTGTTTGCTGCCAGGCAGTACCCCAAATATGGAGGATAACCATGATGCCACTCACCAGCATGACCAGCAACCACCACCACTTCCCATTAAGAGCCCTGAATTGCCACCTGCTCAGAACGGCTTAGAGAAACCAAGTGAAACATTGCCTCCCAGGCCTCTGTCCCCGGTAAATGCAGTACATTCTCCTACTGAAATAAAGCTCTGTGATATATCTGATGAGTTGAACCAACAGCTGGAGGACATTATTAAAACCTATGGGTCAGCTGCCAGTCTGGTGGAAGAAAGAAATACTAACGCAACAGACAAGTCCGAGAAGGGAGACTCATTTAATCACGAGGATGGAGAATATGAAGATACCCATGATGAGGCTGAGAAAGAACAGCTCGCTTCTGGGGATGCCCCTGGATCAAAGGACTCTGGTAGTCATAAAGAACAAAAGTTGGAAAAGAAGATCCTGAAGGGACTAGGCAAGTAGCAACTTGTGTAACTGAAAGGCAGAACTTAATCTGACTCACTAGCTATATTGGGAAAGGCGCCACTGTGGCCTCGGTAGAGTTTCAGTGTTTGACACTGATAGCACAGCATTGCCTGTCCTCATTGCCAAGAAAGCATGATTCCTTTGTTGTTGTTGGAAACAGTACTTCCTTTGATTAGATACCAGTAAATGCTTAAAAAGGAGAAGCATACAGTGGCAATGTTGCACACAGTTAAGGAAATGATTGTTGATTATTGCATCTGCATCCAGTTGATTCCATTCCAGATTTGTATATTGTGGGTGTAAATGTGCACAGTGAGGCTTTGAGGGTGCAAGTAGTTGATCTGGAATAGGATAATTTTTGTTAAAGTGAAAACTACAGCTGGAGTAAGGTAAGGCAAGGTAAAGGTCTCTGGCAGCTTGCCCTGCCGGCCGTGACTGGCTGCATGTTGCCCTTTTGTCTGTACTGGCACCAGCCACAGCTGTTGGGAATGCCGCTCATCCCAGCATTGCCCAAAGATACCTCCATGGTCACATGGCCAGCACAACTGCATGGAACGCTATTTACTTTCCCATCAAGGTGTACCTATTTATCTACTTGGTCCAGGGTGACCAGATGCCCAAAACTCAACAGGAGGACAAGGTCTTGGATTCCTCTTAGCCTGGCCTTTCCAGTGGACAATGGCACCTTTGCCTACTCATGAATAAAGCCGCAATATTGGGCACTTTCATTTTCCCATGGAGCTCAATGCATATTCTTTAGTTTTTGGCCATAACTTTTGATAAGAAGGAGATATTTCAAAACTGATTTTTGCATTGGATTCTGCTCTTCAATATGAATCCAATGACATATGACATCATGGGGTTCTGCACACCATTGCAAAGTTCCAAAATGAAGCCAAAATGGAGGACAATGAAGCCCTTTGGGAAGACACCCAGACAGAAGGCTTAAAAAGAGGGCAAATCAGGACAAATCTGATCATATGGTCACCCTGCTTGGTACCACCTCAGTGGGAAGGTAAACAGTAGTTTCTTTTATCACCGTGACAGCTTGTATTTGCCCCAAACAACACAGCACTATTTATTTCCAGGATAGGAAGCATGCCAATAATATACAGCAGAAGGCCTTATGAAAAATTTTCCTCCTAAGTTCTTCATAAAAGTCTTGCCTTTTGAAATACAGAACCTCAAGCAAACCAAGTGTAGTTGCCAAAACTTGTGCAAGCTCATATTGATCTTGATTTCTCAGAAATACGTCCTATAAAGATGGCCTTTGTATCCTTCCTTTGTTACTAACTTCAGGGAAAGAAGCTACTCTGCTCATGCAACATTTGAACAAGCTGAATACCCCAGAGGAAAAGCTGGACATTTTATTTAAGAAGTACGCCGAACTGGTTAGTATAGCCATTATGGGTTATTTGTAGAGAAAGGAAAAGCTCTATGCAAAAAGGTGGCTTTAACCCATCTTTTTTTTCTTCAGATCCTGTGAGATCAGACAGGCTGAGGTCACTCCATGTACTTTACTAACAGCCTGATCATGTGCTACTCACCACTGGTACTGCAGCCCCACCACAGGTGCGGGGTGTCATAAAAAAGTGTCATCAGGAACTCCAGTGCCTGTGGTGAGCTGGTTGCAACAGTGGCCGGCACCAGACAGCGCCAAATCTCAGTGTTGGAAAAAGCATTGCTGGAGTGTAGGATTATAAGTCTCCACCACACAGAGATGGGAGGCTTTTCAGAGAAGGGAGAGATAGGAAGGCAAGGAAATGGCAAAACTGCAGGTGGAATGCAGACCTGAGGACAAATCTGTACCGGGGATGGGGATTGAAGGTAGACCCTGCCACCAAATCCTATACCTCCTCCTAAGCCAAGCTGCTGGACATGGGTCTCCTCAGCCATGCATCAGCTTAAGGGATTTTACAGTCATGCATCAGTTTAAGGGATTTTACAGCCACTCAAAATAAAGAATTAAGATTTCCTTACCCTGAGATAGATTGGAGCATCTTCCCTGTGCTTTTAAAAACAGCATAAGCATTATACAGACTTGACAAACCAAAGTGCAAGAATATAATGGACGGCCCACAAGACTGCACTGATCTGGTCCCACACTGCAAGTAGCCCATGCTCCTTTTTTTTTTTTTTTTTTGCAGGCTACCCCCATGATCAACTTTTTGCAGGCAGACTACTTCTTGTGAAATAAATGATTTCAGCATCAAGTAACATTGACATTATTTGAAGCTGACTTCATGCCTTTGGGCATCATCTATTTAATTTGGAGTAATTTCCTTGAACTGATTGCTTTTTCTTGCATTTCAAAAAATACTCTGATTAAACTTCATTTTTTCCAGGGGCTTTTATTTTCTATAGAAATTAACATTAGTATGTTGTGCCTTTGATGGGGGTAGGAAAGGGGAAAGAGACGGGACATAGCTAATGATCATGTAGCCTGCTTGCTGCAAACCTCAAAATGTTGCCCCGGATGTGATGCCACAACCAGAAATTGTCGTCCCCAGGTATTTTTTTAAAAAAATTGGAGGAAAACCTGCTTCCTCCTCCTCAGCAGTTCACCACCCATTTGCTCTGCTAAAGGCTTAACTAAAGTGCCTATTTGCTATCTGGAGTTGAAGAAGATTTTCTTCTCCCCCTGCAACAACAAAAACAAATTTAATTGAGTAAAAAATGAAAATTGTGTCCCTTATTGATGAGGGAAACTGAGTTGGGGCAAAGAAGAATGGTTACCTTTCCCCTGCTAACTATAAGAGAAGCACCACTTCAAAGTGCTTGTGTACCCAGTTAGCCTGGCTAACTGTATTATGATATATGTAAATGGAAACGAGAACTGATTCTTATTAACACCTTATTAGTTCCATACAGTATCAGACTTAGATCTCATTGGCATTCAAAGCAATCAGTATTATAGAAAAGTTTGAGTTAAGAAAATCCACTTTTTGTTCCATAGGATTTTGTGTTTTCATTTTCTGGTTAATTGGCCATAACGTATGATAGAATATAGATATTCCAATGCAGTTTGTTTCATTGCATTCTTCATTAAATTACCCTACCAACAATATATAACATAATGATACAGGATTATAAGTTATACATACCCCATTTTTTCACAATTTTAGCCACTGGGGTCAAGCTCAGGTTGTAGCCCCTTAAAGCTTCACTCCTCTAGCTATGCCAGTGGAAGGAGTTGAATGTCTCTTTCCTTCAAGGAGATTCTGATGGCTGCTTCAGTACCTATAGGACATGGTGATAGCTATTCAGGCATGGCTGCTCCTCTGGTCAACAGGCAGTTTAGGATTGGGCTGTTAGTCCTACTCCATGCCAGTGGCCCATGCTCTGGACCCCATGATCCACATTTGCCTGCTGTGACAAAAGCTGGGATGGACATCACGGGAAAGACTCTCCTTATGTTCGACATCTGTCACTGCATACACATGAGGAATAAGAGGACAGAGGGGCCACGTAAGCACATATTCTCAACAGAAGCACATATTATCAACAGGTGCAGGCTATCTCAATGTAATTAATCTCTTGTAACAAATGCAAACCAATTTATCTGCTTGCTATAAAACAAAAAAATTTAAAGCACCCATGAAAACGTGAAGTGTTCTCTGTTGAACCTCAGAGCACATTTTCCTTTGTAGAAATTATGATTGCTGTTTTGCATAATTTTATTTTCTCTGTGTACTTCCAGCTAGAAGAGCATCGCACTGAACAGAAAAAGCTGAAATATTTGCAGAAAAGGCAGGCACAGATAATAAAGGAAAAGGATCAGTTGCAGAGTGAGCACAGCAGAGCCATCCTTGCCCGAAGCAAACTGGAGAGTCTCTGTAGAGAGCTGCAAAGACACAACAAAACCCTGAAGGTGACGCTAATATGAGTATGCCTGTAAGATCAACCTATGTTCAAACAGGATTAAACTGTCCTGGCTTTCAGTCAAGGAACTGCAGAACCCATGGACTGTGACAGGGCTAAATTGTTCTCCAGAACCTACAGTGTACCAACGAATGGTTTTCTCATGAGACTTATAGTAGGTGCAAGGTGGTTGTTAAGACTACAATGTGACATTAAAGGTTTAACCGTCCCTTCCCATGTGCCTCAGTTCCAATCCTGAACACAAACACCACTGCAATCTATATACAGTGGTGCCTCACATAACAAGTTTAATTCATTCCAGAAGCATGTTTGTTACATGAAAAGCTCTTTCAGTGAAGCGGATTTTCCCATAGGAAATAATGGAAACTCAGATGATTGGTTCCACAACCCAAAAAATATTTAGATAAAAATATTAACTGCATGTAAAAATGACAACAAAACACTGGAACTGAATTCAAAACATGCATTCAATGTGCATGATCCTATGAAGTCTATATAGGCTGCAATCCTAAAGACAATTTCCTGGGAGTAAGCCCCATTTGACACAATGGGGCTTACTTCTGGGTGGACATGGTTAGGAGGCTGCAATCAAAGACACTTTCTTCTGTAATCCAAGACACTTTCAAAGTATCTCTCTACTTTCTCCTTCTCTCTCCCCTGCTCCCTTCTGGCTAGCCCTGAGCTGCTTCCCTCTTCTCCACTGCTGTTCTCTCCCTCCTCCCAGCAGACGCCCAGCCACAGGAGGAACAGTGTGGAAGTGTTGCTTTCGCTATGGGCAGGCACGCGAGGCAGCCCTGACGCTTTTTACAAAGGCTGCCGGCCAGCACGTCTGCCCCAACTACCAACAAGTGTGTTTGTTACGTGAAGCACAGTTTGTTACATGAAGCAGAATCCTAGAGAAATTTGTATTTGTTATGTGAAACATACTTTACGTGAGGCACCACTGTACCTTCTTTTCTTTGAGAATATCTCTGGACTCCAGTTCTATGCTGAAGAGGTTGAATCAGAAACCTGGGGTTATGCCCCCCAATGTAGCATGTGGTAGATTTACCTGATATCTCTCTGTAAAGTTCCATGGCTTCTATCTTCAAGGATATCATATGAAATCAGTGGCCATGTCAAAAGGCTTTCTGTTTCACCTGATTAAATATGACAGCTTTAACAGAGCAGATCGTGAACCACTTAACATGGTTCTGTGCTCAGCTTAGTACAACACCAAACCCACAAGTGTGACAAGTGACAGAACTGTCTCCATTGTTGTTGTGCCAGTGTGTATGTGCCTTTCCCTAACAGTTACAGTCATTGTCAGCAGAAATGTGGTTTTTCACAGGAAATTACTGTTCCAATCTGCCTGTAGGTTGGATGGCTTCTCAGTTCTCCATATGCCTTCTTTTCTTCTTGCCTGCAGTATTTTAGCACTGAAGTGCATTCCTTGAGAGATAGATTATTTTTTGTTCCGAGGCCAAAGACAGAAAGCAAAACTCATCATTAAGCAAGATTACATTGCCTCAGCGTCCAGAATCACTATGCTAAATAGGGGAGAAACTAACCAAATTGTAATAGACCAGTTGGCCAGCAAACTAAACCAAATTTTAATACACCAATTGGCCAGTGGTAAGAATTAATGACACCTCATTTTCATTTTGTGTTTTCTACTTTTATCTGATAACTAGCGAAAGGCGTACCCGTGTTGCGGGAGTAAAATTCCCCCATATGCATCAACCCCCCCATGGATAACTTTCCCCCTGGCGTAACAACCCCCCATGCGCAACTTCCCCCATACACATCAACGCCCCATGCACAACTTCACACATGCGCATCAACCCCGCATGCACAAGTTACCCCATGCGCAACTTCCCCCCATGCGCAACTTCCCCCATACACATCAACCCCCCATGCACAACTTCCCCCATGCGCATCAACCCCCCATGCGCAACTTCCCCCATATGCATCAAACCTCATGCGCAACTTCCTCCCATGCACAACTTCCTCCCATGCGCAACTTTTCTCCCATGCGCAACTTTCCCCATACACAATTTCCCCCATGCGTAACGTCCCCCCATGCACAACTTTCCCCATGTGCAACTTCCTCCATGTGCAACTTTCCTCCATGCGCAACTTCCTCCCATGCGCAACTTTCCCCATGCGCAACTTTCCCCAGTGCGCAACTTTCCTCCATGTGCATCATCTCCCCATGCGCAACTTCCCCCATGCGCAACTTCCCCATGTGCAACTTTCCCCCATGTGCAACTTTCCCCGTGCGCAACTTTCCTCCATACGCATCATCCCCCCATGCGCAACTTCCCCCATGCGCAACTTCCTCCCATGCACAACTTTCCTCCCATGTGCAATTTCCCCATATGCAACTTCCCCCATGCGCAACTTCCCCCCACACGCAACTTCCCCCCACGCGCAACTTCCCTCCATGCGCAACTTTCCCCGTGCACAACTTTCCCTGTGAGCGACTTTCCTCCATCTGCATCATCCCCCCATGTGCAACTTCCCCATGCGCAACTTCCCATATGCGCAACTTTCCCCATGCGCAACTTCCTCCCGTGCGCAACTTTCCCCCGTGCGCAACTTTCCCCCGTGTGCAACTTTCCCTGTGTGCAACTTCCCCCATGTGCAATTTTCCCCCATGTGCAATTTTCCCCCCATGTGCAATTTTCCCCCATGTACAACTTTCCTTCATGCGCAACTTCCTCCCATGTGCAACTTCCTCCCATGCACAACTTTCCTCCATGCGCAACTTCCCATGCGCAATTTTCCTCCCGCACGCAATTTTCCTCCCATATGCAACTTCCCCCCTGCGCAACTTTCCTACATGCACAATTTCCAGTGGTGGGCACCAGCAGGTTCGCACCTACTCTATAGAACCGGTTCTTAACAAGAGATAGTACATATAAAGTTTAAAAATAGCCATTTAAAAGTGGCTGCCAGATGGACAGAGAACCGGTTCTTAATTTCTTTGAAGCCCATCACTGACAATTTCCCCTCATGCGCAATTTCCTCTCATGCGCAGCATCCTCACCAGCGCAACCTCTTCCTCTGAACAACATCCCCCAGTGCACCAGGTCACCAAACTGGCTGGATGTTGTTCAGTCTCCCATGTTAAGTATAGGACAGAAACACGTTGCCCCCTTTTCAGCCCCTGAAGGGTTAATTTCTCCAGATGGTTCTTGGTGGGAGTTCAGGTGACAGAAGGAACTCCCAGAATTCCATGCTTCAGGCCCAGCAGTTGGGGCGGAATGTTGATGAGTCAGCAATTCTCAATGCAAAGTATAGGGAGGAAAACGCATTGCGCCCCTTTTCACCCCCTTCCCGTTGGAATTTCCGAAAACCGGTTCTTAGTGCACCCCTCCCTCTAACAAAACAAAAAAAACCCAACAGCCAACATGATGACATCCACATAAAAGAATAACCCCCAAATCCAGAGTAACTACGGAAGCATGAAAGAGACTATAGCTGCACCCATAGTTACTGCACCACCTAGTGAAAACCTATGGAATCATAGAATCATAGAATTGGACGGGACCTAGTAGGTCATCTAGTCCAACCCCCTGCCTGCAGCAGGAAATCCCCCTAGAGCATCCCCGACAGGTGCTCATCGAGCCTCTGCTTGAAGATCCCTAGTGAGGGAGAGTCCACCACCTCCCTTGGCAATCTGTTCCCCTGTCAAACTGCCCAAACCGTCAGGAATTTTTTCCGGATATCCAACCGGAATCTCCTCTCTTGCAGTTTGTACCCATTGGTTCTAGTTCTGCTTTCAGAAGCAGCTATGAACAAATGAGCCCCTTCCTCCCTATGACAGCCCTTCAGGTATCTGAAGAGGGCAATCATGTCTCCCCTCAGCCTCCTCTTCTCCAGGCTGAACATCCTAAGTTCCCCCAACCTTTCCTCATAGGGCTTCCCTTCCATCCCACTGATCATTCTTGTCGCTCTCCTCTGGACTTGCTCCAGCTTGGCTGCATCTTTCTTAAAGTGAGGTGCCCAGAACTGAACACAGTACTCAAGGTGAGGTCTCACCAATGCTGAATAAAGAGGAACTAGAACTTCTCGTGACTTGGAAGCTCTTAATGCAACCTAAAATGGCATTTGCCTTCTTTGCAGACACATCACACTGCTGACTCATGTTACTGCTGACTCCAAGATCCCGCTCACATGTTGTGCTGCCAAGCCAAGTATCCCCCATTTTATACCTGTATTTTTGGTTTTTATTGCCCAAGTGCAGAACTTTGCACTTCTCCCTGTTGAAATTCATTCTATTTGTTACAGCCCAGGATTCCAGTTTATCCAGATCCTCCTGGAGTTTTCTCCTGTCTTCTGATGTGTTTGCTACTCCTCCCAGCTTGGTGTCATCCGCAAATTTGATCAGGCTCCCCTGTACCCCTTCCTCCAAGTCATTGATAAAAATGTTAAAGAGGACTGGGCCCAAGACAGAGCCTTGGGGTACCCCACTTGAAACCGATCTCCAGGTTGATGCAGACCCATTTACTAAAACCCTTTGAGTGCGGCCATCGAGCCAGTTGCAGATCCACCTAACAATTGCCTCGTCGAGCCCATATTTTTCCAACTTCCCAATTAAAATGTCATGTGGGACCTTGTCAAATGCTTTGCTGAAGTCAAGATAAATGACATCCACAGCATTGCCACTGTCCAGTAAGCTTGTAACCTAATCAAAAAAGGAGATCAGATTTGTCTGGCAAGATTTATTTTTCTGGCAAAATCCATGCTGGGTTGTTTTGATCACCGAGTACTTGTCTAGATGTGCACAAATTGTGTGTTTTATGATTTGTTCTAATATCTTGCCCGGGATTGAAGTCAAACTGACTGGTCTATAATTTCCCAGGTCTTCTTTTTTCCCCTTCTTAAAGATTGGGACTACATTTGCCCTCTTCCAGTCCAGTGGCACTTCTCCACTCCTCAGGGATTTCTCAAAGATGATCGACAGAGGCTCTGCAAGGACGTCTTCCAGTTCCTTAAGAACTCAAGGATGCATCTCATCTGGTCCAAATGACTTGAATTCATTTAGGCCAGTTAAGTGGTTTCGAACCAATTCTCCATCAATCTTAATCTGCTGTTCTGCACCATCCATGTTTTCATTACCTCTTAGGGGATGCAAGCACATCCGCGCATCAGCCAATGATCCCGCACCCCCATTTGCACAGCCCTCCTTCCGAGAATAGACGGACGCAAAGTAGGAGTTGAGCAGCTCTGCCTTCCCCTGGTTTCCAGACACCTGCTGTCCATCTTTGTCCAGGAGCAGCCCCATCCCCTCGTCTCTCCTCCTGTTCCTTTGGGCATATCTAAAGAAGCTCTTTTTGTTATCCTTGACTCCCCTGAGCAGCCTCAGCTCATACTGAGCTTTAGCATTCCTGACCCCCTCCTTACAAGACCGAGCTATCTGCCTGTACTCCTCCCTGGTGATCTTTCCAGTCTTCCACTCCCTATACTTCTCTTTCTTTAACTTCAGCTGATCCCCAAGTTGCTTGTGCAGCCAACCTGTTTTTTTCAACCTGGTTTTTCATGGGAAATTCATATTGGAATCCAGAGCAAGTTGTTCTTACACTGGAGCAAGGACTCCCCATAATTACTCTGGATTTTGCCCTAAGAGTGATATTATCCATGGACATAAGAACTGACTCATACTAACACCTTATTGGTTTCCTGCTGTTTCGTAATCATACCATATTGGTTCTCACAATCAGGGTGCAATCCTAACCAATACAGCCAAGTGCAACTCACTCATCTCCCCATTCCTGCAATGGGGTTAGGATAAGGCAGTGCCATCCTAACCTTTGGTTAGGCAAGCACAAGTCCTGGCACAAGTCCTGTACTGGCCTGGGAGTATCCCAAAAGTGCTGTAGAAGTGTTTCTGTGCCACTCTGGGGGAAGGGAGTTTAGGCCAGTGCACAGACATGTGCCAGCTTCTCCACACTACTGCAATAATGGGGAAATGAGTGGGCTGTGCTGACAAATTTATTTATTTTACTTAATTTGTATCCCGCCTTTCCTCATCCACAAGAGAGAGCCCAAGGCGGCTAACATGAATAAAAATAAAACACCATTAAAATAATAATAAATAGAAGTTAAAACATAATTAAAATACACTTAAAATACAATTAGATTTAAAATTGAAACGATTAAAACAGACTAAAAACTTTGTTAAAACAGTAATATATTAACACAATAAAACTGCCCAATAAAACTAATAAAACTAACCAATAAATTGGTTAGGATTGTGCCCTCAGAGTAACAAAGTTTTGAGTTAAGGAAATCCACTTTTTGTTCTATTACAGTTCAATCAACTGCAGTATACAAATCAAATCAAATAATTTTAAAGTAGTTCCTGTTGCTGTGTACAGCAGCACCAAAGCAGCTACTGATGCTATTGGGCTCCAGGGAAAAGATCCCCCTCTCCCAGGGGAGTGCTGCACATTCCCAAAGTTGTGCTGGATACAGCACAAGTATGTGGGCCTGCCTATCTGAGTGCAGTTAGGATTGCACTGACAATCTAGGATTGTGCCAACAGTCTTTGATCATCTGAGAAATGTGATCAAATCATTTGGACTCTCAGTTCTTTAGACATGAAAGGATTCTTTTAAGTCAAATGTCTTATATTTCATACAGGAGGAAACTCTTCAGCGAGCTCGAGAAGAAGAAGAAAAAAGGAAGGAAATCACCAATCATTTTCAGGGCACCCTGAATGACATCCAAGCACAGATAGAGCAGCAAAGTGAAAGAAATGTGAAATTATGCCAGGAGAACACTGAGCTGGCAGAGAAATTGAAAAGCATTATAGATCAGTATGAAGTCAGAGAGGAGGTGAGAGCACTTTGGCCCCAACATACTATACATAGATTAGGATTAACATCACAGATCAATTCCTGTGATCTCCACTGTATGATTGCATTTTTCCCCTTGTCAGTTTTGGCTTTTTAAAAATCTTAGATAGCAGTGCGATTATATACCAAATTATATATTATATACCAACAACACATTTCAATTCACTACAAACTGAACTGAAAAAAAACTAAAAAATGTGTAAACCAGGAACTCTTGCACCTTGTGTGCTCCATTTGGTGGCATAAATTTGTGGCTTGATAATTTGATTGTTTTTATTGTGTTGATTATAGTTTGCTTGGTGTAGTAATACAAGGTATTTTTAAAAATATTGTAATCATTTTAAAATATGAACTGTGTTCTACACTCATGTAAGATTAGAACACAACAATAACTGTGAAATACTTTCAGTATTTTATACATTCTGTTCAGTCCTAAAGTAAAAGGGTTAGAGGTTTTGTTTCACTGAGCATGGGCAAATTCCATAGCAGTTATGGGTTCACGCAGTTACGTCACCCTCTAGTGTTATTTTATGGAAAGTCATCTTAACTGTTCCGGAGCAAGGGGTTTAATTTCACTTTAGGATATAGGCCTATGTAAATTATGTAAGTTAGAACTGTTAATTCTAAACATAACATGCATTATGATCTCTTGTCTTATAGCACCTTGATAAGATATTTAAACACAGAGAGCTTCAGCAGAAGCTGGTGGATGCCAAGCTGGAACAGTCACAGGAAATGATAAAAGAAGCAGAAGACCGTCACCAGCGTGAAAAGGAATATGTACTTATCAATTTATCTTATACCAGACTGCCCCCAGATCTCCCTAAACACCCAATTTATACTTTAATCCGTCTTCCCTCATCTAAAATGAGTCACACTATATGGTCCATAAAACTGTCGGTTGCTTTATGATGGAATCATGATAATTTATGCTACCTGATTAGTCTAACTAGAACTTTGTTAACCAGTTTTCATCACTCAGACTCCATACACAGAGGAAGATGCTACCCAGTTCTTACATCCAGAGTACCATCTATGTAATGGTCCAGCAGGTTAGCCTGCAGTCAGGGTCTTTTCGAATCCTGGCTTGCATAAAAGTAAGGACTGGGTACATTATCAACATTCTTGTGTCAGTTGTGTGCAAGTATCTAGCACACTATATAATTTTTAGTATAATTAATGTGTTCGCACACTGTACAATTTTTTGTAGTCTTGGTAACATCTTATTCTTTTTGGCTCTTTTTGATGTTTTGATGTTCATGGCTCCTTTGTTGTTTTGTAAAGAGCAAATGTACCAAACAGCTTAAAGCAAGAGCCGTTGCTTGCCCACTTGATGCATCAGTTGTGGAGTAGCATTGCTGCCCCAGTGGCCAAACTGAACCATTTTTACTTTCTCCAGTGAGCTCCTCTGCTTGTGTGTCTTGTGTACAGTGGCATAGCTTGGTCATCTGACACCCATGGCCCATAAATCTTTTTGACACCCCCATATGCAAATCCCTAAGCTTTCCAGGCAGGTACAAGGGTCTGAGGAGGACAGGGAGAGTGCAGGGAGGTGGGGGGGGCATTCCAGGGTGGAGGAGGGCGGGAGTAGGCGTTACTGTCGACAGGAGGGAGGTGGAGTGAACTGGCAGTTCCCAGAAGCCTCTGGCTACTTCCTTCTGCTCAGACTTACTCTACAATCCAAAGAAACTATGGGAAGATGTAAGAGGCACTTACTCTGGATTACTCTATAAATTTCCCATAAATTT
This sequence comes from Cryptoblepharus egeriae, assembly GCA_030015325.1. Lineage (NCBI taxonomy): Eukaryota > Metazoa > Chordata > Lepidosauria > Squamata > Scincidae > Cryptoblepharus > Cryptoblepharus egeriae. The sequence goes on along the minus strand of JAREYC010000001.1, from coordinate 179,159,643 downwards.
ACACCATAGCTATGTTGGTGTAAAAGGTCCTGTAGTTACTCTGGATTGTAGCCTGAGGCCAGCTCTGGAGATGGCCAAAGTCCTAATGGACCTATAGGGACTGCTGCAACTCTGCCCAGAGAAAGGGAGAAGCTTTATTCCCAATACTTGTGTTGGATATGGCATTGGCTGAGCTGACGTTTGGATTGTACACCCAGTCCTGCATTATTGATTGGTTGGTTGGTTGGTTGGTTGGTTGGTTGGTTGGTTGGTTGGTTGGTTGGTTGGTTGGTTGGTTGGTTGGTTGGTTGGTTGGTTGATTGATTGGTTGGTTGGTTGGTTGGTTGGTTGGTTGGTTGGTTGGTTGGTTGGTTGGTTGATTGATTGATTGATTGATTGATTGATTGATTGATACCCTGGCATTTTGCCTAAAAAAGGATACCCAAGGCATTCTAGGAAGTTTCATGCCTGGCAGATTCTGCATTTCGTATAGCTGCCAATATTAATGAATCAGACTTCTAGAATTGCTAATGAACTTCGAACTTGCCTTGGCATCTTGTGTTGATCCCAAAATTTCAAGTCAACCTCAGGGGCCTTTCTAGGGTAATGAAAGCTTTTTGCATTGGTCTAAGAAGCTTGGTTCCAAGTGAAACTCTTTTCCCCCAAAGTTTCTGACTATATCTTGTCTTTAATTAGACTACCAATTTGTATTAGAAACAGGGAGGGAGAATATGCAAGGCCACATCATGTCTCACCCCATGCAGCCCAAGTTTAACAAGACTCTTCAGACATTCCTGTAATTCTAGAAGCAATGAACATTTTAAAAAACAACCTGGATGTGTAAAACCTACATTCAATACTGATATATTTTTTATGAAACAGTTTCTGTTTTGAGTCCTTCCTAGTTTCTTCTTCATATTTTATTCATAAAAATGCTATTACCAGCATCTGGATAACAAGTCTGGTTCCCAAAGAAGAATACCCCAGACTCTTGTGCTTGAGTATGTGTGTGGTGTGTAGTGTGTGAACATGCTAATTTGTAGAGTTGCTTTACACATTTGCTCCCATTACAAGTCAGTGCTTGTTAGTGATTTTTTTAAAATAAATCTCTTTTTAGGAATAACTTAAAACACTTGGTCATAAACCAGGAAAGAAAAACTCATTAGTAAGCCACAATGGATTACTTCCAGAAGTAATCTCTGGCTCATCAGTTTGTGTTTAATTGTGGCAGAAGCCTCTTGTATCTGTCATAAGACCTGTTCCGCATCCCAGGTGGGCTGTGTGACAACACAGCTCTGATAAAATTTTAAGCAACATCAATGCCCAAGCAGTTTGTGAGATTAATGACCAGCCTAAACATTGAGATGGCCCTAAGGCTATTCAGAGTTTTGTTTTATACCATTAAACTCAACCAACCAGTTGTTCCCTCAAAAGGATTTTATTTTAATCTGTGTTGTTTTTCCTGTGATGAAGGGAGAGGAGAAAAAGCTTAGATTTTGGAAACCACATGAAAAGCCTTTGTGTGTATAGTATTGCTTATGGTTTATTGCGTCTTATTTTGAAAGGTGCCAGACAATATAAAGAGCTTTACAAGTAGTTGAATTCCAAGGACTTTTAATTGATATGAAGTACAATATTCTCATTGTTGTTTATTCCTAGCTGCTTAACCAGGCCGCCGAGTGGAAGCTGCAGGCAAAAATGTTGAAAGAACAAGAAACGGTTCTCCAGGCCCAGGTGAAATCGGAGCAATAATTGCATGGTGTGCCTTTGTCTCACCATATTAATGTACTAAACCCACACACATGTGGAATGGATTTCCTGTTTGAATTATGTTGTGTATCACACCTCATCAATGACCATAATCTGCAAGCATACAATAGAAGCATGGTAATGTTAAAGACTAGAAATATATGCATGCAGTAGAAACTATTCATTGTGGAGGAGGGATCAACACATCTTGCCTATTTATGACAAGGGAAATTCAGTGATAACACACTGATTTGCGTTCTCAGAGAAGTGTACAGATGATTTTCCACTTTCACTTTCCCTTAGTGAGCATCTCAGCACCTTTTAGTAGGTAGTCTCTTCCATCACCCCAATCTTGTCTCAGATATTGCTTCTTATCTCCCCCATTCATTTAAAGTTTTAGGTACATTTCCTTTTCCAGTGTTCTTTAACGTAAAGCAAGTCTGTAACACCATTCCATACTCAAGTTACCTCTCATCAGATGTTCAGTGCACCCTGCATATTTTATTCAGAAGCAAACTCCCCTTTTACTTTGGATTTCAACCTATACAATACAAAAATGATTTACTGGCCTGCAGATGTGCCACAGACATTTAGGAGAAGGATCGTCTTTAGTAGGGCCAATGAGAACATGAGCCCCCCATCAGCCGCATGATGTGCTTTCTCACTGGTCCAAAAAATGGATAGTGTCTTGATAATTTTAGCACATTGTCAGTGTGCAATAAGATGAAAAAGATTGAAAATTGATACATTTGATATTCAAAAAGAATAGATAAGCTTCAGTATTTGCAAGTCACAGTTTGGGAAAAGAGTTCCATGCTGGTTAGCTCTTCTGTCCTTACAACAAAATAGAAGAGGTGGAAGAACAAAATGAATCGTGGAATCCTGAAAGACAACAGGGTGGGGTTTAGAGGTACATGTATGTATGTAATGGGGAATATGAGTCATTCATTGGGAAGAAAGAGCAAAACATTAGCAACCTCTTGCCCTGACCACTAGAGGCCCCTGACAGACTTCTAGTTTCAAACACTTCTTCAGATACTATCTTTCCCTATTTAAGCACTTTTATCAACTACTGAAACCCAGAAATGTGCTCTTAACAAAAATGCCAGGGTTTTCAGAAAACTGCTAGGTAAACAAAAAAACATCTCACGCTGGAAGGCAAATGTGCTATGTATTGTTTTTACTGCTGTGTTTTGACTAGTTCTGTCAGCCCTGTGTTGATTTAATACTATTTTTATATCACTGCCAGGATGACCATATATCATAACTGGAAAAGAGGACAAGGCCCTCCCAAAATGTAGGACAGCCAAGAAAAATATAGGACACAACAAAATAAAAGCTAAAAAACATATATTCCATTCATGTGGTTTATGTAAACAAATATTGCGTATTATTAAATTTAAAACTATTACATATAATTTATTAATAAAAAGGCTACAGGCTGCCTGCTGGAGCATTTGCGGAGCACCACTTTCATTGGATTGGGACCATTCTTGCATTGCCAGACCATTCACTTAATGCACCAAGACATGTTTGCTTACACAGGTAGCTTACTTTCACTTTCCGTAGGGCTTAATAAATTCATCAACTTGAAGAGGACTTCTTCTTGGGTGATTTTAGGGAGGCAGTTCTGTCTCAATCACAACTTCCACCATAGAACTCTACAGGGCTCCCCACACCCCATGGACCTCTTCCCCCACAAAGGACATGCCTAAAATTCCCCATGACAGTGAGATCTAGGATGGATATTAGACCTGAGCTGCTGCTGGATATGCATATAATTCTAGTGTTGGTGTAAGACTCTTCCAAACTCTAGTCTTATACAGTAGTTTAAACAAAATGTTGCCGAACAGTTGTCTTTTATTTTGATTAAACATTTATTACTTAAATTATAAATTGCCAGGGAGAGTGTGTGCCTTTGGGACTGAAGTTGCATATCAAATTACATACTGTACCTTTTAAACCATTTTCTCTGGTAGAATAATAATACTGTAATTTGTATCTGTAAATAACTGTAAATGTTGACAGTTTAAGAAATTGGAAGTGCATTACAGTGCAATCCTATACACATTTATTCAGAATTAGGTCCCATTGTTTTCAATGGGTTTAATCTCAAGTAAGAATGTACAAGATTGCACCCAAATTGCCTCCTTTTATAGTTCTTTTTGGTCTATATATTTATGTTGTTTGTATTGTAAAAGTTTGTAGAATAAGTTTGCTGTTGTAATATTGTTGCTGTTGTTCGTCATGTCTGTGTTATATTTATAAGTGATTGTGATTTTGTGAAAAAATAAAGATTTCACAGAATGTGACATGCCACCAATAAATCATATTGGCCTGACCTTATTCCAAGTAACGCAACACCTAATAAGTGTTCTCCATCTCGTCAGTTCATAGGTAAGTGAAGAGAAAATGAAATGTTTTGCTAACCACCATTGTCTAATCATCCTATTATTATCCAAAATTCTGGGAGTTATTATCTTTATTATATATTATCTTTATTATCCTGCAAGTGCATGAGATTTGTGAAATTGATCTCATTCTTCTTTTTAACACAGATTACTCTGTATTCTGAACGGTTTGAGGAATTCCAGAAAACACTGACAAAAAGCAACGAGGTGTTTAACAGCTTCAAGCAGGAGATGGAGAAAGTGAGTCACGCTTCACTTTTCTAGATCTATTCTTGACATACTCCCTGTAGGAACAGGAAATTGCTGAATATTCTTCAAGTTCTTTGAGGTGTACTTTTCAAGACTTGAAGGTATGAGTCAGGGAATCCACTTAAAAACTACTTGTTATGTCTCTGGGAGATGTGATGGACTCTGAAAAAATACAAGCCTTCCCTTTCTGATCTTTGTTTTTAATGTGGCCACAAAATTGAAAGAAATCCCTGTGTGTAAGAACCTGTAAACTCAAGAACTGAATAGCGAGTTGAAAAACAGTTGGCCAGTTTGAACATGCAGAAGCATCATGTAATGCAGATTTTTCTGCACTTCACCATTTCACGGGGCACCTAGCAAGAAAGTATGTATACACACTTCCCCACTTACTTTTAAAAACTCACTTCATTTTTTAAAGTATGTAGTATGGAAAGGAGGCAATGCTGCCACCAGATTGCTGAGGACCCTAAGGCAGAGTCCTGCAACCCCTGCATTTTTCCCCATGACATCCCAGACTGAGCAGCGTTACAGACAGTCCTCTAAAGACCCAACCTGCCCAACCCCAGATGGGAATGCTGGAGGAAGAAACATTCAAGCTTCAAAGTCACCATTTTGATTGTGCAGAATATTATAGCGTCATCACCTTCTTTACCTTCTGGCCACCTAATGTGGTGACAGAGATTGCAACTGTGTTTCATGGCTGCCAAAAAAAGACATTTATAATTTCCAGTAGCTCTTCACACTGTGTCTTCAGTTACACTAGTGCAAGGTCATTATGGATTGCTATTGCAATCAGGGTTTATACCTGCACATTTTGTAGTTGCACGTACAACCTCACATCAGCCAAAGTCAACATAAACAAACCCTCTCTTGTGAGTGTTTAAATTTTGCAAATGCCTAATTAATACAGGTGGGACCTGTTTGCTGGGATTATTAGCATGAGTAGTAATTAAGCAGTGTGTGCACAAGAAAGAACCAACGCGCTTCCTTTGGCATCTTTACTTTGTCTTCCTCCTGAAAGCCGTTTCATCTGAAAGACAGGAGAAGAGAGCCTATGAAGTAGCTGGAGGGAATGGCAAATTACTGATCATTATACATTTACAATGTGGAAGCAGCCACACAGTTGTGAACCATAGAGAAGTTCAAAGGAGTCCAGAACCAGTTCAAGGAGCAGAATGGGCTGACATTGGAAAAACTTTCGCCTAATTATTCTATAGAGACCAGATGTAGTCACTACAAGCACCTTAAGGGCCTTGCTCTCTGCCAAGCTGGTACTGGGTATTTTGATATTTGCAAGTGAAGAGTTGTTGCTGGCACAGCGATTCAGGTGCCACTGCTGTAGTAGCTGAGTCAGCCACTTTATGAACTGAGAGCACAATCCTAACCAACTTTCCAACACTGGCCCAGCCAATGGGGCATGTGCTGCATCTTGCAGTTGGAGGGCAGTCATGGAGGCCTCCTCATGAGAAGGTAACCTTTGCTCCCTGACCTCAGAGTAACATTGCTCTTACCCTGGGGTTGAAAAGTTGCTTAGGATTGTGTCTTTAGAAGAAAATTGGTTGGGATTATGGAATACGTTGTCCTCAGTCAGCTTTATAGCTTCTGCCAACATCTTTCATTGTCACACCTGTTGCAGTTTTATAATACCAGCTGATAGAACAATACAGAACCAGCCCCTCCAATTTGCTGTCTGTTGCCTGAGACAGCAACCTGGAGGCACCATCCATCTCTGAATTGGAAAACAAAGTAGAAGATGCATGAAAGAGAGTCATGAGCTAGAAAAGGAGTATCAAACTCATTTCTTATTGTGGACCAAACAGCTTTCCTGCTAAAGCCTGTGAAGGCCAGGAAGTGACTTCATCAAGCAAGAAGTGACATCATCAAGCAGATTTGACGGCCAGACATAAGCACTTTGTTCTCACACCGGCAAATGGATTTTATGTCATTGTGCTGTTAACCACCTTAGGTCCTTGTAAAGCGGGATATATATATATATCACAAGAGCTGCATTTTCAGCAGAACCACTTTTGCCGTAACATCACCGTACATCTTTGCAGATGAGAGGTGGTGTGCAAAGTGTTGCCTCAGCAGACGTGGTGCTGCAAAGTGGGTAGCCCATGTGATAATTGGGCTCTTCCAGCACCTTGGCAACCTATCCTTCTCTCATCCTCCTTGGTCCTTTACCCAGAGCATCCCTTATCTTCTGAGATTTGTTTTCCAATCTCACCACTTAAAGGGTAGCCCAGCTTAAAGGGTGTTCCTGGGAGAGCCTAGTTATCATGGGAGCCATAGAATGAGCTTTCCAACGGCCACATGAGGCCCACAGGCTTTATGTTTGCCACCTCTGACCTACAGCATTGAAGCTCTAGTCTGCTGTTTCCCATATTTCCCCTCTTCTTTTTGCAATCCAAGGAACAGAAGGAGCAGGTGCTTCCTTATTGCTAGGTATGGGGAAACTGCATTTGGCACACTCCTTACGTGCCAGAGGGTTCTCACATAGAACCCTTTGCTAATGAGCACCTGGTTCTGAGAACCAGTCACTAATGGGACATAGAACCTGTTGTTAATTTAGGTTATTAGGACATAGAACCTGTTGTTGATTTATTTGAATCCCACCACTGGTGCCAGCCCTGGAATCGTTCATTAATGGCCCAATCCTGTTCAGGCTGACTGTAATTGTAGTTCATCTTCTTCTGATGCTGACTGCTGTAAAGTGGTCAGTGCTAGTCATAAAAGGTGAGCCAGCAGCATGCTGAGTAGCACAATGTCAGAGACACTGTTGAGAATGCCAGAGCCTTTCCTAGCCCTTTTGTCAGCTCTTCAACTGCCTGTGGGACAGGTAAGCCCATGAAAAAGTGGGGAGAGGGTAGAGCAAAACAAGGGCGAAGAGGAGATGATACTGGGCAGGGAGTGGTGGATCTGGCAGCAATGACACATGCTGGTCTCTCTCTCTCTTTCCTGCAGTTTCCCCACCTTTTTCTCACTTCAAACTTGCACTAACAAAATAATGCAGGTTCAGGAAGATCCATTGTGATGTGAAAGAATTTAAAATCCCTTTCATCTCTGATGCATTCTATCTATCTACAGTATTTATATACCGCTTTTCAACTAACAAGTTCACAAAGCGGTTTACAAAGAAAATGGAAAAATAATAATAGCTAATGGGTCCCTGTCCCAAAAGGGCTCACAATCTGAAATGCAAAAAAAGAACGCCAGCAGAAGCCGCTTGAACAGACACTGCTGGGTTGTGTAGGGCCAGTTACTTTCCCCCTGCTAAATAAAAGAGGAACACCCACTTGAAAGAGTGCCTCTTGCTCGGTCATTCTGGTCTATCCCAAACCTCTGGATACTGTACGTTCATTTTTCACAGGACTGCGCTAGCAGAGGGGAAAGGGTAAGATTAGGCCTTGATATAGGTTATAAATGTAGACATGAGCTGTGTTAACAAGAATGAGCCTTTATGAAAATATGTGCAACACTACTTATACTGTTATAAACTAGTTGGGCATAAATATGAAATACATACAGGATTGATTTCCAAACAGTAAATAATTTGTGTGGTGTTAGTTATTCAGAAAACTACACTGTTTTTAAGAAGTTGTAATACTTTTGTTATTCACCAAACGTTTTTGTTATTCATATTAAGTAACTGATTAAAAGCAGGAGCTAATAAAAAAGGAGCTATGTAATGCATAGGCAGGATTATTACAAATGAAGGTTGCTTTTACAACAGGTAATAAGTGAAATTTACACTTGCATCAAAGGAAAGAAAGGCTTTACATGGGCATACTATTGTATGCATTAGTGGGTGATTTTCAAGTAACCATCAGAGAAAATAATTAAAATAGCAGATGTCTGCCTGGCACATGGGTAGCTTTAGTTATGTTGATTCTGTGGACTTTCTTTTCCACAGTCTAAAAACATTGTGAACACCGACAGATAAAAACCATAGATCTTTGTGAGAGTTAATCACAGGCACATGCCAGATGTGGCACATGTTTGTGCCATCATATAATTAAAGATATAGGTGGGGACCTGCAAAAGGTGAGGTTATTTTTCATGACAAAGGATAACATCCCTTTCTCAGGAAAGATAAACCTCACTTTTTGCAGATCCCTAGATAGAGGACACAATTCTAAACAATTTGGACCTTAACTCTCCTACTAGGCTGAACTCGCCAATCTCTCCATTCTTGTAGTGGTGCATAGTACATCTTACTGTAGCTGATACAGTAAGGTCTGATTACTATTTTAAATGAAAAGGAGAATAAATAGTAGAACCTTGATGGTGCAATCCTAACCAATTTAGGCCAGCACAATGCCCCCATCTCCCCATTCCGCTGGCGGCATAGGGGCATAGTGCATGCCTGAGCACTTTTGCAACACCCCCAGGTTACCACAGGACTTGTGCCAACCTAACCAGGGGTTAGGATTGCACTGTGAGTATCTCAAGAAGTTTGGAAAGAGCTCTAAAAAGTGTTCTATCACCACCAAACTATAGCGCGCTGAAAAAGCCATAAAGGTCAGTGCAGTGATGTCACTAGGGTGTGTGCCACCCTGTATGGGAGGTCAGTGTGTCACCCCTACAGTGTAAGTCCTCCCATATGGTGGGGTGCCCAGTCAGTGGGCATGGTGATGTACCATCACCCCACCCCACTAATTTTTTGACTGGTTTGATATTCTTTCTATGAACTGGGCCTTCTTGTCTTTTCTAGATGACCAAGAAGATGAAAAAGCTGGAAAAGGACACAGCTACATGGAAATCAAGATTTGAAAACTGCAATAAAGCTTTGTTGGAAATGATTGAAGAGGTGAGAAATCTGTCCCTAAATTTTCTCCCATTCTTTTCAGAGAAGAAGGAACATTACCTACACTTAACCAGGAAGACATCTTTCCCTAGATTTTACATATCAGAAACAAGAGCTATTGTGAAGATTTCAGAGCATCGCTCACAGGATATACAGTGGTCTTCAAGCTTTTTCATGCCATGACTCAAATATATATTTTACCAGAATTACTAAAGAGCAATTCTAAATTCTAAATTGAATAAAAAATCCTAAATATTCTGAATTGCTAGAATAGTAGAAGCTATTTTAGCACAACTGCTAAAAATCTGAGCAATATTGGGACACAATTTCTTGGGACCTTATGAGATACACCAGTTGCCTCCTCTTTACCTGGTGATGCTCTAGTCCAATAGTCTTCACCCTTTATCATTAAGCTGCCATGACTCCACAGCTGGTTATTCCTGTTAAGACTGTGCCTGTTAACCAGTAGACCAAGGTTCGAGACCCAGCTGCACAGCTGGTTATTCCTTTTAAGACTGTGTCTGTTAACCAGTAGACCAGGGTTCGAGACCCGGGTCCCCACAAGACAGGGTGACCTCCTGTCCTTAGCCCAGCTGTGTGATGCAGCTGGAACCAATCATATCGGCTGTGCCGTTCCATTGGACTTTTCCAGTGGCATGGAGAGGGGGGATTTGCTGCTTGGGTAACAGCCTATCCTCCTTATTAATCTACCCAGGCCTTTGTGCTTTGCATACAACGTTGAGCACGATACCATAGTCTTTCTGAGACTGATGGATGCCAATACTATACTATATAGTACTGGAATATTTTATAGTTGCTGGCTGGCATTCTTGGATTGTGTGTGAAGACATATGTTTCTCTGAGCAAGTTCAACAGATTTGTTTAATACCAAATTTGGTAACAGTAAACAGTAAAGCCATCCTTATTCACAGCACAATCCTTGTAAACTTCTGTAATGCTGCAAACTCCTTGTATACTGCAACCATTGCATTAGTGCAAGTTGCAGGGAATCTGCCACTTTCTACAGTTAGAATTTCCTTATTTGTCCTTATGCCCCACCCCACCTTCATGACGTAAATGTTAATGTCTTCAACAGTCAGCTCCACTGACATGCATAGATTACATCAAAGACCCTCAGGTCACATAAAGCTCATGAGCTATAACACGAACTGTACAGAAGCGATCAATGGCAGTGGCATGATCTGCTTGGGGTTAGACTTTAAGAAATGTTTTCAACACAACAAAAGAGAAAAGAAAAGTTTGATTCAGCTCCTTAGATTGTCTTGTGCCATCATCAGCTTGGCAGAATTCAATAGCTTTGCTTTTGTTCTGTTACAGAAAACCATGAGGGCCAAAGAATACGAATGCTTTGTAGTGAAAATTCAAAGGCTGGAGAATCTCTGCAGAGCGCTGCAGGACGAAAGAAATGTTTTGTACAAAAAAATAAAAGAAGCAAAATTTCCTGAGGAGAAAGATGAAGATGAGAATGTTGACGAGGAGGAACACAAACAGACCAGGCAGAAGGACAGCCTGAGCAATGAGGCTATTCCAACCTCCACTGTTACTGACCAGGCTGCTGCTGAGCTGTCTGTCACTAACGAGAGTATTCTGAAAAATCTGGCTAAGAGCTTCACAGTGATCCATCACGTGGAAATGCCCCTCCTAGACACCAGCGAAGATACAGGTGAATCTCTGCATGACCTACAAGCGGGTGGTCCTGTCTGTCCACCAGACCCAGTCCTACTTCCCCCCCTTCACCAAGTCACAGGGGATCCCACTAAGCAGTTGGCGGCAGCAATGCCCAAAGCAGAGGAATGCGGAGGGGACATTGTAGAACAACCTGCTCAAGGTCAAGCAGAGGTGCTGCAACTGCAAGATGCTGACATGGAAGATATTGACTAGTGCTCCATTCCAAGATGGTGGCGTCCAATGTCAGATTCCCAGGTGGTGGCTCCCAGCTTTTCACAGCCACTCTGAAATGAAGTCATGATGCCCCAAGGGGATCCCAACCCCCACCTAGTACCACTAGACTAGTGTAACATATAGAAGTGATGTTGCTTTCCAAAAATACCATCCTCTTGTCTCTCTTTTTATTTGTAACAAAGAAATTGTGCAACTTGAAAACTTGCTTCTCAAGATCATGGGGGACAATGTGCCTCTGTGCCATTACATCCCATGGACACTGATCTGACTCAAAGTTAAAAGCTTTCCTAAAATAGAACAAAATGGATCTTCTTCACCCACCATTCTCAGTACTTTTGGGATTTCAAACTATAACAGCACCATCCTATGAATGTCTTCTCAGAAACAAACTGCACTGAGTTCAATGGGTTTTACTCCCAGGTAACTGTGCAAATAGGATTGCAGCCTTAGAGTCAGTTTAGTTCAAAAATACCCTAGGACAAGTTTGTAAAATTAGTTTGGTTTGATACAGAACAATCAAGGACAGTAAGAAATGTATTTTGAGGACTTGTGAATAGAAACTTGAAAACAATAGAAACTAGAAAACAATAAAGGGAAGGGTTCAAATATATTAAAAAGTAGGCCAGGGAAACACAGAGTGTGTTATTTTTCAGTCACTTCTGAAATTTCACAGCTTTACCAGTAGATTGTATATCCCTTCTACACTGAACCTTGTCTGAGACCCTGTAAGAAGCCCCATTTTACTTAGCAAACCTTTCCACTTAAAGAATTTTGTTCAGTTTATTGCTTGTTTCAGAGAGGTTACTTTATACTTTTCATTGGACTAGGTACAGAAGCACATAAACCCATAAAACTTCACCAAGTTACACAGAATATTTTATAGGACAGAACTGAAGATGCTAAATTTCTGAGAAAAAGAGCTACATTATGGAGTTACTACCGGTATGGAGTTACTACTGGTAAGTATTCTATACAGTATGCAATCCTATAAAGCAGTGATTTTCAATCTTTTTCATCTCATGACATGCTTAACAAGACACTGAAATTGTCAAGGCACACCATCAATTGTTTTTGCCATTGACAAGGCACACCAGACTATTCAAATCCCCCATTTTTCCTAATAATGAATGTCAATCCCCAAATTCCTGCGGCACACCTGGGGTATATTCATGGCACACTAGTGTGCCACAACACACTGGTTGAAAATCATTGCTATAGAGGATGCACTTACATGGGAATGCCCCATTGAAATTAATGGGGCTTACTTAATGTTGGAAAGAGTCCCATGGGGCTTGACTCGAGTCGAATTGAGAGTCATCTCCCTACAGGATGACCTCTCTCTCTCTCTCTCAGCCAATGAAAATATTATAACTCCTATCCTTTGTCCTATCATCATCCATTCAAACCTTCATCTAACAATCCAGCTGAAGAGCTTTCTCCAGGGCTCTTTCTCCAGGGCTTTTTCTCGGAAGAGCTTTTTCTGCCTAATGGCTGGAACTCCCTGCTGCTTGCCTGGTCTGAAAGATAGCCCAATTCTTCACACTGCAGAATATAAAGCAAGCACCCATCCTCCAGACACTGGCAGACTTGACTGGATGACTTGAATGCAATCAGTAACTCAAGTCTTTTTTCCATCTTCCACATGTGTGAATTGCAAGTTGCGAGTCAGTGAAAAACAAATTTTTGTGACTTAAGCCTGAATCATCACAAGTGAATTCCCAATGCTGTTAACTTCTGAGCAGACCTGCACAGGATTGTGCTGTCACAATGGACTCTTAAGTGCTTCAATGCTGATGACACTGAAATCAAGGGCACTTCTTCCAAATATACATGCTCAAGATTCTGGCAACAGTCACTTCCACTGCAAAGCTATTCACACAATCTTGAACTATGAAATGCAGGTCACATTGACCAGAGAATAGATGCAGGCTATATACATAACTATTTGCTAGCTCCCTACAGATGTGCACTTAAAAAAAAATCTTGATTTTCGAAATTATATCTCCTCCCTGCCATGTCCGTTTCTTGTTTCTTGTGGTGCAAGGAGCTTTTGTCGTCATGCCACATCCAATGAAGCAGTTCTTTATGTACCTTCTGAAGTGATACCAACCTGCAAAGACCAGTCCATGTACATCTTCAAGATGTCTGAATCTGCGGTTAGAATCAGATCAGTCACATTTGATGTTACATGTAATAAAATTGCCAAGTGATTTCCCCCCCCCCCCCCAACACACTGGATTCCAAAACCTAGGACTCAACAAAACAAATGTGATAGAAAATGGAAAGTCTCAAAACTTCTGTAATGTTAATCTTTCATTTTTGTTGTGGGTGTTCCTTACTGGCTATATTTATATGTATAAATATGGCTATATTTATGGTGGAATTTTAAAGTTTTGTAAGCTAAATTGTACACCTGTGCTTATATATTCTTATTCTGTTTTGGAACCTAACTCCCTAAAAATTCAGTCAATCAAATATAATATCTTGTTTTGAAGGTTTGGTGTATATCACTATATTGTCATTATTTAAACACATATGGCCACAATCAGCAATAGTTATTTGGCATTAACTATTTAACTAAATGGACTTTTACTTGTACATGTACACTGGATTATTGGCTGCATAACTTGAGCTATGTACATGAATGTTTTCAGAACTGAATGACCATGTCCACTGAATGCCAGTCTGAATTTGATATTAACTTTTTTTCTTGTTATTACAGTATTTTAATTAATTAATAGAGTTTCTACATCTATGAAAAATATTATATTTGGTTTCCTGGTCTCTCTTTTATTATAGCCTTACATTCCTACTAAAAATCCCATCACTCATGAGAGGTTTTTGGGGAGGTACTGAACAGATATTTGTTTTAGATCAAATAATACTCAGCACTGATGTAGTAGTGTTCAGGATGTAAGATATACGAGTGATTAGTGATTAGAATATTAGTGATTATATATTAGTGATCGTATATTAGTGATTAGACTAAACAAACTGTTAACTTAAATAACTGAAGTGGTATTACTTTCCATAGATTTTCTTAGGTGAATGTCTAAGGCCATCTAGGTTGTACACGAGGACAGTTTTGAACCAGATTTGGACCTCCGACTTGTGCTCATACCCATTAAACAAAATTTCAGTTCGTATTAATTCATGCTACTTTCAATGAGACTGACTGAACTTGTTTATTTATTTACAAGGTTTTTACCCCACTTTCTCTCCATGCCAGGCACTCAAAGCTACTTTCAAAAAAATTATTCAAAAATATGCATATATAAATGTTTAAATGTCATTAAAAATAAAATATCTAAAACACTCCTAAAACCCATAGTAAGATTTTAAAAACCAGCAGCAAATGATAAGATGATGAAAAAGCAGCCCATTAAAAATCATAACTGCCCCCCTCCTGGGAGCCCTAAATGTGGAAAGTGAATGTAGAAGGAAATGTCTTTAGCAGGAAAGCTTCTAAGGAAGGAGCAGTTCATAGGCTAAGGGGAAGATTAACTGGTTAATTCCATAAAACTAGTGCCACTATAGAGAAGTGGTCAGTTAGACCACTACTCTTTACTGCCACCCATCTCACCACCATTATTAGCATCCACAAAGGGGCTTTTGTAATAACAGGAGAGGCCAGGAATCTCAGTGGTGGGCTCCAGCAGGTTCGCACCTACTCTATAGAACCAGTTGTTAATGAGAAATAGGACATATAAAGTTTAAAAATAGCCATTTAAAAGTGGCTGCCAGATGGGCAGAGAACCGGTTGTTAATTTCTCTGAATCCCATCACTGGCCAGGATGGACTGTATGGAAGAATCTGGTCTATCATATATGATGGCTCCAAGCTGTATAGGACGTTAAAGTTCAAAACCATCACCTTGAATTGGGAACAAATGGACAGTGTGCTGAAAGAGTCGTCCCGCTGATCTCTAGCTAGCACGTGAGCCTTGGTATTCTTGGTTCCTGAGGTTCTCCTGGAAGAAACCATGACAGGTAAGCCAGTCTGAACACCTATAAACTCTTTAAACAGAAAACTGGGAGATACAAGGCCTCGCTGTTCAGCAATAATAGATCTGAAATCTCTAAAATTTATCCTTATCTGTTCTTTTCCAAGGCCACTCTTTGGTGTGTGAAGACGGTATTTTTCCAAAATACACTACAAAACTACAAAGATGTGCACACACATACCCTCAACATTATACACATTTAGGCCAAATGACATCAGGCTTTTGAACTTTCTTTCTTCCTTTATACCTCCACACACCACCAGAGCCTACATCATGACAAATCAAGTGAATCATTAATCAACTACAAGTCTATACCTGAGATCTTGTTTTGGCTGACACACCTATGATGCAAAGTTAATGAAAGGCCACATTAGCAAAGGTATAGTGATGAGTGCACACATTGTGAAAACTTGGCATGGGTCAGTAGCTGGATGCTACTGCAAACGGAAAAGGCTGGTGTTGAAAATGGCTTTTCAAGTTTTCTACTTGCCTTATTCATCCTCAGTATTCATGAATTGCATTAGCCCTCCTTGTAAAAGTACACACAAGAGTACACACAGAGACTTACTCCTAAAAGCGAGCAAATGCCAGAATTAAGATTTCCAACCCTCTGCAACATTTATCTGGTTCTTCATCTGAATGAGGTCAGGAGGATTCACCCAAAAGTGAATCACCCATTTAAATACAGTAAGTGGCCTAAGCTAAGTAGTTGTGTTTGGCATTCAGAAGTTCCCAGGTACTGTCACTGTCATTTCCAAAAGCAGAGCTAGAAATGGATTGAGCTAATCAGTTGCTGCTGGTGACAGCTGATAGTACTAACAGTAACAGATTAAAAACTTTAACATTAATCAGATTAACATTAAACAGATTAAAAACATGACATTAATCACATATAGGCTGTGGGTGGCGCAAGCGGTTAAGACACTGTGCCTGTTAACCAGCAGGCCAGGGTTCGAGACCCGGGTCAGCCCCACAAGACAGGGTGAGCTCCTGTCCTTAGCCCAGCTCTGCGATGCCAGCTGGATCCAATCATATTGGCTCTGCCTTTCCATTGGACTAATTCAGTGGCGTGGAGAGGGGGGATTTGCTGCTTCGGTAAGAGCCCATCCTCCATAACAATCTAACCCAGGCTTTTTTGCCCGTATGCAGCGCCAAGCACGATACCATAGTCTTTCAAGACAGAGGCCTGCTTTTTTTTAATCACATATGTGTGAAACATGGTATGATTACTATTTGTCATACTATAATATGTGATACATACAGGTTGTCCCTGATTATCCACTAACCCCTCAGATCTAGAGTAACTACATGAGCACGTAAGAAACTTTACGTGTGCCCGTAGTTACTGCACCACCTAGCGAAAACCTATGGGAAATTCATATTGCAATCCAGAGTAAGTTGTTCTTACACTGGAGCAAGGACTCCCCGTAGTCACTCTGCATTTTGCCCTAAGTTTCCATTCTGGAACCCCAACGGATTTTAAAAGTCTGCCAATAAAAAAGTGGAAAAATAAATTTAAAGACTCACTTCTATGTTTCTTGTGGCTCCATTGTTCCCATTGGGTATTATCAAGGACTCCCTGCTGATACCAACAAAAGCAGTTAAAAAATAAAATAGTGTGTCCTATATATATATATAGGGAAGTTGCACATGGGGGATGATGCGCATAGCGGGAGGACGCACATGACCAGCCTAGAAGCGTGAAATTTGGGGTGGATGTTCCTTCCGTGAGGGAGGGGTGCACTAAGAATCGGTTTTCGGAAATTCCAACCTGAAGGGGGTGAAAAGGGGCGCAACGCGTTTTCCTCCCTATACTTTGCATTGAGAGTTGCTGCACTGGTATACAGTGCATTGAGAATTGCACTGGTGAGGATGCTGCACATGGGGGGATGATGCGCATGGGGGGAAGTTGCACATAGGGGGAAGTTGCACATGGGGGGATCATGTGCATGGGCTGAAGTTGCGCCTGGGGCGAAGTTGCGCATGGGGGAAGCTGCGCATGGGGAGAAGTTACGCATGGGGGGATCATGCGCATGGGGGGATCATGCGCATGGGGGGATCATGCGCATGGGGGGATCATGCGCATGGGGGGATCATGCGCATGCAGGGAAGTTGCGCATGGGAAAAGTTGCACATGGGGGATGATGCGCATAGGGGGATGATGTGCATGGGGGAAATTGCACATGGGGGAAAGTTGCACATGGGGGAAAGTTGTGCATGGTGGATGATGCACATGGGAGAAGTTGCGCATGGGGAAAGTTGCACATGGGGTGTTGATGCACCATGGGGGGATGTCGTATGGGGAAATGTTACTTCCACAACGCGGGTACGCTTTTTGCTAGTCTATATATATAAAAGAGAAAAGTCACTCACTGACTCACTGACTCACTGACTCACTGACTCATCACCGCCCTGCCAAAACTGCCCGCCCTAGAAGCGTGAAATTTGGGGTGGGTGTTCCTTCCGTGACGGAGAGGTGCACTAAGAACCGGTTTTCCGAAATTCCAACCGGAAGGGGGTGAAAAGGGGCACAACGCGTTTTCCGCCCTATACTTTGCATTGGAGAATTGCTGACTCATCAACATTCTGCCCCAACTGCTGGGCCTGAAGCATGGAATTCTGGGAGTTCCTTCTGTCACCTGAACACCCACCAAGAACCATCTGGAGACATTTAACCCTTCAGGGGCTGAAAAGGGGGCAACGTGTTTCTGCCCTATACTTAACATGGGAGACTGAACAACATCCAGCCAATTTGGTGCTCAGTGCCTGGTGAACTGGGGGATGTTTTCCGGAGGAAGAGGTTGCACTGGCGAGGATGCTGTGCATGGGGGGAAGTTGCGCATGGAGGAAAGTTGCGCATGGGAGGCTGATGCGCATGGGAGGAAAGTTGCGCATGGGGGAAAGTTGCGCATGGGGGAAAGTTGCACATCGGCGGATGATGCGCATGGGGAAAGTTGCACATGAGGGGATGATGCGCATGGGGGAAGTTGCGCATGGGTGGAAGTTGCGCATGGGGGATGATGCACATGGGGGGATGATGCGCATGGGGGAAAGTTGAGCATGGAGGAAAGTTGCACATGGGGGATGATGCGCATGGGGGAAAGTTGTGCATCGGCGGATGATGCGCATGGGGGAAAGTTGCACATGGGGATAAGTTGCGCATGGGGAGAAGTTGCGCATGGGGAGAAGTTGCGCATGGGGGATGATGTGCATGGGGGATGATGCGCATGGGGAAAAGTTGCGCATGAGGGGATGATGCACATGGGGAAGTTGCGCATGGGGGGATGATGCACATGGGGAAAGTTGCACATGGGGAAAGTTGCACATAGGGGAAAGTTGTGCATCGGCGGATGATGCGCATGGGGGAAAGTTGCACATGGGGATAAGTTGCGCATGGGGATAAGTTGCGCATTGGGGAAGTTGCACATGAGGGGAAGTTGCACATGGGGAGAAGTTGCACATGGGGAGAAATTGCGCATGGGTGGAAGTTGCGCATGGGTGGAAGTTGCGCATGGGTGGAAGTTGCGCATGGGTGGAAGTTGCGCATGGGTGGAAGTTGCGCATGGGGGATGATGCGCATGGGGGATGATGCGCATGGGGAAAAGTTGCGCATGAGGGGATGATGCACATGGGGGAAAGTTGCACATGGGGATAAGTTGCGCATGGGGATAAGTTGCGCATTGGGGAAGTTGCACATGAGGGGAAGTTGCACATGAGGGGAAGTTGCACATGAGGGGAAGTTGCGCATAGGGAGAAGTTGCGCATAGGGAGAAGTTGTGCATGGGGAAAAGTTGCGCATGAGGAGATGATGCACATAGGGGAAGTTGCGCATGGGGGGATGATGTGCATGGGGGAAAGTTGCACATGAGGGAAAGTTGCACATGAGGGAAAGTGGCACATGGGGGAAGTTGCGCATGAGGGGAAGTTGCGCATGAGGAGATGATGCACATGTTGCGCATGAGTTGCGCATGAGGGGAAGTTGCGCATGGGGATAAGTTGGACATGGGGATAAGTTGCGCATGGGGGAAGTTGCGCATGAGGGGAAGTTGCGCATGAGGGGAAGTTGCGCATGAGGAGATGATGCACATGGGGAAGTTGCGCATGGGGGAAGTTGTGCATGGGGAAAGTTGCACATGGGGGAATGTTGCGCATGGGGAAAAGTTGTGCATGGGGAAGTTGCGCATGGGGGGAAGTTGCGCATCGGCAGATGATGCACATGGGGAAAGTTGCGCATGGGGGAAGTTGTGCATCAGCAGATGATGCGTATGGGGAAAGTTGCGCATGAGGGAATGATGTGCATGGGTGGAAGTTGCGCATGGGGGGATAATGCGTATGGGGAGATGATGCGCACGGGGAAGTTGCACATGGGGGAAATTTGCACATGGGGACATGATGCACATGGGGACATGATGCACATGGGGTCATGACGTGCATGGGGGAAAGTTGTGTATGGGGGAAGTTGCACATTGGGGTTGATGCGTATGGGGGAAAGTTGCGGATGGGGGAAAGTTGCACATGGGGAAAGTTGCGCATTGGGGTTGATGCGTATGGGGAAAGTTGCGCATGGGGGAAAGTTGCACATGGGGGTTGATGCGCATGGGGGAAAGTTGCGCATGGGGGAAAGTTGCACATGGGAGAAAGTTGCGCATGGGGAGAAAGTTGCGCATGGGGGAAGTTGCGCATGGGGGAAGTTGCGCATGGGGGAAGTTGCGCATTGAGGAAAGTTGTGCATGAGGGGACGTTGCACATGGGGGGACGATGCGCATGGGAGAAGTGGCACATGGGGTGTTTCTGCACCATGGGGGGATGGCATAGGGAGAAATGTTACACCCGCAACGCGGGTATGCTTTTCGCTCGTTGTTTATAAAAGCTTTTATTACTGTTGTGGAGAGGCAGGCAGCAATTAGAAATGTGAAGGACCCCCTGCCTTCGCTCAGCTGAAGAATGGATTGATTGACTGCATATCTGCCTTATTACAACAGTAAGAAAAACAGTTTTAAAACTGATTTTTCAAGGGATGCATCTTTCCTTCTCCAGGGATCAACATGTTCCTTTTCATTTAAAGAGGCTATCATGTTGCGTGAAATCCATGTATTAAAAAATCCACATACAAGGTTGGACCCATCTATTGATTTAGTATTGGGCCTAGTAGTGTAATTTGCTCACTAATGGTTGTATATTAAGAATAATACCCTATTTACTCAAGTATAACGCTCACCTTTTTCAGCTGAATTTAGTCTCCAAAATGGAGGTGCACATTTGATTCAATGGTGCATTAGATTTGAGTAAATACAGGTATTTTTATTGTAAGGTCAGTATTTCGTTTAACAGTTTACTATATTTTTTAAAAAATGTAACATCAACTCACTGCTGCATAAAGTTGTGCAATTAAGTAAAAATCATAACATAAATCTGTTGCCATTTTATCATTATCATATAAGCCTTTATTATATGCAGTAAAATTAAATTCTGTAACCTGCTTTACAGCTGGGCATTACAATCGCCAGTAGACATTTTTTAAATATCAAGATCTTTAAAAATAAAGTGCACGTTAGATTCGATGGCGCATTGGAGTTGAGTAAATATGGTAAATTATGGAAGGAATAGCAGTTGAGAGACCTGCCCTTCCTCCTCAGCAAGCTAGGACAGATGTGGGTTGCTGTTTTTCTAGGTAAGGCAGCATGCTTGCCAAGATGAAGGAATGCTCACCTTTTCTGCACTGCTTGCATTTTCGTTGATCAGCAACAGATGGGATGAAAAGTATTGCTGAGAATGCTTCTGCCTCCTTCTCCCCAGGTATAAAGAACTTTCAGGAGCCTTATTATTATTATTATTATTATTATTATTATTATTATTATTATTATTATTATTATTATTATTATATTGAAAATCAAACATAAATACACAGCAAACAATTTTGTGCTGGTTTCATTCACATCACCAGTCGGACCCTTCCCAAGAGTCTAGACACCACCTTACAGGGGGAGACACACTGGGGGGTGACCAAATTATTATTATTATTATTATTATTATTATTATTATTATTATTATTATTATTATTATTACCCATAAATGCACAGCAAACAATTTCGTGCTGGTTTCATTCACATCACCATTTGGACCCTTCCCAAGTTATTATTAGGCCTGAAGCTAAGAAAGTCAAAGAAGAAACAAAGGATCCAGCCAACGGAAGTTGTTGGCCTCAGGAATCATAGAATCCTAGAGATGGAAGGGACCTAGTAGGTCATCTAGTCCAACCCCCTGCCTGCAGCCGGAAATCCCCCTAGAGCATCCCCGACTGCTGCTCGTCAAGCCTCTGCTTGAACTCTTGTGTTATGCAGATGGACGTGGGGAAAGCAGCAGTTGTAAATTCCCACCCCAACCAACCAATGACACTATAGGAGATTGCGCAAGAAAACTACATGAGCATAAACATTAGAGACAGGGTGAGCATATGTCCTCTTTTTCCAGGATATGTCCTCTTTTTAGCCGTGCATCCTGGAAAAAATGTTCCTTGTTCCCCTTTTCCTTGTGAGTAGGCAGCATCAATGGCATTTCTAGGGAAGGGCTGGGGGGCCCTGGGCCCCAGATACCACCTCATAGGGGGAGACACACTGGGGGTGACCAAATTACAAAAATTGCTAGAATCCTTTGCAGTAAACCCCCAACAAGTCATATACTGTTGGATGCGTCTTTTCCAGCTGAATCCAAGGCACAAAACAGCTTTGAACTATATCCTTCCTAACAAACATTATGGCCAAAAAACAAAAAATGCAGAGCCTTATGGAAAGTGAAGCCATATCACACCTATATTTTAATACCTTATTCCATTGGAAAGGGCAGTCTGAAAGGAATTCAGTGTTCCCAGAATGGTCCTAATCCAATGAATGCAGTCCCCACAAATCAACCCAGAAGGAAGTACCTGATAATTGCCTTGAGCCCTATGGAAAGTAGAACTGAGGAACAGCCACATTTACTTGTGAGTAAGCAACATGAACTTGTGGTTCATGTTTGGGTCAGGCACAGATGAATGCAAGGCCACCAAAATTTTCCCACCGTTACGGGAGTAAAATATCCCCCTACCAGTGAACCATTACCCTGTGTACAGTCCCTTGTACATCACCACTGCCCCCACGCAACATCCCCCTCTATGCACCATTCCTCCCTGTGCACCATCTCCCCACAACTGTGAGCACCCCTACTAGACAGGTGCAGGATTTGGGGCTGTGTGTTGATCAGTCTTCAATTATAAGTTTAGGCAAAAAAAAAATGTTGCACCCATTCTCAGCCCCTTACACAGTACAGTATTTCCAAAAAATCAGTTCTTAGTGGGTACTCATGTCACATAAGGAATATGCTCCCTGAGTTTCATGCTTCTGGGTCCAGGAGCTGGGTGTTGATCAGTCCAGGATTCTTCAATGTAAAGCATAGGGACGAAAACATGTTGCGGTCCTTTTCACTCACTTCCGGTTGGAATTTAAAAAAAAACCCCTGGTTCTTAATGGGTGCCACCGTCACTGAAGAAATACCCACCCCAAATTTCACACTCCTATGTCCAGTGGTTTTGGCTGGGTGTTGATGAATGTGTGTCAGTGAATCAGTCAGTGACTTTTCAGTTTTAAATAAAATAGACTAGTGAAATGTACCTACATTGTGGAAGTAAAATTTCAAGATTAGTGTGCCTGGGCACACCCTTAACCTCTCATTCAACAGCCCTGTGCAACACCCCCACCCACTACAACATAAACACATGTGTAATTCCCCCCTGCACAACATACAAACTCCCCATTACCATGCAAATGCCCTCCATGCAACCCCCTCCAGTGCAAAACAAAAAACAAAACCCTGTGCAAACACTTCCATGTGTAAACCACCCCACGCAAAAACGCCACCATGCAAAAACCCTGGTACAAAACCCCCATGCAAACCACCCCTGTACAAAAACATACCCCATACAAAAAAAACCAAGTGCAACCCCCTCCCCCTCCTCTACACATCCCCTCTGTGCACCATCCCTAATAGTCTTCCATTACCGGGCAGGTGTTCCCACAGTCTTCACTGTTAAGTATAAGACAAACACGCATTGCACCCCTTTTCTGATTAAATTTCTGAAAATTGGTTCTTAGTGGGTTTCTCCATCACAGAAGGAAGACCCGATTTCACACTTCCAGGTCCGGTGGTTTTGGCTGAGCATTGATGAGTCAGTGGGTGAGTTAGTGACTTTTCAATTTTATATATAGAGATCATTTGTTAATTACAAGAAGGCTGCATACTGCCTCCTCACAAGGACAATGAAGATTTTTCCAGTACACAAGGCTGGTGCATTGGTGAGATGACATTTTAACATTGGAGTGTCTTGGTTAGGCATGTAAGGAGAGGTTTCTCTACCCCTTATGATTTTAAATTGTTCAATTTATAGGCAAAATTAAGAAATTCTTGTTCTCATTTAAATCCTGATATTTTGTTTGAGGCAAAAACAAGCAATACACAGCTCAGAAAATTGTTTTCTGATGTCTGCTGGTGTTTTTTTTAAAGCATTTGTGAGGGATTTGTATTTTCTCAGCCTGCACTCACAGCTCCTTTCCAAGTGTAGGTGTCTTGCTTGGCTGTAGCATTTACTTTTCTACAGCATAAGTGGTTGTACACGCTAGGGACATTCATTATGCTTCCCTGCCCAAGTCCCTACAATAGCATCTGCTAACACCAGTAATGATACACCCTCCTGCTGGAGCCAAGAAAATAGCCGCTTTTGGAGATCAAAGCCAAATGAGTCACTTGGCTGCTTAAGCACAAGATGCAAGATGTGGTTCTCTTGTCACATTCTTTTTAAAAGGTATATGATTCCCATGGCTAGGTCAGGAGTCTTGTGTGTGTCCAACTAACGCCAGTTCTTTGAAACATAGACTGTGAAGACGTATGTCTTGTTCAAAAGACGTTTCATAGTCCAGTATAGATGATCATCTCACAAATGCCATATGGTTGCTTAGTTAGCTGGATCATGAACGTGTGATGTGATTTTTTTTGTTGTATATTAATCCAACACTGGCCACCAAGTAAACCCCCAACAAGTCATATACTGTTGGATGTAATATATTCTGGGACTGTGTTGGCCCATTCTCTTCTATCATCTGGAAAGTGTTCACTTATGTGCAACTGCCAGCTAGAACAGCACCGTGACAAGTGACTGTGAGATCCAGGTATACCAGTTGGTCTACTGTCTGCCATGGAGTTTGCAATGCTACAGGAGCCTGACTAGGGCATACACCAGCAACCCTTATCAGAAGCAGCTGGACTCACAGAAGTCACTCCATGCGCACAACAGGTGTTCCCTTGGATTTGCATAACATCTTTATCCATGACACATGAACAAAAAACCAGCCCAGCAGAGCTTTCAAGTTGCTTGTGATTTCTTCTACTCTGCCTCACCAACAAATGAAACCGATTGCTCAATGAGTGCTGCAATGAATTTGCAGATAAAATCACTGGAAGGAAGGAAATAGTTTCTACTCTAAGTAGAACCTGTAATATTTAGCCTTTATTTAGTTGGTACTCAATGATTATGAGGGGAAGGAAAGTAGTTTTCCGTGCGCCATGCCTGCCACATGACCACGGAGGTGTCTTCAGACATTGGCTTTTCTGCCCCTCAGATGAGCGCTACACCATAGGACCAGTCATGGCTAGCAGGGCAACCTGTGAGGGATAACCTAACCAATGACAATGAGTTCTTACTTGCCCCAATTTAAAACCGTCACACAGTTTTCTGTAATTTATTTTTATACAGATAAATCACAACCAAAAAACTTAACACCACACAAAAATGGCATTTTAACCAATTTTAAATTTCAGCAACATTCATTTGCTATGTACATATTCTTTCCTCTGCAAAAAGTGCAATCCAAAACTTTTTTATTTTAAAAAAGGCTTTTTTCTGACAAACATAGTGGGGCTGGCTTTGTGACCTCACAACACTTTGCCCTTGAATACCTCGTACAATAAAATCAGAGATAAATGAAAATAAACTCGATATGTCTTCCTATTAGCAGAACACACTGACAGAATCACATGTTGCCTCAAACTTTGCTCTCTCAAAAATACCGTCATTTTATGTAAGACATCAATATAGAAAGGCCATGACCCAGTACAATCTTAAGCACACCTTTGTATTTAAATTGGCTTACACGCCTGTGTTGAATTAGCCAAAGAATGGACTCCTGGATGAGATTCTGGCTTATATTCTTCTCTCCTCTGCCTTATGTTCTGCTGCTGCTAGCTTTTTAAAATCACATGTACATTTTGTACTGCTTTTTCCTCAAAAGGACTGCATTTAGAATACAGAACTACCATTTCAAAATACACATTTGCAGTAATGAACAAAAGAATTATCAGTTCATATCTGTAGGTTTCAAACTGTATTTTCACTTTGTATGAGTGTGTGCCAAGAATTTTTTTTGTCTTTCAATTCTGTAAATAATCTTTACATTTATCAGGGCAACTGCCTTAGTAAATAAAAGGATCATCACATCTAGGAAAAGCTATCGGGACAGGATGGGGAAATTTAGCAGTTTGTTTTCCCACTACAAACAAAATGAATAAAAGTGAGGAAAGGCTCCCCAAATACAAGACCTCTTGGAGGCCAGATCTCTCAGTCATAATGTCAATTCCCTCTTTCCTGTGCACCCTTCCCATCAAAGCAGTTTGACTGTGGAGATACCTTCCAAGTTAAAGAAATAGAATACATCACCCACCATAGAATATACTCATGGGGAAAGATACCCTACAGGTCTCTGCATCATTACAGAACTGAATGAATCTTCATTTCCAATGCAATAAGAAATGATCAAGTGGATCCTCTAATAAATGAAGGCCTCTGATCAATGCTTAACCTGGCCAATCAAAGATACAGCAGAGAAGCATAAGCTGCAGCACCCCAATTTGGTTTGGTGAGGGTTCCAGATGCAGTTTGTCATCTGCCATCTGATGACATGCCTGATATATTTCATTAAGCAACATAATGAGAAAACCAGTTTCATTTGGACTCATACAGATCATTGGCAATAGTCTTTGGAGGCATTTTTAATATTTCACAGCTAAGCTGATTTCAAATATTTACTGTGATGATTCCAACACACAGTAGACTGCAATACATATATTTCTAAAAATGTATAAAAATATAAAATGAATTGGAGAAATTACTTATACTTTCTTTTGGCCCAATACTAATAGGGCCTTACACTGCCACTGCCAGAACCAGCACTGCAACAGTGTAAGGTCCTTTACAAAGCATGACATGCATTCAGCACTGATTAACTCTACATGGGAGAAGGAGAGAGGTGGGGGGGGGAGAAAAACAGTGGAAAAGGGGGCAGGAAGGGCAGATTGTGGCCAGGAAGTAGGGCAATGTTCGTGCAAGCAACTTATCCCCCTTCCCAGATATACCTGCAGCAGCTATATAGATAGATGGTGGTGGTCTAAGTAGATCCTGCAGGGCGGCAAGGGATTATTTCCATGCAAAACGTTTCCTTACCTGGAGACCTCCAGAGCCTGAAACAACCCCATATGATACAATGCACATTCCACTGACACTGCTGCTTCACTGCACTGAACAGTATATTATCTAGGACATAGCTTTCTTCAGACAAATTTTGCACATCACTCTGAGTTTAGGCTTCATTTCTAATTTTTTAAATAATGTATACTTTCACAATGAATGGAATTCAGCTGACAGGTATACTTTACAGAAGCCCCACAAACAACTATGCAGAGGTATCTCAGCTGATACTGAAGTGTTGAGTGCCAAACCTAATGTGTATGATGAGCAATAGCCCACACATGGTGTACCACATGTATAGGGAGGGAACCTTCTCATTCTCTAAAATATTGAAGGAAAATCAAAACACGTTCAGACTTTAGTCTGCAGATCAGATATTCATAAATCATGCCTCTTTATTAAAATGCAAGTACATTAATAGGCAGATTTTCCCCTTCCAGTCTGCAAATATGAAGTCCTTTAGTGTGAATTTTTCTTGCCATGATCATCTGTAACATGATGAGTGTACTCCTACCACTCTGATTTAGGTTCCAATTAGATTATGCTAAGGATTAGGAAGTGGAAACTTGAAAACCCAAATATGACCCTCTGCAGTTGCCAGCCTAGAACTAACAGGTCTGCAGAGAATATAATAGCTGTGGCAAAAGACTAGCTAGTGGTCTGTGTTAAAGAAATGGGGCCTGCAACTTTCTATCTCCTTTCTCAGTGACCCTCCCATGAAAATTGTTGCCAATTGTACAAACTGTAGAACAATAGAAATGCTTTTGTGGTAGAAAATTAAGCATGCACATGAGGGCAAGATCATGTCATTGTGTTGACACACAGATTATTTAAGAGAAGATTCATCAATATCAGGGAAACCTGGAAGAAATTTCAGGCCTCAGGCAGTGAAGGATATGTTTTCAGAACTGACCAGCATTCCTTTCCTCATATACAAAAGTCAGGTCAGTGCAACATGATTTGAAATCCATGCAAAATGCCAAGATAAATGGCTTCTGAAAATGCTTGTATGTTAATCTCAAAAACACAATAAATATTTAGTTGCCAAGTATACAGATGTTAAAAATCTCAAAAACAAGAATATTTTTGGACACTAGAATTCTAAGTAGCATTCTCCTAATTCAAAGACACGGAATCATGTAAGCTGGGCAAGCAGTAAAGCTCTTGTAGGGCAGGAACTTTTTTTGGCAGAAGTCAAAAATCACCATATAGTACATATATTGTGCATTATATGTTTGCATTCTTTTGAGAATGTGTGCATCACTTAAATTACACTTGGTTGTGGCCTGTGACTTATTTAACAGTCTGTAGAAAATAATTTTAGGTAATCATCTTGGAGAGTAAATTTTTAGTCTAATCAAGCTGAACTTCCTCTCTGCATAGATCACTAATGTCTAATGACAAGAGACCTGCACCAAAGAAAGTCTTAGATTAGCACACCAAAGTTTAGCAGATCTTTTAAAATGCACACAAAAATGGACACTAATGAGAGACATAAAAGGACATAATAAAAAAGGACACTAATGAGAAAACATGTAAAAATAAAAAATGCTGGGTATATTTTTGTTCCTTAGTTATACCAATTTTAATTTTGTGTCATTTGGATGTGTAAAAAAGTCAATCCACACAAACCTTTCATTTGTAATCTTTCAACTTCAATCTTAAATTTAAAGTTTTACAAAAGAAGTCAAAGTGCCATTTCAAAAGTGGTACCACATTGTTAATAGTTATATATCTTCAACACACACTCTTTTATATGATAGATGATTGATATTGTTGCCAAAATTAAATGAATAATTAAATTAATCCAATGAACTTAGATTTGTGTTTCTTGAACTATAGAACCTCTCACACTACACAGTAATTTCCTTTTGGAACAGCAGTGAATTTCAAAAGCAGTTTGTGATATGGCACAGAGGCCTGGTGTTCAAAGAACAAAGGCTGAAAAGAATCTATTGGGTTAGCACAAATCTCTTCCATGTGGCTACAGCTCAGGAAACTAATTTGTGCCTTCAATCTGCCATTCTAAGAGCCCAATCCATCCAACACTTCAGTGCTAATGCAGCCACCATGCAGACTCTAGGCCTCCAGGACTACCTCAAGCACTGTAGGATGTAACATGCCATGCTGGTATGGGCACATCAACTCTGAAACAGTTGACAGGATTGGGCCCCAAGGCCTGCTAGCCAAGTCCAGCACATGGTTTTATGAAGGTCACATGTACACACACACACTCTTAAGGTATGTCTGGACTAGTTTTTTGGCATGGGATATAATCCTGGGGATAGCTGCACATCTCAGATTAAGCCCAATAATGATGCTAAGTTAAGGATTTTGTTCTTTAAAAGATTAATTCTTCGTATTATTTTAGTATAATAAATTGATGTATTCCAGACATCAAACAGGAATTAACAGCATTGTTCAGTTTTTCTCTTTCTTACTGCAATAGAGCAATGAGAGGCAAGGGTTAAACAAAATCAAGAACTGTAGCAGGTGTATTCTCATGCAAGCACCCTTAAATAGCTAGTTTGCACTCAGCCAAATGACCATTTCTGAGCACCTCAAGAAAGCCTTAAAATGACTGAAAGGCGAGACGTCACAGCTTATTGACATCTCATGCTTGTTTTGATAGAAGCAACTTCCCCGACTGCTAAAATTACAGTGTTAGTGGAAACAGTATGATCTGTCAGTGAAAGTGGCTCTGATTATCAAATATATATTCCAGGAAGACACTATGCAAAAATAAGTTTTGTTTAAAAACAGTGCATTTTCCACCATATCATTACATTCATTTGTCATAATGTTTAGGCTTACCTCAGACAGAAACTCAAATTAAATCAGCAAGCACTACTTATACCAGAGGTTTCTAAACTGCAGGGTCACAACCGATCAGAGGAACCAGAAATCGGCAGCAACTCTATTGAGACAATCAAGCTGCAACCAGAGATGCTAATTTTTAAAAAACTTATTTGGTGATCAATAAAGGTCTACGGAGTTCTGGGTAATTTGCGATCCCCTCTGCAGTCCTACTGGCAGCCTCACTGTCCCGTTAAGAGCATAAAAACTTCTGGGTTTCACAATGAAAATAGCAAGTGCTTTATCAGGACTTTGAAACTGTAGAGTGGTGCAGGGGGGGGGGGGTCACAGGCTTCACAGACCCTCCAGAGAGCTTTAGTGACCACCAGATAAGTTTAAAAAACCCTCGCCAGTGGCAGCATAATCATCCCAATCACCTTGCTGCCTCCTTCCCAGTCCCTTTCCTTACAAATACTTAGGATCTTGGGAACCACTGACATACTATCATGACCTATTTTGTTCCCAGGGATGACAATGGCAAATTCATTAGAGAACAAATACACGGGGTTATCATCAGAGGCAGACCCACACAGCGATTCCTGCAGACAACTGCACAATTGTTAACCAACAACCTGATCAGTTACCTCATCCATTCACAGCAAACACAAATGAGTGGAGGGGATCAGAGTGTGAAAATGAGGTTTGTGGATCAGGCAATAGACAAATTATGTCAATGATGTGCTTCAGCATACCTTTCTTCTCAGTAACCCCAAATTATACTGCATTGTGAAGTACATCTATGGAGTACTCTTTATCTGAAGCCCATCACTAAACTAGTTGAACAGGAAACCTTAGGATACCCCTCCCACTACATCGAGACACTTATGATGATTTCTCTTTCACCCAACTGTATAAGAATGTCTTTCAACCGAGTTTTGATGGGTTTTTCCATAACTATCCCCCCCCAATTTTTTAAAACGAAGAATGATGTTCTCCTCCTTTCTTGGGCAAACGTAGAAAGGGGGAGCGAGAGTCTTTCATGACCTCCCCAACCTTTACTGAGACTGGCAAGAGGACTGTGGTCTTAATGACACACATTTACACAGGAACACACGTACATACAAAAACACACAAAGCTGCTGCACTTTCAGTTAGAAAAGAAATTAGGTCATCTTCCCCCACCCCTCACAGGACAGATCTTATAAAAGATATGTAAAATAAAGGAACAATACTCATAAAATATCTATTACTATGGCAAAGCTTTTGTCAATAAGCCTCCAGAACTTTAAATGAAGAGAATGGCTTCACAAAATGATAGTCCAAGTTTCCACAGTGTGGGCACTGCTGAACATTGCTGTATTCCGAGAAATACTGCATCCCAATCCGTACATCTATAACAGGTTTCCCACAATGTTTACAGTTCAGTCGAGCCTGTACAGGACACAAAGAGGAAAGATAACAGAAAGTTTGCTAAAAACACAACATGCCATTTGAGATGCATTTCTAAGTACAATATTCATGCATGTCCTATATCCAGAGCAGAAAGGGCATATATCAGTTAAATTTGGCATGAATCCTTATCTTTCAAAAATTAACAATAAACACTCTGATACGATAGATTGTATAGCTACAATCAGATACACTCTGATTAGATAGATTTGGATCAGCAGTTCTCACTGTACTCTTAAAACAAGATACAAACCTGTTTCTACAAATTCCTACTAGATAGATGTATGTACCCGTGTTTTCTATTCTAAATGCAAAAGGTATAGCGAGATTTAACAAAGTTTGAAGATTTTATGGATATTCTGCCATCTCAGGCTGGGTTGTCATTGTTTTAATACATCTGTCACTTTTTCAGGCATCTATCAACCAATAATGACTGCTCATTCCAGCAAGTGACCTGAAACAAAACTTTCTTGACAATTTGCAGATAGCTTTAAAATATTCTGTCTCTCAAGGTAAAGGAAAGAGACAAGCAGCCGATCGTAACTGAGATACTAAGGGCACAATCCAGAAAGGGGGCAGTGAGGAGTTCCCTTACTGGGCTGCCTCAACTCTTCTGAATCCAGAGCAGAAAGTTATGCTGCATCCAGAGTCAGGAAGCCTGGGCTGCCCTGACTTCTCCAGAGCATGCTCAGTAGGTACCAAGTCAGTGATACCAGGGAGGGCTTACTCCCGAGGAGACCCTCCCTCAGATCACACTGAACAAGGAACAGCTGTGGTGCCTGCAATATAAGGATCCCTGATGAGAAGCCAGTACAGTCTATAGTGAATACAAGGGGCTTCTTGGAGTGACCTGCGGTATCTGGGATTAGTGGGCTGCCATACCCTGAAGTTTATAATAAACTGGGCTTATTTCTAAGGAAGCCTGTCAAGAATTCAGATGTTTAAGAGTTCCATTTAATTTGTTTCCTTGAACTAGCTAGCATGCTTAGTGAAAGCACAATTATCAATGTTAAATCAATACATTCCAGTGACAATCTGTCTCAATAGCCTAGAGGCTGCAGAAGAGACCAAAAACTACTACTGGACAGTCCCGAGTAGAGTTTTGGTTTCCTAATAATTCCATGACACTGTGCCACATTTTTTGCTAATGTAGGTCATCTGAAAAGAAATAAGAAACCAAGTTCTATATTATGAATGCTTGGAGCAGCGGCTTCCAAAGTTTTTGGCACAGAGGCCACATCATCTGTCCGACATTATGTCAGGGGGCCAGAAAACTAATTTACATTTCAATTTGAATACATTTACATAAATTTACATATAAGAATGTATTGGAGTGTATATTTACATTCCAATTTACATATAAGAAAATTTACATGTAAGAATGTATTGAATTACAAGGCTTGCCGAAGGGCCAGATAGAGGGGTCTTGCTGGGGGCTGCATTGAAGTTTGCCAAGGACTGCATCTGGCCCCCGGGCCAGGGTTTGGAGACCTCTAAATACTAAATATTTAGTATTTGAAGGGTTTGGAGACCTAAATACTAAATACTTATACTAAGCCTGAGTATAATGTGTGGTTGCTAAGAGAGTTTAAATGCTAAGAGAGTTTAAATCTGTGTTTACATCTTTTTTGTTTATTAAAGTAGTTACCCTGAAAATACTTATGTGCTAAACTTAAAAGTAGTAGATAAACTTAGCAAAAGAAAACAGAAATCCTCCCAGTTGGAATGTAATAAATGAGGAAAGCTTTCCATGATGCTTCTGCAGCAATTTGTATATCATTTTATTTAACTGACAAGCCCCCAAAGGGCATTCCTCATGATGTGATATACGGTATGTAATATATATGATGTGATTATTTTTTGCATAACAGACATTGTTTTCCACCAATAAATATTGGGGAAATGGGGGGGGGGGATGAGGAATAGCAACTCTTTTTTTTAATTTAACAATTTTATTCAAAATTTTTAGATATACATCCAAAATAACAATATGCCAATATTACATCTATAATACAATCCAATATTCAATCCAAAATTTTATTCTCTATTCACACTTTAGACTTCCCACAGCTTCCCCCTCTCCCCTCTATATAACATTAGAGGAATAGCAACTCTTTTATCTCTTTAAGTAATTTTTTTGCATATTTTTATAAAAGAAAAAACAGCAATTAGAGCTCAAGAAATGCATTATCCTCCACCAGCAGCAAATATACTTTTAACATGCAAAGAAATACAGTGACTAGATGACTGTGTTATGAATTTTATAGCTTGCTCTAATTAGGTATGCTTAATCACATGATTTTAAAGGTTTTTAGGCATGTCTAATTTTGCCCAGGATTGCTGGTTTTGTAACAACAGTAAAGGTGATTTCATCCACATGTGGCAGAAATAGGGTGCAATCCAGAGTAACTATGGGAGTCCTTGCTCCAGTGTAAGAACAATTTACTCTGGATTGCAATATGAATTTCCCATAGGTTTTCACTACGTAGTGCAGTAACTACGGGTGCACATAATGTCTCTTACGTGCTCCCATAGTTACTCTGGATTGTAGGGCAAATGTTCTGCCCTACAAGGAGGCACAACCCTGACCCAACTCCCAAATCTACTGATGCATTACATTAAATTCCAAAGTCCCCTTTGCGACCTCAAGCTCCACATTTCTTCCTGCTTCTGGTCTTAGGCTAAAAGGAATATCCTCTCTTCCAGTGCATACACACCACAAATAAACATAAGGAAAAGCTTCCACTTCCTGCTGCTGCTTTATCAACAAGCCCATTTTCCATCAACTGTGTAATAAATATTATAGGTTTGCCATGGAGAAATGCTATTGGGCTACCTCAAAGCAGTTTTCTCTTGAAATTCTGATGATGCTCTTAGGTTGCATTCACTTACTCTCAGGG
Organism: Cryptoblepharus egeriae; assembly: GCA_030015325.1. Taxonomy (NCBI): domain Eukaryota; kingdom Metazoa; phylum Chordata; class Lepidosauria; order Squamata; family Scincidae; genus Cryptoblepharus; species Cryptoblepharus egeriae. Next base: position 179,125,829 of record JAREYC010000001.1, on the reverse strand, counting down.
CAGTTTCATTAAAGCCAACAAAAATTATTTCTAAGTAAAAATGCATTGGATTGCACTGTTAATGTATGTGTTTCTAAATTCAGAAGGATTCTTATTTCAAAATATCGGTCAGAAAACAGAAATTTTCCTGCAAAGTAACTGGTGGTAAATTGGATAAAAATTATAATTTTCTACTATCAGTCCTAGGTTTCCACAGAATATAAACATCTCTAGATATCACATTTTCAAACACCAAATAATGCTTGCAGTTTTCTTTTTTCCAGTCATTTCTGAACTAATTCTATTGGCCATATCAATAAAGTTCAAGTAAAACCTGATCTTGTTTTCTAATACAGACCTGGCAACAGGGAGAAGCTGCTAGAATATCGTAAGTGTACATGGTTCCCAGTTGATGCCAGCTTCCATCCCACCGAGACTTGCACTTTATGCAGATAATTTTGTGAACACCTTCTAAACAGTCTACACAAACAGCATACAGGTGCATAAGTCTTCCTGTGGAGAACAAAAAAAGATTTTTAAGGAAAAGAGACACTTGTAATTATATTATGCAATAAGTGACAGTACTACAAGACCACTGTAAATCACATGGGTAACATTTTCAGTTAGAAAATGCAATGTGCATTCTGCAAAAATGGATGTTCTCGTTACATCTCAAGACCTTTTAAAAGGGAAGAAATGCAAATGTTAAAAATGGGACTTCCCTGAGTCAGCCTGGGGGCATGCTGAAAATGAGATAGAGTGTTACTGTTGGCAGTGGCTCTGCTGATACCCTATATACCTTTCTGACTTCAATCCACCAACCCAGGTCCAGTTGGACCATATGAATGCATAATATCAGCTATATATGTGTGTGCTTTTACAACTTACAAATAGACGTGGAAGAAACAGCAGATGGGAGAGGGAACCAAGGCAGGGAAAGAATGTGCTATTGTATCATGTACATATACATGGGCTTAGTTTCAATAGGGATTAGTACAATGTAGTTGTACCTCTGGCTTCATGGAAAAGGTAGAGTTTGAGGAGGTAAGAATAGTGGCATAACACAGATGATCTGGTAGATAAGATATAGCAAAGGAAAAACGATGTATTGATTCAATGAAAAAGACCTTCGAAGAGATAAGGATAGTGGACCTGCAGATCTGACGGTCGACAGGCAGGAGTGCAAAGGGATATGAAAGCAAAGCACACATCCAGTACATTGTAGTTGTTCTAACTGTTGTTTTGTACCTTGCAGCTTAATGAAATTTTAATTTAGGAGCTTTTACTGAATTTATGATTCTACTTATCATCATCATATTTATTTTCACACAGTTAGATGTTATTGACCAGTGACCTGGGATGCATGGTGTTTTATGTTATTTTGATGTAATATCGTCACAAGTTTATTTATTATTATTATTATCTAATAATGTCAGTAAAAAGTAGTTCACAATGCAGTTTACATAGTAAAATCCCCCAGGCTCCCCTTAGGCCATTGCAAGGGACTTGCACTGGCCTAGTGGAATTGCAAAAGTGCCATAAGACAATTTGTGCCGGGGGACCAGTTAGGCCAGTGTCCTAGACAGATGAAGAAGGTTGCTGTTGACAACTTGACTGAGCAAGTCTTGAGGGCAGGCAGAGGGAGAGAGGGGAGCCGTCCAAGATCCAACTTAAGGGCAGACAGGAGCAGCATATCACCACTCCTACTTGGACTCAGACCATCTCCAGAGATGGATTAAATCCAAGTAGATCCATACAGGCGGCTGCAGCCTTAAACTGGGGTAGGGGAGAAGCCTCTCCACCCCAGAGTTGCTCAGCACACCAGCTTCTATCACTTGCTCTGGATACAGCGCAGGTATATCAGCTTGCCTGTTCCGGCAAAAAAGAGGACTGCACTGTAAATCAGTTAAGTGGCTTCCTGTCCCAAAAGGGCTCACAATCTTGAAAAAATAAGATAAACCAGCAACCGCCATTGGAAAACTCACCATACTGGTGTGAGGATACACACTTGCTCCACACACCTCACTAATTATAAGACACCATTTTAGAAAGTGCTTCCTGGTCCAGTTAGAATTTTAACATATATGCAGCCCCAAGAACTTCATGCTGTCTGGTGGCACTTAAAAGAACTCAATAAAAATAAATAATAATGAGTATATAAGTACTCCACGTTATCCACAAGGGTTCTGTTCCAGAATCTCCCGAGGATAAAAGATCTATGTACAAATAAAACAATGTGAAAATAGGTTTAAAGACCAAACCCATGTATAAAAAATTTGTGTATAACAAGGTTGGACCTGTAAAGGGTATGCTAAAGTTTAGTTCTAGACATTTAATTTTAGTAACAAAGATAAACGTATTTAAAAATAAAAACTGACTAAGTTATTTTAATTAAATGAATACTGCAGAAACAAAAACTGTCAACTCAGATTATTATTACAGTAAATCTCAGAAAACAGGAGTACTAAAACAGACAAGCCAGTGTGGAATAGTGGTTAGAATACTGAGTAGGGGGTAGAATGTTAATACCCATATAAAGATCCTCATTCATCCATCAAGCAATCATCCACAATATTGACCTGAGGCCACTCAGCTTAACCATACTTCACCAATTTGCTGTTAAACTGGAAGGGGACCATAATACCATTTTAAACCAATGAAGGAAGGGGTTGGATATTAATATTTAAATTACCTTTTTGTTCTATATTCCATTTAGCAGAATTGTTTCTAAAACATCTGACAGTACAATCCTCACTAATTGTCTCACTGCATGTCTACTTAGAAGTATATCCCAATTCAAGAGGACTTACTTCCAGATAAGCATGTATAGGATTGCAGTCTAAATAGAACATATATGCAATCTCCTTTAACTCAGTCAGTCAAACCTCATTTTTCCATGCTCATTCAAAGTGCAAGCCCCAATATCTCTGTCATTGTACCTAATTAGCTCAATTCTAACACTTTTAAAGTGATCAGTGACCTTTAAAGAGAGAATATTCAAAATCTGGTTCAAAAAACCTCATTAACCTTAAAAAAGAAAATAAAAAAATACTGAAATCTGTCAGGCTCAGTTAGTCAAAGCTAGCCTGAGAGACAACCCTGTACAAACCTATGAAGTTTTGCAAAGTATCAAGTTCAGTCAAAGTTTGTCTGAGAGGCTAGGAGGGTCACTACTGCACCCCAATCAGGGAGTGGGAAAACTGACTAGGGGGGTTTCAAACAGCACCTAGAGACAGGCCTCTTGGCCACCTTGGCAAGGAGAGGGGAGCAAGAACAACTTTGCTGTGCCTGTCTGAACAGATTCGACTGTGCCTGCATACAAGCAACAAGCATGAATTACTTGTAACATCAGCCCAATCTTATTCCCCGACCAATACACCAGCATCAAAATAGCTACCACTGAATCCTACAAGAAGAACAGTCTGGGAAGTCCCCAGTTACGGAGAGCAGCAGCTTCAGGAGTAGAGGCAGGGCTGACTCCCTCTTGCACCCTCATCTGCTGACAGGCAACTGCAAGACTAGCTGGGCAAAGGAGTGGAACCTACTACTGCTATACAGTCAACCCCAGGTGAAAAGGATGATGAACGGTTGGCAACAATATCTCTGCTCCTGGAACTACTTCCCTCCTTAAAAAAAACAAAGAGCAGGCAGATAGAGCAGCAGTGCAGGAGCATAGCCCTTCTCTCCTCTGCCAGTGCTCTCCATGATCCTGACAATATACCTGCCTGATCGGCCTCTCCTCTTCCTCCTCCGAATGGTGACAGCCACCCAGTCCAGCAGGAAATATTAAGTGAAAATGTGTCCTTACAACAAAAATTGGCACTTTTAAGATTGAACATGCCACTAGTCAAACACCAGTAATGTTGTTCATGGGCAGATTACATTCATGCTTGGACCTGTTAAAGCTTATTTGCAAATATATGTTAGCAATCAACAATTTAACCAAGCACTTGCAAGGTAATATATTGATCCTTATAGTGTCTTGACGTAAATAGAAGATTCTTTGTGCAGGTATCACCTGATAGAACTTGGTGGTGTCCTGTTGATCAATTACAGACACCTGGAATAAACTCAGCAAGAACTACAAAAACAAACTCCTCAATAACATTCCATGATGCCATCTGTAATACTATAGATAAGAAATTTTCATACAGAGCCGTCACAAATCCCAACCCAAGGACTTTTGTCTTTGTCCTATAAGAATCTGGGAGGTGGGAATGCAGCAAAACAATCCCCATGATTGTTTCATGTAGCATTTATGTCTTTATGTGAGACATAACCTACTTCTAGGGGCCCCACTGGGATTCTTTTACTTACAAGACAAAGCAGCCTCTTAGTGGTACAGAGAGCCCCATGGAAGCCTCTGTAGGGTTCTCCAAGCCATGTGAAATGTGAAAATAATGATGTACAACCCACTTCTGGTTTCGCAATCACAAAATTGCAGTTAAATTGCAAAACCGTTAATTTCACATTCTCTGTGTTTGGGGGAGCTCTGAGGAGGCTTCTATGGGGTTCCTTGCACCCCAGGAGGCTTCTGCTTCCTCTTGTATATAAAAGAGCCCATGGTTGCTTTGCAATCCGAGTGATTGAGCTATTTTTCCCCTTCCTTACAAGGTCTTTTACTGCAGCTCCTGAACTATGGAAGAGTTTGGGAACCACAGTCAAAGATGGATATTGGAATCTTATATTCCTTTGCAGGAAATGTTATCGTGGAGCTTCATTTGGGGCAGTGGTACTTCAACTTTTTCAATCAGGACCCAGACTGTCGAGGAGCCATTGGAAGCAATGTCATGACCAGAAATGTCATCATCTGAACTTACAAAAGAAAAGAGGGGACGACCATATCCATCAAACAACTTCAGAGTCTTGAAATGTGATATGCACCATCTGCCACTATAAAACATTTCTTAGACTACTGTTGGGGACATCTATGGGGGGGGGGTAAATGTTATACAGTGGTGTCTAATGTAACAAATTTAATTTGTTCCGGAGGCATGTTTGTTATATGAAACATTCTCTACATGAAGCTGATTTTCCCATAGGGAATATTGGAAACTCAGATGATTGGTTCCACAACCCAAAAAATATTCATATAAAAATATTAACTACATGTAAAAATGATGACAAAACACTGGAACTGAATTCAAAACATGCATTCAATGTGCATGATCCTATGAAGTCTATTTAGGCTGCAAAAGTGTCCTAAAGACACTTCCCTGGGAGTAAGCCCCCTTAACAAAATGGGGCTTAATTCTGGGTAGACATGGTTAGGAGGCTGCAGTCCAAAACAAAGTGTCTCCCAACTTTCCTGAGCCTCTCTCCCCCCTACTCCCTTCTGGCTAGGCCTAGGGAGCCCTAGGGACTTCTCTACTGCTATTCTCTCCCTCTGCCCATGGACGCCTTGCCACTGGAGGAACAGCACAGAAGTGTTGCTTTCGCTATGGGCAGGTGTGCTAAGCAGCCCTGATGCTTTTTAAAAGGTCTGCCGACCAGCGTGTCTGTGCCAACTGCCAATGAGTGTGTTTGTTACGTGAAGCACAGTTTGATATGTGAAGCAGAATCCTAGAAAAATTTTTGCTACATGAAACATACTTTATGTGAGACATAACCTAGCACGATACCATAGTCTTTGAAGACTGACAGAGGCCTGCTTTAGTTATGTGAGGCTGTATATTGAATATGTATACACTATACCACTGTATATATAATATTATATAATATAATAATATAATATAATAATAATATAATATAACAATATACCACTGTATATTGAATATGCCTCATGGCCAAACCAGCAGCCATTTGTGGAGCACTGACTGCAGGAAGTGGCAGGACTCCCTAACCAATGCCAAAATGCCCAGTACTCATCAAAGTAAGGCAAATGTGGGGCAGGGAGGGTGGTGCAATGGGGATATAGAAGCTGCAGAGGGGGTGAATCTGGTGATGATAAAACACCTTTCTGCTTAAACAAAGTATAATTCCTATCTCATTGACAGACCCATATGCTCTCCAGAGACACGCACAATTAATGCTGTTTTTCTTGTCTGTTCCCATTTCTCTTACCCCCATCTCATCTTTTCTCTCCCTGTTTCTAAACCCCTAGATATGAGCTACAAGCTATTTGTATTATGATTAACCCAGAAAGATGTCTATCCATACCCTTTATGGCTCACTACATGCTTTTGTCAGCAACTAGCCTCTATAAAGTTACTCCTCCAAAAAAGCTGCAGGACTAGATCTTGTACTAGATAATATTAGGATGCTTATCTGAACAAATGCACAGCTTATTCCAAATCTCACAGCAAACAAATCTCTGCAAGTATACTGAAATACAAAATACAACTGTTCTTGTTTGTTCATAATCCATGGGAGAAAGCTTTGTCAGTGTGGAGCTAAAACTGTAGCTGGTCAGTTTCTAGGCTTTGCAGGCTACAATATATTTCATTTAATAATTACCCCTTCAAACATTTTTTTACATCGGTTTTCATCCAATAACTAAGAGATTCATTAGTCTTAAAACAATACATCAAAGAACAAGCTATGCATTACACCATACCATGTGAAGCAAAGCTACTACTTCAAAGGGGGTAATTCACAAACAGAAGCAGAGTGAGGGCATTTCTTTCTCCACCCTTTACTTTATAACCTTTTCACTCATCTTGCTATCCCTTTCCCCACCAAGCATTCCACATTTTGAGTTGTCAGGGTGAACACAGGTATAGAAATGGCTGGAATGATGGGCCCTTCCATACCTAAAACACTGCTGTGCCACAACAAATTCCTCCTTTTCCCAAGCAGCTTCTTCTTGAATAAACGGCTGCCAGGGTGTCACATGCAACAGAACACAGCCAGTCACAGGAGATACAAAACACAGCACCACAATGGAAGAAACTAAACAAAATTGATAAGCAACCAATACCTTGGAGGTGACAGGGAACATCATATTCAATTTCATCGTGTCTTGATGGACTAAGAAACAGAGTTCCATCCACTAATGGAAACTGTTCAAATACTGGCAGTGCCCTGTGGCATAATGCACAGTTGACAACATTTCGGTGACTGGCACTGAGTGCTGCAAGAATGAATTTTCTTAAATCTTCTCCTTGACCGACTTGGGCATCATCTTCCATCCGAACATGGAAAGTATTCAATTTATGACGGGGTATATGAGCAAGGAGTTCAGAGAGATCAAGCCTCCTCAAAAACTGTACAGGGGCATCAAAATGTCCTGATCTATGTCCTTGTAGCCCAGATGTTCCATAATCAAAATGAGCATTCCTGAAGATGCCACTATTGGGCATGTTCTTCCTGTGAGGTTCTAGGTGAATGGCATTCTTTAAAAATTCCCCCAAGTATCGTGAAGAGCGGGGCCCACTGAAATGCGTGGGGGCAAGAACAGAGTAACCAGCTGGAGGAGACTGGCCTGGAGAACCACAGGGAGAACGTATTGGATAGGTACTGCTAGCGGTGCCTTTTTCTTGAGAGTTCTGCCTATCCATTGAATGCCGCCTTTGAATATCATGGTTTAGACCTTTCTGTGGTTTGTTGGCAGGCCTGCATTTTTTAACATCTTCTGAGGACTCCGATGTGGATCTTCCTGTGCTCCTCTCAGACACAGATTTCTTCTTCTTTTCATCCTGCATTCGTTTTACCTGGTACCAATCTGTGTCTTTCTTTAAGTGACCTTGTCCACAGCGACAGGAACAAAACCGAAAGGCAAGATCATATCCTTTCTTTGTCCACATGTTTTGTCGACACTGTTTTTCATTCCAACTCCTGGCTCTCCCAATGCAGTTGAACTGAGCCAAAATGCTGCTCTCCCACTCATAAAAACACTGAAGGTGCATCCACGTACTGTATGGACAATGTTCATTGTTGCATACAACTTTCTGGTAGTCATCCTTCTCTAGATCAACAGGACGTCCAAAGCTACATATCAGCGGGGTAGCACAAGGTGCTTCTAAGGGGGAAAAAGATAAAATGCATCAGTTCTATTAAATGCAACTAAATGTTTGCCTTTTAAAAATTCTTACTACTATGTTGGTGAAGGGTGAAGAGTGAGGATTTAATCCTGAACACAATTCAGGAAGGCTGAAACTCACATAAAGCTTGATAAATATATGCATACTACTCTATGAACAGAGAAATGTTACATGTGTGCAGCAAAGAAACCATGTGTCATATTCTAGAAAAGGATTTTGTTATGCGCCTCAACATCATAAATTAAAAGCACCAGAAGACATGCAAATAGATTGTTGAATGCATTCTAATCAAGGCACAGTGCATTTTAACATTATAGATGATGGTTTCATATAACTGGTAATAAAAATATTTTAACACATTGTACAGTTGGTCCTCAGTATCTGAAAGGAATTTATTCCATCTCTTCAGATAGTAAATTAAATCCATGAAGGCCCTATGTGGTGATTCAGTTGCAGAACAGGGGGCCACCAGTGGCCCTCTGACGGTTGCATGTGGCCTCCTCAAATGCTTCATGGACATGAGTGAAAGGCGCTTCCAATTTGTGACGACAAATTAGGAGTTCCTTCCAATTGCACCCTGGAGATCCTGTGAGGCCCTGCAGTCATGATACACTCCACAGGGCTCATCCGCAGATGAACATAGGCAGATATTCAAATTTGCTTACAAATAAAGAGAGCCCACTATATATAAAATGCTTCCTAGAAATCAGAAAGATTCTGAATATTCTTGAGGAAAAAAATGCTCTAATGCCTTCATTAGTTCAAGACGATAAAGCCCTTCTCCAGAATGTTTTTCATTTTAAAACCAAAGATGTATCAGAAATATGATTAAGCAATCACTGCTATTTTTATAAACAGAACATGGCCATAAAGTTATTTAAGTCAATTTAATTAAATTTGTCTTAATAAAACATTAATGCACATCTACAGACACAGCAAAGTAAAAGCAAACAAATGTATGAAGTTCCTTCCAAGCTCTGTGATGTAATAAAATGCCTTGCATTCCGATTTCCCTTGGCTTTTAATACACTTGAACAACTTCAGTCGGTTAACCTTCCTGGCACAGAACTACACATCCTAATTAACACAATGCTAAAAATCCCAAGCAAATAACAGAAATCACACCTGTGAAGTTAGCAGTATCTTCAGGGATAATAATAGAAATCAGGAAATAATTTGGGTTAATTAAATATTTCTCGAATAAAAATACCATGCAAAGTAACTCAGGTTCAATTAATTCAGATCACAAGCCATAAAAATATTAGCATTCAAGAATAAGACATGCACAGAATGCTATTCCACTTTCTACACAATGCCAAAAGTTATAATTACAGCCCAATCCTATTCTTGTGCAGCACCAGCACAATGGCTGCTGTGCCTTTAACTGTTACGAATATGCCATAAAGCACATTTACATGGACTAATGAGTAGGGAACATTGGTGAGAAGTCCCGTGCCATCTCTGAATACAAACTGGTAAGTTTAGGGTTGAGCATTACAAGAGTGAGGAGGGAGAATGAAATGGAAGTATTGAGGGAGTTTCGGGGAGGGGAGGTGCAGTTCAGTTCCAGGAGAGGTGGGAATGTTACAGGAAGCCTCCACAATATCCAATTCCATTCCCAGGCCAGAAAGCCCCAGACTGGGAAACTTGCACCAATGATTCAGCGTATGCAGCTTTGAGTAGCCCTGTTGGGCAGGCTAGAGCATGAGTAAAGGAACATTTCTTCCCTTACTCTGTTTCACTGCTGGATAGAGAATTGGCTGCGTGGCCCTGCTGCTCCAGCACTGGATAGGACTGAGCAGCCCACTGCAAAGGTGGTGATGCAGTGTAGGTCATATTTTCCAGGTATTTTAGAAAAACCAACCTCAACTCTACCTCTAAGCGAGCCTCTATTTGAATATAAAAATAAAGCATAATCTATAATGAGAATCAACTGTGGCATATTTATTTACCAAACTTCTATACTACTTTTCTCCCTGAAGGGCAATCAAAGCAGCTTACAAAAGAATCATAAAACCATACTTAAAACAGTAATTACAATGAACCATTAAAATACATTTTTCTAAAGGTTGTGTAAAATTTAACCAGTGTGACAATATACATCCATAATTTAAAAGGCAGTGAATTCAGAAGGGTTAAGCCCCTCTGGGAAGTCTCTAAGGAGAGCGCAGTTTGTAAGCTAAGAGGAGGGAGTTCAGCTGATAAAGCTGGTAACATTATGGAGAAGGATCTATTTCTTGACACCTTGTTCTTGAAGTAGGCCACCAGTGTATGCCAGATACAAGGAAATATAGGAAACAAGTACAGCAATACCTTGCCATTTCATTTAGGGACCAGAACCCAAATGGAAGTCAAAAACAGATGGACATGAAAGCATAGCCTTATTTAGCTTGCAAACTTATTTTGGCCAGTGAAAAACATAGCTAATTGTATAACATACAAATGCACGTTAAATAAAAATAAAAGAAAAACAAACGTAAGAATATCAATAAATGTCATGGAGGACTGGATGAAATCTGACAAAAAAAGGAAAGCATCTGGACAAAATTTTAAGAGTGGTTGAAAAGGCAAAATAATGAAAGTCTAAATGGAGGGGTCTCCAAACATTTTGGCAGGAAGGCCACATTTCTCTGACAAAGTGACATGGGTCAGAAAACTAGTTTACATTTCAAATTTGAATAAATTTACATATAAGAATGCTTTGGAGTGGATTACAAGGCTAGCCCAAGGGCTGAATAGAAGGGTCTTGCCAGGGGGCCACATTGAGGCTTGCTCAGGGCCAGGGTTTGGAGATTCCTGGTCTAGTGGCTGAGAGTCATATGTGCTCTCCGAGACATTTGGTAGGCCACTGTGAAATAGAGGAAGTTGGACTATATGGGCCTTTGGCCTAATCCAGCAGCGCTTTTCTTATATTCTTTATGGCAGTCACAAAAGGTGACATGTCATTAAGTGCAGCCTGGCATGTTACAGGAAGTAAATGCATCAGCAAAGCAGCTAACTTACCAGGTAAGTAAGTTAGCAGAGTAGGTTGAAGGGAGGCAGAAAGAGGTGGGGAGGAAGGTGGATTGGATTAGGGTTGGGAACAGGGCCAGAAATTTCCTATACCCTTTCCCAGGTCTACTCGGACTTACAAAAGCAAAACCAAAATTGTCTTCTGGGGACTTCCTAAGGCTGTCAAGGCCTACAGATTGGGTCACCAACCTGGCACGTCTAGCAGGCCTCCAGGGACATCACAAGATGAGGTGCAGTGCAGGGAGTTCTGGGAATCCCTATAAAAGCTGAACCAGCATAGTTATTTGGCTCTCGTCACCTCTCCTATTTTCAAATGGAAATAGGAAACTTCTTTCACTATATTCTTTGGTCCATCGCTTCCCAAATTTACCCAGCCAATAATGTTCTTCCTCAGTGCTGGAAACCCAGAAGTAAATGGAATGATACACTTATGTGATGGTCTCACTGCCATATATGGGTCTGGAGGCCTGCAATGATCCTACAAATGGTTGTAAGAGGCTCTGGAACAGCAGACTTTATGAGCAGCAGAAACAGCACACAGAAGCTTAGCCTCCTATCATCATTTGCAGGGTCTCATCACTGTCTCTCTGCCAGGCAATGGGCATCCCATAACACCCCAATTAGTGTCTTGCAATTAGTGTCTCCACGAGTCATGATACACAGGGAATTCCTGCTTTAGTCCATAAATTACAAAAACTGTTCTAATATGCTCCTTATTTTTCCTCTCTCGAGAAACAGATCCAAGGGCAAATTGTGCTATTGTCCTAGACCAAGATTTAGTCCAGTTAGTGTGCCATTGCACACTGGTGTACTTTGAATAGTTTACAGGTGTGCCAAGGAAATCCGATACTAATTAGGGCCTTTTAAGGAATGTCAGTCCCTCCCACCAGCAGCATGGTGTGCCATGTCAAAAACTAATTGTGTATCTTGTCAATTTCACTGCCTGGTGAGATGAAAGTGGCTGAAAACATAGACTTGGACACACGTAACCAAAAAACCTCCTTTACCAAGCTGCTGCCCCTTGCTCCATATCAACACCACCCAATTACAATCAAATCAACTGCCAAGTTGGTGATACTAACTTCCATCTTCTATTTCAGATCAAAAGACATCAACCACCAGCTTCTTTGAGTTCTCCGCCAACACCAACAGTTCTATGATCAATGCAGCAGTGCTACTGAATCTGCAGCTCAACTTCTTCCTTTCATCCTTTCCCTTCCAGAATGGCATTACAGCTATATTTGGATTGCACTATGTTTCCAGTGTTTGCACCCTAATAATCCTACACTCCATTAATTACACACATACATACTGTCTTCCCTTCCCACCTCTCTCATTGACCCCCTCCCAATCCTCCTTAGTGATTTCTCCCCTTATATCATGGACCTGGCGGCCGAATTTCTGTCAGCTGTCTCCATGGGAAATCATAATTCCCACCCTCTCCTTACCCAGCTTTAGATTTGGTTAATCTTGCCTTATTGTTTAGATTTATTAATTTTGTTACACTGAATTGTGCTGTCTGTGGTCAATCCTCTTGTATTCTGATGCCAATAAAGGATATGTTATGTTATGTGACATACTGTCTTTCCCACTGAGTTTAATAGTCTGGTTAACACTTACTCCCAGCATATCGCCCCTGCTTATAACTAGTGCTTTCCAAGCCAATCCTTACATTCCTGAATGTGATTGCCCGCTGCAGAGTGGTCTGCATCAAAGATTTTGGGTATACAGATGGGTGTCTATGTCTGCAGATCCAATATCTGCAATTTCACTTATCCGTGGATATAGATATGAGGGAACCCCTGTACCCCACCTGTCCATTACAAGTATGTTTAATATAGTTATGTTCAAAGTACAAGTGCTTCTTGCTTAACTTTCTTCCATAAGTGAAGAACCAAATGTGCAGGCAACCAGCTAGCACAGGAAAAGGAGAGCTCCTGCTTCCTATTAATCTTTCTGTAACTTGGAGGCTTGTTACCTTGTGCAGTTCTTCAGTTAAGGAAAAAAAGCTAAGGAAGAAGAACCTGCACTATTACAGATAACAAAGGTATTTGTATTGGGCATATGGGACCACTATTTAACTGGTGTTCCCCTGTTCTGTGGTTTCTTTATTTGTCCAGGTGAGAGAATGGAACCCCATGGACACAGGAACCACCTGTATCTGTAATTCCTCAGGTTGATGACAATGTCCATGTTCACTGAGGAAAAGGAAATCAATGTTGCATGGAATATCTCTTCCCACTCCAACAGGCACTCTTCCCACTCCAACAGGGTGGAATAGGTTCAGTTTAGACATGTCAAATCATTATGTGCAATAACTTCAATTTAAAACTCAACCCACAGTATGCACTTCCTAATATACAAGACCAACAAATCATGCACTTGATTTGAGCTTTCATTTTCTGTTCTCAAGGCACTCTGTTTCATCAGTTCACTCCTATTCCCATGCTGTAGAAGACTACTGAGGCAGAATGACAGTCATAATTATCTTTTGTGTACTCAGACCATTTATAAAATCATAGCTAACAAACCATTTTCAATGCATGGTTTCAAACTCTGGTTTGGGGAGTAATTGAAAGGATATTTCAACCTTTTTCATCGCACAGAAGAAGTTCTGCTTCAATGAGAAAGTTTAACTATGTCAGGGCACCATGATTTCTTAGTACAATAAAAAGCCAGAGAGAACCACAGAATTACATAGTCCCTTTCTGGCCCACTTTCCCTCTAGCACATGAGAGAATAGTGAATGCTTCTTTCAGTATAAAGTAAGCTACACTATGGTTTATTTAAACCACTGTCTAGTAAAACAAACCATCATCAAACTATAGTTTCAAACCCTGATTCATTATCCAACTGTGGTTTGAATTCCTTGAGTTTATGCAGTGGTTTTCTTCAAACTGAAAATGGAAGCTTTTTATTTCATTCATAAGCAGCAGAGAAGGCAAGAGGGAACATGCAAAAATTCAGCTCAATCCCAGCCTTACTTTTTTGTGCGAAATCATGGTTTTCAATTATTTCTGAACCTGACCTCTGGCTTTATAAGGGTGTCAACCAACAGTGTCAAATTCTGCACTTAAGTTTTTTTAAAAAAATTCCTGCTGAAATCTCTTGGATAAGTAAGCAATTTGACAAGTATTAAAAAATAATATCATGCACATAGAAGCTTAGAAGAGTTGCACTGTGTACCTCTCAACATGCATGAACGCACACATTTCAAAAGTTACATGAACATGTTTAGAAACCTGAATTTTAAAAATAAAAGAAAATTGCAGTTTTATTAGGAACATCTGAGCAGTAACAAGAACATTAATTTCTCACAGTACAATCCTATGTATATCTAAAAGTTGTGTCTCATTATCCATTGCGATTCTGTTAAAAGCCATGTCCAGATTTCTTGCTCCTTTACTGTTACCCCAAAATACATTGGTACATATATTACGCTGCATCAGTCACTAGAGTGAAAACTGAATCTCTAATGGTATGAAATTATTCCATAAATTTCCATTACTTACCATATGTAGTGGCTGAATGCAGTATAACATCTATACCAACGCATTCTGGAGCAACAATAGAAGGAAGAAACCTGGAAGTGATTATTTAAAGCCATCTTTAACCCTGAGAAGTTCGCAATCAGTGTGGTTTAATAATACAACGGTTGGAAATTGAATGATTTTTTTCATTGTTACAAAGCATTGAAAGGTGGACACTGGTATCAGCAGTGAATCAAATTACTGGATACTGGATGGATCAGTGAATATTGAAGTCCAGCTCTACTCATAAGTTCCACTAAACTTACTCCCATTTAAGTGTATGTAGGATTGCAGCCAGGCAGCCCAATCCTAAGCTTCCTATCGCTCAAAGGAAGAGCAACACCAAAATGGTGACTGCTGTATACTTTCGGCCACTGGGAAACTGGTGCATATGCTGCTGTATGCTGTGGCCACTGGAGATCTCCTTGGGGAAAGGGGACATTTATCCCCTTTGCCTGAGTAAGGTTGCAAAACCCTTACTCATGGGAGCTTCTCAATGGGCTCTCATGAGACTTATCAAGTCTGCGCTGGCTATTTTTCACTGGGAAATGATCAGTGGCAAAATATGCAATTATGTTCCTTATTTATGTGTCATGAAGAAAGCACTAAGTGCTGCTGTGTTGGGCTTATGTTATGTGTTGGCTAAGTGCTGCTGTGTTGGTCAAAAAATTTCCTGAGCCAGATACATGGAACACAGGCTCTTTAAAGTCTATTGCAAGAAAACAGAAACATGTTAATATTAATGAATAACAGTTGTTATTTTCCAAAATGTGTCAGAAACAATTTATTCCTGAAGTGACAAGAAAAATTAGAACAGTTGGAGAATTACAAAATCAG
This sequence comes from Cryptoblepharus egeriae, assembly GCA_030015325.1. NCBI lineage: Eukaryota > Metazoa > Chordata > Lepidosauria > Squamata > Scincidae > Cryptoblepharus > Cryptoblepharus egeriae. Next base: position 179,110,489 of record JAREYC010000001.1, on the reverse strand, counting down.
CACACTGAATGCAACTTCAGGGCACCTTGCATGTGACCTATATTGAGTGAAATTTGCAGATCTGGGGTTATTTTACTAACGTGACAAAACCTTACTTGCCTAGGAATGTCAAAGTTTTGCAATGCTTATTTATATAATCTAAAATGGCACTTTCTGCAAAATAGCTGTGAAGAAATGCAACAGGTCTTCACAAGAATACTTTACTCAAGTCTCGTAAGAGCCAATGTAAACGTGTTGATACAGCCCTCTCACAGCCTGTTATCACCTGAAAATTACTTTAAGCGCGCCAAGCTGATAGGTTAACTTAGGACACGGGTATTTGGATAGATTGACATTTGTTGGTTGGATGGGCAGTTACGAAGAAGGTACAGGGACCATTAACAGAATTGCACCATATGCTGTTTCCATTTTTTAAAATCAGTAGCTTGCCCATATACAGTCCACCCACTATTGAAGTTATTCAATAACTTCATTCAACCTTACACATTCCATTTTTAAAAACAGTAGCCAACTAGGACTGTCAAAATTATGAGTACAGTAGATATATAGGGAAAATCAAAGTTTCTCATTAAAAAGACATATGCAATCAACATATTTCAATACATAAAAATTGAGGTAGTACACAGTCATATCTTGAATAACGTGTACCCAAATTGTTGAAAACTGCCTGAAACAGCATTATATGAAATATTATTTATCCAAACAGCAGGAAAAGGGAATTGACTAGTCTAGCATGCACTGCTTCCACTGGTTAGGGAGGAGGTCAATTACACTAAGACAAGTTCTATAACAGATCAGTGTTAAAGGACGCTGTGTCATGGAAGGTATAGCTATACTTTTACAATCTTAAACAACTACAGTCCATTTCATGATGCTTACAGGCCAAATGTTGTCCCAAGAAGCAATTTATCTGCCCCCATTATAATTGGGTTTTTTCCAGCTTTATAATTAAACTGTCTCATACTTTACAACAAGAAGTGTTGTATCTTGAAATGACATACCTTGAACAAGATTTGCACATTTATCTCTTCTTTCATTTGCGGCTAATGAATTTCTGTTTCTGACCATCATGTGCTTAACTAATGATGCCACTTTCTGCTTTATCATGTCACATCCAACCCTCCCTATTCTAAACACTAGCGAAAGCAATGTTGGCAGGATTCAGAAATACACAGTAGCCTTTATAACAAGGATAGGTTAATGGCCCGTAAAATATTGACAGAAAATCTTATTCCAGATTTGATTAACCAAGCATCTCTCTGTAGCCTACCATTTTTGGTCAAACATTAATATAATACAGCAGTACAATTAAGTGTGTATACTACAGTGAATATTAACTATTAAAATAACAGTAAATAAGTTTTATGTACAGTGGTGCCTCATGTAACAAATTTAATTCGTTCCAGAGGCATGTTTGTTACATGAAACATTCTTTATGTGAAGCGGATTTTCCCATAGGAAATAATGAAAACTCAAACGATTGGTTCCACAACCCAAAAAATATTCATATAAAAATATTAACTATGTAAAAATGATGACAAAACACTGGAATTGTATTCAAAACACTGTAATATAACACAATTAACTGTAATAAAACACTGTTATTTACTGTATGTAAATAAAACAGACTCTGAACTGAGTGGGACTTACTTAACACAATGCTTCTTTCAACACAATGGGGCTTACTTCTGAGAGAACATGCTTAGGATTGTCCTCTCAGAGTCAAGTCCTAATTTATGCCCTCTAGACTGGGGATCCCCTGCATGGAAAGGGGGTGATGCTCATTATCATATGAAGTCTACTTAGGCTGCAATCCTAAAGACACTTTCCTAGAAGTAGGACCCATTTAACACAATGGGACTTACTTCTGAGTAGAAATGTCTTGTGTCCTGGAAAGAGATTTCCATTGTCCTCCTTTCCCTTGTACCTATCCTAGGGCTTGCTTAGCTACAAGGGAAAGGAGGACAATGAAGAGATCTTCCCAGGACAGGTCCTCTTTATTAGCCTGGTGAGGACATGTCCTAGAAAGGAGGGAGCAGGGATCCCCCAAGCTGGGTGTAGCTAGAGGGGGCACAGGAGGGAGCTGGGATTCCTATCCCAGGGGGATCACCCAAGTCTGGTGATGTAGCTAGAGAGAGGAAGAAGGGAAAGAGAAGGGAAAGAGACTGCAGAGGGAAGCTGTGGAAGGCTCAGGTACCTCTCCAGGCAAGTCAGCTGCCCTTCCCGCCAGCATTCCCTGCAGCCTGATTTACTGAGGCTCTGGGGGCGAGGCCAACTAAGAAGTGCTGGCTAGCAACACTTAAAAATTTAAAGAGCTACTTGCCAGCGTTCATTACCCACAGCAGGTTTGTTACCCAATGCAGGGGCACCATCTAATGGTAAGTTCGTTACCTGGAACATACTTTACCCAAGGTATTCGTTACGCAAGGTACCACTGTACATCTACTCAGGAGTGTGCTCCACTGCATTAAATGGTGCTTACTTATATATAAATGTGCATAGAACTGCAGCCCCAATTACCATGTTAAAACATTCAATAAGGCAGACGTGGTGCTAGTTCACAAAAGCAGCATCATGATGATGCAACATCAATGGTAAGACTTACATGTGAACAAGCATCATATATTTTGTGCCACAAAGAGAACTTTCACATCATCTCAGGCACTGTGCTTTAACACTGCCCACACATTTAGCTATGAATCATCAAGTATTCAGTGATCCAGTCAAATAAACATTCAAGTGAATTGCCTCACCAATACATTAATTTCAGATGATATGAATGCAAATAACTGGGTACAAAAAACTCAAATACTTAACTAAGGAACAACTGGAAAAATATTTAAATTGAGCATAAATGAATGAAACAGAGACAGGTACCTTATAAAACTGCTTAATACTGAGTCACACCATTAGGCCCTCCTGGGGCTTCAGCAGTTCCTATCAAACCACAAATGTTTTTAAACAGTCATCTTCTTCCTTTAGCACTGATTTATTATAGTGCACTTTTAGTCAAAGACCCACCCTAACCAAAGGGAGCAATGTATGTATTCTGGATGAATCAGCACCCACTGGCTCCAACATCAGTTTCACATAGTGCTCCACTTTTGGAGAATGTATCTCCTGTGCTAATCAAGATACTGCTGAACAGGGAGCTTAGAACACCCCAATTCTGCAGAAATGCAGCAAAGGCTTTCTTAAAGTCATCAAAAGTCAAAGATGCGAAGAACCACTGTACAAGATTTGAGTATTTTAACTTGTTTCCTCACTTCCACTTCTTTTAATATTCTCACCCTACCACTTTCAAATATATTCCTGCCACTGTGCGGACAAGAAGCATCTTGGAACATGCAAGCTGGAATTCTCCAGATTATAGCCAAGAGCCTACAAACCACTGAAGTGCTTTGATGACTTCCAGGCAACCTCTGAACCACCAGCATAATTTTTTTTCTCAAACAAAAAAAATAGAAAAAGCCCCAGCAACAAGAATGTCAGCACTGAATTCAAATAAGATGCTCTAACATGAAACCAAGTCTTGCTGGAAAACAAATGGGCTGGGCTAACCACTAGAAATAAATGATGGGTATCTTTCCAATTTTTGAAGCTAATACATTAAGGCTGCAATTCTAACATCCACTTATGCCTGCCTAAGTAATGTGCCGACCTGGGGGTGTCCCAAAAGTGCAGTAAGACACTTCTGCCTCATCCTGAGTGGAGTGGGGGATTACAGCAAAGCGCCAACCTCCCCACACCAAAACAGAAAGATAGCCCAGGTGAGTTTCTTAGGGTTGCACCCTAATGCTTCAATCCCAAACAAACTTAACTGAGTAATTCTTACAGATTGAAATGGGACATTTCAGAGAAAACATATACAGGACTAAGCTATATATTTACAAGTAAGCAGCACATAACTGGCAAAAGGAAGCATATCTCCCACTTGCTCACAGTCCTTAGGCTCAAGCACTCTTACTGAGCCCTACCAGTTTGTGGACAAAAAAAGCAATCTCCCTACTGAGATGCAAAAATAGCTATCCCCACACGCATGAAGCACAGGCCTCATCCAAATGTGCTGAATTGTCAGCATCCACATCCTAAATTTAGTACAAACTATCAACTTGCTATATTCTGTCAGTAATTGGCACTGTGCCAAAAGCTACTCATATGTGACTGCAGATTTAGATGTTATTTGACTGAAGGCGCACATAAAAACCTGCAGATTCTATATTTGGTTCTACAATCTAGCAGGGTAGCAGTTAATGCAGGATTGACTATTTCTTGCACTTCATTATAAGCAGTGGAATAAGTATACACATGCACATGTACATGTGTACACCAAGACATGACGCTGCTCTGCAACAAAATAGTACACCACTGGTTTGCTACCACAATATTACCTACTGCAATTGGCAGAGGCTCCCAAAAAACCTCCCCAATTTAGAATACATTTGACTGCTGCACTGCCTGTTATGAAGGCCAGGACCTATGCTGCAAATTTCAGGCCCAAGGTTATAAAACATGTATAGACTAATGTATGTAGTGCATATTCATGCACTCAACAGTTCCACTGCCCCTCCTACTTAAGCAGCACACTACTATGCCTTCACCCATCTCTGCCCACATGTGCTACATATTCCAACATCCCCTACCTGCCCCACACACCCTATGTGCATCTTTATGTTGCGTGAAATGTGTACACCTGTGAGAGGGTAAAAAAACACAGTCAGAGTACAGGTACCTCAGTAGGCTGGACTGTGGGCCACACTAGTTCTTTGGAGATGGAAGTGCACTGTGGCCTGAATTTTCTTCAAGCTGCAATCCTATAAACACTTCCCAGGGAGTAAGCACAATAATGAAACTTACCTGAGAGAAGGTATGCATAGGACTGGGTTATCTCAGGCTCCTGGGAGTAACCACCACTGACTTATAATGGAATTTACTTTTGAGAATAAGGATTGGGCTTATTGTATAGGATTGGGCAATGTATCCCTATCCCTTATTGGGCAATGTATAGGATTGGGCTCTACGGCTGCAATCCAATGTACACCTTTCTGGGATTAACACCTATTGGACATAATGGGACTTCTGAGTAGTCATACTCTCAGGCTGTCATCCTATCCACATCTGCATAGTAGTAAGCCCTACTGTATATAATGGGACATCTGAGTAGACCTGGCTAAGATTAGGTGACCATATGTCATAACCAAAAATGAGGAAAAGACCCTTTCCCCCCCCCCAAAAAAAAATAAAGGACACCCAAGAAAAATATAGGACATAACATAAAAGCTAAAAGCATTCATATATACTGCTTTCACGTGGTTTAGTTAAACACTATGGCTGCAATCCTAACCATCCTTTCCTGAGAGAATGGCTGTAATCCTAAAGCCAATTTCCTGGGAGTAAGCCCCATTGAACACAATGGGGCTTACTTTTGAGTAGACATGGTCAGGATTGTGCTCTAAGCATCATTGAATACAATAAGAGTTACTTCAAAGTAGACATGCTTAGGACTGCACCCATATTGCTTAATATTAAAGCAATATTGCTTATTATTATTGAATTTAAAACTTTTCCTGCGTGTGTAATTACACGGATTCTGTTAATTACAAGTAGTCTACGTGCTGCCTGCTCATATGTGTAGGAGGAGGGAGAAGGTTTATTTTCTAAGGGGTGACAAAAGAGGACATGTCCTGGAAAAGGAGGACACATGGTGACCCTTCTCAAGGCCTGCCTCCTCAGAAGTAAGCCCTATTAGAGTCAATGGGGCTTACTCACGAGTAAGTGTGGGTGGAGTGTCAGTGCCACTGGAGTCTCCCACATGACAGGAGCTCCTGAGGGGGAAGCGCTTGCCTTCCCCTCAGCCCTGGTTCGGGGTCACGCGCGTTGGCCGTTGACCGTTAACGGTTTCTTCCCCACCCCCCACCGCGCGCGAGCGAGGCCAACGGCCACCAACGGTCGCTCAGCCCCGAGAAGGAGGCTGAGAAGACCCTCTTCCCTTCCTTCCTTCCTTCCTTCCTCCCGCTCGCTGCGCCATCGAAGGCCCGCCGGGGCAGGGCAGCCGCCTCGTCGGAGGAAGAGAAGGCGCGGCTGCCCCGCCATACCCGGTAGCGCCGCTTCTGCTTCCCCGGCCTCACCGTTCTTGGCGTCCCCCGAAGCTGAGCCCGTGGCTGCGGCCGCTCCGCCGGAGCCTCCCGCGCCTCCTCCTCCAGCGGAGGCTGCCGGCCCTCCAGCCCCAGCCGCCGCTGCCGTGGCCAGCGCTCCCCCGGCTCCGGCTGTTCCCGCCGCAGACGCCGCCGCAGACGCCGCCGCTTGGGCTCCATTTTCTTGCTCGTCTCCGCTGCTGTTGGCGCGCTTGTTCTTCTTGCCCTTGTTGCTCTTCTGGTTCGGCATCTCCGACGGAGGAGGAGAAGAGGCGGCGGTGGGAGGCCCAGGAGGAGGTGGCGGGTCCTGGCGCTGCTGATGCTGCTGTCGCCGCCGCCGCCGCCGCCACCAGCGGCTCTACTGCGGCTTCATTGTCAGGCGCAGGAACGAGCCGCCTCCCCCCACCCGCTCCACGCACATGCACACCCCGCCGGCCAGGGGAAGAAGACGGGCAAGGCGTGCCTACTCCTCCTCCGCAGCCGCCGCCTCCCGCTTGTTTTGATTCCGCGGCCCGGCCCGGCCCGGCCCCGCCCGCTGCCTGACAGTGGGAAGCCCCGAGCAAGCAGAGGAGGAGGAAGGCGAAGCTCAGGGGCTGGGCCTGCAGCAGCAGCAGCAACAACAGGGAAGCGCCTCCTCTGCACTGGCAAGCCTGGCCATGCCCGCCCTGGGCTTGACTGCGCCTCCTCCGAAGGAGGGACTCTCACTTGGACCGTCGTATGAGGACGCGCCTCATCGCCTGCACTGCAGCCCCAGCTACGCACCTCTACTCAGAACAGGAGCGCCACAAGTCCTCTTTTTCGAGGACACGTCCTCTTTTTTAGCCTTGTGTCCTGGAAAAAATCCTCCTTTTCCTTGGGAGCAGGTAGCATGAACCCTCCTTGGAATTCATAAGTTGTATGTAATGGATTATATGTAAGCAGTTTGTATTATTCGCTTTTTATATTGTCATGTCCTACATTTTTTTGGGTGTCCTACATTTGGGGGGGCTTGTCCTCTTTTGTGCTTATGGCAGATGTCGGGGTGACCATGCCACACGAAAAAGAAGGAAAGTCACCACAAAAATATAGGACACTCAAGAAAAATGTAGGACATGACAACCTAAAAAACTAATAACACTTTATATGTATAACACTTTATAAAAACTAATAACATTTTAAACACACATATATATATTGGGATGTCATTCGGCCTGGATAAGTGCAGCCGAATGATCGTAAAGAGAGGAAAAGTGGTTAAGACCAGTGGGGTAGAACTACCAATAGGGTATATAACAGATGTAGAGACCAACTATAAGTACCTAGGTATCCCACAATCCCACGGAAATCATGAAGAGGAGGCAAGGAAGACAGCAATATCCAAGTACCATCAAAGAATATGACAGATCCTGAAAAGCCAGCTCAATGGGAAAAATAAGATACATGCCATCAATACATATGCGCTGCCAGTCATCAGATCCCCTGCTGGCATAGTAAGCTGGCCACAGAAAGAAATGGAGGCGGCCGATGTGAAGACCCAAAAGCTCCTCACAATGTATGGGGGTTTCCACCCCAAGTCTAATATCCAGAGACTATACACTATACAGACTATACACTAGTCAGAAAGAGGGTCTGATAAGCGTCAAAACTACTATCCTGGATGAAACCCAGAATATCCAGGAATACATCAGTGAAATGGCTCCCAAAGATGAGCTGATGAGAGAATGTCTTCAGCAACAACAGCAACAGCAAATACAGAAGGAAGATCAAACTGAGGAAGTGTCCTGGCAAGATAAGACCCTGCACAGGATGTACCATCGCCAGATAACCGAAGTCACTGATATTGGGAAATCCTATCAGTGGCTGGAAAGAGCTGGCTTCAAAGATAGCACTGAAGCCCTCATCATGGCAGCACAAGAACAGGCACTAAGTACCAGATCCATAGAAGCGGGGATTTACCATACAAGAGAAGACCCAAAGTGCAGGCTGTGCAGAGAAACATCAGAAACAATCCAACACATCGTGGCAGGGTGTAAGATGCAGGCAGGAACAGCATACATTGAATGGCACAACCAAGTAGCCGGCATCTTGTATAGGAACATCTGCTCAGCCTATGGACTAACCCCTCCCAAGACCAGATGGGAGACCCCTTAGAAGGTTATGGAGAATGACAGGGCTAAGGTCTTGTGGGACTTCCATAACCAGCCAGACACTGTGGTGGTAGATAAGGCCCAGAAGACAGCCCTGGTGATAGTTGTAGCAATACCAAACGACAGCAACATCAGGAAAAAAGAGAATGAAAAGGTGGAAAAGTATCAGGGTTTGAAGGAGGAATTAGAAAGGTTGTGGCAAGTCAAGGTGAATGTGATCCCAATAAGCGGTGAATGGAGCACTATGGGCTGTGAGACACCAAGCTGGAAGAATGGCTCTAACAGATTCCAGGAAGTACATCAGAACACTCAATCCAGAAAAGCGCATTGCTAGGAACAGCTAAGATACTGCGCAGAACCCTCAAACTCCCAGGCCTCTGGTAGAGGACCCAAGATTGAGGATAACATACACCACCCATGGAAGGTGAGAAAATAATTATTATATATATACACACACGCACACAAAAGTTATACATATATAACTGTATACAGTAAATATTTACATATATCATAGAATCATAGAGTTGGAAGGGACCTAGTAGGTCATCTAGTCCAACCCCCTGCCCAGGATTGCCAGACCTCCAGAATTTCCAGGAGACCTCCGGAAAACAAGCTCCTCCTCAGGGAAAATGCAGCCAGCCTCCGGGAAAATGGCCGCCATTTAAATTAGGTGTGCTGCAGCTGTGCACGCTTGTTTGGCTGTGTCTGTGGCATGCGTTATCTTTGGTCCTGATCATTGGGCGGACCATCATGGGGAGAAAGAGTGAGCGGGAGAAGGAAGCTCCTCCCCCTCACCACTTCACTGTGGCTCAGATCACTCTCAGCCAGCAAGCTGGCAACGGCCTCTGGCGTGCTCTCCTCACAGGGCTGCAATCGCAGTCACCCGCCGCCTTCGCCGCAGCCACCCACCCCATGAGTCTGCTACCAGTCTATTTCTGCCTCCATGCTCCATCGCCGGCCTCCTGGCATTGCTTGCCTGCTATTCCTTGATAGTCTGCCTACTGCTGCCTCGCTCCGTCACCGCAGCTTCAACCTCCCGGCTGCCCCAAGTGAGGTGGAGGAATTGGAAAATGTGTGAGCCCTATGCTAATTGTGTTGTGCCTACCCAGAAGGAAACTCCATTATACAATGGGACTTCCTCCCAGATAATTGTGCCAGTATAATGGAGTTTTTGTCTCTCTCACAGCCACAGTGAATAGAGAGTTCCATCATTTTTCAATTTTAAAAGGGGTAATATAGTACTGAAATTAAATACAGGAGAGAAACACAAGTGTTTTTAGCTTATTTTTGCTTGTCTTACATTTTTGGGGTGTTCTACAATTTTCTTAATTGCAGGAATTTATGCAGGAATTTTGGCTTGGGGGCTAGGAATTTTTGCCTTTGGGCAGGAATTCTGGCCTTGCCATTCAGGGATTTTGCGTTTGGCATCTGGTCACCCTGCCCCTGCCTGCAGCAGGAAATCCCCCTAGAGTATCCCCGACAGGTGCTCGTCAAGCCTCTGCTTGAAGATCCCCAGTGAGGGAGAGTCCATCACCTCCCTTGGCAATCTGTTCCACTGCCAAACCGCCCTCACTGTCAGTAATTTTTTCCAGATATCCAACCTGAATCTTCTCTCTTGCAGTTTGTATCCATTGGTTCTAGTCCTGCTTTCAGAAGCAGCTATGAACAAATGAGCCCTTTCCTCCCTATGACAGCCCTTCAGGTATCTGAAGAGGGCAATCATGTCTCCTCTCAGCCTTCTCTTCTCCAGGCTGAATATCCCAAGTTCCCCCAAACTTTCCTTGTAGGGCTTCCCTTCCATCCCACTGATCATTCTTGTCGCTCTCCTCTGGACTTGCTCCAGTTTGGCTGCATCTTTCTTAAAGTGAGGTGCCCAGAACTGAACACAGTACTCAAGGTGAGGTCTGACCAATGCTGAATAAAGAGGAACTAGAACTCGTGACTTGGAAGCTACAGTCCTCTTAATGCAGCCTAAAATGGCATTTGCTTTCTTTGCAGATACTTATACTGTATTTGCTCAAATCTACTGCTCTCCTTTTTTAGCCAAATTCAGTCTCCAAAATCAGGGTGCATATTACATTCAAGTAAATATGGTAATTTAAACACTAATGCTGCAATCCTAAAGAGACATTCCTGGGAGTAAGGGTGCAATCCTAAGCATGTCACTTTAGAGTAGTGACAAGTCCTATTCAGTTCAATGGAACTTAGGCTACAATCCAGAGTAACTACAGGACTTTTTACACCAACATAGTTACGGTGCTACCTTTGGGAAACCTATGGGAAATGCATAGAGCAATCCAGAGTAAGTGCCTCTTCTCATAGTTACTCTGGATTGTAGGGTCACCCTCAGGAAAGTGTGTATAGGATTATAGTCTGTGAACCACTGGACACAATGGGACTTACTTTTGTGTTTTTGTGTAGACCTAGGATTATGCGCTGAATTAAACTATATAAAACTTGTTTAAACACTACAGGAATTACCACTACTTATTGGACAGGTTAGGGACAGGAGCACCATCCAAAAGTGAAAACCACTGAAACATGGAATACTTTCAGCTTGCAAATGCTGAACCCAAAAAGGGGTTCAGCAAGATAGGCACCCAAAAAGTCATAAATATCACTTGTAAAAGACTAAATAACACATATTTATAGAACATAGCCAAAATACATAACAAATTACAGTAAAATGAACAAATGCTTGTGTGCGCAGTGAATATCTTATGTATCTGAATGATGGTTACGGTATTTCCTAAAGAAAGTCATAAGGAAATCCCAATAACAATTTGATCACCATGTCCCATTCAAATCAACATTAGGGAAGATAATGTTAGCCTTTAGACCAGCAGAGAGAAGTTGAAAGAGTAATGCATGTGTTAAGTGAATTAGTCCTAGGTATAATTAAAAGGTGTTGGAAGAGTAGAACCAACAGAAAACAAACCAAGTTGGGGATGCCTGTATATTATTTATTACATTTAAAACTATCATATATAATTTATTACATATAACTTATTAATTACAAATAGGTTGCCTGCTGTCTGCTTATAAGGAAAAGGGGGACATGGAAGTTTTTCCAGGACACAAGAATGAAATCCAGGATGTGTCCTGGAAAAGGGGACATATGGTCACCTGGACTTAGAAATAATAAGGCCTGTTGGGTTCAGTGGGACCTGTTGTCAGGTAAGTGTTGTTGTGCAGGATCACAGGTGAACCACATTGGTGGTAAGAACCAGGAAGGCAGTAGAATGGACAAAAGTTGGGATGAAAGAAAAAAATGGCTTTACCAAGCATGTAATTGACCTGTGGAATAGCTGCAATCCTATTACTTAAGAGTAAGCCTCACTGAACAGAATAGAGATGACTTCTGAGTAAACATGGATAGGATTGTGCTGCAGATGTTATAACCGCAAAAGAGAAATGCTGTGTGTGTGTCCCCAAAAATCTAGGACATCCAAGAAAAATACAGTACTAAACATAAAAGTTAATATATGGTATGAATGGGGAATGAGGTTGTGCTGGGCCCAGGGCACCACCCTCCAGGAGGGTAACACCAGAGGTGACCAAAATTGCTAAAATCACAATTTGTAGGAATCATGCCATCATGCCATGATGGGTGAGTAACTGACAGCAGAACGTAATGAAAAAACTACATGAAATGTCTCCCATATGCTCAAGAGGAGGGAGTGCTCAAATGAGTGTGTGCTTCCAGTGTTTCTGGGAACCCTTGTTTAAAAATTATAGAACCAGTAGTTACTTGGCCTGCTGCTGGTTACATGTGCAGTCTGCTGGCACTGGATATTTTATAGGGCAGGGTAGCCCTCAGTTTCGAGGCTTACTCGTATGGGATGTGTGTATGTAGGTGTATGTGTGTGAGAAATACATAAGCTTCTATGGGACACAGGTCTACCTTCTTCCACTGCAAAAAAGGCTTTGAGTAAATAAAATTTTAAATAAAGTTTGTAATCACCAAATTCAGTGCCCATTGGCCTGCAGTCACAGAATGTGGGATGGCAACAATGGAAATACAAGTCAAAATATTATCAGGCACAATAATAATAATAAACCTTTATTACGGTCAATAGACCAGCACAAAAGACTAAAAGCATCTTAATTACAGATATATCCTATGAGAGAGGTACACAGTAAAAGTAGAAGCATAGGAATTATAAAAATACAAAAATCATAATATATCCTAAAAACCTTAGGTTAAAACCTCCACCAAGATTGTACATAAAATAATGGCCTAATATTGGCCAACTTTATCTAGTAGAAGGCAGTAAAAATTGACAATCGCTTAACCTGAAGCATTCATAGCTGCGGTCCTAATTCTCATAGCAGCAGCAAGGAATTTTGCAACAACATATACCAAAGTTAAATTTCCATCAGTCAAAAGCATATGCAGATATTGACAGCTAGATCTTCAAGGCAGATTGGACAGCAGTGGGTAAATAAGCAAAGTAAGCAGATCTTTATAAAAAGTGCAACGTAAAAGAACATGCTCTGTAGTTTCAATCTCGTCCTGACCACAGGGGCAAATCCGCTCATGGTAAGGGATTTTCTTATAGCGTCCGTCTAATACAGCAGAGGGTAGGACATTAAAACGACCTAGAGTGAAGGCGCTCCTATAACTGTATATTTCTAGATGGGTCAGATATTGCGCCATGGTCTGTGGTCTAAGCTCAGCTTTAACAAAAGGATCTGCAACACTTGCCAGGTCATTCTGCCATTCAGTATCTCGTATGCGTTGTGTGATGACTTACCTTGCCTGCTCGAGACCCAGAAGGGGCAAATCACACATTGAGAGCCCCCAGCTGGGCTAGTTTCTTTTGTATATTCTTTATCCAGCCATGATGCACACCATCCCTTAAAATTAAAGCAACAGTGCCTTCTGAATTGAATAACAGCCTGAGCCAAAAAAGTAGTATACTTGTCCAGATCATGACTTCAACTTTAATCTGCCCCGTCTCCAATCGAATCTTAGCATTGGAGACGTCTCTGGGGACACCTAAAATCACCCTTAAGAATTTGGATTAGACGTGCTCCAGCACTTTTATATTAGCTAGAGGGCCAAGCTGAGAGCCACACCGTATCTGAGCTAAGACCTTGGCATGGAATAGTTTAAGAGCAGCTGAGATAGAGTTGCCGCCTTTTGCTTTAATATATTGAATTATGGCCGTTGCACTTTTTTGGGCATTTAAGGCAAGATAAGCTCCATGGGCATTTCTAGAGTTATTGTTTTGGAATATCACCCCCAAATATTTAAATTGTGCAACTTATTCTATCCTATGCTTGTTTGTTTTCCAGACACAGGTATTAGCTCTTTCCCCGAAAGCCATCACTTTAGTTTTATCATAGTTGATTTCTATGATAAAACTGATTCTCTTGGCAACAAAGTGTCAGGGCCCATAGTGCTCTCCGCAGACCCACCAGAGTCCTAGAGATGAGAGTTTCAGGCACAACTCTATGAAAACATTTCTTGGTGTTTCAAAGAGAGAACTGGCTTTGGTTTTCCAGAAACTAGAAAAGTACAATTTAGTGAACTTTTAAAGTCAGTGGTATGGATTTTTTGAAACTATTTTTGTTTTATTTTTCAGGAAAAAAAAGAAATCAACATTAACGTGCAATACAAATTGCTTTAAGAAAATAAAATGCATTGTGTGTAATATGCAGTACAGGTCTATCGATATTTGCTAAAAAAAAATCCTACAATTTTCAAAGGGGCTTATTTCCATGTAGGTGTAATAAGTCTGTTTTTAACATTGCATTAGTTAGCATTTATTTTATAAAATACTGTATACTGTACTGTTCACTGTACATGGTAATATATTTTACATTAGCAAACGTAAAACAAATTCTGAAAACAGAGAACTATTTTGATAATACCAAGAAGTATACCAAACCAAGAAGTTTATTTATATGTTTATAAATACAGTACAGTATTTATTTATATAAACAATTTTATATTTTAAAATTTTATATACTAAAAATGTATATAAAGCTTTATATTATCACACAGAATGTAAAGGGAATGTAAAGGGAAAGGGAACAATTTTCTATTTCTAGCAAAAATGCCTTGCAGCACAGTCCTATGTATGTTTGCTCAAGTCCCCATGATAACAAAGAGGAACCATCTGTGGTATGACCAGTTTAGAAGACACATTTGAATTCTGCAGTGAATGTCATGTATAATATTCTTTAGACATCTATGTAATTGTGATACTCTTTTTTGCACATCTACACATAGTTTATTCAGCCTGAGGAGGGGACAGGATTCATGAAAACATGAGGCTTATCACATACCCAGTTGATCCTTTCTCAAGTCTAGCTGCTTGTAGTATACAGAATGGGTCTGATTGCATGGATGGAAGAGGTGATGAATGTACCTTGAGAAAGAATATTTTGTTTGTACACAAGGAGGCTAGATCACAACCATCACTGAAAAGCCCTCCCTGTATCATAGTACCCAGATAGTTATCTGTATAAAATCCACCATGGCTGGGCAGGCTGATTGAGAAGGTAGGGACAACCCAACTCTTGAATTTCTGGATACTTTTGATACTATATATCACAGTTTAGTCCTTGTTGGACTATAGTCCATTGGACTAGTCCAGTTGCGTGGAGAGGGGGAATTGCTGTTTGGGTAACAGCCTATCCTCCATATCAGTTTACCCAGGCCTTCATGTCCTGGAGGGAACACTTTTCCCATTTGGAGCACAATACCATGGTCTTTCAAGACTAACGGATGCCAATGATGAATAATGAGTCTGAACTGAAATAACCTTGATTGGGGGGGGTGATGATCTATTCTGGGGTAGGCAATCCCTGGCACATGTGCTGAGCTTGGCACAGAACAGTGCTTACCAGCACACCAAGACACCCAAGCAGACACAGCCAAGAGTGCTGCTACTGCCCCAATTACAGTAGGTGGCTGCCTGTCACCATCACCAGTGCCCAAAATGGCAATGTGTCTCCTCCACTCAACCTGCCCTGCCATCCTCAGAATGGAAGAGGATGAGACAGAGACCCTGTACCATCTGGAGTCTTCTCCAGGACAGCAGGTGTGTGGCTTGGATGCGGCCAGGCTGGGGGAACACTCGCCAGGGCTGCAGTGCCTCCCTCGAGAAGCAGCAGGCCTGAGGCCAGGCAGGCAATGCCAGCAGGGTGCCAGGGAGGCTGGAGGGGGAGCACAATGCTCTTCCTGCTGCCCCAGCAGCCAGAGCCCTGTATGAGGCCAGCGAAGGAGTGCCTCACTGCTCTGCTCCATTCAAGCTCACCCTTTCTTGTGCCTCTCTACTCAGAAGTAAGCCCCTTTACAAGAGGCATGCTAAGGATAGGATCGAGCTGTTCGTCAGCATCTCCAGCTCCCACAGCAGCACTAGGATGGAGAAGGCCCTTTAGGTGAGGGGCAGATGAAGCCACATGCTGGCTGGAGAACAGTAAAGCCCCAGGAGGTGGTGTCTGCATGCTCATATATAACTTTAGAATCATGTTGGCACACTGAATAACATTGTAACATTAGTTTGGCACTACACTACTAACTCCTGATCTATTTCATAAACTCAACTGAAAGAGTATTTTCCTGGATGTTTAAGTATCCTTTGATACCACTTACCTCCCAGATCTGATAATCACAGTTTGTTCAATCAAATCAAAGGTAGGTTTAGCAGCATTTGTAAAGGAGCAGTTCAAGTCATGAGAGGAGGAATAGTGTGCATATATTGTGAGTGAACCTGTCATGGAGCCTGTTTGGAATAGAAAATACAGTATTGTCCAAACTTGCCCATTAGGATCTAACAAGAACACCCATGTGGGATCCTGATCCAGATCAACATCATAGCACAGAAGGGAGGGGTGTTGAATCCTTTAGTGTTATTATTTTACCCAAAATCACCCTTCCGGTGATTAGCAAGGATGATTGCTAAGATCCAAAGATGTTGTTTGCTACATTGACACAGTGACACATTTGGTGATGCAATGCAGTAGCATTCTTTCTTCTGATATAATACATTCTTTGTAATAGAAGGCCAGAAAAACCAACCCTGAACTGGGGGATCCAGATAAACTGCAAATAAATGATATCTCACTGAGTTGTGATACATATGTGAGTTTTGTCACATTCGTAAGGAAAAGCCACAAATCTCTTGCAGTCAGAATTCCCTTTTTCTCTTTTAAAAAAAAATCTGGGTTTTTAGAAAGCTGATATAGGATCTTATTTCAGAACTCTCTCATTGGAACAAACTGTAAGAACAACAGGAAGACTCCTTTTTTTAACCCTCACCTAGACAAAAGGCCCAATCCTATCCAACTTTTCCATGTCTGATGCTGCAACAATGCAGCTTTAAGGTAATGGCTCAAACATTCACTTATCTTAAAGAGGCTTCTGTTATTTTTCCCAGACCACAGGATGCAGTGCTTGCCATTTCCACAGCTGCATCAGTGCTGGAAAGTCAAATAGCATCTGGCCCAAAGGATAGTTTTGTTGTTTTGAACAGTAACTGGTTAACCCAGGTAGATTTTGTTGTATTTACAAATTAACCCCAAGGAAATTGAATTTTACTGTATTTAATTATCAGTTAATGTTACAGGACACCACCTCATGACCTGTAAACACAAACATAAACACATGTGTGATTTTTTTTATCTACGTTTGCTGTACAGCCCTGTGCACATCTACTTAATAGAGAGACCTCTTGAGTTTAATGGGACTTAGAGCACAACCCTAACCATGTCTACTCAAAAGTAAGTCTCATTGTGTTCAATGGACCTTACTCCCAAGAAAGTGTCTTTAGGATTGCAGCCTTAGGCCCAAGTAAGTGTATAATGGTGCAAACCTAACTGAGGCCAGCACAGCTCTTTGGTCTTCCTTTTGTGATGTATGGAGGTTAGTGCATGTCTGTGCACTGGCCTAATCCTGTTACAGCATTTTTGTGATACCCTAGGCAAGCACAGGACTTGTGCCAGGGCTTAGGCCAGCTTTAATGGAGGTTAGGATTGCAGACTAAGGGACTCAGGGCACAAACCAAAACTGCCCTTGGGGCCCTGTGGTGGCCATAATTCTCCCACAAAATCAGGACAGGACCCTCTCTCCCATTAATCAGTATATAAACCAGTGGTGGGCCCAGCCTAGCCCAACAACTGGTTCTCTGGAAGTGGGCAGGGCCAGGCTGGGTCAGAGGGTGGGGGCGGGGTCTGGGGAGGACACGCCACCTTAACCCTTAGTTTACAAAAAAAATAGTATCACTTGTGACAGCATCAATCAGTATTAAGCCCCTGAGTTCAGTGTAATTTATTCCTATGCATTATGCCTTGTTGTGCTCTCAGGGGGAATGTGTGCAAGGGTGCCACAAATAAGAACATAAAAGCATAAGAAAAGCCTCAACTGGATCACACCAAAGACCCATCTAGTCCAGCTTCCTCAATCATACAGAGGCCCACCAGCTGCCTCAGGGAGCACATATGACACTTGCATCCAGGTGCCTCAGTACCAGCAGACACTACCACAAGTTCCACAGGTGGTGCTCATACCACTGGTTGAGAAACACTGATCTACAGTTTAGGACCAGAGTCTGTGGTGTCCATCTGCAGGCTGAGGTTTGCCTCTAAGCCACTACTTAAGGCTACAGTCCTGTCCACACTTTCCTGTAAGTAAGCTTCATTGAATATAATAGGACTTCTGACTAGTCAAGCAAAGGACTGAGCTGTTAGTAACCAGCCTCTGGCTGCAATCCTATTCATTTTCCTGAGAGTAAGCTCCACAGACTCTAATGGGACTTACTTCTGAGTAGCCAAGAATAGGATTGGGCTCTAATGCTGCACTCCTCTGCACACTTTCCTGGGAGTAAGCTTCATAAATTGAAATGGGATTAACTTTTGAGTAGTCAGGCATAGGATTACAAGCTCTTAGAAACCAGCTTCTGGCTGCAGTCCTATACACTCTTTCCAGGGAGTAAGCTTCACTATTATAATGGAACTTCCGAGCAGACAGATGATTGGGCTTTGAGGCTACACTCCTATTTTCACGGGAGTTAAACCTACTGACTTTAATAGGGCTCCGGGGGGGGGCAGGATGGGAACTGGGGCTATTTCTTCAGGTGCCCTCCATACTGCCTCCCCACAATCTCAGGTGGAGAGATTTCTCAGAGGGGCAGGATGAGGTGGGGAGATCTCTGGGGGGAAGGACTACAATGTGGATAGGATTGCAGCCTGAGCCCAACCTTAACCATATCTACTCAGAAGTAAGTACCATTCAAGTCAATGGGGCTTACTCCCAGGACTATGTGGTCAGGATTTTAGCCTTGCAGTCCAATCCTATGCAGGCTTACTTAGAAGTAAGTCTCATTCTAGTCAGTGGGGCTTACTCCCATGTAAGTGTGGATAGGATTGCAGTCTCAGAGCCCAGTCCTAACCATGTCTACTCAGAAGAAAGTCCCATTATAGACAGTGGGCTTACTCTCAGGAAAGTAGACAGGGCTGGAGGAACAGGGGACAAAAGCCCTGGAGGATCTCATCCTAACAACACTCAGATGCTGCTCCTACAGGCTCCCAGACCTTTCTTAGCAGCTCTGACTTCCCTATTCCCGCCCAAGGACCCCTTTCTAAAGCTGTCCATCAAAGTGCCTGATCCAAAATACGCACATCCCCAGAGAGGGGGATCCAAACACCATCCCCAGAGAGGCTGCCTCATTTGCATATGAGAAACCCATCATGATTTGCAAACTGCACAAGGAAATAACTTCTGAAAACTTGCTAAAAATAAGGTTTTTATTCAAAATAAGATGTTTAGCAAGGACAGACTTCATGAATAGCATCATACAAAGGTTTGGGGCATGACGAAGCTCCTCACCCTGACTTGAAAGTATTGAGCTTTGAGACATTTATATACTGATCCAAACCCCTCCCATCTCAGCAGTACAGTGTCTGAGTGTGCTGTGGAATGACTGCAGTGCCTTGTCTGAATGATAGTCATGGGAACAGGCTGTTTGTATTTTAAAATTAAAAAATAACCTTAGGGATGGGGAGAGAGAGCCCCCCTCAGAAGGGGAGGGAGGTTCAGAAGGGGAGAAAGGAGGAGGGAGTGGAGCTTCACCTCTGGGAAGACAAACCCAGAGACTCTTTAAGAGAAATTCAAACACAGTTGCATGCAATTCAAAGATGACAGCCCCCTCTTAGCTACCAGTTCGCTAACGTCCTCCCCAAATTAACAACCTAACTACCAGTTCTGCAGAACCGGTGAGAACTGGCTGCAGCCCACCTGTGATATAAACACAATCCCTAAAAATCAAGCGTCCCTGTTTTTCAGGACATGTGGCAATCCTACCTTGGGCAAAATTGCCATGCAAGTCCCTTGTACCAGCAAAGTAATGTCATGAAAGTGCCATATAGCACGTTTGTGCCTTTCTGCCAACAGGCCAGCACGCATCCATGTGCCAGTCTCCAGGAGCCAATGTGGGCCCTGGAAAACAGGTGAACTGAACTTGCTAAGTTCTCCCAGTAAAGAGATTTGAAAGGAAAAGGGATGATCAAGGGTGGGAGAAGGCCACATCTACAGGTGATGCAGAATGAAGAAGGCCCATTGGGTCTGCTGCAGATCTACGTAGGGGAAGGAGAAAAGCCTTGGCTCTTCCCCCTCCCCCTGGGCTGTTAGCCTAGCAAATGCTTCATCCAGGAGGAATGATTAGGGCAGGAATAGGGCAAAAGAAAAAGTTGGGGCTGACCAAAATGTAGCTGATCAAGTGTGTTAGTCACGTGGGTCAGATACAGCCCGAGGGTTATCATTTGGAAACCCTACAGGGTTATGACTAAGGCTTACTTTTGAGTAGACATTGCTATGATTGTGCTCCTAGTGTTATGTCTGAAGGTTTTAGTAAAATAATTATACTCCCCAAAACAAAATGTCCAGGATGGCCAAGATGGGTGTATCTTTAGCCAAAATGCCTGACTGCATCAGTTTCTTGATTTACACATGGCTTAGATCTCAATAGTCAAAAAGATCCCCCTCCCCAAAAAAAGTCTCTTTAATGGTTAAAAGGTGTCCTCAGTCAGGTAATACTTGTCAGAAGTATTACCACAAGTCAGAACTAATTGTGGTTGAATTTACTTGTCCAGGAACTCAGAGAATTTCCTGTGTTTAATAGGACTGCAAATAAAGAAATGCTTCCTGGAAAAAATCTTTAAGAGCAAGAATTCCTTTCTGCTCCCAGAATTACTTAAGCCAGTGGTTTTATTCTTTATTAAAGGATTTTAGCCCACCTTTCTTCAATATGCAAGAGTCTGAGAACTACTTGTTAGTACTTGTGTGGGTGGGAATGAGGATTGGGGGAGAATGTCCCAATGGCAGTGCATTGACTGTAGCCCTGCAGACTCCTAGCAACATTTAAATATACTTCAGGGGACTGTGCAAGCTTCCCCAAGAGTCCTGGAAGCTTGTAGCCCCATCCACAAACCTCCCCTCCCCTAACATGGGCTTTGATCTGCAGTCAGAGTCCACTTCCAGCTGAAGTGCAGGAAT
Source organism: Cryptoblepharus egeriae (assembly GCA_030015325.1). Classification (NCBI taxonomy): domain Eukaryota; kingdom Metazoa; phylum Chordata; class Lepidosauria; order Squamata; family Scincidae; genus Cryptoblepharus; species Cryptoblepharus egeriae. The sequence continues at coordinate 179,089,724 of JAREYC010000001.1, read as the reverse complement.
GTCAGGGCGACCAGATGCCCGAAACCCAAAAAGAGGACAAGGTTCCTCAAAATCCCTGACATGTTTTAAAAAAATGTAGGACACTCAGTGAGGAGGCTCAAAATCCTTACAAATCCAGAAATTTCTGGTTATATGATCACCCTAATGTGGAGTTTCTGAGACTATAAGTGGGCATTCAAAACCATAAGTAATGGTGGATCATGACCCACTACCAGTTTGAGCACTACTGTCTTAGGCACTCATTACTTTACAGCAGGGGTGTCCAACCTTTTAGCTTCCCTGGGCCGCATTGGAAAAAGACAAGTTGGTTTGGGCCGCAGATAAACACAAACAACTTTTTTTAAAGTAGGACAAAATGTAGGATGTCCTATATTTTGTCCTACATTTCTTAAACCTTGGAGTAAGTATCATTGATTATCATGGGATTTTCTAATGAGTAGCCATGCATAGGATTGGGCTCTCAGACTGCAACTTGGGAATAAGCCTCATTGACTTTAGTGGGGCTTACTTCTGAGGAGGTATGATGCATAGGATGGGCTGTGATCCTCTCCAAGCTTAACCTTGGAGATATGCTGCAATCCTGAACACACTTTCCTGGGAGTAAGACCCACTGAGTACAATGGGCCTTACTTCTGAGTATAGTTAGGGTTGCAGCATATCTCCAAGGTTAAGCTTGGAGAGGATCACAGCCCATCCTATGCATTGGGCTCTCAGACTGCAACTTGGGAATAAGCCTCATTGACTTTAATGGGGCTTACTTCTGAGTAGGTCTCAAGGGCAGCAGGCAGCAGCTGGGATAGAGGCTGAGGCTGCTTTTGAGAGATGCAGGTGGGCGAGCGCTGCAAGGTCTGCAGGGCCTGAAGCACTCTGAGTGCCAGGAGGCAGGTAGGGGTCCTGGCCAGGCAGCCCAGACCAGCTTTGTGGTGGCCGCCCAGGGCAGTGCACGAAATTTGAAAATGGCTGCTGCCACAAAGCTGGTTTTTCAAATGGTGGTGGCCAGCTTTGCAGGAGGGCCGCATCCACCCCCGTCCTGGGCCGCATGCGGCCCCCAGGCCTCGTGTTGGACACCCCTGTTTTACAGCATAACCAAACTCTTGCCAAGTGGAACAGCCCAGGGATCAATTCAGACTTACAGCACTCTCATCTTGAGAAACTGGAGAGCTTTATGTCCCTCCACAAATCCTCTGAACTGTAACAGATATCTTAGGATGCTGCTCTGCAGTTCATTTTTCTTTCTCATTATCATTTGTTATCTTTATTTTGCCTACAGCAACTTTGTCACCTACCGAGAAATAAAAGAAAGCAAGAAAGACAAAAACATCAATATTGTGGTTTTTATATCTTTGTAGGAGAGTTTAGCTTGCAAACATACGTTATCAGTAAAACCTCATTTTCAACACTGTCAACCATTCAAACAATTAGAATGCATTACCTGAGACAAATAAAGGTGTATGTGTATGTTTGTAAAATATATCTTGTTAACTTTTTACTTCTCAATCATTTGCAACAATGCATTCATCATGATTTTTTAAAAAAAGATTACCGTAAATTCCCCGCAAAGAAAATCTCATTTTGTCTAGAAAGACAGGAAAATACACCTTCATGCAAATTTGGTTTGGTCTAAGAATTATATATATTCATTCATATGAAAAAATAATGCCACGTAGATAAGAAAACTGGGCTATCCCTGAAGTAACAAAATGTCAACGTTGTCATGAACTCCTTGTAGAAGTAGCTCGCCAGGATAACTGACAATTTTCCTTCGTTTTGCAGCTTTAAGAGTCCCCACTAAGGCTTCAAAAAGGTTGGCACATTTTTCATCAGCAAAGAGTACTCCAAACTTCACACTCAATGTCCCATCAGCATCTGGACAAAAGAAAAGAAATATGACTTAACAGTGATCATTAACATTACCTGCAGGTAACCTTTTGCGCCCAATGAAGATCTTAGAAGGTTTTCTGAGAGTTAAGGAGTCCTACCTGGCCTACCCTCAGAACATGCTCCGGGTGTTTCTTATGATGTGCTGATTCTGATGTGCTCCTATTTATTTAAGGAAAATGCTAGGGAGGTGAGAGAAATGGGAGTCCATTTCAGTGTGTGCTTTATTTCTGTGGTATCGTTACTTGGAGAAATCCTGAAAAATGGACCCCATTCATTTATCTACATTTCATCTTTTTTTTAAAAAAATCTTATGTTTTAAAAAAATTCTAACCCCCAACTTGATTTTAGTTATTTGATATGTCTTATGGTCAAAAGGTTCTGGTAAAGATCCCACCGCAGGTTAACTGCCAGTCAATTCCAACTATAGGGTGCGGTGCTCATCCCTGTTTACAAGACTTTAGAGCCAGCATTGTCCAAAGACACGTCATGGGGCCAGCATGACTATACACAGAGGCGCAGTTCTGAGAGCACTGAATTAGATGTATTGTTTTTCTATTTTGCACACTTGCAGTATTTTTTAATTGTCACAAATCACTTTATGAACAGTGCTTTGATTGAAAGAGGCTATAAATCTATATATATAAAATCAAAGAGTAACTGACTGATTGACCAACACCCAGCCCAAACCCACAGACATAGAAGCATGAAAATTGGGGAGCATATTCCTTCCATGATGTAAAGGTAAATATGTTCCCCGCAAGTTGTATTGCTAGCTGTGACCAATTGTAGGGTGTGGTATCATCCCTGTTGCTAAGTGAAGAGCCAGCATTGTCCAAAGACGCTTCCATGGTCATGGGGCCGGCATGACTGACGCACAGAATGCTGTTTTTACCTTCCCACCAAAGCGGCAATTATTCAGGGTGACTATAGAGTGGAGGACAGAGTGCCTCTACCTTTCAGCACTGCATAGCGAAAGGAATTTAGGAAGGTTTAGCTCAACGTGAGAAGGGTTTAAAAAGCAGCACCTTCAGTGATTTAAGGATCCACTAAGAACTGATTTGGTGCCTGTTAGTGCCAGGTGTAGCCCAGTAGGTATGCCCACTGCTGACTGGTGGTTCTGTCTGGTGTGCCCAATGATGTGTGGTACCCAGATGCTATCAAGACATGAACACTTAAAAGTCCCAATCCAACATGATCTTAATCTGGGATTATGAATTGGATTTTATCCCACTGTGTTGAATAACATTGCTACAAAACTCCTTTGTGCTGATAAACTCAAATGTTTGCCAATGCAATTACACCACCCTTCCACCACTATTCAGTTTTTCAACAAAGTCCACAGGACACTGCCAGTAGAAGGAAACAAAAATGTGGAGACAGAAATAGTGGCCACGCACACTGCAATACTGCCCAATTCTGGGCAGATTGAACTATAAGGGTGCAGTCCTAACCAATTTAGTCTGGCACAACTCACCCGTCTCCCCAGTGGCGAATGTCTGTGCATTGGTCTAACCATCCCCCAGGAGTTGCACAGAAGAGCCTTACAGCACTTTTGTGACACCCCCAGACCAGCATGGGACTTGTGCTGGGACAAGTATGCTGGCCCAACAGGTTAAGATTGCAGCCTGGATCTCATTATCACTATGTAGCTTTGGCTGTCCTGACCATCACTCACAGAAGGATGTTCCCCATTCAAGTGCTTCACAGGCCACAAGGCTTACAGCAGTGAATAATAGGAAGCTGTTGTTCTGCTATGAGGTCACCACTTTTTTGTTTTTACAAAAATGCATTTAAAAAAATATAGCCAATGACACTGCACACAGCATGAAGGCACCATGAGAGGAAAGTGCACGTCTCTCCTCTATCAAGCAGGTTTCAAAGGTAATGTGAATTATTAGGAGGTTAATCTACATTATGCTGTCATTTGGAAAAAAGTCATGGAATAACTGCAATGCTCAATACCCATCACAAATGGACTTAGGGCACAATCCAGAGTAACTACGGGAGCACGTAAGAGACGTGCACCCGCAGTTACTGCACTACCTAGTGAAAATCTATGGGAAACTCATATTGCAATCCAGAGTAACTTGTTCTTACTCCGGAGCAAGGACTCAACATAGTTACTCTGGATTTCACTCCTAGGCTGCAATCCTAAAGACACTTTCATGGGAGTAAGACCCATTGAACACAATGGGGCTTACATTTGAGTAGACATGGTTAGGATTGTGCTCATAGAGAATGAAAGAGGTTTGGATTTGGCTGTGACTCATACCACCATAACAGCAAAGCAAGATCCAAAATAAGTAAATATCAATATACTGTATTAACAAACATGAAATGCAATGCAAAGCAAAACACCAGAAAGCAAGGTATGCCTGAATTATTTTATTACTATGTTGTATTTCTTAGAAGAATGCCCCTTGAGCATGGAAAAAGGAGTATATACATAAATAAATAATTAATGAATTATTTTCTTATGAAAATAATTATCTTATGAAAATTGAGTGTATCTGCATCAGTGCTTGCTTTGGAGTTAAATGACTTAGAAGGGACACCCAACGAAAGCAGGACAGTTGATTTTACACTGTTACATTTTGTCTGGCTTTCTTTCCTTACTATCAAAGCACTAACAAGTCAAAGTCCATCTTATTTCCCCACTCTCACGGTTACTGCATGTATGATAAACAAATCAAGCAGTAGTGTAGAGGGGTACATTATCAGCAATTATTGGCAAGCAACCAAAGATGATGTGTGTGATAAAGACTGCCCTAAAATCCTAGAATTCAAAGAGGCATGGACAAGGCAGACACTTGGGTGATTGAGCAAGGTCTTTGGATAGCATCACATACTTCACTGTGGTTAGCTATCACACATTACCATCTCAGGGTGTGCAGTATGTCAAAGCCATTTCCCCTGTGAGTCAATGGCCAGTGATCAGATAAATGGTGGACCTGTGAAGTCCAACTGAGCATCAGCTCTTCATAATAGAGTAGGCTATGGTAGTCTATAGCACTGAAAACACTCAACTCAGGGATTGGACCATTTGCCTTCTCTGAACATGGTTGCACTCCCTCTGAAGGAGCAGGTCTGCAGCTTTGGGGTTCTCCTGGATTCTCAGCTGCTCCTGGAGTCCTGAGTGGTGGCTGTGGCCAGGGGAGCCCTTGCTCAGCTTTGGCTGATTTGCCAGCTGCAGCCATACCTCGGTCAGTCAGATCTGGCCATGGTGACCCATGCGCTAGTGACATCAAGATTGGACTATTGCAATTCGCTCTACGTGGGGCTGCCTCTGAAGATGGTCCAGAAATCCCAACTTGTCCAGAATGCAGCGGCTCATGTGGTTGGTTCTGGGGCTCATTGATTTGACTCTGTCAGGCCACTGCTTCAGCAGTTACACTGAGTGCCTGTTAGTTTCCGAGCTGAATTCAAAGTGCTGGTCCTGAGCTTTAGAGCCCTCTATGGTTCAGGACCAAGGCACCTGAGGGACTGCCTGCGTCCATACAATCCAACCCATCACATAAGGCCCTGCTGACTGTGCCACCGCCAAAAAAGGTAAGGGTATGGTGGCCAGGAGCAGGGCCTTTTCGGTGGAAGGCCATTTATGGAATTCCCTTCCCCTGGAGCTGAGAACTGCTTCCTCTCTTCAGAGCTTTTGGCAGGGTCTGAAAACCCTCCTATTTATTAAAGCTTTTAACTAATACCTGGCTTCTTGTTTTTAATCTTTTAATTGTTTTTAGGTGGCTTTTAGGTGGTCTGTCCATAGCTGTGCTTTTTAATGTTTTATGGTCTTTATGTTTATTTTAATGTATTATGTATATTTTTATTTTATCAATTTTTAAACTGTATTTTATTGTATTTTACTGTAAATGCTGTGTCTAGGGGAACTAGTGGATAGCTCAATGAAAGTGTCACCCCAATGTGCAGTAGCAGTGAAGAAGGTTACCATAATTCCATGCTTGGGGTCATTGAGATTTGGGATTGAGGACTGCCCTTGCTGTAAAATGGGTCTGATGTGAGTCAGGGAAGACAGACGGATATCAGCTCAACATGTTTATTGAAGAAAATGCAGAACTGAGAATGCCCCCTGGAACTCCCATTTATGTAGTCCCCAGCTCCTCCTAGTTACCCCATAACTGGCCATTTCAAACTGGCCGCTTCAAGTCCTGATTGGCAGACTAGACCAGTTGACCATTGCTTGGTGGGCCATATAACTTGGGCCAACAGCAAGGTTTCAATCCACATACTCACAGGTGGGCAGGAGCCTACGCGCCCCTACTCTGGCGTGGGGGATCTTCCAAAAAGCCTGCCGTTAGCGAGTAGGCAGCAGCAGGAGGTCCCCTGAACAATGAGGACGGGTACACTCTCCTCTCCCAGCGAGGGGGGGCTGAGAAGGAGAAGAGCAGCCCCATCGCGCTCTCCCAGCCTCTCCTGCTGGCAGGGGGGCTGAGAAGGAGGAGAGCAGCCCCATCGCGCTCTCCCAGCGGGGAGGGGGGGCTGAGAGCCCCATCCTATGCAGGTCTACTCTGAAGTAAGTCCCAATATAGCCAATGGGACTTACTCCCAGGCCAGTGTGGAGAGAGCCTCAGAGCAGCTTCAGAGCCCCATCCTATGCAGGTCTACTCTGAAGTTAGTCCCAATATAGTCAATGGGACTTACTCCCAGGCCAGTGTGGAGAGAGCCTCAGAGCAGCTTCAGAGCCCCATCCTATGCAGGTCTACTCTGAAGTTAGTCCCAGTATAGTCAATGGGACTTACTCCCAGGCCAGTGTGGAGAGGACTGCAGCCTCAGAGCCCCATCCTATGCAGGTCTACTCTGAAGAAAGTAATTTTATTTATTTATTTATTATTTTTTTAATTTTAAAATTAAAAACCTCCCTGGCCACACCCTCTGACCCTGACCCTGACCCCGCCCACTTCTGGAGAACCAGTTCTTGGCCCAGGCTGGGCCCATCACTGCACATACTGTATAAAACAAACACTGTATTTTTAAGTTTAACAGAAAAGTTGAACTATCTGATCACAGATCTCCTATGTCACATCTGTTCTGGTTCCCTGTAGCCCCCCAACTCCAGGATGCAACATGTGTCCCATTGGCACAGCTATGCCAGTGCTGGAAAGTTGGTTAGGATTGCACCCTTATAATACTAGCCACTTTTCCAATGCCAATCTAGCCTGAAGTAGGAGACCAAAAGTTCTCTTACCCTAAGGAAAACTCTATGACTACCCCCCAAATCGCAAGATGCACCCCACACCCAATGGCATTGGAAACTACATCAGTGCTGAAAACTGGGATAGGATTGGGCCCCTAACTGCTGATAAACATTAACAGTCATGGGTGCTCATACCAATATTTAGCCAAATACTCTTGGGTCAATATGCTATTGGGTCACTATGACTTACAGGTCTACCACTCGAGTACCATACCATCTGAGAGGTACATGTCAGAGTAAAAACTTTACCCAAAACAACAATTTATAATAATAAAGTTGTTGCCAGTAAGTGTCTTCAGGAATCTTTATTTACATAGGTTCAATTTCATGTGATCTCAGTGTAAAACAGACACCTACACTTTAAACTTTAAAAGAAAATTAGTCACTGAGATTGTGTACTTACTTTTGGTCCCCAGTCTTTGAATTTCTTCAACTAAAAGGTTGATTTCATGTTCAACATTCATTGTTACCTACAAAAGAATTATTCTTTAATTAGATGTAGCTTTAATCCTTCCTAGTTGAGATTTTAAAATTCAGGATCCCCCCCCCCCCAAAAGGTTATTTGCACATAAGAGAAAAGTTAATGCAATTAGAGTTTTCTTTGGAAAGCTAAAATAAGCTTACAGTACTTTTCATGTAATACATTACAATAGCTATTCAAAAATATCCACTTGAGATACGGAGCTCTATAGAACTGGTCTCATATAAGAATATAATCTATATATATAAAAGAGAAAAGTCACTACTGACTGACTGACTGACTGACTCATCACCGCCCTGCCAAAACTGCCAGCCCTGGAAGCGTGAAATTTGGGGTGGGTGTTCCTTCCGTGACAGAGGGGTACACTAAGAACCAGTTTTCGGAAATTCCAACCGGAAGGGGATGAAAAGGGGTGCAACGCGTTTTCCTCCCTATACTTTGCATTGAGAATTGCTGACTCAGCAACATTCCGCCCCAACTGCTGGGCCTGAAGCATGGAATTCTGGGAGGGATCCTTCTGTCATCTGAACTCCCACCAAGAACCATGTAGAGAAATTTCACCCTTCAGGGCCTGAAAAGGAGACTGAATAACATCCAGCCAATTTGATGCTCAGTGCCTGGTGCACTGGGGGGATATTGTTTGGAGGGAGGAGTTGCACTGTGGAGGATGCTGTGCAAGGGGGGGTTGGTGCACATGGGGGGAAGTTGCGCATGGGCAGGTTGATGTGCATGGGGGAAGATGCGCATGGGGAAGTTGCACATGGGGGTTGATGCACATGGGAGAAAGTTGCGCATGCGCGGGTTGATGTGCATGGGGGGAAGTTGTGCATGCGCGGGTTGATGCGCATGGGCGAAGATGCACATGGGGAAGTTGCACATGGGGGTTGATGCGCATAGGGGAAGTTGCGCAGGGGGGGTTGATGCACATGGGAGAAAGTTGCGCAGGGGGGGTTGATGCACATGGGAGAAAGTTGCGCATGCGCGGGTTGATGCACATGGGAGAAAGTTGCGCATGCGCAGGTTGATGTGCATGGGGGAAGATGCACATGGGGAAGTTGCGCATGGGGGTTGATGCACATGGGGGAAGTTGCGCATGGGGGTTGATGCGCATGGGGGGAAGTGGCGCATGGGGGAAGATGCGCACGCGGTGAAGTTGCGCACGGGGTGAAGTTGCGCACGGGAGGTTGATGCGCATGGGGGGAGTTGCGCATGCGCGGGTTGATGCCCATGGGGGAAGATGCCCATGGGGGAAGATGCCCATGGGGGGAAGTTGTGCATGCGCAGGTTGATGCGCTTGGGGGAAGATGCGCATGGGGAAGTTGTGCATGGGGTTGATGCGCATGGGGAAGATACGCATGGGGTGAAGTTGCACACGGGAGGTTGATGCGCATGGGGCAAGTTGCGCATGGGGCAAGTTGCGCATGGGGCAAGTTGCGCATGGGACCAACTTGCGCATGGGACCAACTTGCGCATGGGGGGTTGATATGCATGGGGGAAGTTGCGCATGGGGGGAGGTTGCGCATGGGGAAGTTGCGCATGGGGGTTGATGCACGGGGGGAAGTTGCGCATGTGCAGGTTGATGCACATGGGGTAAAAGTTGCGCATGGGGAGTAATTGCACATGGGGGTTGATGTGCATGGGGCCAACTTGCGCATGGGGGGAAGTTGCGCATGGGGGGAGTTGCGCATGCGCGGGTTGATGCACATGGGGGCAAGTTGCGCATGGGGCAAGTTGCGCATGGGGGCAAGTTGCGCATGGGGTTGATGCTCATGGAGAAGTTGCGCATGGGGGGAAGTTGCGCATGGGGGGAAGTTGCGCATGGTGGGTTGATGTGCATGGGGGAAGTGCATGGGGGAAGTTGCGCATGGTGGGTTGATGTGCATGGGGGAAGTTGAACATGGGGAAAGTTGCGCCGTGGGGGATGGCATATAGAAATGTTACTCCCACAACACAGGTACGCTTTTCGCTAGTGTAAAATATTTGTCATTATCATTCTATGCAGTAAATACACTAATAAACAGTGCAATCCTAAGCATGTCTACTCAGAAGTAAATCCCATTGTCTTCAATAGTACTCTCTTCCAGGAAAGTGTGGTTAGGATTGTAGCCAAACAGTCACATCATCTCTCTTTAAAATAGTTGATGTGAAGGCATACAAATAAATACAGACATGCCATTGACCACAGGAAACATTGTGTAGCACTGATATAGGAAAAGCAGCATCTGAATTACTGTTTTTACTAACACTTACATTTTTCAGCCGAATTCTGTCTCCAAAATCAGGGTGCACATTAGATTCAATGGTTAATTGGATTTAATTAAATCCACTTATAATTGGATCCAACTTACAATCCAACTTATAATTATTATGATTATAAGTAAAAGGTATGCATTAAATTTGATGGCACATTAGATGCGAGTAAATACAGTAGTATGTATCAATATTACTGGGCAAGAGGTACTTTTTCAAGTAGCTGTTCCTCGTTTATTTAGCTGGGGACAGGGGAAGAGCAACTGGACATTCTCACCTCAGCAGTGCTTTTTCTTGTGGCTTCTGCTGGTATTCTTTGACAATTTTCCCTGTAAACTGCTTTGTGAACTTTTAGTTGAAAAGAGGTATATAAATACTGTTGTTGTTACCTGTGTTATCTGTAGATGCCCTAAGACTGAGACCATTTAAATATTACAACTTTGAATTGGATGGTGCACTCCAATGATTCTTGAGCGGTTCTTGATCATTGCCATTTCAACCCAGGATGACAGAATGACAATCTGTCCAGGATCCCCTGGAAGTGATGTCATGGCCGGAAGTGACATCACTGTGATGCCAGAGCTCCTCCATGTCTACTCAGAAGTAAATCACATTGTGTTCAATGAGATTTATTTACAGGAAAGCAGTCTGAGTGCCCAATTACAAGATGGTGGCATTCATCGCCAAGTTCCAAGATGGCCAAAGCAACCCTGACATGAAGTCGCAATATCCCAATCTCTCACTTTGAGAATCACAGGCACAGTAAGCTTGCATATGTCTGGCTGGACATGATGGCTTGAAGCAATGGCGGGCTACTCCGCAGAATGTGGCTGATGCATAGGTTGCCCTGTGGGTTTGGCTGTGCATGACAGTGGGGTTTAGTGGGCAATGGTACAACTCTGGCTGCATTCCTATCAGCGTCATCTTCCTTTTTTGCCCTCTCTGCTGACAGGGTTGCCCATGTCCATGCTGTGATCAGACCACAATACAACAATGCACGGATGCCTGTTGTGTATCTTAAACTTAAAGAATGGGTAAACTTAAAAACCTACCTGGCTAGTGTTGCACCAGCATACTTATCCCAGGAACATAACAGGGCCTTGTTGGATGGAAATGTGTACTTGGTTGGTATTTTGCTTTAAAGTAAGCAGCACACTTTGATGGTGTGCTTTGCAAATGAGTAAGCAATGAGTAACTTCCTTCCTGGTGCTGCACGGAGCTGGGTTTGGTCAGTATCATTGGTCACAGTTTGGTCACAGTGTCACTACATTCAACTAGTCCTGCAAGGTTTGGCCAGGCTGCAGACTGCCTTATGACCTTTCCATTCGTATGAGGACTCACAACCCACTTTCCTCTCCTGTTGAAACTCCCACATGCCCTGCTGCAGTTCTCCACCACAGTGCATGAGAAAGGGAACAAGCCTTGGTATCATGCATACAATAAGAGAGCATATGCCAGTTCCTTGCAGAGGAGGAGGAAGGGCGGGGGAGAAGTGTGAATGCCTGGCTTGCAGAAGCAGCAAGCCAGAAACAGCGTACAAGGCAACATCACAGTCTGTCCTGGGCATGCTGGTGCTTGGAGAAGAAGCAAGGGGTTGAGGGTTTGTCCCATGTTTCAGAGGAGGACATACAGCCAAGGGATTGTGCACACCCAGGTTAGCACCCCAGGGACTACCTGAATACGTGGAGCCATTGAGACCTGGAAGACAAACCCCTCCTTGGCCATGAAGCTTCCTTGGGTCACCTTGGCCCAGTCATTCATTCTCAGCCTCACCTACCTCACAGGGTTGTTGTGAGGACAGCAGGAGGGAGCGAGTAAAGTTTTGTAAGCCGCCTTGGGCATTTGTGCATGTGGGGTATAAATCTTTTTTAAAAATAAATAAATTGAAAAAGACTCCCCACTGAACTTCACTTTAGCGCCCAATCCTATGCATGTCTACAATGAAGTAAATCCCATTAGAATCAATGCACCTTATTCCCTAGATGGGACTGTAGCCGCAGAGCCCAATCCTATGCATGGTTACTCAGGAGTAGGTCCTATTATAGTCAATGAGTCTTACACCCAAATAAGTGTAGCTAGGATTGTAGCCACATAGTCCAATCCTATGCAAATCTACTCAGGAGTAGGTCTCAGTAGAGCAATGGATCTTACTCCCAGGAAAGTAAGGGTGGGAATGTAGCCACAAATCCCAATCCCATGCAAACCTACTCAGAAGTAAGTCCCATTCTAGTCAAAGTGTGGATGGTCCGCCTTAGCCTTAGCCAGAGCCTTGCTCTGCCTCCCCAAACGCTGCTGGGGGCTTGATCTCTTGCCTTCGGTAGGGATGCATTTCTTGGATCTGATCCCTCAACCCTCGTGCAGCATTACATGGACCCCGGTGCGGAAGTGCAGCCTCTCCTTTTTTCTTTCTGCTGCAGGAACGGAGCGTCCTCCTGGTACATCCCCTTCCCTTCCACTCACCTCTGGGTCTCCTGATGCCTGCAGGGTCTTCTTTGGCTTGGGCTGGCTGGATGCTTGCAAGGGAGCCCAGTGGGAAAGCCCAGGCTGTGCAGGAGGAAGGCAGGGAGTGTCAGCAACAGGGGAGAGCTGCTGCTACTGCTGCTGCTTTAAAACAAGTGAGCTGAAAGTGAGTGGGAAGTGGAGGTGCCTCCCACATCAAGGAAGGGAAGTGGGGAGGGATCACAAGCACATATCATTTACTATACACATATCATATGTCCTCTTTTTCCAGGACATATCTTCATGTGTCCTGAAGAAAATTTCATTGTCCTTCTTTTCCTTCTGAGCAGGCAGCATGTAGTCTTCTTGTAATTAATACATATGTGATAATCATTTTAAATTTCATAATCAGAAATGTTAAGTGCAATCCTAAACATGTCTACTCAAAAGAAAATTAGATTGTGTTCCATAATACTTACTCCCAGGAAAGTGTGGGTAGGATTGCAGCCATAGCGTTTAAGGCTGCAGTGGCACAATGGTTACACTAGTACGGTTGCCATAATTCTCTTCCACAAGACCAGGACCCGACCCCTCTGTCAAACTTGCCTGTATGTGAACACAATCCCCCAAATCCAGGACAGTCCCAATTTTCGGGGACATATGGCAACCCTAACCACTAGGCATATATGGGTTAAAGAAGCTCTGCTTGTCAACCTGAAGGTCAGAAGGTCAGCAGTTCAAGACCTGAGTTCCAACAACAGAACTCCTGTTCCTTGTCCAGGCAACCTACAGAGGACATCTTTGCCTTTACCGGCATCCCCCATTCACTAGACAGATCGTCAGACAGATTGTTGTCTTTTGTGGGCATGACATACACTCACCTTGATTATCCAATTTCCCAGCTCTAATATTAGCCACATGGCAGCACCATGGCTAGGGAACACTTGTTCCCTTATCTTAAGGAGGTCCCAGTGTTTGCCCCTCCATCACAGAATGTACTGCACACCCCATTAGCACAACTGCACCTGCACTGAGCAGGGTGACCATAAGCCATAATAAAAGAGGGCAAGGGCCCCCAAATGTAGGACATCCAAAAAAAGTAAGGCATGACAAAATAAAAGCTAAAAACACTGGTATATTGATTCCATGTACTTAAGATAAACACAGTATTGCTTATTGTGATAAGTACTAGTCAGTACCTATTAGTTATCATGATAAGTCATACTCAGTATGATTTACTTACTCTCTCTTCCTGTACCATTTATAGAGCTGTGGCTCTAACACTTTTAAAATGTGTTATTGTTGCTTTAGGCTGCAATCCAGTGCACACTTCCCTTAGAGTGATCCTCACTGAACCAAACCCAGAGGCACTTTCTTCTGAGTAGACAGTCTAAGGTTGCAATGTTGATTGGGTTATTCTTAAGGTTCCAGTGTCCACTGAATTATTCCCTATTAGACTATTATACTCAATGTATACAGTTGTATCATATTAATATAGTGTAAATGGAAAGATATGGGCTATGAATGGAAGGAGTCAAATTTTGTTTCAGCTAGGAAGTTTGCCTTTCAGCAGTTTCTCCTTTAGAAAATGGCAGATCTGTTTTAATGTAAATAAATGTAAAGTTATGCACATCGAGGCAAAGAATTCTAACTTTACATAAGAGCAAAATCCTAACCATGTCTACTCTAAGCCCCATTTTGTTCAATGGGTCTTACTCCCAGAAAACTTTCTTCAGGATTGCAGTCTAAGGGACTCTGAGTATCTGTGCCCGAGCAGGAGAGAGGTCTAGGGGAACTAGTAGATAGCTCAATGAAAGTGTCACCCCAATGTGCAGTAGCAGTGAAGAAGGTTACCATAATTCCATGCTTGGGGTCACTGAGATTTGGGATTGAGAATAAAACAGCAAATATTATAATGACATGGTACAAATGAATGGTGAGGCCACATCTGGAGTACTGTGTCCAGTTCTGGTTGCCACATCTCAAAAAAGATATAGAGGAAATAGAAAAGGTTCAGAGGAGATTTGGGTCACCTTCTGTATGAGGAAAAGCTTCAGTGTTTGAGGCTTTTTAGTCTACAAAGGAGGTGCTTGAGGGCTGACATGATGGAGGTGTACAAAATTATGCAAGGGATAGATAGAGTGGATAGAGAGATGTTCTTTTCCCTTCCACACAACACCAGAACAAGGGAAATCCACTAAAGTTGACTGTTGAGAGGGTTAGGACAGACAAAATAAAATATTTCTTTACCCAGCATGTAGCTGGTCTGTTGAACTGCCTGCCACAGGGAGGGAATCTAGCCTCATTGCCTTTAAGAAGGGATTGGACAAATTCCTAGAGGAAAGGACCATCATGGGTTGCAAGCCATGAGGGGTGTATGTAGACGTGGATAACCTCAAAACACCAGATGCAGGGGGCACCTGGATACAGGTGTCAAATGTGCTCCCTGAAGCATCTGGTGGGCCATACAGGAAGCTGGACTAGATGCACCTTTGGTCTGATCCAATGGAGGCTTTTCTTATGTTCTTAAAACCCCATGATCCATGGCTTGAGTTTAGGGAGGACCCCTGAGATTCAATTAAGGGGAGAGGAAGATCAGTTGATAAGTCCTGGATGCAGGTGTCATGTGTGCTCCCTAAGGCACCTGTAATGCAGAAAGCTGGACTAGTTGGGCCTTTGGCCTGATCCAGTGGAAGCTCTTATGTTCTTATTACATATAATTAATTACATATAATTTATTAATTACAAGAATGCTACATTCTACCTACTTACAAGAAAAAAAGAGAGCATTGAAGTTTTTCCAGGGCAGAAGGCTAAAATCCAGGACATGTCCTTGGGGAAAGAGTACATATGGTCACCCTGGCCCTGAGTCAGCTAGTAATATATGAATGTGTAAATCAACAATGTACATATATTCCCTAAAGACATTTTTCCCCACCATACCTAGGGTATTATCTCTGCACATGTGGAAAAAGAATGTTAATCACCCCTTCTTCACCTCCAGCTATCTCTTTCTGAGTGTAATTTTTTTGCAACAAAAATACAAGATGAAAAGTAGCTGAGGACACTTCCCAAGAAAACAGAATTTATGGAATGAGATGCAGGTGTATCAGAATGATGTATCAGAACGGTACCAATTATATCTACAACAGTGATTTGAAACATTTTAGCATTGGGGTTTAGTCCTCTGTAGACAGGTGCAGCATTGTGTTAATGAGGCTTATCACTCTCTTACTGGGAGTGAGCCCTATTACCCTTTGTGGGGCTTCCTTCTGAGGAAACATGCATAGGGATTGAACTGTTAGGCTGAGAACTGAACGCCCTGGTACTTAACCTTATGCCACATTGATTCCTTTCTAGCCCTATGCCAAGCCTCCTAATCCCTAAAATACTCCCCAGATGCTTGGCAAAGCTCCTTTTTGCTGCTTGAGCCAAACAAGGGATGCATTCTTTAACTACTTCCTTCTCCACGGGATTCCCATAAACCTACAATGATTATGAAGATGGAATTTTGGCATGTGCTATGTTTCTAGCCCCCATGGGACAACCTGCTGAACCTCTGTAATCTACATATCTCTAAAAGACAGAAGAGATGCAAAAGTGCCGTCTTCCTTCTGACCACCTGAGGAACAGATGCTTTGACAGAGCTCTCTTCTTTTTATGCACCATTACTGTGAGACACCAGGAGAAGACCCCTCATGTCAATGCCAATAGAAACTCAAGCCAGTTTGGAAAATACTTTTAACAACCATACCAGAAACCATGCAATTACACTCATGTCCTGGCCCTTTCCTCACTTCTATCAGTTTTTCTATGTTTGGTTGGGAGAGCAGCTGCATCATCAGACTGGTGCTACTGGTGCAGGCTGTACTGGGTGATGCTCTGCTGGGGGGTGATGCGCCAGAGGAGTTTGACACTCCTCCAGCCGGCCCTGCGCCTCAGCTGGCCATTTGGGCCTGCTCCGAATGGCTGGCTGATGCGCACTGTGCATGTCCACGCCTCTGGACATACACAGTGCACCTCTGCACAGCTATTTGACCCTGCCTCCCGAGTGAGGCCAAATGGCTATGCATGGCCAGTCTGCTTCAGAAGTGACTGCGCAGGTGCCAACTTTGCACCCGGAAGACCCAGAAGACCCAGAAGGGGGTCTGCATGTCCGGGGGATGGCGCGCTGAGCCCCCGCACTGGGTGACATGCAGTCATGTCGCCCCTGGGGGAGAGGCTGATTGTCTGAAGCGTAACAATACATACTGATACTCTGACACTCAGGTATTTCAGCCCAGGGCCCCCTTTCAAACTTAAAGATCTGTTCAGGGCTCCTCTCAAACTTATTGGGATGTGATGCCAGAGTTTCTCCATGTCTACTCAGAATTAAGTCCCATTGTGAAATGTCTATGCCATGTCTATCCCATTGTATTTAGTGGGTTTACTCCCAGAAAAGTGTCTTGGATTGGAGCTTTACTTCCTTACTTACAGACAAAGGACTGGGCTCTGAAGTATCTAAATTATTTTCTGTTTCTATGAGTTTTTTTCTATCTGTTCTAGAACTGTTGAAGCAATTCTGTTATGAGCCATCCCGGCGGCCCCGTGGGCAAAAACACAGGATAAAATGTCTTAAATAAATAGCTATAAACACTTTCCAAGTGACATATTGTACAATGAAGAGCAAATAGGAAGTTTTAAGAACTGATATAGCTATGCCAACCCCCCACTTAGCTGTCTGCAGATGTTTTTAAAGGAAATGCAGAGCCTGCTTCCTCACTTTTGAGCTCAGTTAGTTGTCCAGAACTTCATTGTTGTGTTTGAATGGAAATTATCCCTAAAACCATAATGACCAGTAATTTCCTTAACAACAAATTAATAAAGCAGATTCTCTCTATGTTCCTGAGTTGTGTGTTGGTAGCTGGACTGTTGTTCTTATAATCCTATTACTTTTATTTTTCAGTCACAGTAATAAGAGGTGGCTAGTCTACTAAAGTGTGACATTAAAAAAACTCTAAAAACTCAGAGCCCTGATCTGGAGCTGGAAACTGTGTCAAGATGTTATTTAAATACATAGTTGCACCATGACCTTACTGAAGAAAATAGACTCACTGGCAACAATCCTGGGTACACTTAGTAAGATGAACTTAAAACCTATTCATCTTACATTCAAAAGTAAACATAGGCTGCAATCCTAAAGACACTTCTATGGGAGTAAGACCCATTGAACACAATGGGACTTTTGCGTAGGCATGGTTAGGATTGTACTCATATTTAGGGTGGCCCTGAAAATTAAATATCATATATCTGGCTAACTGCATATTTGGTTTTTTAACAGGGAAAAAGATATTGGGGGCTGCATTGACTTAGTGGTTAAAGGTACTTTACCTATCAATCTGAAGATCAGGTATGAAAAGTTTGAGACCTGAAAAAGTTTGAGACCTGAGCTCATGACAACCTAGCAGTCAATGCAATAAATAGGTACAACATTGGTGGGAAGGTAACAGTGTTTTATGTGCTTTAGCGTTGAGTCATGCTAGCCACATAACCATGGAGGCATCTTTGGAAAATGCTGTTTCCTGCTGCAGGCAGGGGGTTGGACTAGATGACCTACTAGGTCCCTTCCAACTCTAGGATTCTATGATTCTATAGGATTGAGCTCTCAGTCACTCAGAATAATTCCAGGTATGTCATGCTTCTTCTACACCTATCAAAATCTATCAGGAAGTTCAACTCTCTTCTGAGCGCAAAATCCAATCACCCACTGGCATAACTGGGCATTCTGAAAGTCCACAAAGTCAGGACTACTCTTGCTGATTTATATAGAGTACCAAAAGTTCATTCTTACTCTTAAGTGCATGAGGTCACCCACAGATTTGGAATGTGGTGTTACCAATATACTTATGAGACCATGTTTCCCCCATCCCTTATTTATCTATTTTCCTTTCTATAAGATCCCAGAGAGGCTGTTGACTGCTAAACTTGTGTCTGAGGTTTTTAATGACTGGATGAATAAGTAGAGCTATCTCTCACAGGTTGCCCTGCTAGTTATGACCAACTCTAGGGTGAGTGCTCATACCTTTTCTAGAAGCATAAAGCCAGTTTTGTCCGAAAACACCTCTGTGGACATGTGGCCCACATGCACACAGAACACTGTTACTTTCCCACCCAAGTGGTACCTATTTACCTACTTGCATTTGCATGCTTTCAAACTGCTAGTTTGGCAGGAGCTGAGCTAAGGAGGAGAGCTCACTCTGTCTTGCAATACTCAGGTCTCCAGCTGATGACCTGCTGATCTTCAGTTGGCGTAGAGTCCTTAACCACTGAGGGCACAATCCAGACTAACTACAGGGAGTCCTTGCTCCAGTGTAAGAACAATTTGCTCTGCATTGCAATATGAATTTCCCATAGGTTTTCACTAGGTGGTATAGTAACTACGGGTACACGTAATGTCTCTTATGTGCTCCTGTAGTTACTCTGGATTGTAGGGTAAGCCAACTGCAGCCCTGTGAGTACCTGTGTGGGTACTCCTGAATTTCACCTTGAGCCTTAATATCGATGGGACAGCTGTGGTCAGGAATATTTTGTCCAACTAATTGGTGTGCCAGCTGCATCTGTTCCTAGGGAAACCAGATCTGGCTGAGGTGTAGTGACACATACCTTAGTCACATCCTGTGTGGTTGTTTATTGGAATGTGCAATATATGGTATGAGGTTGTTTTTGAAAAGCATTCAGGAACTCAACTAGTACTGAATGCTCTAACCAGGGTATTGATGGCAGTGGGACCAGAGAACTAGGTGACTGCCTTGCTACAAAAACTGCATGGCTCCCAGTCTATTTCCAGGCAAAATACACAGTGTTTATCTTAATCTTTATAGTTCTAATGGTTTGGGAACCACATATCTGAAAGACCATTATGGGTGTGAAGTGTGTATTAAGTGTGAAGGTGTATAAGTGTATATGGGTATATGTGTGGTGGGAAGGTAACAGCGTTCTGTGTGCACGTGGGGAGAAAAAGGGGGAAAGAGCTTATTTCTGGGGAAAAGTAGTTATTTGTGAGGAAAAGTGCTTGTTTCTGGAGGGGAAAATACTTATTTCTAGGGAAAAGTGCTTATTGGGGGAAGTACTTATTTCTGGTGGGAAGTCCTTATTTCTGAGAAATCCTTATATCGGGGGGGGGGGGGAATGGAAAAAGTGTTTATTTCTGAAGAAAAAAGGAAAAAAAGTGTATTTCTGGGGGAAATCCTTATTTCTGGGGTAAAACTACTTATTTGTGGGGGAAGTGTTTGTTCCTAGGGAAGAAGTCCTTATTTCTGGGGGGGAGTAGTTATTTGTGGGGAAAAGTATTTTTTGGGGGGGTGGGATCCTTATATGGGGGGGGGGAATGGAAAAAGAGTTTATTTCAGAGAAAAAAGTGTTTATTTCTGAAGAAAAATGTAAAAAAGTGTTTATTTCTGGGGGAAAACCGTTATTTCTGGGGTAAAACCAGTAATGGGATTCTAAGAAATTAAGGCTGCAATCCTGAAGACACTTTCCTTTGAGTAAGACCCATTGGACACAATGGGGCTTACATCTGAGTAGACATGGTTAGGATTGTGCTCTAACAACCGGTTCTATGCCCATCTGGCAGCCACTTGTAAATGGCTATTGTTAAACTTTATATGTCCTACCTCTTGTTAACAACCGGTTCTATAGAGTAGGTGCGAACCTGCTGGAGCCCACCACTGGGTAAAACTACTTATTTGTGGGGGAAGTGTTTATTCCTAGGGGAAAAGTCCTTATTTCTGGGGGGGAAAGTACTTATTTGTGGGGAAAAGTAGTTATTTCTGGGGGGGGAGTACTTATTTTTTGGGGGGAAAGCAGTTATTTCTGGGGGGAAAAGTACTTATTTGTGCGGAAAAGTAGTTATTTCTGGGGGGGAAAGTACTTATTTGTGGGGGAAAGTAGTTATTTCTGGGGGAAAGTACTTATTTGTGGGGGAAAGTCCTTATTTTTGTGGGGAAAAGTACTTATTTGTGGGGGAAAGTCCTTATTTTTGTGGCAAAAAGTAATTATTTGTGGGGGAAAGTACTTATTTGTGGGGATAAGTAGTTATTTCTGGGGGAAAGTACTTATTTGTGGGGAAAAGTAGTTATTTCTGGGGTGGGAAAGTACTTATTTGTGGGGGAAAGTAGTTATTTCTGGGGGAAAAGTACTTATTTGTGGGGGAAGTCCTTATTTTTGTGGGGGAAAGTAGTTATTTGTGGGGGGAAAGTAGTTATTTCTGGGGAAAAGTACTTATTTGTGGGGAAAAGTAGCTATTTCTGGGGGAAAGTATTTATTTGTGGGGAAAAGTAGATATTTCTGGGGGAAAGTACTTATTTGTGGGGAAAAGTAGTTATTTCTGGGGTGAAAGTAGTTATTTCTGGGGAAAAAGTACTTATTTGTGGGGGAAAGTAGTTATTTCTGGGGGAAAGTAGTTATTTCCGGGGGGGAAAGTAGTTATTTCTGGGGGGAAAGTACTTATTTGTGGGGGAAAGTAGTTATTTCTGGGGGAAAAGTACTTATTTGTGGGGAAGTTATTTCTGGGGGGAAGTACTTATTTGTGGGGGAAAGTCCTTATTTTTGTGGGGAAAAGTACTTATTTGTGGGGGAAAGTAGTTATTTCTGGGGGGAAAAGTACTTATTTGTGGGGGAAAGTCCTTATTTTTGTGGGGGAAAGTAGTTATTTGTGGGGGGAAAGTAGTTATTTGTAGGGGGAAAGTAGTTATTTCTGGGGAAAAGTACTTATTTGTGGGGAAAAGTAGCTATTTCTGGGGGGAAAGTATTTATTTGTGGGGAAAAGTAGATATTTCTGGGGAAAGTACTTATTTGTGGGGAAAAGTAGTTATTTCTGGGGGGAAAGTAGTTATTTCTGGGGAAAAAGTACTTATTTGTGGGGGAAAGTAGTTATTTCTGGGGGGGAAAGTAGTTATTTCTGGGGGGGAAGTACTTATTTGTGGGGGAAAGTAGTTATTTCTGGGGGAAAAGTACTTATTTGTGGGGAAGTTATTTCTGGGGGGAAGTACTTATTTGTGGGGGAAAGTCCTTATTTTTGTGGGGAAAAGTACTTATTTGTGGGGGAAAGTCCTTATTTTTGTGGCGAAAAGTACTTATTTCTGGGGGAAAAGTACTTATTTGTGGGGAAAAGTAGTTATTTCTGGGGTGGAAAAGTACTTATTTGTGGGGGAAAGTAGTTATTTCTGGGGGAAAAGTACTTATTTGTGGGGAAAAGTAGTTATTTCTGGGGGAAAAGTACTTATTTGTGGGGAAAAGTAGTTATTTGTGGGGGAAAGTACTTATTTCTGGGGGGAAAGTAGTTATTTCTGGGGGAAAGTACTTATTTGTGGAGAAAAGTAGTTATTTCTGGGGGGGAAGTACTTATTTGTGGGGAAAAGTAGTTATTTCTGGGGGGAAAGTACTTATTTGTGGGGAAAAGTAGTTATTTCTGGGGGAAAGTAGTTATTTGTGGGGAAAAGTACTTATTTGTGGGGGAAAGTAGTTATTTCTGGGGGGAAAGTACTTATTTGTGGGGAAAAGTAGTTATTTCTGGGGGAAACGTACTTATTTGTGGGGAAAAGTAGTTATTTCTGGGGGAAAAGTACTTATTTGTGGGGAAAGTACTTATTTGTGGGGAAAAGTAGTTATTTCTGGGGGAAAAGTACTTATTTGTGGGGAAAGTACTTATTTGTGGGGAAAAGTAGTTATTTCTGGGGGAAAAGTACTTATTTGTGGGGAAAAGTAGTTATTTCTGGGGGGAAAGTACTTATTTCTGGGGGAAAGGGGTAGAAGTGCTTATTTTTCTGGTCACGACCTTCTAATGACATCATTTGTGCTTAATGACGTCACCACCTTATCAATGACGTCACCACTTGCCCTCAGAAGTCACCGTGAGTTCTATTCCATGCTTGCCTCCTTCACGCGGAAAGGCTGCAATAGACCTCCTGCTCGGCAGGGGGAGCCCTAATGTACAAGGCCGTGAAAACTTACGTCATGCCTCCTTTCACATCCGGGTCTTAAGCCCGACCGCCCCCCACCGCCACCCCATCTCTCCTCTCCGGAGTTCCGATTGGACTACATTGGTGTTTACGCGCGGTGGCTGCCGGGAGCTGAAGTGGGCGTGGCCACTCTGGGGCGAGGGAAAGAAAGTTTAATGAGGGATCCCCTCCCGCGCGCTCCTGTTCCCGTGCGCGCGCGTGGCCACGCCTCCTCGCCTTCCCTGGCCTGGCGCTTGGTCTGCCTTCCGCCCCTCCTCCCCCTCCCTCCCCCCCAGGCAACTCCTTCAGGAAGGCGGGCGGTGGAGCAGGCTCCGCGAGATCAGCCAGCAACAGCTGAAGTTGGTGCTCCTCTGGGCCCCCGTCCCTGCCTCCAGCCGCGGTGGCGCCGCGTTCTACGCCGCTGCTGCTGCCGCCGCCCCCGCCGCCCCCGCCCAGCAGCACAGACACCCAGCCAGCCGCAGGATCGAGACCCGGGGCCGGCCCCAGTAAGATGGAGGGTCTGACGCTGAGCGAGGCGGAGCAGCGCTACTACTGCGACCTCTTCTCCTACTGCGACACCGAGAGCACCAAGAAGGTGGCCTCCAACGGACGCGTCCTCGAGCTCTTCCGCGCTGCACAGCTCCCCAGCGAGGTGGTCATGCAGGTCAGGCCCCGGAGGGAGGGAGGCAGAAGGGGTTCACCACACACACACACACACACACCCACCCTTAGGGACACACACACGCACAAGTCACACACATACACACAAACTTTGCCCCTAGGGTTACACACACACACAGTCACATGTACCCCCTCACGGTTACACACACCTCCTCAAGGTTACACACATGTTGTTTCAGACACACACATATCCTCTGGGTCACACGTGCATACACAAACCCACCCTGTTAGTTTTACACAAAGTCTCCCCCTAGGATTGCAGACACAAACCCCTGCTCAGGCACAGTGACACACACACACACACACACCCTCTGGGTTTACACACACTTGCACAAACTCACCCTGTTGGTTTTACATACATAAACTCCCCCCTAGGGTTATCCATACACCTCTTCATACACATATACATACACCTCTTCGGGATTTTACACAGTCACGCTCACACACCCTCTGGGTCACACCCACCCTCTTGGTTCTACACACACAAACTCCTCTCCTACTTTTACACATAAATGTACCCTGCTCATGGTTACTCATACACGCACCTCTTCAGGGTTTTACACACACTGTCACACACATGCCCTCAGGGTTTACATACATCCCACTCTGCAGGGTTTTACACATACTGTCATACACTCATGTACAAATCCACTCACACACAAGCACCTCCCCCCCAAGGTTACACAAGCACACACAAGTAACCCCTCACAGTTACACACGCATCTCTTCAGGGATTTATGTACAGTCACACAGACGCACAACCTTAAGGTTAGACACACATTCACAAACCCACCCTGTCGGTTTAACACACACACTCTCAGGGTTTTACACACACACACACAAAATCCTCCTTCAGGGTTGCATATTCACAAGCCCACTCCTCAGACACAAACTTACATATACCCTCAGGGCTACACACACAAACCCATTCAGGATTTCATACAAATACATACCCCGTCATAGTTACACATACACACAAACCCTTAGGGTTATGCACATGCACACTCTCACGCGCACACACATGCACGCTCACACATCTTCCTCAGGGTTATGCATGCAAACAAACACACCCCTTTAGGGTTGTACACACATGTACACAAACCTACCCTGTCAGGATTGTTGTGGTTGTGTGGGAATGGCATGCATCCGCATGGAAAAGGTGTGTGAGGGAAGGTGGCTTTGGAAGGAAAGGTGGTGGGTACTGCCCTCTGAATGCAGTACCTGCACTTCCACATTCTTCACAAACCCTCACATCACCCTCCCTTTTTAGCTTTTTAGCTTTTTAGCTTTTTATTCAGCAGCAGGAGAAAACAACAACAGTATTTATATACCGCTTTTCAACAGAACATTCTCAGAGTGGTTTACAGAGAAAATTAATAATTAATGGCTCTAGATTTTTAGTCAAGCAAGCAATTGACTAAAAGACAAATACTAATTGGTAACTCGGTGTGTTGAATGTTTTCATTTAAACTGCCTTCCCCTGTACAGTATGTACAACTAACTGTAGTTCAGTGTTCTTGGGGTCAGGAACTCATTGGGATCAGTTGTGGGGTCAACTTACAGGAATAAAAAAAGTTGCAGGTTAGATTAGATCTGAGCAACTAGATTAGGAGCACAATCCTAACCATGTCTACTCTAAAGTAAGTCCCATTGTGTTCAATGGGTCTTACTCCCAGGAAAGTGTCTGTAGGATTGCAGCCTAGAGCAACTTCTTCAGCGTTTGTCATGTGTGGTGGTGGGATCTGTTTGTTGGAGTCAAAGCACGATTGACATGACATTGCAGACTGGAGTAGAGCATCACCAGGTAAAGGGAAGGCACCTGATGTACCCTGTCATGTTCCAGACCTACTCAGGTTCTTAGCCATTCTGTTAAAATCATAGGCTCTTTACGTCTTTTAAGTATTTTTTTGTTACAGTGAACAGTGTTAGGAGGGCTTTATGAGGGCCTACCGCGATATGGGTAATAAGTTCCTGGGAAGGTGTGTGAGATAATAAAGGGTGCCCCAGTCTCATAACATCTATTGGGGTTGTGGCATGAAGAAGGTTGAAAACAATTGCTTTAGTTTGATCATCATGGAGGAAATGCTCATCTGTAAACTTAAGAAGAGATTCAGGTCTGATCATTCAGTCTAGCCTGAAGTTTGTTTTCTTCCTTATCTTCACTAATAGGTTGATCCTGTTACAAATATGGCTATCAGTTTCTTTTGTTGCACCAACACTCTGAACTGCAGGCCACAATTACTGTGAAAGGAAGAGAGACACTGATTAATTTTAAGTACCTTGAGAGTACCTTAATTGACTGAAAAGTTAATTTTGGTGCAGCAATCAAGTTCCCTTTTAGATAGGGTTCTGCAGATGAGGAACCATATTGTGAGGAACCATATTGCGTATTTCAGTAACACTACATTAAGTACAATCTGTTAATGTCTTAAAAGGGGCTTTTTAGGCAACTTTGAAAGTGACACAAGTTGCGCTGCATTAAAAAGGCATATATAAACATGGCTCCTTGCTTAGGAACATATTGTAACTAAGGCTGCAATCCTAAAGACACTTTCCTGGGAATAAGACCCATTGAATACAATGGGCCTTACTTTTGAGTAGACATGGTTAGGATTGGGTTCTAACGTGTACTGAGGCAGTATCATTGATACCAGTTTCAGGTGGGAATTTTTCCCTGTTGGAGGTCCAGGATTGAACCTGGGACCTTCTGCATGTTCTATTCTATGTCACTAAGCTGTGATCTCTCCCTTTAGTTATGCTGCAATCTTGTGGTTTTTGATCCAGGCTTATTGTGTCACTGAGACTTTCAAATAAGTTTGTATAGGATCACAAGCCACCAGTGTTTAGAGATGCACTTTAGCAAGAAACGAAAAGAAGCAATAGGATTCTTGTAAATGTTCAGGCCCAGAAATAAGTGAGTTGGTTGTCTTGCACATATTTTATCCCGGCAATATGTCATGCTGTAAGAAATCTACTGTTTTCCTAAATCAACAGGTAATAACACAAATGTTCATGTATTGTACTTTTAAAGTTGTTAAAAACATAGTATTAACCAATAAAAGTTGGTTTGCTTTGGCAGGGATTGCATGAGAGAAAATGAATTGTAGCAATATGTTGTAAGTTGAGTATGGATGGGAATTTAAGCATTGCTACATTGTTTTAATATGTTATAAATGTACACTGTCTGTTATTAAGCTGCTGCCAAAATCTTGTACAGAGGAACTGTGCTAAGACTACTGTGTTAGTAGCACGATACCTTGTATAATATGGAAATGGCCTTGAAGCTTGAGTTATCTCAGTTGAAAAGATAAATTATCTGTCACCTCAGCCTGTTTGTCTGGGAACACAACTTTTAAGAGTCAACATTCAGTTACATAACATGTGATGCACAACAAATTTTGTTTGAATACAAAATTGGTACACTTGCATTTACTGTTTGAAAAGTGTTGCATTAGGAAGGCTAAAATGAGTGATCTGACCTGCAGTAAAAGTTATGTTGAAGGTTAAAATATATATTGCTCTGTATTTTATAAGCTAACAGTATCTACTAGTACATGTTAGCTATTTATTTTAATTGCTGGTAATTGTAAGCTTTGGCTTTTTAGTATTTTGAGATTATAGCTCTGTCAAGAAAACCTAAGTGGAATTGTACTCTTCAGTTAATGTTGGACTTCTCCCTCAAATTATTTGCTTGTTTGTACTTGTTTGTACTTGCTGCTAGGGCTGTGGGTGGAGCAAGTGGCTAAGACACTGTGCCTGTTAACCAGGGTTCGATTCCTGGGTCGGCCCCACAAGACAGGGTGAGCTTCTGTCCTCAGCCCAGCTCGGCCCCCAGCTGGATCCAATCGTATTGGCTCTGCCTTTCCATTGGACTAATTCAGTGGTGTGGAGAGGGGGGATTTGTTGCTTGGGTAACAGCCTATCCTCCATAACAATCTAACCCAGGCTTTCGTGCTTTGCATGCAGCGTATGCAGCGCTGAGCACGATACCATAGTGACTGACAGAGCTGAGCACGATACCATTCAAGACTGATGGAGGCGTGCTTTTTGTACTTGCTGCTACTGCCAACCATGTCAAACTGGGTCACATGCAGTGTTTAAACATGGTTACCTCTGTGCATCTAAAGACAGGTATTATGCCATGTGAATGCACATATAGAAATAACTGTATGCTCAGTGCTTTGTAACTATATCAAATTGCAGTTCTGTGATTTTCACAATATGTATTAACATTTCTATTTTGGCCTCTCATCCCTTGATGGAACATCAGAGCAAATCAATACATTTTAACACCACAGGAAAAAAATGAGAAAACAGAAAAACTATAGAGCAACCAAAAAGAGCACCATGTGTTTAGATATTTTCTACAATTACAGCAATTGGAGGGGTGGGGTGTAAAAGCACATATAGAGTGGACTTCAGATACAGGAGAGAGTTTGTAAGATGTTTGGTCTCTTAGAAAAGAGTGTCTCTGAGATTGCTGTAGCCAATGTCAGGATTGGATCAACAGTTGCAGTTGATATTCTGGTTTAGTCTCTGTGATTTGGAGTTTATTATTCAGACTGAGTAATGGCTAATTGTCAGTTTCTAGATTTTACAAGCACTGCTTTAAAGCCTCACCCACAGGGTCACTATGTCCTGACTAGTATGACTGATTACTTTTATCTTACACAGTTCTATAGTTCTTGAACATGTGTCCCGAACAAGCTCTTTCCCTCACATTCTTTCTGCCACAAGATTAAAGTTTTGTTGTCCATGTCCATTCAAGTGTTTTTATCTATTTGGATCAAACTGACTTCCTTGTTTTAGCTCCAAAGGAAGCTAAAATCAATTATCAGTAAAAACAGAAATGAGGACATACTATACATCTGTTTTCAAATTTATACCACAATACATTGGTTGTATACCACTGTACAAACTATACATCAGTTTTCAAAACTGAAGGAGACTAAGGGCACAATCCAGAGTAACTATGGGGAGTCCTTGCTCCGGTGTAAGAACAATTTGCTCTGGATTGCAATGTAGATTTCCCATAGGTGCAGTAACTGGATGGTGCAGTAACTACGGGTGCACGTATTGTCTCTTACGTGCTCCCGTAGTTACTCTGGATTGTAGGGCTACTCCCTATAGGGCACAATCCAGAGTAACTACGGGACCTTTTACACCATTGTAGTTACGGTACACGCATAGAGCAATCCAGAGTGCCTCTTGTGTGCTTCCATGGTTACTCTGGATTGCAGGGTTATTCTTCGTGGGAGAGGGGCTAGGGCAGTTATCAAGTCCCCATTATCATACCCCTGCAGGGGAAGGTGTGCTATATTGATTCAAAACAGAGGTGCTGCCAGGGTTTGAGAGGTGTGGGGAGCCTCATGGAGCACCTCTGTTTCAAATCAACTTAGGGCGCAATCCTAAACATATCTACTCAGAAGCAAGCCCCAATGTATCCAATGGTTCTTACTCCCAGGAATATGTGTTTAATATTGCAGCCTTAGGCTGCAATCCTAAAGACACTTTCCTGGGAGTAAAACATATTGAACACAATGGGGCTTACTTTTGAGTAGACATGGTTAGGATTGTGTTCTTAGTCAGTTCCCTCAGTGGCACACTGGGGCTCATGTTGCTGCTTTCTCCCTGTTCCTTACAGCGAATGGTGGAATTTTACGTAAACTCGTAAGTGGTAAGTACCATTTCATTATTTGAGTACCACCTTTCACCATTATATTGCAGTTTATGACAGAGCCAACAATTGAAGGAAATGATACAAAGTAGTATAGGACTAGATAGTGGAACAAGATGAATAAGAGAATACATTTGTTTGCATTATGGGGCATTAACATACATGGTTTTTCTGTCTCCAAATACTAAGAAGGTGAAAGATTTCAGCTGTCAAGTGGAGTATTGCCTAAAGTCTTGTACCATTGCCACAACTTCTGCGTACTACTGACTGTGAATTTCAAATATTTACTGTGTTCTTCTTTCATTATTGATCATGCACTTTAACTGATACTGAATCAATATAATTCAACCGATGACCATAGCCACTGTGTCTATTAATGTCTATATTGAGGTCTCTTTACAAACAGTTAATATTTCTGTAGAGAGAATTGCTGTTCTCAAATAGAGTACTGTACTGTAGTTTTCTATTGTTGAATATTTGGAAAAAGTAATGTGTATAAGCTGCTGGGAGATTCATGTGATGAGTTGAAATCATGTACTGTTAGTTCATCTTTTGGATGTTGTTCATAGCATTGATACAAGTTGTGGCAGAGATTTGTGCTAGAAACAGCACAGTCAGTAGCGTAGATACAGTCATTCTTCAAATCTATCGTTATAGTTGTAAGGCCTATAAGATCCTTGTGATATTGGATGGTTAGTGAGAGCCTGTAATTTTCAGGGTTAGAGAGAGCCTGTGATACATTTGTTCATAGCACTTTGAAGATACAAATCACTTCTTGATCTCCAGAACATACTTTAATGAGGTTTAATCTGAATCATTCCTGTTGCACCTGGTGGGTTTGGAAGATGCATATTCTGAAATGTTTGTTACGCTTTGTTTATGTACTATGCAGTAAACCTATTGCTATTTTACATGAAATGCTAAAAAAACTTTTTCATCTTGACATACTGATGTATATCAGTATGCAGGAGGATTATAATTTGAATGTACCATTCTTTCCCAGAGTGCATCATATCCAAATTTCAACATGGCAGCTCATGAATTTCAATGTGATGGCACTTGTTTGTTCTGATGGTATTGAGACAAATTAAAGATAAATCGCTGCACAGGTGAATGATATACAAATAATTTTTTCATCATGAACTGTAGTTGGAACACATATGGAATATCGAGATAGAAAATGCATGCTCCAACAGTCAAGTGCATATAAAGTAGAGTGAATTATGAATTCAATTTGTTCATATGGAATGGAAATTTTTATTTGTGTTAGATGTTTGCTTTAAAACAATCGATACTAGAATACACATTCAGAATTATCATACACACAGGAATGAATGCACACAGGCATGAATGCACTGTGCAGTGCGGCATACAGATTGTCTATGAACAAGTAATCATGGTGGAAAAAGCATACTATACTCATAAAATTAGAATGATTTTATTACAATGTACAGCCATTGACAAATGACCCAGTATTATAGTGCTGCTGCATTAGATTAGATGGTGACACTGTAAATGGCTTTTGATAGCACCGACAACCTCCAATCTTAAATGTCATCTGTTAATTTTTGCCTTTCTCCAGATTACTGAACTGTGTGGTGCAACAAGACTTGGGTACTTTGGAAGAAGCCAATTCTACATCGCTCTGAAACTTGTTGCAGTGGCTCAATCTGGGCTCCCATTACGGATGGAAAGTTTAAATTCAGGTTAGCCTTTGAAACTGATATTGAAATATAATTGACTGGATTATGAAATGTGGTTGTTGTCCGATAGTCCTGTGCCTACCTACAGCACATTCCTAATTTCTAAAAATTCTTCTAAACACTTCTGCCTTTCTTTTAGGCTCTAATCCTATGCAACCTAATCTAATCAACCTAGGCTCTAATCTTAAGTAAGCCCTGCTGAGTTCAATGGTGCTTACTCCCAGGAAAGTGTCCTCAGGAGTGCAGCCATAATTTGTTTGGTTTTAGTGATCTTTCAGGTTAATAGTTTCTAGTCTGAAGCATAAATTTTGAAATGGTACAGACTTCAGTGCCATCCTACTATAAAACTTTCGTCAGTGTCTTTGTGCTGTATCTTAGGTAAAAATGATTATGTATTAAGAAAGATTACGTATAAAACATTACTTTCTAGTGACTTTTGGATTGCTTCTACTTCAAAAGGAAAGTTCCTATCTCACGGTTTGTGTTCACTTACCCTACAATCCAGAGTAACTACGGGAGCACATAAGAGACATTTTATCGACATTACATCGATGTAGTTACAGCACCGTGGGCTGTGGGTGGCATAAGCAGTAAAGACGCTGTGCCTGTTAACCAGCAGGCCAGGGTTCGATTCCCGGGTCAGCACCACAGGACAGGGTGAGCTCCTGTCCTTAGCCCAGCTTTGTGATGCCAGTTGGATCCAATCGTATTGGCTCTGCCTTTCCATTGGACTAATTCAGTGGAGTGCAGAGGGGGGATTTGCTGCTTGGGTAACAGCCTATCTTCCATAACAATCCAACCCTGGCTTTCGTGCTTCACATGCAGCGTATGCAGCGCCAAGCACGATACCATAGTCTTTCAAGACTGATGGAGGCCTGCTTTTTTGTTATGGCACCACCTGGTGAAAACCTATGGGAAATTCATATTGCAATCTAGAATAAATTGTTCTTACATTGGAGCAAGGACTCCCCATAGTTACCCTGGATTGTGCCCTTAGTGTTTGATTGTAGTGAGAGAAATATTTGCAGATGAGAAGCGTAAGCTTAGACCCTGCTCTGTATTAAGTGACACCTCCTAAATAGCGATTTGTTACATTCACTAGAGAAAGCAACTGCTCCTCTTCACCCTATATATTGTCTTTTCCAAATGGCTTTTGTTGGTGCTGTCTTTTTGCTGTTACATTAAATCAAAACCAATTTAACATTTGCTCTTTTTATGTTACATTAAGTGTCATTTAGGGAAAGGAAATCGTCATTCCACCCCCAAAACACTTGAGCCAAACACAGCTAAGAATGAGGTGGTAATTGTTGGTAGGACTTGTACACTCCTTGGGTCTGTGCAAAAGGAAGAGAAATGGGGGTTTTATGCTTGTGTTGTGAAACTGGATGAGATTGGTCAGTGTCTGGACAAGTTGACTCTTAACTTTTTTCTAACACATGAAGCACTACAGTGGTCACATGGTTATTGTTGTCCATCTGGAAAGCTTAGAGACCTCATGCCAAGCTATGGAATACCAAAAGGGCAAGCAAATTTAGAGACAGATAGGGGTCTTTATGCTGCCATTTACACAGAACAGCCCACTCAAAATGGTCAGTGGCCATGGATTCGCTGCCCCTCGCATAGCACCCATTTTCAGCTGTTCAGAGCTTCCATTAAAGTTGCACTGTTTACAGCAGTGGTCTTCAAAGTGGGGGTCACAAAACCCCACAGTGGGATCACAAATGCTGAGGGACCACCATCTTGGTGCCAGAGACCCCCAAAAATCAACTTCGCGATGGTGCGCACTACTCCAGCATGTCATATGTCGTTGGATTTGTCTCGAAGAGCTGAATCTAATGCAAAAATCAGTTTTGAAGTACAGTAGCTCCTTCCTATTAAAAGTTATGGTCAAAATACTGAAAGGCAAATATACGCATAGAAAATGCATGGAGAAATGAAAGTAATGTATATCGCAGCTTTACTCGTGAGTAGGCAGACGTGCCATAGTCCAGTGGAAAGGACAGAATGGTCCTGATCCAATGAGCACAGCACCCAAAATCACCCCAGAAGGAAGTTCTCACTGCACAGCCACGTTTACTCATGAGTAAGCAAACATTTTAGTTTGTGTGGAAGGTCAGTCCAGGGGGTGCAAAGCTTCCAGCACGGCCCTGATCCCAGGCACCTGGAGCTTAAAAGTGCTCCAGAATTAATAAATTATATTTAATAAATTGTACTGTATATGTAATAATTTTAAATGTTAGATTCAGTAATGCATGTTTAAATTAAGCACATGAAAGCAATATACACAAAGGTTTTGAACCTTTATAGTATGTTCTGCACTTTACTTGGGTGGCCTACGTTTTGAGGAGGGGCTGCTCTCAAAAAGACAGCCAGGCTTGGGGAGGGGAGTGCAGCGTCTCTCCACAAGGGCCTCCTGCTGCAGGTACCACCTGAGCCCCAACAAGTGCCTTCTAAGTCCACCTTCTCCCAAGAGTATGGGGTTTATGTGTGTGTGAGTGCATGGGGTGGGTATGTGTGTTGCTGGTGTGTAAATGAATGCATGGGATGAAAAGTGTATGTGTGTGTTGAGAGTGCATGTGGAGGTTGGGGGCAGTGGGGTGGGAGAGAGTCTGAGGGCTTGGGGGAAGTTGGGGGTAAGAGAGGACCTGTGGGATTGGAGACAGTGGGGTGGAAGAGAGCATGGGGACTTGGGGACAGAATGACCATATGTCTTTTTTCAGGACAGGTCCTCTTTTTCAGCCTCTTGTCCTGGATTGGGGGTAGCAATGAAAGGGGGTTCTGGGCAGATTCCAAAGATTGAAAGGGGGTCCCAGGTTGATTACTGGCTTACAGGCTGTAGCTACTTACCAGAACAAAAAAAATTCAGTATATCCCAAAACGTGTTTGGGTTTGTGTATCTCAAACAGAAGTGCTTCAGACTAAATTGATAAACAATTTCTGAAACATGGTGGCTTTTCAAAAGTATTTTGATGTGGGAGGGGAGTATGGCAATGTGGGAGCTAAATATTTCAGTTTTTCTTTGTCTTACTTTTTTCTTGACTTCTTACTTAAGATCTTTCAAACAAACTGTTGCTTTTTTGTTTCTCCACAACTATTAGAACTAATCTAAGGTTAAAAAATAATCTGTGTTGCTCTGAATGATATGTGTGCTGTTTACATACACCACCCACTCTATTTGGAGCTGCCTTTTTGCATGAAAACATTTTGGGAATGACAGTTTGTCTTATAACAGTACAAAAATTCTGGTGCCTGGTTTTTATTGCTGATGTAAAAAAGCAAGCTCAATCAACATGTAGAAGTGTCTTTAATGATGTAACATGATCAGTTTTAGCTGATTTTTGTTACTATCCATCAAAATATAATATAAAATTATGAGTCTTTAACTGCGCTTTTGAATAACATTACAGTGGTACCTTTATTTAAGAGCAACTTGAATTCTTTTATCTTGAATGATAATTATCTTTATTACAATGTGCTGTATTATAGTGTTTTGTAATCATTTTTAAATACAGTTAATATTTATATATAAATATTTTTGGTTGTGGAACCAAGTGTCTGCATTATTTCCTATGGAAAAATCAGCTTTGTATTACAAGCGTTTTAATTACAAGCATGCTTCTGGAATGAATTATGCTCATAAATCAAGAAACCATTGTATATTTTATATAATGTAGAAAGATTTATTAATCATGTTCATTATATTTTAACAGTAAAGGACCTCCCCCTGCCCAGATTTGTCATGCCAAAGAATGAACAAGAATTGAGGCAGTCCTCCTTATATTCTTCAGATGGTGATAACCCATCCTCCTATTCAGGTGCAATTCCTCCCCCACCAGGCAGAATACAAGTTAAAAAAGGCTCTGTGAGCCACGATATGGTTCAGCAACGTCCATCAACGGATCAGCAGGTAATGAAATAAAAAGACAAGACTATTTTTTGTTCCATTTTCTTACAGTGGCTTTAGAATATTAAGATACAACTAAATTATTCTCCATGCTTATTTACTGAAACACTACATGTCAATTTATAGACCAGCTAGTATGTACTGTATCTCTTCTCTGTCGTCTCTAAACTTTGTCATTACAGTGGGTAAAGTACAGTATCAAATCTGGGAGGAAACTGGCCTTTTTGGTCTTCTCAAAAAGATCATGGGACACATAAAAATTAAATGAGATCATATCTGGCTTTACAACCATGATCCGAAAAGACATTTAAGAGTAGCACCTCCATTTAGAACTAGTTTTGACAGATTATAAGATTTTCACAATTTTTGATGTCAGAAATGTAGTGCTATCTTGAAATATTATTCTCAGAACTTTGCACTCTCTGATATAGCAACATATCTTTGAGGAACTGAGTACAATTCAGAAGGAATTGTGCAAGTTTTTTCATAGGAAATAATTAAATGTTTTTAGTAAATATTTGAGAGTTCTGCAGTTTTCATGAAAATATGAATTCCGCTTGTATTATGCAGACTGTTAATGCTGAATAGTTTCCTTCTTTAGGTTTCTCTCACTTCTATGTTGGGCCTTATGCAAGACTTCCAGAGTGGCAAATGCGGCCACATTTTTTAAAGTTTTCATTGTGCAGTGTGTATATAGTTTGCACACTACTTTGTGTAAACTACTTTGTTAGCCAAAATCATATGAATTTTAAATCACAGATGCCTGTCACTATAGCTTATATAGAACTCACTGTCAAGTCAGGATCTAGGACTGCCATCTGGTGCGCATGGAGGGACGGTGTGCATGGGGATGGTGCTCGGGGGGGATGTTGTACTGGGGTATTGCGCAGGTGGGTGTTCCACATGCTGGGACGATGCACAGTGGGGAGATGGCGTACAGAGGGAATTTTACTCCCGCAACATGGGTACGTTTTTGCTAGTTCATGTATATAACCAAAAGTTAAATTCCTACATCATACTTTTGGTCAGAAAAATATCACCAAACATTTTAATAAAGATCCAAAACGCATTTAGTATTAAACACTGAAATAAATGTTCGTCTTACAAGGCACCACTATTCATTTAAGGAAAGAGGTGTATCCTTGAAAAAATAGCTTGACGGTTTCCTCCATTCTTGATCTTTTAAACTAGTGGTAGTCAGGCATTTCAGCCCAGGACCATTTTGTCTGCTAAGTGTGATAAATGTTAAAACTGTCTTGAACAATCTTGAACTCATTGTAGATAGCATATCTGGTGCCACTGATCTTAAAAGCAAGAATCTTGTTTCTTACCACTGGCAGTTTAACACTTTCATTTTCTTTAGCAAATCATCTTTTCAATTTGAGCTACCAAGTTTCTGCAACAAAAAGGGAACAGACTCTTTTATTTTAGCATTTTCGAATCTGGCCTCATCAGCCAGCAAACTAGAAACTGCAGGGGGCTTAATCCCTCCCCTTAATCTTCAGGCACCTAAGCACTTGAGCGGCAAAGGAAAACTTAGTCTGAAGTTTGCCAATGGACTAAAGTTTGCTGAATGGAGATTAATGCTAGTGAAATTCTCTCTTGTAATTTATTTTGAGTTTGAAATAGATAACATTTAAATTATGAAGTGAATAACATTTTTAAAACTCAAAATAATAAAAAATTCTAGTCTACAGTGTTATGTACCGTATTTACTAAAATATAATGCATCATCTAATATAATGCACACCCTATTCTTCTAATTAACATTGACATAACAGTTGGTTTGATGAATTCAAAACCTGATTTTTTTATTTGATTTATGTGTATTTGTTTTATTTGCCCCCCATTTGCAAATCAGTAAAACCTATAGGAACATATTTGACACTCACCTTAGGGTGATATGAATTACAACTTTGAAAGTGTCAAGCTTGCAAAATATTGAATTGGCAATGGTATCCATTCATAATGAATTTAAGAAAGAGTAAGTCTTTAGAAATGGAATAGTTTCCACCATGCATATCTGGTTATGATGAAAGCATGCCATTTTGGTAGATTTAGATTTTGGTACAGCCCAAATTTATTGCAGTAGGATTGAGATAAAGGGTAATGACTGTTTCATCTTCCCAAGTGTATCATAGGCTTTTTGTAACTGTTTATCAGTAATGATTTCTGTTCCAACTCACCACTTCTGCTCAGAATCTTGCAGATGGAACCATTATGGGATTCTAACCTATTGATAATGGAATAACTTTCCCTGGCAAATTTTTATGTTACCTCAGGTGAATTGTTTTTGACCTTAATTTCTGTCAAGCATGCAGGTTTATTTGGACATTCTGTCTTCATGAACAATTGTTCTTAGTGAACTAGTATTTACTGCACATGGTTCCACTGTACAAATCTACTATACTCTCAGCCACCATCAGCTGATGACTGACTCCATATGGTCTTGAACATCCAGGGGCACCTGGATGCAGGTGTCATATGTGCTCCCTGAAGCATCTTGTGGGCCGCTGTGTGATACAGGAAGCCGGACTAGATGGGCCTATGGCCTGATCCAGTGGAGGCTCTTGCTATGTTCTTATGAACTACATGGAAATAAACGTCTCTGGATACTTTTGGCCTACAAAACCCTAGGTAACATTGCCCCTTTAAGACTGTGGTGGAGTTGTCATTTGATTCTGCATCTATAATTGAATTTAAGGTGTTTTGCCAAGGACAGTGATCCTAGTTTCCAAGATTGAATTTTTCTTGTCAAAAGGACTTTAACAACGTCCAATCTTTCAACAGGTCAGGTTTTCCTAATTCTGATAAATTTCCTAAACAGTTTCCTGTTGAAATTGCAGAGGAGAATCTGTGTAAGTATTCTCCAAGGAATGATTTGGAAAAAAAACCAAAACATGAGCAGTTATTCCATTTGCAACAAACATTGGAGAGATCTCTGTTCAGCAAAAGCTGGCAATTGGACTAGTGGCTAAGAGTTTTTATGTTACTAGTTTTAAGTATCTCTTTTTGATTCAAACAGGCATGAAAGTGAGATGCTAATGAAAGTGAAACTGTCAGTTTGATTTTGCAAAGGGTTTTTCGTCTGCTCTGAGAGCAAACACAATTTTCAAGCATTGTTGCTCTCTGTGTGTGGAACTTCTGAAACCTCAGACTACTGTTATCCTGAAATAGATGTACTTCAGTTGGTCTTTTGTGCCATAAATACATCAACTTGCTTTCCTTTTTATGGGCATGTGTCATGTGGTCTTGAACATGTTTATCTTGTCCTTTGATATTGTGTTTAGTGTTCTATGTTTTGAGTAGGGGGAAGAGACAGGGTGCTTCTTAGAGCTGAACAAGTTTGAAATTTCAGCTTCGGTGATTAATTTGTTTTACAATGAAATTAAGTTTTAGATTAGTGTTTGTTTTTGTCTTGTGGGTTTGCATCAAAAGTGATAAATAACTTTTCATTAAACAAGAGTCAGCAGTATTGATATATATTCTCTGTTTGCTTTTGAATGAGCTGTAATTGCTAGCTTGTTTCATTAGGGGAAAGTTCCCAGGCTCCAAGGAAGACTAAAGAAATTCAAACTATAATTGTTCAAAAACAGATACTTGAAATTACGTGAAACATAGTAGTGTTCTTTCAAGATTTGTTTTAATTGCATAGTTCATCATTTTAAAAAGTTCCTTTGTTTTTTAGGAGTCCACATCTCCAGTTGTTTCACCACAGCAGTCCCCACCAGCCTCTCCACATACATGGAGGAAGCACAGCCGCCATCCCAGCGGAGGGAATAATGAGCGATCTCTTGCTGGATCAGGGCCTTTTTGGGCTCCCTTTAGTGAAGCACAACCAGGTATAAATAAATGTCTTGTATTACAACTCAAGTGTTGCCTGAAGTTGTGGATTTCTGTAGTAAATAAGGAGAAAACCTATTGAAGGCAGTGACTTCTAGTTTATATGGTAGCCTTTTCCTTTCTAGGAAGTACAGAATTTGTCTTCAACCCTGAACCACTCCCAAAATTTTTTTCTTTCATTTTCACCAAGTCATTGCAAGTGGAATTATCCAATTAAGCCTTCTTCACCCTGTTACAGTGTCCTTACATGAACACTGGTGCTTGGTTCCCAGTGGTGCCTTCTACCTGCTGGTGCCCAGTAGGGATGCATGATGCCCAGTTATGCATGCCACTTGGTGTCTGCTGCCCAGTGCCTGGCAAAGATGCCCAGTGGTGCATGGTGCCCAGTTCCCAGTTGGGGTGACCACTGGTTCCCAGTAGTGCCCACTGACAGTAGTGGGCACTGTGCCTGGTGGTGCCCACTATCTGCTGGTGTCCATTGCACTGTGGTGCCCGGTAGGGAAGCTTAGTACCTGCAGTATCTGTTGGAGCTCACTGCACAGTGGTACTTGATGGTGCTCAGTAGGAGTGTCTAGTGCCTGCTGCTGCCTGCCACTTCCCCCGGTACACTTCCCAGTGCCCAGTACCAGTGCTCAGATACACACGGGGCACACAAATATTCTTGAAATTTTACTCCCACAACAAGGGGTAAATTCTGCTAGTATCATATATTTGTGTAGGTCAAAAAGCAAAATATCTGTTTGATGATGAGAAATGCTGTGTTCCTAGTGTATCTATCAACATAAACGCCTTGATATTTGTCTGAGGTGTCCACATCTTTCCTGTCAATCAAGCAGGCTGAGGGTTCTATTTCCATATGTCTCTGGGGCACAGAAAGCTAAGGGCACACGTTCTATTCCAACATGTCTCTTAGAATTAGGCTGAGAGAAGGCAGTTAGTTAGTGTTGGATAACAGGCCAAACTGAGAAGAGGTTGGGAGAGGCAACTGAGAAGAGAAGTGACAAAAGGGCTGTCAAGGGGAGCTGAGGTGAGTTGGTTTGTTACACGAGGAAAGATTTTAAGATATAGGGAACGCAGGTGATGGAGTTTTTTTAACAGATGAATGATATTATATTGTACTTGAAGCAACAGCTGAAGGCAATTAATTTCAATCAGGCTAATGTGAAGAATCATATTTGCTGTTTTTTAACAGCATATGATAAAAAAAGTTGTGTTAGCAACTGAGCCATCTTCAGTTAGATCTTGTACAACTGTCATTTGTTTCAACAGACCACTCAGAATAAGTTTCTGATACATAGGTCAAAAGTCTTTTGGATTTTATTCTAAATTTCATTTAAAGTGGGTTGGGATTGGCTACACAAGACACCAGCTTTGCTTCTATACTTGGATGGCACTACAATTGACCCGTACCTTGCTTGTAAAAGACTTGACACAAATTCCATTTTACAAAACAAAAACTAAGCAGTTTTATATAACGCAGGTGATTCTGCCATTTTACTTTTTAAATACTAGTGATGTAGACTTGACTTGGGCTCAAGTTGCTTCAGTATCTTGATTCTGCATAAAAGATTAATAAGTGACAAAAAAAGCAGGCCTCCGTCAGTCTTTAGAGACTATGGTATCGTGCTCAGCACTGCATACGCTGCATGCGAAGCATGAAAGCCTGGGTTGGATTGTTATGGAGGATAGGCTGTTACCCAAGCAGCAAATCCCCCCTCTCCACGCCACTGAATTAGTCCAATGGAAAGGCAGAGCCAATGCAATTGGATCCAGCTGGCGTCGCAGAGCTGGGCTAAGGACAGGAGCTCACCCTGTCTTGTGGGTCCGACCTGGGTCTCGAACCCTGGCCTGCTGGTTAACAGGCACAGCGACTTAACCGTGACATATCTCATGATTTTTCTAACAGCTGACTTACTCCCCCTCGTTCAGTAACATAATGCATTGTCCTGGGCTTGCCTTTCTTTACTTGGCCACATTTGACACAAATTTTAATTTTTTTAAACTGAATCTCATGTATGTCTTCTTGATTTTTCTATTGAAACTCTTACCGTCATCACCATTTGTCTGTTAAATTTGGCTCCCAAAGACTTGACTTCAGCCTAGACCAGGGTTCTCAAAATTTTTTAGCCAAGGGGCCATATCAAATATCTGGTACAGTGTCAAGGGCCAGGATAAAAATTTAACTATCAAATTTTGATACACACCTTAGAGCAGTGATTTTCAATCTTTTTCATCTCATGGCACACTAACAAAGCGCAGAAATTGTCAAGGCACATCATCAGTTGTTTTTACCATCAGTTGTTTTATCAGTTGTTTTTACCAAGCTTCTCAAATCCCCCAATTTTCATATTAATAAATGACTTTCCCCAGATTCTTACGGCACACCAGAGGAACATCCATGTTACACTAGTTGAAAATCACTGCCTTAGGGGTATAACTTAAATTAGTGAATATATTGGCTCAAATTTTTGGATTTTTGCCAGTATTTTTGCAAGTACCAATAAACAGCACCAAAAAAGCGCACAATTAAATGGCCACCCATTTGGCCATTCCACTACCATAGCTCTAGTCATGTTTGGTCAACTGAGTTACTGACTGGCCATGGGCTGGTTAAAGGCTCATTGCAGGCTCCATCTGGCCCCTTGGCCAAGATTTGAAAACCCCTGGCCTAGACTTTAGTGTATCTTGCAAGAACTTGAGTTCAAGATTGAGATCTGGAGTTAAAAAACTGATAATTGAATATAAGCCCTTGAGGGAGCCTAAGACCTGTAAATGTTCAGTTCCCACCTGTGTCTTGTGATTTCTAAAAATGCATAACTTCTCTTGCAAGATTCAGGCCA
The DNA here is from genome assembly GCA_030015325.1 of Cryptoblepharus egeriae. Classification (NCBI taxonomy): domain Eukaryota; kingdom Metazoa; phylum Chordata; class Lepidosauria; order Squamata; family Scincidae; genus Cryptoblepharus; species Cryptoblepharus egeriae. The sequence continues at coordinate 179,048,842 of JAREYC010000001.1, read as the reverse complement.
ACTATGTATTAGTACAGGTTGTCCCTCATTATCCACTATGGTTCCACTGCAGAACCCCTGTGGATAAAAAAATCAATGGATAAAAAAGGAGAATAATAACAGCTCTTTTCTTACTGTTGTAGAGAGGCGGTTAGCAATGAGAAATGTGAAAAATGTATATGCCTTGGCTGGCTCAACTGAAGAATGGGGTGATTGCTTGCATGACTGCCTTTCTACTAGAGTAAGAAAAGCAGTTATTTAAACTGTAATTTTAAGGAATACATTTTCCGTTCTCCAGGGATTGGAATGTTCCTTTTCATTTGCAGTTGCTATTCGTGTTGAGTCAGTATATAACAAGGTTGGACAAAAACTTAAAATTTTTGAATTAACGTAACTTTTTTTAATGCAAGACTTCTATTTTAAATTGTTTTTTTCCAAAGAATGCAATCTTTTTTCATACTGCTAACGGGCATTCTGTGTTCTTGGACCATAACTGTATAGCAGAGGTGTCCAAATCCCAGCCCTGTAGTGGAATACAGCCCTCAGCAAGCCTAAATGTGGCCCTTGGGCAAGACCCCTCTATTAGACTGTGGGCAAGCCTTGTAATGTCTCTATTACTATCTTATATGTAAATATATTCAAATTTGAAATATAAATAATTTTTCCGGCCTCCAACACAGTGTCAGGGAGATGATGTGGCCCTTCTACCAAAGAGTTTGGACACCCCTGCTGTAGAGCAATTAATTTTCCACTGTATAGAAGTATTCAAATTATATTTTCTGGCAAAAGGATAGTAACCAAGTAAAATCCTAATCTGCAGAAATTCCTTTGTTTCTAAGTTTTACCTGTTCATTCAGTATAATCAGTAGTCTGAAGTACAAATTATATATTTGTACTATCCTCCTTGGGCTCATCGAGAAAGTGCAAAACTTTCACATCTGGTCCAGTAAAATTAAGAACCCAAATCTGTTTCTGTAAACAAAAAGTGGTGGTCAATCTTTTGGCAAATATCAGAAGTACTATGCAATACTGCACTAGTGTGCCTATGCAGTCTCTTACCTGCCTGTAATCTTGCTTTTAATAGCCTGCTTTTAAGAGCAAGCATCAACACATAAGAAAAGGCACAGGAGTGTAATCCTAATCCTCCCCATGTGGCTTTGTGGGGTGTAGGTTGCTGAACCTTATATAGATCGGGGCTTGGTGTCATTGCAAAAGTTCTAGTTTGGACAGTATCTCACTTTTTCTCATTTTGCAGATTTTGACCATCCCAATCTCATACTTTACAACCTGATTATCACCAGAGTTTTAAGTCTGTCTTGGTATACCATAATTTGTCTACAAAACAAAATTGGAAACCATAGATGGCACAAGCAAACCAGTTCTTCTTTGAAAGCAAATTTGTAATGGCAATGGTGATTATATGGAGGTTTGTACTGAAATCTTGAAACTGAATTGTGTTCTGATTTTCAGGCTCCTGTAATACTGGTGAGCCAATGTGGTCTGGCCATTCACCACCACCACATCAAGAAAACTGGGTCAGTTTTGCAGATAACACACCAGCCAATACTATTTTAGCCATGCATCCTGCTTCTGTCCAGGTGTGACATTTTATTGGTATTCTTTTGATTTGCTTCATTCCAATTAATGTCATCCATTTTCATATTGTCACCAAAAACTTATTCTGTGAATCTAAATGTCAGTGTTAAGATCAGACTCATGTATTTTTCTAAAATACAAACTGTCTCAGCAGAAACCACAAAAGAATTTTGATCCACAGAGTTTAAGTTAAACTTGCTAGCATTTGCAAAGTCAATTTTTCTTTCTCCATGTAATTTTCTTTTAACTGTTCTCTGCATGTGTTTTCACACTCTTCTGTTGCTTACATGGCTCTTGCTGTTTCTAATCTATTTAAACACGTGAAGCATTTTCTGTTTCATTATAGCTCTACCTATCTAGCACCATCTGGAAGACTGTTAGAATTATTTTAGTTAACACTATACTTTCCTTTCATAAACAAATATAGGAACTATAGGCCACTGGATAAATTTAGATTATTGCTGAAAGAAAATTTAGATTATTGCTGAAGAAAAATGTTTCATTGCAGGACCAGACAACAGTACGAACTGTAGCATCAGCTACAACAACAAATGAAATTCGTAGGCAATCAAGTAGTTATGATGATCCTTGGAAAATAACTGATGAACAAAGGCAGTATTATGTAAATCAATTTAAAACCATTCAACCAGATCTAAATGGATATATTCCAGGTGAGTTCTTTAAAAACAAGTTATGATTGATAGCTTCTCATTTCACTTTTTTAGTTGCAATGTATTTTTGTAGACTTCTATTATATTTAGTGTTCTACTTTTTTGGCAGACTATGACACCTGAATATTTTTTAAACTAATTTTAGTTTTTTGTTTCTCATATGTTTAGTACCTCAGCATTTGCTTTTTAAATTCCATACATGTTTAAATTCTTAACAATGCTATCTTAATGTTCATAGGGTCTGCAGCTAAAGAATTTTTTACAAAATCAAAGCTTCCTATTCTTGAGCTTTCGCACATTTGGTAAGTGTGAAGTATAAACTGGGTTTGGGGATAGTACCATTTAAAGAATCACAATTCAGGAGTTAAGCTGAAATTTTTATAGTTGTATTTTCTATGACTTGCATCAACTATCTTGCTAATGTAGTCAGGATAACGTGGAGACATTTAAGTCCAACACAGTAACCTTCTGTTTAATCTAACTGTAAGTAAGACCCTAATTTTGGTCTTTAACTTACACAAAGTTAGTGTTAGACTTGGAGTTCCAGGGTTTGTGATGCTGTGAATTTTCTCCATTTTAAATAAGACTGGATCTTCATTAGGACACCACACAGAGGTATATAAAATTTTATTTCCTAAAAAGTACAATAAACACACACTTCTATTTCCTCCCCTCTTAGGGAACTGTCAGATTTTGATAAAGACGGTGCATTAACACTGGATGAGTTCTGTGCTGCTTTCCATCTAGTAGTTGCTAGGAAAAATGGCTACGATTTACCTGAGAAACTGCCTGAAAGTTTAATGCCCAAGCTGATTGATCTGGAGGACTCAACAGGTATTTTTTCAATAGTTTTGTTCCTTTAAAAAATATTGAAGACAATATATTATTATAGCTTTAGGTAATAGAATATCTTTTGCTTAAATCTTTGTCATATTGTTAGAACTTCTGGTTTTAGCCAAACTCCTTAGAAGGAGGCCCAGAAAGCTTCCTGAGGAGCTTGGCCACACATGGCCTCCAGAAGAGCCACCCATCACAACTGGAGCAATGCTTTGGTTACATTTGGAGGATAACTGGTTGGGTAAATCTCCAGGTCCAGGACACATGGTGAGGTAAAATCATGGTTCCCAAATTTGTGAATATGCAGGCATGAGCTGGAGTAAGGTTTTGTTTTATTAACAAACTGTTAAATACTCTAAAGGAAAAAGAAAACCAAAACAAGTTACAAAGTAGAGAGCTAGCAGTGAGGGGGACTCCTTAGATAAGAGCCTGATACCGGGAAAAACTGAAGGCAAAAGTAGAAGATGATGGCAGAAGATTAGGTGGTTATATAGTGTCACCGAGGCAATGAACATGAGTTTGGATGGACTTAAGAGAGCTGGTGGAGGATAGAGTGGCCTGGCATGCTGCAGTCCATGGGGTCGTGAAAAGCCAGACACAACTAAACAACAAAAACAAATGACTGTTCCCTAGAATAGTTGGTTTTAGAACTTAGTGGATGGGGTGACCCTAGACTTAATCCTGTGTGACATGTAGGAACTAGTACAAGATGTAAGTAATATTGAGCAAATAGGAATCCTGTTGAACATTCTATGTTTGTATTTGCTGGACTTCCTTGGAAACTTTCCAGACATGTTTGCATTTAAAAGTGGAGTCTTAACTAGTAACCAAGTGATTAGAAAAGGAAACTCAATGAAAAATCAAATCTGTCCAGAGTGCATGGGGTGTATTTAAAACGATAATAACAGAAACAGAACTAACAGTGAAATCTTACGCATGTGTGCTCAGAACTAAGTTCCGTGGATTCCACGGAGAGTAGAAATTACTCTCAGTTAAGTGTCTAGGATTGCATCCTTAAGTATGTACTACAAGTAGGAAAGGCACATGATATTCAGGAAGTTGGCTGGCCTGGCTCATGATTGAAGGCAATAAAAACAAAAAAGTGGAAGACTTCCTCCTGAAAATGGGAGCCCTGTCCAAATGAGAAAAACAAAAGGAACCTGAACTCTGACAAAATTAATGAGAGCTGACAGTAAAGGATGCAAAGAATATGAGGCATGCATGACTAAAAATAACAAGGCAAACAATAGTCATGTCTTTAAATACATGAAAGACAGGAAATCTGCCAGGTGGTAGTTGAACCATTGAAAGAAAGGAAGCTTAAAGTGAATATGGAATTTGCAGAGAAACTGAATGAATTCTTTACATCTGTCTTTAAAAAAAAAAAGCAGGCCTCCATCAGTCTTGAAAAACTATGGTATCGTGCTCGGCGCTGCATACACTGCATGTGAAGCAGAAAAGCCTGGGTTGGATTGTTATGGAGGATAGGCTGTTACCCAAGCAGCAAATCCCCCCTCTCCACGCCACTGAATGGAAAGGCAGAGTCCCCTCTTCACGCCAGTGGAAAGGCAGAGTCAATACCATTGGATCCAGCTGGCGTCGCAGAGCTGGGCTAAGGACAGGAGCTCACCCTGTCTTATGGGGCCAACCCAGGTCTCGAACCCTGGCTTGCTGGTTAACAGGCACAGCGTCTTAACCGCTTGCACCACCCACAGCCCATCTGTCTTACATCTTTCTATATTACAGTAGGCATATTACAGCTACTCATGAGGGCTACTCACTGACCTCAGGGTGGGAAGAATTCTATCAAAAAAGAAGTGCAAGGGTTATGGTTCAATACCATATTGACAAATTAAAAATCAAATAATCACTGGATCTAAACCCAAATGTTTTTAAGGGACTCAAGTGTGAAATTGTTAACCTATTAAAAATGTAGATTTTTTACATTTCTTACGTAAAAAGAAAAAATGTAAATTATACTTTTAGTTGGTCTCCACGCAAGAGGACAGAAAGATAACCAATATAACACTGTTAGGGTAATTTGGTGGAAAGCGTACTGAGATATGAAATGTATAGAAGAACAAACCTTGCTGAAAGAGAATTGGCATGGTTCAGGCGGGCTAGTTTTATGGACTGGTGAAAGGGCGGATGCTGGAATACCTTCCTTATGTCTTTCGATAGTAGAAAGGGTACCAGTCGTATGACTACCTACCTACAGTATTTATATACCGCTTTTCAACTAACAAGTTCACAATGCGGTTTACAAAGAAAATAGAAAAATAATAACAGCTAATTAAAAGCTAATGGGTCCCTGTCCCAAAAGGGCTCACAATCTAAAATGCAAAAAAGAACAACAGCAGAAGCCACTTGAACAGACACTGCTGGGGTCTCCATATTCAGTGGCAGATGGCCTGTTACTTGCAGGGGAATAATGGCAGAATTTAAATATGTCTTTCTTTCCTGCTTGTGGGCCAACAGACAGCTGGCATTCCTTATGGAAAAGGATGTTGAACTCTTACTTGATTTGGTAGGTCTTACAAAAGTAATGTAAAGTCTCAATTTTTCATATTTTCCAGATTTTTTGTTCAGAAACCACTTCATTATTTATGGAGTATTCAATTCAATTGCAAGATTGTTGGAAAATATTTTAATAGGGCAAAATAGTGGTTTGACATTACAGAGAAAGTAATGCACCCCCACAACGCAATATTTAATAAATATAAGCTGTGCATCTTGTATTATTAGTAAGCTTCCATAATAATTGAGTTTGATGCTCAGACCAAATAGCTAGTAGTATGACTTTAACAGAAAGCTTAAAATGTTGATACAATACTGATACAATGATGCTCTTGGTATTTCCAGTGGTTCCTGTTTCAGAAGTGGGGGATCAGACTGGTGAAGTAGGTTACGCAAGTTCACCAGCAGAAGCACCTCCAAGCAAATCACCATCCATGCCATCACTAAATCAGACATGGCCTGAACTGAATCAAGGCAGTGAGGTTAGCAAAAAGTTTTTTTTTCTTTCTTCTGGATGTTCCTCAATTAGAATCGAAATATATTGTGCAATATTACTTAGATGATGCTATGCCATGTAACATGGTCTGTGTTCTCTTTTTGAGTGTTGACAATCAGTAAAATGAGTCTGTATGATGCTAGACCATGTTGGGAGCTGTAAAAAATACTTTGTGGTGTTTTTTTCTAAATTATTGTTTATATAAAACTTATATACTGGTACAGGGTGATTGAAAAGTTACTCCTTATATTGTAATTTATAAGTATTTTAAAATAGGGAATTACTTTTCAATCACCCTTTATATAAACTTATAAATAACTGTATATATAAACTAGGAAAACTGACTTGTTTTGTTAGTCACTTACACCTGTTATAGATATACCATATTTCCTGGCTTATGAGACGCACCTTTTTACTCCCCAAACGGGGGGAAATGTCTGTGCTTCTTATAGAGTGATAGGGCCAATCCTGGTGCACAGTACCCCATCATGTCATATGTCATTGGATTAGTATTGGAGAGCATAACCCAATGCAAAAATCAGTTTTGAGATATCTCCTTCCTATCAAACATTATGGCCAAAAAACAAAAATATAAAAACAAAAAATACATTTTTTGGCAATTTTTAAAGCGGATAGGAATTTTGCCCGGGGGGAGGAATTTTGGCCTTGGGGTTCAGGAATTTTCGGTTTGGCATATGGTCTCCCTGGCACAGTTGCAATTCTAAGCAGCCTTCCCTGGCTTGGAGACTTGCTCCAAAGTAGATATGCACAAGACCTGGTCCCTACTTCTGCATGCCTCTGCATCCCTCCCTGGGTTGGAGATTTGCTCCAAGTAGACATGCACAGATGAAATCCTAAGTAGCCTTCCCTGGCTTGGAGACTTGCTCCAAAGTAGACATTCACAAGACCTGGTCCCTGCTGCTCCATGCCTGCGCATCCCTCACTCTTCCCTATATATCTAGTTCCCCTCACCTTTCCCTACCTACCTGGATCCCCTCACCCCCCAAAGGACACCCCCAACTTACCTGCCTTCCTAGACCATTTGCAATGAGTTTTGTGCAAAATGTTGGTATCTGATCATTTGCAATGAGATTTGTGCAAAAGTCACAAATCACTGACACTAGAGAAGATGAGTTTTTGGGGTTTCCAGAAAATTAGAAGAGTGCTTGAAGTTTAAAGTCTTTCCTCATTTGTTAATGACAGTGATAATGGTTTTTAATACCACTGTTGACTTTACATGGTTGAAATATTATTCTGCTATATTTTATTAAATATATTAGTACATCATTTGGTTCAGAATATTTTTTTTCTTGTTTTGCTCCTCTAAACCTTGGGGTGTTTCATGGTCCGGTGCGTGTAATAAGCCGGGAAATACGGTATGCTGCAATCCTAAAGACATTTTCCTGGGAGTAAGACCCATAGAACATAATGGGGCTTACTTTTAAGTAGACTTGGTTAGGACTGTGCTCTTAATGGCATATCTATACAGCTGAATCTTAATATTTCTAGATGCAGCTGTGATATGTAGGTAAAAAAACCTGACAGTAATATTGGCTTATCCAAAAGCCGCAGGAATTTCTAACTTCATTTATTTCTAAGACTACTCTTTTGGGTTCATGGTCCATGGAAAATATTTGCAGATTTTACATTGTCCTTTTATTATCTAATCTGATAAATGAACATAAAACACAATCCTAGCCATGTCTACTCAAAAGTAAGCCCCACAGTGTTCAGTAGGTCTTACTCCCAGGAAAGTGTCTTTAGGATTGCAGCCATAGTCTTATTTCTGCATTTATTTTGTAAAAAATATCCAGTAAAATGCAATGTGTGAAAGAAATATCTAGATTAGCTTATGCTAATCACATAATTGGATTAATGAGTAGTTATAGGAAAATTCCACAATTACAGTTTACAGAGTACAGTATACAAAATAGATATAAGGAAGATATTTTACCATCTTGGAATCTGCCACTGGGTGGAATGGGGCTCTCAGGCCACTTCCTGGAAATGAGTCTCATTCACTTCAGTGGGACTTACTTCAGAGTAGACTTGAAGGAACTCTTGCAACATATCACTTTCTGTCACTTTTGGCCATTACATTACTTCAGGGGGGAGGGGGGTTGGTCACAGACTGACATTTTCATATGGGGTCCCAGGTTTAAATACTCAAGAGCCACTGACTTAAATGTAGAGTTTAAGGCACATTAGTAGAAGCATTTAAGATTAAACTACCCATTATGTTAGAGATGCTTGTTATAATTGATCAGGATCTTATATTGACCAATAATATTTTTTTTTGCCGAAAGGATGAGTAACATATTTCTGTATTTTCCTGTTTTCTCTGCCGGGAATATTAATTCTCAAAATAAGTATTTGATTTTGGAACTCTTGCTAATAATGATCTCTTTTAAAAAATACTATTCTTTAACTTTTTATACATAATCCACTTAGAGCCACATGTTGATTCATGAGCTGTTGTTCTTGTTAATGGGCTCTGCACATATACCGGTAATTGGTGGTTCAAACACTTTCCTAGCTGTACAGAAACCCCTCACAGGATGACATAAGAGAATCTGAGACATTATTGCAGAGTTTTGATTTGACTAATAGTTGCTCATCATTCTACTAACTGAGAAAAATTAACATTTATTCTGAAAAATAAGCTAATGTTTAAATCCTAGATCAAATCCTTCATTGCTTTGATGCTTGATTATTTGTCTTGTGGCTGTTTTTGACTCAGGCTTTTTGGCATGCAAAACTTGTAACAGCATGTCCTATATCTTGTTGAAATGGTTGTAAAAGCAGATTCCCTATTTACAGAGTTGGAACTTCAAATCCTTTGCATTGCTTAATTATAAATTAAATATTTCTACACCTGCATAAAACGTACTACACATATTTTCAGGGATTGCATTGGCAAGTTAATGAATCTGTTTGCAGTTCTCCAATACAAAAGATAAAACATTTTTTGATACTTTAAAAGGAAAATGTGTTCATGATTTTGGAACAACTGAGAACAGTGTAAACATTAATTAATCTCATAATTGATAGCAACATCAGGTGTTTTAAGATGTTCTTATTTTCACTAGTTTGGTTTTGTTATGCTTATATGCTGCTTTTCATTTAAGGAAATCCTCTAAATTTTTGCTTTTTTGACCATTTTATTTTTAAAAGTCAGTTATTCCCAATTGCACTGAAAAAGTAATGAAAGGGAGAATCACTAATTATGCTTTTGAAATATGTATTGGCAATTTTTTTAATAAAATCATCTGCCAGTGCAGCCTCTGAACTATGCTAAATCTTCTCCAGGGAACCTTTTGCTCCATCTCTCATGCTGACTTGTCTCTCCTCTGTCTGTTCAGCAGTGGGAGACATTTAGCGAACGCTCCTCAAGCTCACAAACTCTGACCCAATTTGATTCTAACATTGCACCAGCTGATCCTGTAAGTCCACTTAGCTTGCTTGTTTGAAATTAATTTTATTAATTCTGAATTTTCATTAATTGTATTTTGCATGATTCTATAATGCTTGGTGGGAAGTGGTGATTATTTTTATCTGCTTTAAAATTATTACAGGAATTTGTGTAGCTCTTCAAACCGTGAAATCGAATCTTTTCATTTCTACTGTATAATCATGCATCTGAATTCTGAATTTAGTTTTACAACACTGAGAATTTCCTTGAATCATGGAACTTGCTAACTACTTTTGCTGAAAGTTGGTAGAAATTAGAAGTTAAATTCAGATTGATTACTCTGTATCTGAGATGCTCTGAAATACGTAATGTTTAGTGCACAGACATTTTAACAAACTTAACAAAACAGTTTTGTGTGCCCACTGGAACCAGCTGGCACTGCACAACACATAGTTGAGTGTTACCCAGCTGAAATCAAAGTTTTTAGTGCACACTCATTTTTTATCTGATTTAAAACAGTTTTGTTCTTTGGTGGGAATCAGCCAGCAGTACTTCCAGGATGCTTACCAGCAAGCTAGCAGGGTGGCAGAGAGTCAAGTGGGCAGCACGGGGGCATTGTAGGGCTTTATGGGGGCTTCACCCACACCAGACATGTCAATAGGAGGTACATTGTTTGCATACAGAAAGGAGGTTACCATCCCTAAAATACAGGTACCTTATTATGTTTATGCAAATATTCTAAAATCCAGAACATTTCCAATCCCAAGAATAGATATATCAGACATTTATGTTGATTTGCCAGAGGCCATGTTGGCAGAATCCTCTGCTTTCCCCACATCCAGATTGATCCCTTTGTCCATTGCACTCCACTAGATACAAACATGCATGTCTTCATGTACTTTTCATAATTGCACCACTTATTTTTGTATGTGACTACTCTCTACTTTGTGCAAACTCACATGTAAAAGAAGCATCTCCTACAAATACAACTTTAAATGGCCAAAAATGCAGCAGCCTGAAGTAGGAAAGAAACCTTGTAGAGAGAATAATTTGATACTTCAGATGTCATTCTGGCTCATAAACAATTTATCAATTATTACATCCTCTGATTTCACATAAGTAGAGTATCGTTTAAATCTGGTGTCCCTCTTGCAAACTTCCTTGGATATCATCCTGTCTACTGACATCACTTCGGTATGTGTTTTCATAGAACCTTTGCACACAGCTATAGTTACGCAGCTCACTGTTTTTGGATATTCATACAGAAGAGCAGAAATCAAATTCTGCCATAGTAACTGATCTCAAATTCCCTTTTAAAACCAGCTAAGGGAGCACATAATGGGACTGTAGTGTCCAGAATTTTTATACCTTCTCTGCAGCCTCTGTGATTATTATAGCTGTTTTGACTAAAGTGCTAAACCTCTTCACCTAAGAAGAAAGTGTCTTGGTTCATTGCAAAATATTTTTGTTTCCTTCATCTGTGCAACCCTTGGGTGCCTGATAGTTTGAGAACCACTGACCCAGAGAAACAAACTTTAGGGAATCCATTTTCTAAATGGATGGTCTTATTTCCAGTTCTTCCTTTCCTTTAGAATGTGTTTCTGTATGTTTGTGTGTTTTCAAAAGCAACAGCTGGCTTTAAGTGATATGTGCCTCTTTACAACTGTGTACAGCAGGACAAAAATAGCCCTGCTATTGCTATATAGGACTGATATGGCAAAATTTTCTTATTCAATACTAATTGCGGCAGCTTTTTCAGTTATCTTATATGGTGGCGGGATCCACTATTCTGGATCCAAGTCATCTAGTCCATGTTTTGATGTGACATTGAGGAAACTGGTGGCCCATTGCTAGGTTATTACCTTTCCACCAAAGTGGTACCTACAGTGGCATCTCATGTAACAAATTTAATTCGTTCCAGAGGCATGCTCTTTAAGTGAAACGCTCTTTAAGTGAAGCAGATTTTTCTATAGGAAATAGTGGAAACTCAGAGGATTCGTTCCACAACCCCCAAAATATTCATATAAAAATATTAACTGGTTGTAAAAATGATGACAAAACACTGGAACTGAATTCAAAACATGCATTCAATGTGCATGATCCTATGAAGTCTACTTAGGCTGCAATCCTAAAGACACTTTCCTGGGAGTAAGTCCCACTTAACACAATGGGGCTTGCTTCTGGGTAGACATAGTTGAGAGGCTGCAAAGACACTTTCCTGAGAGTAAGCCCCATTTAACACAATGAGGCTTACTACTGAGTAGACATAGTTAGGAGACTGCAATCAAAGAAACTTTCCTGGGAGGCTTACCTGGGCTGCTGCTGAAGGTTCAAGGTGGCTGCTGAAGGTTCAAGTTGGGGGCAGTTAGAGGCAGCAGCGCTGGCCGGCAGCCCTTTTAAAGAGGCTCCATGTGGAGCATCGGGGCTGCATGGTACCTATAGTGCACTTGCTTGTTAAGTGAAGCAGAACTTGTTATGTAAAGCAAGATTTCTTGGAAATTTTTGCTTGTTAAGTGAGCCGCTTGTTAAGCGAGGTACCACTGTATGTACAAGGGTGGGACAATAAAGAAACAAGTCTGTGGAAGCCACACTCATGCCTCATTTGACCAACCGCTTATGTCGCTGTGTTGCACAACATCTCATCACTATTCTCCTATAATATTGTTTACCTTGCTCATGCTATGTTTCTGTTTCAGGCTGTTGTGTATCACACTGCTGTAACACCTTGTCATGCAACTGGAGGTGGCAGAAACATGGAGCAGAGAATCAAAATTTATAGAGAAATTATGCATTGTCCCCTTCAGAGTAATCCCCCCCAGAGTTAATGCTCTTCTGCATTTGCTTCTGCCACCCAGAAAGCACTCAGCAAAGTCCTCCTCCTTGAGACCCCTTAACTCTCTCGTCACAGTGGCCTTGATCTCTTGTACAGAGGCAAAATAGGTTCCTTTGAGCACAGTCTTCAGCCTGGGGAAGAGCCAGAAGTCACATGGTGCAAGATCTGGGGAATAAGGAGGGTGGTCAAGAACTGCGATCTGTTTGTTGGCCAAGAATTGCCTCACACTGAGTGTGGTGTGCGCAGGCACGTTGTCAAGGAGGAGGACTTTGCCGAGTGCTTCCATTGGTGGGAGAAGCGAATGCAGAAGTGCATTAATTCTGGGCGGGGGGGTACTATGAAGGGGACAATGTGTAATTTCTCTGTAGATTTTGTAATAAAACTATTATGAGAAAAGTATCATTTCTTTATTATCACATCTCATATAACAGAATGTTGATTTTGATTAGGAAGTGTATAGTATACAGAGGGAAAACTCCTTCAAAGTTTAATATGCTTCCTCATCCTTAGCTAATGAGAAGCCGTCTTCTGCATGGAGGTCACAAATGAATAAACTTGACCTAGGGCTCATCATTACAAAAGTCAGTGTTACTTCATACATGAAGCTTAAAGAGATGTAAGTCTATACTTACAAGTAATTGTACACCGGGTTTAAATTAATAGATGTTTCACTGCAGCATAAGGATAAGGTTTCACATTCACATTGTTGCTTTTTTTGTCTCTGTGGTTCTCCCACCACTCATGCAACGCAAGTAAAGCATTGCATTTCTTTAAGGTGCAAATCAAACTATCTGGCAAAATTAAAATGGAAACATAATGTTGAATCAGTGCTTACCACTTTGCATGAGTATCCTGTATAGTGAAACCACAACCAGAAAGAATCAGAACAAATACAAATATCATACTGTGACTGAAAAAAAGTGCATAAAGTGTGTGTCAAGAGTGCAGCTTCGTCTTTAGCTGGTGATTGGGTAGAGAGTCATCTTCTCAACCTGTGTGTTGCTGTAGGTGATGCTGGATTTTGTGCATCATTCCATTCTTTGCAATTGATGATATTTTTTGTCTTGTCAGTGGTCAGTTGCTGGTTCCTGAGGTCTTCCTCAACCAGTTTGAGCCATGTCTTTTTTTAATGCTGCTAAGCTTAGAGTAATCCATTGGTTTAATGTTATATTTTTGTATCCTAGGACACCGCTATTGTTCATCCTGTTCCCATTCGAATGACTCCGAGCAAAATTCACATGCAGGAAATGGAGCTTAAAAGAACTGGAAATGGTAAGTTTAATCGCTAACAGTTGTTCCAGTTCCTTTAGAATCAAGTATGAGGAAACAAGCATTAGTTTTGATAAGTAAAATACATCCTACTTTGATTGAATTCAGAATTGCATTTATTTCAGTATCTATTGAGATAGTTAAGATCACTCTAAATACCTGTTTATCCTTACTGATTTTAATTGATGGTGTTGAGAGTAAATTTTAGGTTGTATGTGGAAGATTTTCTTGGGCAGTTTTTGGAACTGGAAAAAGTTGAGGAAGCTAGACGGAAGTTTGATTGTCTCAAACTACTGTCAGACTGTCTAAGTTTATGAACTGGCAGCAAAGTTTATTTTTGAGATTCAAGTTTTTTAATGGGAAACATTGTAAAGCAAAATATGTAGAAATGGTTCTTTAAATATAAATGTGGTTGAAGAACAGGAAAATTATCTGTGTATTACCTGCACAGGAAAAGCTTTGCTGAGTTGTAGAATTTTTAATGTAGTGTTTCTTACGGCATTCATGAGGGAATTTGAGTACAGATTTGGGAGTATAGCTTTATATGCATTTCCTATTATGTTTACATTACTTTCTAGAAAGCATCTTAAATCCTTAAGTTGTAGAATTTAAATTTTTCTGGTGCTGGTACACTTTCAGCATTTGCTGAAACATGCCATCATAATGGGCAGATAATAATTGCTAGTCATTAAATACATGTATTCTTCCTCTAGATCTTACAAATCCTACAAGTCCTTTACTTGTGAAATCACCAGATCTTGCCGATGAAAGTAAACTAAGTTCATCTGTAAAATTTACAGGTGGAAATTCAGTTGGTAAGTATTGATGTTTCTTCCTTAATAGAATGCCTGCCATTTTAGATAACTTTAACCTAACACTAACTCGACTGTCCTTTAAAAATGACCTACATCACCGTATGTGTGCATTTTAGAAGGTTATTTTCTGAGAGCTTAGTCTTTTTCCAGGCTGATAAGATACAAAACTGGAGCAAGCTGTGATTTTCTTTCTGCTTTTTAAGGGCAGGGACAGGGGGAAAGCAGTAGCGTGATTGCCAGGACAGTGCCCCTGCAGGGGAATAGGGAGGCTCCTTTGCAGTGTTCCAGGGGTCCTGCCAGTGTCTGGGGTGCCCTGCAGAGCGTTTGCAGAGGTCATTTGCTCATTGAAGATGGGAGCTTCCTGTGGGCAGAAATGGGGTCCTTGAGGGACACAAATAAGTTTATCACCATTATTTAATTAATTTAGGAATCATATGTAACATGATTTTATTTAGTATATGAAGAGTTCCTTTCTTTCACTTTGCAGCCTCTAATGAGGTTTGGAAACAAAACCCTCTGGTCAGAAATCTATCCCTACAGTTGACTTAGAACTCTGAACACTGTGTGTGGTGTATGTCAACAAGGTCTTATAGCTAGGATGCTAAAATAGTTAAAGTGCATTTTATGCTCTTCTAATGTACGTATATGGGTGAAATAGGAATTCTAAATGTGAGAATTAAATCCAGGGTCAACTGTTAACTTTTGGTCAGTCCAAAATAAAATGGCAAGTTATTGCATCTGTGAAGGTGAGATTTATTGTATGAAAATGCTTGTATGGAAATGAGTTCTAGTAAGATTGATCAGTTGTGTCAATTTATCTGTTATATGCCAATTATATCCAGTACACTTTCTTAAGTGCTGAACTTAAACTTTATAATTGTGTGTAATAATCAAAATATTATGAATCAGTGAGCAAGGTAATTGAATTTTTTTCCTTTTGCCATCAGATGGTTACAGCAGCTCAGATTCCTTTACTTCGGACCCAGAACACATTGGAAGCACTGTAACTAGACAACGGTAATTAGTAGTTTTATATTTAAGATGCGAAAATAGTCTGACTTCTCCAATCTATCCTGGAACATAAACTTATATTCGTCTAGTAATCACTATTTCATGTATGTTCTAATTGATCTTAAAGAGCTGTGTTCAGTGACACTGGTCTTTGGCTAATGGTTTGGAACTCATGAGTTGTGACAACATGGATTGCATAGGTGGTATCATGCTATTTTTTTCAGAAAAATAACAGGGAAAAGAAAATGGGTGACCATATGCAGAGAAAGAGAGATTTGCTTTGAGTTACTTAAGGAGAAAAATGGATGCATATGGTTAAAAATATTAGAAGGGGGGATCTAGTGTTGCAATTTGGATTAAATGTGGCTTCTCTATCTAAAGTGGGTGTATAAATTTCTACTACGTTCAAATGCGTGTACAGTGGTACCTCACGTAACAAACACCTCATGTAAAGTATGTTCAACGTAACAAATATTTCTCTAGGATTCTGCTTCACGTAACAAACTCTGCTTCACGTAACAAACACACTCGTTGGCAGTTGGGGCAGATGCGCTGGACGGCAGCCCTTTTAAAAAGTGTCAGGGCTGCCTAGTGCACCTGCCCATAGTGAAAGCAACACTTCTGCACTGTTCCTCCTGTGGCCAGGCGTCCGCTGGGCAGAGGAAGTGAACAGCGGTGGAGAAGAGGGAAGCAGCTTAGGGCTAGCCAGTATGGAGCAGGGGAGAGAGGCTCAGGATGAAGAGAAGGAGAAAGTGGCGAAACACTTTGAAAGTGTCTTGGATTGCAGCCTCCTAACCATGTCTACCCAGAAGTAAGCCCCTTTGTGTCTTGTCATCATTTTTACATCCAGTTAATATTTTTATACAAATATTTTTTGGGGTTGTGGAACCAATCGTCTGAGTTTCCATTATTTCCTATGGGAAAATCCGCTTCACGTAAAGAACATTTCATGTAACAAACATGCCTCTGGAACGAATTAAATTTGCTACGTGAGGCGCCACTGTATATACTATGCTTGATGTCCTTCTTTAACATATACACACCTTCTGATGTACCTTTTAAAATACAACACCGTTTTTTCTGTTCTATTAGCAAGTAGCCTTTGTGAAATAGTAATCTGTGGCTGTTAGTTGTCAGACAATTCAGAGTTAAACATGAAAGTAGATTTTTGAACTTCTAACAAGCAGCAGTTTACCTGCTTTGGAAGGTTGCTCTATTTCACAGTTGTATGTTAGGACTTAAAAGGAGTGGCCTTTTCCAGTGCTGAACAGAACTTGGTCAAATGTTTTCTGGTTCTTAGAGTAATGCTTCCATAATATTAGATACTTTTGTAAATTTTTTAACCATTATTTAATTTATTTAGTAGTCGTACAGTGCAATCCTAAGCATGTCTACTCAAAAATAAGTTCCATTGTGTTCAATAGTACTTACTCCCAGGAAAGTGTGGTTAGGATTGCAGCCATAGTATACAAAGAGTTCCTTTCTTTCACTTTGCAGCCTGAAATGAGATTTGGCAACAAACAACCCTCTGGTCAGAAATCCATCCATAGGGTTGACAAAACTCTGGAAACTGCGTTTGGTGTGTCATAAAATTTATAGTCTTGTTCACTGTGTAACAGAGAGCTGTAATTTTTATACGGGCAGCATAGTTGAAAAATTTAATGATCCCAAAACTATTTTCCAGTCCTGACTTCTAAAAACATTGATGTTTAATGTATTTATAAATATATTTACAGACAACACCCTCTGCTGCAAATACTTGTTTAATCCCAGTTAGTGAAGAAGAAATCATGTTAGGAATGTTTTTATCTGCAAACAAAACCACTGACACTTTCATGTCTAATGACAATGATTAACAAATTACATCATAGTGGGGTCCTATACTAAAATAAGATGGCCATTCTCCAACTCCAAAAAGTGCAGATATGTTCCTTGGATTATGACTTGCCATCCATGATACGACACAATACTTCCCAATTATCAGTTATCGTATATTTTAAATTTGCTTATTTAAAGAATGAACTACTAGTAAGGAAATGGTTGCTACTTTAATCTGAGACATAAGCATATAGGGGTTGAGAGTTACAATTTGCAATAGAATTTCTGTAGTTCCATTGTTTTTCAGGTCACATTCAGGGACATCTCCAGATAATGCTGCTCCACCTCCACCACCACCAAGGCCTCATCCCTCACACTCACGATCATCATCTTTAGATATGAACAGGACTTTCACAATTACTCCAGGTAGCTGCTGTCAGATTTTTGTGTTAAAATTATAAAGTTAATTCTATGTGTGTTCTCATAAGTGCATATTCCAAGCAATGCTGATTTTTTGCCACACCATATAAACTTGTCTTTCTTCAGAAATACCCATATATTCATATGCACCTGTCAACAAGCAGAGCACGTCATTAGTCTGATTAAGCAGGTTTATCCCATGTTATCCTCTGCCACCTGCACCTGTGCAGCTACACTGGGGAGGCATTCACTGCATCCTGTTGCTACGGGGTGCACACTAAGAATATCTCATTCAGAGTAAGGGAACCTTTGTCCTCTTGCCTTGCTGTAAGCTCTCTTGGTCTCTCCTATGGCTCTCCTTGGTGTCAGACCAATACAGCTCTATAGCTTCCATAAGTCTGAGACAGGTAACACAAGCTGAATTGAGGGGTATTGGGTTTAGCTTATGCATTTGCTGCTGAGATCAAGCCAGCCAGGTTTCTGTGCTTGCCCTCGCCTGATCCACCTAATAACTCCCCTATTCTCCCCCTCAATTTCCATGACATGCTCCCCCGCAATCAGTATACTAGCACCAGCCCAGTCCAACAGCCATGGCAGCCTTACTCCAATGCTGCCACCACTTTGTAGCATTAGCTTAGAATGACCTGTTGAACGTGCACTGAATAGCATCACAAAACAATTGTAGGGCAACTTATAAGATCTGGCTGTCACTTTATGAAGCACAGTTAATCTGGAAATAAATGTACTGTAAAAAAACATTTATATAATTGATAAATATGGCTATTAGAAAGCACTTCTCTTGAGATGCAAACTGGATAACACCAGTTCAGGTGATAATTCTGGACTTTTTCATTATGAGGAAACTATTTAGGGTTAAGATGCCTAAATAACTGAAGTTCATGTAGATGTAGAGGCTTTCTAAAAACGTTGCACCTCAATTCTAAGCATATGCATCAAGAAATTGGTTTTGTTTCAGTTTGAGTCATGGGTCCAAATAAATGGATTAAAATAAAATAAGATTAAAATCTTAGGCATTTAAATACTGATACTAACTTTCTCTATCTGGGGATTAAGTGGTGTTTAAGATTTATATCTTGAGCCGACTGTTATGCAAATTTTTTTTCTGGTGCAACCTATTTTTCTGCTCTTTGCTTGTTGCACACTATGTGTCTTAAATTACATGATCTCCTCTGTAGGGTGCTGATGACAAACCCCCTTCTTTTTTGAGATGGAAGTTTTTGAACCTCATGAGCCTTCTTGTCCTTTTAAATCCTATATAAAAATACAACTGAGAAATAGTGCTAAAGTTGAATCCTAGTTAGTTTCAGTTTTGTTTTTAAATAAAGCTAATAAATTATCAAGTATTAATTTGGCTCTTTTGTTATTTAGGTCAACAGCAACCTGGAGTGATTGCTTATCCCCCTGCAGTGCCTCCAAGACCTCCACCCTCACAGGTTACCTTTTTATTTTTGTTGAAGTTATAATTGTTAGTATCTTTTGGTAGCTATAGAATTTGGTAGCCATAGAATTTCAGCTATAGAGGCATGTTCTAGAATCTGTAGGGTTAACATTCTGGAATCACCCTTGAAACTGCATATGCTAGGGAACTGCTCCCCAACCCTCCAGGCACTTCTTCATGCCCAGCAGATGCACATCTGTCCACAGCTCCTACCAGTCTCAGACTCATCCTTAGAGAGTAAAAACTATTTAACTTTCTTTTTTAAAAAAAAAAACATAAGTGATGTTTCTAATGGCTTGGACTACTCAGGCAGATGTACTAACTAATTAAGAAAAAAGGTTTTCTTAGTGTTAATCAAACTTTATTACTTAGATAGTATTTTATTACTATTTTTTTCAAAAGCACAAAATTAACCTGTTGTTGCTTGTCTTATTGTAGGCTGGAGGTCATGTTCATCGCCCAGCAGATGCTGAAGGTCTAATAGCTCATACCAGTACTTCACCTCAACAAATACCAGAACAGCCAAACTTTGCAGATTTTAGCCAGTTTGAGGTTTTTGCTGCATCAGGTGTAAATGAAGAAGAGGAAGAAGAAACTGAGAAACATTCAGAAGTTTTGCAGGTCTGCAAAGCATTATTGTACAGCCTGGCATGTTAAAATATACTAACGCAGTCTCACAGAGAAGATGAGGGCAGGATCTGAGCCAAAATCTTAGAATTTGTGATGACACTCAGATAAGTTGGGGGTTAAATATTGGAGGATGTTTTGTTTTTGATTATTCTTTTGCCTGATTTTACTTGAGGCCAAATCCTGACAAATAGCATACCACAAGTGGTTACCAAAGAAATGTACAGTGTTAAAATATAGTAAAAGATCATAAGGTACATTTTTATTCATTGACTTTTAAAATTCTGATCTTTGAATCTTTTCGTAAACACTCTCAGCATAAGTGCAATGTAAACATACTAGCAGAATCATTAATCAAATCCTTCCTTAATGTGCCTGGTGTGTTAAATCAGAGGCTCTGCATAGAACATTCAAACACATAACTGGGAGTGTGCAATTCATTGAAGAGAGACAAGCAAAAAGCAAGATGCTTCAAAGCAAAAAAAGGAAGCCAGGGCAGTCAAGTGAGCTTCCAGCAGGATCAAACCCTATCCTTTTGCACTCTCAAAAACATCCAATTTTGCTCATGTTTGCAGAAACCTGGTTTTTTTAACACTGGGATCTAATCCTTATTTCTATTCAAAGCAAAGCCCTACAGGCTACAATTAAGCACTTGATTGTTTAGGATTAATACCCATGGAAAACAGCGGGCCTCATTGGCATCCATCCATCATACTCGAAAGACCATGGTATCAAACTCCGAATGGGAAAAGTGTCCCCTCCAGAGCATGAAGGCCTAGGTAAATTGATATGGAGGATAGGCTGTTACCCAAACAGCAATCCCCCCTCTCCACGCCACTGAAATAGTCCAATGGAACGGCAGGGCCGATATGATTGGTTCCAGCTGTGTTGCAGGAGTTACCAGGACGTTGTTGTTCACAGTCACGAACTGCTTCCGGGACTCCAGCTCTGGATTTTGCCTCGAGGTTGACTCCTGAAGCCTTTCCCATAGATGGGTATAGCCACAACGCAGTGGAGGTTTGAGGAGTAAAATAAGGTTGTAACTATGTGTAGCTCACTTGCTCATGCTGAATCTTTGATGCTGGCAGAACACCAGACCTCTGTAAAACATGAGCAAAACTGAATGAATGTGTAGAGTGGTTGGGTGTGATCCTCCCAAAGAGAAAGTGGCTTGTTTGACTGCCCTGGCTTGCTTTTTTGTGTTAAAGCACCTTACTGTTTGCTTTTATTCCATGGAAGCCAAATGTCTCTGTAATTATCTCTGAATACAAAAGCAGGTTGCCATGTGATGTACAGAACTAAGGTGATTCTCTTGGATTCCAATCACAGGAATTCAGGGGGACCACATTTTTAAAAATTATCCTACCTATGGGTTATACAAATCCCTTGAAGCTACCAGGTTTTCTACTGATGAGGTTCCACATCCATCTTGGACTACACAGTTCTCCACAGTTTTTACAGTTGTAAACCAAAAGTCTTTGGAATATACATTTGGCTAACTGAGGATCATTTTGTTGTGAACAAAACCTCTGCTAGAAGGTGTAGCACTTTACTTCTTTTTTTATAGGTAGAGAAACCATCTGATTCTGCAGGACCTCTTAGAGTTGCCAAAGGAGATGGAAGACCTGAGGACAAAGCACCTTCTGGTACCCCTGCAAATGCGGTATGTAAGATGTGCAGCTACCTACTTTGAAAATAAACCTTATGAAATGTATTTATAGCAATACAAAAAGCTATGAAAAGTTCATAGTAGTCTTAAGTCGACTATTAAATAGAAAATGTTCTAAAAAGTAAAAAATAGTGTTGTAATAACTCCCGGTTATGTTGCTTACAACGGATTAGCATGGTTACTTTTCTGGAAGTATTTAAAAGTAGAGGCTTGTAGCTAGAGACCACTCTGAGTGTAAGTACATCCAATTGCATACTATAAGTATGATTTATCAAGAAGTATTAAAAGCTGTAGTGGAACAGTGAAAAGGAACAAGCACCTTTGAAATGGCCTTGGTAGCTTTTTTCCTCTTTTCTAGAAGCTTCTATGTTTTGGCTTGCTCTAACTAGAGGTGATGGATAGAATAATCATTTGTATCCTAACCTCACACAAAGCACACCTGTATCACTAGAAACGCCTTCTGCTCCCTACAAGAATGCAAGGAGCCTTCAGCAGAAAGGAAATTGTACTCACTCATGTCATTAGGCTACAACTTGGTGACTGTCAACCCCTGTTGCCTTAGAGGGTAACTGGTAGCTAATTTTGGATTGTTAGTTAATTTGCTGACTATTTGAAGTGGTTAAATATATATTGTTACTCATTGGTCTTCAGGCTGGGGGTACTGGAAGGTTGGGTGCCCCCTTGGTCCAAAAAATGCTGGCCAACAGCAGGCCAGGCTTGGACATGATGGGTGCCATACAGAGCCACTGCCTCCTGCTGCAGAAAAGAGCCAGCTGGCTTGCTCCTGGCTGGGTGGCTCTGCAGTCCTAAACTCCCTCCCATTCCTGAAGCCATGAGGGGATGGGGGAGTTTAGGACGTGTGCCAAGTTGCCTCCAGAAATGCATGGCCAGCCAGCATGAGGAAGGGTAAGAGGGTCTGGGGACTTCAGAGAGGGCATGAAAAGGAGTGGAGGTGGGAGAGAGTTTAGGGGCTAAAGGCAGTGGTGTGTAAGCGGCAGGGTGACCATATGTCCTAAACACGAAAGAGGATAAGGCCTCCCAAAATGTAGCCTTGAGGGTGTAGCACCGTCCCCAAGGTTGCATACATGGGGACCTTGAGGGATCATTGTAGTCACGGGGGACCAAGATGGTGGCCCTGACCCCCAGTTTGAAGACCACTGGTCAAGACAAAGTGATTAATGGAGATGGCAGGCCGTCTGAAAAGTAAACTACTTAGAAAAATCCAAGTAGTAGTATGTGTTCTCCAACCTTGTGCAGCAAGGTATTTTCAGCAGTTTAAAACTATACTTGCTTTATTTGTCAAGCATATTTCAGTAGACTTGTTCCCACTGATGTAGGAATGATTAGTTTCTGAATATTGTGAATCTGTGCACCTGTCACAAATACTTTTCCTATGCATTGGAGTGGATTTGTATTCTTTATTCTCTAAAGTCTGACACCTGGTGTTTATTTTTGCCCAGTACTTATTTTTTATTCAGATATCATATTCTCCAGTTGTGGATTTTAAAAAATCTAGATACTACCTGATAGTGTGTAGAAAGTACAAATCATATAATTGGTAAGTTTGGAGAACTGAAGATGTTGATTATAGTAACTATCAATAAACTTGATTAATTCTTCCAGGGTAAAGGCACCACACCTCTTGCTCCACCACCAAAGCCTATACGCAGAAGGCCAAAATCAGAGGATGAGCTAAGACCTGAAGCTGAGGAGCATACACAGAAAACAGGTGTCATAGCTGCTGTTCTTGCTTCACAGCCATCTATTCCTAGGTAACCCAAGATGTATATAAGTACCTCTGATACCAAGACAATTTCATTTAAATAGCAAACTTATCTATTAAAGAGAGATGCAGATTGATTTACTATGAATTGTTAAAGCCAGTGTAAACAATCTTGAACCTAAGACATTTTAAGCTAACCAGCAGTTTGTATAGCAAGCGTAAAAACTCAGTAAACTTAAAGATTCAAGACCATCTAATGTGATTCACACTGGAAATTTTGAATCTTTACATACTGCCAAATTCTCTAGAAATGTTTGGTCAGTAATGAATGTGTCAAAATGCATGTGCAACCAAGCCTTTGCATCACAGGAAAATAAAATGGGACAGAATAGGCTAGCAGGTATTTTGGCACATCCAATTCTGATCAAGCAGTTCTGGAGAATTTGACATTATGAAATCTCAATAGAAGTCCAGAGGAAACCAGATTGAGCTCCCTTGAGACCAGCAATGGTCACAGTGCCCTATATTGGTTCTTTCCCCTTCCAAAAGGCTGCTAGTCGAGTTGCTCCAACTCCCAAATTAGTCAGCAGACCTTTTCCTTTTCTGCTTGATCTCCTTAGCAAACTCATACCATGAATTTCACAATTGTTTAAAGTTTTCAAACTGAAGAACTTGGGCACTTGACTATTTTGGTGACAACCTGTAGCTTTCTTTGCAAATGGCCTGGATTATTTGATTATAAAGTTGAACATGTTGATATAGTGATTTGTGATGCATTGTACTAGAAATGTTGTTATTAATTGTTATATAATTACTCCATTAACAAGAGTAGTGAGTTCATAAAGTGGTTGACATAGTAAAATATAATAAACCAATGTAAATATGGTGTAAATAAATAAATGTGAGTCCCTGTATCCAGAGGACTCACAATCTAAATAGATATATGAGTATCCAGAGGACTCACAATATAAATAGATATATGAGTGACACCAGCTACAGCCACTGGAAAAAGACACCGTGCTGGAGTGTCCCAATTTTCCACCCCCCACTAAACATAAAAAAGATACCACTTTAAAAGTTCCTCTTTGCCAGGTTAACATTGTCAGTTGTACTAAGCTAATAGAAAGTGGTTATTTTGACAAAGGCCAGAATCCAGCATATATGAGATCTGGTGCACATACTGGGGTTTCATTTTTTGTTCAAACATCTTTGAAATCATATGAAAATTTCAAAGGCAGTTTGCTTTCAAAGCATAAATCTACAAAGTTCCTCTGGTTGCATGCACGTACCTCTCTCAGTTCGCTACTGACAGGAGAGAGCACCAAAGGGTTAAACTGCCCTACATTTTTTTAACTATCATGCATGGTAATTAAGAATTTTAGCAATAAACTAACTTGCAATAAACTATAAATAACTCAAAAGTATTGTTTTGAGCCATTTGGATTCCACACAAGTACAGGTTTTCTGACCGTTTTCTGACTCTGACAGTTTCATGAAATATTCCCTCAGATCGGTGGGAAAAGACAAGAAGGCTATTCAGGCATCAATCAGACGCAACAAGGAGACAAACACTGTTTTGGCCAGATTGAATAGTGAATTACAGCAGCAATTAAAGGTGAGGATATAACTAGAGCTTGCAAGATCGGGCCAACAGCCCACCTAGACCCACCAGATGCCTCTGGGAACACTCAGGAACAATATCCTGTTGCCCCTTCTAGCATCTGACATTCAGAAATGTGATACCTCTACAACCTGCAGGTTGCTTAGTCATGACTTCCTACATAAATCAATTCAGTCCTTTTTTTAAAAGCATGTAGGCCAAATAGATTAATTTCACACGAGGGAATTAATATTTCCGTTTGTCTGTTCTGATTCTTTTATCATCCATTTTATTAGATATCTCTGCTACTCTTAATTCTGAGAGTGTGAAAAGAACTTGCCTCTGTCTGTCCATCCCATGTATAATTTAATATTTCTGAGGGTAAAATCCTAACCAGTTTAGGCCAGCACAACTCACTTGTCTCCCTATTCCCCTGGGGTTGAGGGGGAAGCCAGTGCAGGTCACTGGCCTAACACTCCCAGGAGTGACACAGAAGTCCCTTACGGTTCTTTTGTGACAACCCCAGGCCAGCATGAGACTTGTGCTGGGATTTGTATCAGTCTAACTGGGGTGTTGGGTTGTGCTGTCAATCATGTTCCCTCTCATGCACCTCCTTTTCAGACTGAAGAATCCCAAACCTTGGTCAAGATAATTTGAAAATATGTTAAGAAAGGGTCAGTGATAGACCATACGAAAAGGCATTTTTCTTGAACACCAGATCTCTTATCTACTAAGAGGCCATGATTACGAAAACTATGATCTTTCCATGACCATCAACTTTTCCAGACTGAGAATCTCTGGGTCATGTTTTTAAATGTTTATTTTTGGGATCACAGCTGTATGTACTGACACGTAAACCCCTGGTTTGTTTTCAGTTTTTTATTCTCTTCCCACTCTCATCCTCTTGGTTGGTTGTTCTTAGAATTGGCAGCAAAAAGATGTCTAGAATAAAATGTATGGTGAAAAATAGATGTATGCAGACAACATATTAACCCAGCCTATAAAAGATTGACTGGGTTTTATTTTTATTATGTCTTTTCATCATCTATATATGTAAAATTGAAAAGTCACTGACTGATTCACTCACAGACTTATCAACACCCAGCCAAAACTGCTGGGCCCAGAAGCATGAAATTTGGGGCGGGTGTTCCTTACATGACGGAGGTACCCACTAAGAACTGGCTTTTGGAAATTCCAAACAGAAGGGGGTGAAACGGGGTGCAAAGTGTTTTCCTCCCTATACTTTCCATTGAAGACTCCCTGACTAATGGATGCTCTGCCCCAACCCTGGACCTAGAAGCATGAAATTTGGGGAGGGTGTTCCTCATGTGACTTTAACAGACTTCAATGCATTTTTGGCCTATACTTAACATTAAAGATTGATCAACATCCAGTCCCAAATCCTACACCTTCCCAATATGGACGCCCATTGTTTTTTTTTGGGGGGGGGGTTGATGTTCATGGAGGGTTGATGTGCCTGGTGGGATGTTGCGCATGCGGGGGTTGATGCACAGGGAGGGATGCTGTGCATCGGGGAAGTGCATACAGGGAGAATTTTACTCCCACAGCGTGGGTACATTTTACTAGTGGTATATAAATGGCCAATCTTTCTTTTACAGGATGTTCTTGAAGAGAGAATTTCGCTGGAAGTCCAGTTGGAACAGCTTCGACCCTTCTCTCACTTATAAGCCAATTGCCGTTAACTGTGAACTAATTAACTCTGAAAGGGGAAATTGGGGTAAAAGGCCTAATTAAAGACTCATATTCAGCTCAGTGCACTCTTAACATTTTTGTGATTGTTTTGTCCTCTGTCCACAGTTGTATTTAAGTAACTTTTATAATTTTAATTCAAAGAATTGGAATAAGTGTTTCCTTGAATGTTCTATATATTGGCACTGCCACCCTTCCTATTTTCTTGGGAATACACAATTTAAGTTGGGTCCAGATTTGTACAACTCAGTGGCCTAGATACCAAACTGGAATTGATTTTCTGTGTTTCACATAAAAGACCATGAATAAAATCACCCCAGGTGGTCAAAATGGATAGATAACTTTTGATACAGAAGCACATATTTATCATAAATGCCTTTTGCACATCCATTTTTGACTTTGTAAAAGAAGACGAATTAGCTGTGGTCATCATTTGGTTTATCTTCAAGACATGTCTTGCAACTTTGCCAAGGCATCATAATTTCAAAAGGCCTGCCATTTTTAATAACCCTATGCCTTCCAAGTGCCACACAAAGTCCTTCATGGTACCTTGCCATGCCAAACTTTGGTTGTCCTTTCATGTCTATGTATTTTGTACATGACCACAGCTTGGCAGTCATTGAAATATTTCCATTAATGACCTTGATTTTGCAATGTGCACATCAGTACATCCCTTCTGTAAATGGAATGGGCGTTACTCTGTCATGCACATTTCCTGAACACCAATAGTTGCATGCTTTGCACATTACTTTTACCTTTAATTGACTGACACCAGACTTTACTGTAACTAATTCCATGGTCAAAAAGTGTCAGCACTACAACTCTTCTTTCTTTGCCCCAAATGTTCTATTTTTGTTTAAGAGATTTGAGTTACCTTTTTTCCCTCATGTTTCCAAGCCTTATTCTTCTGGCTTGTGAACAGACTTCATCATTAATACAAAATTCCCTGAGTGTATTCTGCTATTCAGGTTGATGTACTGTATTAGGATTTGTTGTATATTGTATAATACACACCTTTGGATCTCATATGTAAATTTGCATTAATGCTGACTAACAGCAGATATTCTATTTAATGGCTTATTCTGGCTGTGGGATCATAGATGTAAACTGCATGGATGTATCTCAGCAGAATCAGAACTAGCAATTGTGTGATTTTTACACCAATAAAACAGCACACTATTTTAACTTGGGTGAGTTGTGTTTAACTGGGACTTAACAGACACAAGTGGAGCATAAGTATTTGGCAGGAAAATAGTTATTAAGAATTTTGTTTAGTAAATGTGGAATCTCCTGATAATTTGGGGTGACCTGAGTAGTTCCAATTGGATGAGAATAAGCACACTGCTGGATCCACAGTTCTTTGCCCTCGAAAGGATTGATTCAAATGCATTAGAAAATGGTTGCATCAGAAGAGTAAATTGAAAGTGAGAGCAGCTACTCTATTAGTAGCTCAAGCTGTTCTGTACGACCTTTTCAGGGCCTAGAGTATTTTCCATATTATTTTTTATACTACAAGGCAACCCCTGGTATATTGTGGCACTGCACTGTAAATGGGCTTCCCCTAATACTTGCACAAGAATTTACAGAACAGCACTAATATGTTTTCTGCTCAACATTTTTAAACATTAGGGAAAACAAATATCAAGCAGAAAAAAGTTCTGAATCAAATTAAGAATTGTAAGGTTGGTAAACATTTGCTTTTTTAATACTTTTAATGGATCTATTAATCATTGTTATGCATTCAGTGCATGGCAAGAGAAGGAATATTAAAACAAATTTATTTTCAATGTTGAACATTTTCATTTGGTGAGCTGCTGAACAGTAAACTGTATACTGAACAGTAAACATCTGTATGATATAGATACAAGGTACATAGGAGGAAAAACTCAGTGCTGTCTGTGCTAGAGCCAGTAAACAACAAGTAAAAATATTAATATTACAACTAGTTTACATTCTCTTCTATACTACAGCGAATTGCTCCTTGTAGAATAGAAAGCCATGTGAATTTGTCTTCTTCCTCTGTAGAACATATTAGTTGACACTTAGGTCCTTGTAGAAGAAAAGCATTCTTTATGTCTGTTGAATAGAAATAACTTATATTAAAGGCAAATCACTGTAAATTATGAATGGATACCAAACGAAAATCTTCTTACGCCTAAGTAAGACATCATTTATGATTAGCAGCACAACCCAGAGTAACTATGGGAGCTCTTACGTTGACATAAGACAGGGGTCCTCAAACTTTTTAAACGGGGGCCGGTTCACTGTCCCTCAGATACTGTCGGGGGCCGGACAATAGGGGGGGTTTCTGGGGGTGGTGGGTACTGGCAGGGCTGGTGGGGGTTTCTGGGGGGTGGGGGGGTACTGGCAGGGCTAGTAGGGGGATTTTGGGGGGGTGAAGGCCTGTCAGGGATGGTGGGGGGTTTCTGGGGGGTGGAGGGGTACTGTCAGGGCTGGTGGGGGTTTCTCGGGGGTGGTGGGTGCTGGCAGGGCTAGTGGGGGAGTTTCTGGGGTGTGGGGGTTACTGGCAGGGCTGGTGGGGGTTCTGGGGGTAGGGGTTACTGGCAGGGCTAATGGGGGGTTTCTGGGGGGGTGGGGTTACTGGAAGGCTGGTGAGGATCGGGGGGAAGAAAGAGAGGCATTTACCTGGGGAGCCCTGTAGCCACCATCCAAGACCCCTGGCTGGCCAGGGTAGCTGTGGATTAGGTGCTGCAGCTGCGCGGTCCCCCATCAAAGCCCCCTGGTCGGGCAAGAAAGCTGTGGATGGGACGCTTCAGCTGCGCAGCCCCCCATCCAAGTCAAGTTCTTCCGCTGGGCGAGCAGGTGGGCAGGCAAGTGAACAGACAGGCAGCCCCTTGCCATGGTGGGCACCTACCCTGGCGCTGTCGTGAGAGGATGGCTCCTCCCCCTCCCTGCCTGCTCTCGCCTGGCAGCCACTCAGCAACAGCGAGGCAGGGAGGGGAGGAGCTGTGCCCTCAGGACAGCACAGCGCACACAGCAGCGTTCCAAATTTTAAATGGCAGCCGCCACCAAGCCTCTTTTCTCAGTGGCGTGGCCAGCAAGACTCGGCGGCCGGATTGAGGGCCCTGGCAGGCCGTATCGGCCCCCGGGCCGTAGTTTGAGGACCCCTGACATAAGACATTTAAGTTGACGTAGTTATGGCACCACCTAGTGGGAACCTATGGGAAATTCATAGAGCATTCCAGAGTAAATTTTTCTTATATCAGCGTAAGTGCTCCTGTAGTTACTCTGGATTGTGCTGTAGGAGTTTTTGCATAGCTTTCCTACATTCCAGAATTCATATTTCTCTCACTAAAAGGAAAATATGAACAAACAGAATAGCTACCATCCTTTCTACTCTACTACTCAATATTTCACATTGTTTTCTCATCATATATAGATTTCTATATTTTGCTTCTTTACTGTACTTCATATTTGGAGATCTATAATAGATTCTAATAGCAGCAGTTCTCCCCAGGATGGTGTTTTAGGTGCCACCAGTGGTACGTGAGATGGTCTATGGTGGTACTTTATGGGTCTAACATCAAGACTAGGAACAGAAAGAACAGCAGTATGAAGCTTGGCTTGGTCTGCAGAATCCCATAAAAGCTCTCCCATCCACCCTGAATCTCTTACCGGTGTTCGTTTCATCACACATCTGGTCTCCCAGCCCAGAAAAACTGGTGATTTCACTGCCAGTTATTTCCACTGGTACTTCAAATAAATGGACAACACTGAGAAACACTGCCCTAGGAAATGTAAAGCCCTGTCAAAAGGATCAGCTGTGTCTAAACTTGGAGAATATACTCTCAAGAAGGCATCCTTGGATATGGCCAGCAATTGTCTTTTTTTGCAAATCCCTCCTAGATTCTTCTAAACTAGAGGTGTTCAGAATTTTTGGCAGGAAGGCCTGATAGGGGTCCTGCAGGAATGCGGGGCTCATTGAAACATCTAAGGGTGAGTTATCAGAACAACATAATATACTGATTGTGTAATTGATCTAAGTCATGGTAAATCCTTTGGTGTTTTAAACGAGGGCTTCCTTCCCCCATCATTTCATATACTGTGTTGAAATACATCACTATAAAAATTGTTCATTTTTTAGTCATTGACTGAAAGCATTGGAATTAGCTGCCACAATAAATAATTGTGTGCATGAAACTTTAAAAAATTTATATCCCGCCTTTCTGTGCTGAAGCAAATGCCCAAGGCAGCTAAAAAGCTCCATGATAACTATACAATGAGTAACAATGAGTAAATGTTTGCTCTGGTAGGTCATTTAAGCCCCCTATTCATCAAAAGTACACTTATCATAGATTTATTGTTTTCACGATGGTGGAAGAGCAAGGAATTTGCTTTGAAACATTATAGAACCACGCACTTTTATTTTTACACTATAAGGCATTAAGGAATATGTCAAACTCTTACTGGTGCCTGCCACTTGACAGCCACTATGATTTCCCCCCACAACAGCTTGGATGCTGAGTTAGTCCATAATGGGAAATACAATGTACACATAATGGGAAATACACGTAATGGGAAATACAATGAAGCAAAGAGATAGCTTCTGGCAAGTGCTCTAATGCTGCTTTTATACATTAAAAATCTCCCTCTTTCACCCCATCAATCTTAAAATGAAAGGGGCACACATATGCTCATTTCATGTTAAATGAAAATTGAAACAAATAGGCCTGATTTAATTCAATTTTTCAAAAAAAGATGCACACAACCTGGATAAATCAAACAATGGCTACATAAGTAATTGTATGGTTCAGAAGTTTGACAACTGCTAGTTTTTAAACACTTCTAAAAGCTTTCTGATCTTTTATGCATCATCATTTTTATGTGTTAGAATTTCTCAGGGAAAAACTATAAAAATACCTGAACTTTAGGCTAGCAAAGGCTGCAATCCAAAACATACTTTCCTGGCGATAAAACCCACTGAACATAATGGGCTTACTTCTGAGTAGAAATAGTTAGGATTGTGTTCTAAGTCTAGCAGACGTATCAGTTTGTTGCATTGTTTTTTAATGTAAAATTTAAGCTGAAAAGAATTTTTTTTTAAAAAAGAGATCCTGGCATTGTATGCTACATATTTATAATTTTAGGACAGTGCATAACATACATTTGGAATCCAGGATGTCTTCAATAATGAGCCAAGGAAGGGGTATCATTGTCAAGAACTGGTGAGTAGCTTTTGGGGTCCATTCAAAAGGCTGATATGAGAGGCTGCGTTTTGAGATAACCAGAATATCATTGAAAAGGAAAAGGCTAAGATCATGGATGTGTTCATAGAGTCTGAAAAAATGAACAAGGTATATTAATACAGCAGGTTTAAAATACAATACTTCCAAGAAAATACGTACCTTCCTATGTTTTTTACATTGTTGAATTAAAATGCTTAAAACTAAACTCTGAGTAGAAGACTAACAACATTACATTTCAATAAATCTTTTTCTTATCTATTTATTTAGTTATTTCATATGATAAAAAGAACAGTGTTGGCCAATTACTTACACTAATTCTTAACTAGGGATCAGTCTCTAGTTATCAGTAGGCCAATGTCTGAAAGATGGTTATCTAATCCTACAATCCAGAGTAACTATGGGAAGGCATAAGAGGCAATTTGGATTGCTCTATGCATTTTCCATATGTTTCCCATAGGTGGCACTGTAATTACAACAGTGTAAAAGGTCCCATAGTTACTCTGGATTGTAGCCTAAGAGACATTTAACTGTAGAGGCTGACCAAGTTTTTGGTTAGCATACAAAAGTTAGAATCATTCCCAGAAATCATTCCTGCTGTTTAATTCTGGTAAAAAAAAATTAACCAAAACTATTTTAAAAAACTATTCCATAAAAGCACATTGGATGCCATCCCATATGCAAACAGTTCCCATAATAGCCTCCCATATGCAAACAGTCCCATTTGCAAACAGTTCCCATAATAGCCTCCAGCTCAAAAGGACAAACTTGCAAAAACACACTATCGGTTGTAGAGTTGAAGCTCCCTCCATTTGGTTTTATTCATACCCCAACTTACCCAAATGGAATAACAAGTTTCTCGGAACAGCATCTTAGCTGGGCTACATCTTGTGTCCTCATTAAATATCTATTGGCTTTCAATAACTGCTGCAGATTAAACATAAAACCATTAAAAATTATACAGATCAGGTTTGTTGTTGTGCGTTTTGAATGGTGTGTGTTAAGCGTATACTTCAAGTGCTCCATTTTAAAACATCATAAGGAAAGTCATGTCCATGATTGCCCTTTTAACTATGCCACTGTTGACAAAGGTGAGGGGGCCATAGTGAGGAATAAGGCTTCTCAGTGGTGGCACCCCAATAGTGGCATTCCCTCCTCTTTGCAAAGATATTCACAGGGCCTTCAGACCTTTTGATTGAGACTGGTGATGGGCTAATATTCTAGCCAATGAAAATTTTAACTGCCAATGATCCATCAGGGTTTGTTTAGTTTAAGTGTTTTAGGCTGCAATCCTAACCTTGAGTTAGGCCAACATAAGACTGGCATAAGTCCTTTGCTGACCTTGGGGTGTCACAAAAGTGCCATAAGACATCCGCTGTGACGGCACCCTGCTTTTCTTGCCACATGATTGCTCTGCAGAGTAATCTTTACACACAGTAGAGATTACAGAGAGTAATCTCTTTACACACAGTAAGTGTTCCACTGTGTGGACACTTTTCTCCTCTTCTTTTTTTCTAGCTTCAACTTCCCTTTAATCCACTAACAGTCCAATCGTATAAAACCTTTTAGTTCAAATGCATCTGCAA
Source organism: Cryptoblepharus egeriae (assembly GCA_030015325.1). Classification (NCBI taxonomy): domain Eukaryota; kingdom Metazoa; phylum Chordata; class Lepidosauria; order Squamata; family Scincidae; genus Cryptoblepharus; species Cryptoblepharus egeriae. The sequence goes on along the minus strand of JAREYC010000001.1, from coordinate 179,015,590 downwards.
TGCAGCCTCCAAGCTAAGGAAACAAATGTTCCTTAAGCTTGAGGGGGGATTCCTTAAGTGTTCCCCCAAAGGAAATCCCTTTGACATGGCACTGAGATTGGGCTATAAAAGGATTGGGATTAATTAGAATTGGGCTGTAAGGGACTCTTTCCCTAGCTATTCCAACTGCTTGTTAACATACACATTGTTGTCATCTATTTTCAATGCACAATCCTAAGCTACGGTCCTGCCCTTCAAAAACTTTTGATTTTCAGTAAGTATATTTGATTTCTTTATTTATTGATGAACACACCACTTGTCCTTTGGCCAGTTTATTATTCCTGTATCAGACCAATGTGTTTTTCCTCCTGTGCTGCATTTTCTGGTATGGAATACTTACAGGACACCCTTGGATGAGTCTTTGTGTTGTTAATAACTGATCATCCCTGTCCATGTTCTGTTTTAGCTACCAATATAAAAGAGGGAAGATAAGTCAGGATTGTTCGATCAGAATAGACAGTGAGAGACGTAGGAATAACGTGGAAGGTTCCAGGCACAGACACATTCCCAACAGCCTGAAATTTGTTTTTAGCTATTTAACAACAAAAAAATCAAGTCACAGGATAAGGCAATCAAGATGAATGGCTGAGGAATTTGGACTAATAAACAGTAGAAAAGATCTGGAAAAACTCGAAGGTCGAGACAACATCACGAATTATCTAAAGTAGCAGAATGCCTGCTTGTGTCTTGCCAAGAAGACTCTGTCTGATGGACTGTACGAGATTTCCCAAGTTCCACAAGTCACGTCTCAAAAAAATGCACTGTAGAAAGAAGTGTTGGACCAAAATCTCTGGGAGTTGAAGACAAAATGCCAAATGCTGCCCTCTTACCTGGCCATGTGCTGCCTCTGCTCCAACACTATCCCTATCCTCCACACTTCTATGCCATCCTTTTTTCTTATCCAGAGAATGGATGAACAGTTGAGATAATCTGGCAGAAATATGTTGGTCGTCGTCATCCGCACACAAACCTGCTTCCTGAGGCAACCAACTCAGTTTGCAACATGGATGGGCCTGCCCTGGCAGAAGGCCATGGTTTCCATCTACTTCTGCTGGGATATTTGAGTTCATACTTTGACTACTTCATTTAGAAGTAGATGGGAGCCGTGCAGCAGCAGAGCCACTCCATGCATGAATATTGGCTCTCCTTAGTTTCCTGCCCTTGACCCCCTACAAGTTCCTGCTGAAGGAATGCAATGGATGTACCTGATCTATGTAATCCTTGAATTGTTCCATTTGCTTAATTGCAGTAGTCAGGTCTTCATGGTCAGTGTGCTCTGGGGGAGTGTGACACTCCAGCGCATACAGAAGTGTTTTGTATTCTTCAAACCTCTTTGAAGGACAGAGTAGAAGTTCCTGTAGGCTGAATATCACATACAATCCATGCTTAGTTGGACCATATAGCAGGGGTCAGCAACCTATGGCACATATACAAAGCTCGGCACACAGAACAATTTTCACTGGCATGCATCCCCCCAGGCTCTGCCCTCTGAGGAGAGTTTGGGTGATTGCCATCCTGGATCCCAGATAGCGCACATGGAGGTCCTTCTCTCTTTGGAGAGGAGAGAGGCAGCATCCCATTTATGAATCATATTTCTACAATTCAAAAATTCCACACTGAAATCTGCTGTGATATAGATAGTAGTATTCTTTAAACTGGGTATACTATTTTAGGTTTCTCTCCAACTGGAGTTAAAAAAAAGATTTTCTCATTCTTATGTTCAACCAGCAAACGTGCTGGTTTAACCGGCATAGCACAGCTGGTAGACTCCACCCAAATCTGGCTTGGTAAATAGCAAGAAATGGTCAGACATGGTTCAGTTATTTCCCCATCCCTCCTCCCCCTCACATACATCTCAGCAGGAAATCTGATTACCTCTTCATGCTGGTAACAACAGTCTTATCCTGTCTCTTCAAGAAAGCACGGAAAGGAGGAATAGTTTCCCTGCACTGTGAAAGGAAGAGGTTTGACTTTCATTGTAACTTGATACATAAATTAAAAAATCAACTATGATGATAGGACTTTCAAGAACCCAGTACTATGGTAAGCTGTGCTGGATTTGTCCTCAAACCAACTGAGAGATCTGAAACCTTGTCCTGCAAGCATCATCTGGTTCTTATACTGATATTAAGTATACTGATGTACATTGAAAGCATATGCTATCGGTACTCTTCTGAAACTAGGAGGGTAACCTGTGGAGGATACAGCTTTTGTGAGGAAGGGAGAAGGTCTAGGAAAAAGGTCTAGGAAGAACTAGGAAGAAGAGAGAAGGACTAGGAAACCCTTCTTCCAAATCTTAAAAGTATGGAAATCTGAGGATTCTAGAAAGGCGAATGAGACAGTATTGGAAAATATTTCCCCCACTTTACCAAAATGCTGCTTTGAGTGACACAGCTTTGAAAAACCAGATTGACAGAGGTACGTGGGACTGGAAAAAAACCGGAAAAGGAAAAAATACATGCAGATCAGAGGTCATCAACACAGTAGAGGAATAAATGATAATAAATAAATAACAGCAAGTGTTCACAAAAGCATCTTCTACTCTTGTTCCTACATATCACAGACATTCTTTATGATAGGAATGAAGGAAAGGGAAATACCCATTTGCTAAATGCTAAAAGGAAGGTGGCAAAACCTGTCTAACTGGAAAAACCAAAACCACCCCAGAGATTTCTGAGCAAGCAAATCTTGCTTGCTTGGGATTGCTATCCAATAATAGCAAAGCAATACACCTGCTCTCACTTTGTCAGAGATCATGTTTGGGGCTTAAGACACTCATGGTAGCCAGAGAAGCAGTTTTAATGTCCCTTGGTGCACAAACCACAGTTCAGTTACTTAATTAGAATATGACTTAGCGTGCAAGCCTATCCATGTCTACTCAGAAGTAAGCTTCATTGTGTTCAATGGGTCTTACTCCCAGGAAAGTGTGCTAAGGATTGCAGCTTTAGTGTCTGACTTGATCCGTCCAGAAAAAATATCAATTTTCATGCTTGCTCTGAAATTGCCACCGCAAAAAAATAAGGCAGTTCCCACTGGTGACTCGTGCTATCACTGGCACTTAATGAATTTCCACTGGATTTCCACAAGTCCAGACTTCAAACACGAGTAACCATTATTTACAATCTATATGCATACAGGATCATCTTCAGCAAAATCATTAATATGTACCTTATCAATAGTTTTCAGAATAACTGAATAGTTGTTGAAGAAGTTTGTGTATCTCTGAAGCTGCTGAGCAAATTTAATGAACACATCTCCTAAATTTTGGGCTGGGCTCCATTCATTAAGTCTTTGTGTTAGCATATCTAAAAGCCACCTGCATTTGAGACAGACATAGAAACATACTAATAGTTACCCTAAGGCCTGTTATTACTATTTATTGCATATACTGAACCGGAAGTGAAAGTGGGGTTCTCCAGCCATGGGCTTGACATCTCAATTCACTGTGGATAAAAAGGGAGCCTATTATACCCTGTGGTCTGACTGGTGATGTTAGCTCTATGTATGCAGCATTTTGAGATCCTTTTGTAACTTTGTAATGTAACTATTGTAACTTTTAGAAATTTTGATTTAATTGATTAGCATTTTGGAACACTTTAATAAGTTTCCAGCAAATGTTTCTAGACAAATATTGCATTTGCTAATGAATACAAAGTTGTATGTAAAGGTATAGTTTGTTAGCTGGTTCAAAGAGCATTGAACTGTAGTCCAGAAAGAACACAACTGCTTGTGAAACATTACTGAACAAATCTTGAATGCACTGAATGATTTCTATTAGGATTCTTACAACTATATTTCTACAGTGGCAGGAATTCTGATGCTCCACAAAATGAGACACCCACACTTTTAAAATTAGTACTCATATTCTGTTTAGCTACAATCCAGAGTAACTACGGGACCTTTTACACCGATGTAGTTACAGTGTCACCTATAGGAAATGCATAGAGCAATCCAGATTAAGTGCCTCTTACATCTTCCGGGAGTTACTCTGGATTGTAGGGTTTGCCTCCCCAATCCTGAAGCCTCAGATAAGGCTGTACAGCAAACCAAAAGTCACTTTGGGATGCTTCTGTGAGCCATTCTGAGGCCCATCCAGACACAGACGTAGCCTCTGGAGGCTCCCAGTAAGTCTGAACAGGAGTGTTACTGGGCCAACATCCATAATGGCACCTACTGGCAAAAGAGGAGGCGGGAGAGGCAACCTTACAACCTATTGCAATTGAGTTTATGACTCACTGATCTACACCACTGGTGCACCATCTATCCTTTGCCTAATTCAGAAGCATCACACCCAAGTCCCAACCACATTCCACTGGTTTAAAGTGCTACAAATCTAACACTGAAACACACCTATTGAGTTGCAAGATGTCTAAGATATCAGAGAAGATGGTTTGAATGTTGAAATAGCTTAGAATGGCTCGATTTGAAGCCGCTGCTGCCTTCAGTGGCTTTACATAAATATCTCTTACAATTTCCAGAGTATGTACGTAGTTCTTCTCACTTATCAGAAGCTCTCTGGCAAAGCCTCTACGCTTATCGGAAACTCCCTCCTGAAGTTTTCCACTCTAAAAACAAATCACATAAACATATTAGCATCTTTTTTAAAGTTGTTTAAAGTTTAAACAAATGCAGTTCTGCTTCTGAAAAATGCATCTTTGGGCTGTGGTGGCTCAGTGGTTAAGATCAGTGGTGGGCTCTAGCAGGTTCGCACCTACTCTATAGAACCGGTTCTTAACAAGAGATAAGACATATAAAGTTTAAAAATAGCCATTTAAAAGTGGCTGCCAGATGGACAGAGAACCGGTTCTTAAATTTTTTGAAGCCCATCACTGGTTAAGATGCTGTGCTTTGTCGACCTCAAGATTGGCAGGTTGGTGGTTCGAGACCCAAGTATGCAAGACAAAGCGAGCTCCCCCTGCCAACCTATCAGTTCAAAAGCAAACAAATCAGTACCACTTTGGTATGAAAGCAAGAGTGTTCAGTGCACTTTGGCGTTTAGTTATACTGGCCACATGACCACAGACACATCTTCACTGTCTCTTCAGTCTTGTAACAAGGATGAGCACCACATGTTACGGTCAGTCACAACTACCTGTGGGGTACTCCCTTTACCTTTTATGCTTCAAGCACTTGGAATAGGAGTACAGCTAGGAATACAGCTAGGAATACAGCTAAGATATGTCAAAAATGCAAAGATTTTCTTGTTGCAGTCCTCACAACAACCTATAAGGTCAGTACTAAAGGTAAAGTACACATTGCCCATTACAAGGGCCAACATGTCTGCATTGTCCAAAGATGCCTCCATGGTTATGTGGCCAGCATGATGCCAAAGCACACAAAATATCATTACTGTCCCATTGCGGTGGTTTCTATCTACTTGTATTTACATGCTATTGAACTGCTAGGTTGGCAGGAACTAACTATTATCCTCTTATTGCAGAGGAGGAACTGAGGCAGTGAGGGAGCAGTTTGCCTACAGCCATTTACAGTGCAATCCTATGCATGTCTACACAAATCCCATTGTGTTTAGTGAGGCTGACTTCCAGGAAACTGTCTATCAGTGCAATCCTATTTGTGTCTACTCAGAAGTAAGCCCCATTGAGTTCAATGGGACTTACTCCCAGGAAAGTACGTGTAGGATTGCAGCCTATATCTATGGTTCCCAAAGTGTGAGCTGTGGCTCCCTGGGGAACTGCAGAAATCAACCAGAATCAACCAGGAACCACAGAATCCTTGCAATAAACCTGACATCCTATATTTCCATGTACACATGCATAGGATTGTGTTGCCAGTCTTTTAGATACTGCATTAGATTATGCATAATCTACCTCTATACTACATATTGTTAAGTGCTCCCTGTTCTGAGCGTTCATTTTGGGCAGGATAAAATTAAAGTAAAACAAGTGTGCATAATAGATGATCAAGGTATTTATTTGAAGAAGTAAAAAAAAACTGCAAGTTGAAACCTCCTTTTGAACAAATATATATACTTCCACAAGAAAAAAATATGATTTATTTCCTTAATAAGAACCACCTTCCTTTCTCCTAATATCAGTGTCTCATATAGAATAAGCTAAACTACATCAGATCACATATGTAAATCTCAGATGCTGCTAAGAACGGGACAGAGAAATGTGCTTGCCTTAGGACCCAATCTTGTATCATTTCCGTTTGATTCAGTTTTGTGCCCCGTTCAGTCAGAGAAATATATTCAAGAACAAAACAGATAACACTAGAAGAGCTACAGTGGATGTTGCAACCCAGCAAGTGTAAAGAGATCTTTTTTACCTTGACTGATAGGGATGCAAGGCTTGCTTCTTGGTTGCTTTCAGTTAAGAAAACTTGGCTTCTGCTTTCTTCATCTGTATTCTTCTTCATCAGGAAATCAGACAGAAACTCCAAAGAATTCTCCTAAGAAAGTATGAGATTATGCAAAATATGCACTATCCCTTTCCTCAAGAATAGATGTCAGTATACCTAACCTGAATACCTAACCTGCTAACTAAAATCAGTTAGATTTGCACTGGGCCCAGCTTATGAAAATGAATAAATAGACAGCAGTCACCATAAGTGCCCTACATTTTAGGTTTCTCAACATGGGAATCACAACCCTGCAGGACAAGCATCAATCTTTGCTTTTGGGATTCAACCATGTTAAGGTTGATAGCAAACTGGCTGGGGTGAGGTTAATTCATCACTGCCACGACCAAACGCAAGTAAATAAAAACTGGTTTAGTTTATTTTTTTACTTGCAATTGGCAGCCGTGAAACCTGGAAGTGTCATACTAACAGCACCTACAATTCTCCAGATGGGTCACTAGTCCTCCTTAAAGGGTTAGCGCCTGACTAAACATTGAGTACCTCTATTATGAACTTTATATTGGATTACATTGGCTTTCCCAAATGCATTCATTTGCATTCCAGTGGCAGTCACAAAAAGGTATCACTGGCATAGAAAACGAATGAGGGATAAGGGCTGAAGTCCTTAATGAGTATTAAGACTTTACAACTTCATACAGTGATTTTCAGTCTTTTTCAACACACAGCACAAGGTGTTAAACAAGGTACTAAAATGGTCAAGGGACACCATCAGTTTTTGGACAAATGACAGTAGGTGAGCATATGACCGGAAAAACCTGGATTTGTCTGGATTTTTAGCCTCCTGTCCGGGTGTCCTACATTTTGGCTTAATTGTCCTACATTTTGGCTTCGTTTTGAAACGTTGCGCTAAGTGCACAGTACCCCATCATGCCATATGTCATTGGATTCATATTGAAGAGCAGAATCCAATGCAAAAATTGGATTTTGAGATATCTCAAAATTGGTTTTGAGATATCTCCTTCCTATCAAAAGTTATGGCCAAAAAAACCAAAAAAACCAAAACTATAAAAACAAAAAAATATACATTTTTTAAGCGGGTAGGAATTTTGGCCTGGGATTAGGAATTTTGGCCTTGGGGTTTAGGAATTTTGGGTTTGGCATCTGGTCACCCTACGTATCACTATGGGAAGGGGACTCACACCCTCACTGGGCCGATTAATAAATGATTAATAAATGAAACTTCCACAGCACAACTGAAGACTATTCACGACACACCAGTGAGGCACGGCACACTTGTTGAAAATAAACCTAGGGTTGCCATAATTCTTTCACCAAATCGGGACAGGACCCTCTGTCCCATTCGCCAGTGTGTGAACACAGTCCCCAAAAATCAGGGTTGTCCCTGTTTTTTGGAACATATGGCAACTCTACACAAACCTAACCCAACCCATTGTTCTTGTATGAAAAACCCTCAGAGGCTTAGGCAAAACTCTAACACAACCACACACAAAAGACAATTGAGCTTGATGGAGTGCCAGATGGAGTCCTGGCGCCTCTGTGTGTGAATACTGGCACACATACACAAGTGAGTACCTGTGAGTACTGGCAGGTGAGTACCGGCACCTATTTTTCCAGAAAAGTAGCACTGATCATGCCTATTTATTAGCCCAGTTTTGTTTCCCATATGCTATCTTTTATACAGATGGAAAATGCCAGCGGTAGGCTGATTTATTCACTCACATCTTACCTTTCACTCAATAATCTTGATGCAGTGAACAAAAAGTATCAAACCATTAAAAACAATCTACATAAAATCAAATCCAAAAATTTCAATTAATAATTCAACAGACAAAAATATGACACTCCAACAGTAAAAGCTCACAGGCTAAAGGCTTACAGAAATGGGTAGATCTTAAGGACATTTTTAAAGCAGCAGAGAATGGGGACCTGCAATCCTCCTAGCCTCCCCCTTCCTGCTCACCATCATGCACCTTCTTCCTGATGGATGAAGTGTCTGCCTAACTGGTTTGCTCCAAATGCTCAGTGGACAGAGATAGCAAATAGTCTTGTAATTGCAAAGACTGCCCTCTTATTATGAGCTTTCTTAGTTTTGTACAAATTGTCTCCATTATGTTCTGCAGTTGACAACTCTGGTCCACAATAACAGCAAAGATGGAGTGGTGTGACCCTGATAGCTATCATTTCTGAGGGCATATGTCATGCAAAGATGAGGTTTACATTGGCTATTAGTACCATGGTTCAGTGACTCTGATTTCAATGCCAACAATTTCAGAAAGTTTCCCTCTCCAACTAACTGGCTTCATTATAGTCGCATAGAATTAGCTGCCCCCACTCCCAAAAGTCAAAATTTAACTCTGATGAGGCCCTCAGATATTGAAGGTAATGGGGCCCTTTATATGTCCAGCTGTCCTTGGTCAACAACAAATCGTAGCTTTTTTGTTTGTTGAATATATGCTATATTATAATTTAAGGCCCATTACTTATATCATAGGAGCCTACTCAACACAAACACTGTTGCTGTATGGTTTTTTATCTTATATTTTGGAAATGTACATCCAGTTTTTTTTCCTTTAAATTTTTTTGGGGCCCCCAAAGGAGTGAGGCCCTAATCTACAGCTTGTTTGGCTTTTACATAAATCCAACATTGCACAGCAATCTCACTTATAAGACCTCAGAACACAACAGGCAACAACTTACATGATGCGCTCTGGAGAGTTCTGCTAATCCATCAGCCAACGCCTGAACTACTTCACGATTCTCTTGAACTTCACACCAGCTCATGGTATCAAATACAATCTGACCTGTATATATCAATTGACAAACAACACATCACATTAAGGTCTGATGGGCTTGCTATTATAGAATGAATTCACTTATTTTTTTTTTAAACCACAAAGTAGATTCCACAGCAAACTATATTGTTTTATGAGTCCAGTACAAAATAAACAGTAAGGCCAGGTCACTTGCCTCAGATATTCATCAACTAGCTAGTCAAAAGCATTACTTATCATGCTTAACTAACTGGTGGTGGACATAACTACTGGTGGAACCCATCTTGGAAAGAGAAGCCTTCTCATGGAAAGAGAAGGCAGACAACTCAGCACGAAAAACACCCCAATTTTTGCCATTCCCTGAAATCAGTGGCTTTATTGTAGATGAGCCAGCCATGTCTCTTCCAGTAGTACCTTTAGAACAAATCCTATGCATGTTACTTAGAAGTAAGTCTCGGTGTAGTCAATGGGATTTATTCCCAACTAAGTATGGACAGGACTGCAGCTGTAGATACTTATACTTAGATCTAAGTATTTATAAATACTGGTGGGACCTCCATGTCTGTGAATTAGACATGGATCAACAGATCTGGTTCAATGTGGGTCTCCTGGACCCATATTTTGCCTCACCTGAGTCCTCCAGAGGTGACCAAAGTTGTGCTTTCAAAAGGCTGCTGAGTCAGTAAAGGTAAAAAATCTTTTCAAACTGTCCCAAAAGTGACTTTTTCTCCAGAAAATGCTTTCTAAAGCCCAGGAAATGCTCAGTTACTTTTATGTTTTTCTGAAAAGGCCATTTTTAATCCCACAAAGGCAGCAAGCAGGAATGCCCTGCTTTGCGGGTTTCAGAAAGCCCTCTGTAGACAACATCTGTAGCACAGCTACAGCTCTGGTCACCTCCAGAAGCCTCAGGTGGGTCATTGCAGACATCATTACATGCAAAATTAGGCATCTGCATGGGATCCAAGAACAGATTCCCCCATGAACACCAAGGCCCAATCTAAAAATCTACATTTCAGAGATACTAGCAGAATGTTAAGTTCAAACATATTTTGAAGGTTACATTGTGATTGGTTACCAATTAACTTGCCAGACACATTCTTCCTCAAATCACATAAATATGGTCTCAGACTTTTCCTGACGGCCTGCAATGCATCTTCCAGCATTTCTGTCCACCTGAGCCATATCTGCAGCTTTGCTTCAATGAAGTAGATGGATGGAGGAGGCTCATTCTGATTACCAAGCCATTCACTGTAGACTATGACACAGTAAATTAATTTAGCTTTCTTCAATGCCAAGTGAGAAGAAGCTATAGGTCAACTTGGACCTAGCATCAACTTAATCTCTTAGGATCATTTGGCATTTTATTTTTTATTTTTTTATTTTAAACATTTATATCCTGCCTTTCTCAGGAGATTAGTCCAACTCAAGGTGGCTGACATTAAAACATAATTAAAAACATAAATAGAACAATTCAATTAAAAACAATACAATTAAAAACAATTGGCATGCACCATTGCTGCCAATCCTCTGCCCTCCCATGCTTCATCTTCCCTTCTCCTCATCAGCATCCTTTCCTTGATTTCCTTCTGCATTATATATATGGTGTATGGCAAATCCTAAGATATATATACCTTAGGATTATAATATAATAATAAATAAAATTCCATTATATGTAAATTTCAATCTCAGAATAAAAATTTCATTATATATAAATTTAAAAATAATAATTATATATATAATTTCTCTACATACTGTGCTGATATGATCCAGTTGCTATTCCTGTGGGAGTTCTGAAGAACAATCCAGTCAGATGAGACAGCTCTGAAAGAATTTCCATTCCTGCCCCTGGAAAATTATACTCTTTAATATTATAGAATATATTTATTAGACTTGCAAAGGATGTAATCCTACTCAAATTTTCCAGGGAGTAATCCCTATTAACTATAATAGAATGTACTTCAGAGTTGACATGCATAGGACTGGGTAGTAAAAAAAATAGCTAGTAATACAGGGTCCAGTAGCTCATATGAAATTTAAGGTTTAAAAAAAATCCTAGAGACAATGAATGTATTATTATTTATTTGATTTATATCTCGCCTCCTCTTTCTAAAGGAAGGATACCCAAGGTATTTATGAATCAATAGTCGCCAAGTCTTATACAGTAAGTTCTCAACTTACGAACAAGTTCCTTTCTGGAACTTGCATTGATGTCAATGCATTGATGTCAAAGCAGAGATTGTTTGTATGTATGAAAAGTATGCATCTTGAATGCTCCAGTCAAGGACTTACTTTATTTGTTCCAGGATAACTTGAATGGCTTTTGGGGAGACAGCTGGGGTAAATATTGAATGAACTAAACAAACTATATTCCATGATTTAAGAAAGACAACATTGAATCTCAAAATAAACTAAGGAGACGCTTCGTTGATTCAGATTTAAATCCTAATCAACTTTCCTGCCCTGATACAGCTGTGCAGCATCTTGCTGTTGGAGCATGTTGCCTCCTCAAAATAAGAGAATCCTTGTTGTCTTATCTTGGAGCTGCATTCCCCTTAAGTCAGTGCTGGAAGGTTGGTTAGGATTGTGCTGTCCATGCTCTCTTCCTATAGATGTGACACATTCAGTTCCACTCAGAACATTATACCCCAACTGCAGTTGGGACAGTCTACAATAAGAGTGTACCTCCACTGGTGTGTGTGTGTGGCACTTGTGAACTCACATTCATTAACAAGAACACAAAGAGGTCGGAGCCAACCCAGAGCAGCCAGAGAACACTGAGAGCTTTTCACCCGGTATTCCCAAGTCAAGTACTAACAAGGCTTGACCCTGCTTCATTTCTGAAATCAGACAAGATCAGGTGCATTCAAGGTAGTATGACTATGAGTTCTGAAGAAGTAATAGGGAAAGCTCTGAACTGCTGGCCCAATATCACAGCAGCAAATATAGTCCCCGCTGCTGTGGCTGCCATTGGAGAGCAACACATTCCACCCAGTACAGGGTGTCTGAGGTGAGGCAGGCTAGGCCTTCCCACCAGCCACACAGCCCCATCATGGATAGATAGGGGTGAGGCAGAGTAGCGTGGAGGGGAGTAAACCAAAGGGCTGGGTGGCAAATGCCCACCTCACAGCATCTCCATTCCTGTGTGCTATCTCCTTCTTTTTCCTTCTTAGGTGGCAGGCTTTTTACATTAAAACAAAATTGCTAAAACTCAGCAACCCAGAAGTTTGGCAGTCACCAAGTTCCCCACACTGGGTGCCAACAACCCTATCAACACCACTGCTCAACTGTAATGGAAAAATTAAAACTATTAAGAGAAACCTCATATCTGTGTAAACAATAAAAAATCAGCCAAAAAAGTCCTCCTATATCTTCTATCCATCTTTCATTCTGAAACTCAAGATTGTGTAAATGGGGTCCACAAATTTTCAGCCATCCAGCCACTGATCACAGATCTAGGTGTTCTGATGTTCAGTAATATGGCGATATTGTATTAAAATCACAGAATAGGGAAAGAAGAAGGGTGAAAAGCTGATTTTTACAAAAATTTTGGGTCAGGGTGGACAAAAAAAATCCAACAGGAAAAAGAAGCTGCGGCATAAACAGTGTTCTAACGTGCAACAACTGGGGGCCAATACTGACAATATAAGGGCAGTATATCAATAGTGCATCAATAACGCATCAGTGGAGTGAATGGTTACAGACTGCAAAAGCAAAAACATGATCTTGCATTGTGAGACACTATGGTTATACAAGAGCAAATGTGTCTTTCTCAGGGGCAGGTGTTCTGAAAGGTAGAAGAATGGAAGTGAAGATGCAGAACCTGCTTGGTTTTCGACATTAGCAGATCAGCAGATCAGCAGATGACTTGTATACTCCAGGCTGTTGTGGATTTGTGGGATAAGAACCTTAAAACTTAGGTAGAATACCGAAAATAAGAGAGGTAAGAGCCTCTTCAAATAAATAAATTTCTGAGATTTCATGAGATTTTTCTAATGAGCTATGTTCTATTTATTTATAAGGAAAGCAATAGTACTTATTATTGTAGCAAATGTTCAACTAGAACTCACCTGATGCTGCCAGAGGAACAAAGATGTCTACATAACCATGTTCTTTGAAAGGCATGACAAAACTTCCTAATTTCTTCCAGAATTCTCTCAGTTTAGGATTAAGCAGGTTCTTTTTACTGATTCTGTAACCTGAAGGGAAAAGACATAAAACCATGAAATAAAAAAAATGTTAAGATTTTTATTCTCTCTCTTTACAACAATAGATATACTGGAAAATTCCCTTTAACCTTTTTCACTCACTCTGTTTTTTGTACCTTTTCATAGATAACTGCCTAATTTTATAATTTTTGTTTTGCTAAGATATATCTAGAGTTCTTACTATTGAAGAGTTTTTTTAAAAACTTTGGAAAATTATTAACCCCCCTCCCATCTCCTTCATGACATCTAATGTGAATCTCAGGAAGGCACAACTGGACAAACTGCAGCAAATGAAGTAAATTCAGATTACATAAAGGAGAAGAAAAATCTAAACATATTTGTCTGGCTAGTCATACAAATGTACACATTATCTTGAAAATAACTTGCAATGATTCCTAATGCTGAACTAGCCATAGAAACATCCCATTGGGTTCTATACTTGTTGACTTGCAGAGGTTGTAATCAGTACTAATAATGCTAATTGTAAATGGTGTCTCTGGAGGTGCAGGCCACATCCAGTTATGCGCACCTGGAGAAGGAGTTGTGGTGCTGCCTGGCACCAATACTGCCCAAAATTTATAAAATTCTATTCTATTACAAATTATAGCTAAAAAAAATCCAGTGAAGCAGGGCAATAATTCATTACGATGTCCGTCACCAGGGCATTACCCCACCCACTGCATGGAAGAGTCCATCATAGGGTTGACACACTGGTCTTCCACACCAGGTGATTCAGACCCTAATAATGCCACTGCTGACTGTACTGATTACTTTTAATAACCATAATTTACATAATTCCATTCTTTTCTTTTAAGGATGTTTAAGGGAACATATACATGATACTTACGTATCCTGTAAAGGCTATCCTGCACATTCAATTGAAGAAGAGGTGAATTAGAATATGTTCAAACCAACTCGTTCATCGATTCCAAGCAAGTTCAGCGTTTGACTGTCAACAGCTTAAAGGAACCAAACATACTAAAAACTTTCATCACCATCTGATATTTACAATTAGTAAGAAATGAAAGTGTATCCCACCTTGAAGTAAGTCAATGCCTCTGGAATTTCCACCACTAACAATTCCAATATTCTTTGCTGTTCGACCATCCAAAGCTTTTTCTACACAATAGAGGAGATCTTCCAATGTTGTGCCACTGAATTCATACACTATAGGAACCACTTCAGGCTTAACACTGTCCACAATAATCTAAATTAAAAATAAATAAACAGAGTTGATAGTGAATTGAAAGTCTGAAGAATAAGAGGCAGGAAAAGTCAAGTAAAATAGGTCTCCCTTAATGTATTAGGCTAAATTGAAGGCACTGGCTTGAGTTGAATTGAGGATATTTGAACATTCCTGATATTAATTAGATTTCAAATGATCATTAGATTTTCTGCTCAAGGATGACAAGAGTTTTAATAACATTTATAATGCTAATATAAATATCAGTTTACAAAATTATAACTTAACTGCAAAAAATAACACAAGGAACAAAAAAAAGAATATTAAAGTGGTGATATTTAACTACCAACCCTAAAACTTATTCAGATGAAGGATACATAAGTCTTTGTCAGGCCATACTATGATGTTAAGGAGTAGCTAGCAACCAACATGTATTGGTTGTATGTAACATTCAGGGCACAATCCAGAAGTGCACTTGGGCTACTCTATCTATCACTGAGCTGACCCAACTACAAGATGGGCCACCCTAATTACTCTGGAAAAGGCTTGGGGCAGCCTAAGGCAACATGGACTACAATCCAGAGTAACCACGGGAATACGTAAGAGGTACTTACTCTGGATTGCTCTATGCATTTCCCATAGGTTTCCCATAGATGGCACCATGACTACATTGGTGTAAAAGGTCCTGTAGTTACTCTGGATTGGAGCCATAGGCTGCCCCAGGATAGGTGGACCTGGGCTGCCCTAACTGGAGCAGCCTAGGCAGTTCAGGAGAGGCATGTTGAGGGCATGTTTAGCATTGCCTATGGCAGAGCAGTTACTCTGTATCCAGAGCCTGTTTCCAGGGCAGAAATGCCCTCTTCCAGATCCTCAGAGATTATACCACCTCAGGAGCAGGTATAGTAATGAGTAGACCTATAGGGGTCCATGATAAGGCAGAGTAAGAATGGCAGTGTTGACCAAAAATCTGAGTTCTTGGCCAGCCTAGCTGCAACCCCTGCCTCTCAACTTCAGGATACGGCACAACTACAGCAGTCCACTAACCTGGCCACTAACTACAGCAGGCCACTCCAAGAAGGCTCTTGTATTCATTGTAGACTGTACTGGCATCTCATCAGGGACTCCTTCTAAGGCAGGCACCACAGCTGTTCCTTGTTCAGTGTGATCTGAGGGCGTCTCCTCAGGAGCAAGCCCTCCCCAGGTGTCACTGACTTGGTGCCTACTGAGCATGCTCTGGAAAAGCTAGGGCAGTCCAGGTTTCCTGACTCTCTGGATGCAGCATAATTTTCTGCTCTGGATTCAGAATAATTGGGGAAGCCCAGCTAGGTCACTCCTCACCGCCCTCACTCTGGATTGTGCCCATTCAGACATCTCTCAGTATATAAGGGATTCCAGTCATAAAATAGACAGCATTTTAAAATCACTGTACACTGAAGATTCGTTTTCTCCATGAGTTCCTGTTTTCTGGAGAGTTCTGCAGAATCTGAAGAGCAGCTATAGAACCACAGACAGGACCATTGGAGAATCAAGTCCCGATACAAGAATCTGGCCTGACCACTTGCCGTGGGCGCAACCACTTGCTGTGATAAAAGTTTCTTCCAAGCCAAGTGCAGTACCACAAATGCCCAATAGTAGTGAAGGAGAAAGTCCTCTCAGATAATTTTTGGGAGAATACTGATGGTGATGATGCCTGGATTTAGTTGCACTGAAGGACTGAGCTGCCCAACATCTGATCATTACAGTACATTTCATTTCTTTTCAACCATAGTCCAAGTTCTCATCCAGCAATCGCTTCATTGACATTCTTAATTGTTAAAATAATTTCTCAGCTTTCAGAACAACAAGGAATCTGAGCTTGACTATATTTTGGAAAATGTGCCTTTCTTTATGGAAACACCAGAATTTTGCTGGCTCATTTATTATCTGATCAGGTCTCTTTCCTTTGTGCATTTTAGACTTCATCACTTTTAGATACTGGTTTCACATTGCATCTTCATTTATTGTCAAATATTACAGCAAAATGTCCACCACCATGAGAGGCAACTCGGTGAGGTAGAGGCAAAGCAACTGCTGTACAGCCCAAGCCTCAGGTTCTCTCCTAATATTTCTGGATTGAGCACGGAAAAGACGTCCACATGAAAATTTGGATAGATGCTGCCAGCCCATAAACCCAACCCATAAACCCAATTATACCTCAAAAGCAGGAACGTGTGATGATATCAAGACCAGCTGTGGCTGAAGAGGTTGGACCTGGTTAGTGTACTTGTGGGAAACTGTGCAACCATGACAAAGAGGTGAGGCAGGAGATGAACCACAACCAACAACATTCTTTCTGTAATAGAAATGGAGAGTTAGCTTTTTAGGACAAAGTGCCCCAAAAGGAGATCTGAGAACTTTCAGTTCTTCTCTGCTACTTCCATGATTTTAGTAACTTCAGGGACACCAGAGAGGAGAGGCTATGTAACTATACTACCAGTTGAAAGCAGTTGTTCCCAGCAGCACCCCCAGCGCTGCAACCCTAACTCAGCTCCTTTATTGAATCAAAGCAGGAGATATAGAGCATACTGGGATCACTCTTGGTGCATTGACAATTCCTGATTTGTTGAGTCTGTGCAGAGGAAAAAGCCAGGTGAGCAGGCAGCATCTCTGTGCTCCAGGAGCAAAGCAATCTCTGTCTTCTTCTGACTTTAGTCCTTCCTCCACCAAAGTCTTTTAAAGAACCTGGTGGAGGAAGGAGAAAGTTAAGAGAGCCAAACTCTGGAGATTGCAATGCAGTTTACAAGAAGTAGGAAATATGATGGGCACTGGAGCTGTCCCAGCAAATCCCATATTTCCTGCTTCAATTAAAATGCTGCTCAGATACAGTTGTTGATATGGCAGATAAGCCCATTCCCAATGGCATATTGTTGGCTATTCAGAACTCAGACTGTTGAGTTGAGGCTGTTCAGAACTCAGCATCATCAAACTGATCTCCTTTCTGCATCTTTTCTATTTCTCCTTGTATATAATTTGAACGTGTAAAATCAAGAGCAGAGCCTGCACCTCAATCTTTGGAAAAATCTGTCTGACTAAGCAAACAATATACATTCTATAGACACTAAAAAGTAACCAACTTTCTGAAAGTGTCTCTGCAAGATGAATTCATTCCTAGAACTCACTAAAGCTCCCACTGGACATTTTGTGTGCCTTCCATTGAGGCTTGCCCCAGTTTGAGAACTGATGATTTAAGAGGAAATCTTTCTGGCTCCAATAGCTTGTGGAAAATAACACTGCATTGTGCCTTATGTCAGCCCTTTCACACGGTGCAGCAAGGAGTTGTGCTGATGATCATGACAGATACCAATAGGATGGTATCAAATGCTACACCATCAAATGGTTTTCATAAATGAAACACAACACTTGGTTGCAAGGAAATGCTTCTTGCATTTCCAAATCAGCGTGTATGCCAGTCTCCATACATCACTGTGTATGTAATGGAAGAAATGTAAGAGGTTATATAATTTTATTCAGGGTTGATGTGGCGCAAGTGGCTAAGACACTGTGCCTGTTAACCAGCAGGCCAGGGTTCGAGACCCGGGTCGGCCCCACAAGACAGGGTGAGCTCCTGTTCTTAGCCCAGCTCTGCGATGCCAGCTGGATCCAATTGTATCGGCTCTACCTTTCCATTGGACTAATTCAGTGGCGTGGAGAGGGGGGATTTGCTGCTTGGGTAACAGCCTATCCTCCATAACAATCCAACCCAGGCTTTCATGCTTTGCATGCACCGTATGCAGCGCCAAGCACGATACCATAGTCTTTCAAGACTGATGGAGGCCTGATTTTTCAGTGAGCCATATCATGTGACCAAAATTTTGTCATGGTTCATATAGCCTCTGTCAAAAAAAGATTATACATGAAAAATGGATGCATGTTATAAACTGATATCTATAAGGAGTTCACATGAGGACACAGACTGAGATAGGGTAAAGAAAAGTTCTCTACCCTACGTTCTTCCCTTAGTAGTTGAGGGAAACTTGGGGGAAGTTGGATCACAATCACCATCTGGGGCCACGTATACATCTCAGGATCCACTCTCATAGCACAGAGCCTCCTGAGAATCCCCTTGTCTTCTTTTTCTGACAATTCAGAGCCAAAGTGCGACACAAGTTTGTTCCAAATGATACAGGTTTCTGCACTAAAAGCCATTGTGATCTGTGAAGCTAACTAATGGTTAGTCCCTATAAGGGCATTCACCTCCACCCCATGGAGGTGGAAGAGAGATTGTAAATGAACAGAAGTTACGGTATAAGTTGCTTTAAATCTTGAGTTCAGCTTACCTTTTTGGTAAATATTTTAAAGTGAACACGTGTTGCTTCTCTGTTGCAGAACTAACATTTGGTACAAATTTTAATTCTTCAGAAAAATGGGTTGGAAGGGTATAGTTCGAAGAAGGCACTCTTTTCTGAAAGTATTTAAGAAAAAATAATGTTGAGCTATTTTTATACAAATACAGTTGGCTTGTGTGAGGGAATGCCATGAGAAAAGAATGCCAGGCTTACAAGAATTGTGTACATGGTTTGCCAGGCCTCTCCAGCCTAGTGATGGGCAAAGGAGCTCATCAGTAAGCTGGAGGAGTGTGAGGGTGATGCACCCAAGGGGGTGATTCGCCAGAGGGGTTTGTCAAAGCCCTCCATCACCACACGGTGGATCACTAGGTATGGGTTGCACCAACCTCACACCCCTAATTATGCCCTTCCTCTGATAGAATTGTACTCCGCCAAAGGCCATTTTTATAAGCCCAGATGGAGGCTTAACAAGTTCAAAAATTAAATTCCATTATTGAAAATATCATACAGTGGTACCTTACTTAACAAGTGCCTTGCTTAACAAGTGATCCACATAACTTTGCAAAAAATTTTCTAGGATTCTGCCTCACATAACAAGTGTTGCTTCACTTAACAAGCATACTCATTGGCAGTTGGGGCAGATGCACTGGCCGGCAGCCCTTTTAAAAAGCATCAGGGCTGCCTAGTGTGCCTGCCCATAGCGAAAGCAACACTTCTGCGCTGTTCCTCCTGTGGCCAGGTGTTTGCTGGGCTGAGGGAGAGAAGAGCAGTGGAGAAGAGGGAAGCAGCTCAGGGCTAGCCAGAAGGAAGCAGGGGAGAGACAGGCTCAGGATGGAGAGAAGGAGAAAGTGGGGAGGCACTTTGAAGGTATCTTGGATTGCAGCCTCCTAACCATGTCTACCCAGAAGTAAAGTGTCTTTAGGATTGCAGCCTAGGTAGACTTCATAGGATTATGCACATTGAATGCATGTTTTGAATTCAATTCCAGTGTTTTGTCATTATTTATATATCCAGTTAATATTTTTATATAAATATTTTTGGGGTTGTGGAACCAATCGTCTGAGTTTCCATTATTTTCTATGGGAAAATCCGCTTCACATAAAGAGCGTTTCACATAACAAGCATGCTTCCGGAACAAATTAAACTTGTTATGTGTATATATCTAACGCTCACCTTTTTCAGCCATTTTCGTCTCCAAAATCGGGGTACACATTAGATTTAATGGTGCACTAGATTCTGGTAAATATGATATTTTGATTACAAGTATAGGCCAATATTTTGTATAATATTTTGTATAATATTACTATGCTGTAAAAAAATGTAACAAACCCATTGTTGTATAAAATAGTGCAATTTGGTAAAATCATAAAATAAACCCATTGTCATATTATTATTATTATTATTATTATTATTATTATTATTATTATTATTATTATTATTGTCATATTAATATTATTATTATCATTATTGCATTGTTGTATGCAGTAAAATTAAATTTTGTGCCTGCTTTGTATCTGCACATTACAATCACCAGTAAACATTTTTTAATCTCAAGACTTTTAAAATAGG
Organism: Cryptoblepharus egeriae; assembly: GCA_030015325.1. Taxonomy (NCBI): domain Eukaryota; kingdom Metazoa; phylum Chordata; class Lepidosauria; order Squamata; family Scincidae; genus Cryptoblepharus; species Cryptoblepharus egeriae. Next base: position 178,995,156 of record JAREYC010000001.1, on the reverse strand, counting down.
GTTGCACATTAGATTTGATGGTGCATTAGATTTGAGTAAATACGGGTATGTCTTGAACCAAGTCTAAGCTTAAACTCTGTACATGCAAATCTATGGTAAATTATAACAAACCAGTAACATACTGTGAAAAATAATACCTTCATTAGCAACAGTCCTGCTGGCAATCCAATCTGGTCACAATTTGTCTGAGACAACTTTGGCTGAGACCTGGAAAATCCTGAGATTTTGGTTCCACTTACCCAAGGTGGACGAGCTTTGAATAATAGCTCTGGAAAATGTTGCATTAGATAATACTATTTAATATTATGATGACATGCATTTCTCATGCTATCTGTGTACATCCTTCTACTTATCACATTACATGGTTTGAAAACATGCTCTCATACAGCCATTTATATAGATTTTATCTGAGCTGCTGCACACCCACATATAAGGCATCTAACATGTAACAAATCAACATACATCCTGCATGTTGTTTGACATCTGTGCAAATCTCATGCCTGAATTTTTGGCATTGTACACAGAGTGTACTTGCTTGCTGTAAAAATATATATACAGTAATCAAAATGGAACTTCCGTTGTTACTAATTTTGGAATTGCTTTTAAAACTGAAGATCAGTTCAATTATAAGGGTTAACCCCCAAATCCAGAGTAACTATGGGAGTACGTAAGAGACTTTATGTGCACCTGTAGTTACTGCACCACCTAGTGAAAACCTATGGGAAATTCATATCGGAATCCAGTGTTAGAATCCAAACTCTGGAATCCAGAATTACTCAACACCGGAGTAACTACACCGGAGTAAGGACTCCCCGTCGTTACTCTGGATTTTGCCCTACGTGGATTTTGCCCTACAATGGATTTTATCCATTGTAAATTAGGCAGCACTATCCTGACCTGCACTGGATCAGGCTGGCCAGACAGCCTGCGCTACATCCAAAGAAGGGTTGAGGATGGTTGAAGTTTAGTTTGGGGCAAGGAGAATAATTTGCCTTACCCCAACTAACATGGCAGCAACTTGAATAGAGCTCCTTGTATCTGTGCCCCTTACAGAGATGGCACAGAAATATCCTCCATCTTGAGCCCAGTCTCCCCAATGACCCATCCACCACCTGCTACCCTCTCTGCACAGTTCCACCCTTTCCAAATCCCAACACCAGTGTAGGGAGGCTAATGCAAACAAACCTCTCTATGCCAGCACAGAGTCCAGATTACTGGATTAGCCAACAACCTTATGGCATGTTTCTGACTGTATTGGGCAAGTGCAAGGAACCTAGGATTATGCTCTAATTCATTTTTGGAGGACAACCTTATAGTTTGCTCAGAAAATCTCCCCCATCTACATTTCACCACTAAAGAAATGTGAACCTATAGTGTTGCATTTGTCAGATTCTGGACTTATCAGAAAATCACTGCTATAATACCTCCATGAAATAAAATACGAAAAGCATTTGTTTTTAATGACATTCAACAAAAGTACTATCCACTGTAAAATTTTCTGGACAAGTCTCATTGAAACGAATCCAAGATGTACAGAAAATACATTCCTGCTCGTAAACTCATTTGACTGATATAACAGAAGTGTATGTCAGAGATCAATGTGGTGACTGTCCATTCCATTTTAACACATTGCGACATGGGTGAAGAAACAAGAGCCATCATATAACCAAACACCATTGCCTTTCACACTTTTCTTTTTGCAGGAATGAAACGGCAGAGATTTCACTTTTTGCGAATTTTATTTCACCTGCACAAAAATTTTATAGCCCATTCCTATTGGTGCTGGAGTGTCTTTTATGACTGTAAAGCAGTCATCAGTGGAATCCACAATCCACTGGCAGCAGGCCAAAATAGGATTGTGCCTTTAATATTTAAGTACATAAGATATCCTCCTTTATCATACACAAGCAAATCACATTTTTCCTCAGACTTACTCTTTTGTAGTGCCAGTCTCTCCCTAATCATTTTTTGTAGATATCTCTTTCGTTTTTCCTCTTGCTCCTCACTTTCCGATTTAGATTCATTGAAAATGCCATACATTTCAGTAACTTCTCTGGGTGTTAAGTAATCCAGGCCAATTGCACAAGCAATATAATGTTGTTTCCAAGCACTGTATTCATTTTGTGTAGTAGTGTAAGGTAAAAACCATCCAAACCGAATACATTTAGGCATCCACAGGCAATCCTTTAAGAAAGAAAAGAAATACAGAAGATTTTCTCTTCTCAAAAGGGGACATGAACATTAAACAATAGCAACATAAGTCTTTTTATGAAGATGATTTGGCTTGGTTCCAATTTAAATAACAATTTAGGGATCAAAGCTGGGCCATAGGATCATCTGCATGGTAAAATGCAGAAACTCCATGTAAAATGAAAGCAAAATACAGTAAAACTCCAATAAAGTTGCATCCAAATTCTAGCATTTCTAATAGTCTGGCATGAACTTGCTGTCTATATATTGATTGGAAGTCCTCCTGGTACTCAAAACTCTTTGCCAGTCCCTAGTCATGCCTGGTTCAGCAAAGGCATCACTGAGAAACCTGCCTATTGTCTATAGGCTTCCATAGGTTTCTCAGTGATGCCATTGCTGAACCAGGCATGACTAGGGACTGGCAAGGAGTTGAGTTGAGTACCTGAGATGTAAGGAGTTGAGCTGCGTACCTGAGTACCTACTGAGATGTAAACCCCACTAAATTCAAAGGGTATGCTCCCAGGAATGTGTTATAGGATTTTGACCTTAGACTATCCTTGGTAAACCTATTAACATACTACCATTTGAAAACACAGGAAGTTTTTGTTGTTGTACAGTACTACTACGAGGTAATTCTCAAATGCTTATATTTTTAGCAAGAACTGCAGGTAACCCAGGTTTACCTGTTCTGTTAAGAACTTCCAGTGCCAATTAACTTGTGCTGAGGCACAGAGATCCTTGGGGTTGAGAAAGGAGAATATATAGAGAGATATGAAACGTGGTAACAAGGTGGTAAAATCCACTTTGGTCACAGGGATGTTCTCGGCATACCAGGTTCCCAGTAATCTATGAACAGACAAGAGAAACAGGTTGGTCCTAAGTGGGCGGCTACACCCTGGGTGACATTCTGATTGTTACCAAATGATTATCTCCTTCCAGGAAATAATTAAGATAAATACTTAGCTAATTCATTCAGCACTTTGGAGTGTTCAAGTTTCTTCACACCTACTCAGGGTGATCATATGTCATAAGAGGACAAGGCACCCCCAAAATATAAGGCAACCAAGAAAAATGTAGGGCATGCCAAAATAAAAGCTAAAAACACCCATATAAATTGCTTTCAGCTGGTTAATTTATACACTCTCTTGCTTTGTATTACATTTAAAAGTATTACACATAATTTATGAATTAAAAGAAGGCTACCTGCTGCTTGCTCAGAAGGAAAAAAGAGGACAAATAAGATTTTTTCAGGACACAAGGCTCAAAAAGAGGACACGTCCTGGAAAAATGGGACATATGGTCACCCTACATTTAATATAAGCTTTACAACAGTTCTATAAAATAATTACAGTATTATTATCTTCATATTGCAGCTCTAGGACAAGGATGAAAAAAAGTGGCTTGTTCATGGCCACCTCATGTATATACTGTAGGAGTAAATTTTAAACTGGGCTGTATTGGCTTTGTAGGTCCCGCTCTTAGCAAAGATGCTCCAACAGCTTTTATAGTTAGCAACAGAGATTAAACAGACTCACTTCAGTTGTGATTTACTGCATTTCATTAACATCCAGTGGAGAAACTGATTGCGCTGCTTCTCAGTCCACAGGTCAAACCAGTGACTTATAAGCCTCACTCTTTCCTGAAAAAGCTAAACACAACCACAGATTTCTTGCAAAGCACAGCAAAGCAATATGCAGATGCGCCATTCCATGAATTGTTTGTGGAATCAAAACCATCTAACATTCATACGATGGTCAAATGATGGTCCCTTACGATGGCTAGATCACACCCCATATTTTATTAATTTAAAGGGTTTATGTACCACTTTTCCTATGCTAAAGGCAATGCACAGTGTAAAACTATAAATACAACAGATAAAAGCATATTAATAAAAACAACTGAAGCTAAAAACCTACAAGGGTTTTAAATAGCTAAAAAACCCTACAGATTAAAAAATAAACACAGCAACATAAAAACAGTAGCAGAAAATTAAAAGGGCTCCTAGGAGAATCTTCTCCATCCGCAAATGCCAAAGGTAACTTCTTTAGTGTTCGTCCCCATGTGGTGGTGGGGGCTGCTATTCTGGATCAGAGTCATACGATCCATGTTTTGGAGTCATGCTGAAGAAACAGGCTGGGTCATTATCTACCCATCAAAATGATACCCATTTATCTACTTGCATGGGTTTGAACTGCTAGGTCAGCTGGAACTGGAACAAGTGATGGGAGCTCATTTTGTTGCGCAGCACTCAGGTTTCAAACCACCCATTTGCTGACCTTCAGATCCACAAGCTCAGCTTCTTTAACCACTGAGCCACTGCAGCATCTCCCTCCTTAAACACCCAATAAAATAAGTAAATGTTTAATCCCCCTGGATATAAAGAAGGGCTGTCATCCAGATTCTGAAAGCACCAGGTGGTCAGCACACCTCTGCTGAAATGGCACCATTACACAAGTGCAAGTTATTCTATACACGTGTAAAGTGCCCATTTAAAGTATGTGGATATGGATTTGTGGGAAAGTTGTGGGTTGCATCCTGAGAATTCCTTCATCACAAGGAAATCTTAGGATTGAATCCCTGCATGCATGTGGAATGCTTAATTAAGATGTGGGACACTGATTTATATCTGGATTTCAACACCGTGAATTAAACTGGATTTCAACAGATTTTTGCTTACTTGTTTGTTGAGAGATTTGTTTTCAACTGGTGTCCAAGAACTGAATCGTGTCTGCAGAATTTCTGTGGTTAGATTTTGATAGGGGTGCACCGTGCCTCCTCCGAGGAACCCCAAATTCTCCAAATGCCATTGTTTCACATGATGCAGTGTACCTATGTGAGCTGTAGTCATCGTACAAGCAGTTGTGTAGGTTTTCTCCATTCTGCTACACAATTCAAACAGGTTACTTTTGAAGGTTCCTAGAAAAAGAAGATAGATGGACCTCTTTTTTGGAAACGAGTCTGGAAATTGCTCAGGCTTTACTTCCAACCCAAACAACTCTGGAGATCTGAGAAGCATGTTCATAAAATTATATGCATGAAGTGGAACATTAAGCACCATGTCTTTTCTAGTGATTATTTACAGATGTTTCTTCTGCACATTTTTTTAGATTGTGAATCCTTTTGGGACAGCGGACTATTTAGTTTGTTGATTTTTCTCTGTAAACCACTTTGTGAACATCTTGTTGAACCAGCAGCATATAAAGAAAAAAAGAAAAGGAGGTGGAGGAGAGGAAAAAAGAAAAGGAGGTGGGAGGAGGGGAAACAGACATGAAAAGCAAAGTTATGATAATATGAAGAATTTGGCTTCAATTAAAATATAACAAACCAAATTCAAACAAGCCTTGCCAATATGTAGATGACTTCCACTGCAGGCAGGTGGTAACCTCTATGCACAATATATTTTTTCTCATATATGCAATGTCATATTCCTCACATCATTTTTTATTAATACTAGGACAAAAAAATCTTTACATCAACATTTTAATATGCTTTAGTCAATATCTGGTCATCCCTGAGCACCTGTCGGGGATGATCTACGAGGATTTCCTGCTGCAGGCAGGGGGGTGGACTAGATGACCTACTAGCTCCCTTTCAACTCTAGGATTTTATGATTCTATGATGCTATGGTCAATTCTTAATATTTAGTCAATATCTATTTAGTCAATTTAAGTCAATTTAATATTTAGTCAATTTAGGGTGAAATCCAGAATAACCACGGGGAGTTCTTGCTCCAGTGTAAGAACAATTTACTCTGGATTGCAATAAGAATTTCCCATAGGTTTCCACTAGGTTGTGCAGTAACTACAGGTGCACGTAATGTCTCTTACGTGCTCATGTAGTTAGTTTGGATTGTAGGGTTAGTCAATATCTTAATATGCTTTAATCAATATCTGGTCAATTCACATTATAGTACTGCAATTTGACAGCAAGTTTACAGATTATAGTATTTGATTTTAACTTCTCACAGGCACTATTAATACCAGAGCTTTCCTGAAGCAGAAGTTTGTCCTTCCTGAAACTATGTTGCGTGTGACTATTCTTGCCTATGCATTTTATAAATCTGAGATTTTTACGTGAAGTGCAGATTACAGTATAAGACACACTTCAAACCAAGCACATTTTCCATGCTCAGAAGCTATTTCCACCACACCGCTCACATTTCCCCATCCTCAGCCTCCAGATTATGTTGCAAATTAATCGTTTGCACGTCACCTTGGGATCGTTGCAGCAAAACAAAAAGCACTTAATTTGCACTTCTTTTTCTTCTGGAGCCTGCCATGTTTCGGTCAAGTGGACCTAAGAGAAGAGCAAATCAACACCAGCAACTTCCTAAAAAAACCAATAAAGCTTTGTTGATACAAATCACATGGTTGCTGCATAGCAAACAATGGACAATCCTTTCCCTTCCAGGACTAAATGGGGAGTCAGAAGAATGTTCCTTACTTTTCTTCATGGGAAGATGGTTGCAAATCCCCCTTCCTATGGGAGCAGAGCCACTGGAGACCTGCAGCAAGAGCCAGGACGGCTGTAGGATTAGGAGAAGGTCAGCATTATATTTCCCCGCATCACCATAGGAACCAAACTGCACAACAAAGTGCAATCTGGGCTTACAGCCAAAGCAGGATTACAAGAAAGGGAATCACTCGGGGCTGATGGACTCAGGGTGACCATATGACCGGAAATTCCCAAATTTGTCCTCTTTTTTAGTCCGGATGTCCTCCAAAGGGCTTCATGGTCCTCCATTTTAGAACTTTGTGATGGTGCACAGTATCCCATCATGTCGTACATTGTTGGATCCATATTGAAGAGCAGAATCCAATGCAAAAATCAGTTCCGAAATATCTCCATCCTATCAATCTTTATGGCCCAAAAACCAAAATCAAAAATATGCATTGAACTCTATGGAAAAGCGAAAGTGCCCCCATAATGCAGCTTTACTCATGAGTGGGCAAATGTACCATAGTCTGCCAGAAAGACCAGGCTGAGAGGAATCCAAGGACACCAGAATGATCCTGATCCAATGAGCACAACCTCCAAAATCACCCCAAAAGGAGGCCCCTGGTTGCATTGATCTCTATGGGAACTGAGAGCTATATTGTGCCTTTACTCATGAGAAGGCGAACTTGCCTTAGATATTTGCAAGGGGAAGGCTGAGAGGAATCTGGTCCTGATCCAATGACAGAAGCCCCTACCAGGCATCCCACAAAGAAGCCTCCCTCCAACCAAGTTCCACTGCATTAAACCCTTTTGAAAGTGAGACTGAATAGCTGCTTTTACTCATGAGTAAGCAAGCATACCTTGGCTGGTATGGAAGGTCATTCCAGGGAGTGCAAGGCTTCCACAATGGTCCTCATCCTGTGCATCTGGAACTCAGCAAATGCTCCACAAAGCAGCATTTGAATGTTTTCAGCATATGAGTGTTTTCAGATTTTATTTTGTCATGTCCTACATTTTGGTTCTACATTTTTTTGTAGTTATGGGATATAGTCACCCTGACTTTTGAATCACTTAAAAATGTGCATTTTTTGTTCTGGAATCAGGTCTTGCAAAGGAGATGCTGGCCTGAGAAAGGTTGGCTGCATTGGTTTTGGATCACTTAAACATGTGCCTTTTTGGTTTTACTGTTTAACAATAAGTAATATAGTGTTGAAATTAAGTACAGGAAAGCAATACCCATTTTAGTGCTTTTAGCTTTAACATGTCCTACATTTTTAGGGTGTCCTACACTTAAAAAAATATCAGGAATTTTGCTTTGATGTAGGAATTTTGGGGAACCTTGTCTTCCTTTTGAGGTTTGGGCATCTGGTCACCCTGCTGGTGGCAGATGGTTGGGTGCAGGGCTATTAAAGAAAGCTGAGTGTGGAAGGACCTGAACAGCTCCTGGATGGAAGACTGAAAGCTGATAAAGTTGTCATGAGTCAACCGAGTCAGTGTTACCGTTTACAGCATGGCTGACCTGAAAACTCCTGCTGGAAGCTTGAAGGCATCTCCTGATACCATGATGACCACATTGTGAAGGATCCCATGTGGAAAGAGAGGAGTTCTACGAGGTGCCCATAGAATGTTGACTAGCCTACACCTTGGGCGCCCCACTCTACACTTACAGGCTGCTGGACTTCACGAAGTATCTCCCAGCAATTGTAATCACCATATGGCAATTGCCATAAACTCTGGGCTAAACTCTGCACACTAGTACAATCTCTTAGATTTTTGAATTATACAGTTGTCTGGCTACATTCCTTCATTCCATCCTACATTCTTATTGCCTTTTTCTGGTAGGGTTGCCTTGCACCTTACAGAAATCAGTGGCAATGTTTTTCCTGGCGTGGAGAGTCAGCAATGGTAAGAGTTTCACCTGCTTCTATCTGTTATGCTACTAAAGGTAAGGGACACCTTCAAGGAAAAAATGGTGGCAACCCTGACACTGTCCTCTGCCCACCAAAAATTTAAGCAGTGATGCGGACACCAGCATGGACACCAGCATGCTGTGCTGCAAAACTGTACAACTGCTTCTAACTTGAAACAAATTAACATTCACAAAAATCAGAGTCTAGTTAAAGACGAGGCCCACATTCTCTAGGGAAAAGACACAAATAGATCATCGTGGTTCTCATTTTAATGTTATGCAGAAGCTGCTACATCTTTAAGAAAATAGCTTTTAATTCAGAGGGGGCCCCAGAGGAATAGGAGGACTCCCCTCTCCACAGCTACACTCCCCCATTATAACATCACACACCAAAGTTCCCAACCTTCAGGAATGACATTGTGGGGGGAGAAAAGAAACGGGGCAGAAAAGCAGTGAAAGAAATCCCTAATGCAACAGATCACCACCATGGCTTTTTCAAGTTACAGAATCCAAAAACAAGGGTCCTCCGTGTCAATATCTGATACTGATATTGAACAAATGGTTAACCTATATGCTATGTTATCTGTCGGGGAAGCTGCTAGTGTTTCATTTTCTACTCCATGCTGTGACATATAGCACACCATGCCTTTTGGAACTTCCAGATGATATGGAAAGTTTTCATAACAAAAATGGATGGTGCATAAACATCCAGAGCTGTTACCGGAAGCCCTCCTGTATACCACCATTCCCCATGTTCACCATATCCCCATGTACCACCACTACCACAACACCTTGCACCCTCCCCAAATGTCACACTTCTCGGTCTGGCAGTTTTGGCTGGGCATTGATGTGTAAGTCAGTCAGTCCGTCCAGTTATATAGAAAGATGATAGATAGATATTTTAAATGACTGAAGCAAAGAGCAGCAACTTCTAGTTTCAGAGGGAAAAAAGAACCACAATTATAAGATTTGGAAAACAGAACTGGAAGGAATTTTGATCTCTTCTCTAGATGGCTGTTTCCACAATGTACCATCTCCAAATGTAGCCAGTAACTGTTCTCACAGCACAACAAACCGAAACTTTGGTTCGGCCTTTCACTCTGCCAGGCCATTGAAAATAACGGGCAGTCTCCACCAAGGAAGGAATACGCAATGCTAAAAATTACAAGAGGAGATACTGAACAAACACAAAGTGCAATCCTACCCCCTCCATTTAGGCCAGTACATGTCCCATGCTGGCCTGGGGGTGTTGCAAATGTGCCATAAAGCACTTTCTTGCCAATCCTGAAGGGGTTAGACCAGAGCACAGGCTTGTGCCAGCTTCCCTATGCGACCATAGGAAATCCTTTTTCTGCCTTGAAAATTTGTTAGCTACAATTAAGAACAATTCAGTGGTAGATATGAATTACTTCGTAGCAAAATAAGAGTACGCGTAGTGTTTATTTATAATCACTTTATTGCTAAAATAAATTTAACACTCATCAATAAACCATACCAGTCAGTGTGCTGATTATCTACATTGTAGGAAGGCAGCTACACCATGCTCATGGCTAGCTGAATCAAAGCCAAATACAATTTATTAAATTAGAACTTAATATATTTACATAAAACTCCCAATGATCTGAACACTGAGCATTAGAAATGCACTTTCAAGTTTTCCCAACCTTTCAAGTTGGATAAGGCAATAATACAAAGCATAGCAGCAATATGTAGTCATTTGTACTCTAGACCCTGACTCTGACATGGTCGCAGTATTCACAACTGCTAAGAGGAATGTGTGAAACATATTCACTTGCATTTGAATACTTTGCTGCAAAAGCAAGAAAGAATCCATGGAAATTAAGAAGATACCCTGAATTCCAGAAAAAAAAACACACACAAAATGGCATTTTTAACTTGTGCTGGTATTTGGAACTTCTTGAGCATCTGCTAAGTGAAGCTTTTGTCTGAAAAACAACAGTCAAGGAACTGTGTGTCCATAGGAATGCTGCTCAATGCTTCTAAGAGTCCCCCGTCACCCCATATCTCCCCTGCAATCCGAATCTTTACTTAGGCTTCCCTAAGCCCTGGCATAAGTCCTTTGCTGAGGTGGGGGTGTCACTAAAGTGTAGTTAGACACTGTGTACCACTCGGTGGGGGGGTGGGTTAGGTCAATACATAGGCATATGCCAGCTTCCCCATCATCACGGAAAAATAGGTCAAGTGAGTTAGGCCGGCCTAAATTTCTTAGGACTGCATCCTTAGGCTGCAATCCTGACTCACAGTAAGGCTGGTCTAAGTTCCAGCATAAGTCCCATGCTGGCCTGGGGGTGTCACAAAAGTGCTGGTAGGCACTTTGCCCCACTCCTGGGGGAGGGTTAGGCTGTGCACAGACATGCACTTCCCTCCCTACATCACCATGGGAATGGGAAGACTGATGAGTTGTGCCAGCCTAGGTTAGGATTGCACCCTTCATCTTAGATATGTGATCAGGGCATTTTTTTAAACACACCAAGGCATTCTGCAAAAAAGGATACATAGAAGAATTCAGTTCTTCCAGCTGAAATGAAAGGAGAAAATAGTTATACTTCAAACGCTATTAAAATATTAATTTTTGATGGTACGTACTTAAAGATTAGACTATTGTAGCACTAAACCCAGTTTTAGAGGGGAAAAAACTTTAATCACCATGACTGTAGTTTTCAGAATCCCACTGGTCAACCAACTACTATATTACTAATTCAAATTAGCAGTGCTGGGCTTCTCAACATAATAATGCAAAATTAAGGTTTATGTAAGTGGTTTCTAAACTGGTAAGCTGTGATTCACCAGTCTGGGAAGGATGTAGCTTTGCTTCCTTAAGGGGTCTTGGAAGGCAGCAATGTGATCCTCAGGATCATACTGCTGTCAGGGGGAGAGATGTTTATCCAACTTACCAGAAGAAGTGGTGGAGGAAGAACTTATCTCCTGGTTGTGGGAAGGGTGCAGGCTTGGGGCCAGCACTCCGTCTAGTAAGGTGGAAAAGCCCCCTCCCACCAACAGGAGTGCACTCCTAGGGATCATGTTGCTTCCTTCCCCCTCCCCTTGCACACACTTACAGCGCTCCCACCTCGGAGCCCAAGTTTCAGAAGTTTGACTGTTAACTCAGTCAGTTGTAGTTTAAATGTTTCTGCAAGCAGATCCAGCAGTGTGGGGCAACTGTTGTCTTACAGTCTAATCCTATGCATGTGTAAGATTAGGCATGTCCCACTACAGTCAATGATGCTCACTCACATATAAGCATAGAAAGGATTGCAGCCTTATTCATTTCCTCTTTTATACATTCACTGATTTATCCGTTGTTACGAGAGTAAAACTTCAAGAATATTTGTGGGCCCCGACCATGGCTGGGCACCGGTGAGCATTGCTGGGCACTGGCACTGGGTGGCAGTCACTAGAAAGCAGACACTGGGTACTTCTGGGCATCAACAGGCACTGGGCATTGGATGGTACCAGGGAGCAGTGATGAGCAGTAGTGGGCACGTTTAGGCACCAAGGGTACTGGGCATCCCTAGTATGCACTATTGGGCAGTGGGCACCATCAGGCACCACTGTGCAGCAGAAAGTGGGCATTACCAGGCAGTGGGCACCACCAGGAACCATGCTTCTCAGTGCAAGGGCTGTGGCTGGGTGTTAGTCAGTCTTCAAAGTTAAGTATAGGGACAAAAACATGTTGCACCCCTTTTTACCCCCCTAGATTTTAGAATTTCCTCAAATTGGTCTTCATGGGTGCCTACATCATAGAAGAAAGACCCTCCCCAAATTTTACGCTTCTAGGTCTAGTGGTTTTGGCTGAGCGTTGATGAATCACTCAGCAACTCAACCAATCAGTGACTCTTCAATTTTATATACCGGTATACAGATTTATACTTACATCTGAAAGCAGTCTATCCAGATTGGAATCACTAGCTAGTTTTCTCTTATCTTCAGGGAGTTCCTCCAACTCTCCATAAAGTTCCAGGTTCAAGCGAGCCAACTTCTCCTGCATCCCTCGCACATGTTCCATTTGTTCAATGGAACATTCATTACCTAATCAACAGAATGCAGACGTTTTAAGTAAAAAGCCTGACAATAAGAAGTGAAAAGGAAACCATCTTTCCATATAAATAGGAAATTCCTTACTCACCGAAGACCCAGTCCTATCCAACTATTGAGCACAGAGGCAGTAGTGCCACACAGGGCATGCACTGCATCCTATAGTGAGGGGCAGTCACAGGAGAGTCCTCAAGTTAGGGAAAGGTTTGCTTTGGGGCTGCACTACAGCTGCATCAGTGCTGCAGAGTTGGATAGTATAAGGTCCTTAATCAAGCTCAACTCCTGACATCGGGACAGCACAGAAAAAGAAAATTAGTCTTATTTCACAGTGGAATGTAGAGCAATTTGGGGTATTTGGACTCATACTCCCGCGACTACATTACATCCTAAAGGCTGGTTTAAAAGTACAGTATGAAGTGTATAGTGATGATGAATAGTTATACAGTGGCGCCTCATGTAAAGAACGCCTCACGTAAAGTATGTTTCATGTAACAAACAAAAATTTCTCCAGGATTCTGCTTCACATAAAGAAAGTGCTTCACGTAAAGAACACATTCGTTGGCAGTTGGGGCAGACACGCTGGCCGGCAGCCTGTTTAAAAAGCATCAGGGCTGCCTAGCGCACCTGCCCATAGCGAAAGCAACACTTCCGCGCTGTTCCTCCTGTGGCTGGGTGTCCACTGGGCAGAGGGAGAGAACAGCAGTGGAGAAGAGGGAAGCAGCTCAGGGCTAGCCAGAAGGGAGCGGAGAAGAGAGAAGCTCAGGACGGAAAAAGCGGGGAGACACTTTGAAGGTGTCTTGGATTGCAGCCTCCTAACCATGTCTACCCAGAAGTAAGCCCCATTGTGTTAAATGGGTCTTACTCCCAGGAAAGTGTCTTTAGGACTGCAGCCTAAGTAGACTTCATAAGATCATGCACATTGAATGCATGTTTTGAATTCAATTCCAGTGTTTTGTCATCATTTTTACATCCAGTTAATATTTTTATATGAATATTTTTGGGGTTGTGGAACCAATCGTCTGAGTTTCCATTATTTCCTATGGGAAAATCCACTTCACATAAAGAAAGTTTCATGTAAAGAAACTGCCTCCGGAACAAATTAATTATGTTACGTGAGGCGCCACTGTATATTGTTTTGCAACAAAAACGGTCATAAAGCAGCTTACACAGCTCAATAATAGGTCTACAACTCACAAACGTAAAATCTCACAAATTTAAAAAATATCAACAAACATTTTTAAAGTTATTATAATGGGATGAATAGAGACAACACTTCTCCCCCAAATATACAAGGTCAGGATGATTAGTCACTTCCTGCTACATTTTGTTCACACCACTTGTGTGATGGATATCACTGAAAATGTTGTTGAATAACAAAATGCAGCTGCAGAAGATGCAGTGGGAAGGAAAAGTGCAAATGAGTGGTGGTTCTTCACCCTGTCAAACCACAGTGAAAAAAAAAATTCAAGTTGCATTTTTCCTCTGTGAGGGAAAAGAATTACCCTTAAGAGGAATTAGTCTTAAGAGGAATCAAAAAGTACCATGATAAGCAATGATGAAGACCTGCGTCAGATTTTGAATGTCTGATAATGATATGCATAATGAAAAGGGATGCAGGATCAACTATAATTCCTCTATCTCAAGTTGCCACTCTACTCTGAGCAAAGAATTAAGCTAAAGCTTCAAAGTTAGAGAATTGACAGCCCAAACCTAAGCTGCCAGAGTGCCAGGGCTGCCATAAGGCCAAAATGGCTGCCACAGTATTCTGAGCACTACCAAGCAACTGCGGTTGGCTTCTTGGGTGAAGGGGACTTTCACGCCCTTCCTCTGAGTAAGGAAAGTGGCCTTGCAGTGGGACTACTCGATTCTGTGGCAACTCTTGGGTTGAAGTTGAATCTGAAGCCTTTGTGTTAGGCAGAGAAGCTCAACATGAAGGATCACAGAAGCTCAGATCTGCCAGTTATGCACCGCTCACTCCCCTCCTTCCCAACACCCCCCTTGCCTTCATTCACCTCTCCGCTGCCTAGCAGTCCAGAAAACTGCCACGATACAGAGACAGGAACTAGTGTAGCATTAGCTGCTGCTGAGCTATCTCCAGCGCTGGACCCCACAAACATGCTTTACAGCATGCTTGTGACACCCACCACTGATGGAGCACTGGTGGAACAAACTCAGGACTGAGTTCAGAGACATCATAATTCGGACCAACTGCTCTTCGCCAATATTTGATAGAAACACCTATACATAAAATTAAAAATTATTTGGATGGACAGAAGAGAGTCAGAAAAGTTACCAAATGCTTGAAGCTTGCCAGAGTGGAAGTCATTCAGAAGACTTAAAAGACCTTTCTCCATCTCTTGAACATCTGATACATCTGTGAGAAATGAGTGCTGAATAGGAGCTGACTGCGCCCCTTTGCTTTCTGCTCCTGGTGGTTTGGCTTTTTCCTTCATGCCCCTAAGAAGAAAGAGATTTAAAGTCACAATGATGGAAACTTTGTTTTCAGTCTCACTATTCTGAATCATGATTGTATTAAAGGTTTTATTTAAAAAAAACACCACTATCACAGGACAGAACAAAGTATAATCAATGACTCCAAAACCAGGACACTATTTTATGATATATACCATCTTCAAAGCAAGGCATGCGACAGCTTCGTTAGGCTATGAAAAGTGACTTATGTGCTATCATGCTGTCATCTTTAGTTATGAATTACTGTTCCACATGATACCACATAAGACACTTTTAAAAAGTTTTAAAAATTAAACAATTATTTCAAAGGAATTAAACTGTCCTAACAATAGACTTCAGAATTTTGAAGAACTGCTAAGAAATATATACATGCAGTTTAAACAATATGTAAACAACATTTATGGACTTGATTGGAAAAAGATTATGGGCAAAATCCAGAGTAACCTATAGGTAGTCCTTGCTCCGGTGTAAGAACAACTTACTCTGGATTCAAATATAAATTTCCCTTTGGTTTTTACTAGGTGGTGCAGTAACTATGGGTGCATGTAAAGTCTCTTAAGTGCTCCCTTAGTTACTCTGGATTTGGGGGGGTATGTCTAAAATTAATGTCAACATATTAAACTATTTCAGCATTTTACTTTGGTTTTTTCTGGGAAGAGAGAATTCTTACAACTTTTGTTTTAGGACACAATCCTAACCATATCTATTCAAAATTAGGCCCCATTGTGTTCAATGGGTCTCACTCCCAGGAAAGTGTCTTTAGGATTGGAGCCTTACTGGTTTAACGTTAAAATGTTTTTTTTTCTGGGTTTTCTGCTGCTGAAAAGCAACAAGAAAATGTATACATAAAATAAAATTATGTGTTACGCCTTTAGCAACGTCAGCAGAACCACACAACTATATATGATCGTTATTAATCATCTCGTATGCTCCTTGCTTGAAGGCTGTAGGATCACAGCTCAGAAATCCATTTGGTGAGATTTGATGGCCAATAAAAAGCAGAATCTGAGTACTTACTTTTTGAGCTTTGGTTTCTGTGAAGGTGGTTGAGGTGCAGGGTTTGTAAACGCTGTGCTTTTGCTAGGAGGCACTGAATGCTTCTTACTGTTGACCACCTGACTGATATGAGACGTGGATGATTTTGGACTCCTCCTCTTGGTTTTTCTTTCTTCCATTTCCACAGATTGTTGATACTCGAGGCTATTCCATACCATACAAGAGCGGGATGGAGAAAAGAGGAGAAAATATTTTCTTGTTTATTACAAAGCCTTTAAAGATTATGCAGCTCACCCATCTCCCCATTCCCATATGGTGGCACAGGGAGGCTGATGTATGTCTGTGCACCGGCCTAACACAGGACACAGTTATAGGGCTGCAGCTGCTGCAAAAATACGTTTCGGTGCAAATCAGACACTTTTCATTCTAGTGTGAACCTAAATACAAGGAGAACACAATCCTAACCATGCCTACTCAAAACTAAGCCCTATTGTGTTCAATGGGTCTTACTCCCAGGAAAGTGTCTTTAAGATTGTAGCCTGAAGCTAGTTTTCTGCAATGATTTTCTATAAGTCTCCAACTCTGAGCACAATCCTAACCATGTCTACTCAAAAGTAAGCCCCATTGTGTTCAAGGAAAGTGTCTTTCGGATTGCAGCCTGCACTTAAGTAATGTCCTGGGAGATCTTATACTTTATAAAACCAGTGGTTGTCAAAGTCGGGGGAGGGGTCAGGACTCCCTTGGGAGGGGCACAACCTTATCACAGGGGGAGGGAGTTAATGGAGAGCTGTGGGGCCACCATCTTGTAATCTGGCACTGAGACCAACCATACTGGAGTAGGGCACTCAGGCTGCTTTCCTTGGAGTAAGTCCCATTGAACACAATGGGTCTTACATCCAAGTAGACATGGAGCATCTGGCATCTGGCAGCATAGCGATGGCACTTTCTGTTTGACGTCACTTCCAGGGGGTCCTGGCACAGACTGTCATTCTCCGAAAGGGGCTGAAATCCTGGACTGACCCCACTTTTCTCAGTGGCCAAACCAAATGCCCTAGTTTTTATAATCCTTTTCTCCTCACAACAACCCTGCGAGGTAGGCAGGGGTGAGAGTGAGCAACTGGCCCAACCAGTTCACCCAGGAAGTGTCATGGCTGAGGGCGGATTCGAACTCAGGTCTTCCAGGTCTCTGTCCATCTCCCTAACCACTAGGCCATCCTGTCTCACCTGGACCCACTGCTTGTGTGGAATGGTAGGGATGCCAGTGCCATGAGGCTCCAGTGACTCCCTTGCCCTGTTCCCCCCACCCACTTAGTACCTCCCAACAGCCCCCCTCAGAGGCCCTGCTCTCACCCACACTACCACAGAGACCTTGGAGGATCACTGTTGACAGAGAGACCTTTACCTGCAATTCACATTGGCCCGCCTTGGAAGAGCTGGGTGTTTACGGAATCAATGAGCACGCTCATCACGTGACACCTGCCAGATGGAACTGTCACGTGATAAGCGTCGGGCGAGTTTTAGGCATTATGGGAATCGTAGTTCAATCACTGCAACCTACCCCTTCCATTTTGAGGAAGAAAACTACAACTCCCACAAGAGATTGCGGTCCAAGTTAAGGGGTGTGAGAAAAAGGACCGGGAGGGTGGCTCGATCACTTAAGTAAGCCGTAAAGAACAGCCACTCTGTGGTCGCAGAAACATCTTAGAGAGGCCAAGACGGACATCCTGGCTCCTCTAGGATGCTGGTAGCATAGAGTCCACCAGCCACTAGCCCGGAAGTGACGAAAGACATAAGGGCGGGGAAAGGAAGCCAATGGGGAGACTTTATAAGGGTCTCACCTGAAGCTGCAGTAGCTCAAGAGGCGGGTCTTAAAACTCCTTCCTTGGCTGGATTGCTGTCAGACTCCGTAGTGTGGTGGTTGAATGGAGGGCTGATGAAGTAAAGCAAAGCAGGGAAGCACCTGGGCAGCTCCTGGATGGGAGACTGCAAGTTGATAAAGCTGTTATATAAAACATCAGACCCAGAAAATGTTGCTATTTACAGCTTGGCTGACCTGAGAAACTTACTCAAAACTAAGCCCCATTATACTCAATGGGTCTTACTCCCAGGTAAACGTGGATAGGGTCTCAGTCACCAGGGGTGTTAATGCAATTCCTGAGCTGCAGTCCTATCCATGACTACAATGGGACTACTTCCAAGGCAGTTTGAGACCCCAGATCCATCAGTTGTCCCAGCCCCTGCCCACCTAGCAGGCTGTTGGACATAGACTTACTCAGGAGAGTAATAACCACAGATAAGTCCTCTTCATGTGACACGTCTACTTTGGTGACACATTCAATGGGTCTTACTCCCAGGAAAGTGTCCTTAGGATTGCAGCTGACTTTCCCTCTAAAGTTCAGGCACACAAAATTCATGTTGGTTCATGAATTAATCACTTAAACGGACCAGGACCTAAGTAGCTGCTCCTGCTTGCATTACAATCCATGTTTACTCAGAAGTAAGCCCAGTGATGGGCTTCAAAGAAATTAAGAACCGGTTCTCTGTCCATCTGGCAGCCACTTTTAAATGGCTATTTTTAAACTTTATATGTACTATCTCTTGTTAAGAACCGGTCCTATAGCATAGGTGCGAACCTGCTGCTGCCCACCACTGAGTAAGCCTCATTGTGTTTAATAGGTCTTACTCCCAGGAATGCTCTCATTTGTTCCAAGTGACAGTTCCAACTATCAAAGTTGGCCCAACTGCCAGACATCACCATGCATGGGGCATGTTCTGCTGCCCCCTTCTGACTCATGCAAGTCTGTATTGTCATTTTCCAACACAGGAGGGAGGGTGATCCAATTTCTGGATTTGTCCTCTTTTTTTAGCCTTCTATCCTCCAAAAGGGCTTTATTGTCCTCCATTTTGGCACCTTGCAGTGGTGTGCAGTATTCCATCATGTCTTATTTCATTGGGTTCGTATCGAAGAGCAGAATCCAATTCAAAAATCAGTTTTGAAATATCTCCTTCCTATCAAAAGATATGGTCAAAAAACTAAAAATAAAAAAATATGCATTGAGCCGGATGGGTGCCCAATATTGCGGCTTTACTCATGAGTAGGCAAACATGACACTGTCCGCCAGAAAGGCCAGGCTGAGTGGAATCCAAGACCTTATCCTCCTTTTGAGGTTTGGGCGCCTGGTCACCCTGGAAGCAGGTGTCCTTGGGACCTACAATTACCTCCAGATATAATCTCAAGTGCCACTGACCTACTCATACCGTAATATGGGATTTTTTTTAAAG
The DNA here is from genome assembly GCA_030015325.1 of Cryptoblepharus egeriae. Classification (NCBI taxonomy): domain Eukaryota; kingdom Metazoa; phylum Chordata; class Lepidosauria; order Squamata; family Scincidae; genus Cryptoblepharus; species Cryptoblepharus egeriae. The sequence continues at coordinate 178,975,817 of JAREYC010000001.1, read as the reverse complement.
TGGTATTCCATCATAAAATCTGATAGAACCTCAATTTATCCAAATGTTTCTCTTCCTAAAGCAGTTGTTGGCTGCAGAAATGTGCACTTTCCAGACTCTCAGAGGCAGCCAGCTTCAGACTGGTTTCTCAAAGATGTTATCTGTTTTTTCAGCTGACTCCTCCACACTGAAGTCATCCTCAATGGCTTCTCAATCTCTCTATCTCCAATCTAGCAGCTGATACTGCTTGGCTTTTTTTCAGGCAAGGTGACAACTCAACCTACAAACCTCACCTCCTGCCCCAATATCTTATTGTTGGTAGGTTTCCTTTTTATAAGTCAAGTTGTGCATTTCTCTGCTCATTTTTCTTTAGAGGTTCACGATCTATCCAGCAAACCACTAACAGTATTAGGTTGCCACACCGTGGAGCAAGCTCTTCGGCTAGGATCACTGGCATCCCAACCATTTCCTTGATGCGAAACACTGAGCAGTATCACTGCTACCAGTTCTGGGGTGATCCTGAACTGATCCAAGTAGGTGGGTGATCCAAATGGGTCCTCTGATAAGCACAGCTCTTTGGCCAGTACCTGACTGACTTGAGACATTACTCCTATCAAGCCTATCATTTTTACAGAGAAGAGCAGGCACGTGTTCACATGCACGTACTGAGAGCACAATCCTAACCATGTCTACTCAAAAGTAAGCCCCATTATGTTCAATGGGTCTTACTCCCAGGGAAGTGTCTTTAGGATTGCAGCATGAGGCTGCTTGAGAAAGCACTTAAGCATACCTTTCTTCCACTAGTGGAAAAAGAAAATGACATGACAAGAAAGCTACAAACCTCACCTCCTTTACATTACAGAATTTATCTGCAGTGAACTTGCGGAAGAGTCTTGGGACTTATCTTTGTTCCTCATTGTCAACTGTGGGATAAATATTTCCTTAAAATTTCTATTAAGTACTGAAAACTGATTCGGTGGCATTGATTCCTAGAGCCTGTGAAAAAGTGTATGCTTATTTTTTAAAGTCACTCTCATAATGTCAAACAATTTGACAAGATTCCATGTTTACACTTACATGCTTTCATTCATATGGAATGTTTCTTTTATGTAAATTTATCTTTGTTCCATCTGTGTTTTGCAAACCTCACTTTATAAAGCAGGTAATTCATTATTAACCATTGTTAATAATGCATATTATGTTTCTTACTTGCATTAATTCTTAAAGGTCTCCTTAAATCTCAGTGAAAAGGTAAGACTATATAATGAGCAACACGGCTCAAGCCACATTTTCTGTAAGAGGGCAGGAAAACATAATAGTGAGAAGTGATCTTGTATGTCAGGGGTCAGCAACCTTTTAATGGTGTCATGCTGAACCTGTTTCAGTGTTATTCCATGTGCCGACATAATGCTATGTGCTGACATCTATATACAGTATAAAAAACTGAACAATCACTGACTCACAGAGTGATTCATCAACACTCAGCCAAAACCGCCAGACCTAGAAGCATGAAATTTGGGGAAGGTATTCCTTACATGACAGAAGCACCCATTAAAAACCAATTTTTGGAAATTCAAACTGGAAGGGGGTAAAAAGGGGTGAAACATATTCTCATCCCTATACTTTAATTTGAAGAATCGTTGTATGATTAACACGCAGCCCCAACCCATGGACCTAGAAGCATGAAATGCTTCAGTCCCCAGGGCCTCTTGTTGCCCAGTAGTGCCAATGCCCACTGGTGCCCATGCCTCTGCCTGGTGCCCACCAGTGAGCATCCTGGAAGCTGCCCACTGGAAGCAGAGCGCTCTAGCACAGGAGAGTAAAGCTACTTCTTCTCTGCCCCCTCCACTCTCCAGGGCTAGAGCAGGTGCCACAAAGGCTCCCCTGTTGCTCACCCATGCCCCTTAAAATTGAGTGGGTGTCATCCTTGGCACCCATGCTGGAAGTTTCTGACCTCTGCTCTATGTTACAGAACAAATGGAACATCCTTGTAGACAAAGATCCCATTTTTAGTGGCAGCTCCATATTGTATGTTGGGTGCCAAGTATGCTAAGCTCCTATATTGTATGTTAGGTGACACTACAGGACTTACAATTGGCTCCTCCTATTTAACTCACTTATGACGGATGTTAATTGTGGCTTTTTGTATTTAATGGGTGGAGAGTAACTGTCTCTATTCATTTCTGCCAAGTCCATTATATGTCAGTGGGTGATAGTCAACGAACAAGAAATGTGATTTTCTTTTCAAGTTTGGTCTAACTTTCAGAATTTTCTTTTTATTTTGAGAAGCAAAAGGAAATAAAAAGTAATTTCCTGCTTTGTAGTACAATCAGATTGTGTGATTTATGTTTATTTTGTTTGAGTGGGAAAGGATTTGTACAAATGTATAATTTACTATGTAATTTTGACCCTCTGTGGGAATGATTACATAGAAAGGTTTGCACAGATCTAGTAATGGGGCTTGTGGTTGACCAGTAAACAAAAAGCCTCTGCAGTCACAAATGCTTGCTTTTTTTATCCGGAGTTTTTTATCCTGAGCTGAGTTCATCTTGAGCTGAGCTGCACATTCTTTGGTATTCCTTCCATGTAAAGGTGTGCTTAGCCTTTTCCACCACTGAAAATGGGAAACGGGGGAAGAAACCTGTAGTGCAAGCATGTTGACTGAGAGCCTGATCCAATCCTACTTTTTTGTGCTGGTGCAGCTGCAATGCAGCCCCAAGGCAAGGGATCAAATGTCCCCTTACCTTGTGGACATGATTTAAAATAAAGTTTTAAAATGGAAATACTCCTTCACACAGATACTGATGTACTTAGAAATATTTGATGTTAGTTATATAAAGGTAGCAGCTAAAAGCAGCTAAAAGGATACGCTAAGTTTACTGAATTATGTTTTTCAGCAAATACACATTGTGTCTATGTGTGAGGTCTGGTTTAAATTGCTCCAAGTGGAGAATCCGGTAATCCCTGATGATGATGCATCCTGACTTCCACACAGTTGCATCCAACAGCACATTCCTGTATGCAGCTGACACTTCCAAGTGGTGATTTACATGAATGTAGTGGCCAGCTTTACAGCTGCTGTGCTGGCATTAATTGAAACTGAAAAGTGGTAACTGCAGCAGGGAGATCACCATATCAGGTGCAACTTGTTCCATGTGACTGCATCAACAGGGATAAATAGTATTGTTTTTTATGGGCAGATTTATATATGTTTCTAAACATGTGGACAAGACTCCTATGATGGTGGGAGATAGACATATCGCCCTTCTTTCCCTAACCAGAAGCTTTTGACTAGCTTGGTCAGCCTATTATTAGCCATAACTGGAGCTAGCCATATGGTAAAACTCCACTAGATGTTTTTATGGCTTTTTTGTCTAGACAAAGCGTAATGGCCAATCCTTCCCCTGGTACTTTTTCGAGCATTGGGCACAGAATTTGTTCACCTGACAGGTCAGAAATCACTTTAGGAGACTTGGATGGTTCTAAATCCAATCAAAAAAGTACTGTGTACTCATCCAAAGGTGATTTAAATCAGAACCTGAAGATGTTTTTTTAATTGAAAAGTGGTATATAAATCATGTACGTAGGTAGACAGGTAGGTGCTCTGTGCTCTTTGCTGAATCTTTCTGATGTTATGCTGAACATAATTGGGCAGGGGGTGCTCCTTATATGAAGCAACCACTCTGCTGGGTACCTTGGCTTGCCCAATTACCAGTAATGGGATTCAAAGAAATTAACAACCGGTTCTCTGCCCATCTGGCAGCCACTTTTAAATGGCTATTTTTAAACTTTATATGACCTATCTCTTGTTAATAACCGGTTCTATAGAGTCGGTGTGAACCTGCTGGAGCCCACCACTGCCAATTACTTTAACAATTCCATGTCTTGCAGCATCATAATGAAACTCTTGGGAAGAGAAAATTATGGTTCTAATAAAAGAACATGGGCGTTTTTTTAAAACCTAAATTTCCTCCTTTCATCACATCTCCGTGTAGTGGTCATCAGCCACCAACATGGGCTGATGTTTCTATCTGCCAGTGACTATCATTCATAGACCTTTTAAGTGCCTTGAGACTTGTTCAAAAAGTCCCTAAAAAGACTATGTGCACAATCCAGAGTAACTACAGGGAGTCCTTGCTCCGGTGTAAGAACAATTTGCTCTGGATTGCAATATGAATTTCCCATAGGTTTTCATTAGGTGGTGCAGTAACTATGGGTACATGTAATGTCTCTTACGTGCTCCCATAATTACTCTGGATTGTAGGGTATGTATCTGAAACATATAAGGGGGCTCTTGGGAGAGTAGTGCAACAAATGCCTTCATTTATAATCCTCCTGAGCTTCTCCCTGGTAGTTCAGCATTACAAACAAAACATCGGAGAACGCCGAAGGAAAAAACATTATAAAAATGTAGCTGAGGCCATCTCATTGAGATTTGGAACATGTTCACAGAACTTCTATATGACCCTTGAGGAACGCATTTACCTCAGGCATTTTGGATTTAGTCCATTTTGAGGAGAAAGGAGACAATTAGGGTTTTCTGGACCCGCTTCTGTTTGTTTTTCTGTTTTCTGCTGGACTTCCTGTTGTTGTTTTGGCCCACATTTTGCCTCACTCAGCAGTAAGAGAACTTGGCGCTCTTTCTCAAACAGAGCCTTCAGGCATAGCTTGGTATTGAATGCCTTTGACTACCACTGAATCAAGTAAGAAAGACACAAGAAACTTGCTCTCTTCCCCCTTTGCCAAGCTTGAATTACTTGCTTAAACTGGGAAATTAGTTGGATGCTGGAAAAATCTTTCCTTCTGCATCCAACCTTGACCAGTTTGGAAAGGAGGCGGCTGTCCATCTGGTAGGGTGAGCAGAGATTCACACCCAATCTGCAAGCGTGCATAACTTTAGGCTGTTGGTCTGATATAATAGAGGGTCACTATAAATTATTTCAAAAGGCAGTGTCAGAAGATCAGGACTTTCAAAATCAGAAGATCAACTTTATGCTTGTGATCAAGAGGCGGTGTTCAAAAATAAATTAAAACCAGAGCCTAATTAAGAGATATTTTACTTGGGCATCAACTTAGGATTGCAACATCCTCCTGGCAACAGAGAGAAAGGATCTTTCAAGGAATAAAGTTCCTAGTTATTAAGCATCATGGCTTGCTTGGGTTGGCGTCTGGCAAGCTCAGCTTACATCTTGTTCACTCTCGCTTCTTTCTACTTGGCTCTGGAACTGGATTCTCAGGCTCTTCCTCTCCCCAATTGGGCAGTTCTCTTTTCGTTCTCTGGGCAATTCTCTTTTCTGAGACTCTTAAGCTTAAGAGCCTATTCCCCCTAAGCCTGGTTTTAAGTTAAGCTCACAATCAAATGTGTTCTTCCCGTCAGATGGGCAAAACTGGACCAGTGCCCAAGTATGAGCTACTTTCAGCTAAGCCTGTACCAAGGAGTCATGGGTCTCCATTTTACATTTGAAAGAACAAGGCTATGTGTTAATACGTGGCTGTAGCCCTGATCAGAACGGAGAATCCAATAAACTACTTCCTTGGTGGGCCTCAGAGAAGCTGTGATTTTGCAAAAGAATAAGGAGTTTTCATAGGAGAGCTTTCTCATGACAGGTGCCAAGTCACAGCAGTCTCTTGTTGCAGCGGTGGGGAGAAAGGCAGGAAGGGACTTGAAAAGCAAACAGGTAAGGTGGCAAGTGCCTTAGCTAGTTCCAAGGAGCAAAACAAGGGAAGGGAGCTGTGATTACTTTCCTAGGGGAACAAAGCCAACAGAGATAAGAACAAAAGTAGAGCCTCCACTGGATCAGGCGAAGGGCCCATCTAGTCCAGCTTTCTGTTTCACTCAGCAGCCCACCAAATGCTTCAGGAAGCACATTTGACACCTGCATCCAGGTGCCCCCTCCTGCTGGTTGTCCATGTCTACATGTGGTTTGAGGTTGTCCATGTCTACACACACCCCTCATGGCTTGTAACCTGTGATGCTCCGTTCCTCTAGGAGTTTGTCCAGTCCCTTCTTAAAGGCATTGAGCATGGTGACCATATGACCAGATTTTTCCAGATTTGTCCTCTTTTTTAGGCTTCTGTCCAGGTGTCCTCCAAAAGGGCTTAATTGTCCTCCATTTTTGCTTCAATTTTGAACTTTGCAATGGTGTGCAGTATCCCATCATATCATATGTCATTGGATTTGTATTGAAGAGCAGAATCCAATGCAACAATCAATTTTGAAATATCTTCTTCCTATCATAAGTTATGGCAAAGAAACTAAAAATCAAAATATGCATTGAGCTCTATGGGAAAGTGAAAGTGTCCAATATCGTGGCTTTACTCATGAATAGGCAAACATGGAAAGGCCAGGCTGAGAGGAATCCAAGACCTTGTCCTCCTTTTTAGGTTCAGGCATCTGGTCACCCTGGCATTGAGGCTAGATGACATCACCACATCCTGCAGCAGGGAGTTCCACAGACCAACTACATGCTGGGTAAAGAAATATTTTCTCTTGTCCATCCTAACCCTCCCAATATTTAATTTTAGTGGATGTTCCTTAGTTCTGGTGTTAACTGAAAGGGAAAAATGCATCTCTTTATCCACTTTATCCATCCCTTGCATAATTTTATATGTCTCAGTCATGTCTCCCCTCAAGCACCTAGGTTGATGCACACCTCTAGTGAGACCTTGGCATAAGTCATCCACCAGAACAATCAAGGTTGTCTCTGCAGCCACATATGACTCCAATCCTACTTTAAGATGTATTCTTAAGTAATTCTTAACAGTTTCTTAGAGCATCTGTTTCAATATTTTTCTACACTGATGACAAGAATGAAAGATGTAGAACAGACTGAACATCAGGACATGGTTGTTCCTTTGCACACACCATGCGATATGGTTTGCCATTCAGCTGGCCAAAAGGTAACAGTATTTTATTCATCGTGAATTATCACCAAAGTGGACAGATTTCCTTTGAAGACCATGTTGATAGATGGTTTGTTGCCCATATTAGCTGGTGGTATTTACACGGTAAATACCAGCTGGTTTAACCTGGTACAGACTGACAAAAACAACCCATCTGGATTAAAAACAGGTTGTCATCCATGCACTCAATAGTCCATATGAACTGAATGCCTCAGTAAAGTATAATATCTCGTAGCAAAGCCCAGACTTTCCACACTTCTTTTGTTTTCTTCGAACTATTTTCTTTGTCTTTAATTATTTATTCCTTACCGTTGTTTTTGAATTAGGGATCTTTCAAGAGTAAAACAAGCTTGCATTTAGAGTCATCTCATCTGCTAAATAGTGTGAATGAGCAGGATCGGATCACACACATCCTTGAATTGGTGCAATGTAACTTATCCTGACATTGTCCATATGGCCTGAAAAACAAGGACAATCCCAATTTGGGGGGATTGTGTTCATCTACTGGCAAATGGGACCAAGGGTCTTGTCCCAATTTTGTGGAAAGAATTATGGCACCCCTATCTTTTTGCAGTTAAATGAAAACTTGTGCTGGCCCAAGGCATTTACATTGAAAGATCCAACATCTCCACCCTTTACCCTTGACTAGGCAAGTTGGAAGATATGATCACAACTAGTTCATCAGCCAATCACAACACATATTACAGATACATGGGTGGGTAAACATAGATTCCACTTCAAGATGTGTGGCTGGACGCCATATGACTCCACTCCAACACATCTGGATCTTACAGTATGCAAGAAAGAAAGAAGAGAACCATGATGAAAGGGCAATAGGGAAATATTTGCATAAACTCACAACAACAATAGAGTCACTGAGAAAACACTCTTGTTGTTAGCAGTATAACAACACAGACTTCAGGCTTCCCACAGATCTCCTGCCATGTAACTTGAGGCAGAAACATCTGACTACCAAATATTTCAAATGACTGAAAATATGAAGATTCAGAGAAGGCCCAGCATTTACGGTGCAGGAAAAGAAAACTCACTCTCCAAACATCTGAAGAACAAAGAATACTAACAACAACAGCAGACTAGTTGAGGGGTTCTGGACCCCATCTCTCAAAGAATACTATTTCTGCCTCGCTCAGGGGCGAGAGTTATAAGTACCTTTGCAATATTAAGTTAATATCCTCCAATATGTTAATCTTCAAAAGCAATTCACACAGTAGATCATATGTTCGTGTGATGGACTCTCCTCAGTGCTTGCATCAAGTTCCTCCTAATTATGAAACCCCAGACCAACTACAATAAAACCTATTACTAAAAAGAGGTTTGGGTACAAAGCCATGTGGTCACCCTATCTATCTATTCATGCAGCCACATTTACTGCTATACTGATCAGAGGAAGCAGTCAGTTGGGTCTTGGGGAAAAAGTAGCCATTTAGTAACAAAATCCCCCAAACTGTAGAACAGTGATTTTCAACCAGTGTGCTGTGGCACACTGGTGTGCCGTGGATAGTCCTCAAGTGCGCCACATGAATCATTTGCCACAATTTGGGGATTGATGTTAATTAATAAGAAAATTGAGGAATTTGAACAGCCTACTGTGCCTTGTCTAAGGTAAAAACAATTGATGGTGAGCCTTGACCATTTCAGTGCGGTGGGATAAAAAAGGTTGAAAACCACTGGTGTAGAAGTGTGTAAAGAGAAAGCAGGGTGTGACGAAAGGTAGCATCAGCTGTTGGATTGGTAGCATTTCCTCCAGGTCTGAAAGAGTTTTTAAAAAGCTTATCCCTCCCCAGTTATGGTCACAAAAGGTCATCCGAACAGCTTTTATTGAAGACTACAATGGGGACTGCTCTAGGCAAATAGTTCTCAATAGCCTCACTTTTGTTCTAGTTCTACTGCCTCCTGAAACCTACACCTGCTGTAACTTTCAATTCAAATCTGAAATCTTGACATTAGCCCTGCAGCAATCCAGAGTAACTACGGGAGCACGTAAGAGACATTACTTACTGCACCACCGTACTTACTGCACCACTAGTGAAAAACCTATGGGAAATTCATATTGCAATCCAGAGTAAATTGTTCTTACACCAAAGCAAGGACTCCCCATAGCTACTCTGGATTGTGCCCTATGCCTAAATGTAAACTCCAAGCATTATAGAAAACCTGCCCTCAAAAAACTGGAGGACAGAATTTTGATGAACTCAATAGACCACTTATATATAGAAGCTGAATCTATAAAGCAGTGGTGCCTTGTAAGACAAACATAATTTGTTCCAGAAGAATGTTTGTCTTACAAAGCATTTTTATACAAAGTGGATTTTCCCATAGGAAATAATGGAAATGCAGACGATTGGTTCCACAACCCAAAAATATTCATATAAAAATATTAAGTGTATGTAAAAATGATGACAAAACACTGTAATATAATACAGAACACAATTACTGTAATATTAATAAAAACACTGTAATATAATGTACAGTAAAACAGAAAAAACCTTTATGGCCAAGGATGACTAATTTTCACTAAAAGAGTCACTGGTGGCTTTTTGAGCAACTTTAACAAGGAACCATCTAATGACACTTGCTTTTGTCTCCTTTTGAGGATTTCACGGAAATGTGACGCTGCATTGTCATTAAATAGATTCATTGCTTGCAGTGCTACAGCCTTATTTTGGTGGTGCTTTTCTACAAAATTTTGCACAATTTCCCAATGTTTACAAATATCCTATTCCTCCTCCTTATTCTCCTCCTCCTCTGAAGATGAGATCAAATCCATAACCTCTTGTTGTTGCTCATGATGTAGATCCATCAATTTGTTCATTTTATAATGAATTTTTGTTGTAAAACTATTTTACAAGGCACTGTTTGTCTTACAAGGCAAAATTTCTTAGAAATTTTAGTTTGTCTTGCAAAGCATTTTCTTACAAGGTACTGTACAATAATTTTTGAGAACCAGTATCTTGCGCATCTTGTACTTGCAACCACAATAAATTGTGACTTGTCCTTGCCCTTTTGTTTTTTCTTTCGTTCTGCCTTTGGATCTCACAATAACAAAACCATATTGTAAGTTTCTGTCAATAATAGTTGGGAATTTTCAATATTGTGAGTTCTCATCCCTACTAAAGATTTGTATAGAAAATATTGACTGTGAATAGATACGTATTAGGATGGAGAGAGTTTTAATTTGCCTGGAGTGGAATTTCAGCTCATCTTCAAACTTTTGTTTGGCACCACCAAACATTGTGCTACAGTGTCAGGGGTGAGACTTGATAGCTGTTCAAATAGAGCACCAGCATCTGTGTAAACCAACCCAGCCTTCTATTATCAATATGCTGCAGAGGCTCTGTACACCACCGACACTGGCAAAAACCTAGACAACTATATTTACATTGACTTTTTGAAATCACTTAACTTTTAGCAGAACATAATCTGTAACATCCTATGGCATTTTTTTTAAAGTAAAGACAGATTTCAAAATAATCTTATTTTGCTCTCTTTCTCCATTTCCTTTTTCAATTCAAAGTTATTTGTCAGGCTTGTTTTTTGTTAATTTATTTTTCTGTTGGGTTTATATACCGCCTTATTCACAAGACTTCAAGGATAATTTTAAAAATAACAACCACTCTAATTCCATAACTAAGGGTGCAGTTTTAACCTAGGCCAGCACAACTCATGGGTCTTCCTGTTCTTATGGTGATGTAGGGAGGCAAGCACATGTCTGTGCACTGGCCTTGCCCTCCTCCAGGAAGTGTCTTACAGCACTCTTGTGACATCCCAGGGCAGCACGGGACTTGCGCTGGGGTTTAGGCCGGCCTAACTGGGGATTAGGATTGCAGCCTAATTCCATAACTCTCCATGCAGTGATGCCCATGCGGCACTTACTGAATCCTGGAAGGGTGTTTGGCCTCCTGACCTTCTTGGATTAAGGGAATTGCCAGCCCACATGCCCAGCTCAGGGGTAAAAGTCAGTGGCATAGTCCACTTTGCTTGGGAGTAGGATTACCCAGGAACCAGGTGGCCCCAAGCGCAGCTCCCTCCAGGGGTAAAAGTGTGGGCCCAGCTAACAGGCAGAACAGGAGGGAGATAGAAAGAAGGAAAGCTCAGCCTGCCAGCATATGACCCTCCCTAGGGACATAGCCTAAGGGGGCTTCGTTCCCAGTTTAAAGCCCAGCTTGGCCAGGGATGAAGGGAGACTTGATTAGGATACTGGCTAGAGTAGAAGCAGTCCAGCTCTTGAGCCAGAGGCGACAGGGCTTGTGAGTACTTGGACATTTCAGCCCAAGATCTTCTTTCAAACTTAAAAAGTTTGAGACCCTGTCACATTTACTGGGATATGATGCCAGAGCTCCTCCATGTCTACTCAGAAGTAAGTCCCATTATGTTCAGTGAAATTTACTCCCAAGAAAGCCCAGTGCCAGATTCCTAGATGGCAGATCCTACCTTCTTGTGGCACCCCTCCCCCTACCTGACTCCCCAACAGGGTCCTGACCCCCATTTTGAGTGCTATTGGACTAGAGAGAAGGACCTGGGTGATGTAACTTCCTTTCCTCACATCCCTACTGAGGCCACTGTTTTGAGGCTGGACCCTGAGGTGCCCCACTGATGCCTCCCACGGCCCAGTGGGTCCCCTGCTACACGGGATGTCACAGCACCATATGCTCCTTTACATAGGGGAAAGTCCTTGCTGGGATACCAAGTCTACATGGACTTGTGTCAGCTCCACAGACCTATAAAGGTGGACTGAGCCTTGGAAGAGGGCTTGGATATGGTAGGTACTGCCACCTTCCTGGTCCTGTCCTCCTCCTTGCCCAATTGCCATGCCTTTTTATCCACCCTCAATCCCTTCACACCTTGTGTACACTTACTAGAAAAGACCTCTTCGGGTGAAGAGGGACAATTTCTCTCACTCTACTATTTCAAAAAGTTCCTCTTTGCTCAGTCAGCAAGGATATATATGTACAGCTGCATTTTCTTTCAACATAGTTAGGAACTTGGCATGATTGGGATTCCCTGTTGCACTTAGAGCCTATAAATGAACAGTTATATGATTGCAATGAACATGTGATATTGGGTGACAAGATAGGTTGGCCTAGATCCATAGGGGAGAGATCAGTGAGCACATTTCCTTTCCACTCCATGCATTTATATACATGACCAAGATTCATAATGTAATAGTAATATGCAAACAGTACAAGACCCTGAAATACTGAGAGCTGTTTTATCATGTGGGTTCAAAATTTATTTCAAGCTTGAACCCCCTGAAGCCCACCACTGGCCCTGCACCATCTTCCTTGAGGCCCTGACTAAATCCACATTTCCCCACCATCATAATGTTCTTTGGAAAGAAGGAAGCTGGGGGAAACCTGCCACTTTATAAGCCTCTGTAGAAATTTTTTTTAATTACCATGTATTAGATGCAATACTGTTTTTTTTAAATTTGATTCATATGATATTTACTGATTTTCTGTGCATGGCTTTAGAAAAAAGCTTTCAGACCCGTTCAGACATTAGGTCTCGCAGGTGAAGAAGGAGCATGGATGCACATGCCTCCCTTGGTACACCGACCCTCTGCAGCCTTTTTGTGCAGGGTGGTAGTTTGTCCAAACTCAACTAGACGGTGGCAGTATGGCATGCCAGGGGAGAAAATATGCATGGCTATATTTCTTGCCCGTGTCACTAGGACAATCTTGTAAAAATATAATTTAACCATTGTGATCTACTGTATTTAGGATTTAGAATCCCAGTCATGCCTAGATAATACCCCTACCCACAAATCCTGACACACGGCAGCAGTTGCAGGCTGTGTGGATCTGACTATAACTTCACATCTCTGCATGTTCTTTTGTAAAACATGTTTCTGCTGGTTTGAGGAAGGAAAATAAGAAAGGGGGCAATTGCAAAGGTTTAAGAAATAGCTGTAATATGTGCAGTGCCAAGGGATTAAAGCAGTCCCCCACACAGCAAAACTGACATAAAAGTTTTACATTGAACACAGAGAACGGTAGCCATTGCCACATACAGGCAGAAAACAAAACAAAAAAAATTATCTAGTAAAAGTAGGAACGTGCAACAACCCACAAGACTTTAACCAAATAACAAGCATGCCCTACAGGTGGAGGCCAACATTTGCATACTTACTGACCATATTACAGTACTCACTATATACTAGGCTGTTCAGCAGACATGCTATCAATATTCAAAATTTCTGAATATTCCAGTTGTTTCTGTGACAGAATAGCTACCAAAGCTGAATTAGATTGGAAGCACAATCCTAACCATGTCTATGCAAAAGCCCCATTGTGTTCAGTGGATCTTACTCCTGGGAAAGTGTCTTTTGGATTGTAGCCACTGTGTTACATTAGTTTTTAGAAACTTGTAATTTTGATTGCATAATTTTGAAATTGCATATTAACATTTGAAAGACTTTTTGTACTTTGATTTTGAAACAGTTAATCCTCTCTGTATTTGTCATTGTTGTTTTCAGTTGTGTGTCTGACCCAATGGCCCAGCAGTATGGGGTCATGACATGTTGGACAGTAACATGCCAGCCCCCCTACCTTCCACTAACCCTACAATCCAGAGTAACTACGGGAGCACTTAAGAGACTTTACGTGCACCCGTAGTTACTGCACCACCTAATGAAAACCTATGGGAAATTCATATTGCAATCCAGAGCAAATTGTTCTTACACCGGAGCAAGGACTCCCCGTAGTTACTCTGGATTGCGCCCTATATTATGAAGTGTGTCCAAACTCATGTTTGCTTTAATGACACTATCTAACCACTTTATCCTATGCCGTCCCCTTCAGCGTTTGCCTTCAATTATGTTACTGTAGGAGAATTTAAAGCACATTCAAACCCTGAATCATGAATTGTTCACTTAAATGTTTTAATTCAAGCCACAATTACAAAGGCTTAAATGGCAGGGAGAGAATTAGAAAAGGTGGTGTGAGTGATACAAATGCATCTCCTTTCACAGAGCATAGAGATGTAATAATGCAGTTCATGCTGATGCTGCAAAAATGCTTTTATGCAGAATGAAGCACATTATGTTACAGGAAAGGTTTATAGAACTGTAGGTTTCCATTCATTTTTTATGGTATTGTTGCTTTTATTTTATTTTATTATCTCTAGCAGTATACTTGCTAAAGTAACGTAATTTAGGCTACTCCACTATCCCTACAATTTAGAGTAAGTACGGGAGCACGTAAGAGACATTACATGCACCTGTAGTTACTGCACCACCTAGTGAAAACCTGTGGGAAATTCATATTGCAATCCAGAGTAAATTGTTCTTACAGCGGAGCAAGGATTCCCCGTAGTTACTCTGGATTGCACGCTATGTTTATAGCATGGTTCTTAGATATTTAAATCTGCATTAACTTTCTTTTGAAAGACCAAGAAACTGTGGAAGGGCAGAGCCTATCAGCAAGCCTCCATTCAGCACTATACATACTTTCTGGCAGCAGTGTCTTCTCCCCAATATCTTCAGAGGCTAGGCAAGAGACAGCAGTTGCCAGCTCATATAAAGCAGTCTGTGGACGATTTTCGACACCTTTGTAAAGCCCTTGAATAGATCACGGGGTTATAAAAGAAGAGCCTACACCTTGGAGCTCAATGTGCTGTTTATAGAAAATATGCATGCATATTTGACATAAACAATAAGATTAATTAATGAATATAATTCATAAAATTGGAGAGGAGAGGGCTGATATTTGAGGCTCAAACAGATATTTGATATTGCCTAACAAGAAGACTGTTTGGAGGACAGAGGAATATCTAAATAGACATTTGATCTCAACCAAAGGTCTAACAAATGTCTAACATTTGTAAGACATTCTTATCAGATATCTTTCTATATCTTTGTACAACTTCTGACCTTTTGAGTATTAAGTAGGTAACCTACTTAGAACAAGGATATCTTAAAGATAATTTTCTTCTTTCCCAGACTACAAGTACTGTAATCCCAGGTGGCCTAAGACAATTCAAAGCACTCCTGCATAATAAAGCATGCCCATCTTTCAAAGCAAGATGAGCAAGTGCAAAGAAGAGGACATTATACAAAGCTCCTTCACCAATCACATGCCGTTGAGTTTGAGAAACAATTAGCATTACCAAAGAATATGAGCCTTTCATATCTTACAAGAATTTTCCAACATGTGGACTAAGCTTCTGATATATGAGCATACATTACTATAGTAGCTCTGGTGAGACAATTTCCTCTGTGTGCAACCTAACAGGAGTGCAAAATGGGTACTAACAGTTATGCAATGTGGATAGTTATTAAAACATCATAAAATATTGAAATATTCTGTTCTGTTAATAGGGCAAAGGTGTATATTTTAAGTGTCATTTTCTAATATATAGAACATATTTTCTTATAGAGAGAGCAACTGTCCACATAAGCATGGTCCTCATCCAATGGCTGTTGCTCTTTTGCATCTTTAAATTATGAGCCTTTTGGGAACAGAGAACCACATATTTATTTTGTTTAGCTATGCAAACTACTTTTTTCATTGAAATAAGACATATAAATATTCTTAATAATGATGATATCATGTTTTATTCCCAATATGGAACAATTATGTTTTCATTATGGTAGATCGGTTCTTTATTTGTGTAAGAAGCGAGTAGATGGGTAATAATGTACATGGAACATTAAAAGGAATTTAATTAGATGTTATTTGCCCCAAACTGGGTTATTTCAACATTTTTCCTTGCCAACATAAGATCTTCCTCTGTGCATGTAGAAGGACACCATATGCACTGCAGCTTATATATGTGGGGTTGTATGTTCTCCACATTCGCACAGCCCATCTTTCATGGTGAATCCCCAGTTCCTCAGAAGAAAAAAAGCAGGCCTCTGTCAGTCTTCAAAGACTATGGTATCATGCTCGGCACTTCATATGCTGCATGCAAAGCACGAAAGCCTGGGTTGGATTGTTATGGAGGATAGGCTGTTACCCAAGCAGCTTATCCCCCCCTCTCCACGCCACTGAATTAGTCCAATGGAAAGGCAGAGCCAATGCGATTGGATCCAGCTGGCGTTGCAGAGCTGGGCTAAGGACAGAAGCTCACCCTGTCTTGTGGGGCTGACCCGGGTCTCAAACCCTGGCCTGCTGGTTAACAGGCACAACGACTTAACGCGATGAACTGAAATATGAAATTATAAATATATGAGCCGATACCCCGAAGGTGGTGGGGTGCATGACTGTATATCTATATGTGTACTGTGAATGGCAGGAACAACAGTAGGAATATCATGATGATGATGATGATGATGACTGTGAATGTGGTTGTTTGTAACATTTTAAAATTTAATTTTTTAAAAAAAGCACTCACATAAATTGCTTTCATGTGGTTAACTTAACACTATGTGACTTATTAAACTTAAGAGATATTGAGCACAATCTTAATCATGTCTACTCAGAAGTAAGCCCCATTGTTTTCAATGGGTCTTACTCCCAGGACATTAAGCACACTTCCCTGGGAGTAGACCCACTGACCCATTCTTTTAAATGGGTCTTACTCCCAGGAAAGTAAACACTTCCCTGGGAGTAGACCCACTGACCCATTCAAGTGTGTTTACTTTCCTGGGAGTAAGACCCATAGAAAACAATGGATCAGTGGGTCTGCTCCTAGGGAAGTGTGTTTACTTTCCTGGGAGTAAGACCCACTGAAAACAATGGGGCTTACTTCTGAGTAGACATGGTTAAGATTGTGCTCTCCATTTATCACATGTAATGTATTAAACAGAAGAAGGTTCCCTGCTGCCTCTTCACAAGGAAAAGGAGAACAATGAAGATTTTTTCCATAGCACAGGGGTAAAAAGGAGGACGTGTCCTGGGAAAAGAGGGCAGATGGTCACCCTTGGGTGACAAGGGGAGGAAAGAGTCCAGGGAAGAAGACAAGGAGGAGCAGGGGCGGCAGCAGCAGGGCCAGTTTGGAGAGCCCCAGGTAGGCGGCGTCCTTTGCTCTCTTCTCCCCTCCAGTCCCTTCCTGCAGGTTTGCTCCGACCGGAGCGAGGGTGGTGGCGCTTCTTTCTCCTCTCCTCCCATCCGTTCCTTCTGGCTTCTTTCCGGGACTGTGGAAGGAACTCCAGGTGGCGGTGGTGGTGGGGGCGCTTCCCAGCCCTCTCCTCCCCCCGCCTGACTCCACTTCTTCGGGGTCTGCCCTTCCTCTTCCTCGGGGTCCTGCCTGTGCCTCAGGAGGAGGGAGCAGAGCAGAGCCAGGCAGAGCAGCGGAGGCGCCCCCTCGAACCTCTCCAAAAAAGAGCTTTGCGCACGGGCTCTCCAGTGCGCCCTGTGCGTAATGTACCTGTGGCGCCCCCTCCAGAGCCCCCTGGCGGGTGAGGCTGGGGGCTGTGGCGCCCGAGGGTGAGGACTCCCTGCCCTCCACTCCCCGGCCTCAAGGACCCGCTCCCTGCCCCTCTTGGGGGGAAGAAACTGAGCCTCTCCCCAAGGGGTGCGCGCTTGCGCTTGGAGAGTTCGGACTGGAGATGCCTTTCCCGCTGAGGACGGTGGCTGCGCCTCCGCAAGAAGGGGACAAAGGAGGGCTCCTCTTCGACTCCCTGGAGGAGGTGGGCGCCCACTCGCTCCTCGCCCTCCTCGGGCAGCTCTCCAGCCTCTCCCTCTGTGCCAGCGACGTCTTCGGAGGCATCCAGAGCCAGGCGGACCACTTGGCACGCCGAGGAGTCCAGCTCCAGCGCCGCCTCGACTCCCTCAGGGCGCTCGCTGCCCACCTCGACCACCGCAAAGTTCACGTCCGTGAGTCCCTCTCTCCCTCCCTCTCTCCATGGGTGGCTGGCTGGGTGTGCACATGGGTGGCTGGGTGTGCACAGGGGCACCACGTGTCCCCCTTTCCCAGGACACGTCCTCTTTTCCCAGGACACGTCCTCTTTTTAGCCCTGTGCCCTGGAACAAAATCTTCATTCTCCTCCTTGGAAATGAAATTCATAAATTACATGCAACAGTTTAAAACTCCCTAATAAGTCACAGTGTTTAAATTAACCACATGAAAAGCAACATGCACAGGGTGATTCTATGTCATGTTTTTCCCAGGACATGTCCTCTTTTTAAAGCCTTGTGTCCTGGGAAAATCTTCATTGTCTTGGAATTCAAAAATTTAATAATAGTGTTTTAATTAACCACACAAACGCAATATATACAGCATGACAATATGTCCTGGTTTTCCAGAAAATGTCCTCTTTTTAAAGCCCTGTGTTCTGGGAAAAAATCTTTATTTTACTCATTTTCTTTATCTGCCTTTACAAAAAAGGCTTTCTTGTAATTAATAAATTGTTTATATTAGTTTTAAATTTAATAATAAGTAATATGTGTTAAAATTAACCACATGGAAGCAACATATATGAATGATTTTAGCTTTTATTTTGTTATGTCCTACATTTTTCTTGGGTGTCCTACATTTTGAGGGGGCTTTTTCAGCTTTTGCAGATGTGACATATGGTCACCCTGAATATATGTGTTTTTTAGCTTTTAGGTCCTACATTTTTTGGGTGTCTTATATTTTAAGTCCTACATTCTTGTCCTCTTTTGTGCTTATGACATATGGCCACCCTGCTGTGGGGTGGCACCTTGGCAATGTCTGAAGGGAGGCTTACATCTAGAGTTCTCTCCTGATGGAAACTACAATATGTGAAAGGAGAACCCCCATGTCTACCTTTCCAGAAAGCAGTGGCATAGCTAGTGGGGGTGGAGGAGTCATTCTTGAGGGAAGTATGCAAGGGACCCTCCTCTTCAGAGCCATTCGTTTTGTTTCCTTCCTTCTACAGGAATGGCTCCAAAAAGTAGGGACCCCTTGCACGCCTCCCTTCAAAACCGCCTGCACCACCCCTTGTAGCTACGCCACTGTCAGAAAGAGATGTGGCCACTTCTTACCGTCCAACCTGATTGTGAGGCCATAGTCCTCATACCCAGCTTGCCCTCTTTGAGGGCGTTGTAGGGGGGAGCCTGCAAGTTGTGCAGGCTCCACAAGTCTGATCACATTGCTGAGCTGCTGCTCTTCCTCACTCAGTGAGGTTCCTGCACAGTCAAATGCGCAAAGGTTTTTTTTCCTCCACTAGGGCGTTAGCCAAAGTGTTTTGAAAGCAGGAGGCACCTTCAAATGATTTGGTTTGGAGTTGGAGCATCTTCTCATGTGCCATACTTTTTTGTGTAAGAGGTGTATGTGTTTGTGGAGGCACAGAGGTATTCTTTACCCAGTGGGTAATCAGTCTGTGGAACTCCTTGCCACAGGATGTGGTGATGGCATCTAGCCTCAAAACCTTTGTGAGAAAAGTCCATCATGGCTTGTAATATGTGCAGTTTCCTGATTTTAGATGTAGGCTACCTCAGAAATGCTTACTGCAGGGGAAGGCCTCAGGATACAAATCTCTAACCAGGATTCTAGAGGTGGGTGGGTGACTGTTTCCTCAGGGTGGGCAAATGTACTGGAAAATTATATTGTGTGCAAAACTAAAGGAAGAAGTATGGAGCTAAGGCCCTGTCTGAGTGGACTCAGAAGATTGAGGCTAGGATATTGGTGGAGCTGCTACATCCAATATCTGTTCTCAAAATACCCCCTCCTCAGCCTGATCAGTCCCCATTCTTCCAACTCCTTGCCCAATTCCACACCCCTTCCAAGCCAATCTTACTGATGTTGTTTTATTCTGAAAGGCATTGCTTAGCTGCTGATGTTTGCTGTGGTGCCAAACACCATGCTTGTGTACAACACCATGTTGAATTTTGTCAAAGGCCACTGAACTGCTGGAGCATGAGTTCTAGTGGTGCAGTGGCACTTAGGGATTGGGCTCCTGGTCAGTTAAAAGTATGCTTCTTTTGGAAACGTTAACATTTAGGCAGTGATTCCCTCAGGGATCAGTTGACTCACAAAGTTTGAGCGCACTTTTTGTCACATCGTTTTCAAAAATCTATAAATACTCTTATAAAAGTGACTTTTTCATCCTGGATACAGTTTCCTTAAGAATGCCACTAAGTAAAATCGGGAAATGTTACATGTACCAAAGGACCATTGATCTCAGTGAGTTTGAATGCAATATTTGTCAAACTGATTCTAATGTACATGTTGAGTATATTAGATCTGGATGTAGTGATGGGCACACAAATGATGCCCTTCAAGGTGCAGCAAAAACTTTTTTTTTGCAGGGGCCCCGCCCTTGTAGTGGCCCCATAATCACTAGGATGAGTGGGAGCGGTGAGGCACCTGGCAGCAGTGTTACCACCAACAGCTTCTGATCAATTTCAAGCCAGTCAGACCCAACGGCAGAAAGGAGGGAGAATCGTCCAGTGACAATTATCTGCTCACCATGCTCTCTTTGCAGTGTCTTGGCATGGAAGATTTCATGGAGTATTATCCACAGAAGAAGGTGGCCTGTGGCCACTGGCTCCACTCGCCACACTACTGTGGGTCCCTCCAGGCTCAGTACCCAGTTTGGCCAAATTGCCCTAAGGCCAGCCCTGATCTCCATAATATGAAGTCACTTTTGCTGTCTGTGGTTGTGTGCTCCCCCCAGAATCTGCTACAGTTACATGTATTTTGATAATGCCCAACTTGAGTAAAGGATTGTGTTAAACATGACTTTGAAAAATATTGGGAAATGTCAGCTTCTTTAGAACATTCCAGCTAGGTTGTTGAGGGACTTGTTACGAAGTACCTGTTTCTCCAGTTTTATAGTTTTTCCACTAGCTTCCATTTTGTTGTTAAATACATCAAAGTGTTGAACACTACCACTTGATTGCTTTTATCCTGGAATATGGGATAGACATCTTTTAAATATACAAATACAACTGAAAATTTACTTTGAAAAGTTTGCACAGCTGACCTTGTGCAAAGTCTTGTGCACAAGACTTTGTGCAGTCCTTGTGCAGTCCTTGTGCAGTCCTTGTGCTGACCTTGTGCAGTCTTCCTTTTGGAGGGAATTCCATTACTGCGGTTTTGCCAGTGACATGATTGTACGTCCTTCCTATTGACGTATTGTTTTGCCCTTCCTGATTGTACCAATCAAAAATATGATATTTCTAGTCAGGTGTCCCTGACCAGTTTTATGATGCTTTAAATTTCATAAGAGAATATATTTGTGTTGTGTTTACGTTATTCATTCCATAGATTTCAAATTAAAGTACTGTTATAGCACACAGAAGAAGAGCAGAAAATATGTACTTCTTCCCAGCCATTGCCCCAATTCAGTTGGTACTCAAAATTTTGTGTTCTGTTGCTGAAACTGAAGGTAGCATATGCTTCCTGCTTGTGCCCCTTTGATTTATCTCTCTTTTGTGCTTTACAAACACTTCTAGTTGTGTTTTTGTGTATCTAAATTCCAAATCTAGAGGATGGTTGCTCTCATTTGTTGTTTGAAAGAGGAGGCTCCCATGGAAATGTTATGTACATGTTTCGGTTCCATGCTTTGTCCCTTCAGGGTACATGCAAAGCATGTCAAATGAGCCTCACTTCCTTTGTGTTATCAATGTGTCTGTCATCCAAAGTTCAGAAGCAGAGCATGACATGGTTTTCCTACTGTGAGTTGTAGCCTCATTCCAGAAACTGTAAGCCCCTATGTCTTGAGTTGTGTTTGGAATTTCCTGCTGGCTCCATGCAGTGAGAAATTGTGCATGTCCTATCTCCCCCTTCTTTTCATTTCTGTTGTCCCACTCAGTGAAAAGCAAGGCTAGTGTGTGCAACAGTGTGTGCAAAGGACAGTGAGTTCTGGAGAGTAGATGAGCTTGTTTTTCAGCATTTCTGATGAGTATCAGTTTTCAGCCTTAATTTGTCACATTAGCTTTAGGGGGGTATTTGGACATTTGTATGTCTGTTCAGTTCTTTCTTTTTACCATGTTTAGATTTCAAAACAACTGAACATAATAGATAGCAACACAACAAAAATTCAATACAACAAAAATTAAAATAACCTTAAAATAGTTTATATCAATCTGAATATGATTAATCATAATCCTTTAAACTTGTTATCTTTATTCAACCGAGTTTTGTTCATTTCTGTCTAGTAATCAATTTGCTGTGCATTCATATACAGTATTCATATTGTTCAAACAGTAAATGTGTACAGCTTTCTTAATATAAGCATTATTTCTCTTTGTAGTCTCAGGCTTTTTCAGATTATCCATGTTTTGAACAGTGCACTTAGTGATGCATGTCTTGTTTATTGGTCAGCTACCTGATTGTGTTTATAAAGAGAGAGGCAAAAAGGAAAAGAGGAACTCCCAACAGGATGTCAAACTTTAGGTAGAATTTATAATAGAGATATACTTTATGCTCATCTGTATATTGAATGAATAAGCATGGGTAGGGATGGTAGCACAGTAGCAAAACTCTGTTGCTTGCTGCATGCACGTTTGTTTGTATCCATGTGCAGTCATTCCTGCTTTTGAATGGTTCTCGATCATGTAGAGAAGTCCCACATGGTTACATGTTGTATGCACATAATCATGTTTTAGACATACAAACATGAACCAACTTTCTGCTTTTTTATATGAGTTGTTTCTTGTTTCTTGTCCATTTCCAAAAATGGATTTTTTGTATGCTTCCTTGAGAATAATTCCTTGAGCCACCTTGGGTCTATCTGGAGAAAGGTAGGGTATAAATTTCATAAATAAAAAAATAATGAAGTTGGAGAGCACCCTGTGGTAGAGGCTTGAAAGAAATTGTACAGGGAAATCACAGGTGGCCACAAGCCTATTTGCTCCAGTTCTGGGGGGATCTTCCAATCCCCCTGCCGCTGGCGAGCCAGCAGCAGCAGGAGGCCCCCAGAACAATGAGGACCAGTTCGGCCGCCACCACGCTCTCCTCTCCCAGCGGGGGGGCTGAGAAGGAGGAGCGCAGCCCCATCGCGCTCTCCAAGCCTCTCCAGGCCGGCGGGGGAGCTGAGAGCCACATCCTATGCAGGTCTACTCAGAACTAAGTCCCAGTATAGTCAATGGGACTTACTCCCAGGAAAGTGTGGAGAGGACTGCAGCCTCAGAGCCCCATCCTATGCAGGTCTACTCTGAAGTAAGTAATTTTATTTTTATTTTTTATTTTTTATTTTTAAATTAAAAACCTCCCCGCCCCCGCCCCCTGACCCTGGTCCCACCCACTTCTGGAGAACCGGTTCTTGGGCCAGGCTGGGCCCACCACTGAGGAAAAACATGTCTAATATGAAGA
This sequence comes from Cryptoblepharus egeriae, assembly GCA_030015325.1. Lineage (NCBI taxonomy): Eukaryota > Metazoa > Chordata > Lepidosauria > Squamata > Scincidae > Cryptoblepharus > Cryptoblepharus egeriae. Next base: position 178,952,750 of record JAREYC010000001.1, on the reverse strand, counting down.
CTTCTAGTTTTTCTGTTGCTGGAAATTTGGAAATCAGAGTGTCCTGTCCTTTTTTTGTCTCTTCCCCTTAGAGCCTTGAAAAACATGAGGGTAATAATAAAAGCTTTCAAAATGTGTTTCCATATTTGAAATCTAGAAATTCTATTTGACAATATTCTTTCTTTTTTATTATAATAATTGATTTTATACATTTTAGCGACATTATTATTTACCACTTTTCAATAGTAAAGTTCTTATAACTGATAACAAAGAAAATCAAATAACTAAATGGCTCCATTTGCAAAAATGGCTCACAATCGAATCTAAAAAGATAAAAGTGTTATATCCAAATGTCATGCATCCAGTACAAAAGAATAACAGAAATAAGTATACTTTTCTTGTATATACAATGTTTTCTAACTATGGCTGTTTCACAAACTCCTTGATTAAATCTTATTTTTGTACAGAGAATCAAGAAATTGGTAGAGTAGTTGTGCATTTCTGTTCCAGTCAGTGATAACTTATGTACAGAACACTGAAGTAATGTAGAGGGGCTTCTTCGTTGGTATGAACAACTCTTTTTCCATTTATTCCATATTCCATGCAGTTGGGTGGCTACAGCTCTTTCCTCTAAAGCCAGATAGTGTTAGGAAGGAAATGCTGTGCAATGCAACCTGTGACTGTTTTTGTTTTCTTTGGAGTCAGTTGTTTCCTCTGGGATGATCCCATTTGGTTCATTAGACCTCCTGCTGCAACAAAGAAAAATACTGTGGGTCTTTCCTGTGTATTAAATGCACCACAGAAAAAAGAAGCACATGAATAAAAATGGAATCTATTCATAAACACCATGAATCATGTGCAGACTCGCCTCTTGCTGAAGTGGGGTTTCAGGGAATATACCATGCAACAGAGTTAATCCTACATTTCTGTTTTGTTTTCCTTCTGTATTTATGCTTTTCCGGTGGAGGGGGGAACTTTAACTTCATCTTTCCTTTGGAAACCTTACCTTTTGTTGACATTGTGGTTGAGCATGAGCCAGAAGAAGGATGAGACAACGTTGATCATTTATTAGATGCACAAGGTCAACAGCCTGATTAGATTCACCCACCATTGTTTTTAAGTCCTTTCTCTTATGTTATGATCTACTGTGTGAACGTTACATTTGCTGACTGTAATTGTATCTCTCCAACCTAGGGGAAATAACCTAAAGAATGTTGAATATAGTTCAAATTACATTAAATGATTTATTGCAAAATTTCCTTTGAAACAAAGATCATCTGACTTGACAAATTTATGTACATCCCCATTCACTAATTGTACAAAAAATGATTGGGATAAATTTTCCCATTATTACATACCCTTCCATGGGAAAGGCTTCAGGAGTCAACCTCGAGGCAAAATCCAGAGTTGGAGTCCTGGAAGCAGTTTGTGACTGTGTACAATCACGTTCTGGTAACTCCTGCAATGCAGCTGGAACCAATCATATCGGTTCTGCCATTTTATTGGACTATTTCAGTGACTATTTCAGAGGAGGATTTGCTGCTTGGGTAACAGTCTGTCCTCCATATTAATCTATCCAGGCCATTGTGCTCTAAAGAGGACACTCAGTATGATATCATAGTCTTTTGAGACTGAAGGATGCCGATGCAATGCTTAATGGTACTTTTATGACAACACACATCATAGAATCAGCATAACATGTGTTCCACTGATGTAGGCCCTGCATAGGATTGGGCCAAAAACCTCCAATTTGTTGAAATTCGGCTTTTACTATCCAAAGTACTATCTTGCTTACTGTCTTGCTTCACTAGAAGCAAGAACAAGACAACTATAGGAGGACCCCATATCCATGTGGATCACATATCTCTGGATTCAATTATCTGCAGATGGGGTCCGGTATACCACAATTTGCAAATACCTGCACTTGCCCCTTCTGGAGGTGAGAAGTGCTCCTCTCCACTTACCTCAGAGGGCTTCTGAGCCAAGCAGAGAGGCTGAGGATGCTAAGCAGAGGCTGAGGATGCCAAGCAGAGGGCTTTTGAGCCAGACACCTCCTTTCTAATATTATTCATGAGGTCGCTATTGCTGAGGGACAGATCCTAGCCTAAGCTTTCTCAGTGCTTGTTATAGCTAAGTTGGATTTGGAATTGGTTTGTTAAAATTCCAAATCCAGACTCTGTGTAGAGGAGCCCTAGCAGTTTAGTTGCGTACATTAATATAATGGCTATTGAAAGCAGTGAGCTTAAGGGTGATTATCTCTCTGCTGCATTTTCTTTTGCTAGTTCTGAATCCTTTTGGAACAAGGAACCATCTCCTCATATTTTTTGTTGTGTAAGCTGCTTTGATGACTTTTAAGACTTTTTTGTGGTTGTAAAACAGTACACAGGTTGAGCATCCCTAATCTGGATATCTGAAATGCTCCAAAATCCAAAACTGTTAGAATGCTAAGATGATGTCACAAGTGGAAAATTCCACACCTGACCTTATCACAGAGCCACAGTCAAAACATAGCCACACAACAGTTCATTCAGCATCTCCAAGGGAAAAAACCACTTTGAGTTGTGTATATTTTCCATGCACAGACTCCCACAAACAAATTTACAGAGGGTAATAAAATGGTATGGGTGCAGGCCTAACATGTCAATGGAAGGATGTATATAGAATATATATAATTTAAAATAATCTTCAGATTATATGTATAAGGTGTATCTAAAACATAATTTTTTTTCTTTATCCTTGCATCCTATCCACAAGTCATGATCTATATGCAAATATTCCAAAATCCAAAATCTGAACTATTTCTGGTCCTCAGCATTTCAGATAAGGGATACTTAACCTGTAAAAGTACTTGACCTGTATTGTGAATAAATAATATTGTGTATAGCAGTGGTCTTCAAAGTGGGGATCAGGAATCTTGGAATCTGGCACTGGGCACCTTTAATGTCACTTCTAGACATGACATCACTTCAGAGGAGACTTGGACAGATTGTCATTCTCAGAAGGAGGTCTTGGGCTGAAATGCCCGAATACCCCTGGTGTACAGGTTTATTTGATAGCTAGTAATCCGTACTGTATTCCAAATATCTGAATTCTGTTGGTATTACCTCTTTAAAAAAAGAATTAAAAACAACAACAAAGTAGCAGCTGGATACTAACCCATACATTTCATTGATTATATATTTTATATTATTATTTATGTAGTGCCACCCATGTAAATGGTAGTTTATTTAAAATGAAAAGATGCAAATGCCCTAGGGGATTTACAATATAAATGTTGACACAAGGGAGACAACAAGAAAGGATTGGAGTAGGGGCAAACAGTTGGTTTTCCTTCTGAGTTTGCTTAGGATGGTAGTCTTAGAATTTTGTAAACGTTGGCTTAATATGAATTAACTAAATTCTTCCACTTGATAAGCTTGCTTTATTATGTTCAGTGGAAGAAAAGTCTGAACAATTTTTTTTGGGAACTCCTAGTAACCAGCACCATTCAGAGTACCAGTCCAACCTCCTAATCTGAGGAGTTGGACCTACAGATTTACTGTAACTGAGGCTGCAATCCTAAAACCCAGGTAGGCTGTACGAGTTCCCAGCACAAGTCCTGTGTTGGCTTGAGGGAGTTGCAAAAATGCTGTAAGGCACTTCTGTGACACTCTTGGGGGATGGGAGGGGGTGTTAGGCCAGGGCACAGATATGTGCCAGCTTCCCTATACCACCACGAGAATGGAAAGTTGTGCCAACCTAAATTGGTTAGGACTGCGACCTGACTGTGAATTCCAAGCAGTGGAGGGTTGGACCTGAGCTTTTGGATGTGACTAGAAATATTCTCCAGTTACAGCCGCACATGAATGCAATTCTCACTTCTGGATGCCTTTCAGAAGCTGTGCAGATGTGACTATTGAACATCTCCAGTTGTGTCTGGAGGTAATAATGGATCGACCTGCAGATTTGCTATTTGCAGGCTTTATTTATTTATTTATTTATTTATTTATTTATTTATTTATTTATTTATTTATTTATTTATTTATTAAGTAAGTAAGTAAGTAAGTAAGTAAGTAAGTAAGTAAGTAAGTATCCCCACAGGTTTGGTATCCCCGCCAGTCATGTCAGACTCTAAGGTGCGGTGCTCATCCCCGTTTCCAAGCCGTTATTTATGGGATTTCTATCCCACTTTTCTCCGTGAGACTGACTCAAGGCAGCTAACAACAAAAGCGACATAACAATAATATACATATATGTAGATGTTTTAATGCATTTAAAAATCAACCCATCATCCAAAATTATTCTAAAACTCCAGTTAAAAACACTGTTGAAAGCACAAAAAGCACTTTGGTGGCTTCGAGGGGTCCAGGAATGAATCATATTAAAGTCCAGCTGCAATCCTTTTGGGTTTTTATTTAACTGAACGCTAATCAACACAATGTGATCAAAACTGTGTTGTTGGTTACTGTTGACAAATCATACCTAACTGTTAATTACAGCATTAATTAATGGGTGTAGGCAAGGAAAATCTTACCTTAGCCTGTTGCTTACATTGTGCACCTGCAAATCAGGTAGAACAGGTGTGGATTGATTTGGGAGATGACTTGGGAGGTAGCATTTTCTTTTCTGTGTTAATCAAAGGTAGTGTATTACTTCAGCATAAGTTAAGGGTATGTTTCAAACAAAAAATAATGGAAATCACTATGATTCAAGTATGATTTAAAAGTAAAACAAAGGTGGATGAAAATCTTTGAATTTAATAATTTTATTTGATTTTACCTATGGGTAGATCCTGAAAAACAACTTAACCAGTAATTGTGTAGCAGCTGTTTTCCAAACAGGGATAAAGGTGAAAGTGTTGTATGCTTTGAGTACAGTACTTCCATAGAAGAAGCCCTTACAGAGATTACAAATCCCATTTTCTTCCTACCTTTCAGAACAAAGTAAAAAACCTGATTTTTTTTTTTCCAAACATGTCCCACTTTTCAGCTCAGTTTGTCCTCTGCATCACCAAGCAGCTGTTCTTAGAGGCCGAGGAGGTATTACTGCCTTGACCTGTTAATAAGTTGATCCATGATTTCAGGGTCAGTTTAAGGCATTCATTTTGACTTGTATACAAGTGTATTGAATAAATTATTACTCAAAGATAGGTGGGTTGATCAACTGTGTGCTTTGCTAGTTTTAAATAGATAACGTGTGCTGGAAGCCTGCATTTTCTCCATAATTTCATTTGGAAAATGGATGAGAAATCACTTTCTCATTTTTCTTGAGTGTTTTACTTATGCCTTTGCTTCTTCCTTGTTTGCTTTATTCTGAGCATTTGTGTGGTCACATTTTAAAAAATCCAAAGATAAGTTAAAAAATATAGTTTTCTGAAATCTGTTGTTGGGTTTTAAAAATTACTATACATACATATGCATTAAACTCACAAAAGCAGATTACTGTAAAGCTTCTTAGTTGAAATCATGACTCTGTAACTGATTCACTAGTTGATTTCTGCAAAGTACTTCATAAAGTGCTTTGGATTTAATCCAGTTGAGTGCAGATGCACTTTGAATCCATTGAAGATACCCATAGTTCTCAAGAGACTTTTCTTGTCCCTATTTTCAGTGTGAACATAAGGAAAATCAATGTACAGTGGCACCTCACATAACAAATTTAATTTGTTCCAGAGGCATGTTTGTTATGTGAAACGTTCTTTACCTGAAGCGGATTTTCCCATAGGAAATAACAGAAACTCAGATGTTTGGTTCCACAACTCCCAAAATTTTCATATAAAAATATTAACTGGATGTAAAAATGATGACAAAACACTGGAATTGAATTCAAAACATGCATTCAATATGCATGATCCTATGAAGTCTACTTAGGCTGCAATCCTAAAGACACTCTCTTGGGAGTAAGCCCCATTTAACAAAATGGGGCTTACTTCTGGGTAGACATGGTTAGGAGGCAGCAATCAAAGACACTTTCTTCTGTAATCAAAAACACTTTCAAAGTGTCTCCCCACTTTCTCCTTCTCTGCATCCTAAGCCTCTCTCTCCCCTGCTCCCTTCTGGCTAGCCTTGAGCTGCTTCCCTTTTCTCCACTGCTGTTTTCTCCCTCTGCCCAGCAGACGCCCGGCCACAGGAGGAACAGCGCGGAAGTGTTGTTTTTACTATGGGTAGGTGCGCTAGGCGGTCCTGATGCTTTTTAAAAGGGCTGCTGGCCAGCATGTCTGCCCCAACTGCCAACGAGTGTGTTTGTTACATGAGGCACAGTTTATTATGTGAAGCAGAAGCCTAGATAAATTTTTGTTTGTTACGTGGAACATACTTTACGTGAGGTGTTTGTTATGTGAAGGTACCACTGTATTTGGAGGATCTGTTTGCTTCTCTGATATAGTACATCTTTTCTACCCTCTAAGAGTCTGATCCTGAAAGGCTTGCTCCAGCTTATTACTGTAGTACACTGTCTTAAAGGCCCGCAAAGTCAGCGCCAGCCTGCACTGGACTACTGCTGGTCGGGGGCCAGTAAGAGTCAGGTCAGATACTGTGTAATCACTGTGTGGTGAAAGGAAGGTGTTCCCGGACAGGAAGAAGGCGTGGTAGAGAGAGCATGGCAGGAAGATAGGATCAACACAGCTAAGATCTCCTGTATTCAAAGTCCTGCATCAGGTTTCCTGGTCCAACATGAGGCTACTTTATTCTTCTTCAGTTAAATAACTGGTCCAGAGTAGCTCATTATCAGGCTACCTCCCTTACCTGGCAGAAGGGGGAAAATGTCCCCTTTCCCTAAGGAGATTTTGGTAGCTGTCAGCAGCTGCTCAGCATCCATTGGAAACATTGCAAGTAGTGCCACTGGAGCCCTGGATGCCAGGCATATCTGTGCTACTGCTGCCCTGGATTACATAGTGTAGCTCAGGCTTAGGCTGTAAGTCTATTGAATTCAAGATATTTGTGCTCTTGAGCACAAATGATTTGGTTCATCCACACAGAGGGAGAAGGGGATATGAGAGATAGATAAATAGATAGATAACATTTTTTCTTCAGTGACCCCTGGCGCTGCCTGACTGCTCATGTGGTATGTGTGTGACTCCTTGCATGTACTTTCCACACTGTGTCGGCACTTCACTGAATTCTTTTACAACACAGGACTCAGATTCCTACATTTTTAGTGATTTTGATAGATCGAAGTAATCCTTGACTTAGGGCGCAATCCAGAGTAACTATGGGGAGTCCTTGCTCTGGTGTAAGAACAATTTACTCTGGATTGCAATATGAATTTCCCATAGGTTTTCACTAGGTGGTGCAGTAGCTTCGGGTACACATAATGTCTCTTACGTGCTCCTGTAGTTACTCTGGATTGTAGGGTTAAATAAATGTTTAATCCAGGCACAGGAAAAAATGTAAAGATGGAATTGCTTTGGCTACTTACAGTAGACATATAGGGTGTAACATATCTGTATGGGCTAACGATTTGCTGTTAATATAAAATAGTAGAATGCCTACGTGCTGGCTGGATTTCGGCATATTTCTTACACTTTGTCCGATACAACAAAAATAAAAGAATGAGGGCTAAGAGACTTCTTTACAAATGTATACATGGGAAGCAGATGAAGGGGATGATGGGAGCAACTGACTATAGCAGCATATCTTCAAATAATAGGACCAACACCCAATCCACTTTCTCCAGGTATTAGCATCAGACTAATTGGGACACATGCAAAGAAACCTGTCAGACAGGCTTTGTTAGAATAGTACTCATGGGGAATGGTTAGGCAGGGCTGTCTTTACCCCTTAAATTGTCAGTTGTTTCTAATCAGGCTGATAATCTTCAATTGACAAGAGGTATAGTAACACAAACTGTGCATTGAATAGACTGCATAGTTTTTGTGCTCTTTGAAAATGGTTTTCTGACAATAAACTGACAATTAAGTATTTAATGTTAAACCTTGTTTGCTCTCTTGATCATCCTGTTAATCATGCAACCAGCCTCTACTTCAGTTTTACAACAAATAGTATATAAATACTAGGCTTTCGGTGTGCTGGTGGATCTTTTGATCTACTATCACACTACTCTCAGACTTCCTAGTTGCTTCTGGTTTATAATTTTTGTCTCTGGAATTGAAACAATACTGGTAGAAAACAGTATTTTAAAGAAAAGGCATTACAGGTTGTAAAATGGCTGGGAAAATTTCAGAGCACAGAGAAATGAATTTGAATTCAAATTCAAATCCTTTGAATTTGGAGCTCTGATAAAAATCAGTATTATAGTTTTTAAAGCTTTGTACAGAGTTAGCCCTAAACATGTATAGTGATGGAACAATTGTAAATAGTGGCATTTGAAATATCTATAAATTTGAAACATTTTAATAGTTTTGCTGTCAGTCTATACTGCATTTTGTTTTATTTGCTTATAATACCAAGAGTAGCTATATTCTATGACATAGAGAATGCTTGGTTGGTTGGACAGAAGAAGCAGGCCAAAGTATGCCGTGAGATGAAAGAAGGGCCTAAAACTTTACTTAAAAGTAAGCCCCGATATGTTCAATGGGTCTTACTCCCAGGACAGTGTCTTTAGGATTGCAGTCTAACCCCCAAATCCAGAGTAACTGCGGGAGCACGTAAGAGACTTTACGTGCTCCCGTAGTTACTGCACCACCTAGTGATGTAGATGGTCTGCAGATGTGTCATGGGACTTTGGAGGAAATCATTTTAGTAGGACAGTTGGGAGATTTGAACCCCCTACCAGCAGCATGGGGTACCATTTTGTGAATGGTCAAAAAACTGAAGGTGTGCCTTGACAATTTTAGTGCCTTGTCAGTGTGCCATGAGAGGAAAAATTTGAAATTCACTGGTAATAAGGAAACAGTAGATGATAAGTGTCGGAACAAATTTGGCACCAGGTTCCAAAGGCCCTTTGGTACAAGCGCTATGAATCTTTTACCTTCTCCCAGAAACAGTATAGTGAAGACTCCATCTGCTTTGGTTATTGCTTTCTGCCCAAGGTGAACATCTGGATTGCCCTAATCAGCTTGACTTTCTGCTATACAAATAAGCTATTTTCCTTTAAGAATTCAATAGACTTAAAAGGTGTCTATTGGGTTGTTCAGGGGCCATTGTTATTAATTTTACAGTGTTGTAATTATAAACAAATTACAAGGGTGTATCCTTCCCCAATACACACAGCCACAATGTTAAAAACACTGCTACCAGCCAAGACACTTCCTAGAAAGCTTTTCTTTGCATCCGTGTTTGCATTATATCCTTCCCCCCATGCACACAAGCAGGCCTCCGTCAGTCTTGAAAGACTATGGTATCGTACTCAGTGCTGCATATGCTGCATGCGAAGCACGAAAGCCTGGGTTCTTGGATTGTTATGGAGGATAGGCTGTTACCCAAGCAGCAAATCCCCCCCTCTCCACACCACTGAATTAGTCCAATGGAAAGGCAGAGCCAATACGATTGGATCCAGCTGCGTCGCAGAGCTGGGCTAAGGACAGGAGCTCACCCTGTCTTGTGGGGCCGACCTGGGTCTCGAACCCTGGCCTGCTGGTTAACAGCTTAACCAGCTGTTAACCCTTAACCGCTTGCGCCACCCACCGCCCGTCCATGATGTTAAAACACTGCTGTTGGATGAGGTGGTCCTATATGTCTGCAATTCACACCAGTTGGCTGATCTATCACCCACAGGGTTCCAATGACAGTGGTAATGATCACATCGTAAACTAAATAACTTATTGTATTGTGGACCTTGTATAGTCTGTAATTTTCTGTGAAAGCATACAGACTGAAAGTGCTGTGTAGTCTGGAAGCTGCAACAAAAGAGTGAAGATTGGAAAAGGAAACAGATTTTATTAGTATAAATGCTTCAGTATCTAAAAAGATTTTGAGTTCATTACAGCCAGTTTCAGCTGGAGTTATACGTGGTATTTTTTCACACCTTTAAATCTAGTCTAGACAAGAACATTTAATTGCACATCACATCTCAAAATATGAGCCAAAAAAGGTAATAGAGTTGGCTTGACTTGAGCTATCTGGAACTTAGGAAAACATGAAAGAGTTTTCAAATCAAATACAGATTTTCATTTTATTTATTTATTCTTGATCATTTCATACCAGTATAAAACCAGTACACATGATTTGATTCCTTGTGTCCTAAACATATATAGTAATGTGAGTTAAAATAATCTGCTAAGAACAGACAGCTAGAAATTCAAATTTTCCGATAATGGTACTGTATAGTTGAGCATGCCTCCTTCAGCAAAACCTTGGCTAATTATAATTCTAAAATCACAACTGGTAATGTTAAATCCACAGATTCAGAACCCCACAGTTGGGTTGGATTTATTGCACTAATATTCTTAACTGTGATCCAGTTAATATATCTCAGTTACCTGTATCTAAAGTTCATTGTTCTGAAGAGGTTTTGTGTAGAAGCTTGCTGGAGTCCATGGGTTATATTTGAGTACATTATTTTCTTTTATTGGAAACGGTCAGTTATAAAATTAAATGCCTGTGTTCATTTGGAAACTTAGCATACATGTTTGCCACATGACATGAGTCAAATGTAAAATGTGAAGTGCGTGTATGGGGTGATTTTTGGATTATGGTTAAAATGTTATCTTGCTTCTTGGAAAACATTGCTCCTTGAATAACATTTATTCTGTCAGTGAGTAGGCAATCAGTCTACATCAAAAGCCCTAAAAAGTTCAGATGGAAGATATTGGTGCCTTCGGCTTAATACATGCAATATTAAATTCTGATTGTCAATAGTAATGACAACTAGATCAGGGCCATTAAACCTGAGACGTTTTCAAGTCTTCTTTTGGGGCAATCGGAACATTTTTCCATATCAACCAGTCTTTTCAAACAAAAAGTGTAGAAACATTTGCACAACAAAAACTTTAAAGTAGTTGGAAAATATCTAAGGATTCAATATAACCTTTTTAATTACTCATATGGATAGCATAGTTGAAGCTTTTCTTTCCAAGAAAAATTCATAAACTTGTAAGAGCATCCAGCACCACATGCATAAAGCCAAACCAGGGGTTAAGGCAGCTGAATATAATGTTCTTAAAGGGCCTGTATCTCCATATGGAAGGAGTTAAATGCAAGTTCTGGTTGGGGGCAGGGTGCACTGTCAAAATCGGAAAGTTTGTGAACTTTCTTCAGACTGTAATTACAAGCTTAGCGCTACTAGGTCATTTAAAAGTTAAGAGCACATTTAGCTCACAGAAATGTGATTTTATTCAGTACTGTATACTGCAGTTAATGTTAGTTCAGAGTAACATTAAATTCATTAAATAAATGTAAGATGATACAGTTTGCATATATACTTGATATCTCTTTGTGTTTCTCTAATGCAATGCTTTTCAACCTTTTTTATCTTACAACACACTAGCAAGGCACTGAAATTTTCAAGGCACACAATCAGTTGACAAGGCACAACAGGCTGAAATTGACAAGGCACAACAGGCTGTTCAAATCCCCCAATTTTCCTATTACCGGTAATTTAGAGTGCAATCCTGAGTAACTATGGGGAGTCCTTGCTCCGGTGTAAGAACAATTTGCTCTGGATTGCAATATGGATTTTCCATAGGTTTTCACTAGGTGCTGAGGTAACTATGGGTGCACGTAAAGTCTTTTACGTGCTCCCGTAGTTACTCTGGATTGTAGGGTTTATGATTTTCTCCAAATTCCAATGGCACACCTGAGATCTATGTGTGGCACACCAGTGTATGAGGGCGCACTGGTTGAAAATCACTGCTCTAATTCATAAAGGTATTCCCATGTGTAAAAAAATTATTAAACATAATAATTGCTTGTAAGTGGAAAATAGTTTGGATCTACAGTGGTACCTTGCAAGATGAATCCTCTGTAAGACGAATGCTCTGAAAGATGAACTGAAATTCCTCTGGGATTCTGTTTTGTGAGATGAATGTGCTTTGTAAGATGAATCCCCATTGTCTGGGCTCCCTCTCCTCCTGTCTGCAGTACCAGTGAACAGGCCAGCAGAGAGAGCAGCAGAAGCGTCCTCCTGCATGTTGGAGCTTCCCCACTCAGCCTCCTGCACTCTCCAGCAAGTATGTGGCCTCAATCCAGGCAGCCCAGCCCAGCCCCTGGAGCAGAGCAGCCACATTCAGATAGGATGGAAACCCCTCCTGGACCTCCCTCTGCTCTGGAATCCCCTCAATAGAAACCCCCTCCCTGCCTGGACCCCACTACAACTTCCCTTCTCTCCCCCCATCACCTTCCCTGCCTGGAGTTTTCCTTTCCTGTGAGTAAGCCCCACACTTTCCTGTGGGTAAGCCCCAGTGCATACAATTGCACTTGCTTCTGAATAGACTGCATATAATTTGCATCAGGCAGAAGCCTTTGGAGCTGCTCCTGCATCCTACATACTTTCCTGTGAGTAAACCTCAGTGCATACAATGGCACTTCTGAGTAGACAGCATAGGATTTGCATGCGGCACAAGCCTTTGGGGCTTCTCCTGCTGCAAACTTGGAAAAACTGAGACACATGCACACACAGAGGTTCCTTGTTAAAGTTGCTCAAAAAGACACCAGTGACTCTTTTTGTGAAAATTAGTCATCCTTGGCCATAAAGGGTTTTTTTTTGTTTTAATGTACAGCATATTACAATGTTCCATTACAGTAATTGAGTTCTGAATTATATTACAGTGTTTTGAATTTGATTACAGTATTTTGCACCCATAGTGTTATCTGTTTGCATGGGGCTTATGTTTCATAAGACATACGAGGAAGTTTCACTATGAAATTAAGAGCACAATCCAGAGCAAGTTCAGCCTGCTCTGCCCTAACTGACTCCTAACTATTCTGTATCCAGAGCAGAAAGTTATGCTGCATCCAGAGAGTCAGGAAGCCTGGGTTGCCCTAACTGCTCCATAGCATGCTAAGTAATTGACAAATGGGGAGGACTTGCTCCTGAGGAGACACCCCTCAGATCACACTACAGTGGTGACACGACTCTGCGCATCACCTGGTGCAGAAGTCTGTGTGTCACCCCTGGGATGCACACACCTCCCTACCTGGCTTCAGAAAGAGTACTGCGCAGGCACCATCTCTGATGCTTGCGCAGTACTTTTTTGAAGACTTTCGGCTTCAGAGGAGACTGTGCAGGTGTCAGAGTTGGTCTGAAGCCATTCCACGTCTGAGGCGTCTGAAGCCATTTGGCTGCCGCTCCGCCTCCTGAGTGAGGCCGAATGGCTGTGCAAAGGCGCAGACTTCCTCCGCTCTAAGGAAGTCTCCTCTGAAGCTGTTCGGCATGCTCAGTGTGTTTCTGCGCAGTGCACCTCAGCTGGCCATTCGGGCCAAATCTGAGGACAAGTGGCAGCTTCTGGCTGCTGCCCCGCCTTGGAGCAGGCCTGAATAGGCGCGCTGACGCCAGAGCCTGCCAAAGGACTGTCAAACTCCTCCAGCGCATCACCCCATACAGAGCATGTCACCCAATGCGGCCTGCCCAGCTGCACCAGTCTGGTGTCTCCACTGGGTGCCTGCCTTAAAAGGAGTCCCTGATGAGATGCCAGTACATTCTACAGTGAATACAAGGGGCTTCTTGGAGTTGCCTGCTGTATCCTGAGGTTTGTGGGCAGCCGTAATTTGTTCCATATCCTGAGGTTGAGAGGAAGGGGTTGCAGCTAGGCTGGCCAAGAACTCAGATTCTTGGTCAACACTGCCATTCTTACTCGGGCCTTATCATGGACCCCTATGGGTCTACTCATTACGATACCTGCTCTTGAGGTGGTATATCTCTGAGGAACTGGAAGAGGGCATTTCTGCCTTGCAAACAGGCTTTGGATACAGGGTAACTGCTCTGCCCTAGGCAATGCTAAACATGCCCTCAACATGCCTCTCCTGAGCTGTCTAGGGCAGAGCAGGTCCACCTCTCTTAGGGCACTCTATCTTGCCTTGCTCTCCCTTAAGCCTTTTCCAGAGTAACTGGGGTGGAGCATCTTGGAGTTGCTCCACCCTAGTGATAGATAGGACAACCCAGGGGCGCTTATATGGACAGATTAGTTGCTCTGGATTGTGCTGTAAGTGCCCTATGCATGTCTGCTCTGATATGTCCCATTATAGCCAAGTATGCGCCTACTCCCAAGTAAATGTGGATAGGATTGCTGCTGGGCAGCCCAGACCAAAGTTGTCCAGAGAACCAGGACTTCAGCAGAACAGAAATGGGTTCCATGGTTTCCTGAGCACTACTAAACAACCACTGGTGGCTCCTTAGGGGACTTTTTTCCTGCCCCCCATTTCATGGTCTGACACACTCTTTGAGCATTTTCAGACTTATGCCAGCTAAAGTGGAGGCTTATGGAAAAGTAAGAAAAAATATTTTTATTTACCATTTTTGGGCCATCTACATTGCCATAGGATGCAATGTAAACTGGTGTGGATTGGATTGGGGCAAGAAATGAACACTTAGGGTGAAATCCAGAGTAACTACAGGGAGTCCTTGCTCCGGAGTAAGAACAAGTTACTCGGGATTGCAATATGAATTTCCCATAGGTTTTCACTAGATGGTGCAGTAACTACGGGTGCACATGATGTCTCTTACATGCTCCTGTAGTTACTCTGGATTGTGCTCTTGGGCTGCAATTCTAATCCCCAATTAGGCTGGCCTAAGCCTGAGCATGAGTCTCTGCGGGCCTAAGGGTGTCACAAAAGTGCAGTAAGACTTCTGCCTCACTCCTGGGGGAGTGTTAGGCTAGTGCACAGACATGGGCTTGCCTCCTTACATCACTATGGGAGTGGGAAGACCAAAGAGTTGTGCCTGCCTGGGTTAGGCTTGTATCCTAACTAACTGAACTATTTGACCACTTCTAATACTAGAGAGAGTGATGAAATATTCAAAGAATTGTTTTATTTTTGTATTAAAGACTTTGGTCAATCAGAGTTCAGTGTATAATTCTGTAGTGCTAGGTTTGTTAGTTATTCTGGTTTAGGCACTTTTCTTGTTGCTTCTTGTAAATTTAATTAATATGTTTTTTGTAGCTCTGCACCAAAACCACATTAAGCATTAGAGAAGATATTTGCAGATATTTCCAGGATGAGATGAATAGCCCAGACTATAAATTCTGGAGACTGAATGAGTGAGAAACCTTTTTTAATTGTAAGCCAGAATAAAGACTATAAAAACACTAATTATTTAACTGTAGGTTTAAGAGGTAGTAAATCATTTTCTTTTTTATTTTTAAATGGCTATTGGTGTTTTTATTATGAAACATGTTTGGCATATTTTTAGAGGAATATACCGTAATTAATTTGTATATTTCTTATGAACTGTTTCTGCACTAAGCAAAGAGAGGTGTTTAAATGTATCATCAAGGTTTTAATCCCAAGTATAGATAGGTGGCAGAATGTCTAGACAAACACAGTAGGACTGATTTCTCAGATACAGGGGAGCCCCATATTTATTGACCCCATATCCACAGTTTCATTTGTCTGTGGATTGGGTTTGTGGCCTCGCTAGTGGGTTTTCTGAGCTCGTCTGAGGCCATGGCTGCAATCCTAAAGACACTTTCCTAGGAGTAAGATCCACTGACCACAGTTGGGCTTACTTTTGAGTAGACATGGTTAGGATTGTGCTCTATGTGTCACAGTCTCTTCCAGGCTCAGTATGATGATTGGAGCATCTGTCCCCCTTGTTTTTTTTAAGAAACCATAAGTGACATTTAAAATGCCTTATAAGGCATCCGGAGGTTCAGGAAAGCCCTCAGTGGCTTGGATTATTCCCTGGTATGTACATTTTGGGTTCTGGAATATAGATACCAGGAAACACCTGTACTCTAAATTTAAATTGGACTCCAGGAATGTAGACTATACCTAGCACTCTAACAGTGAAATCTCATACAGAAGTCCCATTGTGTTCAGAGGGCCACATCATCTCTCTGACACTGTGCTGGGGGTAGGAAGTAAAGAATTACTATAATTTGCATTTCAATTTGAATAAATTTACATAAATGAGTATATTAGAGACTGAACTTTCTATAAACACTTTCTAACACACAAAGTGTGGGGTGATATTCCAAACAGTTCATAAAGCACTTTCCTATACAGAGAAGAGATGTGTATAGGAGGTGGTGGCCCTCAGAATAACCTGCAGAGGTGAGGGGAGCGGTGCTCTAATTCCCTCTGGAGAATTATAGGGCTTGTTTGTGGATTGGATGGAGAGGGCTTGCCACAGGCTGTATGGATGTTTGCTGCAGGCTGCATTTGCAGTGATGTGCCCTCACAGTTTAGGTACCCCTGTGTTGCAGAAATAGAAGTTGTATAGTCACCCACGGTAGATATTCACTTACCGTATATCTTCCCAGCTTCACTGACCGTTTGCACTTTTAACAGTACCCATACTGTGGAAGTGTATTGCAAGGAAAGCAAAGAATCAACAAGATATGGAGCAGCATGTGGAGTGGGATTGCTGGGTTTTATTATTCTCAAATGAAGCCTTACTTGTTTGAAAGTTCTTTTAAAACCTGACACTGTTAAGGATCAGAAGAGCAGGCTGTTTAAATGCATAATTGTAAAAGAGTGAGAGCAGACAAAGAAACAATAACGGTATTTTTTAAAGTACCAATAGTTTTCTTCCTCTACTGAATACTTCTATCTCACATTCAATTGACGTTTCAAGATTACTGCCTGAAAATCTCTGCGGGTTGACTGGTTCCGAATGTTTTCAGACAAGAACATTAGCCTTTAAATCAGTACATAAGCTGCCTTTTAAAAATAAGTGAATGTGCTTGTGAAATAGCGTATTGGACGTCCAAAATAGGCTCTTGTCTTCTAGAGACACATCTAATTCAGAAGAGGCATCAACATAATTGTCACGATTTTCATTTTAAAAAGAAGGCAAGAAATCTTGGCAAAAGTATAAAACATTTCTGTTTCTTGCCTGGCTTGTGGCCTAGTGCTAAATATTTGCTTCATGGAGTCCTCACCAGAAACAGGAAACTGAATAAAAACTAAAATGTATTCAGATTGTCTGTCATGCAGAGGAGACACCCTGTCAATTGCACACAATATGGGTATATGTTGAATAGTATATTTGTTGGAAACAGAAGAGAAGAGAAGAGCTAAAAATGGGCCAGGCACCTTAGTCTTAACCTTTCTATAACTGTTTTCTTGTACTGAGGACAAATTGGTTTTTGTTTTGTTTTGCAAAGCACCATTATTTTTAATCTTACAGCCATTGTATCAGAGGCTGTTGAAAGGCATCTGAATTAAACCTCAAATACTGCACATACTCTATGGCTTAAGTTATAAGCTATAACTTATAGCTGAGCTATAACTTACAGGTGAGGTTCATTAAATTTAATTCCACTGATCCTATTGACACTGCTGAACTAGCAAGTTTTTTTCTAGTTTTAAATATTAGCACTCGGGCAAAACAAGAACATCCCTTAGTATTAGTAGGAAATCTATGGAGAAGTACGAAAGCTTGCTTTTTTGTTCAGCAGACCATTCCCACAGAATCTAATTTGGTGCAATATTCAAAGCATTTGTGAATGCTATCCTAGAATCTCATAGTGATGTCTTTTTTAAAATGTGGTTTTAAAATAACATTTATTGAGGGTTAGCGTAATCCAATTTAAATTATTTAAAGGATTATAGCTTAAAAATAGTTTGGAGATCATATCAGTCATCCCAGTTAGTTGTGTAATTCATGTTTATAGCATGCTTATGTAACACTATAATTATGTAATTCATTATTATTCCTTCATTAATTTTCTGGGTCCAGTCCAAGCCCTTAAAAGCCTGGATCCCAAATCTACATCTGGGCCAGCCAAAGTCCTCCAAAGCCACTCATACCATCCTCTTCCTCTGAATTATAATTTTCACATTTCTTTTATTTTTCAACACTACCCCTCTCAAATATCCAAAGTTCTCCTACTCCGGTGACTTTGGCGTCTTCTTGGTAGGCAGGCCTGTCCATGTAATCAACTGATGTGGTCTCATCAGATTAGAGGCATAGCTGGATCTACTTGCATCCAAGACTATGCTTTAAGATACTGCAGTTACCTGGAAATAATTATGTTGATGCAGTGATGCCACCACATTTACTTCTAGCTCACTTGGATCTATATAGCTATGCACATTGATAGTACTGTTGAATATAGTTTCTGGACTGAAACGGCCTTAAATGTCCTAATCGATGACCTATGACATAAAATAAGTTGCAGGAGTGGGGCAAATTATACTACTGACCATGGTATTCTTCTGTATTTCTGTTCAGGGATGGGTTTGGAAGGCTTAGGGTGCAATCCAGAGTAACTATGGGGAGTCCTTGCTCTGGTGTAAGAACAATTTGCTGTGGATTGCAATATGAATTTCCCATAGGTTTTCACTAGGTGGTGCAGTAACTACGGGTGCATGTAATCAGTGATGGGATTCAAAGAAATTAACAACCGGTTCTCTGCCCATCTGGCAGCCACTTTTAAATGGCTATTTTTAAACTTTATATGTCCTATCTCTCTTTAACAACCGGTTCTATAGGGTAGGAGTGAACCTGCTGGAGCCCACCACTGCATGCTCATTTTACGTGCTCCTGTAGTTACTCTGGATTGTAGGGCTAGGCTTCAATCCTAATGACACTTTCCTGGGAGTAAAAACCATTGGACACAATGGGGCTTACTTTGGAGTAGACATAGGATTGTACGCTTAATGTGGTGATTGTTTCAGGTCTACTGAGGGAGAGAATGAGATGGTATTTTTAGGAGACTATCCCCCAGGAGACCAGAGCCTGACACCCTATAATCGTAGGATGTCGTAGGTTCCTTTTGTTTCCTATGCTGTTCAATATTTCCACTGGAGGAGATTCATTGGGCTGAGTGAATAGATGGCATCCAGCTTGTATCTCACAAACAGCAAAATCCTACTGCTGCATCTATGGGAGGAAGTGGGGATGATCTTCTTGGGATAAGTGAACTTTTTCACATATCCCAGGGAAAGCCTCCACCAATGCTAAGGGACACCTTAGATCTATGCCTGCTGTTAAGGAGGTGTAAGTCCAAAACATTTAACAGCAGAGGTAATGGAAATGGATGAGATTAGGACAGTGCTGCCGATACTCCTCTGAGTTCACCTCTCGCTAGAGCAGTTGATTCCAAACTGGTGGGATGTAGCCTGCCATCCTGAGAAGTGCTACCAGTGTCTCTTTGGGGGTGGTGGCAGACAGCAATGTGATCCCCAAGATTGCGCTGCTGCCTGGGACGTGAGGGAGGTTTCTACTTACCTACAGTCAGCGCTGCTGTTCTGGCGGTCTGGGGAGAATAGGGAGCCTTTTGCAGGGCTCCCTGTGTGTGCAAAAGTGTTCAAAAAGAGGGGAAAAAGACATTTCCAGTGATTGTGATGAAACTAAACGTGCAAAAAAAATTTTTTTTACACTTTTGCAGGGACAGGGAGACCTATGGAGGGCTCTCTACATTCTCAAGGCCACCCAGGATTGCAGTAGAAAATCTCCCTCCTGTTCCCTGAAGCAGCATCAGTAGCATGCTTTCTTTGCTGCTATTGCCCCTCCCTGCAACAACTTGCAGTGATTCCAACTTCTTTGTAGGATTTTGAGAAACACTTTTCTAGGGAGATCTAGACATGCAGCTACATCTAGATATGCCATTTTGAAAATGATTATGTTTGTTTATCATGGTATCTAGTTTAGATCTTTATTAAGTCTTTGCATAGTTCCTAATTTATTGCTTATATACGGTACTTTGAAAAGGTCTCGAAACTGGCATAGTTCAGAGATGAGTAATACCTCATAAAGTTAACTATATATAGTTAGAAGCCTAAGGCATTGTTTCTAGTGGTTTAATGTAGGAACACATTTATTGTTTTCTGTAAGCTTTGAATAAGTCATTTTAATTTGAAAGTTCTTGTCTACGAATGACCTCTTGCAGTGAACAAGTTGCCCAGCATTGCTGTAGCTTCTTTAACAGACAAGCTTCTGAAAAACAATATTGTTTTTTAAACAGAGGACGAAATGGGAGGATGTAGGTTCCTGCATGGAGTCTGTACACATTGTGCATATAGATGGAGAATGAGGAAGGAAAGGAAAGCTGAAATCAAGATAGTTGGTTTCCTTTCTACTTGAGAGATGTAGCAGACATGCCATTTCCAACCCTGTTTTTTGTATTGTAAAATTTTCGTGTCTCTAAGGAAATAACCAATGCTCAAAATGGAAGAGGACCAGAACTTGGTAATACTGGGCTCTACCTTCCTCAGATGTGAATAATTTTGCCAACATTACATGTGTAACTTAGGCTGCAATCCCAACATGCATTTAGGCTGCCCAAACCTTGGCACAAGTCCCATGCTGATCTGGGAGTGTCACAAAAGTGCCATGAGACACTTCTGTGCCACTCCTGGGGGAGGGTTTGGCCAGTGCACAGACATGTGCTTGCCTCCCTATATCACCACAGGAACAGGATGAGCGATGAGTTGTGCATTCTAACCCTACAATCCAGAGTAACTATGAGAGCACGTAAGAGACATTACATGCACCCGTAGTTACGTCACCACCTAGTGAAAACCTATGGGAAATTCATATTGCAATCCAGAGTAAATTTTTCTTACACCGGAGCAAGGACTTCCCGTAGTTATTCTGGATTGTGCCCCATGTTAGAATTGTACTCATAGAACATGCATTATAGTATTTTGCAACTTTTGTAAAAAATTAAACCACAATTAACTTAAAATGATAATTAGTTATACTTGGCTTCTTAAAGGAGTGTTTCATTCCAATTAATTGCGAAAAAATAAAACTACATGATAATTTGGAACTTTCCGTTGGATTGTTTCACAGACTTACTGCCAAGAACATGTTATGTTATGTGTTAAAGAATTCTTGAAGATTTGGCATGCTTTTGACATTTCTGTTTCTGAAAGTTGTTCTGAATTACAAAATAAATCAACTTTGGGGTTTCAAAAAAAATTCATTTTGGTTCTGAGTGTACATGGTATATTTTCATATTTTCTTCTTAGTGTACATGGTATATTTTCATAATTTTCTGTGTAATAGAAAACATTAAACTGTGATGTAATTTTTTCACATTTGGAAAAAATCACTTTTTAGGAACTGTAATTCCAACTTTTAAATTTCTGTTAAAAGAAATGATGATGTAAATTTAAATGTTGCCTATAACTACTGCGTTAAATCTGAAGAACACAAGCAGAATTTAGCACATAAAAGATGATTTTCCTACAGTATTCTTTGCATGGTATGTCCCAAAAATGTGCTGTTATGGATAAGGAATCTTCCAGAACCAAGTTGCTTCCACAGCAAACACAGTAATATATTTGGGGGTAGTTTCACCAATTCTGCTGCAGTTCTAATTTGGATTTTTTTGATGGGGAAAAAGTAAGACTCCCAACATGGGATTAAACTAGTTTTTTAAAAAAATTGTCCTTTCCAGTTTGATTCTCAGTGGTGATGAGAGTGGAGAGGGAAGGAAATACGGTATAATGGTTGCAATCCTGAAAGTCTTTTGAGAAAGGATAGAATGGACATTTCTCTTCTCTAAGCTCTTAGTGTGCCACCCAGTGTCAGGGATTGCAAGTAGATTTGTCAGCACTGAAATGTTGTCCTCAATCTTTCCACAATAGGAAATGAGAGTTGTAAATACACACACACACACACACACACACACACACACACACACATATAAAGAGCTGCACTTGTGAAGTGTGAACATCATAGGCTGTCCACTATTCCCTGCTTCTAGTGACTAATCAAGACTCTTGACTGAATGATGAATAATCAAGACTCTTCCTTGGTCCAAAGCCCTCTCCTGGGTTCTGGGTTTTTATCAGCTGAATAATCAGACTCTTCCTTGGTCCAAAGCCCTCTCCTGGGTTCTGGTTTTTTATCAGCTTTAACTGTGACATAATTAGAATTCCTTGCCCTCCACGATTTGCCAGAAGCCTCATTGAAATCTGCGTCAAACTTCAAGGGACTACTGAAACTTCAGATTTTAGCATGGTCTTCACGAATGTCACAGATTACTTTCATATTGAAGAAAATAAATATAAAAGAACTACATTATAAAAAGAATAGCTTCAGTCAGTCGCCAGTGTTGACAGTGCTAGGCAAAATGCTGGGAAATGGATATGGGAGCAGGGCAAAAATCAAGAGGCTAGTTGATCTCAATTTTTGCATTATGATTTCTGACATAGCTTGAAAGGAAAGAATGCTATGATACCCCCAAATCCAGAGTAACTACGGGAGCACGTAATAGACTTTACGTGCACCCGTAGTTACTGCACCATCTAGTGGAAACCTATAGGAAATTAATATTGGAATCCAGAGTAAGTTGTTCTTACACCAGAGCAAGGACTCCCCATAGTTATTCTGGATTTTGCCCATAGTCATTAAAACTAACTGGTGTTGGTAAATCAAACATCTGTTTTTGGACTCAAATCATCCTTCCGGTTGCATGTGTTCATCTATCAAATTCTGGAATAACTGAAGCCAAAATCTGCTAATTCTCTTGTTTAAAATTAACAATCCTGGATCAGGTAAGCGTTTCTAAATGAAAGAAAGAATATCAGGCATTTTTATTGTTCATTTCAAGCTTCCTCTGCTCTATCAGTTAGCTAGCAAGTGTACAGAGGTGTTCATTTCACACATGGTGAAAATGTGTGATGTTTCAGGAATACTATGCATATTTGTACATGTGCCTTTACTTTGTGTAAGCATACATGGGTTTTAAAATATTTGTTTTATTTGACAAAATGAGTTCTTATAATGGGCTAGTTTTCAACTGTTTCTGTAAAAAAAAACTCCTGGTTTATTAATTTTGGAAAAATGACAGAATGTAATTCCAAGGTGTTATAGATATTGTGCACTCATGTTGTTGCTCCTATGTATTGTGTTTCAGATCTTTCAGATGTTCAATCTACTGACTTGTAAATGCACATTTGAAAACTTAAAGAAAGCTTGGCAGCTGTGCTATAACAGTGAATTAGATGCACAAACTTAGGGTGCAGTCATAACCAAAGAAGGCACAACTCACTGGTCCCCATTCCAGTGGTGATGTAGGAAGGAAAGCACATGTCTGTGAACTCACCTGACACTCCCCAAGGAGTGGTGCAAAAATGTTTTACAGCACTTTTATGACACCCCAGGCTAGCGAAAGACGGGCTGAGGCTTATACCTACCTAACTGGGGCTTAGGATTGCAGCCTTAAAGACTTAATATAGGCTGCCATCCTATATATACTTACCTGAACTCCATGGAAATCCACTGAACTCATTGGATCTTTCAAGTAGATGTATGTAGGCTTTTAATGTAGCAAAAAAGCCAAATACAATCTCTTTAATTTGTGCAGGCAATAGATGTACCTTACAATCCAGAGTACCTACAGGAGCACATAAGAGACTTTACGAGCACACGTAGTTACTGCACCACCTAGTAACCGTAGTTAGTAGGAAATTCACATTGCAATCCAGAGTAAGTTGTTCTTACACCGGAGCAAGGACTCCCCATAGTTATTCTGGATTGCGCCCATAGGCTTCAATCATAACCCTCAGTTAGGTTGGCATCAGCCCCAGCACAAGTCCTATCACAAAAGTGCAGGCATTTCTGTGCCACTCCTGGGGAAGGATTAGGCCTGTGCACAGACATAGAATCATAGAATCCTAGAGTTGAAAGGGACCTAGTAGGTCATCTAGTCCAACCCCCTGCCTGCAGCAGGAAATCCTCCTAGATCATCCCCGACAGGTACTTGTCAAGCCTATGCTTGAAGACCCCCAGTGAGGGAGCGTCCACCACCTCCCTTGGCAGTCTGTTCCTCTGCCAAACCGCCCGAACCGTAAGGAGTTTTTTTCAGACATTTACTTGCTTCCTTATATCACCACAAATGTGGGAAAACCAATGAGTTGTGCCGGCCTAGGTAACCCATTGACAAATAGACATCCATAGAGAATAGAAGCTTCATTGCAGGGCTTGAGGTTTTTCCTGGGGAAAGGTCCCCTTCTCCTGAGGGGACCTCTGGCAGTCTCGGTGGTGCTGCTGGATGCAGCAGTAGCCCTTTTGATGCCACTGCACCTGGTGGAGGTGCCTGCTTTAGGATTGGGCTGTCAGTTTCTTAAATGAGCTGCAGGGACACCTAACCAAAACTTAAAAGACTTATTTGTCTTATTGTACTGCAAACTGATATCTGTTTTGTGGGTGAAGGAATCAGCAACCAGCACTACTTCAAGTCCTTATATATGTTCTGCTTTCTTAACCATTAAATCAACAATTAAATCAGCAGACAACAATACAGTGTACTGTACTCCCCTCCACCCCTGCCTGCTTATATTTACAGTTTGCAAGAATTCTGAAGAGCACACCTACTTTTGGGTGTGAATCAACAAGTTTGAATTTGTTTTTAATAGACTACCTTTTATAACAAAATGGAATACCTCCCATATTATTGGTATTATGGTGACTTTTAATTCATGAATCAGATTTCAAGTAACTAGAAAATCAGTTTATCCTCAAAATGCTTTTCCTGTGCTGTTGGTATTGAATTTCCTTTCATGTAATCTTTCCTTTCACACTTCTGATATTTTTGGAAACATTGAGAGCCCAGTCCTATCTTTCCCCCCTCCTATTGCAGCCGTGCCAAAAAGGAGTGTGCTGTATTTCAGTGGGAAGAGGGGGTGTGAATGTGTAATGTAGGCTGTACAGACTCAGTGGAGAATGAAACTTTGGGCGCAATCCAGAGTAACTACATGGAGTCCTTGCTCCGGTGTAAGAACAACTTGCTCTAGATTGCAATAGGAATTTCCCATAGGTTTTCATTAGGTAGTGTAGTTACTATGGGTGCATGTAATGCTTCTTAACGTGCTCCCGTAGTTACTCTGGATTGTAGGGTTTAATGAATAAATATTTTACAGTTCTTCACTCTGTCTTACAAATGCTGTTTCTTTTTCTTCCACTGTTTCATCCTGTGCGTCTAAGTTATGAAAATTGCTCTTGTTATTTTTTTTGTACAGTTAAAAATAACATATATTCCTCCCTTTTTCTTCGGTTCTGTTGATTTTACTTTTTCAGATGTAACGCTAAACTCAGATTTTTTATCCTTAGAAATCTAGAAATTGACCTTAACAGTAATGTCTACTTTGATCATGTTAGAAATAAATCAGATAGCCTGGCCATGTGCCAAGAATTTAGAAAATGACATAAACCCTATGGGATCACTGTGAGAGACTTTAAGAAGACAAAAGACTTTGGTTTCCAAGAAAGCAATAAAATTCCATTGGACATGGAATTTTCCAATTGGATATGGGAGAAATTCCTGTATAAATTGAAAGTAATTTTTTATAAACGTGTTGCTGTAATGAAAGTTTATAGAATCTAGGGAAATAAAGTTCTAAAATGTAAAATCAGTGTTTGGTTTTAGATATTCATAGTTAATGCAGCTGAAAAGATTTATGCCCAAGGTGTAAAACATACGGTAAGTGCTGTGGGCTGGATGTGACCCCCAGAAGCTCTTTCTCCAGTCTGTGTGATAATTGGGCTTTCCCAGTGTCAACTTTTTAGCAGTGCTGCCATCTGTTGAGGCTCTGAAAAGAAGAAGGAAAATATACTACAGTGAAAGGGGTAGACCGAGAAGGGTGAGAAAGGGATTTCTCACATTTCTGTTAGGGTCAAAAACAGTAGGAGGAAATTCCTCAGGCCTTGGTGTATAGTCAATATTGATACAGTGTATGGTTTCCTCTTAACCTTTTTCTAGATGTGAATTGTTGCAGTTTTCCTTTGCATTTTAATGCATAGAACAAAATATGTAGAAATAGGAAGTACTATTAAACCTTTTACAAAGCAATTGAAAGCCACACGGTTTTTGTTTTTTGTTGGTGACTGCTGTTGACTATTAATTAATATGCAATATACTGTTAGAATTGAGAATATTTATTATCAGTTTATGATTTCAAGAGAAGAGATTTCCATATTATAGCAAGGAAAAGCTGGAAACCATTCTTGGTTTTGCAAACTATAATTCTGACAAAGGCTGCAGTCCTGATTTTAGGCCGGAAAAATGGCCAAGCTAAGCTGGCCTAAGTAGGTCATATCCTGAGCTGAGATGTTAGGCCAAATCCACAGGGCTGAAGGCCTCTGGCTATGCCAACTGCTGCTGAAGAGGCAGTAGTACAAGGGCAGAAACTCACTGGGCTGATGTAGTGCCATATTCTGAGGTTGAGAGGCAGGGGTTGCAGTTAGGCAGGACAAGGACTCAATTTTTTTTCCAACATTTCCATTTTTACTCTTGCTTATCATAGACCCCTATAGTTCTACTCAGATTTATTCCTGCTCCTGGGCTGGTCTAACTTTGAGGAGCTGGAAGAGGGCATTTCTGCTTTTGGGCAGAAGAGGGCATTTCTGCCATTTCTGGAAACAGGCTGTGGATACAGCCTAACAGCACTCTCCTAGATCATGCTGAACATGACCTCAACATGTCTCTCCTAAACTGCCTAAGCTGGCACAGCTATGCCAGCCCAGGTCCATCTGTCTTGAGCCAGCCTATGTTGACTTACGCCGGTCCAAGCTTTTCTGGTGTAACTGGGCTGCCCCATCTTGGAACTGGGCCAGCTCAGTGATAGATAGGCTAGCCCAAATACACTTCAGGATTGCAACCTAATACTGCTTAGTGGTAACACAGTAGCTAGGTCCAGTTTGGTCATCATAACAAACTATGATTACAGCAAACAGTGTGAAAGAAGGAGAGGGTGAGAAATGTAATCTAGTATGTTTCTGTTTTGAGATTGTGGTTTAGAGATCAGGATCTGTGATGACTGAGATAAGCAATAGTAATGTACTGTTACTATGGACCTTGTAACAGCTGTTTTGGTCTTATATTGTGTGTGACATTAATCCTTAACGGTAAATGTTAACCCTGCTAGCTGGGCAAGAGGCGCTCTTTCAAGTGGGTGTTCCTCCTTTATTTAGCAGGGGGAGAGTAACTAGCCCTACATACCCCAGCAATATCTATTCTAGTGGCTTCTGCTGGTGTTCATTTTGCATTTTAGATTGTTAGCCCTTTTGGGACAGGGACCCATTAGCTATAAATTAGCGATTAATTGTTTTCATTTTCTTTGTAAACCGTTTTGTGAACTTTTTAGTTGAAAAGCAGTATATAAATACTGTAGATAGATAAAACAAGGAATCAGAAAAGGTTAGAATATCCTGTACAAAATGTCATCAAACAAGGCACTTCCTAGTCAATTAATAAATTTCATCAAATAGCAGTTTTTAAAGTATAGATGTGGTGAGTGAGCTTGTCATCTGCATTTGATAATACTGTGCTGATGAACATGACAGTATGTCCCCTAAGGAAATGCTTTTATTGGCTTTGATCAAGGGAGAATAGAAACATGGTTTTGCATCAACACTAAGGTGCATTGATTGGCTCGCTAGCAAAAGGTTTAGCGCATAGTGTACAAGGGGAAAACTTCGAACGTGTGCTCTGCTGTGTTTTATGATGAGTCTCATAGTGCTTGAAGTTCGTTTCTTCTTCTAGATTGTAAGGGAACCTCAGTGGGCAAGTGCATGTTTATGCACTGGCCTGTCTCCCCAGAGCAGAGCAGAAGTGCCTTATAGCATGTTTATGACACCCCCAGACCAACATGGGACTTGTGCTGAGGCTTATGCTGGCCTAATCGGGGGTTAGGATTGCAGCCTTATACCTTATTCTCCTCCAGGAGCTCATTTCTGCTTCAAAACTATCTAACTTTGCCTATGATTCAACATTATGATGCTCTCATACTCTCATTACCGTTTACTGAATAGCTATGATAATTAGGATGAGTTAGAATACAGATTGGGCATCTGAGATTCTTGGGGCTGGAATTGCTTCTATGAGTTACTTGCTAAGGCTGCTCTAGGCAAGAACAAATTTTTGTACTTTAATAGTCCCATAATAGTTGAATCTGATTCGCATCGAATCCAATGCTCACCCTATAGCTATAATCAAAATACCAAATTTTCTCAAATCTAACTATCGAATCTAATGTGCACGCTGATTTTGGAGATTGAATTTGACTGAGAAGGTGAGCGTTAGATCTGAGTAAATACAGTATTTAACATTTATGTAACATTAATAGCTCTATAATTATATTGGGGTAGCACAAAGAATGAGAAAGCAACTAATACATTTGTAGTTTTTTACCACCATCTTGGACTTTTTCTGAATACATAGCACACTAGATAAATAAAAAGAGTTGTTCTGTGAATCAAAAATAAACAATGAAATCAAGAGAAGCTGGAATCAAAGGCACTTAGCATTTGGTAGCCATGCTAGTGGGGGTTTAATGGCCTTCATAAGCTCCACTTACTGTACTAAGACTTCTGTCAGGAGGAGACAGTTTAAAAATTGGACTCAGAGTTTCAAGATAATGAGTTCAGATTTACAGAGCCAAATTAGTTTCAGGCTTCTTGTCTTAACTCAATCCAGATGGATGAGATTATAATATGAAGTATGAGTTGAAAAATAGAAATAGTTTGAGTATGATGTTTTCCAAGAATGTGCTGTTTTTGATTGATCTCTTGGTTGTTCAAGGACTAATTTGCATGGCATTTTAATAGTTGAAAAATTTCACCTTTCTTTTTGCAATTTGCAATTAGAATTGGCAATAGAAAAGGAAACACAATTTTACAGTAATTTGAAGTAGTAATTTATTCTGGAGTCATTGTCTATAACTATAAAATTGACTCCCTTACCTACACCCAAAACTGGTGGACCTAGAAGCATGAAATTTGGGGAGGGTGTTCCTTCTGTGATGGAGGCACCCACCAAGAACTGGTTTTTGGAAATTCTAACTGGAAGGGGGTGAAAAGGGATGCAACACGTTTTCCTCCATATACTTTACATTGAAGAATCCCTGACACTCTGCCCCAACCCCTGGACCTAGAAGCATGAAATTTGGGGAGGGTGTTCCTTCTGTGATGGAGGCACCCACCAAGAACTGGTTTTTTGGAAATTCTAACTGGAAGGGGGTGAAAAGGGATGCAACACGTTTTCCTCCATATACTTTACAATGAAGAATCCCTGACACTCTGCCCCAACCCCTGGACCTAGAAGCATGAAATCTGGAGAGCGTATTCCTTCCGTGACATATTCCTTCTACCCACCAAGAACTGATCTCTAGAAATTTAGCTTCTAAGGGGCTGAAAAGGGGTGCAATGCATTTTGACCTAATATTCAAGACTGATCAATACCCAGCCCCAAATCCTTCACTTGCCCAGTAGGAGGCGTGTCCACTGACGCAAATATCCAAGGTGGCTTACATAGCTTTTTTCCTTTTTGTCTTCACAACAACCCGTAGAACTTAGAACTCTTCTTTTTTAAATGTAATCCTTCAGGGAGTGGTGATCACATCTGGCATCAGGTGTGACCCAGCTTCCAGCAAGAGGAGTTTCAGGTTGGCCAATCTGTGAACTGCTACACCTCTTGGCTCTGTACTCTTTATCAGCTTTCATTCTCTCATCCAAAATTACCGTATCCACGACTTTCCGGCTGAGCAGTCTTATGGCAGCCCTTCATTCATCCACCAGACCATGCCTGCTGCCTATATTTATAGGATTCCCTTATACACACAGTTTTCATATCTGTGGGTGCCCCTTAGAAACTCCCACAGATTTTGGGTGATACATATCTGTAATTTGAAGAGACACATTTGTTTTCAGATTGCATCTTGTCAAAGTGTGGGCACCACACAACAAGAAAATTTAGGCCTGAACATGCCAGGACATACCTAATCAGCCAGAGCAGAAGCACCTGCTGGTGAGCAGCAGATGAAGTCCTGAATCATTCTCAGGTGACCAATGGCAGGATGCCAAATTAGTCATAAGTCTATGAGTCTTCTAATCAGTGATTGGCTGAAAAGACCTGGTTGAACCATAAAAAAGAAGCAGGGTACAGTGTGCTTGTTGGGTGCATCTCCTGTGCGCAGTGGGAGCTTATGTCAGATGATGTTATGTTTTTGACTATGTATATATGGATATCTTCTTTCTGTTGCTGAATTTTCTGTGTATATTTTTACTACAACTTCAATATACCTAAATATCTTGAACTGTGCTGTATTTTTGCCTTCACTGGTCCACTTGCTTCTGCTAACCAGTAACCCCACCTGGACTGAAGGTCACGCCAACCAGGGGGGCCACAAGCTCTGCTCAGTACATCTTGAGGTAGTTGTTCATGCTCTGTTAATCAAGAAGCACTGTTAATTTGTATAGAATGTTATATATTTCTTTACATAGTACACATACATTTAATTATTATGATATTCTAGATATGAAATGCATTATGGTTAAGTATGGTAGAAGTATGACATATGTTTTATGCTAGTATTTTTCCATACAATGGTTTTTGAATCTTTGTAAAGATTCTGAATTTCTAAGATAATCACAATGGTATGTTAATAGTGGTGTTCCCTGTAAACTATGCATCTGCACAGCTTAAGGCTCAGATTTGCCTAAAGTTTGGTGATGTTGTGTGAGGTCATCACAGGGTATCCCGAGATGCCATCACGTATCCATGGAATGGACCTGTGCGGTGGTGCAAGCTCCTTTCAAGGGAACACTGGTTAATACAGTGATTTTTCAATCTTTTTCATCTCATGGCACACTAAAAAGGCACTGAAGTTTTCAAGGCACACCATCAATTGTTTTTACCGTTGACAAGGCATACCAGGCTGTTCAAATCCCCCAATTTTCCTATTAATTAATGTCAATCTCCAAATTCCCATGGTACACTGGTTGAAAATCACTGGGTTAATGGGTGTCTTAGAACACAATCCTAACTATCCCCCAAATCCATAGTAACTATGGGAGCATGTAAGAGACTTTACGTGCAACCATAGTTACTGCACCACCTAGCGAAAACCTATGGGAAATTCATATTGGAATCAAGAGCAAATTGTTCTTACACCAGAGCAAGGACTCTCCATATTTACTCTGGATTTTGCCCTCTGTCTCCTCAGAAATAAACCCTATTGTGTTCAATGGGTCATACGCCCAAGAAAGTGTGTTTAGGATTTGTGTAAATATCCATGTGTTGTTTGTGTAACTGTCTATGATGTTATAGTGGTAAAGGAATTGACCTGGAAGTTCCAGATTTGAATTCCTCCCAGAATTACCATTCTGGGTGACCTTGGGCCAGTCATTCTCAGTTTCACCTACCTTACAGGACCCACAGGACAGAAAGAAGGGAGGAACTAAAGATTAGTAAGCTGCCTTGGGCACTTGTATTGGCATGGGAAAGGCAGGGTATGAAACTCATAAATAAATAAGTATCCCCTAATGGCTTTTCTATGAAAATGTTTCATGTGTTGGGGCAGATATTTCTATCAAAATGCAGAATTTGTATCTTGTGTGAGACCCATGATTGAGAATAGCTTTGGTAAATTAACACAGCACATTCCACGGTTTCTATTTTCATTGTATCCATTACAAATGCTTTCTTGACCTTCGTGTATTTTAGCAAATTTAATACTGTTCTAAGCTTTTAAAAATGATTTTTCAGTATGACTGTGTAATCCCAACAAGCAGATCTGTTTTCCTTAAAATTCTCAGTCCTTCATCTCCAAGACATTTTATCCTTTATATGCCTATAATATTCCTAAATTTGCTAAGACCCTCCTGTTCAAACAGCCACATTTTAGACTACAAAATGTGTTGATAACCCAGAAATGTCATAAATCAAATAGAGATGGGGATTAAATACTAATAGATATAGGATAATGAGTTATATGTGCCTGTGATTGTTTTATGGAAGCTTTTATTTAAGAACTATCTGAAGTACCCATTCTTCAAAAGGCGTAAAAAGTGCTTACTTTCTACTCTGCTGAGAGTGTAACATATAAGATGTAAAGAATTGTGTTAACTATGTGGCTCATGCTTCTTGGAACACTATCTTTGCAGTTTTACCCTACACTTACTTTATTTATTAACCTTCAAACATGCTATCTAAAATTGCTGGTGAGAGAAGCAATCCTGCCATACATTGATGCCAGTCTCTTTTAAGGGTTATGATGAGAATTATTAATAGTCATTATGAAGCATACTTGGAGTGTGAATTGCAGTCATTTTGAATGCAGTCTTTTCAAATGACCAGATGATAAGAAAGCATGAAATAAATACAACTTTGCTTTCTGCTCATCCTTTGAGCATTATAGTCTTGATGACTTAGCACCTGAGGACCTTGATGCTATTAGAACCTTTGGGTGGACTATGAGATGCTATTAGAACATTCAGATTATGTAACAACATTACTGGTTCACCAGCCTTTAAAGTAAGATGGTGCACTGGCTTTCCAGTGGAATTTAATATGCTGAAGGTATTTTACTGTCTGATTTGTGTTTATTACTATATCAAGGTTTTGCCACCTTCTATGAAGAATGCTTCTACATATGTCACATGATGTAGTTTTTATGAATGATCCATAAGCAGTACCAGAGCAGAGGGGATGGTGGTCAGAGTTGTAGGTCCTACACGGCTCCAAAACTTGTTATGTAAGCTGCCTCTCCTCATCGCTGTCAGGCCTATTCAGAGGAGCAAAAGTAACAAAGAGGTGTGCTTTTGCTCTTGGACAGGCTCCAAGAATGAGGTAGCGGGGCAGCTTACACAGTAAGTTTTGG
Source organism: Cryptoblepharus egeriae (assembly GCA_030015325.1). Classification (NCBI taxonomy): domain Eukaryota; kingdom Metazoa; phylum Chordata; class Lepidosauria; order Squamata; family Scincidae; genus Cryptoblepharus; species Cryptoblepharus egeriae. The sequence continues at coordinate 178,920,177 of JAREYC010000001.1, read as the reverse complement.
AGCTGTGTGGGACTTACACACAATGTGGGACTTAACAGCTTCACCCCAGCTCAGCTATTGTTTATAAGCAAGAATTATGCCAAACTTCACATTTCTTTGGTTTACTGGAAACAGGAGATAATTTGATGAGCAAATGAGACTAGGCAATGTGAACACTGCATGGGCAGTTTTTCAGCTTTCTATGTAAAACACAATCTGCAGTTTTATTAGGGATGCCTAAGCAATAACCATGCCAAATTTCAGCTGTTTAGCATAACAGGAAAGATGAGAACCACGGATGAATCAGTGCTTTCACTTTTATGTGGAGATAGTAGGAAGGAGTTGACTGAATGTTGGAAGTACATAAAATCACCACTATTCCTTGAGCTTCACACCCAAATTTCTAAAAAAATAAGATTTTTCTTCTAATTAGCAATGAAGTGACTATGTTCATGGATGCCAACATATTATTCAAGCTGTTGAACAAAGGTCTAAAATAATATCTAATGGAGGCATATCCTTTTTTGAAGCTTGCTCATAAAAACCTTTGATAAATTATAAAGCAAAATACTGAATAAGAAAAAGAGTAGGTGTATTGAATGTGATTGATTCGAGAAAGAGAAATCTCATTTTAACTCATGTTTATTCAGGAAAGGTTTGTTGTCATTGTTCATTTTTTGTTTTAATTGGATTGTTGGACTTTATTAAGGAGAAATGGTTGCTTTAGCAGTACTTTGAAAACCTCTACCAGCTGTGGAAGATAAGAGAGAAACTGATCAATTTACTTTATCAAAACGTCAAAAACTGCTTGGATTTCACCATCAATGCCACTGCCACCACTGCCACCACCATCTTTATTGCTTTTAACTGAACACTTTTGCAATAGGCATTTCTTTTTAGATTGTAGGCTTTGGGGGACAAGGAATTTATTTATTTGATTTTCTCTGTGAACAATTTCATGAACTTTTTTTTCTTAAAAAACGATATGTAGAAATGCTTCCAGCCCAATCCTGTCATATTTCCTGTTGATACAGCTGCCAAAAACTGCATGCGCAGCATCCTTTAGGAGACAGGTACTGGAGATCTGTTCTAAGTAAGGCAAATTCTTTTACCGGGGGTGGGGGGTATGCCTGCAAAGCGAGGAGAGGTCCTACTGAGACGTACACCAGTGAAATCATTGAAGTTTGTTTGGACTAAGGATTGACTTCAGGGTAAGGGGGGGTTAGATTCAGGAGCAGCTGCTGAACCAAACCCATCTCCCTTCCTGTATTTAGTCTGTCCTCTTCCCAGTCCCTGTTGCCATCCTTCCTTTGCCTATTTATCTCCCTTGATGATCTACTTTCATTGGTGGCCTCTCCATTTCTTGCCACTGCATCCAGGCCTGTTCCAGCTTTTGTGCTATCAGGAAAATTTGCCCACCTGCTGGAATCTAGTTATGGCAGTGGCACCCACAAGTTGGAGTGGGCTGTTAACAATATCATCAGTATCTTAGGAAGCAATCTCGTACAAACTTGTCTGTGGAAAAAATCGAGGTCAGAATTGTCATAGCTCTAAAAGGTAATGTCAGAGGCAGCCCATAGTCCATCGCCTTTTCTTCCAATGGCTTCACTGGCAGGTGCATTTTAGTTGTGTTGAACATGAGCCTCTTCTTTGGTAGGTCATTGTAACTTTTCACCACCATTAAATTAAAACCTCTGCAGAAAGGGTCACGTGATGTTTTTGTACATGAATGTCTGTACTATGAGAGAACTCTGGACAAATAAAGCTAATACCATCGGTATATGTTCCGGAAGATGATTTTTAGTTGAGCTGCTCAAACTTAATAACTTGCTGGATTTTTGAGTAAGTGGCAAAGAGAGTATAAACAGGTATGTTCGATTCAAAAGACATAAGCAATTCTAGTCAATGTTTTGTTGTTCTATAAAGAGGTACACTGGAAACAGAAAAGTGCTTGTTCCAAAAGCCTATGATAGTCTGATAAGCAGGTGGCATTGAGAACATGTACAGGCATATATCAAGCCTTTTGTTTCTTGTTTTATAGAATGCACGTTCACATTACTCTACTTGTAAATAGCTATATAGGTAGGTCAAATCATAAAAAAATGTGGGTGTGGAAGCTGCTGACCAATGTTTTCTGTGTGATCTTTTTACTCCTTTAAGTCCTTTAACACTCCTATCCACACTTACCTGTGTGTAAGCCTCATTCATTAGAATGAAAATTACTTCTGCATTGACACACATAGGATTGGGCTGTCAGGCTGCAATCATGCTTACTCTTATCTTGGAGCAAGCCCAACTGAATACAATAGGATTTACTTCTGAGTAATCAGCATGGGATTGAACTGTAATTTTTCATTTCGATTACTGAACTCTGGAAACATTTTATTTCTGAAGAGTATTTCTTTTGTCTGTGATCCTTTTAGTTATTTTAAAGTATTGTTGTGGTATCATGGATGGATAATATACATACTCTTATTTAACACACATGTTCTGAATTTTTCCAGCTGTGTGTTAAATTTTTCAAACTGTATTTGACTGGACATCAAAGTGTGTTAATATGAAACTGTAGAATTTCTATTGTATACTCAGATGATTTTTTTCCCTCAGTGGTGGATTCTATACCTCTGTTACTGGTGTACAAAAAGCTACGTGTTCCCTGCTACATAGAAAATCTGGAAGTTGCAAGTACAGTGGTGCCTTGTAAGACAAACTTATTGGTTCCGGAAGCATGTTTGTCTTACAAAGCGTTCTTTATACAAAGCAGATTTTCCCATAGGAAATAATGGAAACTCCAACGATTGGTTCCACAACCCAAAAATATTCATATTAAAATATTAACTATATGTAAAATGATGACAAAACATTGTAATCTAATTCAGAACACTGTAATATAATACAGAACACAATTACTGTAATATAAATTAAAACACTGTAATATACTGTACAATAAAATAGAAAAAGAAATCTTTATGGCTAAGGATGACTAATTTGCACTAAAAGAATCATTGGTGTCTTTTTGAGCAATTTTAGCAAGAAACCTCTACAAAATTTTGCACAATTTCCCAATGTTTATATATCCAGTCCTGAAGAACACATGTGGAACACGGTATACTAATTTGACAGGTTCTCAGATGGTACTGGGACTGTTGTCTGGAGAAAAACCATTACTGAACTGTGGAAACCCCAAGAGAAATAAGATATAATATAATGACTTGGCTTGCTGAAGGATTTTAAATGCAAATCCCACTCTAGACCAGGTTTCTGACAGGAGCAGTTGCCAGCTGGAGTGAAACTGCACCTAATTGCTGCAAGCATGGTCTTGAGCATGTGTTGCTTGAATGTGAAATATGGACGGGGACATGTTCTTGTCTCTTTGTCTTGCAAATGCTGCCTTTCTTGGCCTAGTTTTCTCCCACTAGGCCAGTCAGAAATCTAGAAAATCATTTATTTATTGAGAGAACTTGGTGAAGTTTGGAGAAATTAATAGAAAAAGTGTGCTGAATTACACAAAACTTGATTGCTATATTTTATACCCATCTGGTTGGTTGCTATCTCAGAAGATGGCAACCCTTTTTAATGCATAGTTATTATTATTGCTCCTGGCAAGTTTGTATTGGGCTAGTGCCCAATCCTTCCCCCACCGCTGATGAAGCTTTGCCATAAAGGAGTGCACTATTTCCAGCAAATTGGGGGGGGGGGGGGGACACAGCGGCAGATTGGGAGGCTTTGGTGGGGAAAAGGAAATGGGTTGGCACAAGCCTGAAGAGAGGAAAGGGGCAGCGAGCCTCTGAAGGATAAGACAGGATCTGGTATGTGCAATTGCCCTAAAATGGTAATAAAAGTAGATAACCAGTATATTTTGTGTCAGATTTCAATTTTTGCATGTATCTGTTAAGATTGGCTGACTTTGATTTCTGTTACTGACCTGTTTTAGGATAGAGGCAATCCATTCTGTTTTTCATTCATATTTTACATCTGATATAATGTTCTTGTACACCTGCTGGCTTTTTCCTTTGGCTTTTCCCATATAAATTCTTAGCCTCTGCCACTTAATTCTTCATTAGGGTGGGTTAGCCTCTACAAATTTCAGAAATGCATCGTATTTTTCAGTTGAAAGAGGAACAGTAGTCTAAAAGTATGATCAGTATATCAGTTTTATCCCTGATGCCTTAAAAATATTTCAGACATGCACAATTTGAAATATTGTAATGTTTGTTCAGGAAGATGAAATGCAGTTCCTAAAGTACTTTGACTGTTTGTATACCTTTGCTCCCACTCCCTTTGGAAAGAATGGAACAAAATACAGTTTGAAAGACAACTTTCTTTTTCTCTGTGTTTGATTTACTCTTTTCAACATGTCAGAGTTGTCCAGGATTTTGTTTTGCTAGAGTTTTTCCTGTTTGGAGCATCCAATATTTCTATTTTGTTCAGTTCTCAAAGGGCATACTTATGCAGATAAGAAATATGAACTGTTGCACTGCCATCTTGTGGCCCTGTAATATACCAAGGAGACTGAAACTACTTAAAAAAATCAATGTGTCAACCTCTGACTTTACTGTAAATAAAATGACATTTTAATGAGCTTGTAGTTCATGTTGCTTTGGTGAAGTGAAGCCATTCTTCAATACAACCATAGGACACTGGCAATACAATCCTGACTTTTGGCCAGAAAAATGGCCCAGCTAAGCTGGCCATATCCTGAGCTGACAGTTAAGCCAAATCCACAGGGCTAAGAGGCCTTTAGGATGACACTTAGACCAAATCCACAGGACTAGAACGGGACATTTCCCTTGGGGGAATTTTGCACGCTGAAGGTCAGCTTGAAGTAAGGGGACATTTGTCTTGCCCTGGAGAAACCCCAGTGAGCACAAGACATACACCAATTAAATCACTGGGGTAAGTCTGAGTTGATCTGTGTTGGCAGATCAGGCCAGGGAAGGGGGATAGGATATAGCACGCTGCCAAGTCTACCTGCTCCTGGGCTCAACCCTCCAGTTCCTGTCACTATTCCCTTGCCTACTCATAGTTGGCATTAAAACTGGACCAGACATAGGAGATTGATGCCTGGAAGGGACAAGGCAGGGATGTGGCTGGATGTGGATGTGGTCTTTAGGAACTTTTCATTTGGTCCCCAGACTTCCGAGCACCACCTCCAGCTGCTCTGAGCTGCTGAGCTGTGCTGAGGTGTCACCTCTTAAAGAGCTGCTCAGAATAATAAGGATGTCCCGTTTTTGAAAATATGATCAAGATCTGCATATTTTTTGTCATTTCAGCTAATGAGTGCCTAACTGAAGAAAAAGTTATGACATCACCTCCTGCTTAATGACATCACTGCCAGCAATAGGCGGCACGAATTCTGTTTGGCCATCTGTATGAAACAGTTTTGCCACCCCAGATATAGCTCTGCTGTTGCCTGGCCTTGATCATACGCAGTCCTTTATGATATTTTACAACTAGCGAAAACGTACCTGCGTTGCGGGAATAAGATACCCCAAAAACCACAGGTCCGAGGGTTAGGGCAGAACATTAATCAGTCAGGGATTCTTAATGTAAATTATAGGGAGGAAAACGTGTTGCACCTCTTTTCACCCCATTCTGGTTGAAATTTCCCAAAACCGGTTCTTAATGGCTCCCTCCATCATGGAAGGAACACCTACCCTAAATTTCACACTTCTAGGCCCAGCACTTTTGGCTGGGCATTGATGAGTGAGTCAGTGAGTGAGTCAGTAAGGGCACAATCCAGAATAACTATGGGGAGTCCTTGCTCCAGTGTAAGAACAATTTACTCTGGATTGAAATATGAATTTCCCATATGTTTTCACTAGGTGGTACAGTAACTATGGGTGCACATAATTTCTCTTACATGCTCCCATAGTTACTCTGGATTGTAGGGTTAGTGAGTGAGTGACTTTTCAGTTTTATATGTATGGATAATAATTTGTATTCATTCATTTTTCAACATAAGTCCTATGGTAATCTGCGGATGTCACAAAAATGCCATAAGTCACTTCTGCACCACTCCTGGGTTGGGGTGGTGGTTAGGTCAGTGCACCACATGCGTTTGCCTCCCTACATCACCACAGGAATGGGAAGACCAGTGAGTTGTGCCAGCCGAGGTTAGAATTGCACCAATAGTTAATTGGCTGGCCATGAAAATTCCATAATAGGACTGGCTCTTGTATATATTTCTTCTAGTGCAATGCTAAGCATGTCTACTCAGAAGTAAGTCCCATTGTGTTAAATAGTACTTACTCCCAGGAAAGTGTGGTATGGATTGCATCCTTAGGGCACAATCCAGAAGTGCACTTGGGCTACCCTATCTATCACTGGGCTGATCCAACTGCAAGATGGGCCACCCTAGTTATTCTGGAAAAGGCTTGGAGCAGCCTAAGGCAACATAGGCTGCCGCAAGACAGGTGGACCTGGCCTACCCTAGCTGGGGCAGCCTAGGCAGCTCAGGAGAGGCATGTGGAGGGCATGTTTAGCATTGCTTAGTTACTCTGTATCTAGAGCAGAAATGCCCTCTTCCAGCTCCTCAGAGTTAAACCGCCTCAGGAGCAGGTTTAGTAATGAGTAGACCCATAGGGGTCCATGATAAGGCTGAGTAAGAATGGCAGTGTTGACCAAAAAATCTGAGTTCTTGGCCAGCCTAGGTGCAAACTCTCCCTCTCAACCTCAGGATATGGCACAACTGTGGCAGCCCACTCACGTGGGGATACAACAGTCCACTGCAAGCATCCACCCACCTCCACTAGAGGTACTGCTTTATTGCATTCTCACGCTGCAGTTGCTACTGGTTGTCAAGAACTTCTGGGCTTCCTTCTAAGGCAGGCACCATAGCTGTTCCTTGTTCAGTGTGATCTGTGGGGAGTCTCCTTGGGAGCAAGCCCTCCCCAGTTGTCACTGACTTGGTGTCAACTGAGCATGCTCTGCGAGCAGCGAGGGCAGCCCAGGTTTCCTGACTGTCTGAATCCAGCATAACTCTCTGCTCTGGATAAAGAACAGCTAGGACACTCCTCACTGTCCTTACACTGGATTGTGCGCTTAGTCACCTATAATCAGTTTCTTACTTCTTTGCAGATTATTATTGTAGTGGTTATGGCTGCCCCTCATCAGTTCCACTGTGTGGGGTAGATGCACTTCTAATCAGTTTGGAATGCAGTCTGAATGATTTTCTCATGAAGCAGTGTCTGAACAAGCATGAGTGATGCACATTTTGGGCAACTCTCTATTTACAGATGATGTGTGAAGGTCTGTGTCCACAAAAACAGCACTTTCATATGTTTATATTTAACTTGGAATGCACCTCTTACGTTGCTAACAATACTTTCTGATAATCAAAAATAAGTGGCTGAGGGAGTGGATTATGCTTAAGAAAATGTTCTTTCTTTTTTTAAAAAGCTAGTGTATTTCATGGAACAGCAGTTGTGAACCTAAAAGGTTCAACAGCTGCTGTGCTGAGTCATCAAAGAATTGTAGAGATTAGAACGAGAGCGGTGCCAGAAACACAGACCAATCAGATTTAGAACCTGTTTTGTTCACTAATGAGAAAATTAAAATATTTCACACTAAGTTGAAATGTGTGCAACTAATCTCCCTGTTTTAAAAAATTGGGAAAGCTATTTGATATTATTTTTAGTTAAATTATTTGTTAAAATATGTAAAAAATAACAAAAAGTACCCACATTGCAGGAGTAAAATACCCCTGTGCATCATTCCCGCATTGTGCAATACCCTCAATTGCGCATCACCCCCATGTGGAGCATCATCCCTCCATACACAATATCCCCCCATGCACAAAACACATCCATGTGCATAAATGCCCATGCACAATTTCCCCCCGTGTGCATCAACCCCCCATGCGCATCAACCGCCGCCATGTGTACCATCCCCATGTGCCTAAACTGCCGCATGCAACATCCCCCATGCACACAAACCACTATGTGCAACCTCCCCCATGTGTGTAAACCGCCATGTGCAACTTACCCCCATGTGTATAAACTGCCATGCACATCAGCCCCCATGTGCAACATCCCCCCATGTGCATGAACCCTGCAGACACATCAACCCCACAGGGACGTTAACCCCCATGAGCAACATCCCCCCATGTGCAACGTCCCCCCATGTGCATCAACCGCCATTTGCAACATCCCCCAAGCGCATAAACCACCATGCACATTATCCCCCATGTGCATCATCCCCCAGGCGCAACACTCCTTTCCATGTGCAATACTCCCCCTCACAGTGTTGAGCACCCTTATCTGACAGGTTCAGGATTTGGGGCTTGGGTATTGATCAGTCTTCAATGTTAAGTATAGGCCAAAAATATGTTTCACTCCTTTTCAGCCCCTTAAGGGTTAAATTTTTCAACATTGGTTCTTACTGCATGTTGATGTCACAGAAGGAACACCCCCCGAATTTCATGCTTCTGGGTCCAGGCGTTGGGGCAAGGCAGTGATCAGTTGGGGATTTTTCAATGTAAAGTATAGGGAGGAAAATGCATTGCTCCCCTTTTCGCTCCCTTCTGGTTGGAATTTCTGAAAACTGGTTCTTAGTGGGTGCCTCCATCATGGAAGGAACACCCTCCCCAAATTTCACACTTCTAGACCCAGCAGTTTTGGCTGGGTGTTGATCAGTCAGTGATTTCAATGAAAATTAGTTTGCACCCCTTTTCACCCCCTTCCAGTTGGAATTTTCAAAAACTGGTTCTTAGTAGGTGTCTCTGTCACAGAAGGAACACCCTCATCAAATTTCACACTTCTAGGCCCTGCTGTTTTGGCTTGGCGTTGATGAGTCAGTGATGATGAAGATTAGTTATATATACATATAAATATAGATATAGATACGTCAGTCAAAAGATATACATCTTCACAAACTATTGTGTATACAGTGGGCTTTCAAGCGATTGCATTTTATTCTTGCTCAAATGAAATTGTCCTTTTTTGTTTTTGATTAAAATATCTTTCCAGTTTCTGTTAAGTATAGGTTAGTTTGGGCTCGTTTGTACTACCATGTTGTAATTTTGAGTCCTTGATTGGTAGATCAAATGTAGCTCTCTAATTGCTTTGGTTCTTTGCTACTTTCTAGTAGATTCTGTTAATTTGGGCTTTGTTTTCCTTTTGGTTCAGTCCCAGCCCAATTTCCACAGGCCGTGCCAGAGTGTATTGATATTACCAAAAGAAGCAGTTTCATGATGGGAAGGACCTAAATATGAAAACCACTAGAAGTTGCAGAGCATGTCTAATCCCATGGCCAAGGAACTGTTTGAACAAAGTAATGTAAGTAGTGAGTGCTGCTAGGGTAGAGCAAGCAAGTTATCCTGATTTCCCGTTGTGTTTGCCTAGGGTGGCCAGGACCTTGGTTAGAGATCTGCCATTGCTTTAAGACTCCCACTGATAAGAAAAAGTGTGGCTTACCCATTGCAGCCAAGTTGAGATGCCCATCATCTTCCCTGATCAGCCAATATTTATTTAATTTCAATTCTTGCACCAGTATACTCAATTACAACTGCTCACAAGGAGTTGTGGAACTCTTACCCCAACAAGCAACAGGATCAGGAGTGATGTTCAACACCATGCATTCACATGGTGCCTAAAGCCTACATTCAGTCTGAAAAGCTCAACAACCATGCTTTTGCAAGGATTTGGATGTGTAACTCCTCATTCCTTTGTTTTTAAAGTTCTATTTGATAAGAGAAAATGCTGAGCAGGGATTTCTCCGTATCTTGTGATTGCCACACACACCAGTTGGAGGCGAATATTTTGCTGCAGAGATTAAGCCTACATAAATACAGGTTTAGGAGAGAGTCCATTTATGGCAGTCAAGACTCAGTGGGAAAGGTTGCATCATTGTTTTCTCTTGTCTTACTGAGAGTCTTCAAAGCAATGACTGGTTTCTGATTGAGATTCTGCCACCCCCAATGCAGCCTATTAGGAGTAGCAGAAACTTCTGCTTTTCTCTCTCCCTCATTTTAATTACTTTCTGAATTACAGTATCTTTTCAAGGTATACTGTGCATCTCTTCCAAAGTGGAACCTGCTTGTCAACTGAGGAGGGTTCACAGGAACAAAGTCTAGCAGGAAACTTTTAAAAATACACTATTCACTTGAATCTAATGCACTATTGAATCTAATGCTCAGCCTATACTTATAAACAAAACAACACATTTACTCTAATCTAATTAACCATCAAATCTAATGCACACCCTGATTTAAGAGACGATGGGCACAATCCAGAGTAACTATGGGGAGTCCTTGCTCTGGTGTAAGAACAATTTGCTCTGGATTGCAATATGAATTTCCCATAGGTTTTCGCTAGGTGGTGCAGTAACTACAGGTACACGTAATGTTTCTTACGTGCTCCCGTTGTTACTCTGGATTGTAGGGTATGGGTGAAATCCAGAGTAACTATGGGGAGTCCTTGCTCCGGAGTAAGAACAAGTTACTCGTTATTGAAATATGAATTTCCCATAGGTTTTCACTAGGTGGTGCAGTAACTACTGGTGCACGTAATATCTCTTATGTGCTCCTGTCTGGATTTTGCCCTAAATTTGGTTGAAAAAAATTGAGTGTTTGATTTGAGTAAATACAGTACTTTCTGCAGGTGAACAAATTCTGGTAAACAGGTACAATGCCATCTTTTCTAGAGCAAAAGCTAACCCCAGCACTGCTCTGCACAGCTTCCAATCAAGGTAATTGGTTTAAGTCAAGCATTCACAAATGTTTTGGCATGGGGGCCACATTGTGTCTCTAATACAGTGTGTGGGCTGGAAAAAATTAATTCACTTTCCAGATTTGAATAAATTTACATAAATTTACAAAATAAATACATTTAGAGATAGAACTTATATGAATCAATTTTACTGAGCTGTCTCAGTAAAAAATTTCTAGTCAGAAACTCATCCCGGCAAAGCAAACATCTATCTTTACTAATAGAAATAGAAAAACTGTGGCTAAAAAATAGATCAAAGTGGTACCAGTAGTGATTGGTGCCCTTTTTGCTATTCCAAAACACCTTTGAAGAGCACTTGAGCAGCATCAAGAAATTACCACAGAAATTACCACCCCTCCAACTACAAAAAGCAGCTTTACTGGGAACAGCTTACATCTTGCGATGATACTGATAACATCAAAAGAGAATAAAAATCAGGCATACCAGATCCTTGGGAAGAACTTGATGTCTGGATAAAAGAAACAGGTCAACATCTGCCTGACTGAGCAAAACTCAATAATAATAATAATAATAATAATAATAATAATAATAATAATAATAGGGGTAATTTATATATGATATCTTTGGAGGAAGGGAAAATATGACTGCAGAGTTAATAAGTGTGGCTGCAAACCTAACCACACTTCCCTGGGAGTAAATCCTATTGAACACAATGGGACTTACTTCTGAGTAGACATGCTTAGCATTGCACTATCATAATTGAGAATTATATTTACACATGCCATGTCTGCCTCCTGAAGAGAACTTGATGCCAGTTATGATATTATACAATTAAACCATGAAGCACATTTCTCCTTTTTTTGTCTGCATAAAAAATTCTGCATTATATGTCCTTTACTTATTTTTTCCTACAGTTCAGTCTTCCTTACTTGTGGATTTGACCCAGTGTAAGGGCCTCACTGTGCCTCACAAACATGATTGGAAGAGTCTTCTGGTCATGTTACGAAGATTCTGATGCACGGGGAGGATGTACACAGGCTGCTCATTGAAATACATAGTACACTATAGTTCTTTGCTTTGGCTGCATTATGCCATAAAAATGTTTTGATTCTTGAAATTTTTAAAAATACTGAGAATTCTATGTAATATAAATCCACGTTGTTTTCCATTTAAGTTTCATAAATTGTGTTTGATAATTTATATTGTACAACTGATCTCTTTCCAGCATTAAATTCCCTGCAAATCTGCTAAGTAGTCCCTCTCTTTCCTTTTAACCACCCCTTCTATTCTTATTTCAAGGCAAAGTGTTTTTGTGAGATAAAATATGGGATGTCAGGTTTATAGACTAGAACTGTAGTCCTTACATCCTCTGTATGAACAGGGACCTTATAGAATAGTACTGACCTTGTCACAATAAATTGGGCTATCTTCTTTTTCTCCAGTAAAATAATATGGCAAATGACACCATATTTTACAATAAATGTCACATCATTGCTTTGCTTATATTGTACAAACAGAGAAAAATTTCATGTATTATTGTAGGTTCAGTGTTCTCCACATTATCCAACAGTAATACTGAGTCAACTTTAGCAACATTATTTGAAGGTATCTTACTGAAATTTTGGTTCCTGTAAAAAGTTAGAGTTGTATCTCTGGAATTTAACTTCATAGTTTAGATTTGCTTTGATATCCTACTTCGAATAGTTTCTTGCTGAATGAGTTGAAATCCATTGTTTAGAATTTATTGTTATTTTATTCAACTTTTTTGAATGTGAGCCCTCCAGGATTTGGAATTATTTTAAAATTTATTTTGCAATGTGAATTGCTTTATTAACTTTCTTGTTGAAATATGATATACAAGTTGGCTCTTGGTATATTCCTGGATACACCACATATGCTGAAATCTATGGAATAATTGAATCATTGGATTTTTGCCCCCTGATAACATCTGAAGGGGTCTGGAGGTATAAGGCATGTACTGATAAATGTCACTACAGTGGCGTCTCATGTAAAGAATGCCTCACGTAAAGTATGTTTCAAGTAACAAACAAAAATTTCTCTAGGATTCTGCTTCACGTAAAGAAAGTGCTTCACGTAAAGAAAACATTTGTTGGCAGTTGGGACAGACACGCTGGCCGGCAGCCTGTTTAAAAAGCGTCAGGGCTGCCTAGAGCATCTGCCCATAGCGAAAGCAACACTTCCATGCTGTTCCTCCCATGGCCTGGTGTCCGCTGGGCAGAGGGAGAGAAGAGCAGTGGAGAAGAGGGAAGCAGTTCAGGGCTAGCCAGAAGGGAGCAGGGGAGAGAGGGGCTCAGGATGGAGAGAAGGAGAAAGTGGGGAGACACTTTGAAGGTGTCTTGGATTGCAGCCTCCTAACCATGTCTACGCAGAAGTAAGCCACATTGTGTTAAATGGGTCTTACTCCCAGGAAAGTGTCTTGAGGACTGCAGCCTAAGTAGACTTCATAAGATCATGCACATTGAATGCATGTTTTGAATTCAATTCCAGTGTTTTGTCATCATTTTTACATCCAGTTAATATTTTTATATGAATATTTTGGGGGTTGTGGAACCAATCATCTGAGTTTCCATTATTTCCTATGGGAAAATCTGCTTCACGTAAAGAAAGTTTCACATAAAGAAAGTGCCTCCAGAATGAATGAATTCTGTTACGTGAGGCGCCACTGTACTTGTTTCTATGAAAAAGTAAAGATTTTGTTTTATTTGGCATGCCTCAAAATGGCATTCTGAGGCCTGCAGAAGCTGCAGGTGGGTATGCATGGCCTCTGTGGTTCTGAACTCTGGATCTCCTCCAGAGGGTCCACTTGGGCCCTCCTCTGCAGGCTAGGAACCTGGTGACTATGAAATGCACAGATACTGAATTTGTGGCTGAGGACTGACCAGTACAAATATTTTATATTTTATAGTTATTACTCTAAGGGTACAATCCTAACCAATTTAGGCTGGCATAATTCACCTGGCATAACTTGCTGTGGTGGTGAGGAGAGGCCAGCGCATGCCTGTGCACTGGCCTAACCCCACAAGGAGTAGGGCAGAGCATGCGCCAGCCTTCCAGTACCACCAAAGGAAGTTATGTCAAGTGTGATAGGCCAGCCAATATAGGTTAAGATTGCAATGTAAGATTCCTGCTTTTATTGTGACAAAAATCTGCTTGATTAATTGTACTTTTGAAATTATTGGGACACATGATATGAAAAGACATAATTCTGCATTTTCTGCTACAGAAAAAATGATCTTATCACTATAGTACCTGTATGAACAAGAGAATGCATAATTAAATATATATTTTGATCCTTGGCATGTCTCTCTCTCTTTTTCGTGTGTGTGTGTGTGTGTGTGTGTGTGTGTGTGTGTTTCATCTTAAAGGGGGGTTAATACAGCCTATTAAATTATTTACTGAAGACAGTTGGCCAAGCCATTGTTCCAAGGAACCAAAGGTCACTGGGTATGCCTAGCTGATTCATAGGTAATCTGATACAGTGTTTAGCTGTTTGCTTCCCAGGGACACAATTAACCTAATCCTTTTATTATGAGTCCCAGAATCATGGCTTTTCAGGGGGAAAGCAGTTATTTAAATGATTTTTGAATGGTTCTATTAGCCAATATTGTGAGGTAGTATATGTATGCATCGTTAAGGAATGGTGTTCCTCTTGAGACAGCAATTCCACCATAGCTGGTGGCATTTCATGATCAGAAATGCATGCATGTATTCCATTGTATCCCACTTTTCAGGATACAGAGGATCTTTACTAATTTTAAATGGAGTATTAGGACAATGTAAATCCTACAGATAATAAAGCAAAATCAATGTTCATATGAATACAGGGCATTGTTAAGAAACAGACACAGAGAGTCAGTCTGACCTCTCTTGGAAAGTTGCTCCACAGGTTATGGTAAGAGATGGCTGACAAACAAGACCTGTTCCTACCAGTAGCTACTTTACGACAGCAGAAGATTCACAAAAATGGGCCTGTGGCTAATCTTAAGTCTAAGACAGTTTATATGGGAGGAGAAGGCCCTTAAGTTCTGTTCTGGACCTCTTACAGCACAATTCTAACCATGTCTACTCAGAAGTAAGCCCCGTTGTATTCAATGGATCTTACTCCCAGGGAAGTGTCTTTAGGATTGCAGCCTGTGGCTCTAAAGGCTAAATTCAACATTTTGAATTGGGATTGGAAGCTTATTGGAAAGCTGAGCCAAAACCAGTGTAATGTGTTCCAAATGCTCCACCCCACTTGTGGCCACACTGTGTACCATTTGAAACTTCCAAACAGTTTCCTAAGGCAGCCCTAGATATCATGTATGCTTTCTGCAGCATATTTTAGTTGCCTTATGTTGTTTAATTAGACAGTGTTTGCATATTACTAGTGAAACCTCATTATCAGCAATTTCATATCCACTTATTTGACTCAACGTGAATGGTTGAGCTGCTACATAAATGTCATTTTAATTGTTTTTTAAGAAAGTGCGGGGGTGGGTTGGTGGAGGAAAGCTTCCTTTACCTTGCATGGCAACCCACCAGCCAGTCTGTGGCGCTCTGGAGCACTGGGTCCCTCCTTCATTTGCCCTCCATTGTGGAAGCAGGCACCACAGCCCCCATAATTCCTGCTGCTTACTTGCTCCCTCTCACAAACCAACAGACAGACACACACATAAGCCTGTACTTTTGTCAAACCCTGTGTTCCGCTTTCCCCTTACTGTGGGTCTGACCCCTCCACACAACCTGGTCTTGGCTCAAGGCAAAGGTTAAAGGGCGCTTCCCTGAAGCAACTAGTTGAGGGTAGCCAGTCTCACACATGTCCCTTTCAAAACATTTAAACAAAGGGGAAACGTTTTGGCTGCTTCTTCTGTGCGTTGAAGAAGCTCTTTGGTTGGCTAGATACTTGGCTGACTTTGAGCAAGTTTGCGCTTGACACATGCTTAGCCCAGTCCTGGGTCCTTCTCACCCAGTGCTGGGCTCCAGCAGGTTTGCACCTACTCTATAGAACCAGTTGTTAATGAGAGATAGGACGTATAAAGTTTAAAAATAGCCATTTAAAAGTGGCTGCCAGATGGGCAGAGAACTGGTTGTTAATTTCTTTGAATCCCATCACTGTTCTCACCCACAAAATGAAGCCAGTGAGCCGGACGGCAAAAAGGCAATCAAGGAAACTTCAGCCAGTAGCTTCATGGGAGTTCTCTGGAACTAATTCCCACATATAGCGAGATATGACCTGTTCATATACATATTTAAAGACATGCAGAGAAATCCAGAGTTAGACAGTGAGAAGGTCCTAACTGGGCTGCCCAAATATGCTGTATCCACAGCAGAAAGTTATGCAGAATCCAGAGAGTCAGGAAGCCTGGGCTGCCTTAGCTGCTTCAGAGCATGCTACGTAGGCACTGTCAGTGGCATCTGAGGGCTTGCTCCTGAGGAGACCCCCCTCAGATCACACTGGACAAGGAATAGCTGTGCTGTCTGCCTTATTAAGGAGTCCCTGTACATACAGTGAAAACAAGGGGTTTCTTGTTAGTAGGCTGCAGTATTTTTACCATATCCTGAAGTTGAGAGGCAGGGGTTGCTGATAGGCTGGCTAAGAACTCAGATTTTTGGTCAACACTGTCATTCTTACTCTGAGTTATCATGGACCCCTATGGGTCTACTCATTACTATACCTGTTCCTGGGGTGGTATAACTCTGAGGAGCTGGAAGAGGGAATTTATGCCCTGGAAACAGGCTCTGGATACAGAGTAACTGTTCTGCCCCAGGCAGTGCTAAACATGCCCTCAACCTGCCTCTCTTGAACTTCCTAGGCTTGCATAGCTAGGCTAGCCCAGGTCCATGTGGGCTGCCCCACGTCTTTTCTGGCATAACTGAAAAGGTCCATCTAGCTGGCACAGCTAGGTCAGCCCAGGTCCCTAGGCTGCCCCACACCTTTTCTAGCATAACTGGGCTGCCCCATCTTGAAATTGGGCTACCCCAGTGATAGATAGGGTAGCCCAAGTGCACCTCTGGATTTCAACCATAGGCTACAATCCTATCCTCCAATTAGGTTGAGATAAGACCTGACATAAGTCCTGTGCTGATCTGGGAGGATCACAAAAGTGCTGTAAGGCACTTCGGCCCCACACCTGAAGGGGTTAGGGCAGTGCACAGGCATATATCAACCTCCACACACCAACACGGGAAGATATGCCAGGTGAATTAGTCTAGTCTAAATTGATTAGGATGTGTCACATACAGCCCAATCCAGAGCAACTAATCTGTCCACATAAGAGCCCTAAGGTTGCCCTATCTAACACTAGGTTGGAGCAACTGCAAGATGCTCCAGCCCAGTTACTCTGAAGGAGGCTTAGGGCAGAGCAAGGCAAGATAGGGTGCCCTAAGAGAGGTGGACCTGCTCTGCCCTAACTGGGGCAGCCTAAGCAGCTCAGGAGAGGCAAGTTGAGGGCATGTTTAGCATTGCCTAGGGCAGAGCAGTTACTCTGTATCCAAAGCCTGTTTCCAAGGCAGAAATGCCCTCTTCCAGCCCTCAGAGTTATACCACCTCAGGAGCAGGTATAGTAATGAGTAGACCCATAGGGGTCCATGATAAGGCCTGAGTAAGAATGGCAGTGCTGACCAAAAATCTGAGTTCTTGGCCAGCCTAGCTGCAACCCCTGCCTCTCAACCTCAGGATATGGAACAAACTACGGCTGCCCACAAACCTCAGGATACAGCAGGCCACTCCAAGAAGCCCCTTGTATTCACTGTAGAATGTACTGGCATCTCATCAGGGACTCCTTATAAGGCAGGCACCCAGTGGCGTCACCAGACTGGTGCGGCTGGTGTGGGCTGCATTGGGGATGCGCTCCGTATGGGGTGATGTGCCGGAGGAGTTTGACTGTCCTTTGGCAGGCCCCGGGCGTCAGCACACCCATTCAGGCCTGCTCCAAGGCGGAGAATCAGCCAGAAGCTGACACTTGTCTGAGGAGCTGGCCTGAACGGCCATCTGAGGTGCACTGCGCAGAAACACACTGAGCATGCCGAACAGCTTCAGAGGAGACTTCCTTAGAGCAGAGAAAGTCCGCGCCTCTGCACAGTCATTCGGCCTCACTCAGGAGGCGGAGCGGCAGCCGAATGGCTTCAGAAAGAGTACTGCACAGGCACCAACTCTGACGCCTGCACAGTCGCCCCCGAAGCCAAAAGGCTTCAGAAAAGTACTGTGCAGGTGTCAGAGATGGTGCCTGCACAGTACTCTTTCTGAAGCCAGTTGGCTTCAGAAACAACTGCGCAGGCACCAACTTTGGTGACTGTGCAGTCCAGGGGGGGGGGGGCGCATCCCAGTCACTTCCGCACCAGGTGATGTGCAGAGTCATGTCACCACTGTAGGCACCACAGCTGTTCCTTGTTCAGTGTGATCTGAGGAGTGTCTCCTCAGGAGCAAGTCTTCCCCTTGTGTCAATTACTTAGCATGCTCTGGAGCAGTTAGGGCAGCCCAGGCTTCCTGACTTTCTGGATTCAGCAAAACTTTCTGCTCTGGATACAGAATAGTTAGGAGAGTGCAGTTAGGTCAGAGCAGGCTGAATTTGCTCTGGATTGCAGCCATAATCTGTGGTTCAGATTACATGGCTCAAATAACTAGATTATTTGTAGAACTCTAGAGTGGATGTGGCTAAACTAGTGTCAGTAGTCTGCTTTCCATGTGTGTTGTAGTAGTGTACAGGTTATAACTTTCATGTTTCTCCAAGAGTTCTCCTTTTGAACTACAATTCCTTGGTTAAAAATATCAACAATAGTCCTTCATTTAGAACAGTAAAGATTTTATTCAGAGTACTGGATATACATGCGATCTTGCCACTCTTTGATTTGTTTTGGATCTTGAGACTCTTACAGTATTGTGTTTCCACTGTACGCCTTGGCTTGGTTGGTCAACTGTTTTAGTAGAATCAAATACCAAACACTCACTGATATTTGACTTTCAGTTTTTTATTAGTAAATTTTTAACCCAGGGTAAGATATGTGACAATCCGAATTGCACGCTGTTTGTAATGAAAGCCAAGGTGTTTTAAAATATAGCATGGTCTAACTAGAATGCTGTTGATGGTAGTTGTGTTCATGCTGGTTACTTGATAATGTTGATTGTGGCAGTAGAGTGGGAGTCAGTTTGCACATATACTGGTGTATTGAAAATTTCCTGTTTATTTGCAGTTCTTGTTCTCACGGCCAGTATAAACGTCTCTCTCCCTTCCCCCTCTATGCTTGAGTGTGTGTGTGTGTGTGTGTGTGTGTGTGTGTGTGTGTGTGTGTATGGTGTGCATAATCTTCATCTAATATTAGTCAGAGAGTGATGAGGCATTTAAATATCAAGATTTTTATTGCTTCTTGTGTAAGTCAGTTGAGGTGCCCTTGCGTTATCTTAGTTCTGTGTTCCCAGTTTAGAAGTTTGCACTGCTGTTGTTGTGCTTTCTGTCATGGAAAGGAGGAGTTTGCTTCCTCTATAGACGTGCCTTTAGGGGAGAGAGAAAGGGAGCGAGCAAGCCTATCGTATTTCACTCTAATCCTAACCTATTACTATAGCTGGGCAGCCTCTTTTATTGTTAAGGAGAATCCTTCAGGAGATCCTTTCCTAGGCTTTTCATTAAAGGGTGAGCAGAATGGATATGCTTAGGAGTCAATGCTATTTCCACACAGGAAAAAGGGAGTTGTTTTAATTTATATCCTGGTCTGGCAACTTGTTAGCAGCATGGATGTCTTCCTGACCTAAGAAGTTGTGGGTTTTTTTTTAAATGAGCAATAGAGAAGATTGGATTACAAGCATTGTACTGGTGAATGATACCGGAGAGAAGAGAGGGGCTTCGGATGAATGCTGAAGATGTGTACCTTATTAATGTACTTCCGCATATTCAGATGTGTTTTTCTGAAGCTTATATTCAGGGTGCTGTTCTCTGTTTTTCTTGTTTGCCCAGTGTTTTTTTTGGCAGCTTGCAAAGTACTGTAGTCAGAAGCAGACTCTGGAGAATTACACGGGCACAGTCACTTGGATCCATACTCTGTGCATGTTTAAACAGACCAAATGTTTTGATGAAGTTTAAAGGAACACTGCAGTACTGCTGAGAAGACTCGACAAGGGTGATCTTAAAAGTTGCACAGTGTGCTTGGTTTGGGGAAAAAATGAAAAAAGAAAGTTCCTCGAGTTTGTTCAGGTTCAAATCTAACCCAGGATCCCTCTCGCGTGCTGTAAGCTGGATAAACTTCTCCACTCTGTCCAAGCAGACAAAAAGGTTATTTCGTAGTGATGGTGAACTCACATCTATATGTGGGCATCAGGTGGAAGATGAGAACTGGACTTATAGACCTCAGCATAGAAATGGTAATATTTGTTGCTGTTGTTAATCTACGTTTAATTATTTAACTGTATCATTGCTCATAACCTTTTCATTAATCCCTTCCCCCTTTTCCCATTTTCTGCACTCATTGCCTTTCATTTGACCTTTTGTACTCTGTGACAAGTGTTTCCTCATAGTGTGCACTGCTGCTTTGTGGTATGCTGCTTGAAAGTAGCTATCCTAGAAATCCCACCAATAGGAGACTGCACTCTTTTCCTTTTAATGCTTTTTAACATGGCAGCTGTATTGTGATACGTGCTCAGCCTATAGCAAGGATTCACTGAAATTGCATGGAAATCTGAGGATGTGAACAGTTGCAGACAATGAGGATGATTTATCAAAATGTATAATCTATTATTTGAACATCTTGGTGTAAAAAAATATTTTACAAAGCATGTTAGCATTGTTTCCCCTGCATTTGTTAGGTATTTATGTATGTATGTTAGGAGGAGCCAGATATGCACACAAAGACCATGAATATAGAGTGGGTAGAAAAACATTTAGAGTAAAAATGGTTTTTCTTCTCCATCTGTTGAAGGGGCATGCAATCAAGGGAACATAGGGTTGTTTGAAGGGTATCACAGTGACAGCAGGCCAATATATGTCTGTGTACTAAATAAATTCACTTAACTCTCATGAGTAAGTACATCAGCTTATCTACCAATGACACTGTTTTCACTTGCAATGGCTCCAATGACTTTTCATAAGAATCATCTATTCAGGTTGGTGTAGAGCAGGTGTTTTGCTCTGGCATAGGTTGAATTGCTGACTTCAGCTATCATTTTTCCAGGATCTACCTGGTACATGTCTCTCTTTACTCTGCCAGCTACTTTCTACTAATTCAGTAATTTTCAACCTTTTAAATCACACTGCACACTTAATAAGGCACTGAAATTGTCAAGGCACACCATCAATTGTTTTTACTATTGACAAGGCACAGCAGACTGTTCAAATTCCCCAATTTTCCTATTAATGAATGTCAGTCCCCAAATTCCCACGGCACACCTGAGGACTATCCACACCAGTGTGCTGAGGACTATCCACACCAGCCAACCCACTTAAAAATAGTCAAAGCTTTGTCATTCCTTATGAAGCATGCCCAGTTTGAAACTGGACTTAGTAGAGAAATAGAGGTTTTATTGCATGTTGAAGTAAACATTACCCATTCTGGCAGATCTTGAAAGAGTAGCTCATTATCATCTGTTGAGTTACCAGTTATGGCATCATGATTCCTATAATATACTTTTTCACTGGCACGCCCCAATGTGCTTAGCAGATGATAATCCTTTTGAAAATCATATTGTACTGTCACTTGATATTGTAGAATTCATACAAATGCAGTGCAAGAAGAAAAGATCCCATCCATATTCACAAAAAGGCTTTGAAAAACCATATTAGTAATAGTAAGGTACTTTCAAACTCCTGTGCTTTGGAAGAGAGAGTTGGCAGGTTGTCCATGCATGTTTATGTATGCATTGTGAACCATGACAGTTAGAACTTGACCTGAATGTTGTGTTTTGGATCTTGAAGTCTTGCTGTTCCAGAGCTTGCTCTACATTGCATGGATTTAAGTTTCCATTTAAGTTTAAATCCATTCCATGGATTTAAAATGCCATGAAACTGCACTATGAAACTTCTAGAGCAGTGATTTTCAATCAGTGTGCCATGGCACATTGGTGTGCTGTGGATAGTCCTCAGGTGTGCCGTGGGAATTTGGGGATCAACATTCACTAATAGGAAAATTGGAAGGTTTGAACAGCCTAGTGTGCCTTGTCATTGGTAAAAACAACTTTTGGTGTGCCTTGACAACTTCAGTGCTTTGTTAGTGTGCTGTGAAATGAAAGGTTGAAAATCACTGTTCGATAGTGTTCTCCAGATGCTCCCGTGCTCTCTTATTCTTCCTATTTCTCTAATGCTCTCCTGGTGGAGGAATAAGGTTCAGTAGTACCTAATAGTAGTAATCAGTCGTAATCTAAACATTACAGACCTGATTCTAATAGTACCAGTGTTTTGAAAGTCCCTTTTAGAAATACTGGTTATTGCAATATGAATTTATGTAAATACAGTATTGTTTATAATAATATAGTTATAAAGCATCCTTGAATTACATCAAGTGCATCCACTGTCCTTAAATTCAGGCAGGGTTAGGCCTTTCCAAACTGAAAGTCATATACATTTTACTGAAATTTTTACTTCAAAGTGAATGCTTCTTACATACTGCCTCTTTATATGTAGCTACCTATTCAATCTGGCATAACGAACCTTTTACAAAATACCATGTACAGTACTATGTTTACATTTGAAGGCTGATAAACCCTTTAAAGTTAAAAGTTCTGGCAGTCTGTAAAGGTGTTTTGTGAAAGCTTTCTGAAGTCTGAGGCACGTGGGAGGGGCAGATGCAGTAGAATAGGGGCACAGTCCAGAGTGAGGGCAGTGAGGAATGTCTCTGCCCCAACT
Organism: Cryptoblepharus egeriae; assembly: GCA_030015325.1. NCBI lineage: Eukaryota > Metazoa > Chordata > Lepidosauria > Squamata > Scincidae > Cryptoblepharus > Cryptoblepharus egeriae. Next base: position 178,897,703 of record JAREYC010000001.1, on the reverse strand, counting down.
ATTCAGTGCACTGAAATATGCACTGATTCAGCTCCAGAGGTCTGGTGTGGGTTGACTAATAACTATGCCTCATATTGCAGAAAGTTATGCTGCATCCAGAGGGTAAGAAGCCTGGGCTGCCCTGGCTGCTCCAGAGTATGCTCTGTAGGCACCAAGTAAGTGACATCTGGGGAGGGCTTGGTCCCAAGGAGACCCCCTTCAGATCTCACTGAACAAGGAATAGCTGAGGTGCCTGCCTTATAAGGAAGCCCAGAAGTTCCTGACAACCAGTCACAGTTGCACCATCAGACTCCAGTACAGCAATACCTCCAGTGGAGGATGGATGCAAGGGGCTTATTGGATTGGCCTGCTGTATCCACAGGTTACGGGGCTGCTGTGTGCCATATCCTGAAGTTGAGAGGCAAGGGCTGCAGCTAGGCTGGCGAAGCATGCCTAGATTTTTAATCAATACTGCCATTCTTACTCAGCCTTATCATGGACCCCTATGGGTCTACTCATTGTTGTACCTGCTCCTGAGGTGGTATACCGGTATTTCTGAGAAGCTGGAAGAGGGCATTTCTGCCCTAGAAACAGGTTCTGGATACAGAGTAACTGCTCTACCTTAGGCAGTGCTGAACATGCCCTCAACATGCCTCTCCTGAACTGCCTACGCTGCACCAGCTAGGGCAACCGAGCTCCATCTGTCTTGGGGAAGCCTTCGGCTGCTTCAAACCTTTTCCAGAATAACTAGTGTGGCCCATCTTGCAGCTGGGCCAGTGCAGTAATAAATAGGGTAGCCCAAGTGCACTTCTGGATTGTGCCCTAAGTTATTCTGTTCTTAAAAATGTAATGTTGTCCCCCACAGGTTATACTGCTAGTCATGACCAACTGTAGGGTGCAAAGCTCATCCCCCTTTCTAAGCCTTTAGATCCACTGTTGTCCAAAGATATTTCCATGGTCATGGGGCTGGCATGACTGCCAAAGGCTCACACAACGCTGTTTTACCTTCCCACCGAAGTGGTACCTATCTAAAAAGCAGTCCTCCGTCAGTCTTGAAAGATATGGTATCATGCTCGGCGCTGCATACGCTGCATGCGAAGCATGAAAGCCTGGGTTGGATTGTTATGGAGGATTGGCTGTTATCCAAGCAGCAAATCCCCCCTCTCCACGCCACTGAATTAGTCCAGTGGAAAGGCAGAGCCAATACAATTGGATCCAGCTGGCGTCACAGAGCTGGGCTAAGGACAGGAGCTCAGCCTGTCTTTTGGGGGCGACCCGGGTCTCGAACCCTGGCCTGCTAGTTAACAGGCACAGCATCTTAACCACTTGCGCCTACCTATCAATCTTGTACTTGCATTTACATGCTTTTGAACTGCTAGTTTGACAGGAGCATTGTACAAGTAGAATAAGTTATAAGGCAAATATGGTTGGGATCAGGTAGTTGTAGCAAGCAGATTCGATTCTAAAATAGAAGTATGTATTTGTCATATACAGTACAAATGCTTGCACTTTACGAGAGCACATTTCAGGCTTGTTTAGGATTGTTATGGAGAAAAGCATGAATAACTAGCTAATATAGGGTGAATAAGAGTGAATATATGGTAATAAAAGGCATTTGCTGTTGCCGGTGTCTGAAGATCAAAGATAAAGCAAATGTTTCTTGAGATACTGAGGTATTATATGGAGATGGCAACATTTCCCGTGTACTGATTCAGCTCCAGAGGTCTGGTGTGGGTGACTAATAACTGTGCCTCATATTGACACACTCTTTAAAAGGTCTGTCTGTGAGCTCATTGCTTTTATGGTAGAAGGGTCCAAAGGTGAGTCTCTCACTGTATGGGGCACTCCCAGTTTATGTTAATCTTAGGTATGGGAACTAACCTGTCAACAAGAACAAACCTGTCAACCAGCAACTTCATGTGACTATTCTGACTTATGTGGCCAAGCTTCAAGAAATATAGACAAGAAGCCAGCTAGAAAACTTTCTGAAACCTGGTCAGAAAAAGTGTTATCAAATGGATAGAGTGTTCATCAGAAGGCTTTATTTATGTTCTAAGCAAGCTCCTCATTCATGATTTACCAAATTTCTCTGCCTCATGATCCATTTTTGGGCTGTACTTTTTAATGTTTATTGAGTGCTGATTCTTGGTGCTTCAAAAAACGATAAATTAATGCTTTCCTTAGGAATTTGTTTTGTCCTAGCTATCTGAAAGAAGAATCACTTTGATTTTTAAAACATTAATTGAGACTATTTAAGAGCTGATTGACAATGAATGAATTTGTATAGCTGCATTACTGTCCTCTGGTTTAAGGCTGCATTTATGAAACCATAAGGAATAGATGCTGGAAGGATGCTGGCAAGTTAACATTTTATTTTTGCTGGCAGTTGTACTTAGTGTTTAACTAGATCATCAGCTTTACGTGATCTAGGACAGAAATAAACTGTGGTTTGAAAGTAAGGCCAAGAGTAAGGAAATGGGAAAATTTTTTTAACCAAAATTTGCTGCTGCATGATGAGCGTGCACTCATTTGTTAGCTTGTTTTGCTCAATTTTACTTCTGTTGTTAGTACTTACAAAAAGTTGTTTAATGCTCCTTTGTTGGAAGTTGACTTTATTTTATTTTTTATTTTAAAGAAAGATCAAAATTGGCAAAGCAATGTTCACAAATATCTGTAATGTTTCAGTAATGTACTGTTGGCTCGATTAAGATTTATGGTCCTGTATGTTAATTACATTTTCTCCAGACTTTGTTGCAAGGCTAGTTTTTCATATGAGAATTTATATAGTCAGTCAGTGATGGGAAAAAAAAGATGTGGGGGGGGGTGAACACAGTGCATTGTTTTTGATTGCAGCATTATTGTACACTCGACTTATGGAAAATAAAGAAGTCCATTGTATACAGCATGGTAGGGGGTGAGATGAGTGAACTATTTTCCCTGTAATTGGACAGCAGCTATAAAAGCCTGAGTCATTTGTAATAATAGAAATTGCAATACATTCTTTTTATTTTTGAGAAAGGAATGTGGAGAAGATAGATAGTATTTAAATCACTCTAGCTAGTACTTGGGGAAACTATCAAAATGAGACTAGTTTGTGTAATAATTTGGAATTACATATTGGAATTCCAATAATCAGGAATTGAGCAGTACAGTATATTGGAATTACAAGGTGTGTGAGGGAGGGATGTCTCCTCTCTCTCTCTCTCTCTCTCTCTAATATATATATATATATATATATATATATATATATATATATATATATATATATATATGATTGTAGGATTTGTCTGTTATTTTCAAATTTGAATTTTTAGCTGTTCCCTCCTCATCCAGACACAAATCCCAATGCTGGATGTTATAATATGTCTATGTAGAGCAACTTTAAACTCAATATGAATTTTAAGAAAATTAAAACCACAATTTTTTCAGTTATTTTAAAATGTGAATTTGAATTCAAAAATTTGAATTTTTAACTGTTCTCTCCTCATCTAGACACAAATCCCAATGCTGGATGTTATAATATGGCCCAAATCCTAAAGTCAAATTAAGCCCTTTGCAGTGGAGCAGTTAAGGTGACTTTCCATAAGATAACACTAGAGGGTGACCTAACTGCATGGACCCATAACTGCTCTGGATTTTGCCCTATATGTAGAAAGACATAGACATATTTAACTCAATATAAACTTTAAATTCAATATAAATTAAAAACTTTTAAAATAAAACATTGTGTGGATTGAAATTTGGTTGTGTGTGTGTGAAAAAGTGTGGTTTAGGTTGTGTGTGTGTATATAAAGTTTGGTTTTGTGTGTTTGTGAAGTGGGGTGGGGTTGTGTGTGGGGACTGAGATATGTTGTGTGTGTGTTGTGTGTGAGTGTGGGGTTGTGTTGTGTAGGGGTTGGTTATGTTGTGTGTGTGAGTGAAAGAGTGGGTTAGCGTGTGCGTGTGGAGTTGTGTGAGTGGAATTCTTGTGTATGAGTGTGAAGTGTGGGGCTCGAATGTGTGTGAGGGTTGGGCTACATTGTGTGTGTGAAAGAGTGGATTAGCATCTGTGAGTGTGAGAAGTGTGGGATTGGGTTGTGTGTGGAGGTTGGCCTATGTTTGTGTGTGTGTGTGTGTGTGTGTGTGTGAAAGAGTGGGTTTGTGTGTGTATGTGGAGTTTGAGGTTGTGAGTGTGGAGCTTTGTGTGCGTGGGGGCAGTGTGGGGCTTGATTGTGTGTGAGGGTTGGGCTGTGTGTGTGTGGAGTTATGGAGTGGAGTTCCACAAATCCTGGGATCATCCCGATTCCACAAAGGTATAATATGTCTATGTAGAGCAAGTATGGGTGGAGCTAGAGGGGTTTAGGACATGTGTGGAGTTGTCTGTGCGTGTGTGTGGGGAATGTGGGGTTGGTTTGTGTGTGGGGGTCAATCCTGGGATCATCCCGATTCCACAAAGGTATAATATGTCTATGTAGAGCAGGCGTGGTTGGAGCTAGAGGGTTATTTGATGGATGGACGGACAGAACTTTCTTTTTAATAATATGATAAAGATAAAAAGCAACAGGGAAAAGTGTGACTTCTCTTTTCCTTTTAAATTAATATTTATAGTCCTTCAGAGTGGTATGGTCTGGAAATGGTGTGGTTGCTTCCATTGTTCTGTATCTGTACATTGGAAATGCAAAAGCATGTTAACAGAATGTCCAATGAGAGCATCTGATGCAGAAAGCATGATCCTAATAAGTGCTGGAGTGGGAAACCACTGGGAAACTCATACAAGCCCCTTCAGTTCTTTAAAGGAAGAGCAGCATATAAAGAACCCTAATTATAAGTGTGTAATATCTTTGTATGAATTACTGATTAAAATTACAAAATAGCGCACCATTTATTTTGTACTGGAATTTTAAGCTGTAAGATAATGTTATTGGAATACTGTATTTGTTTTTGTCATTTACTGATACTGTATAATTTAAAAACTGTTAAAAGACAGGACACACAAAATGTGGAATAGCACTCAATTCAAGTTGTCCCTGCCACTTTGTTGTAAAAATACAAGGAAGTGCTTTCAACTGCTCCTCTCTTAACCCCCAACCTGATGCAAATTTCTAAATTCATTTTTAATGGTAGCAATTGCTATAAATTCCAGAGTAATAACTACTTGTGGTTTTGGTATGTGATGCTATAATCACATGGATAATTGAGGTAATTATATTGTAGTGGCTGCAGATTTTAACTTGGACATTCTAAAACTATAGGTTCAACTTATGGTGGTTCACACAAGTCTATTTCAGTCTTGATTTGGACTGTTATCAGTGTGTTAAATTTGGATACATTGTTGGATGGGGGAAGGGAGAAACAGTCTCCCTTGGATGGGGGAAGGGAGAAAAAGTGGCAATAGCAGTACAGTGGCACCTTGCTTAACAAGTGCCTTGCATAAAGAGCGTTCCACTTAAAGAGCAAAAATTTCTGTGTAGTTTTGCTTTGCTTAAAGAGCATTTTTTGCATAAAGAGCAAAAATGTCTGTGTAGTTTCGCTTTGCTTAAAGAGCATTTTTCGCATAAAGAGTGCCCATTGGCTGGGCTCCCTGTCCTTCTCCCTGTTTTTCCCCAGCTTTGACTGGGCTGAGGGAGTGAGGCAGGACTTCCCCCCCTGCAGTACATGGAAGAGATCAGCAGGGGGAGCAGAAGAGCATCAGGGGAACAAAGATGGCTGCTCTTCTCTTGCAGCCAGAGAACTTGGTCAGCCCAGCTTATGCAGCCTCCATAAGGTAGGAGGGAATACTCTCCTGCACCCTCTCTGCAGCCCCCTCAAACAGACCCCTTGCCCCCAAGGAAGGGTCTGGACCACATTACAACCAACCCTCTGCCCCCACTACCTTCCCTGCCTGCACTTTTCCTTTCCTGTGAGTAAGCCCCAGTGGATTTAATGGGTCTTGATTCTGAGTAGACAGCATAGAACCTTGCCGTTCTGATGTTGCTGTGCATGCAAAATGCAGCCTACACACTTTCCTGTGAGTAAGTCCCAGTGGATTTAATGGGGCTTGATTCTGAGTAGACAGCATAGGATCTTTCCCCTCTGCTGTTGCAGACTGCCTATCTAGATCTCACACACAGAGAGAGGGTCCTTGAGAAAGTTGCTCAGAAAGACACCAGTGACTCTTAGTGAAAATCAGTCATCCTTGCCCATAAAGGTTTTTCTTTTCTTTTTTACTGTACAGAATATTATAGTGTTTTATTACAGTAATTGTGGTCTGTATTATATTATAGTGTTTTGAATTCAATTCCAGTGTTTTGTCATCATTTATACATGCAGTTAATATTTTATATGAATATTTTGGGGGTTGTGGAACCAATCATCTGAGTTTCCATTGTTTCCTATGGGAAAATCCGCTTCACTTAAAGAGCATTTCACTTAAAGAGCATGCCTCCGGAACGAATTAAGCTCTTTAAGTGAGATACCACTGTACTTTTTTCCTGCAAATTTAGAAACTGCTAAGTTAATACTTTTGTTTTTTGTATGTGTGTGGATGCTCATGTATGTAATTGCAGTGTGGTGATTTTTTTCATTTTGACCTTTTCATTTTGACCTTCATTTGTTTCAGAATTTATGTTGACGGTAGTCTAATGTTTATTTTAGAAACTCATATAAAAATAAGTTTTGCTGCTTAAGTATCCTACTTAGCTGCTTTAACTTGTTCATAACTGATTTTTAAAAAAATTAATTGTGATATATAGTGGTGCCTTGGTTTATGAGCATAATTTATTCTAGAAGCATGCTTATAATCCAAAGCGGATTTTCCCAGAAGAAATAATGGAAACTCAGAGAATTCATTCCACAACCTATAAATATTCATATAAAAATTATTACAATACTGTAATATAATGCAAAATATAAAGAAAAAAATTACCGGTAACCTGTATTTAGTTTTTCAGGTCTCTCAAGCTGCAGTCTGTTCCCTTACACAGGAGTGAGCCCCACTGATTATAATAGGGCTTATTTTAGAGTAGACATGCAGGGGTAGGTCTCTCAAGCTGCTTTCCATTTCCCCCTTTAAAGAGTGGTGACTCCCCATTTTGTGTAGTAGGCTTACATTAGAATATTCATGCGTAGGCTAGCCTCTCAGGAGTAATTGAGCAGGTCCTGGCAGAGCACCAAAACTGACCATATCCTGGCCAGGATTATTTTTGAGCTTGTAAACCAAGACATCACTTGTAAACCAAATCAAAATTTAGAAATGTTTGCTTGTCTTCAAAAACGCTCTCAATCCAGGGTTTTATTTTAGTTCATTTGAACAGAGGCTTGATTTAGATTGGCATTAGCAACTGCAAACAAAAGCTCTGGAAAAGTACTTATAGCTAAAATCTTCTATAAAAATTAGCTTGTGCAAAGTAGGTTGCCCATACACTGTAGCACCTTCTACCTCTGCTGCTACCTCCTCTGCAGGATGGTCAAAACTGGAATTCATTCCCCTTTACAGTTCTTTGGGAGGGCAGAGAAAGAGATGGCTAGGAGCTGGCTAGGATGGCTAGGAGTTAATGGGACTTAGAGCATAATCTTAACCATGTCTACTCAAAAGTAAGTTCCATACTGTGTACAATGGGCCTTACTCCCAGTAAGGTGTCTTTAGGATTGCAGCCTTAATTTCATGCAACTGTAGATATTATTTTTGTCTTTCAGTGCAATCCTAAGCATGTCTACTCTGAAGTAAGACCCATTGTGTTCAATACTACTTACTCTCAGGAAAGAGTGGTTAGGATATAGTGCTTTGGCTCTAACCCTATTCTTTCCCTCTCCCCTCTGAGTTACATCCTGCTGGAGTTACATCCTGCAGAGGCAGTGTAGTCCTAGTAAGACTCTGTGATAGAATGGGTCTACTCAGACCTTTGCCGGAGATTCTACTGGTCCAGGTCAGAGTGAATCTTAGAATACCAGATTTGAATTGCCAAACACTTGTTTCCCAGACACATGTGGACTCGAAATACGTGTGTTTTGAAACAGACAATGTGTAAGGACCCAAGAGTCAGAAATAAGTTTTTCTCGTAACAAATTGAAACTCAGAAACATCTTGCCTGTAGTCCATCCATGCTCAGTGCTCCTTCTGAGGATGGAATTTTGAGTTGTGATTCAAATGCGGGTGGGTTTGTAACCCGAGTTTGTGAGGAACTGATCAGTACTTAACTTTCCATACTGCTGATTCATTCTAAAGACAGCAGAGGTTTTGTTTAGATATGAGTTGCAGACATTGTGGGTGTAAAATAAGAATTCCAACACAAACACTGTCAACAGTTCTAATTTTTTTTTCCTGCGGACTGATTTATTGATATGATAAATATGTTTTTCACACCCGGCTCGTTTATTGAAAAAATTTCTGATTTAAAAGTCAGAGTTATACAAAGGTTCTGGTCAAGTCCTGAAGGCTGCTCTTTAAGTTGCATCCATCAGTGGAGACTTGGAACTTGATTCAAATTTTACTATGGTGGATCAGCACATCTTTGGTAGGAAAGCTGTTCGCATGCACATTGTTGTGTTTGTGCTAGTTAAAACAAGTCTGTTATCTAAAATATTTAGTTGATTCACTGGAACCAATAAGACTATGTAACTCTTGATATTTGAACAACAAAAAATACATAATGTGCATTTTTTAATTTTAATGATAACTAATCAGTAATTCTCTAATCACTAATTTTGTAAGAACACTGTTTTCCTAATTTGATGTTGTGGTGCATTAGCTCATGTTCATTAGCTGAAAGTTAAGAAATCATGCTATTCAGATTGGCAGCTCTGATTTAATGATTACCAAGTTAAATCACAGTTCCCTGCTGGAAGATAACATGGTCAGAGATAGTAATATACTTTGCCTGATTAGCTGCACCTGCTGACTATTCCCAGGGTAAAGCAAAAGATTTTATTGCCATTGGTATAAATCTCAGATGATGGCTGCTATCTTTTTCCTTACTATCCTTCCTTTCCTTTGCATTACACTTACTGTTTTCAATTTTGTGAATCTAGTTGAATGAAGCTTATTTTAGGTTAAAAATGTATTATACACATATAGGTCATGTACACCAACAATACCGAGCCTTATGGAAAGTGAAGCCAAGTCATACATGTGCATTTACTCATGATAAGGCAAATATTCCTCATACCATTTGAAGGGCTGACATATTTAATCATATGTAGCCCACTTTGAAGAGTTGAAAGAAATGCACTGCCAGTGGAATTGTCTTGATCCAGTGAATTCAGACCACCAACTCCAGAAGGGAAAACCCTCCCCAGGCTAACCAGAAAAATGTATCAATCACTATGGAAAGTTAAACTGAGCCATATGTGCATGTTTACTTATGAGAAAGCAATCATGCTTCAGTTCTTATCAAAGACCAGGTAAAGGGGAAAGCAAGGCCATCAGAATGATTAATGTTAAGCTCAACAAAAGAGTGGATGGTAAAGTGAAACATTATTTTTTAAAGACTCATAAAGCTAGTAGATGGGTCTTGATAAAGAGTAATTTTAAAAAGGGGGTCCTGGTGTGAAAATGTTTGCAAAGCATTGATCTACACTAAGGATTTCATTTTAAGGTTTAATTGAGCACTGTTTCTGGGAGGAGCATTTGACTTGCTCATGGACCCTTACTTTAATGGAAGGAGGTCACTGTGTGGAATAGTGTTTCTGAGAATAAGAGCATATGATGATGCAGCAGCCCTATATGAAACCTTGCAGGAGTTCGCAAACTGGTAATACAATAATTTTAGCTTCTGGTTCAGACTGAGCAGCAGTGCATACTAAATTTTCTCTTGCTTTTTATTAAAGCATGGTTTTGGGAGGCAAAATTCTTGTTTTTATTTATATATATAGAATTGCCACTACCCTGAGATCTTGCACAGCAAATTAATGCTTTGAGACAAAATGATTTGCAGCAGGGCTTGTTTCATATAAGAAAATCTGTGAAAAACTGGAAACTGTAGTTTGTCTCAAAAGGAGCAAACTGCATGGGGGGAAGGGACAGACAATACTTAGGGAAGCCCTCTATGCATGTCCCAGAAGTGCCTTCCAGTTGCATTTTGGAGGTGTTCTGAAGCCTGGAGAGGCCACGTATGATGTCCTTGCACGTCACAAGATCTCCTAGAAACCTCTGAAAAGATATCCAGTCACTCCCTGAGGTTCTTGAGACACTTACAATTTGTGAGGTCAATGGAAGAGAAGGGCTGAGTGTATGTAACCTTAGACTGTTTCAGTGTACAATCAATCTAGCTGTCTAGTTTTCAAAATTTGTTGAAACATAGGATTGTGGACACACTTCTGATCATGTTGAGTTAAACTGTGATTTACAGTGGCCATTTGTGTTGAGTCAAATCAGTATAAAAATCCATGTACAACAAGGTTGGACATTAAATTTAGTCCTACACAATTTTAATGCATTTTAAGTTACTTTTTTGTTACTTACTGATTTTTTTTAATGCTCCATTGTCTCATCAAAGCATACTCAAATTTGTGTGCTTGTGAGCATGTGTTTTTTCCCCATTGATATGTTTTTTTCTTAATGGCTTTTTAAAGTATTTCTCATTCGATACGGGGCTTCACAGCTGCTCCCAATTTATTGTCCTTTGGGATCTTCATTAATGTTTTGGTTGTTTTTCCCATCCAGATAATTAATGAATGCATTTTTAAAAGACTGGACTTAACATCAGCCCTGGAGCTCACATCCTAATGCTTGCTCTAGTACTGCAGTCTTTGGAATAGCTTCCCGGAGAGTCAAAATAGAAAATAACATGTTTTGGCAGTGTTGTATGCTATACCATGGCAAGGGGTAGGATCTTACATATACTTTGAAACTTCAGATTCTGTCAGCATTACTGGCTTCCACTATTCCTGGGATGAATGTCAATGATTATAAAGATACACTATATCCAGTGTTGCTGTTCTTTTAACTACTTTTGCATAATACATATATGATCTGGATCAACTACTTTTGGAATATGACACTATGAAACAATTTGTACTTTTACACACATATGTACTTTCCAGCTAAAAAGAAAGCTGTTTCGTGGGAGGTTTCGCAGGCCTGCCAACTCCTGAAGTTCCAAAGGGAGACACACAGCATGATATTATTAATTTTTATTATTTTGCCCTCTGGTTTCTAGGATACATTGCATACAAATTCTAGGATACAAATTCTTTTCTTGGAATTTCCATGGTAAAAAATGAAAGCTAAGGTTCTTCATCTGTCGTTGGTTCTATCTTTCGTAGCATTGTAGAAATCCTGATATGCTGAGTGTGGTCAAAACTGTTTGCCATGGAAGCATTGAACAGTGTATAGTGTTCATTTGGCTTGAGATATAAGATAACTAAGGAAAGAATTATGAGACTGGGAATGAACCATATGAAAATACAGGATTTGCTATGCAAGCAAGAACAATTTTTGAAATTTGTTCAAGAACCTCTCTTACTGAAGCTAGTTCTGTCGCCTTCACAGGATGATAGGATGTCAGCAAGAATCCATGACTGGCATCAAGCTCACTGATAATTGTTCCTCAGTTATGTGTATTTTCACTTCTTTCAGTTTTCTGTGTGTGCACACATATAACATGAAAACTGTCCAAACAAAGCACATCAATACATTCCAGCAGAGTTTGCAGTTCATAGGCTACAGCTGAGGTGGATTAAGAGTGATTTATTTTTCCTAATGCTGACCAGTTGATGAGTGTGAGCTGTTTTCAGTAGAAAAATGCTGACAGAGGAGAGAAATTGCATTCAGGTTTGTACAGTGTTAGATGTGACTGCAGAGTCACAGTTACCTCTTTTTTTGTAATAGTGGGTGGTGTTTCTTTTGGGGCTGAGAGGAGGTGGGATACAGGGAGGTGTCAGCACTGTTGTTTAGAAATCAGTGGGAAGGGCAGCAGCTTCCTATAGCAGCATGAGTTGGCTTTCTGCCATGCATCTCCGCCTGCATGCTTGAGTGGGGCGGACTGGGGAACAGCTGTACCTAGTACTAGTGCATTGCACTCCTAAGCACACAAGACCCTTTTACTTTCCTCCATGGAACAATCACAGGATGTTTTGTCTGAAAGGTAAGGAGAGTTTTTAACAGTGAAGTGCCTAGCAAGGAGTCAGTGACTTTTTTTCTAGGGAGCAAATCTAATGATAGATTTGTAATCTTTCATAATTTTTAGAACTTTGTGGGATGTGTTCATTTCTTGTGTGGATCTCATAATCCTTTGTCTTTTTTGAGAATGAAGAAGACTTCATGCATACTTGGGGTACTTCAAAAGCATACTTCAAATGATGTGTTGCCTTTTTTTCTTATAAGCCTGCCTTATAAATTGCAAATTGCCAAACTTACAAGTATTTTATAAAGCTGGATTGTGTTGCAGGAACTTTTGAGATAGTTTATGGGGTTGTCAGAATTACTTAATAGGAAACTTAGAAAATAACTATTATCGTTTAATTATTGTCAAAACTTAGTTTTGTTTTAATTATTTAATTTAATTATTTAATTGTTTAATTATTGTCAAAACTAAGTGTGTCAGACTTAATGCCTCAAGGTGAAGTTGGCATGGAGGTAAAGATAGCAATTTATTTTCATGATAAAAGTAAATACTATAATTATATAACACTAGCAGTAAGATTTAGGAAGCATAGATCAGAGTTTGTGTTGATAAACAACTGTGTGTGGCACAGACTATTTCTGATATAGCTTGTTTCTTTATACTTTGGTTTTAAGGCTAAGTCCTTCCATTTGAACTTGTGGTACAGTGTAGAAAATGCATTGTGGGTTTTAACCTTCTTTCAGGGTTTATGTCTGTCTTTTTCAAACTTTTGTCCTGAAATAATCCAGTGATGTATAAATAGTTTTAAGTGAATAGCATGAAGGTTTTGCTATGTTTCCACTTTGTGTCAAATTGTATAGAAGAATATTTTTAGCATACCTTTTAAAATGATCATTTGCTAGCTATTCTTGTTTAAAAATTATGAGATCCATGTATGATTGTAGTTGATAAGAGAAGTTCCCTTTTATACTTTGTTCCTTTTTTGTACTATGAGCTGCATATTGTGGTATATACGATTGGGAGTGGAAGAATATATTCTTGCTGATAAAAAGACTTATTTCAACTATTTGTTGCTTAACTCTTGGCACTTCTAAAACCTGATAACCTAACATTACACATTTAATCCAGTAGCATGGTTCAAATAAATAAGTACAGTTAATTTAAATAAAGTACAGTGGCGCCTCACGTAACAAATTTAATTTGTTCCGGAGGCATGTTCTTTATGTGAAACATTCTTTACTTGAAGCAGTTTTTCCCATAGCAAATAATGGAAACTCAGACGATTGGTTCCACAATCCCCAAAACATTCATATAAAAATATTAACTGGATGTAAAAATGATGACAGAACATTGGGATTGGATTCAAAACATGCATTCAATGTACATGATCTTATGAAGTCTACTTAGGCTTCAGTCCTAAAGACACTTTCCTGGGAGTAAGACCCATTTAACACAAAGGGGCTTACTTCTGAGTAGACATGGTTAGGAGGCTGCAGTCCAAGACACCTTCAAAGTGTCTCCCCACTTTCTCCTTCTCTCCATCCTGAGCCTCTCCCCTGCTTCCTTCTGGCCAGCCCTGAGCTGCCTCCCTCTTCTCCACTGCTCTTCTCTCCCTCTGCCCAGCGGACACCCGGCCACAAGAGGAACAGCGTGGAAGTGTTGCTTTCGCTATGGGCAGGTGCGCTAGGCAGCCCTGATGCTTTTTAAACAGGCTGCTGGCCAGCGCATCTGCCCCAACTGCCAACGAATGTGTTCTTTACGTCAAGCATGTTCTTTACGTGAAGCAGAATCCTGGAGAAATTTTTGTTTGTTACATGAAACATACTTTATGTGAGGCATTCTTTACGTGAGGCGCCACTGTATGTACAATGGATGACAATTATGAACACGACTCATCTCTGTTGATTTAAATATTTATTTTAGTTACCTCCACACACATATATGTTTTGTCCTAGCATTTTGGTTTCTCTCTGTGCCTGGGTCTATATTAGGCAGCTATGCAGTATGGTGTGTTGCTTTGTATATGGAAATATAGATTAGACTGCTTTAATATCAGAGGAAAAAAGTAAAAGCAGCAGTATAAATCACAGGTGCCCTGCTGTTCATCTTCTGTAATGTTTTCATCTCTTTAAATGAGAGAGCAGTGCATAAAGTTAAGGATCAGTGACTTTATAACAATAATGTGCAAGTGAAGAGAGTTTGCACTTTGAATTGCCAACTCTCTTCACATGTACTGATAAAAGAAAGAAACTCAGGTTGTGGTTAATTTTATGCATTAATGATTATTGTGTGAATGGGGCCTAGTGCCATTTTACAGTATGTGATCTTTTCTGTTTCCTAAGATAAAATCTTATATGACATCTGGAAACAATAGGTTTATGAGGTACAATAGCAGCAGCAAGTCCCCTGTGTTTTTTCAAACTGTTGTTGGCTTCCTTTCAGTGACTCTTAGCTGTTTGATATAGCCAAATCAACTTATTTACACACAGCTTAAAATATAATGAGATCAGAAGGAAGTGCTGGAAGGCATGAATGGGATATGGGCTTGTTTCAGTTCTTTAAACAGCATATATTTGTTTGGACATAATGTTTGGTGTTTTTTCGCAGGGCTTGACTGACATTGAAAGTTTTTTATTTTCCTATGAATGTGGGACTCAGAGCACAATCCTGACCATGTCTACTCAAAAGTAAGCCCCATTGTGTTCAATAGGTCTTACAGGAAAGTGTCGTTAGGATTGCAGCCTCAGTTACCATTGCATGTGAACATACGGTATATTTCTTGAATACTGTATGATGTGATTGCATGATGTGATTCAAACACTGATGGATTGTGAGTGAGAAAATACACCCTGATCTACAAAATTTCTGCTCCTGGGCATATCTGAGAATTATAGTTTTCAGGATTCTACCTCATTGTACTTTTTCAAGGCTCCACCTGTTCAGCAAAGTTGTAAGGATAGTTGTTTGTTTAGCAACATGCCTGTCTTTTAAGGGAGAGACATAGGCCTAAAGTGAAATTGACATAGACATAAAGTGAAATTAAGCCCCTTGCTCCAGAGCGGTTAAGATGACTTTCCATAAGATAAAACTAGAGGGTGATGTAACTGTGTCAACCCGTAACTGCTATGGATTTTGCCCATAAGCAAAATAAGCTTATTGAGACTTGCCAGCTTGATTTTTGCAGTAAAGGACAGGAAAGGGTAATGTAATGAAAAATGGTAATTACAGTTGTATTCAGTTTTGCTTCATGTCTGTTGTTGTAAGAACTGAGCCAAAGGTTTCTTGGAAATAATAAGTTTGGGGTTAGTGCAAGTAGGATTTTAAGGTTGAGGGAAAGGGAATCACTCTGTTAGTTTGATTCCAGGCCAAAAGGTCAGCAGTGAATTTAATAGTAGGCAATGTGATGTTCAAACACATGAAATGATACTTATTGTTATCTTATAGCCAGGGAGTCAAAGTATCATACAGTCAGGGAGTTGAAAGTATTATATTGCATATCGGGTTCAGTTCTAGTTCATCTGTATTTTTGTTGGCATTTGTAGCTGGAGAGTCTGTGCCTAGGTGTGGGCAAACAAGTGGAAATTCATTATGGAAGAGAACAAGGATTTGTGCTTGCAGGTTTGCAATCTGGGAATGCTCTTGAGTGCCTGGGAATCAGCAGCAGCCAGCTGTGCTTTTGCCCAAGCCCACTTGGACATGACTATTGTTAACCATGCTTTGATCACATCTCATTTGAATTGTAACATACCCTACAATCCAGAGTAACTACGGGAGCACGTAAGAGACATTACGTGTACCCGTAGTTACTGCACCATCTAATGAAAACCTATGGGAAATTTATACTGCAATCCACAGCAAATTGTTCTTACACCGGAGCAAGGACTCCCCGTAGTTACTCTGGATTGTGCCCATAGTTTCATTTTCAAGTGGGTATGCCCACTGTGAATGGAAGGGACCACGATACTTTGATCTGAATGTATGTATAGTAATAACCAGATCTTGTAATTTCTGTTATTGGACTGAACAGGACTAATGAGATAGCAGAATTTAAAAGAAAGCTGTTATGATGTTTTACTTTGCATAGTTTGAGTGATGAGAGAGCAGACATATGAGATGAAAATAGTATTGTTTCCAAATATTTAAGAAAAATGTGTTTAGACATCCTTTACTGGCCTGAATTGAAGAGAGAGCTTCTTTTTGGCTGAACCATTTCATGATTTAATCAGAAAGAACATTCAGCCAAGAGTGCTGTAAAGGGGATGTGTGTGATCTCTGACTGTACATGGGGCATTTTTCTGTAGCCTCGCCAACTTTACAACTGTAGATTTGGAGAAGAAGGGAAGGAGAAATATTTTTTGCTAATAATAGTAAGAAGTTATGTTGGAGGCCATCCCTGAAAAATTCTGGGTATGTGGTTGCTGCTCCCTAGAGGAAAGGTCTGCGCTTGAAATGCAGATTTTTTTTTCCTTTTTAAAAAAGACATCAATGGTCTGTTCACCAGTTGTCTTTCATGTAGTGTACATGTAAGGACATTCTTTGGATTCTTTTCTTGGCAATGTTCTTAGCAAAATATCTGAAGTTTGAAATCAGAAACAGATTCTTTCTGGAGTCTTGAGGCACATTCATTTTCCACATTAAGCTAGGCAGTTTGTATTCAAAGGTACATTTTTAGAGGAGCAGATTTACACATTTTTAGTATGATTCCTATACCAGAATTTGGATTTGAGTATAGGGCAGCAGTGTCAGTGGTTAAAGACACTGTGTTCGTTGACCTGCAGGTTGGCATTCAAGACCCAAATACCACAAGAAAGAATGAACTCCTGTTATTTTCCTGGCTTCCACTAGCTTAGCAGTTCAAAAGCATGTAAATGCGAGTAGAAAAATGTTATCTTTTTAGTGGGAAGGTGACAGTGTGCTGGTGTTTAATCATGTTGGCTACGTGACCACAAAGACATCTTTGGACAATGTTGGAATGAGCACCATTCCCCAATTGGTCATGACTGCCAGGGCCACCAACAATCTACCGTAAGTTTTAATGGATCAGCTGCTATACTGTTGAGAGAAGTAGACGTATCCAATAAACTACCATACATTGAAGTTTTTTTAGCACTTGTCAGGAACAGATTCTTTTGTTCCCTTCCTGTGGGCTGAACTACATGTAACATTAAACTTATAGTTTGGCACTATTGGGTTTATTTTTGTTTAAATATCAAGTATGGAAACAGGCCTTAAGATTTTCTCTGACAACAGAAAAGGAGATGCTGAGTTTTAAACTAATGAAATCTAACAATATAGGACTGGATGTGCATATTTAACGCAATGTACATTATGTACACTATGTTTTATCACAAACACGCGTTTCTGTTTTTGCAGTAGCTATGAAGTATGGACACAATTTATGATTTTCAGTTGCTATCTGTCTAACCAACTTTCCAGAGATGACTGAGCTGCAGTGCAGCCACAAAACAAAAGGGAAGCCACTATGTGAGTCCCCCCCATCAGAGAATTCAGCATGAGTGCCACTGGCACAGCTGCATTAGTGATGGAAAATTGGTTAGGATTAGGCTGTGTGTCTTAGTGTTCACACCAGAAAATTCTAAACTATGCCAGACAAGTATGTACAACTGTTCACAACTGTGGATATGAAAAGAATTTTTAGTTCTAAAGTGGTATGTGAAATATAATGCATATCACTTAAATAAGCAAAATAGAATAGAATATAAAAATACTTTCATATTTATAAATGTTTAAATCTGATAATTCCATGGCAAAGTTTTAAGAGTTGTAAATGTAGTCCCTTTTGGGGCTAGGGAAAAGGTTGGTTGATGTCATCCCATCTCCTTCCCCCTCCCAGCTAGTTGTGACAGACTCTTGGAGCAGTGTTGATCCCCATTATAAGGCTGAAGATGCCTGTGAGGTCGTGTGGCCAGCATGACTTAAAACTAAATTATACAGAACGCTGTTACCTTTCCATTTATGTAGTACCTATTCATCCATTTTCTCTACATGTTTCTGTATTGCTAGGTTGGTTGGAGCTTAGGCAAGTAACAGGAGCTCATTCTGTTATGTATACTCAGATCTCAAACTGCTGACCTATCAGGCTTCAAGCCAACAGGCACAGTGGCTTTAACCTCTATCAACACAGCCCGCAAGTGTCTAAAACAAGAAGCCTCAGTACTAGCTTTGACAGTCTAGAACAGGAGTCAGCAAGGGGAAAGGAGCCAAGTTGAAATCAGAGAAATTCTGGGCTGACAAGCTTCCAGAAAAAGCTGTATGGAGTCCTATGCTGCTGCCCTAAACTTGTATGGAGGAGGAAAGCGAGAGCATGTTTTTCCAATACAGGTAGGCAGCCCCTATGGAGTCATGCTGTCTCCAAGATGTCCTTGAACTGGTCATAAAGCAGAGGCTTGGTGTAGTGGGCAAAGAAGTAAAGGAGACAGAACAGCTGAACCTGCTGGGCTCTGGGGTAGTGCTTGGGGAGATGGACATTATCTGTCTCAAACAGAATGTATGGGTCGATGAGTGAGCAGTACTGCTGTGCAGAAAGGGGACTCTACAGGCCTGGTTTGGTGGCTTCACTGCTTACCATATGGCACTCAAATGACTTATGCTAGGGCAGGATTTCTCAAAGTGGGGGTCGGGACCTCTTTGGGGGTTGCCTAGAGCTTTCCTGGGGGTCGCCTAAGAACCCCTGGTGCAGGGGCCAGGTCAGGCTTGCCAGACCTCTGGCTGTAGCTGCACGCACACTGGGGCTGACTGACAACCTCAGGGCCCAATCCCATGCATGCCTGTTCTGAAATAAATCCCATTAGTCAGGGGGGCCTTTACTCCCATGTAAATGTGGATAGGATTGCAGCTTCAGGGCCCAATCCTATGCATGCCTACTCTGAAATAAATCCCATTGTGTTCAATGTGTGTATAGAACACACATTTCATTTGTAACAATGAAAATACATCATGCATATCGGATATTTACATTACGATCCATAACAGTAGCAAAATTACAGTTATAAAGCAGCAATGAAAATAATTTTATGGTTGGGGGTCCCCACAACATAAGGAACTTATAAAGGGGTCACAATCTTAGGAAGATTGAGAACCACTGTGCTAGAGGCTTTGCCTTGCAAACCAGGCTGCACATTAGCCAGATGACTTTCAGTGGTGGGCCAGATCCGGCCAGTAGGACATAGGTGTTGATCACTCTTCTAGAGCAGGGGTGGGCAAACATCTTGGCAGGAGGGTCGCATCATCTCTGACACTGTGTGGGGGAGGGTCAGGAAAAACTAATTTACACCTAAAATTTGAATAAATTTATTTATTTAAAGTGACATATATAATAATTATTTATTAGTGACATAATTTAGATGAATAAATTTTACTGAGCTTATTATAATACACATGAGAATACAAGCATGTAGAACCACATGAGAATGTTTTTGCCATATATATCTTGTACAGTGAAAACATACAGACCAACAGATGTAGACATAAATTGTTCAGAGGCAGTGAGAGGATGGTCTCAGCAGCTTCTGAAGGGACAGTGGCTTATTGGAATTTTAGGACTCCCACCAGGCTGAATTGGGATCCCTGAAGGTTGCAAATGGCCCTTGGGCTGGGGTTTGCCCACCCCTAACTAGAGAACCAGTTCTCAAATCTTTCAGTCTTCTCCTAAAAGTCTTGGGGAGTGTTGGTACAATTGGACAGAAGATGGATGGCCACTAATGGTGAACTCATGGAATCAATGAAAGGGTCTCAGAATTCCAAAGAACACTCACTCTGAAATGCTGGTATAGAGGAACTTCTGAAGTTAAGTGTATCGCTTGTGGCTGCATTGTTTATGTGAAGCGTTGTCCATGGTCAGAGGCAGTATACCTCTGAAAACCTATACTGTGGGCTGGGTGGGATTTTTTTTCTGTGGTGCCCTACCAACAAGGGGCCATTTTGGAAAACAAAATACTGGGCTTGATGGACTTTTTGTGTTCTTATTTCTGCTAGAAATAAAGACAAAGACTTTGAAAGACAAAGACTTTCTCCTCCCATTTTCCCAAGAAATAAATTCTTGGGTTTAGAGGAGTCAGTTTTCAAACTCCTTGGATTGTATATTTTAATTGATTTTGAAAGATGTTGTAGGGTAGTGCTTTGTTTTTGTGGGAACCTTTGTTTTCAGGAACCTTTCATAGGCATTCCTGGGCAATGTTACCCAAGGAAATTTTGATTCTTTTCCCACCCTCACTCTTCCGAAGAAACCTACCTAAGATGACTGAACCAGAAATCTTAACATATAACCGAGCCATATAATTCAGCCATTGCAGCATACTGAGGCTGAAACAGTGCTTCCTTTTCAGAATATTTTAACCCAAACAAATGGCTTTGAGGTGGTTCCTCTTCTCACATTGTTATTTTTGCTTTTGTTTAAAGAATGCTGAACATTCAGTACAAAACAGTAATACCACAGCCTTACTATTCCTTGCTGACATTTTTTTGGTCATAGCTGTGTCCTAAAATAATTGCCTCTGAATGCTGTGAGTTGTTGCTGAGAACAGCAGTTGCCACGCGGTCTCACAGTATGGACAGCTTAAGAGGAGAAATTGCTAAAATGAAAGATAAATGCTATAATTCTTAGCAAAGCAAGGTATGCTACACTGCTGTGCTATATTGCATCTCTAAGTGCCTTCATCTTTTGCTGCCGATTGATCATATTGATGGTTGTAGTTTAAATATTGTTTTTTATGGTTAAAAATATCGGTTCTTCAACAATTCAGCAAATTACAATTAACTCCTTTTTATATTGATTCTGTTGCATTAGTATTTTTATTTTTAGTAAGGATATTTATATATCACTTTTCAGCAACAATAGTTCACAAAGCAGATTTGTGGATGGATTTTCTTTGTCCTCTATAAAAGGTAGTTATGAGCTGCAAATTTGGTGAGTGCTATCTGCAGGAAATTGCTGGTTGTAACTTGCTTAGTTCCATGCTCTGAATGACAACCAGTGTTCTGCAGAGTTCATATCAATAGAAAGATAGAATATAGTTCTCACTTAGTTGTAAATGTTTCACAGTTGTGATCATCTTAACTCTTTGAAGACTTTCTTTGTGATTTTATTTATTACTTTTGTGATTGTACAAGAATAAGAAGATAAAAGTCAATATTTGTCAAATGAAGAATGCAATTTTACAAGCGAGGAAACAAAAACATATTTTTGAACTTTATTGCTGGTTTCAGTTCTTCTATTGGTTCTAGCCATCATGGATGTGGATGATGAGCCACATCCATGCTTGTGGATGATGAGCATTTTTTTCCCTTTAAAGATCACAAAGTCTTGCTGTTTGTGGTAAGGTGTGAGGTTCTGTCTTCCGTCAGGATGGTACAGTTTGGAATTGAAATGGAAGAAAAGAACCCTTCCTATGGGTACTGTCATACATGGCCCAGAACTAAAGCTGCTGTTTTGTGGCTATTTTCTATAGAGCACTGATGTATGTAGCTACTGAAATTTAGGAGATACCTTAATAAACAGAACTGTAAACTTTGGGCCCAATCCTATTCCCTCTGTGAACCCATTGATATGGCTACACCAAAATGGCAACCCCTGCATCTGATGGTGGGGAGGGGCATTCCAGGAGGTCTAGATAAGTGAACAACTGTTCCCTTACCTTTAAGGCAAGATTTTGTGGCACAGTTGGGTCTAACAGACCTACAACAGCTAAATAAGCTGTTGAAGGTTCATATTGACTCACACTTCAAGATTGTGCCTAGGAGAGAAAGGATCAGGATTTGGCCTGGTAGTGATAGTACTGCTGATTCTGCCTCTGAATCCTCATCCCATTTATTCCCTCTGTGTCTCTATTTCACCCTCGTTCCACACCTTCCTCCTATCCCATCATCTTACCTTTTTCTAAGTGTCAGGGAAGCAATAATGATGGTGATAGGAAGGGACAGGCCTTTCTGTCCATTCTCCCAGTAGGATCAGCTAAATCATGTGCTGTCAGAGCACCTTTTGCCACAGGTGCCAACTGCTTTATAGCAGTACTAGCGAAAAGCATACCCGCGTTGCAGGAGTAACTTTTCCCCATATGCCACCCCCTCGTGCGCATCTGTCCCCCCATGCGCAACATCTTCCTCAGTGCAACTTCTTCCTCTGAACAACATCCCCCAGTGCACCAGGCACTGAGCACCAAATTGGCTGGATGTGGTTCAGTCTCCCATGTTAAGTATAGGACAGAAACAGGTTGCCCCCTTTTCAGCCCCTGAAGGGTTAATTTCTCCAGATGGTTCTTGGTGGGAGTTCAGGTGACAGAAGGAACTCCCAGAATTCCATGCTTCAGGCCCAGCAGTTGGGGCGGAATGTTGCTGAGTCAGCAATTCTCAATGCAAAGTATAGGGAGGAAAATGTGTTGCGCCCCTTTTCACCCCCTTCCGGTTGGAATTTCCGAAAACCAGTTCTTGGTGCACCCCTCAGTCACAGAAGGAACACCCACCCCAAATTTCACACTTCTAGGCCCAGCAGTTTTGGCAGGGCGTTGATGAGTCAGTGAGTGAGTCAGTGAATGACTTTTCTCTTTTATATATATAGATTATCCATTGCCAATGTAGCCACACTGCAGCCTTGAGGTGAGGGAACGAATGTTCCATTACCTTGAGAAACCCTCCATGAATTGTTCCCTCACTGCAAGGATTCAATTCATATGGCTGGAATGTTGGTAGCAGGGGCATAATGATGGCACTGTGTGCCCATGGCACGTATGACATCATGATGCCATGTGGTATCATGATGTCATCATACACACGGGCTCTTCACAGCCAACCAGAGAAACCCTCTGGCAAGCTGCGAAGAGTGCATGCAGAGTTCATCTGCAGCCGCACATGAACTCTTCACCATTCTTCGTAGTGGTGCAAAATTTTCAATTTTCAATGCAAAGTATAGGGAGGAAAACGCGTTGCGCCCCTTTTCACCCCCTTCCGGTTGGAATGTCCGAAAACCAGTTCTCAGTGCACCCCTCAGTCACGGAAGGAACACCCACCCAAAATTTCATGCTTCTAGGCCCACCGGTTTTGGCAGGGCGGTGGTGAGTGAGTGAGTCAGTGTCTTTTCTCTTTTATATATATATATAGAAGAAGAAGATAGGATTGAGCTGTTTGTCTTAAACCTCCTGTCTTTGTAATGTGTTGGATGTATTCCAACAGTTCCAGCATGTTCATGTTTCTGCTCTTAGAGTAGGCACTGGAAATGTAAGTGTTGTCAAAAATTGCTATTTAGGAATATAATGTTGATAAAAGGCCAGTAGAAGCAAGGATGCTATTGTTTTGTTTGTTGTAATCTAGGATGCTCATGTATTTGAACTATCAAGTCTGATATTGGTAATCTTGTTCCAACTCTATCTGAATCTCCACTTAAAGTGAGCTGTAAATATAGCTGCGTTTCACAGATGTAAAGAATGCTTTGCTTGCATAGTGCTAGGATGTGCCAGCCTGTGGTTTTGTCATTCTATTGTTGCTGTAGATTAGACACATTTCTTTCTATTTATTTTTGGCAGAACATCTTTGGTCCCATGTTTTTCAGATGCTTCAACAGCTGCATGGGATAGGCTGATACTTCCAGGATCACACAGCATAATAGCTTTTGTTTCAACATCAGCAGGGAGCTTTTTTGAAGAATTCCTTTACTAATTTACTTTTAGGGTCCACTGTAACCCAAAGATTCAGGATTATTTACTCTTTCCTTATTATCTGTACCTAATTCATTACTGAAATGAACAATCCTTATAAGCGAAAGTCTGGATGAGTGCAAAATATCCAATCTATTTAAATGGCAAAAATTATGAATTGTTCCAAAGCAGTTTGACATTCACACAAATTTCATCCCAAATGGTTATACCGTAATGCAGTGGTTTCCAAATTGTCACTCAGCACCCTCCGGTGAATCACAAAACTGACAGTCTGGAGTCCCAGAGATCCCTTCTGTTGAAGAATGGTGGATCAAGGTATTGGACTTTGCTAAAATGGACAAACTTACTACTTTTCTTAAGAAGTCAGTAAAAACCTTTCTAGACAATTGGAAACCGTTCATGGACTTTCTGCATGAAAAAGAGATGATAAGTCAAGTGAATTATGGCTTTTATGAGTGGACAATAGTTATGTAACTTTGATCTCCTTTTTCATGTCTGTTGGAATTTTTATAGTTCAAGATAGATTTCTAGGAGGCAGAAATTAATACAGTATTGGCCGTTAATGTTTTCATTTTCTTTGTTATATCGCTTTGTGAACTTTTTAGTTGAAAAGTAGTATATAAATACTATAGATAGATAATATTAGACTAAAGAAAGGTAAATCTGGGCTTGCCATAAACGTTTAAAGAATATTTATGTTCTGTTTTTCTTTTTTTCTTTTTTCCCTTTTTAAAAATAAAAAATTCAATAAAAATGGGAAAAAAACTGACAAAAGTCTTGTAAAACAGATGGGTCTTGATAAGAGTGTCAAGTTGAAAAGTGGGTGCTTCTGCTAAAAAACTTGGGAACCACTGGGGATGAGGGGCAGTATGGAATTCTTTATATAGCAGTGGACTAGAAAAAAACAGTTGTTATTAACACCTTCTGTAACTTCTGTCCTGCTTCCTAGTGCTCTACAGCCACTGATTAGATCCATCCTAGGGAGTTGTGGTCAGTTGGAGGTTTGGACACCTTAGTCTGGAATGTTACAGGATGCACACCTGATTTTGTGTGCAGATGTTGATTTTGTGTAGATGTTGAAAACTCATATGGAAAAACCACTATAACCTGGCAACCACATAAAAGTGTTGGAAGTTTTCTGTAGGAAAGAGAACCACCTACGAGCAATTCTGCATGAAGCTGACTGTGTGTGCCTGTGATAATTAAGGTCCATGAAAAACTGATTTCCCCTATCAGTATATAGATTTTAAGAAACAATTTCAGAGGATTTAAAGTGGAATAGTAATTAACTGGCATGTAACATTAAGAGATCCCTTGTGTGTTTTATTTAGGTGCCACTGATTCTTTCTATATCAAGTTTAGTTAACTGTTCAGATACCACAGAAAAATGACATTTTGGTTTAGTTTTCGTTTGATATTTTGCACTCTCTTAATAGTTCAGTATTTGACTGAAGTCCTTGATAGATTTGACTGTAGTCCTTGATAGATTAAAACTGGAATAAAGTAAGTCTTAGTCTTGGTCTGTTGTAGCAAAAGCAACCAAGGTTACCCCTCTGGAAACGCATGTCACAATGAAGAATCCATGCAGACACTAATTCGTGCCATATGGTAATTATACTCCAGCCCAGGATTTTAAGGCTGATCTCATTACTTTGAATCAGTGTTACCTCATAGTATCCAATTGAAATATGGCTAATTGTTTGAAAATCCATGTTGTTTGGTTTCCAGACCAAAAGGTTATCCTGTGTGATCTTCTTACGTGTTTGGAAATCTTAAGTCTGCTAGACTGAAGTAAACCAGAGGACACTGGATTGATGAAGCTTACCTGGAAGTAAGTCCAGTGTGACCACATAGAATGAAGGACAGAGGGGAATTTAGGCAGGTTTCACTCACCATAGAAGGGTTTAAAAGCAGCATCTGCCAAAATTCCCTCTTCTATGTTAAAAGTATAGCCACCTTTACCTTTATCCTGGAGGCCATCCAAACAGATATTGTCCTTATGGATCTAGAAAGGTAGATCAAGAATGGGCAGAGCCAATCTGCAGCAGCAGTGCTGCCAATCTTCTTCTCTGCCTTGACATCCCTTCTCCATTCTGTTCCTCTCCTTTCCTATCTATTTTGCCTGCCTGCTTCCTTCCTCTGCACTGATATGTTGGTTCTCGTGCTGTTTCTGGCCCACTGTATCATATCTGTGGCAGTTTGCCTCTTGTGGCAGGGACGCAACCATGTATGGCATGTTATTTTTTGCCACAATCATAATAAACACTGTGCAAAGGGAACACGGGTTCTGTCAATGCAGAGGCCACGCAAGATTGGGTTATATATATATGCTAGACAGGCCTTTAAGGAGCCAGACTAAACCTGTCCAAAATCCCACTGAATGTGGGTTGTCTGGAGAAGGAAAACTCCCACCTCAAGCCTCCACTGCCTTGTGGCTATACCCATCTATGCCAACCTTGTGACAAAATCTGGAGCTGGAGTCCTGGAAGCAGTTCGTGACTGTGTACAATCACATTCTGGTAACTCCTGCGATGCAGCTGGAAACATTTATATTGGCTCTGCCATTCCACTGGACTATTTCAGTTACATGAAGGGGGGATTTGCTGCTTGGGTAACAGTCTGTCCTCCGTATTAATCTACCCAGGCCATTGTGCTCTGGAGAGGACACTCACAGCACAATACTATAGTCTTTTGAGACTGAAGGATGCCAATGATGAATGATGACACACATATAGAACAAACAGGATTTCCAGTTTATATTCAGTTATTTTACAGAAATGTCTGTGGTGTGATTTGAAGACTACATTCCAGGATATATCTTGCTAGTACTTAACCTGCAGGTTCAACCATGTGCATCTCCAGCTTGAGTGCAGAAAAACAGAATGCATGGTTTTTGGACTTAATTGGAAAGGGTAGTCAGGAGGCCGGTGTTCTTCTGAAGGCGAGGGCAGTGCTTGTGACATTTTTGTGACACTCCCAGACCAGCATGGGACTTGTGTTGGGGCTTATACCAGATTAACTGGGAGTTAGGATTGCAGCCTTAAAGATCAGCTAGTAGTGAGGCTAAAAATTAGTAGGAATGAGAGCCCAATCTTGAGCACGTCTGTGGGCCTTCAGTGCTAGCCTGATGCTAGAGCTAGCTCTGTGCCAGGTGTTGCTGGGCTAGTCCCAGATGAAGTTGGAACTCCATTGCTCAGGGGCTGCCCAGACTGCCTGGTGGTGGAGAAGTGAGTCGGTGCATAATAAAGAGGCAGGAAGGTATGGGGAGGAGGCATGCTAGGGAGAGAGCAGCTTCTGGGCTGCCACTGGATATAGTATTGGCCTCACTGTTGGTCGTTGCAGCCCAACATGGAGGCTCTTGTTTCTAAGGTAACCTAAGGGTTGCCACATAATCAAGTAGCCCCATCGCAAGGCTACTCCTTACCCAGGGGAAGAAGACAAATGGCGCTAGCAGTTAGCCCAGCAACTTTCAGGATCCCACAGCAGCCAATATTATACTATGGCAGTCCTGGTGTTCCAGGCAGTTTAGGATTGAGCTGTGCATCAGGATTTTAAGTTCTCACTTTTCCCTGCATATCTTTTGAGGGTCAGAGGATTTTACTAATTTCACCCTCTGTTATGAAAGAGTAAAAAAAATGCTTTAAAATCGCACTTTATCCCCAAGGTGAATATATATAGAGAGTATATATAAAAATTGTGGAGTATATATATATATATGGAGTATATATAAAAATTGAGGTGTATTCACAGAGAATTAGGTTGCAATCCTAATGACACTTTCCTGGGAGTAAGACCCATTGAACACAGTGGGGCTTACTTTTGAGTAGGCATGGTTAGGATAGTGCTCTAAGCCTCTATTCATGGGTATAAACATATACCATTGAAATTGATGTGGTTAATTCTGGTCGGCTTCCTACCACCTACGCTGTATTGGTTCAGCAAGATGTTAATGGAATTCTACTTGCCTACACTGCATGTCGTTTTGCAGGTCCCTGATCATATGAAACAGACATAGTGAACACATGGACATTGGCAGGTGGAGCTAGTAAATACAATGCCACTTGTCTCTCCGCTCATTCTGTAAATGCCATTTGAGAAGTGTGAACAGTGTTTGCTGTTTTATTGAGAGTGAGTGTGCTACCATGGGACTGATGCTTCTGCCTACAAAAAGCTCCTTTTGTGGAAAATGGGTATTGCCAATTGTTCAGGAAAGGTAGTACTGTGGAACACCAGAAATATTTCCTGTTACTAGCTTTTAACCCTGGAATACGAAACCCCTCTGAGCCTCTCTTTTATACCTGAAATGATAGGAAGTTTCATTTGGTTTTCATCTTTCTTATTCTGTATATAAAACTGAAAAGTCACTCACTCATTCATCAATGCCCAGCCAAAACCACTGAACCTGGAAACATGAAATTTGGGGAGGGTGTTCTGTTGATGAACTGATTTTGGGAATTTCATACTGGAAGGGGATGAATAGGGGTGCAAAGCATTTTTGTTCCTATATTTTAACATTGAAGACTGATCAGTACCCAGCTGCAATACCTGGATGTAGAAATTTGGGGAGCGTATTCCTTCTGTGATGTAAGGACCCACTAAGAAACCATTTGGGGCCCTGTGGTGCTTGCTGCAGCCCTGTAGTGACCAGATGTGTTGGGGGTCCACGGGGGGATGGTGTACGGTGCTGCCGAGTAGTGCCCGCTACCAATTGCCCACTGCACAAATACTCTTGACAATTGAGGGTAAATTTGCAATTGCAATTGCGGGTAAATTTTGCTAGTAGCTCCTAAACACACAATGAATTATTTCCACAGATTTAGTTAGAATTCAGTGAGGCTTTCACCAAACTCTGACAGTAAATATTTTAAGTGGTTCCATACCTCCTCTCTCATTCCCCTTCTGATAACTGTACTGTATCACACACATGCAATTTGTTTAGCCCGTTTGCTTATGTTAAATTTGGGTGTGGAGTGGCAAAAAAGTTGGCAAATGCTTTTGTTGTTTTCCATGTTTGTAACCATGTCTGCTGTAGTGAGCATAGTATCTTAGCTTTAAATAAGCTTTTAAGATATGGCCATCTGTGTGGGTGACTGTAGTACCTGGTGTTCAGAGTGTGACAAATAATCTGGGATAAAGCTTAAGAGAAGCATTGGAGTTCAGCTGGAACATAAAGAGGCCAGTTTGAAATCTGTCTTGGATGTATATGTTTCATAGGACCATTGTTGGATTTATTTGGTTGCCAGTTAAGAGTCTACTGTGGGACTGTATTGATCTTCTAACCCCACAAATGACAGCTTGAGTCAAATAGGTGCATAGGGATCGTGCTATTTTATTGCCAAGTAGCTTTTAAAATTGAATTGGTTCTAAGAGAGAAGAGCAAGATCTCTAGTGCTGCAGAATTTCATCTGAAAGTTTATGGACAGACCATCGCAAATACAAGGAATACTGCTTGGAGCTACATCTTAGAATGATTGGCTACGTGCACTATCTCCCTTCAGATTCAGTGGTTGGTTGCCTGCACAGAAATAGGTGGCATGCCTGCTATGGTGAAGATGATGAAGAATTTATTCCGCTTTATTCCAGCAAAATGGAGACCAGTCACACTAAAGTCAATGATCACATCAGGAAAAAATTGCTGCTCAAAGACAACAGTACTTTGTGGCCAAGTAAGAATGGATCATATACTTTAGTAAAAAAAAATTAATATTCAACAGTTTAAAATCCATACTTTAGATCCTGATATTTTTCTTTTTGGTAAGACATTATAAATTGAAGTAGGTTCTTTGCTAATGTCAAAGCAACCACCATTTGAAGTTGTGTTTAAGTATAATACATTCTAAAGTGAGGAGAGATCGGAATTATTTGTATAAAATTCTGTAACTTCAGTTATTGAAAAACTTTGCTATGTTTTCTTCTAAAAATACATTTAAAACATTTTAGGTTATTTAAAATGTTCTATTTTTTCATTAGATGTGATAACAATCCTGTTTTACATGATGTTTTTATTTAGTTACACTGGGATGCTCTTTATAAAATTTACATTAAAAGTTGTTTGATGCAGTTCACTAGTTGGTTGAAAGATACTAAATGCCTATCCTAGATGCACATTTTGGTTGAAAGATACTAAATGCCTATGCTAAATTGTGCAACAGGTAAAATAACTGTGTAGTTGTAATGACATGGTTTTCAAAAAGGGAGAAAGTATTGTCTCTTACATTTTACATCTTGCACCACCTGCTTTCTGTTATTTTTACTGTTTTAACTCTCACTCTGTCCAAGCAAGAACACCTATGCTTGCTGAAAAGTGAACAAATCATGTACAAAGCAAAGAAGGCTTTCTTGGCAAAACTTTCTGGCTTAGGTTGTGTCATGGCTTTTAAATGAGACGAGAGTGAGCAAACGAATCCATAGATCTCTTGGAGGTTTTCCTTTCAGTTTATTCTTGAACTTTGTAGTTGAACTGTTACCTTGTTTTGATAACAAATATTGGAAATGCTATTTTTAAATATAGAAAATGCCCATATGATACCAATCCTGATTTCAAATTTTCATACCATAGGACCTAACTGATCTTTCAAGTGATCAATTTCTTCAGCTGATAGCAGCCATGATGCCTCAGCCTGTGCCCTTTATTGAGGGTGAATTGAGCTAGCTCTTTAAATTACATTTCTCAGTTCAAGTACCAGCACAATGCAACCAAGAAAGTTTGACACTTCTCCAGCTAAGAAAATTTGCATTGGTTCCTTTCTGTCTTCCAAAACATCATTTAAAATGAAGGTACTTTGAATAGAAATCCATGATATTGAGTAAATACAGTTGCTGCAATTACAGTTATGACTCCAAAGGACTTTCCTCTATGTTTATAAGTGTCAGACATAATTAAGCTATAGCTGCAGTGCAACCATGAGGTAAGGAAACAAATGTTCCTTTAACTTGAGAAGGCCCCACACTCTGTAGGATGCAGTGCATGCCCTGTTGCAAGGGTGTCCAAACCTTGGCCCTGGGTCCAAATCTGGCCCTTGGCAAGCCTCAGTAAGACACCTTTATCTGGCTGCAGGCAACCCTTGTAATGTCTCTAATGCAAATTTATATGTAAATTTATTCAAATTTGAAATGTAATTTATTTTTCTGGCCCCTGACACAGTGTCAGAGATATGATGTGGCCCTCCTGCCTAAAAGTTTGGACACCCCTATTGCATGGTTGTATCAGTGTTGGCAAGTTTAGATAGGACTGGACTCTCAGTTCATCTAAATGCCATAATTAATATACAAATGTAACTGAATAATCATTCTTTAACTGAATAATCATTCTTGTTTTAATTTGGATTTTAAAAAGTGGATTAGAAGACATTAATCATTTATTTTGACTAATACCAGCAGCTTATGTACTAATTGAATTATAGTATTTCATTACTGAATATTTCTGTTTTAATAAGGAAATCAGTTGCTTTTTTCTGTAAGATCCTCTTCTGTGTCTTAAAGCAGAGAATTGCACATATAAAGTGCTATTTTCATTAAAAAATAAAGATATTGAGCTTCTGTAAAATCAAAGCAGAGGATAACTGCTTGCCTAATTCTGCTCCCTTTCAGTTGCAGATTCAAACTAGAGAAAACAAAAAGGTCAATATAGATTTATGGCATGCTGTATGATAGTGTTACTTACTGGACAAATTGTATCCCTTGACTTAAAGTCACTTCCAACCCCTGTGTGCCTGCTGTTCTCCATAGCTGCTAGTTGTGCAAGCCATTTGTTTTTATTCTGTATACAAGGATGGGGCTAAAATAATACTTAGCATTCATGTACTTTCTTAGTATACAAAGTTCTTCATGCACATTATCCTGATGTCCTTGTAACAACTTACAGTAAATAAGTATTATTTCCCTCATATTGTCGGATGTTTGATAGAGATGAGATTCCAAGTGGGGAAAGCCATAAGAACAAAATAAGAGCCTTGCTGCATCAGATGTTACAGCGGCCCACCACCTGCTACTAGGAGCACACAGGACAACAAAATAGCTCTGTCCTGTTGCCTCTGCCTTGAAATCATGATTCATGTTGGGCAGCCAAATTCTATATGGGCCTATGCCACTGAAATTAGTATTCTTGTGGAATAAGGTGCTTTATGATAGTTAACTGTCCCACAAGCAGCAAATGGTGGTTATAGGCTGTGGTGACCCTGTTGCGTTCCCTAGTGCTGATAAGACAGCATGGAAGTGTAAAGGAGGGAGGAGGTGGTTAGGATGAGGAAGAGATGGGGTAAAATAGGGAGCTGAATGAGGTCTAGAAGGGAATATAATTTGCACTGGTGATGCTGTTGATGTCCTACTCTCCTTCCAGCTTTAATCCACATTCCCTGGGATCAGCCAACTGTCTTGTTCTTGCCCATCATTTTGCTCTTTAAACTTCTATAAGACCATTGCAGTGGCCATTCTGTCACCTTCCTATTCAGCACCTCCTGAACCCTTCTCCCTAAACTTCCCTGTGTTTCTGCCCTCCATAAACTCCTGAGAAAACCCACAGCCACTCTTGTTCTTAGGCTTGCTCTTCAAATTGCTCGCATCAACTTAAAAACATTTATGTTTCCCTCTATGCGATGAGACTGTTTGAACTTTCCAAAATTGGCTATCAGAGATAGGTACTCCAGCTACATCCTCCAGCTGCATCCATTTACTCTCTCTTTCTCGGATTATTAACTTTTTCTGTGAGTTACAGCTATTTGTACATTATAAAACTTTATGAGTAGTTTGATCTGAGTTATTCTAGTTCAGCCTTGTTAGTCTGAAGCAATTCCTGCAAAAATCCATGTATATCTTGCCTGTCCTTTCTTTGTGAGAGACACTTAGAATTGGGCTCCATTGTGAAAATTATCTGGATTCCAACAGTGAAGGCAAAGCAGAACAGGATGGGAAATATAGGACAGCAGCGTGGCCCAGTAATATCCTTTTCATCATTACTTGCACGTCCACAGTGACACACATACACACCAGTAACCTAGATTTACTGCTGGCAGACAGCCAGCCAAAGGACATAATCAAACAGTATTTCAGCCTCTAAATACCTGTCTCTATTGTGAATACCTATTAATTAGAGGTCATAACTGTCTGTATCCCTACAAAATGAGCTTCTCTATTTCATTCATGATAGCCATGTATTACTTAGGAGGACTACAAAATAAAAGTGTATTCATTATAGTCAAATAAGAGAATTCTAGAATTTATCATTCAGTCACTGAAGTTAAAAGCTGTTAACTGCTTCAATGTATTTGTGTAGCACTGAATTAATAAGAACAGAATAAATATTTTTGAGAAGACTTTTTCAGTTGCATAATGCTGCTTAAGTGCTCATATTTGATGCATAGCAATGTCCTTTCATTATCTGCCAAAGTTTTATTTTTAACAGATATTTCTTTATTGAATCCTTTCATACATTAGACTAATGATAAACTAATGAATGATAAATGGTCTCTTCTTTTCCACTGTTCACATGTGGAATGAGGAGACTGGTTCAGCCCACTTAGCAAGGGTGCAGGGTATAATCATAATGTGAGGAGAGGGAAAGTAAAGATGGAAAAGAAGGTAAAGATGTATTACGAAAGCATAATATGTTTATAATATTATATGCATAATATGTTCCCCTATGCGCCTGTGGGGAAAGTGAAGAAAGAGAGAATGAGTTCCACTTCATGCAGAGGGGAGAACTTAGCAGTTTGATTTCTCCTGTTGAACATTAACTGCTCTCATGTTCTTATCTATTGATAGGAATCCTGCAGACTTGGAGGAGGTGAAGTTTATTGTCTCTTCTCTGCAAACCACAAATTCTTCTTATATACTAATGATGATATTTTCCTAGTTCTTTATGAGAATGTAATAATGTAGAAAATGTGGCAGAGTGCTACTGTTTAACAGCTGAGCTGTGTTTTCACTTTTTCAGTAGCCATGTTGTTACCTTGTAAGCCACTCAATACTGTCAAGATTTTAAACTGAAGTGGGTACAGTTTTTAAAATGATTGAAAGATCACGGTGTTTCTTCAGCATCTTTTCTTCGTTAGGCTGCAGTCCCAAAGACACTTTCCTGAGAGTAAGATTAATTGAACACAATGGGGCTTACTTCTGAGTAGACATGGTTAGGATTGTGCTCTTATTGTGTCTCTTATGTCTTTTACTTCACAGCAGCAAAATCTTACCTTAATACCCAAATAAAGAGATGTGGGGATTGCTGTTTTTTGTAAAAAGAAAGGCCATGGGAGGGTGTGTGTGTCTTGCACAGGGAATCCTTCTGGGTTGGAGTATGTATGTGCAAAAAAGGTGGGGTGCAGAAACATTCAGTGGAAGACAGGATTTATCTGGTTTATCTGGTTTTAAGTTTTACTGATAATGCTATACTTTAGTTAACCACTGGTGCTATCCTAACCTAAGCTTAACTCATGGGTCTTCCACTCCTGTGGTGATGTAGGGAATCAAGTGCATACTGTGAACTGGCCTAACCCACCTCCTGGAGAGATGCAGAATTGCCTTGCATCACCTTTGTGACTTTCCCAGACCAGCATGGGTCTTGTGCTGGGGATAGCAGGAATAGCAGTAATCTTCACAGGGTTTCCTGTTACTTTCTAGTATTCCTTTTAAAACATTTAACAAGAGACGATTGAAGCTGACTTTAAAAGCAGTATTCTCATGATATTAAGGAAAAAATGGGTCAGAATGAGTCAAAAAATTTTCCTTTCTTTATTCACAGTTGTATCCAAAGATTGTTCTATAGGTGTTAACATGTTGCCTGTCAGGTAACAGAATCCTTCCATCAGTTAAACACAATTTAATTCATTAGTTTACTAAAACTAGTGGAATAGTTTTTCCTCCCTTGATCTATCTGCTAGTCTTCTATCTCATTTTTGCTTCATTTATTGACACCTTTCAGAAATCTAAGAGGATTGGTTACAGTGGACTATCAATTCACCACAAAACAAAAGTGGTTCTTCCTAATTTGTCTAATTAGCATCTGACATGTGGACCAGCTGCCCTCTTGAACAAAAGCAGATGATAAATCCATCTTATTAATTGCATATTAATTCTTGCATGCGTCTTAAGCATATGGGAGACCTCTATGAATGCAGTGAGGCAAATTCATTATGAGAGAAGGGAAAATGAAAGAACAATTGTATCTTTGGAGAACAGAATGCAAAGGCCATGAAAAATGTGTGTATCATCTTAATATGACCCATCTGTTTTCTCTCTGCTCTTTGTTACTAAAATCGAAACAGATTAAAGAATAAAGCTGAGCAATTGAAGCAAAACTGTGTGTGACTGAGAATCCTGTCTTCAAAAACAGAACCACAATTCTTCCCTTTAAAGTTCCTTTCTTCCTTCTGCCCCAAACCATATAGGCACATTTATTATATCCTGGTTTGATTCTTAGGGAAAATTCTCAGGCACATGGCTTCCTTATTTTGTAATATTGTGTATGTTTTGTTTTAAAAAAATGAAAATATAGGGCTCAAAGCACTTTAGATGCAGCAAACAACCTGCTGGTAGTTGTCACTGATATGACCTTTATCACTTTAATCAATTGGGGTTGACAAGATAGCTTTAGGCAATCTAAATGGAATTGCACCAACTTGTTGGTAAATGAAACAATAATTTTAGTCATTTTCAAGCTTGCTGAAAAAGAGTCTTCTAAATTAGGCACAATAAAATATTAGGCCATTTCAATTACACTGTTTTTAATGGGAGAATTTGACATGTGCTTATTTTTCTACCTTTAAAAATCAGTAGCTCTTGGAAGTACTTATTCTGTCTGAATTGACTCTACTACATTAAATGAATGCTAAAATATTAAGCTTTATTGTAATTTTCATGCATTCTGGATATGCTCACAAAAGGAATATACCTAGGCATTTGCTCAGGCAGAAAATGTAGACTTTCCAATTGATTTCAGGCTAATGGCCCAGTCCAACCCCAGGCCTGTCCAACCCCCAATCCAACTAGATGGCTATCAGCAAAGAGCCAGAAGGCTTGTCACAGTGGCCAGAAGGAGGTACTAGTACAAAGGCCAGTGTGAGTGGGTGCTGAACCTCTGTGCCAGCTGGAGAAACCCAGGGATCTGCAGGTGGTAATTATGCTACCAAGCTTTTTGAGATGTTCCAGAGGTGGCAGATGTTCCAGAGGTGGCAGAAAGAGAGTGGTATAGAGGGCTATTCAGGCCCAGGAGGAATTTGGGAATGGTGGCAAAGGCTGCAGCTGGAGCCAGTCTCCTATACTGCACCCGAAAGTCCTACATAGGGCTACTCAGATCTGGGTCAGTGATTAAGCTGGGCTAGATCCTGGTAGACCCATAGAGGCTGCCAGGGCTTGACACAAATTAAAGTGAACAAATGTTCCCTTTGCTCAAAGTGGAGGCCTCCCTGGCCTCCATGGGCAACAACAGTGACCATTTCAGCTCTGCTATACAGTACCACAGCACAGTCCATTATAATTAGACTATAAGGCTTTCTGACCAAGGCCCCAATATATCCAATTATCCATTTTCATATAGCCACACTGCAGCCTTGAGGTGAGGGAACAAATGTTCCATTACCTTGAGGAAGCCTCGGTGAATTGTTCCCTCACTGCAAGGATTCAATGCATATGGCTGGAATGTTGGTAGCAGGGGCATACTGATGGCACTGTGTGTCCATGGCATGCATGACATCTTGATGCCTTGCGGTGTCATGATGTCATCATACACACGGGCTCTTCACAGCCAGCCAGCGAAACCCTCTGGCCAGCTGCGAAGAGTGCATGCACAGTTCATCTGCAGCCACACATGCACTCTTTGTAGTGGTGCAAAATTGTGTCCATGTGTGCAAGACAGGAAAAGTGCACAGAAAAGTGTTCCATGGTTCAGCAGCTGCATCATGTATGCATCTTTCCAAACAAACTACATTCCCAGCTGGTTCGAAAGGGTTCATGCACCCTTCTGAGTTATCCAGAAATGCTTCTCCAGCTGGTACAGAAGAGCCTATGTATGGTTGAGCTGGAACAACGCATGCACCCTTCCAAGCCAGCCGGGGAGCGTTCTCTGGCTGGCACAGATGGGCACAAGCATGGCTAAGCTGGAAGCATGCATACACCCTTCTGAGCCAGCTGGAGAGCATTCTCTGGCTGGCATAGAAGGGCGCATGTGTGGCTCAGCTGGAACTGTACAAGTGGCCTTCTGAGCCAGCCAGGGAGTGTTCTCCAGCTGACATAGAAGGGTGCTGGGGTGAAGGAAGTGCTAGGTGGGTGGGTGTACTTGCACCCACCAGTGCTTATGCGCCCACCAGTGCTTATGCGCCCATGGCACAAGACACCTCATGCTACACTGATGATGCGCCATGACACTGGGTAGAATTGGGCCACAAGGTTGCAAACATATACTATACATGGTTTACTACATGGAATAAGCGCTTCTGTATACAGTGAGATTTCTGAGTAAACGTGAATAAAAGTATAAATTACCAATATAATTTAATACAGAGGCTGATGTGGAGATAATATTGTTTGCCGGTATAGAAAAGTACATTAGTGAGTACTATTGATATTGCCTGCAGGTGGCAGCATTTTGCCTTGTTCCTGATATTTGAAGGTTCTTTTCTAGTTTGGGAGGCATAATCTTTTCTAATTATGTTCCTCTTCCCACTCTCAACCATCTGTTTTGATTTTTTTTATCACACAAAAAAGAACATTACAGGTTAGTTTAAGATAGTTTCTTTATGTCCTTAAAACCATTTTGCTTGACCATGAAATTTTGACACAAAATGTGTATTGGTGCATTGTGTCATACTGAAGAAAATATTAAATTCATGTAGTTTTCATTCTGTGGTGTTAAAGAATATTTAATAGTTATTGCTAATAAAGCAACATATTTAATTATTCATAGTGAACAAATACACAAAGTGTAAAAGTTTGGTAGTTAGGTTTGTGGGTTTTCCTTTAGGTATATTGCTTTCTCCATTTAAAAGCAGATTAGATAAATTCACAGAGATTGTCCTGGACACGATAGCAACATGATGCCTTCAGTTCTGAGGCAGTATGTCTCTGAATATCAATTCTCAACAATGGGAACTGAGTATACCTTGGCTCCTGTCTGAAGGTTTCTCCCAACCAACCCGGTTGGCCGCTGTTTGAAATGAAGATGCTGGACTAGATAGGCCTTTAATTTTATCTAGCATGTTTCTGATTTGGTATAGTGGAGCAATATTAAGGTAAGATTCTACTACTGACACTATATGGATTTGGAGTCTTCATAGATAAACAAGTGGCTATTACAGTTTCTACTATTTTGAAGCAGGGGAAATATTTCCATTTTCAAAATTAAGACATTAACAGTTTAGTGATTCTGGAAGAACAGAATCGCTCATCAGGACTTTGGCACCCTTCTGCCTATTTTTTAATGGGGGTTGCTTTTTCTATGTTTGTTGGGGTTCTTAACCTGAGTTCCCTTGTCATAATGATCTGGATTAAACCTCTGTTGTGAAAAATGCACTTGTTCTTAATTTAGCTTGTTATTCTATAGCACTTGCAAATATTTAGCAGATCTTTTTTTAGCCTAAACCATGAAAGTATGAACAATTCATTGGTAGTGAGCTTTGATTCTTGAAAGTGGGCAAGTAGAGTACTGAGCAGATGGTAAACATAGTGTCAGATTAAGTACACTGAAGCAGAGATAGAAGTGTGCTGTCACTTGCTGTTGATTTTCAACTTGGCACACAGTGATTAATGAAAAAGGGGGGAAGCTCTTGTAGCATAGATTGTATATTTCTACTTAGATTTTCACTCAGGTTCATTGGGTCTCAAGATGTTGTTGGGGGAAAGCCATGTAATTAATAAACCA
Source organism: Cryptoblepharus egeriae (assembly GCA_030015325.1). NCBI lineage: Eukaryota > Metazoa > Chordata > Lepidosauria > Squamata > Scincidae > Cryptoblepharus > Cryptoblepharus egeriae. The sequence goes on along the minus strand of JAREYC010000001.1, from coordinate 178,859,193 downwards.
AAATAACCACCAGTTCTTGATAATTGTGAATTTGGTAGATCTATATTTATTTGCAACAATTTTGTATTTATTGCTGTTTCTTTGTTATAGATGTAAATTTAACATCAGGAATCAAGTGGCTTAGTGCCCAATACTATACAACTTTCCAGCACCAATACACCCATTCCAGTGGGACATGGTGCTGCATCTTGCAGTTGAGGGGGAAGAGGAGTTCTTGAGGTGTCTGTCTAGGTATTGCATTGCATCTTGGCTGCATTGTGGCTGCATCAACCATGGAACATTGGATAGGATTGAATATAAAAGTGTCCCAGTCTGCTTTGTAATTGCGGAACTGCGGAACTTGTGTCTTTGTATTCTTGACTTATGTCCACTGGGACTCCACCCTGTATGTAATAAGGGAAAGAACCCCCAAGCTCTTCTCACAGCACAAACATGGTAAATGTACAATTCTGAGCTTTTATTGGTTAAGCTTTCCTAAGGGAGATGGTAATTCATTTGTATTGATTGTATTATTGACTTTTTTTACACTTTAATCACATTTTCTTCTTTTAAGGTCAGTCCTTCTCTTGACCTTACAGTACTGTTCTCGATAATAGATCTGATTTTTCTGTCTGCTGCTGACTCAAATGTTTACATTAAAACCTGGCATCTTAATTAAATGCTTGCCTTGAGCAGTATTTAAATTAAATCTATTTTTGTTTAAAGGTTCCTATAACCCTTAGTGTGCTTATTTGTTCTGTTGGCCATGTTAGTAACTTGAACCATCTGTATACTTGATTGGGACTTGAAAATGGGCAATGCTACATAAAAGTTAGCTACATGGCACTGGTATTCTAATTCCATAAATGAACATTTCATTCTGTACATAATTCTTTTATATAATACAAACAGTGCAATCCTAACGTATGCTTGAGAGAATGGCCTAACTATGCCAGCCTAAAGTAGGCCATATCCTGAGCTGATAATTTTAGCCAGATCCAGTGGAGAAGGTGGCTTCTTGGCAGGCCTAACTGTTATAGAGGAGGCAGCAGCACAAGTCTGCTGTTTCAGGCCTGCTCTTTGGGTACCAAGTTGGTGGCACCTGAGGACATCTGACTCGGATCACACTGAGCAAGGAACAGATGTGGTTCCTGCACCCTGCCTTCCATATGAAAAGTCCCTGGCAATGAGTCACAGCTGCAGCATTATGGAGAGGAAGGGCACAGCTGTCTGGGGGACCAGATGCCAGAAATGCAAAAGGAAGAGGGAAGCACCCCCCCCCCAAATGGAGGGTACCCAACATAAATGGAGGACAGGACCAAAGAAAAGCTGGGAACACCCACATACATTGTCATGTGGTTCATGGAAACTCCACAGTACCTGTAGTGTCAGGTGGGTGCAAGGGGACTGGCTGCTGGAGTGGGGTGTTGGAGTTGGGCCATATTCTGAGTTCAACAGGCAGGGCTTGCACATGGCCGGCCTTGGACTTAACACTTTTGCCATCTCTTCCCTATTTATTCTGGCTTATGGACCCCTATGGGTCTAGTCAGGTTTGTTCCTGCTGCAGAGATGGCCTAAGTTGGAGGAGCTGGGAGGGGGCATGTCTGCCCTGGAAGCAGGATCTGGATACTGCCTAACTGCACTTTTCTAGGCCATGCCCAACATGCCCCTGCCACACCCCTGCTGTGCTACCTAGGCTAGCACTGCTAGGCCAGTGGAGGTCCATTTGCCTTGCGCTGGCCCAGGTGGATGTGTGCTGGCCAGGCTCTTTTCTGCTGCAGCTAGGCTGGCCTATCTGGCATTAGACCAGTCAGTGCCAGATATGCTGCCCACATGCACTTCAGGATTGCGCCCTTAGTCATTATTTTACTATGGTTGTATCTGAAATTTGTGGTGTTAATTTTCAGAACTGAGTGCAAAAAATAAGAATAATCTTTACTGCCATGTGTTGGCTGCCTTCTGAGTTAAGATGGAGTGGTATGAACACTTCATAAAATTGTTTTATAGTATTACAGAACTGTAAAGGATATCATAAGATTACAGTACTACAGATTCAACCCAATCAAGCATAAAATAGCGTAAAATTATGAAAATGAGTTGAAAAAATGTCAAAAAGGTGGCCAAAATTTTCTGCCATATTTGTGGTATATGATAACTGAGTAGGTCTTATTTCATACACTATTATAGACATCCCCCACTTTCTGTCAGTTTGTTTTCTGACAATCTGCTCTTTCAATTATACCTAGAAATTATTGATTCAGTGCTTCTTTAACTCTTTCAACCTCTCTTTGCTATTCTAAAGGCTAAAAGTGCCTTCCCCCATGTTGATTTACAGATGTCTTGCATATGATTCAGACTGTTTTGACATGTGTTTGTATGAGAGAGCACACATGGTCAGATTAGTTCCTCTTCGATTCCCATGCTGCTCCCATTAAAAGGAGTTTAATGAGAGTCCACTTGCAGAAATCTCTGTGTGACAACAGGAATTTGCAAGATAAAAAGGGCATCTATAATTTGTTAGCTAAAAAAATTGGAAGCAACATTTGTAAACAAAAAAAAGACCAGGTTCCACTTTTCAACCATTTTCACTTTTCACCAGAGCTCCAATCCCTAACCCATCAGATAAGCAGATCATGCATGTACTGATGTACAGTGAATGTACAAATAGTGAAGTACTCTTAACCTTTTCCCGTTTCACAGATAATATAATCACTAGGTGCAGTATGTACACAACAAACTTGTTTGTAATGTATAGCACGAAGCAGCCTTAGGCTACAGTTGCATCACCGCGACCTACTACTACTACTCACTGGTGTGTTTATATTTCCACATTTTCAAAACAGACTGAAAAAGGAGACTCTGATGTTGTGCAGTTTCATTGCTTTTGTTAAACTTAAGTGATAATTAAGGGTGCAATCCTAACCTAGGCTGGCACAATTCTTTTTATCTTCCCATTCCTGTGGTCATGTAGGGAGGCAAGTGCATGTTTGTGCACCGGCTTAAGTCCTCTCCAAGGATTGGTGCAGAAGTGTCTTACGGCACTTTTGTAACACTCCGAAGCCAGCATGGGACTTGTGCTGAGGCTTATGCCAAACTGGGGATTAGGATTGCAGCCTCAGAGATTTATCTTCGAGAAGAAGCCATTTTAACTTCTGCCAATTAATAGCTTATTATAAAACGATGAATTTAAATATATAATAAAACCATGATGCCCACTTGTATACAGACTTCATTAGTCCAATCAACTTTTCTAACCTGATATAATGCCATGATACATTTCTTCTACAAGAAGTAATGATAAATAATTTATAAACTATAAGTCATTCTTTCCCCCCTTTTCAAACTAGCCAGACCCAGTCATCCCATGGCATTTTTCTTGAGAACAAAAGTGAGTTTCCACCACAAAGGCAGTCCCAAGAGGCAATGAATTCAGCTGCCCTCTCATTTTGAACTCAAGTCATTCACAATGGTCTCTTTCAATCTCAGTCTTCATGCATCTTGATACTTTCTTGGCTACTAAGAAGTGATAATTAATTGAACCATGAATCCAGAAAGCATTCAGGAAAAAAAGTTGTATTTTACTCATAATGGCTGTAAAATGGGGGGGGGGGGGGAGATGTACGTATGCACCAGTTAATCCAAAGAGGGAACCAGGCATAAAGCAAGGCTTTGCAACAAAAAAACAAGTAGGTAGCTGCCTTAAAGAAATCATAGCTCCCTCTTTATCTACAAACAGGAGATTAGGAAAATTGGGAAGGAGGCTGAAGATAGGCAGGACAGAGTAACAACACAGCACAAAGAATAAAGAGGAAAACCCCTGGAGCTTATTGTGATAGTCCCCAGTATAATAATACTTCATTATTTTTTTCTACCTCTGATTTTTTTGTCTTTTTTTGCAATTAAGAATTCCCACCACAACCTGACAGAGTACTGAGAGTAAGAGTTAGTAAAGTTCTTAATCTGAGAGTAAAGTTAGTAAAGTTACTCTTAATCTTAAGAGTAAAGTTAGTAAAGAGTTTGTAAAGTTCTTAATCTGTAAATATCTCAGGTTTTATTTTTTCCCCTCATCCCAAGCTTTTGGGATAGAAGATCATGGTACAAATCAAAGAAAACTCAGTCCGCTTGCTACTGAGTCACAGGAAACCATGCATGGAAAAAAGCAATTGTTTTTAGTTGGAGCATGTAAAATAGCCCAAACAGAATGGGAGTAACTTTAGTTTTTAAAACTGCCCCTATATTAAAAATGCATTACAACAGTAGTTCTCAAGCATTTCAGCCCAGAATGACAATCTGTCTGGGACTCCTTGGAAGTAATGTCATTGTCCTGAAAGAGATGTCAGGCCAGAAGAGACATCTTTTTCAGGACAATGACATCACATCACTTGTGGCCGTGACATCAAAGAGGAAGTGTAATTCATGTTTATATATTTAATATTAGTAGAACTGGTGAATATTAAACAAATTATATAGGAATATTTGAGTTAGCATGTAACTTTGTAAAATTACATTGTAAAATGTCATGATAATAACCTCTTTTTCATATTTTAGAATCATATGTTTTTTTAAAAAAAACACATGATTTAACAGCATTAGTAAATAATAGTGATGTTTTTGGAAAGACCTTTTGGATGGAAAATGTAAGAATTATTCAGAAGAAGTTTGGGTAATGTGGTAGGAGGAAAAATCCCATTGTTTCAAGGTTAAGATGTTTTATGTGACTCTCATTGTCATATTGCCTATCCCAGAGGACTATTATGGAACAGGTCAACTGGAAAGATATTTGTAAGAAGAGCAAAATGATGAAAAGGCAAGTTAGGTGCAGTACAGGAAATTGATCATGTCAACATTCCGGATTGCTCAAGAATTTGCAACATGTTCAAGTTATTTTTTTAAAAAAACCGGGTTTTTAAATGATTGCATGAGAGTATTTAAGGAGGCACAATCAGTATGATGTTAGATGCAGTTGAAATATGAAAATGAATGCATGTGTCATAACAGCAACATTTTTTTGCCGCACATACATAACTGAATAGCAATACAATACATCATTCTACTGAAGCAAATTTCAGAATTTTTCTTTTCAGTGTGCTGATTTCTGTGGTCTTCCATTTGGTCTTTGCATCTTGTGATGTCACTACTGGATCCTTTGGCTTGCTTTTTATAACAGTTGTTTGTTGTAACAAATTGTATCCAGGCTTCCCACAACGCCAGTATTGGCCAGACATGTCTGGCTTTTTCCTATTTGACCGGACTGTCCAATAGGGTCATGTCCGGCCAATTTTTTGGTGGGGAGGCCAGTTTGGGGACTCTTAACGGGCAGCCAGCCAAGTCTTGCCAGCTGCAGCAGCCATTTTAATTTGAATCCTTCCTCCTCCTGATGATCTTGCCAGACCTGGTGATGGAGGTGCACATGGCTGGAATAGGAAGCATTCCTTCAGGTGCACTCTGCAGCCCGGACGGCGTGTGTTCACAGTAAAATGGCTGCCGCAGCCGGCAACACTTAACTGGCTGCCAGTTAACTGTCCCCAAATGCCCCCACCGGCCTCCACCAAACACCTCCGCCTCCAGCCTCCAACCACCACTTCCTCCCCAGTAGGCAGCAAGCAGCCCAGGTAAGCCCCCTATCATCCATGTCTACTCAGAAGCCCATTGAGTCATTGGGCTTACTTCTGAGTAAAGGGTGATACAATCTGGGTGACCATATGCTGGCACCCAAAAAGGAGGACAGGGTCCTCCCAAAAAAATTTTTTTAAGTCCAGATTTTCAGTGGAAAATTTGGGCTTTTTGAGGACCCTCTCCTACTTTTTGGGTACTAGCATATGGTCACCATGATTGTATCTCTTTCTCAGCCTGCTATATAAGCTGGCATAGGTCCAAGTGTACATGAGAAGGTGGGTCAAAGCTGAAGTGGGGTAGGGTGGTGCTGCTGCTACAAATACTGTCTCTTTTCTGCCCTCTCTCCACTCATCACTGATCTAAAGCTGTATCCTGCTGGGAAAAAGAGGCATCCAGAGGTCTCCTCAGGGGAAGGGGACTTTCATCCTCTGCCCCAGGAAAAATTCCAAGCCCTGCAAGGGAAAACCTTCCTCTAATCTGCCCATCCTCTCCCACTCCAGAAGCCCTACTACTGCCTGGAGTTACACTTTGACCCTTAGTGGTAGCACTTCCTCTTCCCGTGACCACAGAACGTGGTACTAGACTGGCATGGGCCCAGCATTGGTATTCCTTATTTTCAGGGTGCCCTTGACATGTTTTACAGCACCCGGCTCCAGCTCTAGGATTCAGCACAGGAGTTAGGCATCTTAGAGTGGATATGGGGATGGTCTTCTGCTTCTCACACAACACCAGAACCAGGGGACATCCAATGAAATTAAGTGTTGGGGGAATTAGGATAGACAAAAAAAATTAATTATCCAGAGCGTGATAGGTACCTCTTGCCACAAGATGTGGTGGTATCAGGCCTAGATGCCTTTATGAGAGGGACCAATTTCTGGAGAAAACGTCCATTGGAAGTTACAATCCATGATGAGTATCTCCTTATTTTTGTTATGGACTTCCTCAGAGTGCTCAATGTAGAAGGGCACCAGCATGCAGGTCTCTTGTTGTTTTGTGTGGCATTTGCAGGGAGCGCTGTGAGATACATGAAACTGGACTAGATGGGCTCTTCCTATGTTCTTTTCATGGAAATTTTTTCTGTAACAGGCAAGGAGAATGCTACTAAGGATTAATTAAGAGTTGAAAAGTTTATAAAACTTACATTTTAGAGAAAGCAAAAACTACTATTTTAATATAGTTTAAATCTTTTGATAAGGAGCTAGTAGTGGATTCTTGGTGTTTTGAGACTTAGGGTGAAATCCAGAGTAACTACGGGGATTCCTTGCTCCAGAGTAAGAACAAGTTACTCTGGATTGCAATATGAATTTCCCATAGGTTTTCACTAGGTGGTGCAGTAACTACAGGTACACATAATGTCTTTTATGTGCCTCGTAGTTACTCTGGATTGTGCCCTATAGCTGCAATCCTAAAGATACTTTCCTGGGAATAAGACCCATTGAACACAACGGGGTTTACTTTTGAGTAGACATGATTAGGATTGTGCTCTTAAACCCTTTAGAGTTCACTAATAGTGTAAACATGTTTATTACTGCAATTTTGATGTGCATCGTAGGAGTTGGATTGGTAACAAACTCAGATCTGCATAGAGCTTCTTTTTTGTACAATATGCTGGGAAATTTAAATTATGTGATTTTAAATGTAACTTATGCAATCATGCAAATTTGACATCCTTTCTTGTCTAACAATTACATTTATCTTGGATTCCTTTTCACAATTTTGGGGGAAGGGGCTTCTCAATGTTGAAAGAATTTCAGGAGAGTTCTTTCATGAAATTAGCTAGTGAGTAAATTTACACTGATTCAATAAAGTTTCAAAAAGTTCTTGCATTAAACATCAAAATATCAAGGTTTAGAAAAGACCCACATCCTTCAGGAGAGAAGACAGGTTACTGTAAGACATGATTATTTATATTTTTTTTTAGTTAACTATAGAAAAAGGGTTTGTGCTCTTACACTTTGTATTGTGAACTTGTAATGAGACAATCCACCAAAGATGGAAACATCCTGAAAGCATCTTCTTTTGAATATACTCCTCCTCCCCAAAGCTGAACCCATGTGATCTCCTTCAGAGCAGGCTGGGATGGCCCCTGCTGTTGGCGTTTCTTTGGGGAAATGAGAGTTCCTTTCAATGTCAAGCAGAGGCATTGCCTACCCTTCCCTACCCTTCCTTTCAAAGTGCAACTGACTTTGAGCCTCAGCATTGTGTGAGAGGCACGCCATGCGGAGCACAATGATGCTGTAATTAGCATTTTGCTCTGCAACAATTTGAAATCATTCCTCGGAAAAGTTTCCTTTTAAAAATTTTTATTTCAGGAAGATTTATCTGAAATTATTTTGTTCCATATAAGAATATCGAGTGTCTTTTATTTCATTTCTGTTTTAACAAAGCATGGGTAAATGAATGAGAGACCAAGCCTAGAACTGTACTTGTTTGTCTTTTTAAATTTGTAATTGTGGGGATGCTGACATACAATTCTATGACAAGGTGATGCAAGGAAACCTCTTAGAAAGAATTCAGATGTAATCTGTACAAATAAGCTATTTCTAAATTGCACAGAAAAGCAAGGCTTGTTCACAGCAGCTGTGGAAATTCTTCTGTAGATCCCTTCTGAGCATAAATGTTGTCCTTGGTAGAGAAAGGAGGGGCTGCAGAGAGTGGGTGGGTTTCAGAAACAATAGTTGAAAGTCACACTGTCCTAGGCAGTTCAGATTCCATATACTCACAATTAGCCTGGGAGATGAAAGCAGCCACTTCTTCTTCAGGCCTGTAAAGGATATCAAAAATCGTACTTGGATCGAGCCAAGGGCTTACAATTATTCATCTTTGCTATGGACTATAATCTGGAGTGGCTGGAAAGGAACTGTTGATTTGCAGGGGGCAGAGGGACGGAAAAGCAGCCGAAATGTATGAATGAATCTTGAAGCTGAAATCTCCATCTTGCTTCAATGCAAACCTGGTCAATGATTGGCTTCTCCCCCCACCTCCTGCTTTCTTTCACATGTTGTAACTGCAGCCGCTAGCATTAAGTTTCAGAAGGAAGCTTTCAGGTTCAAGGACTACTAATGGTTGTAAATGGTAAGACATAAACAGCAAGCTCAAAGTTGAGCTCAGAGAAAGAAGAAACAAAGCGGGAAGGATGCCAGAAGAAGGCAAAAAGTTAGGGTCTATGAAAGGTGTTTGGAGGACTCTTAGTTCCGTGCAAGATCCTCTTTTCTTCCATAAAATCCAAGTTGCAGAAGTATAGATAAGCTTTTCCGAAATGGTGATGTTCATCAATGCAAAGCTCAAATCCTTAATCAAATTTTTCAAGAAAAAGAGTAAGTAAATGTGACTTATTGAATTCTTAGTCTATTGAAGATTTGCAGAAAAGTTAAACGAATGTTTGAGAAAAGTGAAAGGAAGTCATTAATGATTTATTTGTATAACCTGTTTAGTTCAACCTGTTTTGTAGTGGTCTGAGCAGTTTATTCAAGACAGCAGACTTAAGTACCTGGCTTTTATGTTGTGCAAGTAGATTTTTTAATCTCTTTCAGCCTATTCATTTTCTTTTGTTTCTTTGGGGCAAAGAGCTGCATTTCTCTTAGGCAGTACATGTAGCGCAGTAGACCTGAAAGCCATTGTTTAAGTAACTTGGTGCAGGCAGCACATTTGTATGCTAAGATGCTTAGCCAGCTAATTCAATCTAACATATTTACATAGCTTTTGTTCACAGCAGCAAATGGACACAGACCTGACTTGCTAACACTGCATGTGCTTTTTGTTAGAACAGTAGCTCTCTGCATCTAGCCTGAAACAAAACTTGTAGCCCAATCTTATGCATGCCTACTGAGAAGTAAGTCCCATTATAGTCAGTGGGCACTTATTCACAGGGTAGTGTGGATAAGATTGCTGCCTTGATCACTCATGCAGCCAGGCTAATATAATACTGCAGGTGTCATTTGTCACATTCTCTGCAAGTTGTTTCATTCCTGACAGTTGGTTAATAGTGCTTTTATTTGCTATAAGGTGAGGGTGATTGATGCAATTAGGTAGTGGATGCCCTCTCAGTTCATTATTTTTTTGTCTTTGACCTTCGATTAGGAAGGGTGGAGACGAACAGTGTCAGCATTTTGTCTTGCTGCATGAGTTGTTCCTGGTCATATCCAGTATAATGAATGTAGGTGTGATGAATGTCAGCAGAACGTGCTTGAGTAATGCTAAGGACAAACATAGTCATATGGCTTTTGCTTCTTAGAATAAATATTATTTTACAAATTTCTTTGGGGTTAGTTGCACCAACAATTTGTTTTCCATATCACTATTATTGTGCTTCAAAATGCTTTTCTCACTCATTCACTTTTTTGCACACAGTGTTTCTGATGTGAAACAGTAATACAGTGGTTTGTTCTGATAGCCTATATGCAATAATGACACGCAAGACTTGCTCAGACTTCCAGGTTATCTCATAGTGAGACCTCCTGTATTTGGAGGTTGTTTTCATCACTACCATTGCCTAATCACTAAAAATTGAGTGAGTTGGTTGTTGTGAACATGCAGGGGTCTTCAAAAGTGGGACAACAGTAATGAAAGAAGAGGGAAAATTCATAATGTGGCAAATCACTTAATAACGGAGAGTTGTGGTTGCAGAACAACAGTGAAATGAATACTTGGCTACAGAGCCATTGGGTGAATTCACTTAAGCATAATAGGGCTTAGTTTAAAAAAAAAGATGCTGTGTTTTTGCTTGGGAGAGCTAAAAGGAAGAATAACATGTGGGCTTAAGGCCAAGTGCTGCCTCCAGATAATTAAACGCCCCCTCTGTCCCTCAATCCTACCCAGATCAATTCCGGCTTCTGCATTATGAGATCAAAGTATGAAGATATAAGCAGATATATGGATTGGTTTGGATCATTAGAATTTCTAGATGAGGTATGAAAATGACAGTGTAGAGTTGACAGTGCAGGGTAACTACATGAAAATAGAAAATTGCTAACTGGTTAAGAAGACATTTTTAAGTGGGTATTCCTATCGAGGGAGAGTAACTGGCCTTCCTCATTCCACCAGTGTCTTTTATAGTGGCTATCTGCTGTTATACTTTTGCTTATTTTTGTGAGCGCTTTTGGGATCGGGAGCCAATAATTATTTTATTTTCTCTGTAAATCACTTAGGGAAGTTCTTATTGAAAAGCGGTATATAAATATTGATGGTAATATTGAGAAATCGGTGTGGTTTACTGCAACAATTTGAAAAGATAGCTGGTCCATGATGGTGTAAGTAAATTAATCAAGAGGTCAATCACACTATTTCTAGTGCAGTATGTTCATACAGAGAGAAACACAAGACTGAACCTGGCGCATCCATGCACCATCAATTGCGCCTATCCATGTGCCTAGCTTTTGGTGATGAAGTGAGAATTGGGCTGTATATGCATACTTCTCAGTGAGTTTTTATATTCCTCTGAAAGGTAATTTGGAACATTAGGGTACAGGAGGCTAAAAAAGACTTGTGTTATGAGTTACCAGTATGTTATGTCATCTAAGGAAAACTGGCATAACATTGCTGTGTTTCTGAAATCTACTCTACAAAAATGGTTCTGGAAATTGGGATGGAACTTGGGTTAATTGACTATGTTGGGACTTGGAAACCAAAATATCTCTCCATCTTAGTAAAAGCAAACATCCCTTTTATTCCACATTCTTCCTTTTATATTATGTCATTATTCAACACGAGGGTCTTGATTGAGTTGCAGATAAGAGTTATTCACCAACATATGAAAGGTGCCTTGCTCCTGCAGCCAGTTTGTGGCTGAATCAGAATATGAACCTGGGTATTCCAGGTCCCAGTCCAGCTGCCTAACCTATGGGGCATGGTTCAGAAATGGCTACTGTTGTCTAAATTTGCCAGATCCATGACTAACAGCAGATAGTATTTACATATTTTACTTGTCATCCTCTACTTATTCAATCTCTTGGCTGAGTGAAGAATGGGAGATAGATACATTTGTGCTCCACCATACTTAAAGATCTCTGGTTAGGTCCCAGGATTCATTGTATAGTTGTTCCATTCTTACCTGTCCAATTAGTTTCAGAGAATAATCTTGGGTAACTGCTGCTTAACCTCATGGGATCTATCTTATTTTTGGGGATACTACAGGGTTCTCTATTCCAGTGGGGCTTGTGTGCGTATGCCTCCAATGAGAATGATAATCAGACATTCAAACTGGTGTCATGCTGATGTCAGTATGTGCTGGTGTCAGTATGCTGAGCACAGCCAGCTTAATGACAAGTTGGTGTCATCAATAGGCTGATCACTTTTAGCTAAGTCCCTTTGTACTGTGAGTTGGATGGGCTTGAACAGTAGGTAGGTACATCCAAAGCAGAAGAGTTTTTGTTGGCAGGACAATGTGTGATGCCAGAATAGTAGGTTTTATATTACGGTATTTTACAGAATCTTTTTTTTCCTTGGTTGTGTCCCTGGACCTGACTTTGCTCAAGGGGCAGCTGCGGCCTAGCTGTGCTTGAATTTATCTGCTCTGTTTGATATATTGACTCTTTGTACTGGATCCAGTCACCTTGCTACTATCAACAATGGTTGACAACCTCTCTGAATTATTATAATGCACTCTAGGTGGAGTATCCATTGAAAATGTCTTAGAAGTTGCAGTTAGCAAATAATTCTATAGCCTATCTTTTGGTGCTGATAAGTTTTAAATAGTGCAGTATGTTATTTTTGTTGCCTTAGACATTGCCTGCCACTTTAACTTCAAGACCTTTTTCAAAGTCTTGTTTTTAATTTTCAGAGCCCTAAGTTACCTTGTCCTGTAAAAGTGGGGACATCTTTTGCATACTTTTCTACACCACTGGGATGAAGCATGAGGTTATGCTTTGGAGTATGTCCTCTACAGAGGTTAGGTCAAGGGCCATCTTTGTGGGTATGGGTATTTTTATGATTTACTATTGTGCAACAGTTTGAATAGCTGTGTTGTAAGAAAGTACTTTATGAATAAAATGTGAAAAATAGTATTTTCGGCATCTGCTTATAGTGGGAGTAATGGCAATGCTTATCTTCTGTATTTTTGAAATATGTTGCTGAAGTAGATATCTGTTCATACTGTCTTTGTTTTATTTGCAGCTGTATCCAATCTAGATGAAGAGAATAGATGGACAGTGCATTACTCTGCACCCTGGCATCAGCAAGAGAATGTGTTTCTACCTTCTTCAAGACCACCCTGTGTGGAGGACCTGCACCGTCAAGCCAAACTGAATCTGAAGTCAGTACTGAGAGGTAAGAAGTTGTTTGTCTTGTGAGGTTGAACGTCTTATGGTGAATGCTATTAAGAATCTGAGTCATTCAATCCACACTCATACAACATAAAAGAAACAGGCTAGCTTGTCACAAGGGCCTGTTGTCAGGTCTTTATCTTCCCATCAGAAGGTACCTATTTTTCTTGCCTTTGCATGTTTTCAGACTGCTAGGTTGGGAGAAGCTGTGGGGGAGTCCATATCATTGTCCAACAGCAACGTATTTTAATCAGTTTTTACTTTGCCTTCTCCTAACAAAAGGGGACCAAAGCTAAAGTATAAATATAATAAAATGTAATAAATACAATAAAAGCAGCAAAATTTGACTTTGGATAGTATGTCTTAGAATTATTTTGTTCAGCCTTAGACTTAATTTTTAGTCTTATAAACTATAAATTAGATAATTACTGTTATCAAATTGTGAACACTTTGGACCCAAGTGATGATAGCCAGGTAGATGTATTATTTTTAAATCTCATCAGCATTGCCTGTTCAGCCCAGTATCTAAATTTGTTCTTAGTTTAGTTAAGAACACTTATGACAATATGGCTGCAATCCAGAGTTAGGGCAGTGAGAAGGGCCCTTGTTAGGCTGCCCCAGCTATTTTGAATCCAGAGCAGAAAGTTGTGCTGGATCCAGAGAATCAGCTAGCCTGGGCTGCCCTAACTGCTCCAAAGCATGCTCAGTAGGCATGAAGTAAGTGGCACCAGGGGAGGGCTTGCTTCTGAGGAGAACCCCCTCAGATCAAACTGAACAAGGAACAGCTGTGGTGCCTGCCTTATGAGGAGTCCCTGAGAACCAGTAACAGCTGCAGCATGAGGATTTACAGCTGCTTACAGTGAATGCAATGGGCTTATTAGAGTGGCCTGCTGTATCCCCTGGTTAGTGGGCTGCCGTAGTTGTGCCATAGTTGTGCCGTAGTTTCTGTCCTATACTTAACATGGGAGACTGAACCACATCCAGCCACTTTGGTGCTCAGTGCCTGGTGAACTGGGAGATGTTTTTCGGAGGAAGAGGTTGCACTGGCGAGGAAGTTGCGCATGGGGGGAAGTTGCGCGTGGGTGGAAGTTGCGCGTGGGTGGAAGTTGCGCGTGGGTGGAAGTTGCGCGTGGGGGGATGATGCGCGTGGGGGGATGATGCGCGTGGGGGGATGATGCGCGTGGGGGGATGATGCGCGTGGGGGGATGATGCGCGTGGGGGGATGATGCGCGTGGGGGGGATGATGCGCGTGGGGGGATGATGCGCGTGGGGGGATGATGCGCGTGGGGGGAAGATGCGCATGGGGGGGAGTTGCGCATGGGGGGAAGTTGCGCATCGGCAGATGATGCACATGGGTGGAATTTGCGCATGGGGGTTGATGCGCCTGGGGGAAGTTGCGCATGGGGGAAATTTGCACGTGGGGTCATGATGCACATGGGGTCATGATGCGCATGGGGGAAAGTTGTGCATGGGGGAAAGTTGCACATTGGGGTTGATACGCATGGGGGAAAGTTGCGCATGGGGGAAAGTTGCGCATTGGGGTTGATGCTTATGGGGAAAAGTTGCGCATGGGGGAAGTTGCGCATTGGGGAAAGTTGTGCATGAGGGGACATTGCACATGGGGGGATGATGCGCATGGAGGGCGATGCGCATAGGGGATGATGCGCATGGGGGAAGTGGCACATGGGGTGTTTCTGCGCCATGGGGGGATGGCATAGGGAGAAATGTTACACCCGCAACGCGGGTACGCTTTTCGCTAGTTTCTTATAAATGTGAACTTATTTGAACAGGATAGTAATGTGGTCTGCTTTCATACTCTGCTATTATTTTAAATGTTCCTGTCTTCACATCTTGTCTTCTCATTGCTTAACTTCAATATAAAATGTAAAAAACTTTTAAAGCACAGAAGATGAAGAGACAGATATTGACTACAATCCTAACTTCCCCTTGTACTAAGCCCTGTCATAAAAGTGCAGTAAGACAGTTCTGCCCCACTCCTGAGGGGGGGGGGGGGTTACGACAATGCACAGACCGAATTTGCCACACCATTACAGAAAGACAGACCAAATGAGTTAGGCCAGTCTAAATTTCTTATGATGGTGCCCACTGTCTTGGAAAAGTTCAGTTTAATTGCAAAATACTTTTTCAGCCTATAGTACTGGAGAAACTAAAATAGATCTATTACTGGTCATTGTGTTGTAACATAGATCTTTGCAAGCTGTAAAGCATATTTTGTTGCTTTGATGCTCTGGCAAAATGTTACCATCCAGAGTCAAAACTGAGGCTTAAGAGAGAAATGACTTCTTAACATGAGCACATTCCTAACCATGTCTACTCAAAACCCATTGTGTTCTTTGGGTCTTACTCCCAGGAAAGTGTATTTAGTATTGCAGACTTCTATAACTAGATTTGGGTTACCATTTTGTTGGGATACTATTAAGGCTATGTGGCTAAAAACATAGATTTGATTTTAAACTGCAGCATCAGGGATTTTATTCTGAATCAGAATTCATTAGCTCTGTGGAATCTTCTCATTCATTAATTACAACTTTTTGTGCATATTGTGAAAGTGAATTAATCAGCATTGAATCAAGTCATGACTTCCTTGATTGCTCTTTGGATTACAGCACTGGTTTCCAAAGTGGGATTCATGTACCCCTACTGATCTTTAGTGGTACTTGGAAAGGGGAATATAATAATGGTGGAAAAAGGCAAGTGGAAAAAGCCTTGAGGGGCTGACAAAAGCAGGCGGGAATGCTGCTAGCTGGTTGTAAAAAGTCCACCAACTGCTTGTTTGTGTATCAAACTGTATTATCAGATATGGATCAGTAGTTGGAATGACATCAACTATTGTGTATGTGGAGTACAATTTATGGAAATGATCTGCCAAGAAGTACACAACACCATACAGATTATAGACAGAGCCTCTGAACTTTAATCAGCTATGGAGGGTCAGATGATATTTTTTTGAACCCTATAACAGTGTCCAAGGTCATGTTTGTGTATTGTTTTGAACAACTCCGAATTTGGCTCTCCCTGATGGCTATAGGAATTCTTTTATCTACCCCCCTTTTTTCCCCTTGCCTGGAGCTAGGTCTGATGGAGGAAGCCAGCCATCAAATGCTAGCCATCAAAAGTAAGCATCTTCAAATTTAGAATTGGTTCCTTAAAAGTGAATGCCATTATTGGATTTTTTCTTTCTATGCTAGCTGCTGTTTGCATATGATTTTAAAATTAAGCTAATGCAGTTTAATATGTAATAGTATAGAAGAATGGACAGTTTCTGTCCTATTTATATAATATTTGCAGGCTCTTTGTAATTAGATGTTACAGCCAATATTGATTCTATATTTTCAGTGCATAGATATACCATTTGGTTTTTTTGCTGTAGGGCCCTAGTATCTGTGATAATTCATTAGTGATCTCAGTTTATTGGGGCATTGGATTTACAAGCAGGGGGTGGAGAGATTTTCCTGTATCAGCTTGGTTCCAGCAGTAGCTTAAGCAGCAATTATTGAAGTGCTTGAATTAAATCCCAAAAGTCATGTGGTTTAATGATGTTAAATTAAATGAATTTTTAAAAAAAAAATGAATTGACAACCTTCTGTATATATAGCTCTAATATTTCATTGGCAAAAATAATATCCTTGTTCAGGATTTCTTTTTTGATACGTTTCTATTTGATCAATACACAGAAAAGGAATATGGGTCATTCGTGCCCGTGGCAGAGAAAATTTTCCCCTGCTGAGAAAATTACTGTATTAAATCATAAGTTCAATTAAAGGGCTGTTAAGCAAAAGAGAACCATTTAAGAGGAACAACAGTTTTACCTTCAGGTTCTCAATGCCATGGGCTCCCTGCCAATTTAAACATTGGCAGTGTTGGAATTAAAAAAAAGTCAAGTTTAAATGTCTCAGCTAGACTTGCTTGTTTCAAAGACAGGAAATAAACTCTAGTACTTCTTTGTTTTTATTTTAGAAAACAAGTTAGTGTTTGTAGCAATATTGTATGTGTTCTCTTTTAAGCTTCTGGGATCTTATCTTCTATAACTACGGTATATATATAAAATTGAAAAGTCACTCACTCACTTATCAATGCCCAGCCAAAACCATTGGGCCTAGAAGCATGAAATTTGGGTTCCTTCTGTGATGGAGGGATCAACTAAGAACCAGTTTTTGGAAATTCCAACCAGAAGGGGGTGAAATAGGGTGCATTTTCCTTCCTATACTTTGCATTGAAGAATCCCTGTTTGAGGGATGCTCTGCCCCAACCCCTGGATCTAGAAACATGAAATTCGGGGAAGGTGTTCCTTTTGTCACATGAACACCCACCAAGAACCAATGTGGAGAAATTTAACCCTTAAGAGGCTGAAAAGGGGTGCAGTGTGTTTTTTGTCCAATACTTAACATGGAAGACTGACCAACATCCAGCCAATTTGGTACTTGATGCCTGGTGCACTGCGGGGATGTTGTTCGGAGGGAGGGGTTGCACTGGGGAGGATGATGTGCGTGGGGGGATGTTGTGCATGAGGGTTGATGTGCATGGGGGGTTGATGCGCAGTTGGGGGATGGCATACCAGAGAATTTTACTCCTGCAACACGGGTAAGTTTTAGCTAGTCATAGTATATGTGTTGCTGATTTGGCAAATTTCTGATTTCAAATTCTCTTCTGAAGGATTCTGAGATGACATGTGCAAAGAATCCTGGGGAGAGTTTTCTCTCTATGTTACTGATTTCATCTTGAGAAATTAGATCTATTGAAGCATAACTTTTTGGTAGGAGGACCGCATCATCTCTGACAATAGGTTGGGGTGGAAGTAAAAAAAAGAATTTTTTAACATTTCAGATTTGAAGAACTTTTCAAAAATGAATATATTAAGGATTGAACATATGAATGAATTCAAATCGGTTCATAAACACTTTCTAACATAGAAAGGGGATGATCTTCAAACCGGTTCATAAGCACTTTCATACACAGAGAAGGGATCTGCATTTAGTCTTCCCAGTCCTCAGAATACCCTCTTTAGGTTCAGGGAGCAGAGCTTCCCTCATCTTTTGAGGGTTACAGGGTTTGCTTGAGGGCCAGATGGAGGGACTTGCTGCTAACCCTGGAATATTTGCTTTTAACATGAAAAATGAAATACAGTGATAAAGTGGTACCTTGGTTTATGGGCATAATTTGTTCCAGAAGCATGCTTGTAATCCAAAACGCTTGTATATCAAAGCAAATTTTTCCATAAGAAATAATGGAAACTCATATGATTTGTTCCACAACACCAAAATGTTCATGAAAAAATGATTATAACTCTGTAATATAATACAAAATAATAAAGAAAAAAACAAAATATAAAGAAAAATAAAACATTCTGCACCTAGGGCATCCTAACCAATTTGGGCCAGGCTAACTCACCTGGGATATCTTCCAATGGTGATGCAGGGATGTTGGCATATTCCTGTGGCATATTCCATTGCCTAACACCCCAGGAGTGGGGCAAAGTGCTTTACAGCACTTTTATTACCCCTCCAGGTGTATGTTGGGCTTATGCTGGCCTAACTGCAGGTTAGAATTGCAGCCACAGTCTCTCGATTCTCTCAGGCTGCAATCTGTCCTTGTTACAAAGGAGTGAGCCCTACTGATTATAGCAAGGCTTACTTTAGAATAGAGATGTAAGTCGAGGGGTCTCAAGCATATTTCCATTGCCCCCCTTACATAGGAATGAACCCCGTTGGCTGTAATAGGTTTACTTCAGAGTAGACATGCATAGGTTGGTCTCTCAGGAGAGGCTGAGCAGGTACTGGTGGAGCCAAAACTGGATGTATCCTGGCTGGGACTTTTTTCACTTGTTTATCAAGTCACTTGTATATCAAGTCAAAATTTATTAGAAATGTTTGCTTGTCTTGCTAAACACTCTCAATCCAAGTTTCTCTCAATCCAAAGTTTTACTGTACTGGTATTCAATTTTTGTATGTACTGTACATGCTTTGATTAGTATTTACCAAGGAACATGTTAGAATGTATTGGTTTAAATTTATTTATATGACACTTCCAGTTAGGCTGGCACAAGGCCCTGCATAATTCCTTTGCTAACTTGGGGATGTCACAAAAGTTCTGTAAGCCATTTCTGCCCCAGTCCTGGGGGAGGGGTTAAGTCAGTGCACAGGCATACAGTGACTTCCCCATACCACTGTGGGAAAATATGCACAGTAAGTTAGGCCAGTCTAAATTTGTTAGGATTGCACCCTTTATTTCAGAATGTGTATGTGAAAAAATCTGGTGTGCCTGTTGTTTATATCCACTGAAGCTAAAATATCTACATTTACAACATGTAAGTGCCTGGATGGAAACCCATAAAGGAGTTTTGGGGCTTGTTTGCTTGCTTGCTTTTTGGCTACTTCAGTAACATACAGGCCAGACACACAGGATAGAAAGCCCTCTCTTTTCCTTCTTTCATCTTGCGAATGCAGAGATAAGCAGGCATGACTGAAGCAATCATGCTTTATCACCATAAGTGTACTAAGATTACATCCCCATAGAAAACCAAATTAGGCCGAAACAAATTGAGATAATCATGAGAAGCACTCCCCAGTGACTACCAGTTAACAAATATCATTCATAATGGCCATTTCAGCTTTGTCTTTGGAAAGTCAATTGGATTCCCTTAATCATACCAATAGTGGCTTTTCAGCCACTTTCCCGGAATTACTGGTAACTCCTTGTGAGAATTAGGTGAGCGAATAGAAGTGCTTAAAGTGGTGTACATTCAACTTAAAACCCTTACAGTACTTCTCATCTATTTAAAACTCAGCTATTTAAAACACTCATTATTTTATCTTTTATTTTAAGTAGCTTGACTCTCTTATGCTTAACATAATGTAAAGAAGTCACATAGCTACACAACTAATCTTCTGCTATTGAAGTGGTTTAATGATGGAAAAGGAGAAATTTTATGTTAGGCCAGCATTAGCCAAATAAGCTAGCTTATTTTATCCCAAATATATTTTTGTCAATCTGCTTTTGGCAGTACATCTATTGGAATTCCTGACTTTGTAAAAGTAGTTCAGAGTTTCTCTTTTCAAAACTGCTCTGAATTGTATTGTTGACAAAGTTCATGAACCTGCTTTATATTCCGTGTTGGCTGTTTTTCAACAGCCATTCAACAGCTGAAGTGGTATAGCTCTGCAGCATCTTTTAAAACTTGACTTGACATGGAGCAGTCCTTGTGATAACACATTAATGCTGATAACAGGAATTTTTGTTTGCAGAAATTGGTCCTGTTCCAGTTTGAGTGCTGCCTTGTGCTGTTCTATATCTGTTGTTTGCCTTATTTAGACCATGAGACAGGAATAGAACCTATATCAGAAACTAAAAAGCTGATTTTAAAAAAAGACATGTAGTGTTCCAGATACAGTAAATGATTTGTTGCCAGTTGGGGTGTGTTTCTGTGGCATGCACTGCTGATGGTTGTAAGGATTTCCAAATCCTTGTATGAATTAGAAGTGTTAAACTATGTTTGAGAGGCTTATAACAGACCAGGCACCTTTTGGGAGAAAACGCAAGGCTCTTGCAAAAACGTTCCCCCTTTAGTTGATGGATAGCATATAAGGACACAAATAATTTGCCTCCTAGGTTATGAGAATCAGCTGCTGTATGCAGGGTCTGTCCTCCCCTATAAACAGTGTGACCAGATGCCAAACCCAGAATTCCCTGAATCCCAGCGCCAAAATTCCTATCCCAAGGCCAAAATTCCTACTCCGCAAAGCTGAAATGTAGGACATTTTAAAATAGGCTAAAAGCACTTGTGAGAGGTTTCTGAGAGGTGGTAGATACTGGCAGGGCTAGTGGGAAAGTTTCTGGGGGGTGGAGGGCTTGGTTGAAAACCTAACACACTTGCCTGGGAGTAAGTCCCACTGCAGGCTAAGGGCTTACTTCTGAGTAGGGAGCCTGGGCTGCAAACCTGATACACTTTCCTGGGAGTAAGTCCCATTGCAGGCTAAGGGCTTACTTCTGAGTAGGGAGCCTGGGCTGCAAACCTAATACACTTTCCTGGGAGTAAGTCCCATTGCAGGCTAAGGGCTTACTTCTGAGTAGGGAGCCTGGGCTGCAAACTTAATACACTTTCCTGGGAGTAGGGGGAGTTACATACCTGGGTGGGGTGGGTGGGTGGGAGCAGTGGAGGCAGTGGGGGAGCAGCATGGTGTCTCCAGAGGCAGCAGGGGGCGGAGATGCTGAGGGGGGACTCATGAGGCCGGAGGGGAGCTCCAGTGGCCCCATCGGAGCTGAGGGGGGCCTTTCTGAGCATGCGGTGGGCGGAGCAATGGGCGGAACTGGGGCAGGGCAGTGGGCAGGGAGTGGTGGAGCGTGGGCAGGCTCCTGCCTCTCCCACTGTACATGCCGAGACCGGGCTGGCCATTCGAGCCTGCTCCAAAGCGGAGCTGCAGCTCCTTGCTGTTGCTCTGTTCTGGAGCAGGCTTGAATAGGTGGAGGAGAGTCCTCTGGCGCGTCACCCAGAGTGCCTCCACCAGGAAGTCCTCCTCCAAGCGCCGCCGCCTCCTCCACGGAGGCAAAGGACTGCCCACGGCTGGTGGAACTTCGCCGCGGCAGCCTTAAAGTGCCCCCAAAACACTCCACAGCCCCCAGAGTGCCCCCAAAGCACCTCCCCAACACCCTCTCAACCCCCAGTTCCCCCAAAATACCCACAGCCCACCAGATGGCAGTGGAGCCCCAGGAACCCCTCCTTTTCCGGAGGACCCCGGACAAGGGTAGGGCCCCCAGACAGAGGCCCCAAATGTAGGACACGTCAGGGGGATTCCGGACGTCTGGACACCCTGCCTATAAACCAGGTGTTGGTACCTTTCCCTGCTGCACTGTAACTTTGATGGGTGGTGGGGACCTCAGGGAGACCAGATGCCAAACCCAAAATTCCTACCTCCCAGGCTGAAATTCCTACCCCCAAGCCAAAATTCCTACCCACTTAAAAATTGTAGGACACCCCAAAAATGTAGGATACATGTAGGACATGTTAAAACAAAGCAAAAATACTCAAATTGCTTTCCTGTACTTAATTTCAACACTTTTAAAATTGAAAACATTGTAAAATGCATGATTCAGACCCAGATGTTAAAGAGACAATTTGTAGTAGCATAACAGAAGCCAGTGACTCCAATGTATGTGGTTCAGACCCAGACAAGTACTATTGACTAAGGACTGGTTCATACATACACACACACACACAAACACAAGCGCACACTCACACTCTCTCTCTCTCTCTCTCTCTCTCTCTCTCTCTCTCTCACACACACACACACACACGCACACACGCACACACACACGCACACACACACGCACACACGCACACACACACACACACACACACACACAAGCACACACTCATACACACATACAAGCAAGATATCAAGCAGGGAGGGGGATAGAAAGGAGGACATCTCTGCATCAGGGAGGTGAGATCTGGAACCACCAAGAGAAATCAGTAGTGCCCCTGAGGATGTGCAGAGTGCAAAAGCAGACTGTAGGGAGCCAGAAGGAACAGGATGTAAAGGTCTTGGAAGGAGGAAGCAGAGTAAAACCAGGATCCCCAGGCAGGATTTACCTTGCAGATCTGGAAGTGAAACAGAGCCTGAATTGTTGGCTGAGGCAAGCAGAGCTGCTTCTCCTCCCTTGCAATTTCTGCCCAGATTGAGGCACTGAAAGGGTTAAGAGCTGGAGCTTTAGGGCTGAGGTAATTGAGCTGCATGCATGGCTCATAAATTCAGGAGGCACTCTTGGGTTTTCCTATTCCCCTGGACAAGGTAAATAAAACCCGGAAAGGTCCAGAGACATCTGGACACTCTGTGGGTTTCTGGGACCAGATAATACAGTGATTTCCGTCTGCATAATAATGTCATCTCCTTTGTGCATTCCCAGAAATGGTTTCAAATGGAGCTGAAGGCAAGTGGGAGGGAGTTTGCTGGGAGCCTGAGGTGAGTGCCCAGCGCCCACCATAAGAGGAAGTGTTCCCCACCTGGCCAGTAGCTATATCATTGATATATTAATTTAATTTAATTGACTTATATCCCGCCTTTCTTTCCTAACCAAAGGGGAACCCAAGGCAGCTAACAACAATTAAAACAACAATAAAATACCATTAAAACTAGATAGCAGTACATACAGTTAAAAAAGCAGGCCTCCATCAGTCTTGGAAGACTATGGTATCATGCTCGGCACTGCATACACTGCATGCGAAGCACGAAAGCCTGGGCTGGATTGTTATAGAGGATAGGCTGTTACCCAAGCAGAAAATCCACCCTCTCCACACCACTGAATTAGTCCAATGGAAAGGCAGAGCCAATACGATTGGATCCAGCTGTGTCGCAGAGCTGGGCTAAGGACAGGAGCTCACCCTGTCTTGTGGGGCCGACCCGGGTCTCGAACCCTGGCCTGCTGGTTAACAGGCACAGCACCTTAACCACTTGCGCCACCCACAGATCAAGATAGTGCAGTGTTTAGGGAGTTGGACTGAAACCTGGAAGATAAAGGTTCAAGTTCCTTCACATACAGTTAAAACACAGTTAAAATACAATTAGATTATACAAACATATATAATCATAAAGCATTTAAAAACATCCCATCCTAAAAATAACTATAAAAACTAACTAAAAATAATACTAGAACACAACACCACTCCTCACAATCTCCAATATAATTAAAAAAACTTTTGTCCACAGAAATGTTTTTAGGCCCTGCCAAAAACAGTTCAAGGAGGGAGCAATTCTTAAGTCAAAGGGAAGGGAGTTCCAGAGCTGGGGTGCAACCACCAAGAAGGCCCTGCACCTAGCTGCCACACCTTTCACCTCTCTTAATGGTGGCACTGTCAGCAGAACCTCCCCCCTCCCAGATGATCTTAGGTGACAGGTTGGATTGTATGGACGGAGGCAGTCCCTGGACCCAAGCCATAGAGGGCGTTAAAGGTCAAGACCAGCACTTCAAATTCCACCTGGAAACGAATGGGCAGCCAGTATAGCTGCTGAAGCAGTGGCCAGACTGAGTCGAACCAAGGAGCCCCAGCAAGTAATATCGCTGCAATATCACTGCAGTAAACTAACATCAAAGACCAATATTCATATACCACCTTTCTCTTCATTTGATTTCTCCTTTTATTTTAATCCAAGGCAGTTTACATGAGCAGGCTTTCTAACCCTCAAGGGTTTTACAATTAACAGTTGTGTATGTAAGAGTTAAACCAAGACTGGGAAGATTTACAACCTGCAAGATTATACCAGGGGTGTCAAAACCCTGGCCTGGGGACCAGATGTGGCCTTTGGCAAAATCCCTTTGTCTGGTCTATAGGCAAAGCTGTAATCCTCCAGAGACAAGGGGATCTCTGAGCCCCTCTCTTCTGAGAGCTGGGAAAGTTTCTACCCATCTCCTCTCTCTGTATAGGAAAGTGCTTATGAACTGTAGCACTGTAACTTTGCGTTTACACTTTTTATTGCGATGTCCAATGGTTGTGAACAATTAAAGTTTCTGAAACTTGAACGCTTATGAACTGGTTTGAAGATCACACCCCTCTCTGTGTTTTAGAAAGTTGAGCAACTGATTTGAATGCATTCATTCAAGTACTGTTTCTAATATACTCATTTATGTAAATTCTTTTTTTCTGGCCCTGACACAGTGTTAGAGAGATGATGTGGCTCTCCTAAAAAGTTTGGGCACCCTGATATAGACTGATGAATTTGTTAATTAGCTCTCCAATCAGAGATGAAATGATGGCTTTGAAATCACTGATCATGTGGAAGAATTTGGACATAGTATAAATTTGAGGAGTTGTTAATGTTTAGCTGCCTTTCAGCTGCTTCTACCTGTTGTGGAATGATGTAATAAACCTATTATGTGGATTTCTTAGTCTGAGTCTCTGTTGTGCTTTAGAACCTGTGCATGCCTTCTCTGGAGGTGTCACAAAAGTTGTATAATGCACTTCTGCCCCACTAATGGTGGGGGTGGTTGTAGGCCATTTCACAGGTCTCCCCACACCACCATGGAAAGATAGGCCATGTAAAGGTAAAGGTGTCCCCTGCAGGTTGCACCGGGTCCAGTGCTCTGTTACTAAGCCAAAGAGCCAGCATTGTCAAAAGAAATTTCCATGTTCATGTGGCCAGCATGACTATATGCCAAGGCTCACAGAATGCTGTTACTTTCCTACCAATGTGGTACCTATTTATTTTCTTGCATTAGCATTCTTTCAAACTGCTATGTTAGCAGGAGTTGGACAATTGACAGGAGCTCACTCCGTCTTATAGTATTTGGGGACAGCACCTTAAACCATTAACAAAATTTGTTAGAATTGCACGCATTACTACTTATATCAGTAGTCAGGAAACAGGGGTAAATTACCCCAAAGGGGGTAAAATGAAATTCCTGGGGGTAATGGACAGTTGCGCTGCCAAGACACAGCTGGGCATGCATCTATATGCATGCCTGACTGTGTCTCAGCAGCGTGATTGTCCATTAACCGCAGGAATTTCATTTCATTTCATATAGGATCTATATATTGATTCTATATGCATGCCTGGCTGTTTGTGTTACAGTACTGTAGTGTACAAGGACCTGACTTAGTGCACTATATCTATGTATATAAAAGAGAAAAGTGACTGACTGACTCACTCACTGACTCATCACCGCCCTGCCAAAACTGCTGGGCTTAGAGGCGTGAAATTTGGGTGGGTGTTCCTTCTGTGACCGAGGGGTGCACTAAGAACCAGTTTTCGGAAATTCCAACCGGAAGGCGGTGAAAAGGGGCGCAACGCGTTTTCCTTCCTATACTTTGCATTGGAGAATTAATGACAAGCAGCAAATTCCCCTACTCCACGCCACTGAATTAGTCCAATGGAAAGGCAGAGCCCATACGATTGGATCCAGCTGGCGTCACGGAGCTGGGCTAAGGACAGGAGCTCACCCTGTCTTGTGGGGCCGACCCAGGTCTCGAACCCTGGCCTGCTGGTTAACAGGCACAGTGGTTTAACCACTTGCGCCACCCACAGCCAGCTAAGACCACGCACTCCATTTGTAACGCAATTCTCTGACGCAACTTCATTCCACTTAGATTTCCATTGATCTCTGCTCCACTTCTGACTGGTATTTCTCTTTGTTACATAGTGCATCCTTGGCTTGCCAATGAGGGGACACCTGAAGTTCAGTGGGCAAAAAAATAACCGGGGGGAACACCACCGAGCCTTCCCCACAGAACTGCCTGGGCTTCCATTGGGGCCAAGGGGAGGCCTCGAGCTGGGTTACGAGGGGGGGCCTCTACCACAAGGGTCATCGAGGGTCCCGCAACCCAGTCCGAGACTCGAACCCAACTTCCCTCCAGACAGTCCAGCAGGTCGACCCGACTGCACCACGCAGTCCCGGGCAGCAGGGAATCTTCAGTCTCCCCCTTAAGCCTGCCCCTCCACACTCATTGGCTGCAGTGCAAGAATATGCAAATCACTGCTAGGGAACCAGGCAGCCTCAGCCCAGACATCACAGAGCCCAGCCCAGAGAACAGTCAAACAGGGGGCCAATGACAGGAGGGCACTCATGGGAGTCAGGGGGGCCCTTACCTGGGAGTAAGCGCCATTACACTGAATATGCCTGACTCCTGAGTAGCTCATCTTTACCACATGTCCTCTTTTCTGATCATTGTGTCTTGAACATATGTGTGTGTTAACTAGCAAAATGTACCTGCGTTGCGGAAATAAAATATCCCGTACACATCCCTCCATTGCCCATCAACCCCATGTGCAACATCCCCCCTTGTGCATCATCCCCCATGTGTTCCATCCCCCCATGTGCTGCGAGAAGCTGCCAGCTCCCCTAGATTATAGTCAAGCTAATCACAGCACCCCTTAGCATGACAGAGTTAATTTATGTATATAAAAGAGAAAAGTCACTGACTCACTCACTCACTCACTCATCACCGCCCTGCCAAAACTGCTGTTCTTAGAGGCGTGAAATTTGGGGTGGGTGTTCCTTCCGTGAGGGAGGGGTGCACTAAGATCCGGTTTTTGGAAAGTCCAACCGGAAGGCGGTGAAAAGGGGCGCAACGTGTTTTCCTCCCTATACTTTGCATTGGAGAATTGATGACTCTTCAACATTCCTCCCCAACTGCTGGGCCTAGAAGCTTGGAATTCTGGGAAGGAGTTCCTTCTGTCACCTGAACACCCACCAAGAACCCCTGTGGAGAAATTTAACCCATATGGGGCTGAAAAGGGTTGCAACGTGTTTTTGTCCTATACTTACCATGGGAGACTGACCAAAAGCAGGCCTCCGTCGGTCTTGAAAGACTACGGTATCGTGCTTGGCGCTGCATACGCTGGATGAGAAGCACGAAAGCCTGGGTTGGATTGTTATGGAGGATAGGCCGTTCCCCAAGTAGCAAATTCCCCTACTCCACGCCACTGAATTAGTCCAATGGAAAGGCAGAGCTCATACGATTGGATCCAGCTGGCGTCACGGAGCTGGGCTAAGGACAGGAGCTCACCCTGTCTTGTGGGGCCGACCCAGGTCTCGAACCCTGGCCTGCTGGTTAACAGGCACAGTGGTTTAACCACTTGCGCCACCCACAGCCAGCTAAGACCACGCACTCCATTTGTAACGCAATTCTCTGACGCAACTTCATTCCACTTAGATTTCCATTGATCTCTGCTCCACTTCTGACTGGTATTTCTCTTTGTTACATAGTGCATCCTTGGCTTGCCAATCGGGACACCTGAAGTTCAGTGGGCAAAAAAATAACCGGGGGGAACACCACCGAGCCTTCCCCACAGAACTGCCTGGGCTTCCATTGGGGCCGAGGGGAGGCCTCGAGCTGGGTTACGAGGGGGGGCCTCTACCTCAAGGGTCATCGAGGGTCCCGCAACCCAGTCCGAGACTCGAACCCAACTTCCCTCCAGACAGTCCAGCAGGTCGACCCGACTGCACCACGCAGTCCCGGGCAGCAGGGAATCTTCAGTCTCCCCCTTAAGCCTGCCCCTCCACACTCATTGGCTGCAGTGCAAGAATATGCAAATCACTGCTAGGGAACCAGGCAGCCTCAGCCCAGACATCACAGAGCCCAGCCCAGAGAACAGTCAAACAGGGGGCCAATGACAGGAGGGCACTCATGGGAGTCAGGGGGGCCCTTACCTGGGAGTAAGCGCCATTACACTGAATATGCCTGACTCCTGAGTAGCTCATCTTTACCACATGTCCTCTTTTCTGATCATTGTGTCTTGAACATATGTGTGTGTTAACTAGCAAAATGTACCTGCGTTGCGGAAATAAAATATCCCCGTACACATCCCTCCATTGCCCATCAACCCCTTGTGCAACATCCCCCCTTGTGCATCATCCCCCATGTGTTCCATCCCCCCATGTGCTGCGAGAAGCTGCCAGCTCCCCTAGATTATAGTCAAGCTAATCACAGCACCCCTTAGCATAAATGAGTTAATTTATGTATATAAAAGAGAAAAGTCACTGACTCACTCACTCACTCACTCATCACCGCCCTGCCAAAACTGCTGTTCTTAGAGGCGTGAAATTTGGGGTGGGTGTTCCTTCCGTGAGGGAGGGGTGCACTAAGAACCGGTTTTTGGAAAGTCCAACCGGAAGGCGGTGAAAAGGGGCGCAACGTGTTTTCCTCCCTATACTTTGCATTGGAGAATTGATGACTCTTCAACATTCCTCCCCAACTGCTGGGCCTAGAAGCTTGGAATTCTGGGAAGGAGTTCCTTCTGTCACCTGAACACCCACCAAGAACCCCTGTGGAGAAATTTAACCCATATGGGGCTGAAAAGGGTTGCAACGTGTTTTTGTCCTATACTTACCATGGGAGACTGACCAAAAGCAGGCCTCCGTCGGTCTTGAAAGACTACGGTATCGTGCTTGGCGCTGCATACGCTGGATGAGAAGCACGAAAGCCTGGGTTGGATTGTTATGGAGGATAGGCCGTTCTCCAAGTAGCAAATTCCCCTACTCCACGCCACTGAATTAGTCCAATGGAAAGGCAGAGCCCATACGATTGGATCCAGCTGGCGTCACGGAGCTGGGCTAAGGACAGGAGCTCACCCTGTCTTGTGGGGCCGACCCAGGTCTCGAACCCTGGCCTGCTGGTTAACAGGCACAGTGGTTTAACCACTTGCGCCACCCACAGCCAGCTAAGACCACGCACTCCATTTGTAACGCAATTCTCTGACGCAACTTCATTCCACTTAGATTTCCATTGATCTCTGCTCCACTTCTGACTGGTATTTCTCTTTGTTACATAGTGCATCCTTGGCTTGCCAATCGGGACACCTGAAGTTCAGTGGGCAAAAAAATAACCGGGGGGAACACCACCGAGCCTTCCCCACAGAACTGCCTGGGCTTCCATTGGGGCCGAGGGGAGGCCTCGAGCTGGGTTACGAGGGGGGGCCTCTACCACAAGGGTCATCGAGGGTCCCGCAACCCAGTCCGAGACTCGAACCCAACTTCCCTCCAGACAGTCCAGCAGGTCGACCCGACTGCACCACGCAGTCCCGGGCAGCAGGGAATCTTCAGTCTCCCCCTTAAGCCTGCCCCTCCACACTCATTGGCTGCAGTGCAAGAATATGCAAATCACTGCTAGGGAACCAGGCAGCCTCAGCCCAGACATCACAGAGCCCAGCCCAGAGAACAGTCAAACAGGGGGCCAATGACAGGAGGGCACTCATGGGAGTCAGGGGGGCCCTTACCTGGGAGTAAGCGCCATTACACTGAATATGCCTGACTCCTGAGTAGCTCATCTTTACCACATGTCCTCTTTTCTGATCATTGTGTCTTGAACATATGTGTGTGTTAACTAGCAAAATGTACCTGCGTTGCGGAAATAAAATATCCCCGTACACATCCCTCCATTGCCCATCAACCCCTTGTGCAACATCCCCCCTTGTGCATCATCCCCCATGTGTTCCATCCCCCCATGTGCTGCGAGAAGCTGCCAGCTCCCCTAGATTATAGTCAAGCTAATCACAGCACCCCTTAGCATAACAGAGTTAATTTATGTATATAAAAGAGAAAAGTCACTGACTCACTCACTCACTCACTCACTCATCACCGCCCTGCCAAAACTGCTGTTCTTAGAGGCGTGAAATTTGGGGTGGGTGTTCCTTCCGTGAGGGAGGGGTGCACTAAGAACCGGTTTTTGGAAAGTCCAACCGGAAGGCGGTGAAAAGGGGCGCAACGTGTTTTCCTCCCTATACTTTGCATTGGAGAATTGATGACTCTTCAACATTCCGCCCCAACTGCTGGGCCTAGAAGCTTGGAATTCTGGGAAGGAGTTCCTTCTGTTACCTGAACACCCACCAAGAACCCCTGTGGAGAAATTTAACCCATATGGGGCTGAAAAGGGTTGCAACGTGTTTTTGTCCTATACTTACCATGGGAGACTGACCAAAAGCAGGCCTCCGTCGGTCTTGAAAGACTACGGTATCGTGCTTGGCGCTGCATACGCTGGATGAGAAGCACGAAAGCCTGGGTTGGATTGTTATGGAGGATAGGCCGTTCCCCAAGTAGCAAATTCCCCTACTCCACGCCACTGAATTAGTCCAATGGAAAGGCAGAGCCCATACGATTGGATCCAGCTGGCGTCACGGAGCTGGGCTAAGGACAGGAGCTCACCCTGTCTTGAGGGGCCGACCCAGGTCTCGAACCCTGGCCTGCTGGTTAACAGGCACAGTGGTTTAACCACTTGCGCCACCCACAGCCAGCTAAGACCACGCACTCCATTTGTAACGCAATTCTCTGACGCAACTTCATTCCACTTAGATTTCCATTGATCTCTGCTCCACTTCTGACTGGTATTTCTCTTTGTTACATAGTGCATCCTTGGCTTGCCAATCGGGACACCTGAAGTTCAGTGGGCAAAAAAATAACCGGGGGGAACACCACCGAGCCTTCCCCACAGAACTGCCTGGGCTTCCATTGGGCCCGAGGGGGGGACTCGAGCTGGGTTACGAGGGGGGGCCTCTACCTCAAGGGTCATCGAGGGTCACGCAACCCAGTCCAAGACTCGAACCCAACTTCCCTCCAGACAGTCCAGCAGGTCGACCCGACTGCACCACGCAGTCCCGGGCAGCAGGGAATCTTCAGTCTCCCCCTTAAGCCTGCCCCTCCACACTCATTGGCTGCAGTGCAAGAATATGCAAATCACTGCTAGGGAACCAGGCAGCCTCAGCCCAGACATCACAGAGCCCAGCCCAGAGAACAGTCAAACAGGGGGCCAATGACAGGAGGGCACTCATGGGAGTCAGGGGGGCCCTTACCTGGGAGTAAGCGCCATTACACTGAATATGCCTGACTCCTGAGTAGCTCATCTTTACCACATGTCCTCTTTTCTGATCATTGTGTCTTGAATATATGTGTGTGTTAACTAGCAAAATGTACCTGCGTTGCGGAAATAAAATATCCCCGTACACATCCCTCCATTGCCCATCAACCCCTTGTGCAACATCCCCCCTTGTGCATCATCCCCCATGTGTTCCATCCCCCCATGTGCTGCGAGAAGCTGCCAGCTCCCCTAGATTATAGTCAAGCTAATCACAGCACCCCTTAGCATAACAGAGTTAATTTATGTATATAAAAGAGAAAAGTCACTGACTCACTCACTCACTCACTCACTCATCACCGCCCTGCCAAAACTGCTGTTCTTAGAGGCGTGAAATTTGGGGTGGGTGTTCCTTCCGTGAGGGAGGGGTGCACTAAGAACCGGTTTTTGGAAAGTCCAACCGGAAGGCGGTGAAAAGGGGCGCAACGTGTTTTCCTCCCTATACTTTGCATTGGAGAATTGATGACTCTTCAACATTCCGCCCCAACTGCTGGGCCTAGAAGCTTGGAATTCTGGGAAGGAGTTCCTTCTGTTACCTGAACACCCACCAAGAACCCCTGTGGAGAAATTTAACCCATATGGGGCTGAAAAGGGTTGCAACGTGTTTTTGTCCTATACTTACCATGGGAGACTGACCAAAAGCAGGCCTCCGTCGGTCTTGAAAGACTACAGTATCGTGCTTGGCGCTGCATACGCTGGATGAGAAGCACGAAAGCCTGGGTTGGATTGTTATGGAGGATAGGCCGTTCCCCAAGTAGCAAATTCCCCTACTCCACGCCACTGAATTAGTCCAATGGAAAGGCAGAGCCCATACGATTGGATCCAGCTGGCGTCACGGAGCTGGGCTAAGGACAGGAGCTCACCCTGTCTTGAGGGGCCGACCCAGGTCTCGAACCCTGGCCTGCTGGTTAACAGGCACAGTGGTTTAACCACTTGCGCCACCCACAGCCAGCTAAGACCACGCACTCCATTTGTAACGCAATTCTCTGACGCAACTTCATTCCACTTAGATTTCCATTGATCTCTGCTCCACTTCTGACTGGTATTTCTCTTTGTTACATAGTGCATCCTTGGCTTGCCAATCGGGACACCTGAAGTTCAGTGGGCAAAAAAATAACCGGGGGGAACACCACCGAGCCTTCCCCACAGAACTGCCTGGGCTTCCATTGGGCCCGAGGGGGGGACTCGAGCTGGGTTACGAGGGGGGGCCTCTACCTCAAGGGTCATCGAGGGTCACGCAACCCAGTCCAAGACTCGAACCCAACTTCCCTCCAGACAGTCCAGCAGGTCGACCCGACTGCACCACGCAGTCCCGGGCAGCAGGGAATCTTCAGTCTCCCCCTTAAGCCTGCCCCTCCACACTCATTGGCTGCAGTGCAAGAATATGCAAATCACTGCTAGGGAACCAGGCAGCCTCAGCCCAGACATCACAGAGCCCAGCCCAGAGAACAGTCAAACAGGGGGCCAATGACAGGAGGGCACTCATGGGAGTCAGGGGGGCCCTTACCTGGGAGTAAGCGCCATTACACTGAATATGCCTGACTCCTGAGTAGCTCATCTTTACCACATGTCCTCTTTTCTGATCATTGTGTCTTGAATATATGTGTGTGTTAACTAGCAAAATGTACCTGCGTTGCGGAAATAAAATATCCCCGTACACATCCCTCCATTGCCCATCAACCCCTTGTGCAACATCCCCCCTTGTGCATCATCCCCCATGTGTTCCATCCCCCCATGTGCTGCGAGAAGCTGCCAGCTCCCCTAGATTATAGTCAAGCTAATCACAGCACCCCTTAGCATAACAGAGTTAATTTATGTATATAAAAGAGAAAAGTCACTGACTCACTCACTCACTCACTCATCACCGCCCTGCCAAAACTGCTGTTCTTAGAGGCGTGAAATTTGGGGTGGGTGTTCCTTCCGTGAGGGAGGGGTGCACTAAGAACCGGTTTTTGGAAAGTCCAACCGGAAGGCGGTGAAAAGGGGCGCAACGTGTTTTCCTCCCTATACTTTGCATTGGAGAATTGATGACTCTTCAACATTCCTCCCCAACTGCTGGGCCTAGAAGCTTGGAATTCTGGGAAGGAGTTCCTTCTGTCACCTGAACACCCACCAAGAACCCCTGTGGAGAAATTTAACCCATATGGGGCTGAAAAGGGTTGCAACGTGTTTTTGTCCTATACTTACCATGGGAGACTGACCAAAAGCAGGCCTCCGTCGGTCTTGAAAGACTACGGTATCGTGCTTGGCGCTGCATACGCTGGATGAGAAGCACGAAAGCCTGGGTTGGATTGTTATGGAGGATAGGCCGTTCCCCAAGTAGCAAATTCCCCTACTCCACGCCACTGAATTAGTCCAATGGAAAGGCAGAGCCCATACGATTGGATCCAGCTGGCGTCATGGAGCTGGGCTAAGGACAGGAGCTCACCCTGTCTTGAGGGGCCGACCCAGGTCTCGAACCCTGGCCTGCTGGTTAACAGGCACAGTGGTTTAACCACTTGCGCCACCCACAGCCAGCTAAGACCACGCACTCCATTTGTAACGCAATTCTCTGACGCAACTTCATTCCACTTAGATTTCCATTGATCTCTGCTCCACTTCTGACTGGTATTTCTCTTTGTTACATAGTGCATCCTTGGCTTGCCAATCAGGACACCTGAAGTTCAGTGGGCAAAAAAATAACCGGGGGGAACACCACCGAGCCTTCCCCACAGAACTGCCTGGGCTTCCATTGGGCCCGAGGGGGGGACTCGAGCTGGGTTACGAGGGGGGGCCTCTACCTCAAGGGTCATCGAGGGTCACGCAACCCAGTCCAAGACTCGAACCCAACTTCCCTCCAGACAGTCCAGCAGGTCGACCCGACTGCACCACGCAGTCCCGGGCAGCAGGGAATCTTCAGTCTCCCCCTTAAGCCTGCCCCTCCACACTCATTGGCTGCAGTGCAAGAATATGCAAATCACTGCTAGGGAACCAGGCAGCCTCAGCCCAGACATCACAGAGCCCAGCCCAGAGAACAGTCAAACAGGGGGCCAATGACAGGAGGGCACTCATGGGAGTCAGGGGGGCCCTTACCTGGGAGTAAGCGCCATTACACTGAATATGCCTGACTCCTGAGTAGCTCATCTTTACCACATGTCCTCTTTTCTGATCATTGTGTCTTGAACATATTGTGTGTTAACTAGCAAAATGTACCTGCGTTGCGGAAATAAAATATCCCCGTACACATCCCTCCATTGCCCATCAACCCCTTGTGCAACATCCCCCCTTGTGCATCATCCCCCATGTGTTCCATCCCCCCATGTGCTGCGAGAAGCTGCCAGCTCCCCTAGATTATAGTCAAGCTAATCACAGCACCCCTTAGCATAACAGAGTTAATTTATGTATATAAAAGAGAAAAGTCACTGACTCACTCACTCACTCACTCATCACCGCCCTGCCAAAACTGCTGTTCTTAGAGGCGTGAAATTTGGGGTGGGTGTTCCTTCCGTGAGGGAGGGGTGCACTAAGAACCGGTTTTTGGAAAGTCCAACCGGAAGGCGGTGAAAAGGGGCGCAACGTGTTTTCCTCCCTATACTTTGCATTGGAGAATTGATGACTCTTCAACATTCCTCCCCAACTGCTGGGCCTAGAAGCTTGGAATTCTGGGAAGGAGTTCCTTCTGTCACCTGAACACCCACCAAGAACCCCTGTGGAGAAATTTAACCCATATGGGGCTGAAAAGGGTTGCAACGTGTTTTTGTCCTATACTTACCATGGGAGACTGACCAAAAGCAGGCCTCCGTCGGTCTTGAAAGACTACGGTATCGTGCTTGGCGCTGCATACGCTGGATGAGAAGCACAAAAGCCTGGGTTGGATTGTTATGGAGGATAGGCCGTTCCCCAAGTAGCAAATTCCCCTACTCCACGCCACTGAATTAGTCCAATGGAAAGGCAGAGCCCATACGATTGGATCCAGCTGGCGTCACGGAGCTGGGCTAAGGACAGGAGCTCACCCTGTCTTGTGGGGCCGACCCAGGTCTCGAACCCTGGCCTGCTGGTTAACAGGCACAGTGGTTTAACCACTTGCGCCACCCGCAGCCAGCTAAGACCACGCACTCCATTTGTAACGCAATTCTCTGACGCAACTTCATTCCACTTAGATTTCCATTGATCTCTGCTCCACTTCTGACTGGTATTTCTCTTTGTTACATAGTGCATCCTTGGCTTGCCAATCGGGACACCTGAAGTTCAGTGGGCAAAAAAATAACCGGGGGGAACACCACCGAGCCTTCCCCACAGAACTGCCTGGGCTTCCATTGGGGCCGAGGGGAGGCCTCGAGCTGGGTTACGAGGGGGGGCCTCTACCACAAGGGTCATCGAGGGTCCCGCAACCCAGTCCGAGACTCGAACCCAACTTCCCTCCAGACAGTCCAGCAGGTCGACCCGACTGCACCACGCAGTCCCGGGCAGCAGGGAATCTTCAGTCTCCCCCTTAAGCCTGCCCCTCCACACTCATTGGCTGCAGTGCAAGAATATGCAAATCACTGCTAGGGAACCAGGCAGCCTCAGCCCAGACATCACAGAGCCCAGCCCAGAGAACAGTCAAACAGGGGGCCAATGACAGGAGGGCACTCATGGGAGTCAGGGGGGCCCTTACCTGGGAGTAAGCGCCATTACACTGAATATGCCTGACTCCTGAGTAGCTCATCTTTACCACATGTCCTCTTTTCTGATCATTGTGTCTTGAACATATGTGTGTGTTAACTAGCAAAATGTACCTGCGTTGCGGAAATAAAATATCCCCGTACACATCCCTCCATTGCCCATCAACCCCTTGTGCAACATCCCCCCTTGTGCATCATCCCCCATGTGTTCCATCCCCCCATGTGCTGCGAGAAGCTGCCAGCTCCCCTAGATTATAGTCAAGCTAATCACAGCACCCCTTAGCATAACAGAGTTAATTTATGTATATAAAAGAGAAAAGTCACTGACTCACTCACTCACTCACTCACTCATCACCGCCCTGCCAAAACTGCTGTTCTTAGAGGCGTGAAATTTGGGGTGGGTGTTCCTTCCGTGAGGGAGGGGTGCACTAAGAACCGGTTTTTGGAAAGTCCAACCGGAAGGCGGTGAAAAGGGGCGCAACGTGTTTTCCTCCCTATACTTTGCATTGGAGAATTGATGACTCTTCAACATTCCGCCCCAACTGCTGGGCCTAGAAGCTTGGAATTCTGGGAAGGAGTTCCTTCTGTCACCTGAACACCCACCAAGAACCCCTGTGGAGAAATTTAACCCATATGGGGCTGAAAAGGGTTGCAACGTGTTTTTGTCCTATACTTACCATGGGAGACTGACCAAAAGCAGGCCTCCGTCGGTCTTGAAAGACTACGGTATCGTGCTTGGCGCTGCATACGCTGGATGAGAAGCACGAAAGCCTGGGTTGGATTGTTATGGAGGATAGGCCGTTCCCCAAGTAGCAAATTCCCCTACTCCACGCCACTGAATTAGTCCAATGGAAAGGCAGAGCCCATACGATTGGATCCAGCTGGCGTCACGGAGCTGGGCTAAGGACAGGAGCTCACCCTGTCTTGAGGGGCCGACCCAGGTCTCGAACCCTGGCCTGCTGGTTAACAGGCACAGTGGTTTAACCACTTGCGCCACCCACAGCCAGCTAAGACCACGCACTCCATTTGTAACGCAATTCTCTGACGCAACTTCATTCCACTTAGATTTCCATTGATCTCTGCTCCACTTCTGACTGGTATTTCTCTTTGTTACATAGTGCATCCTTGGCTTGCCAATCAGGACACCTGAAGTTCAGTGGGCAAAAAAATAACCGGGGGGAACACCACCGAGCCTTCCCCACAGAACTGCCTGGGCTTCCATTGGGCCCGAGGGGGGGACTCGAGCTGGGTTACGAGGGGGGGCCTCTACCTCAAGGGTCATCGAGGGTCACGCAACCCAGTCCAAGACTCGAACCCAACTTCCCTCCAGACAGTCCAGCAGGTCGACCCGACTGCACCACGCAGTCCCGGGCAGCAGGGAATCTTCAGTCTCCCCCTTAAGCCTGCCCCTCCACACTCATTGGCTGCAGTGCAAGAATATGCAAATCACTGCTAGGGAACCAGGCAGCCTCAGCCCAGACATCACAGAGCCCAGCCCAGAGAACAGTCAAACAGGGGGCCAATGACAGGAGGGCACTCATGGGAGTCAGGGGGGCCCTTACCTGGGAGTAAGCGCCATTACACTGAATATGCCTGACTCCTGAGTAGCTCATCTTTACCACATGTCCTCTTTTCTGATCATTGTGTCTTGAACATATTGTGTGTTAACTAGCAAAATGTACCTGCGTTGCGGAAAAAAAATATCCCCGTACACATCCCTCCATTGCCCATCAACCCCTTGTGCAACATCCCCCCTTGTGCATCATCCCCCATGTGTTCCATCCCCCCATGTGCTGCGAGAAGCTGCCAGCTCCCCTAGATTATAGTCAAGCTAATCACAGCACCCCTTAGCATAACAGAGTTAATTTATGTATATAAAAGAGAAAAGTCACTGACTCACTCACTCACTCACTCATCACCGCCCTGCCAAAACTGCTGTTCTTAGAGGCGTGAAATTTGGGGTGGGTGTTCCTTCCGTGAGGGAGGGGTGCACTAAGAACCGGTTTTTGGAAAGTCCAACCGGAAGGCGGTGAAAAGGGGCGCAACGTGTTTTCCTCCCTATACTTTGCATTGGAGAATTGATGACTCTTCAACATTCCTCCCCAACTGCTGGGCCTAGAAGCTTGGAATTCTGGGAAGGAGTTCCTTCTGTCACCTGAACACCCACCAAGAACCCCTGTGGAGAAATTTAACCCATATGGGGCTGAAAAGGGTTGCAACGTGTTTTTGTCCTATACTTACCATGGGAGACTGACCAAAAGCAGGCCTCCGTCGGTCTTGAAAGACTACGGTATCGTGCTTGGCGCTGCATACGCTGGATGAGAAGCACAAAAGCCTGGGTTGGATTGTTATGGAGGATAGGCCGTTCCCCAAGTAGCAAATTCCCCTACTCCACGCCACTGAATTAGTCCAATGGAAAGGCAGAGCCCATACGATTGGATCCAGCTGGCGTCACGGAGCTGGGCTAAGGACAGGAGCTCACCCTGTCTTGTGGGGCCGACCCAGGTCTCGAACCCTGGCCTGCTGGTTAACAGGCACAGTGGTTTAACCACTTGCGCCACCCGCAGCCAGCTAAGACCACGCACTCCATTTGTAACGCAATTCTCTGACGCAACTTCATTCCACTTAGATTTCCATTGATCTCTGCTCCACTTCTGACTGGTATTTCTCTTTGTTACATAGTGCATCCTTGGCTTGCCAATCGGGACACCTGAAGTTCAGTGGGCAAAAAAATAACCGGGGGGAACACCACCGAGCCTTCCCCACAGAACTGCCTGGGCTTCCATTGGGGCCGAGGGGAGGCCTCGAGCTGGGTTACGAGGGGGGGCCTCTACCACAAGGGTCATCGAGGGTCCCGCAACCCAGTCCGAGACTCGAACCCAACTTCCCTCCAGACAGTCCAGCAGGTCGACCCGACTGCACCACGCAGTCCCGGGCAGCAGGGAATCTTCAGTCTCCCCCTTAAGCCTGCCCCTCCACACTCATTGGCTGCAGTGCAAGAATATGCAAATCACTGCTAGGGAACCAGGCAGCCTCAGCCCAGACATCACAGAGCCCAGCCCAGAGAACAGTCAAACAGGGGGCCAATGACAGGAGGGCACTCATGGGAGTCAGGGGGGCCCTTACCTGGGAGTAAGCGCCATTACATTGAATATGCCTGACTCCTGAGTAGCTCATCTTTACCACATGTCCTCTTTTCTGATCATTGTGTCTTGAATATATGTGTGTGTTAACTAGCAAAATGTACCCGGGAATTTCGCGTGGGGAAAGTTTCGCATGGCGGAAAGTTGCACATGGGGGTTAATGCGCATGGGGCTTGATGCGCATGGGGGGAATGTTGCGCATGGGGGGAATGTTGCGCACGGTGTGTTGATGCACCCTGGGGGGATGGCA
This sequence comes from Cryptoblepharus egeriae, assembly GCA_030015325.1. NCBI lineage: Eukaryota > Metazoa > Chordata > Lepidosauria > Squamata > Scincidae > Cryptoblepharus > Cryptoblepharus egeriae. The sequence goes on along the minus strand of JAREYC010000001.1, from coordinate 178,819,948 downwards.
TATGAGGATGTGTTACTCCCGCAACATGGGTACGCTTTTCAGTAGTTAATAATATATGATTTCCTTCCTTTCAAATCAAGGGGGTAACATTGGCGTATTTGAATATATTTTAAGGTAAAAGGTAAAAAAGTTCCCTAACCCTTTTCTTACATTCACCCACTATGTATGAGAAGTTGGACTACAAAATTTTCCTGAACTAGCAAAATGTATCTGTTTTGTGGGAGTAAAATACCCGCCCCATACACCATTCCCACATTGCACACCAACCCTCCCATGCGCACAATCCACATGTGCAACATCCCAATGAATATCACACACACCCTGTGTACAGCATCCCCCTATGTGTACCATCCCCCCCATGGATCCTCCTTTCCAGTGCATCAGGCACCAGATACTAAATTGGCTGGGTGTTGGTCAGAAAATCAATATTAAGCATAGAACAAAAACACATTGCACCACTTTTCACCTTCTTAAGGGTTAAATTTCTCCACATCAGTTCTTGGTAGGTGTTCATGTCACAGAAGGAATACCCTCCCCGAATTTGATGCTTCTTGGGCCAGGAGTTGGGGCAGGGCTTGGATCAGTCAGGGATTCTTCAATGTAAAGTGTAAGGAGGAAAACACATTGTGCCCTTTTTCACCCCCTTCCGGTTGGAATTTCCGAAAACCGGTTCTTACTGGGTGCCTCCATCTTGGAAGAATCATCCTCCCCAAATTTTACGCTTCTAGGCCTGGTGGTTTTGGCTGGCCGTTGATAGACAGTCAGTGACTTTTCAATTATATATATACTAGCAAAAAGCATACCCGTATTGCGGGTGTAACTTCCCCATACAACATCCCCCACGGCGCATCAACAACCCATGCGCAACCTACCCCCATTTACAACATTCCCCTGTGCGCATCATCCCCCCCGTGCGCAACATCCCCCGTGCGCAACTTCCCCCCATGCGCAACTTCCCCCGTGCGCATCATCCCCCTGCGCAACTTCCCCCCATGCGCAACTTCCCCCATGCGCAACTTCCCCCATGTGCAACTTTCCTACATGTTCATTATCCCCCCATGCGCAACTTCCCCCATGCGCAACTTCCCCCCATTGCGCAACTTCCCCCCTGCGCAACTTCCCTCCATGCGCAACTTCCCTCATGCACAACTTCCCCCATGCGCAACTTCCCCATGTGCATCATCTCCCATGTGCAACTTTCCCCCATGCGCAACTTTCCTACATGTTCATCATCCCCCCATGCGCAACTTCCCCCCGTGCGCAACTTCCACCATGTACATCATCCCCCACGCGCAACTTCCCTCCATGCGCACCATCCCCCATGCGCAACTTCCCTCCATGCACACCATCCCCCATGCGCAACTTCCCCCCATGCTCATCATCTCCCATGCGCAACTTCCCCCATGCGCAACTTTCCTACATGTGCATCATCCCCCCATGTGCAACTTTCCTACATGCGCAAGTTTTCCCCATGTGCAACTTCCCCCATGCGCATCATCCCCCCATGCACATCATCCCCCATGCACAACTTCCCTCCATGCACAACTTCCCCCATGCGCAACTTCCCCCCAGTCGCAACTTCCCCCCATGCACATCATCCCCCATATGCATCATCCCCCCATGCGAAACTTCCCCCCGTGCGCAACTTTCCTACATGCGCATCATCCCCCCATGCGCAACTTCCCCCATGCGCAACTTTCCTCCATGCGCAACTTCCCCATGCGCATGATCCCCCCATGCGCAACTTCCCCCATGCGCAGCATCCTCTCCAGTGCAACCTCTTCCTCCTAACAACATCCCCCCAGTGCACCAGGCACTGAGCACCAAATTGGCTGGATGTGGTTCAGTCTCCCATGTTAAGTATAGGACAGAAACACGTTGCCCCCTTTTCAGCCCCTGAAGGGTTAAATTTCTCCAGATGGTTCTTGGTGGGTGTTCAGGTGACAGAAGGAACTCCCAGAATTCCATGCTTCAGGCCCAGCAGTTGGGGCAGAATGTTGATGAGTCAGCAATTCTCAATGCAAAGTATAGGGAGGAAAACGCATTGCGCCCCTTTTCACCCCCTTCCCGTTGGAATTTCTGAAAACCGGTTCTTAGTGCATCCCTCAGTCACGGAAGGAACACCCACCCCAAATTTTCACGCTTCTAGGCCCAGCGGTTTTGGCAGGGCGGTGATGAGTCAGTGAGTCAGTCAGTGACTTTTCTCTTTTATATATACAGAAAGAAGATATAGATTTAGGCCTATATCCTAAAGTCAAATTAAGCCCTTTGCTCTGGAGCAGTTAAGGTGACTTTCCATAAGATAAGACTAGAGGGTGATGTAATGGCGTGGACCTGTAACTGCTCTGGATTTTGCCCTTAGTTAAGCATGCCATTATAGCCACATGATTACTACTGACAGACTTTTATTCTTCACCTTCTACAGAAGATACTTACAGGATAATGCCAGTTCCAATGTTTTTTTTATCCTTGCTTTTCTTTCTTCAGTTTTTGGATCATTTTCAGTGGAATCAACTTGTAATGATCCATCTGCCTTGATGATTAATATGCCAGAACAAATATTATAAGCCAGTTGGCTTTTTAATTGTAGGCTTACCCCATTGGATTGGAAGTGTGGTGGTGGTGGGAGGGGAGTAGAGACTTGAGATTCAGAAGTAGATAACATTCATTCATTTCTGAGAAATGAGCCTTTGATTTGGCTGTATAGAATTTTTATCCATATACATTTCCTGAAGGATATTGATCAAGACCAGCAATTTTCAGCCTATGTGATGAAGCACATTGTTGTGACACAAAAATTCTTCAGATGTACTGTGGAAATTCAGAACACAGCAGTTGAAAATTGCTCTAGACCCCTCCCAGGTTCTGCAACTTTTTCTAAATTTTTTAGAGTGACTGTTTATAGCAATGAACTGCCTGTAATTGGAGGAAGAGGGATATACAATATGTTACAACAGTTGTTCTAGAAACAAGAGTTACAGAACCCATAAGAGCCATCCAGAAGTGACATCTGAAGAGGCAAATACCATAAAGGTCAGCGACTTGTGAGAATAAAAACACTGCAAATTGCTGATCCAGATAAATATTACATTGGTCAAATAAATAGTTCTTTTGACTGCTGTTCTAATGACTTCCACAAGGCAGATAATAGAGGATCAGCCCAAGTGAGGCTTCTAAAGTCTAAAGGTACAGTGTACTGGAAACCATCATATACTGTACATCCACTTTACAATAGGTTCACTTCACAATAACCCTCAAATCCAGAGTAACTACGGGAGCACGTAAGAGACTTTACGTGCACCCGTAGCTACTGCACCACCTAGTGAAAACCTATGGGAAATTCATATTGGAATCCAGCGTAAGTTGTTCTTACACTGGAGCAAGGACTCCCTGTAGTTACTCTGGATTTTGCTCTAACTCACTTTTGAATGGATTCTCTGTAGTAATCAGGATTCACTCTTTGATATTATTAATCTTTGAAAGAGCTTGTAATTTCTGCAAGCAGGATCTCATGGTGATAGGCAAGTCAATAAGTGATGCATATTCAAATATTTGGTACCATCTCTGCCAGTAGCAATGTTATTAATATTTTGGCTATATGTATGGAGAAAGAGTACAGCCAGTGTGAACACTAATGCAAACACAAGACTTCTAAGCAGTCTCTCATCTGGTAGCTTTAAATATTGTGGCTGTTAATATTGAGGGTTAATACCAAGGATGCAGTTTTGTATTTTATAACATTATGTAAACTGATAACCTGAGGCTGCAACCCTAAGTACGCTTTCCTGGGAGTACATTGAACACAAGGGGGCTTACTTCTGAGTAGATATGGATAGGATTGTGCGATTGTGCCCATAGCCTCTAAAGCAGTGATTTTCAAGCTGCATTCCCTGGCCACTAAAATCCAGTCCACCTTCCTGAACTTGAGTTTTACTAGGTATTGCTCTTTCAGTTGCCTCAGCTATCAATGCGAGACCATTTTTAAAAGATTGAAATCTAATTCTCAGTACGTTCAGTATTTAATTAAATTTTAAGAATAGTGCTTTCCCAACACAAAAAATATATAACTGCATAAGATTTAGATTATTAACCCATATTGTGAAGTAAATTGTTTGGAGACAGTTAGCAGGGAATGTTAAAAGTAATGGGTTTTTTAAAAAATGTTTTTAAATAATCACAGAAGGCAGGATAAGCAAATTAGGAGTATTTCTTGGATTAAATATCTGTGAGGAAAATAATAATTTATCTCTAAACAGTTCAGGGCTCAGTGTTAAGTCTAATATGCAATTACAACCTGCTGTTAGAAACATTTCATGTTTTGAAAATTAGAATAGTCTTTTCCTAAAAAGAACAGCATTTTAAGATATCTATCTATCTATCTAGATATAGATATAGATAAAACTGAAAAGTTGCTCACTGACTGACTCACTGACTGATTCATCAATGCCCAGCCAAAACTGCTGGGCCTAGAAGCATGAGATTTGGGGAGAGTGTTCTTTCCATGACAGAGGCACCAAGAACTGGTTTTCAGAAATTCCAACTGGAAGGGGGTGAAAAGGGGCGCAACACATTTTCCTCCCTATACTTAATATTGAAGAATCCCTGACTGAGGGATGCTCTGTCCAAAACCCTGGACCAAGAAGCATGAAATTCGGGGAGGGGGTTCTTTATGCGACAACACCCACCAAGAACCAGTGTTGAGAAATTTAACCTTTGAGGGGGGTGAAAAGGTGTGCAAAGTGTTTCTGTCCTTTACTTTACATTGAAGATTGACTGATCAACATCCAGCCAATTTGGTGTCCAGTACCTGATGCTCTAGGAAGGAGGGTTCGCATGAGGGGACGTTGCACATCAAGGGGGTTTGATGTGCATCAGTGGGGGGTGGTGCGTATCATTGGGCGGGTTGATGCATATCAATGGGGGATGGTGCGCATGGGGGATGATGCGCATCAAAGGGGATTTACGTGCATGGGGATTGTTACATATTCAGGGTTGACACACATGGGGATGATGCACATGGGTGGTTGATGCACAGTGGGGGGACTGTGTGCAGTGGGGGGACGGTGGGCAATGGATAGATGGCACACATTGGGGTATTTTACTCCCGCAACGTGGGTATGTTTCTCTAGCATAAAATAAAATTTTCACTGATTACCAAATTGACAAAGGAAGTATGCATAATTGAACACAGATATTTGGAGCAGGCTGCATAGCATGGTCTATCGAACATTTTTCCTATGCTTTCATTGCTATATGCTTATGAGAAAAATGGAATAATGAAAGATTCATAATTCATATATTGTCAGTTCTCATTATCCACCAGAGTTAGATTCCTGTAAAACTTAATAAATAACGAATTAAAAGATACTGAATCATTGAGCCTGTGAGGAAGAATATGCTTAGGATCCCAGGGACCCTCTTCAGCATATGCTCTGAACTTTATGAACCTGACTCTTTACTCAAGTATATGGGCTGGATGATTGCATGGACTCTTCATGCATCTTCAGCATTGCTTCTTCCTCCTCAGTGCTGGCTATCCCCTGAAGCATGGAAATTTGTGGTGATAGTTATGTCTGCATTCAGCTGGAGTCTCCAAGATGGTGCCCAACATGGCAGAGCAAGTCTGAAACAAATGTGTCCAGTGATTCTCCACAGGCAAATGCCGGTGCCCATTTGATGTGGAAAATAGATCAAATCTTGACAACTTTCTTAAAAAATGAGCTGTATAATTGGCTGGATCCTATTACTTCAGTTCCTCCTCCATATGCTATAACGTATATCTCTTCTCTGCCCCTTGCATGGTCCTGTTACTGCCTTCTGCTTGCAAGGAGACCACTCTTTCTTCTCTTCACACCTGCCTTCCTGCTCATCAAAGAGGGGCAATTGGTATAGGTATGGGATTCGGTATTTAAATGCTTTAAGGCATGCAGATAACAAATATTACTGTATGCATGTATTGTATATGCAGTATGCGATGCTGTCTTAATGAACTTTCTCAAAATAACACTACGAAAATCCTGTAATTAAAACAAATGTGAAAAGGCAATATGTATTGAACAATTCAATATGTATTCAGTACATATTGTTTTATTGAACAACAATGAAAGCTTGTCTTTACATGAATGACAAAGGCTGTCTTTTGAAGCCTAGACATCTGCAGAGACTTTGCCAGGGCTTCTCAGTTTCCCTGGTGTTTAAAAGAGATAAGTACCTATGTAACACGATGAGTTCAGGAGATGAGAAATTCAGATTTTAAAAAGAAACAGTGAAACTGATTAACTGCCATACTCCTACACCCCTGAGTTTAATCACAAAGTTTGCATTATGTTTTATTCAGAACACTGCAGTTACGATCTCTTTGAAGGAACTCCAGTCCTGCTCTAAACAAAAAAGTTTGTTTTTAGAAGTTGTCAGAGGGCACATTTTAATTTTATTTCTTCTCATTGGTGCTTGACTGCATTTGTGAGTGGCTTTTTGAAACTAGATGATAAGCGTTGATGAAAGACTTAGATTACAGAAAACTTGATATAATTTTGCTGTAGTTTTGTCTTTATAAGAGCAAAACTGATAGCAAAGGAATCTTGGTGGTGCTTCTATTTAACCATTTCTACACAAAATAATTTTCTGGAAAAATCACCTGCTTCTTGCAAACAAAACTGGAGAACAGTTTCATATTTGAATTACTCGAGTATAAGCCTAGATTTTAAGCACATTTTTTTAATGCTGAAAAAAGCCCCCCTCGGCTTATACTCCGGTCAGCTTATACTTGTCATAAGATGGGCAAAGAAGTAAGTGGATTTCTGCACAAGCAGCTCAGCTTAGGTCAGTCTTTTTAAAAAGCAGGAAAGGCTGCTTTGCTTCCTTTTTTAAAAAAAAACACCGTTAGCAGATTGATCCCTCTCCTTCCTGCATGTCGGAGCTTGATGGCTCACCACATTGGCTGTTTTCTCCTCATTAAAACAGAAGTTGCTGCTGCATTTCCCACCCTAGGCTTATACTTGAGTCAATAAGTTTTTCCAGTTTTTTGTGGTAAAATTAGGTGCCTCGGCTTATACTTAGGTCGGCTTATACTCGAGTATAATAAGCGTGGTAGTTCATGCATCTTTAAAGCACACAGTGATCCTGCTTGTATGAAGAAAATCATAGGTGTTCATTAATAAATGTTTGAGGATTTTCTCAGGTGTGCAGAGAGAAATAATTCTTAATTATTAAGAATTCCTTCCTTTTTAATGCCAAAATAAGCCAAGAAGGACTGTTGGAGAGATGGCTTAGGAGGCCTCTTATTCAAAAGAAACCATTCATATAAAGGCCATTTAATACATTGTCTGGCAGAAAACATTTGTTACAACCCAATCCTATGGGATTGTACTGCTGGTGGAACTAGTGTTCTGACTGTGTATATGTGAAAGAGAGAAACGGAGCAAACACCAACTTTAGCTCCTATCCTATTTCCATTCCCATTCCTGAAAGCAATAAGAGTTCATTTGCAGAAGTCTTTGAGTGACAGCAGGAAATAGCAAGATTAAAGAAAGAATTTGCAGTTTGCTACCTAAAAAAATATTGGAAACATTTGTAAACTGAAAAAGACCAGGTTTTACTTTTCATCTGTTTCTGCATTTCAACACTACTCTGGTTCCTTACCTGTAAAGTGTGGGGAATACTTGCACTTCTTAAAAAGGTGTCCCTCACAGGTTGCCCGGTTAGTAGTGACTAACTCTTGGGTGCAGTGCTCATCTCTGTTTCTAAGCCAAAGAGCCAGTGCTGTCCAAAGACGCTTTTGTGGTCATGTGGCTGGCATAACTATATGCCGAGGCACATAGAACACAGTTAACCTTCACATTGCGGTGGTACCTATTTATCTACTTGCATTTGCATGCTTTCAAACAGCTAGCTTGGTGGGAGCTTGGCGTACTTCAAATACCAGAATAATGTCCCAGAAAATGGTTGCTTTTGATATATGACAAAATATAAGACATTCACCATGCAATCAGGCATATCAGTTAATCTCAGATCCAAAAAAGTGTCATTCGGGTTCCAAATGACTCTTCATTCAAGGTGATGTTTGTTCATATTCACAAGTTAAAGGTTAACAGCATTATGGAACAATATATCATTTTTTGGAAGTGTCAAAAAAATTCTGAATGAATATATGTACATATATGTGTCTCTGCAGCTTTGTTCTCCTTTAGTAACTTTTCAACCTGTTAGTCTGCTTCTAATCATAACCATGTCTTTTTAAAAGTAAGCCCCATTGCATTCAATTGGTCTTACTCCCAAGAAAGTGTGTATAGGATTGCAGCAATATTGTTCAAGCATAATTCAATTCCTCAAAAGTATAGGGTGATTCAAAATGAATGGGACAAAAAGATGTAAGGTTGCTTACCTTTTTGCCCATTCATTTTGAATCACCTTGTATAATACATTTCTCTGCCTTTGCAACATATTTTCTGGGAAGGTAAAAGTAGCAGTTGGACTAAACAGATTATAATGTTCAACCACATCTTGAAGATTTCACTTTTTCCCTTATGCTTCAGCGTCTGTCAGTGTTTAGCCATATTTCACTGACTATCAATTAAAGAACAGGACAGTGATTGGGAAGCAGCTATAAAAATGGGATTTTAGCCAATTTGTATGCAGTGGAGATAGGTGGGTAATTGCTTGGAAAATACATTTTAGCTTTACTCAGTTTCATCATGGCAATTATTTCTGTTTAGTTTGAAGAAGGCCAAGTATAATTTTTCTATGAACTGCTTTTTTGTTCTCCATTATCATTGGGGACAAAAAAATCAGACTAGTTTTCTTCAGCTTCCTAGAGAGGTTAGCTTAAGTAATGTGTGCCAAAGCTGCTTGGCAGATGATGACTGAGGAGTCAGGAACATCTCTACTGAGATTTCAAGCATATTATGGATCTGCCAGATTTGTGAATAAGATCCCATCTGTTTTTCATATTACTGTCAAGTATATAGTACAGGAGATGGCCATCTGTCACACCAGACCACCTTCTCAAGATCTCTGTCCATCTATTTTGACAGCTTTTGTCTTTTGAAATAATTGAGTCTATAGGTGTGCATTTTGCACTTGATATGTTGACATATGCCTCTGAACAACTTATGACTCCATGTGTTTCTGGCTTGTGTATGTTTGCACTTGTGAGAGGTATGTGGCAAACAGTTCTACTTGCTTGTAGTTGTCTATAGTTTATTTATTTTATTTATTTATTAGATTTATATCCCACCTTTCTTCCCTAACAAAAGGGAGCTCAAGGCGGCTAACAGCAATTAAAAGAACAATAAAATACCATTAAAATTAGATCACAAATACAGTTTAAAACACAATTAAAATACAGTTAAAATGCAATTAGATTATACAAAAACTTAAAACAATTAAACATACAGGCAAAAACACATGTTAAAAACAATAAAACAACAGCCCCCCCAGCCTCTGCCCCATTAAAAAGCTTTTTTGAAATAAAAAGTTTTAAGGCTCTGCCTGAAGCTTGTATTGAAATAAAAAGTTTTAAGCTTTTTTGAAATAAAGCTTTTTTGAAATAAAAGGTTTTAAGAGCTCTGTATTGAGGGAGCTTTCCTTAGTTCTAAGGGGAGGGAGTTCCTAAGCCGGGGTGCCACCACCGAGAAGGCCCTATCTCTGGCCGCCACACCTCTCACATCTCTTCGTGGCGGCACAGTTAGTAGGGCCCCCTCAGATGACCTTAGGTGACAGGTCGGATTGTACAGAAGAAGGCAGTCCCTTAGATACCCTGGACCCAAGCCGTTTAGGGCTTTAAAGGTCAGGACCAGCACTTTGAATTCAGCTCGGAAACAAATGGGCAGCCTTGTGGCCTGAAGCAGTGGCCTGACAGAGTCGAACCGACGCGCCAAAGCAAACACATAGGCCGCTCATTCTGGACTAGTTGAAGCTTCTGGACCATCTTCAGAGGCAACCCCACGTAGAGCACGTTACAGTAATCTAGTCTCGATGTCACTAAGGCATGGGTCACTGTGGCCAGATCTGAACGACTCAGGTATGGTTGCAGCTGGCTAATCAGCCGAAGCTGGGCAAAAGCTCCCCTGGTCATAGCTGCCACCTAGGACTCCAGGTGCAGCTGCGAATCCAGGAGAACTCCAAGCTGAGAACCAGCTGTTATAGTTCTCATGTATATACTTGCCTCTATACTTGCATCTAATTCTCATGTATATTTCAAATGTTAAGTAATATTCCATCATTCATCTCAATTCTGTCTCTTAATATATTCCATTTAAGTAAATTCATTCAAATTTGATATGGAAATATTTCCCAGCCTTCAACAGACTGTCAGAAAGATGATGTGACCCTCCTGCCAAAAGTTTTGCTGTGTAGAGTTTATTTAAAATACAGAATATTACTTGTCTTGTCACCAAAAGATACAATTTTGTCAGAAAATAGAAGCAACTGCTTTTATCCATATATTTTGATGGTGTTTTTGGGTCTTAATCTGATGTGCTGTGCTATCTGCTTTTCTCTGAACATCTTACCATTTCCCTGGTGCATGCTTCTCAAAGATTAACAGTCCAACCCTACCCTTTCCTTCCATGCCAAAAAGGCATATGCTGTATCCAGCAGTGGTGAGAGAGAAAGGGAATTTACAGTGGCGCCTCGCATAACAAGTTTAATTTGTTCCAGAGGCATGCTTGTTATGTAAAACGCTCTTTATGTGAAGCGGATTTTCCCATAGGAAATAATGGAAACTCAGACTGGTTCCACAACCCAAAAAATATTCACATAAAAATATTAACTGTTTATAAAAATGATTACAAAATACTGTAATATAACACAGTACAAAACACTGTAATATATAGTAACATACAATACTGCAATAAAGAAAATACTGTACAGTACTGAACTGTACTGTACCTTTGAAAACCTTCATGGCTAGTGAGGTTTACAGAGAGTTACAGAGAGAGGGATGACTTTGGCTGCAATCCTAAAGAAACTTTCCTGGGAGTAAGACCCATTGGACACAATGGGGCTTATGTCTAAGTAGACATGTTTAGGACTGTGCTCTTTTCACAATCACTAATGGAGTCACTGCTATCCATTGGCTCAATGGAAACTTTGTCTTTATGTGCAACTAACATTCCCAAGCTGCTGATGGGGAGCAGCACTAGAACACTGATAAGGCACACCTTTCACACTGCCACACACAGATCCCACATACACACCTGACTCAAGCTGCTCCCCCCCAGACCTCCCATGTGTTCCCTGGCCATGGAAGCCTATTCCAAACTTTGCCTAGGGCCCCACTGTAGCTCAAGCTAGTCCCCTTGTCCCCCTGTGGGTTCCCTTGCCAGGGAAGCCTATTCCAAACTTCACCCAGGGCCATCCTTGCCATGGAAGCCTGTTCCAAACTTTCTCAGAAGTGCACTTTACTCAAGACAGTGCTCTTTACGCAAGTCAAAATTTCTGAGAAAATTTTGCTCTTTACACAAAACGCTGTTTATTCAAGTTGCTCTTTACTCAAGGTACCACTGTACTTCCCTTTCTTATTCCTCTGTAAGCTTCCTGCACCACAATGAGTCTTTTTGGACCCACATGGGCAATTTTGCTGGTCCAAATTTGAGGAAAAAGAATGGGGAACAGCTGGAGATAGATTCCTCTCCACCCCATTTGGCCTTTTCTACCCCTATTACACCCTCGTTCCAAACCTCCTGCCACCCTCATTGGTTTACCTACTCTTAGTGGGTGGCCAGCAATTCATCACTTCATTTATACAGTAAGGCTTCAGCCTTTCTCTGGCAGATATGGTAACTCCTCAGCCTCTGCCTATATAGTTGCATTACAGCAGACAGTGCTGGCAGGACACACATTCTACTGTCTCATGCGCTGAACTCTAAAACTCCTTTTCTCCGGAGTTTCCAATCCCAGTAGGATTGGGCTGTAATTTACCTACAACTGAAGGAACTGACATTTTTGTTCTTCTTGTATTAGAATGACTACACTAACGAGAAAGGTAATGATATCTTTTTCTTCTTTTCTCATCAACAGAATGTGACAAACTTAGGAGAGATGGTTATCGAAGTTCTCAATACTATTCTCAGGGTCCAACATTTTCCTCATCATCCAGTGCAGTCTGTGGAAGTTACCAAGATGATTATGAAGAAATTGAACAAAAGGTAAGGTACAAGACACCCTTAGCAATAATGCAATAAATTATGCACACACTCCAAAATTAAATCAGCATGTAGAGACAGATGTGCAAGTTACACTTTCTTCAGAAATTATGGCCTGATTCTTAAAACTGTGTTTTGAAAACACCCATTTTAAGATCTTGTTTTATAGTTCTTGTTTTATAGTTGGGAAAAGAAAATTACAATGCTGATGTCCTGACAGTATTTGAAATGGGTTTGGTTAGTTTTCATCAATTGTTTGAATAAATAGAAAATCATATTATTATTGCTTAGTAAATATTCTAGTTCTGTAGAAAATACAATATGCATTCAGGATTAGCCTATTATATTTTATCCATAAACAAATGTAATAAATAAAAGATAAACTTACAGTAGTACTTCATACCCTACAATCCAGAGTAAATACGGCACCACCTAGTGAAAACCTATGGGAAATTCATATTGCAATCCAGAGTAAATTGTTCTTGCTCCTGAGCAAGGACTCCCTGTAAGTTACTCTGGATTGTGCCCATAGGCTAACTCGATGCAGCTATTTTGTGCTATAGTTGCTTGCTGTGTTTTGGTTGAATTGCTTTGGTATAAATCTTTATAAAGTATCTTCTTGGCAAAACTGTTCTCTTGTGGAAACATCAGGTGCTGCCTTATGTTTTTAGCACATTACCTTAATGTCTTTATATAGTTTTTTTTACAGAGTGAACTGGGAAACTTACCAGCAAATGTTTTCTTACTTTAAGAAGTTGCTATAAGCATTCAAGCTTTTAGCACTGGCAGCCTCACGGCTTGAAGACAATAAATGAGAAGTTAATAGGAAGCAATTAACTTCCACTTTTTTCCTCTTTCAGACACTGACAGTCCTAAGCAACTTTCCAGTGCTGATGCAGCAGTGCCATTGGGGTGCACATTGCATTCTGTGGTGAGATGGGACAGTCACTTTTTGGGGGCTGCACTTCAGTTGCATTGGTGCTGGAAAATCAGGACTGGGCTGTGTGAGTCCTCACTGTCTCATGTCTTTTTGATGCAAAGGTATCTACAGTAGTTCTTATACTTCAGTATTCCTTTCAGACTAGATAACAGTAAGAGGAACTGAATGCATTCTAAACTACAGGTTGGTAGTACAGTGTGGTGCCTGTTGAATGTGTCAATTGAGCCTTGCTCAAGCCATATGTGTAAAGTAAAATCTGTGCATGTAGTCCCCTTTTCATTTTTTAAGCCTGTCTCTCCGTGGTGAGTACAGTATATTATCCATGTGTATTGTCCTTTTAATTTATACCTTACGTATCCTAATAATCCTCATCTCTTTCATCACTTGAGTACATTTGCGGTACATGGAAAATATGTTACTTCTGATAGTGACATGGTTTTCTCAAATTTTGGATACTATATAATTATACACTGTGTCTTTGTCTTTCTATATATGTCTCTCTTTCTCTCTGTGTGTGCATGTTTTTTGTTTGTCACTCATTCATTCTTTTTTCTCTCACTCAACAGTCTAGTCTGTTAGACTGCCTCCCTCAGTCTTGCCTTAGTGTCTGCTGTTGTTTGGTTCCATGGAAGATCAAGGTACCTAAAATGGGAGCATCCAGCTGTAGCATATGCAGCTTGATGTTGCTATCATGTTGGAATATTCTTAAGCCTGACTTCTGTTTTTGCTTTTATTCTTATTCCTATTCATCATTGGTGATTCCCTGTTGCTTTATTTCCTTCTACAGCCTTTTTCAATCTTTCAGTTTTGTTGATAACTCAAACTATGTAACAAATTTGATCCTCAATGGTTTCTGAACCAATCAATTTGGTCACTTCTGCTAATTTTCATTTCTAGATGGTAAATTCAGTGATACTGCTGTTTTGTACAAGTAATGGCAATAATTAAAGTTTCCGGTTTCTATGTTGTAAGAGGAGATTTTTAGAGAGTGAAGTTGTCATTTGAGAAGACTGAATTTCTAGGTGACCTTTTAGAAGAACATACTGAAACACAATATTTTGCCATTGGAGAGAAGTGTGTATAAAGAACATGCTTGAAAAGCAATGTACAGAAAAGAAATTACATTTCAATTGCTGAAGATGTTAAGTTTAGGGTTTTATAAATCTAAATCAAAGCAAATCAAATTGTGTACAAGAAAAAGATAATACTGTGTGATTTATAAACATTATGAAAACTAAGCAAATTTGAATACAGGTAAATATCGCTTAGCATTTGTGACAGACTCACTGCCTGTGTTCACCTCTTCCCCCAAACTCCTGTCACCACTGAGGGCTTTTCTGACCCCTGCAGAAGCAGCAAATCACATTGGTTATTTTGGCAGAAAAGACGTGACTTCCAGGTTTTTTTGTTTTTGAGTGGTTGGTTGTGTCAGCCACCTCTTTAAAAGACTTCCAAGCATTAAAATTTCAATTGTGTCTGCAGCTGAGACAGCATTGAACATTTGCTTCTCTTTTCTCATACATGCTGATAATGTTGAGATGAGCAGTATATTTATCCGTGCTGTAGAATCTTGAATTATTTTTGATATACTAAGGATTCAGTCCTAACCTAGGCCTGCACAATTAATTGGTCTTCCTGTGGTGATGTGGAGAGGCAAGCACATGTCTCTACACTGGCCAAATCCTCCCCCAGGAGTGGAGCAGAAGTGTCTTACGGTGACAACCCTAGGTCAGCACAGAACTTGTGCAGAGGCTGATGCTGGCCTAATGGGGGGCTAGGATTGCAACCTAAAACTCTGTAGGTGAAGGAGGCAGAGGCTGCTTTGGTTGAGCCAAATAATATTTAAATGTACTAAGAACTTTTAAGTTTGTGTAATGAATTTTGTTCATTTGTGTAATGAAGTTTGTGTAAGAATTTGTGTAATGTTATCACAATTTATTAACCAGATGACAAGCTGATTCATTTCCTGTCTGTTAATTTTTTTATAACGAAAGCTCTGCTGTATTTTGCTGTGTGCCATCTATTTGATCAATATAGTGCAGTAGAAAATGCTTTTAAAAGATGGTTTATTTACAGCTGTGTGATTCCTCACAAAAAAAGAAATCCTATGTTCATTTACATCTTTGTCTCCTGCCATGGTCAAAGAGCCCCTGGTGACTGGCTTATTGCAGCTGGGTTCTTGAATATAGTACAGGGTCAACAGAACATGACAGTTATTCATTTTGACAGTGTCAACCAACCAAATAAAAAATAGGTTACTGGGGCTTATCGCACAACAGCACCGTGCTTGGAACATTGCTTGGAACAGCTCCGTTGGCATGAGTATTGGAGGAAAAAAGCCTTTTCATGGGTAATAAGATTTTTTAAAACACACTGCAATTTAAAATTGCATAACATTTCAGCTCATGTTTCTCTTTATTATTTGATCTCAGTTTTTTTAAATCTCCTGTGATTGATATTTCCCTTATATAATGGATCCCTGGAGCTTATATATGTAAATTAAGACATTAACAATTTTGTTATCCCAGTGTTAAAAATGTGTGCCAAAGAGTCTTCATGCTGGATGCTTTATTAATGGGTCCCCCATTGTAGACGGTCTTGCTATTTCAGCTAGTAACCATTTGTATATATCTCTTATCGGTATTTTGAATTTTTAAAAAAGATTTGACCCTAGTTTGGAAAACTATTATATGCATAGTTTAATCTTCAATAGATTCTTTGAGTTTGAACAGCTACAACTACTACTTTTAAAATGAATCCATTAAGATGGAATACTTGATACAATATTCGGAAACGGGCATATCCATGGTTCTCCTGTGTTCTGATTCAGTTATGCACATACTGTGAATGCAGGCACCGCCCTGCCATTCCCCTCTTTTGTAACCAGAAGTCATAAGTTTTAAGCTGCTGAGCTTAGTCTGAGACTGACAGAGGTTGTGGACAGACATTGAGCTCAGATACTCTTCCAAAGCTCAACAGAAACCCCTCTGCTGAGCAAAGAAATTCCTCCAGAAGTTAGGGGAGCCAGTCTTCCCACATCTTTGAAGGTGGTCCATGCCACTGTTATGGGAGGTATCCATAGTTTTGGGTATCCACAGAGGATTCTGAATTGGAACCTCTCTGATTAAGGGGGCTCAACCTGTACATAGAAGCTAAAGGCCACTACAGATGTTTTAGAAAATTATAGTCCAGTTCTAACTAAAATCCCATTATGCTTTCACTTCATTTCTCAGTGAGAAAACACTGAGAAAACTCAGGAGTGTTTTGGCGGCTGGAGGTTTCTGTGGAGTATGTTTCTTTGACCCATTGTAGTTGCTGGGATTTACTTGGGGGCAACTCAGACTTGTGCCAGTTTCACTCTCATCATTTGGAAATGAATAAAAATTGAATTGGATAATCCCAATTTAGTTTAATTTTTTATTTGTAACAAAATGAATGCATATTTGAATGAGAACAGAGTGCTTGTTTTTGGTCATCTCCAGCTTAATGACTTCACTTCCTGCTTAAAGATATCACTTCTGGCCAAAGGAGCAACCAGAACTATGGCCCCTTACGGCGGGTCCCAATAGACTGTAATTTTACAAAATATGTCATGGTGCTGAAAGGTTAGGGAATTACTACATTAAGGTATTCTTCATATCTTAGGAAAACTGTTTCTGTAATCAGAGCACAGAGTGAAAAACGTCCTGTCCATTAACAAAGATGAACTGTATATTTGGTGAACTTGTTGCTGTGTAAAACGCAAGACATATTTTCAGTAGAATACAATGCTTATACAATGGTACCTCGCTTAACAAGCATTTCACATAGCAAGCAAAAATTTCCAAGAAATCTTGCTTCACATAACAAGTTCCACTTCACTTAACAAGCAAGTGCGCTATGGGCATGCGTGCTGTGCAGCCCTGACGCTATGCATGCAGGCTCTTTAAAAGGGCTACCGGCCAGCACTGCTGCCTCTAACTGCCCCGAACTTGAGGGCAGTTGCTCGGAGGTGCCAGAGGCAGCTGTCCCTAAGTGCCTCCACCGACCACCTTGAACCTCCAGCAGGAGCCAGGTAGCCCTTCCAGGAAAGTGTCTTTGATTGCAGTCTCCTAACTTCATCTACTCAGAAGTAAACCTCACTGTGTTAAATGGGGCTTACTCCCAGGAAAGTGTCTTTTATTGCAGCCTCCTAACCATGTCTACCCAGAAGTAAGCTCCATTGTGTTAAATGGGGCTTACTCCCAGGAAACTGTTTTTACGATTGCAGCCTAAGTAGACTTCATATGATCATGCACATTGAATGCATGTTTTGAATTCAATTCCAGTGTTTTGTCATCATTTTTACATCCAGTTAATATTTTTATATGAATATTTTGGGGGTTGTATAACCAATCATCCGAGTTTCCATTATTTCCTATGGAAAAATCTGCTTCACTTAAAGAGCCTTTCACTTAAAGAGCATGCCTCTGGAATGAATTAAGCTCTTTATGTGAGGCACCACTGTACTAGAATACCATACAATAACATTCCTCTTAAAATTTATATGGAAACTCCCAAAGTGAGTAATCCTAACCAATGTAGGCTGGACCAAGTCAGTCGGCATACCTTCCAGTGGTGGTGTGGGGAGGTCAGCAGAGTTCTGTGCACTGGCCTAATCTCCTCAGGGGTGGGGCAGGAGTTCTCTTAGAGCACTTTTGTGATACCCCCAGGTCATCACAGGACTTATGCTGGCCTAATTGGATGCCAGCCATAATCTGGCATATTAGATCGTATCAATAACGATGAACACCATCATCTAGTTATGCATGCACGCTAGGAATTTTAAATAGCCAAGATTTAGCTCAAAATGGAACACTTTGTAAGAAGCTGAGTTTCCTAGTTATTTTTACTAATATTTGTGGATAGGACCCCCCCCTCTAAAATTGTGTGTGTGTGTGTGTGTGTGTGTGTGTGTGTGTGTGTGTATATATATATATATATATATATATATATATATAAGAAAGAAATTTGGGGAGAGTGTTCCTTCTGTGATGTAGGCACTCACCAATTTTTTGAAGTTTAAACCGGAAGGGTGAAATGGGCACAATGTATTTTTGTTTCTATACTTAACATTGAAGAATTGCTGACTCGTCAACTCCCAGCCCCTGGCACTAGTAGCATGAAATTTGGGAAGCATACTCCTTCTGTGATGTAGGGCCTTCTAAGAACCGATCCAGTGTCAAGTGATACCCAGTGCCCCTTGTTGTCTAGTGCCTAACAGGATTGCATGGTGACACATTATCTATCAATCTACAGTATTTATATACACTTTTCAACTTAAAAGTTCACAAAGTGGTTTACAATGAAAATGAAAAAATAATAGCTAATGGGTCTCTGTCCCTAAAGGACTCACAATATAAAATGCAAAAAGAACACTTGAACAGACATTGCTGGGGTGTGTAGGGCCAGTTACTCTCCCCCTCTAAATAAAGGGGCAACAGCCATTTGAAAGACTGCCTGTTGCCCTGTTAGCAGGAGTGATTTCTGCTGCCACCTGATGGTGCCCGGTGCCCAGTATGGATACATGGTGAGCAGTGGTGCCTGCTGCCCGGTGGTGCTTGTTATCTGGTAGGGATGCCAAGGGCCACTGCTTGGCGGAGCCTGTAGGTGCCTGCCAGTGCCCAAATGCAGCATGTCTTTGAATTGAATAGGCAGCAGGTCTCATTTCCTTCTTTCTGTTATGATTTGCTTTCTCAAATTTATTCATGATGCTCTCCCCAAATGTTACTATATCTTCAGTTGTTAATGTTGTTTAGTCATTCAGTTGTGTCTGACTCTTCATGACCCCGTGGACTGCAGCATTCTAGGCTACCCTGTGTTCTTCTACCTTCCAAAATCTATCCAAAGTCACGTTCATTGCCTCAGTGACACTATCTAACAACCTGTCCCTTCTTCTTGTGCCTTCAATTGTTAATACTGTATCTAAATTTAACAGTTTGTGTAAATTAGTCCGGCTATGTGAGCCATATAATTTAGGAAGTAGGAGCTTGTATAGTATCCCAGTTCAATTTCAGATGATTTTTCAAGGATGATTTTTTTTATTCGGAAGTGCACACTTGTGCAACTTTTTCAGAAAATTCAAAGCTGTACACATATTGAGAATTAGTTAATGTGAAGATGTTAATTAGTTAATGTTAGAACAGTGTGCCTGACCAGAAGTTCAGTAGTTCAAAACCGGAGTCCTGTCTCTTGCCCAGCTCCTGCCAACCAAGCAATTCAAAAGCATGTAAATGCAAGTAAATAAGTACCACTTCCGTGGGAAGGTAAGCAGTGTTCTGTGTGCCTTACCGAACATGTGACCATGGAGGTGTCTTTAGACAACGCTGGCTTCTTTGGCCCCTGAAACAGAGATGAGTGCTGCACCCTATGACCGGTCACAGCTAGCAGGGCAATCTGTGAGGAATTACCTTATCTGTGAAAAAGATGGTTAATACAGGATGAATATCTAAAATCTGAAATGCTCCAGAATCTGAAACTTTTTGTCCATTATTTGTTATGGCTGTTGCTGTTGTTTAACAGCCAATATAGGTTTTATGGCAATGGTGCTATGCTGCTTATAGACCTGAACACACTGTTTTTGTTGCATTCATGATGTATTAATGTTTTTACTGTTAAGTACTTATGTGTGAATAAGATTTGGGTCCCATCCCCAAAATATTATATCTATGCAAATATTCCAAAATGAAAAAATAAAACACTCCTAGTTTTAAGCATTTTGGATAAGGGATTTTCAGTCTGTATAAATTTTTTTATAGTAACCAAGGCACAGGAGTGTCAATTATTTGTGGTGTTTAATTTTCTTTCTTTTCTTTTTTTTCTTTAGAGTAAGATTAATAGTTTTCTACATTTTTGTCTTGAGTGAGAAACTTACAATACTAATTTCACTTTGTAGTGTTCAACCCCTTCTCCTGAAGAGGAACAGCTTATTAGCCTCAAGAGGTCCAAAACACCAGTTCCAGATGAATTCTCTGATATCAACACTCAAACCAATTGGACCAAATCACTTCCATTACCAACACCAGAGGAGAAAATGCGACAGCAAGCTCAGGCAGTCCAAACTGATGTTATACCTATTAACGTAACAGGTAAGCTTTTCATTTTGTGATAAGGAAATTAATTTTATTGTTTTTTAAGAAAAAAGCAAATGATCTGTAGTGGATATTGGTTGCTTTTTAAAAATAGGAAATTATATTTTGTGGATATTAGTTTTAAACACACCTTAATTTTTATTAAATTCATAGAAAACTTACAGTGCAAGCTTCACTACAATGAAAATATTAGTTAAATGACTAGTCTTGTTTGAGGAAACGGAGTTCTTTCCCCCTTTAAGATCTTGGAATATTGGAAGGAGACCGGCTTAATATCATGACTTTGAAACAGAGATTCATGTTTAATAGTTAAATATCTCCTTCCCCTCTGAGCCATTCCAGGAGGAGGAAGCATCCTGGAATGGCTCAGAGAGGGACAGTCTGCATATTGGAGAAATGTGGGGATCTGGGTGACCATATGTCATAATAAAAAATGAGTAAAAGTCCCCCAAAATGTAGGACACTCATGAAAAATGTAGGACATGACAAAATAAAAGATAAAAACATACATATATTTCTTACATGTGGTTAATTTAAACACTGCATTACTTATTATTACATTTAAAACCATTACATATAATTTGTGACATATAATTTATGAATTGCAAGATGGCTAAATGCTTCCTGCTCACAAGGGAAAGGAGAACAATGAAGTTTTTTTCCAGGACAGAAGGCTGGAATCCAAGTCATGTCTTGGAAAAAGGGGACAGATGGTAAACCCTGGTGGGGGTGAGAAGACCTGATTGAAACTAGTGCAAGATTCAACTGGGGTGGGAGAAGAGACCCCAAGCTATGCATGTCTACTCAGAAGTAAGCCCCATTATACAGGGTGATTGAAAAGTAACAACCTATATTGTAATTTATAAGTATTTTAAAATAGGGAGTTACTTTTCAATCACCCTGTAGTTAATGGGCTTACTACCAGGAAAATGTGAATTGGATTGCAACCTCGGAGCCCAGTCCTATGTCTTTCTACAAACAGCAGTAGCCCATTATAGTAAGTGGGATTACTCTCAGGAAAGTGTGGGTAGGAAGGCAGCCTCAGAGCCCAATCCTAGGCATGCCTACTCAAAAGTAATGCCCATTCTAGTCAATGGGGCTTCTTTCCAGGGAAATGTGGATAGAATTGCAGTCACAGCCCAGCAGCACTGGTGATTGCCCTCCCCCTCCATGGCTTGTACTTGTGCTCTGCTATTCTGTGCTGGAGGAGACCTCACTCCCTTTGGGGCAGGCAGGGGAGCACCTCTCTCCTCATGGTACAGCCTCATTATATCCCAGGAGGCAAGGAGAGGACTGCAGCCCCTCCAGCCTATCTGTGGGAATGGAGGCTGGAGAGCATGGGGGTGGGCATTGGCTTCCCAGACTCCTCACCCCTCCAGGCTCAGTTGAAACTGCATCAGGAGAGGAGCTGCTGAATGCCTCTGACCAGCCAGGCTCAAAGCTGCTGCTTCTCCTTAGCGCGCAGGCTGCTGCCTCTAAATGTCTGGACTCCTGCGGCACACCTAACACCCTCTGGTGGCACACCAGTTGAAAATCCCTGCTCTAGAAGATAGGCTCCTTTCTTCAGAGGAATATAACTTATGATCGAGCTCTATATAAATGAACCTTATATAAGTATTTACAAATGCTGTGAGGTAGCTTCATTGATCTTTTTAAAAGTCTTCAAAATTTTAGAAAATTTATTCTGCAGAAATTAACTTGATTTTGGGAAGTATTTGATGATGTGTAAGTGTACAATTCCTTTGTGCAGTGATGCAGTGAAGAAAGAAAGTACAGTGTTGGATTGGTCACTCTCAGGCAGCATATATGCTACTTCTTACTGGAACACTGCAGCAGAAAGGAAGTTGGAACTCATACACATTGGCTTCTAATAACAGGTCATGATCAGCTTTTCTGATCGCAGAAGCCTCAAAGACTTACACTGTGGTTCGAGTGTTTAATAAGATACTATATAAAGGAGTTAAAACGGTTGTTTTATTTCATTAATAACTTCGGCACTAATTTCTTTTGTGTGATTACTAAAAACCATTTAACCTCTCTCTTTTATTGCCAAAATTTTCATTTGAACATAACATGCTTCAAAATAAATAAGGAATACCTGAAATTCCAAGAGTACATATAGAAACTCCTGAAATACTGAAATTTACTATAAATAAAACTAAAATGGCAGCTTCTGCCATTCTTAAAAACTTGTTATGTAGGTGTAGACACTGGTCAGTTCAGTTCAGACATAATTCTAAACCATGATATAGTACTATTTTTATTATAGTTTTTTATAGTACTAATTTTTTTATTTTATATGGAAGCTCTTGCAATGTGCTTCCCCCCTTTCCTCATATATGAGAGAAAACAAAGGATTGTTTAAGAACAAATTGCAGTCCATGCTATTTACAAAGTAGGGAATTGTGACTTGTTAAGTAACTTAAGTTAGAGCAGGTCATATCAAACAATGATCAAGAAATCATTTTTTAAAAATTCAAGTTCATTAACAAACTGCAGTTTCCTCTTCAATATGTAATGTGGATTGTGACAAAAGACCTCTCTCCTATTCTGGTATGATAGAGAGGAGTGTATGAGCATATATACCCATGGCTCCCTTACTTGGGTTTACAATGCATTAGATCCAGGTCTCAAAACATTTTATCAGGAGGGCCGCCACATTATCTGACACAGTCTTGGAGGCCAGAAACTACTTTACATTTCAAATTTTAATAAATTTACATAGAAGAATGTATTGGAGTGGATTACAAGGCTTGCCAAAGAGCCAGATAGAGGAGGCCATATTGAGGATCACTCAGGGCTGCATCTGGCTCCCGGGATGAGTTTGCAGGCCACTGCATAGTTCGATGTAGCATCTAAATCAGGCTAGTTTAGGGAAACAGTATTTTAGACAGTATGCAAGCAATATATATAGCCGTATTTACTCTTGTCGTATTTTGACAACAGTACATATACACAGTAAACAACTCTAAAGTACACATCAAGATAGGATAAACATTGTTATTAAAATATTAGTCACAATATTAAACAGAAATATTGTGACAGCTTGATCCACTATTGTTGACTCAAAACAAACATAAATATAATCTCTTTATAGAAAAAGAGGCAAGGAAACAAATTTTTTTCTGTCCTCTTTTAAATATCAACCTATTTAAAGGCTAGCAATTTTTAAGTTATTTTTCTTTGTTTTAAAATGTATGTATCCCTTACTCCTTAAATTTAAGATACTCAAGATGTTAACAAAATAATATTAAAACAATCCAGTCAATGCAATTACATAAAGAATGATACAAAAGAAAACCTGTACCTTTTCTTTTGTAAAGAAAAATCATCAGTTCCATTTGCTTAAATGAGAATCAAAGAGGCCAAATATATTTCAGTTACCATATTTTAAATAAGGTAATATTTATAAGGGTAAAGAACATTTATTTGTTCGCTTATCTCTTTTTGTGTCGAATATTTATTTGGGCCAGCTGTCATAGATTGAGCTATCTATCTCAATAAAATATTAATGTTTCTGAAATAAAATATTAACCCTAGATGTGCTTTTTCAGAAATTAGGTGCCTTAAAAGAAAATCCATTAATAATAGACATTGTTAATCAACTCCCACTTGGTTGCACAACAGATGAGATCTTCTTGGGTTACATCTGCCAGGTTTCATAGATTGCAGTATTGTGAACTTGGTGGGTGACTGGGAGGCAATGGGAAACTGCTTTAATCTGACAGGCTGCTGACTGGCTATCCAGGTTTGGGAATAGATTTAGTCTTGGATCAGCAGGAGTGAGCTTGCTTTGGAAAGGATATATCCAAAGTTCAAGGAGTTGGCAGCATATGCTTTTAAGAGATGCTGGCCTATTTATTAATCCAGGGACAGGTGGTGGTGTCTGGTGTGGGACTTAACCAGATACAGAGCATATCTAGTTTCAGAACTTGGTGATGGTTGTGCTCAGCTAAGGCACAAATTATTTTAAAAAGGCTTCATCTTGTGAATTTTTGATGCATATGTAATTGGCTTTGGCTTCTTCTTAATGAACAAGAGCAATTTAAGCAGTCTGTAAACCACCCTACAGCAACCAATTTCCTGAAATCTAGCCAAATAAGACTATTAAGAAAGTTGGTTTCTTAAACGCAAACATAATTAACCACAACTTAAATCTGATGAAGTTTTTTTAACAGGCTTAATTCATATGTTTTGGTTGAGTAAAGTGAGCTACCAATATCAAGTGGTAATGTAAGAAACGCTGCATGTAGTCAGTTGGTGAAACAGTAGTTACAGTGTTTCAAAGTTATATAGTGCCACAAATCTGGTGATACACATAATGGGTAAATTTCTTATCAACTCTAGCCAAAGTATTGCTGGCCTGGAAAGTAAATTGCTACTTGGTGAATAAACATCTGTATTCACCTTTATTTTTGCATAAGTTGCCACTCAGTGATAGATTTGGGCTAAATAGATAAAGCACTATGCAATTAGTTCTGTGTACACAGTGGGTCTTTTGTCCCTTTTAAGTCTCCAAAGAACTGAGCTCCTTACTTCTCAACCCTGAGCCACATGAGGAGCTACGTTTTAAAATCAAAGAAACTTCAAAAGCCTTTTCTACTTGATAGGGGAATTGTTGCTCAAATAAAAAAAAACAACAACACACACACCAGAAGGTATGCCTAAGGAGAGAGGCTGCTGATCTCATACTTTCAGCAATTTGTAAGAACATGTAGTACTTCACACTTTTGTCTGCTAAATATTTTTCTAAAAATGAAGAGGATACTTTGGGTTCAAATATTCTCCTTGGAGAAACATTGAGTAGAACAGCTATTCTTTATTCCTTGCTTTCTGTTCTGGAGAAGCCTTTAGGTCAGTATACATGATGCATCATTTTTAGGTGAGTGGCTTTTTCCACTTTTTCCTTGTTTCATATGCTTTGTTGAAATATCCAGATTCAGAGACAACACATGTTGTCTCTATTATGTACAACAGTTTCTAGTGTGTGCCAAAATCACTTTTCAATGAGACATAACTTGGCTGACCAGGTGTTAAAATATATTCTGAAAACTTTAGAAAAACTTGTATTAAATGCCTGTGGCATTTTCTTGACTTCTGGCAAGTCATTGTGAAATTATTGTCATATAAATCTAAATGTACAGATTAGTTAACATAGAAGATTTCCTAGATGGACTTAATACTGAGAAGAATTTGAAGAATGTATTTTAAAGAGACAATTGTAATGGAGATACATAAACCACCAATGTGTAAATAGTTTGAATAACAATGGCCAAGTTATTGCTCTTTTGGAACAGTGGCTTTGTTTGAAGCTATTCAACCTGCAATAATGCAGCTGGGTCCAGTTATGATACAGCACACAGTCAACTATAAGGCTTTGTTCTCTGACATGCAACATGAAAACACTTTATTTTGTTGAATCTGTTCAGGTACAGTGGTATTTAGAAAATGTAGTAGACCCCAACAGTGGCTTACAAATGTAATCAACTTCTGACCTTTTCCCCTCATATTTCTTCAATAGTCATCCACATTGCATACCACAGGATATTAATTTCTGGCACACTAATGTTATTTTACCGCAAAGATCCCCTATTCCAGTTCTCAAAGAGATTTACTTGGACCACCAAGATGCCATTGCAGTGAAATGGCTGCTACAGGAATTTCTGTGCAACTAGGCAGCTCTTGCTGGCCCCTGGGATAGAGGGGACTTTCATCCCCTTCCCCCAGGTAAAGGAAATAGTGCTGTAAAGGGCTACTTGATTCTGTGGCAACCCTTGAGCTACTTTAGAATCAAAAGCCATGAGGCCCAACACAAAGGTTCTGTGTCCAACAGAGCTGAGCTCCATCAGTCCTGGCCTCTCCACTGCACACTTCTTCCCTGCACTCCCCACCTCTCCTATGTTCCCACTCATTTCTCTGGCTGTCTGCCAAATGGCAAAGCACTGACATTTAAATGGCACAAGCTAGCTCTGGCACTAGGCCAGCACTGAAGACCCAAAAATGTGCTGTATGGCATGTTGGCAACACTCAGGCCTGATGGATGGCTGAGGTAAGAGCTTAGGTTTCGATTCCTTAAGTGCTTTTAGATAAATAGTTGAAAGTACAGGTCCAATCTTGTTATACACTGATTTTTTAATACTCTGATTTGATTCAACAGGTATGTCCACTACAACTCAGTTTCAAAAACTCCTTTTCTATTTTTGTAGACAGGTAGTCATGCAAGAAATCAGTACCAGAATCAAACTCTTGCATTTATTGAGACATTACCTTATCCATTTAGAAGAGGAAGAAACCTGGAAGTGGGCCTTTAATCCTATTTTTCCATTGTCTTCTTTACACAGATTTTATTTTTTTATCCACGGGAGGTTCTGAAATGGAACCCTAGTGGATCACAAGGGACACCTGTTCAATATATAGGTGAAGTTATGCAATAATTTGGCTTACTTGGATTCATATCTTAGATGAATTGAATTTTTAGGAAAAACAGTATAATCTCTCACTCCCTCAGGCAACATGAAAGGGAAGTTTGTAGTATACCAATAATTGTCCTTCCTGACAGCCATAGTTTATTGTGATTATCAGAGGAATATCTGGCATGATAAAACAATGTCTTTTAATAAAGAGCATGTGATGCCATTCTTAAGCCTTAAAGTGACAGGTGCTGTATCTTTTCCTTGTGTTTATATATGCTATATGACTGAGCTAACATCATATATTAATGCCTTTTCTTCATTTCTACAATGAGCAAGTGAAAGAAAGCGCATGATGTCAGCGTGCTTCAAAGTAATGGTGCTTTGCTTGTTCTACTGTATATCAGGGGAGCATTTTGACCGCCAAGCCAGCATACGGAAGTCTCTAATTTACACTGACACTGTGGTAAGGCGGCCGAAGAAAGTGAAAAGGAGAAAGACTATTACAGGAATCCCTGACAACATCCAAAGAGAGCTAGGTATGGCTCATCAGAACTGTATTCCATTACATTAATAATTACTGCTTACTGTGACCAAACTCATATTACATTTACCTGCACTCATGAAGTCAATACAGTCTGATGGCCGATTAAAAGTTTGAAATGTTTATTTATGATCAGTAACTAAGGGTAAGTAGTTGATCACTTTTCACCCCTGGAAATTAAAGGTTCCTTTTTACTGATCTTACAGTGCCTTGCAAAGTTGCCTCTTAAGAAGTTACAGTGTTAGATTACCTACAATAGAAATATGCAGGAATGTAACAGCTGCTGTCAGATGTTACATTTACATGTTATTTTTAATTTTACTTTATTTTTTATTTATACAAATACAGCGGTGCCTCACATAAAGTATGTTTCACCTAACAAACAAAAATTTCTCTAGGATTCTGCTTCACGTAACAAACTGCTTCATGTAAAGAACACATTCGTTGGCAGTTGGGGCAGACACACTGGCCAGCAGCCTGTTTAAAAAGCGTCAGGGCTGCCTAGCGCACCTGTCCATAGAGAAAGCAACACTTCCATGCTGTTCCTCCTGTGGCCGGATATCCGCTGGGCAGAGGGAGAGAAGAGCAGTGGAGAAGAGGGAAGCAGCTCAGGGCTAGCCAGAAGGGAGCAGGGGAGAGAGAGGCTCAGGATGGAGAGAAGGAGAAAGTGGGGAGACACTTTGAAGGTGTCTCGGATTGCAGCCTCCTAACCATGTCTACCCAGAAGTAAGCCCCATTGTGTTAAATGGGGCTTACTCCCAGGAAAGTGTCTTTAGGACTGCAGCCTAAGTAGACTTCATAAGATCATGCACATTGAATGCATGTTTTGAATTCAATTCCAGTGTTTTGTCATCATTTTAACATCCAGTTAATATTGTTATATGAATATTTTTGGGGTTGTGGAACCAATCGTCTGAGTTTCCATTATTTCCTATGGGAAAATCCGCTTCACGTAAAGAACGTTTCACGTAACAAACATGCCTCCAGAACGAATTAAATTTGTTACGTGAGGCATCACTGTAGTCCCATTGGGCAAGGCTGAGGCTTGACACAGAATAAAAACAGCCCTATCACTGAGGCTTGACATAGTGATAGATAAGAACAAATGCTGCTCAATCCCAGACCTGGATATAGCTTGACTCTGTGGCCACGCTATGCCAGCCCTGGATAGGGTTGGGATGCTTGTGAGAGAAATTGAGAGATGCCAAAATGTAATTTAACCAGTAAGTATAATTTTTGCCTCTTGGGTTTATCAGAAATATATGAATTCATTAAGAATTAATTTCTTAAGGAGTTTCTACAGTTACTTGTGAGAATGAGTACAAAATATGATTTATCTGTCTGAGGATCTGTATACATATACAGGTCTCCTACTATAATGGGTAACTTTAGATTCTATTCAAGTGTTTTAATTGTAGTATGAAGATAAAAATGCTATTTAGTCTTATGAATATCCCAAAGTAATTGGTTTGCCTTCAAACAATCCCATTAAGATAATGCATCTTCCCTTAGGATTCCTAATAAAATTTTTAAATACCAAGACTGTGTGTTTCTGTTAGGATGATTCCCACCCTTCAATCTTGATGACTCTGTGGCAGTAAACTGGTTATAAAAACAAAGATTATTTAGAATTTCAATATTTTTCTTGCAAGAATATAATGTCAGATTTGTCTTGTCTGATCATCATTATCCTATAATTACAAGATAGGAAAAATGATGACAAACAGCAGTGACCTTTACTTTACAGAGATATAGTTTATTCTTAATATTTGCTCCTTGCTTCTTAGAGAAATATGATGAGATAGGACAGGTAATAATAAACATTTTAATGATTCATATTGACATTGATAAGAATTCAGTGTAATGAAAACAAAATAAAACACTAGGAGTGCAATCCTAACTTAGTTTTAGGCCATTTAAGTCCCCTGCACTGGCCCACATATGTCATAAATGTGCCATAGAGCACATACATGTCAAGGGGTGAGATCAGGATCTGGTACTTGGTGCAGATCCTAACCCGAGCAGCCCAGCATTACACAGCTGCTCAACTCTGCACCACTAATTTAGGTGGTGCAGAACTAAATAGCTCATTAGAGCTTTTGAGGAATTGCTCAGGGTAAGGGGAGATAATTCCCCTTTTTCCAAGCTGCACCCTAGCTTGCATCAAACTTGCACTGAATACAACACAATCCAGCTGGCCTACCTGTTCACTACAAGTTGGGATTGTGCTCTAAATTGTACACTATAAAATGTTCTCAAATCTCAGTTTGCGTAATAAAAAACAATTTATCCTGTATTTATCCAATCTATATTTCTCATCCCAGATGTAAGTAGATAAAAATGTCAAGATTGTCCATATTAGCATGTTTCTTGTTTTATTGCTTTCTGTTCTTTTAATTGTCATCCCCCCACTTTGCTATTTAATTATCAGGCCACTTCCCAGCAGCAAAGTCTTTCTTCAGTCTTCTACACTTTCGTTAGGAGCTGGACTTGAGCCTGTTCTTTTGGAAAGCAAAAGAATTTACAAAGTAGGAAGAATGCACTAAAATATGGTTTAATTTGTATTCTGAAAAAGTAAAAAGGAGTTCCCATTTCAAACCTGGTGTTCTTAATTTCTCTCCAAACCTTCAGTCTCTTCAGTGCTAGTAAGCCAGTGAAAACAAGTAACTTACAGTGCTATTAAAATTTATGGAAAGAATGCCCTTATTTTTCACAGTTCAGTTGCAATGAACAATTAAGAGAATAGAAAGGCTTTGGGAGGGAGCTCCTTATCTGACATGCCATAAAAGCTCTCAAGGGTAGCTCCCAAGCAGGAATTCAAAACGGCTGCGTTTCCCTTTGTTGAGAATGCTGTTTGGGATGACAAGAGTCTTTTCCCCTGTACTGGTTTCTGCAGTACTATAGGATATTTTGGGCAGAAGAAAGTGCACCAAACAGATGGGCTTTCTGCCAATTTAAATTGAGACAACTCTGGTTCTTTGGAAGCTTATCGGAGTTTCTCAGTGAAAAAAAAATCAGTAGTAACAAACAAACTCTCCAGGAACTGCCATAAGTTAATGATATAATACGTTCTCTTTTTGTCATTTGAGTTGAATGCCTTGGGTGTGTTAAGAAGGAAAGAAAAAGGGGGTTGCAATTATCTAGAACTGTGCTTGTCAAACTGGTGGGTGACAATCCAACAGTTTGTGTAAAGGTTCCCTCATCCCTTTAAGGGGTTTTAAAAAAAAGTGGTTGCAAAACATTTCCAGTTTCATGGGTGTGCTTTGCAGTCACTCCTTTTGAAAATTCAAAGCATAGGGGAGCCGCTCAGAAGGCTGAGCAGGATTCTCTGTTTCTTCTGGAGCCTCCAGCACCTAGCAGTGAGTGAAAATAAGTGGAAACCACCTCTTCAACTACATTTGTGACACAGTCTTGAGTAAAGCTCCCTAAAGGTTTGAGAACCAGTGACCTAGAATATGTATAACTTAGGAGACTTTGAAACCCAGGTTTGTATTGTCACTGGAACTGCTCCATGATACTACGTTCTAGCCATCATCTTGTGCCTAATCTCCTTCCTCCTTCTGTGTTGGAGTCAGAAACTATTTTCTAATTAGGGATCAGATATACCTATCAATAGGAAACAAAGTTGGTTTGGATTTTGTTTCTGCCATTTTATTCTTCCTCAGAA
This sequence comes from Cryptoblepharus egeriae, assembly GCA_030015325.1. Taxonomy (NCBI): domain Eukaryota; kingdom Metazoa; phylum Chordata; class Lepidosauria; order Squamata; family Scincidae; genus Cryptoblepharus; species Cryptoblepharus egeriae. The sequence goes on along the minus strand of JAREYC010000001.1, from coordinate 178,789,132 downwards.
TAGATCTGTGTCTAGGACTTGCATATCATTTCATGGTTATATGGAAAGAGAAAGATTGGTGACGCTGCCAGCTCAAATATGCCTGTAGCTCTTTAAGATCTCAGTCCACTTCCTATGTCCACACTCTTTAATTCATAGCTCCCTCCTCACTGAGATCATTTAGCTTCAGATCTGAGGATGTTTCCAATGTAATTTACATTTACTTAGTAGATCTAAGTAAATGTACTTAGGAAAAAACATACTTTTTATTAGTATGGAATAGTTTTAGTATTTAGAATTAGTATGGAGTAGTTTTATTTACCCCCAAATCCAGAGTAACCACAGGAGCACATAAGAGACTTTATGTGCACCCGTAGTTACTGCACCATCTAGTGAAAACCTATGGGAATTCATATTGTAATCCAGAATAAATTGTTCTTACACCGGAGCAAGGACTCCCGGTAGTTACTCCGGATTTTGCCCTAAGATTCTTAGGGAATTGAGAAACTCTTTTGAATTGATACTGTAAAAAAGATCATTATTTTTTCTTCCAGTTGTGATAGCTTGAAATATATTTATATTTCTATATCTGACAACAGAGATAAATTATTATAATAGCAATTTTTAGAGCTGAACTATTCCTTTATGTCAAAGAACTGACTCACACAAAAAACACCTCACAATTCATGTACAGTTATTAATGTTGTAAAAGCTTTCCTGTTATATAGATTTCATGAAATCCCATTGTGCTTGTCAATGGAAAATACAGCCTTAGCAAAGAAGCCATGGTAACGGCAGATTCAGAAGCTTCAGAAGGAGAAGGGGAGTGAAATTCCCTTACATCTCTGTAAGCCTTCCATTCTATAATGGCTGTTTTTAGACCTACACCAGCAAAAGACTGGCCTTTTGCCAGCGCTTGGGCAGCGTGCTATTCTGCGCACTGCTGGAGCGCTCTGAGCAGGTGCTCAGTTGCTTTGCAGCAATTGTTATCAGTGGAATGCATGTTCCACTGGTGGCCAGGCCCAACAGAACTGGGTTGTGAGGGAAGGCAAATAGCTCCTTTTGGAAAAGAGGTAAATAAGTAGTCACAGGTCTCCCCAGGGCAAAGGGTTGAGTCTAGAGTGGCTTTCCTTCCACTTGGAAGAAACCCTTTTATCAGGGAAGGAGGTGGGGTAGCAGAAAACAAGCTCTATCAGTACTTGGGCAAGGCAGGCTGTACAGAGTTTTAGTCTGGAAGCAACACAACACAAGTTGAGTCCATCCTGACTGGTCAGAAACATTCATGATGGACAGATAAGGAGGTGGCCTTAAGTCCACACTAACCCACATAGGCTGCAATCCTATCCACACTTTCCTGAGAGTAAGCCTCACTGACTATAATGGGACTTACCTTGGCATAGGATTGTGCCCATGGCCACTGTAATTGCAGCATGTGGAGAACCAAAGATGACTAGGCCATGGTTGGACTCCATTTTGTGGAGTGACCTCCATTTTGTAGAAAACTGCCAAGATGGCTAGGTGTCAGCAGGGGTGAGGAGATCAGGGAAGAGCAAGGACACTATAAACAAAAGAGGGCTCTATCCAGCTAAGCATGTGAGGTCATGGAAACTAGAAAATCCCATATAGCTCAGTGATTTTCAATTTTTTTCATTTCAGGCCACACTAACAAGGCACTGACATTGTCAAGGCACACCCTCAGTTGTTTTTACCATTGACAAGGCATATCAGGCCTCCGTCAGCCTTGAGAGACTATGGTATTGTCCTTGGCGCTGCATGCGAAGCACGAAAGCCTGGGTTAGTTTGTTATGGAGGATAGGCTGTTACCCAAGCAGCAAATTCCCCCCTCTCCACGCCACTGAATTAGTCCAATGGAAAGGCAGAGCCAATACGATTGGATCCAGCTGCGTTGCAGAGCTGGGCTAAAGACAGGAGCTCACCCTGTCTTGTGGGGCTGACGCGGGTCTCGAACCCTGGCCTGCTGGTTTACAGGCACAGTGTCTTAACCACTTGCGCCACCCACTCCCACAAGGCATACCAGGCTGTTCAAATCCCCCAATTTTCCTATTAATAAATGACTTTCTTTAAACTACCACGGCACACCTGAGGACTATCCATGGCATGCCAGGATGCCATTCACACTGGTTGAAAATCACTAATCTAGCTGATGAACCACTACTTGAGCTAAGTGGTTTAATCTTTAATGGACACTACAGGAGCATTATATCACCTTCATATTATCTCTTGCTTGGCTGGTCGATCAGGCTAGGGTAGTGATTTTCAACCAGTGTGCCATGGCACACTGCTGGGCCGCAGGTAGTCCTCAGATGTGCCCCAGGAGTTTGGGGAAAATCATTCATTAATAAGAAAATTTGGGTATTTAAACAGCCTGGTGTGCGTTGTCAATAGTAAAAACAACTTATGGTGTGCCTTGACAATGTCAGTGCCTTGTTAGTGTGCCATGAGATGAAAAGGGTTGAAAATAATTGGGCCAGGGGAATAAAGATACCTGGTTAGGGTGCAGTTTAGGCACTCATCATCAGAAAGCTTATTCTTAATTATTTGTACAGGTGAGTTAGTTTTGCTCATAGATTAATTACGACAATAGCTTTTTAGATTTAAATTCAAATGACCCTCATTATGCACTATGCATTTTATTTCAGAACCTCCCATGGATAAAAAAATAGGTGGATTTTTTAAAAGTGGAAAAATTGATTTAAAGACCCACTTCCACATTTATTGCTCCTAGTGGAATAAGGTTGTGCTTCAGTAGCTGCAGGGGTTTGATTCTGGGACTCCCTGCTGATGCTAAAAATTGTGTTAAATAAAATCAGTTTTTAAAAAAATTTTAAAAGTGCATCCCTTTACAGTGGTTTTAAACAGCTTTTCTTACTTTTGTAGAGAGGTGATAGCAATTAGAAATACAAAGGACCCCTTGCCTTTGCCTGGAACCGCTGAAGAATAGAATGATTTCTTGCACGACTGCCTCTCTACAATAGTAGAAAAGCAGTTTTTTAAAACTGATTTACAGTGGCTAGTCATGTTAGGTCAAATCTGTATATTAAATATGTGGATAAGAATGTTGGTCCTGTATGTATCCCTGTAAACCTCTGTTACTCTTTGAAAAGTTAACTGTAACTTTTTAATAAATACCCTTAAGCTTTAAGCTTGTGCTTTTAAAGTATATGAACTATTGCCATTCTCAATGCAGTTTTGCTACTGGTTGTTCAGGGTAAGCCCTACAGTTCAACTGGGTCCCTGAAATTACGGCTTTATTGCTTGTGAAGCTGGTCATAGCTGAGAGGTCATTCAGTACCTCCTAGGAGGCTGTTTGGGTCCAGCTGTGTGTTTTAGGCTGGTACTACTTTGTACAAGCCTGTAAATTTACACGGCAGTAGACATACAAAGACCTCCACAAAGATAATTTCATATCCCTTAGTACCAAACATATAAACTTGGCTGGGAGCCTGTGGGCCCATCACTGAGCTTGCATACACAGTCCCCATTGCATCCTGCCAATTAAGTTATACCCTGACATTCTGTTTGCCCTAGTGTTGGTACTTTATTGCATGCTAGCCCCAGCACAACTATTGTCATATACATCATGGCAGTAGGTCAGGGGTGTCCAACCTTTTAGCTTCCCTGGGCTGCATTGGAAGAAGACGAGTTGGTTTGGGCCGCACATAAACACTAACAACTAAAGTAGGACAAAATGTCCTATATTTTGTCCTACATTTTTTAAACCTTGGAGTAAGTCTCATTGATTTTATTGGGGCTTACTTCTGAGTAGGCATGATGAATAGGATGGACAGTGATCCTCTCCAAGCTAAACCTTGGAGTAAGTCTCATTGATTATCATGGGGTTTTCTGCTGAGTAGCCATGCATAGGATTCGGCTCTCAGATTGCAACTTGGGAGTAAGCCTCATTGACTTTAGTGGGAAGACTTCTGAGGAGGCATGATGCATTGGATGGGCTGTGATCCTCTCCAAGCTTAACCTTGGAGATATGCTGCAATCCTGAACACACTTTCCTGGGAGTAAGACCACCTGGGTACAATGGGCCTTACTTCTGAGTAGACATGGTTAGGGTTGCAGCATATTTCCAAGGTTAAGCTTGGAGAGGATCACAGCCTATACTATGCATCATTGGGCTCTCAGACTGCAACTTGGGAGTAAGCCTCATTGACTTTAATGGGGCTTACTTCTGAGTAGGTCTCAAGGGCAGCAGGCAGCAGCTGGGATGGAGGCTGAGGCTGCTTTTGGGGGATGGGGGTGGGTGAGCGCTGCAAGGTTTGCAGGGGTCTGAAGTGCTCTGAGTGCCAGGAGGCAGGTAGGGGGAGGAGCCAGGCAGCCCAGACCAGCTTTGTGTTGGCCGCTCACGGCAGTGCGCAGAGAAGCACGTGAAATTTGAAAATGGCTGCTGCCACAAAGCCAGTTTTTCCAGTGGTGGTTGCCAGCTTTGCAGGAGGGCTGCATTCACCCTCGTCCTGGGCCGCATGCAGCCACCAGGCCGTGTATTGGACACCTCTGCAGTAGCTCCTGACCAACAAGGGCCTTCTTCCACTTTCATTGGAGTCCAAGCAATAAACTTAAAGATCCATACCACAACCCTGTCATTTGAGTTATGGTCTCCCTGGCAGGAACATTAGTAAATTAGGGATTAGTGATGGGTGAGATTGGCTGCAAAGTAATCTGTATCCTATGCTATACTGTCAAAAAGTGGACAGTGCAAAGAGGATGGCAGGTGGGAGATTTTCTGGCATTTTTCCCTTTCTTGTAGTTTTTTTTAATTAAACCCTACACCACTTCTAATGCTGACACAACATTGTGCGGACATTTGAGTGTGTCCAGTATTGGAGTTTTGAGTTTGCCCAATATCATGATGGGTTGCGGTTGCTCACTGGTTAAAGCTGCTGTGCTTGTCAGCCTGAAAGTCAGCAGTTTGGTGGTTTAAGATTTGAGTACTACATGACGGAGTGAGCTCCTGTTAACTTGCCAAGCTCCTTCCATCCTAGCAGTTTGAAAGCATGTAAATGAAAGTAGATAAAGATAGTGCAAGTAGGAATCACCCACTGCCAACTTATTGGCACTGTTGGAACCTTGGCCAGGTTCATGCAACTGTGGCATCAGCCCAGAAGCACACAACAGCAGCCCAGCAGTCACACCAGCGTAAAGGGGCTTTGAGCTACTCGAACACTAGCTCTGGCAACACAAAGCTGTCTTAGGATTGGTATATTTCCCTATTTATAATGGAGGCAGAGGAGCATATTTGTAATCCGCAAGGCCAAAAAACATTGTATTAGAACTTGTATTTTTGTTTTGTTTTTTGTTAATTAGCATAGAAAAAAGCGTGCTGAAACAGTAATTTGAATAATAAATTGTTCTGTTTTAACTTCTACAGTTGGCACAGGTAAAAGTGATTTCCGTGGCCATTCCCTATGTGCCCCTGATCACTATTCCACACTAGGAAGACTTGATTGCTATCATTCTTCGATGCAGCAATCTGAAACAAAGGAGTCCAGCTGTCAGACAGAGGAAGTCAAAGTGGTGCCACCTTCAGTGAGGCGAATACGAGCTCAGAAAGGTCAAGGAATTGCAGCCCAAATGTCACAGTTCTCTAATTCCTCTGGAAACATGTCTGTGATGAGTGATTCTGCTGGGGTTGCATTTGCTTCTCGCCTAAATAGCGACCTGGGTTTTCACAGCCTACCTCGGTCTGGGGCAAGAGTGTCCCTGCAATTTCTGGAGCGTAGGCATAGCCTCTCTAAGTCGGCAGAAGATGGAGTGTTGTCACACCCAGCAAGCAAACTGCAAGTGGATGATAATGCAGCTAATGTGGGGAAGACCAGTAGGGCAGGAGTTCTTCAAGGATCACAGTTCCAAGAGATGAAGAACTTTGAAAATGAACATAAAGAAAGCCCAACATCTCTAGTTTTTCCTACTGCTGCATACTCGGCCAGCATAATACCAAATGCAACTTTTTCATCCTCATCAGATCTAATTCCTGTACACACCGCATCAGTAGAGAATGGGTCTCAAAATATGGCCTACACCTGTAGGAGCAATCTCAGTTTTCCAGCTCATTCCCAGGACACTGATAACAGGAGTGACTCAAGTTACTCAGTGGGCAAAATACAGGGCAATGGGCTGAACAACACAGAGCATTATGGATACCAGCATTCTGGAAATGAGGAGATGCCCATACACAAGTCAAACTGTACCACTCCAGGCTGCTCTACACCTGTGAGTATGGGCAGCCTTGAAAGAGTCTCAACCAAAGAAGACTCAAACTCTTTGTATTCTATTGACCATGATGGCTATTACACTTCAATGCATACGGACTCAGGGCTCATGTCTGGTAAAACCTACAGCAATAATAATGAATTTGGAAATCCAAGGCATAGTGTCATTAATGTATTTGACGGTATTGAGAAAAAATCTCTGGGGGACTTGTCAACCTACAGTGATAAGTCCCTTTCACGGAGTATATCCTTAAAAAAGGCGAAAAAACCACCACTACCACCATCCAGAACAGACTCTCTTCGAAGGATCCCTAAAAAGAAATCTCAATTGAATGGGCAAGTACTGGATGACACACTGATTGCTAGCCTCCAACGCTCCCTGCAATTGAACCTTAAGTCTAAAAATGGCAGCTCCCCATCTCAGAGCCCCAGTAGTGATTATGATGACCCTTGGGTGCTACGCTCTCGTAGTCAGAGCTCTGTGAGTGCCAGCAGCAGTATGATGTCTGCAACAGGTTTGAATATGTACTCTATCTGTGCTGTCACACCCTCACAGAGTGAGACAAGCAGCATCAAGTCAGAGTACGCTGATCAGTGGAGTTACTATAGTGACTGTCCTGGGATGCCAGATGATCACTTCAAATCCCCAATAATTCAGTCTGCTAATACTGTGCCCAAGTTGAATGATTATAGCATTAGCCACTTCAGTGAAGGGTCGAGGGCTTCTATTCCACAAGTGTCCAGTGCCTTGACCAGACCAAAGACCACTTCCCCAGAAAAGGCTCACAGAGTGACTTCACCATCTAGTGGGTATTCTAGCCAGTCCAACACACCCACAGCACTTACACCAGTGCCTGTCATTTTAAAATCTGTTTCAACTGGGAATGGGAAACCCAAGGTGAAGCCTAAAGTGCCTGAAAGAAAGTCATCGCTACTGTCTTCAGTTTCACTATCTCCATCGTCCACCTCTCTTTCTTCCAATACGTCTGCTGAAGGGAGTGTGAACATGACAAAGTCAGATACTGCCATGAGCTTCCCTCTAGTTTCTCCTTCTGTGTTAATGTCTCCAGATCCTAACGACCATCTTCTTCCTCCTCCACCTCCCCCTTTAATAGATGTTACGGATCTGCCTCCCCCACCAGGATCTCCCAGTTTCCCTCCTCCACCACCTGAAACTGTTTTGGGTGCATCTTTTCCTCAGATTGTTTCAGGATTTCATTATCCACCCGCAGATGCATCAGGAAGCCATTTCTCTCCCTCATCTGCTCCCATTGCTTACCCTCCAGGTCCTCCACCAGCCCCACCACTAGACCCAAAATTTACAAATAATACAAATAAACACATGTCATATTCTTTCAAGAAATATAATCAGGAGGATTCTTGCAAGAGCACAATAAAACCAACACTCAAGGAAAGTCCAATTAGGCCTGTGATGCCTCTAGTAACCACCCAAGCACTGCAGATGGTACAGCTGAGGTCTGTGAGAAAAGCAGTGATACCGGAGGTAGGACCATCAGTTGAAACTTCTTCCGAAACTAATTCTCAGGAAAAATTAACTCTGTCTCCTTTAAAACCATGTGCATCAATAGGACACAGCAATAGCCTAGAAGAAGATGAAGTCAAATTCCATGGTGCTTCTAACAAAGGCTTTGTTTACAGTCCTAATCAGAGGGTTTATCCGGGTCTCTGTAGTGATACCCCTGAACTTATTAGTGGAAAAATACCTGGAAATGCAGCCAATCTAGCTAAACTCATTGCCAATGATTTAGTGCCAGCCAGTATTGAAGAAGAACCACTGCAGAACAAAAGTTCTTCTGATCCTGCAAATTCATCACTTCAGGGGCCATCAGGATCTCTCAGCAAACCTCAGGATATTTTGCCAAACAAAAAGCCACCACCTGTTTCAAAGAAACCCAAACTGTTCCTGATTGTGCCACCCCCACAGCACGATGTTACAGCAGAAAAAATAACTGAAGTGGGTGAAACTGTCAGAAGTACTCCGAATGTAACTACAAGTGATGCTGCAGTTCCGCGGCACAGCCTGGCTAAACATTATCCTACTGATGGACTCGGTTCGTATGAAATGGACTCCGGCAGCCTGGTTCCAGAAGGAGGAGCTGCAGGTTCCACCTCCCATGAGACAAGAGAAACCAGTGTCTCTACGCGGCAGCTTGAGCAGACTTGCTTATGTGAAGATAGCAGCTTTGCCAGGAATGGAGTATGTGTCTGTAGTGCAGATGGACATCCGTCTCAAGGGAGTGAAAGTGGTGAGTTTGTTTTCCATTTTCACCCTAGTGTATCAGAGATTAGGCTTGACTGGGAATGAAAGTGGGAAGGGTTACTTGTTGAGTTCATTACAAAACCTTCTGCTTTTCCTAAGGGAAATCATCAGCTTTAGTTAATTGTGTGTAAAGAATTCCTGCTGCATTCTTTAGTTAACTTAATAAAGTGAAAAATAAATTGTAAAGCAAAATATTATTAATTCTCATTTATTAAATTCCTGATATAAGCATGTGGTTTTTAAATTGAGGCAGTAATGTGGTCATAGAATGGAGGAAGGAGGAAAAAGCAAACCTTTAAAGGGAATTTTATCTTTGAGATAAATAGTAGTCTTTTAAAGATTGCAGTTACCCAAAATAATGTTATCAGTTTTAAAATGGAAGTATGGGAGGTCTTTAGAAAAATACTGAGGTTTTTTTTTCCTCTGTTGTCTGCTGAACTAGGATCACTATTTTCTTCTGATGCTGGTAGTTCCTAACACTTCATAATTTTCCCACTTTGTTTTTAGCTGAGTTGTTTGAATCAAATACAGCAAATAGCTTTTTACTGCAAAGCCCTAATTATGGGGAGGACAGTGAAATGGTGGCAATGCCAGCTCGCCCAAGGACCACTGAGGATCTTTTTGCAGCAATTCACAGGTATAACCTAATCCAACTTATTTGTATTTCTGCATCCATTATCCCTAATGGTTTTTTACATAGTTATGCCAAGTTGCAAAGTTGTCCATAATGCTTTTAATTTTTTTAAACAACCCAATTTAGAGGCCAGCAATATGCATCTGTAGTTACAACCTATCAACTCTGTGTGCCTCTTTCATTCCTTTGTAACAATCTTTCACAAATTTCAACACTAAAGTTTGCTGCTAGTGAAATCAAGTGTGATAAAATTGTCAGTTTTGTCTCTTTAAATGCCACGTGACTCCTTGTGTATTTTGTACCGTTGCTCTCAATCTGCTTGATTTAACATATACTATTGCTTTCTCTGTGTACCTTTTTGTTTTCATTCCCTCTGCCCTCCATCCCTTTTCACTCTCCTTCGCTGATTATATGGTGCAGTTTGGGACAGAGGCTCAACGCTAATGCTTCATGGCAAGCTTGGCTTAAACTGGCAAGTAAACATGATATATCAGTCATATGTCAAAACATATGGCAATAGCTGGATTATAATTGCTGTAATCCGGTTGAAGATGGGGTACTATTTGTGCTGGTTTGTCAGTTCAAAAGTGCAATACAGACATTTTTCCTTTCTATCCCTTGATTAAGGGGGGGAAATGTAGTCAATGTCTAAGGTGCAAATATTTTATTGGGACTGTTGTAGACATTCTTCAGCTTGTCTCTTCAATTTGATATTTTTAGACAACAATTTTTTTAAAGATATTATTTGAGGAAGCTTTACCTAGAAAGGTAAAACATACCCTGAGAAGAAATAGGAATCTTAACTTGGAATATCTAAATGTGCAACACTAGCTCCATCTTGTGATCATTTTTTGCCATAGGTTCAATTTCTGAAATGCAAACGTGTAATTGAAATACAGGTCTCCACAAGGTTATTTGTCTACATTAGGGCTGCTTCCATGACTCCAGCATGTGTATTAAATTTATTTGTCGTGTACAAAAATGCTCTGGTCTATTTACTTTCATGAAAAATAACACTTTTGTGCTTGGGTCACATCCAGTTTTTGGTTTTTAGGTGTGAAATATTAACAGTAAGGAATTTGTTACTAGCAGCCCAATCCTATTGGTGTTGTATGCTCCTGGAACAAGAATTCCAGTGGTGTATATTATTTTATGGCTTTTTCAACAGTGACATGCTGGAGGATACAGGCTGGCCATTGCCACATGCAGTGAATGGCTGACTTAACATGCCAGCGGACTCCAGACACTCACCAGTCCCAATAAGTACACATATTTATTGGTATTGGTGTAGGCAAGGAGGATTGATCAGGACCAGTGTGGGTGGGTTCATCAGCAGTGGCACCCACCAAATCCTAACATCAATTTACCTTCACAAGTTCACATGGACTTGTGCCAGCCATAAAACTGGAACAGGTCTGAGTAGAACCAGAGGCCCATTGCCTACTTATGTGTTAAGAAAAAAATAAGTGTGTCACAAAGAGCCCAGTATATACATGTCTACTCAGAAATAAGCCCCATTATACTGTGACTTGGACTTACTCCCAGGAAAGCGTGAATAGGATTGCTCATTCAGAGGTAAGCTCCATTATGGTTAAGCGGGGCTTATTTATTCCCAAGAAAGTGTGGAGAATATTGCAGCCCCCCTTCGGCTCCTGCCTGCTCTGATCCCCTGATCTCCTGCAGGCTTCTCTGTCTGCCTGAGGTGTGCCATGGGGTGAGACACCTTGCAGAAGAAGCAGCCACTTTGAGCAACTCCTTTGAAATGCATTCTTATATGAAGCTCAAGAGTAGCCACTTCTTGCTTCTGCTGTGCAAGGTTACTGCCTCTAGCCTCTGAATCTGCCGCACTTCTCAGACTGCCTTGTGGCACACCAGGTGTATATTCTGTATATTCTCTTTCAAGTCATATTCTGCAAGGCTAGGTATTGCTACTCATAACTGATATAGCACAATTTGATCCTTACTTATTTCTTATGCTGTATCATAATGTAAATTGTATCTGTGCTTGTCATGAAGGAAAGGGGAATTATGGAGTTAGCTTGATATTATTATAAAAGAAAGACAATCTAAAGTGTAGTTTCCCACTGTTTTCAGTGGTATTTAAGCACATTTAATTTTCTGGGATGAGATCTGTATGTTTCTTGCAGGGGGAATAGTCTGTATTGCACAATTATACAAAGTGGTGTACAGTGATGTGTATATTTTGTGTTAAATCCTGATCATAAGTACAGAAAGAACTTTTAATATTGGTGGCATTTATATTATGCATATACCTAAAGATATACCCCCTATACCTTTTCCTCTAAGGATGTTCTCTACTGACCTACAAAATTTCAACATTTTCTTATAAGTCTGCCGCTGTCTCTGGATTGGTTCAACAAACAAGCCTGCAAGTTATCTTTTTAGCTCTACTGTGAAGCTGTGATGACAGAATCTTGATTAGTTATAGAGGTTCCCAAACTGGGGCATCACAGTGGCCCTCCCAAGAAACCTCTGTCACTACCCCCTTAAGGGACAGGGGTTGCTGTGGCTCCCCAGTGGTTCTGGGGAATCTGTGCACCCCCCTTAGTAGGCTTCCCCCCCTTTTTAAATCTCTGTAATCAGCAAAAAATATTCACTTCCAGTTTTGCAACATAAACCAAAAGTGGCTATTTTTTGCTTTTTATAGAAGTTTAGAGGCTAAGTAAGACTTGCAGAGGGTGGCACAGGTTCCCCAGACCTCTCTTGGGATCCATAGGTAAGTAGGAAAAAAAACCTTTTTGTTCCAGGCAGTGTAACTGCCTCATTACTTCCTCCTCTGAAAGTTTGGGAACTGCCAAGTTAAACCAAAGTGGCAAGTGTCATTTAGCCCTAAGTGCTGTGTTTTAACTTTGGGTTACAAATGGGCTATGAAACTAGGATCAGACACCAGCTTAATATTCTGGGTCTGATAACTAGTTAAATCACAGCTTCCAAGTTTAGAAAACAGATTAATCAACCAGGATTCTTTCATGTGTGAGATAAAGGAGTTCAGCACTCATTCCTTCCACAGTCATAATTCCTCTATCTTTTGGGGATGAAATTCAAAACTGTTGAAACTGAAGCTGTATATGGCATGATAATGTGTCCTTTTTATTTTTAAATTTTTTTATATGTAACTATGATGCAAACACATTGTTTTGGAAATTCATATACACTGTCACATTCTTTTGGCCATTCATTGTGGTCTGGGTAGAAATCTCAATGCAAGATCATATTTATCCTTCCTCTCCCCCTACTACCTGCTCCCTATTGGACTAGAATTTGAAATGCTTTTTCTCTGTGACCCTGATTTAAAATAAAAACAAACCAGAATCAAACTAGTCTTTCTAAGGGCGCAATCCAGAGTAACTATGGGGAGTCCTTGCTCCGATATAGGAACAATTTACTCTGGATTGCAATATGAATTTCCCATAGGTTTTCACTAGGTGGTGCAGTAACTACAGGAGCATGTAATGTCTCTTACATGCTCACGTTGTTACTCTGGATTTGGCTGTCAATGATAATCAAGTAGTTAGAAATATATTGTTCAAATAAATGTGGATTAGATTAGTTCCCCTCTCCCCCCCCCCTTTTTTAAACTTTCTCCCTATGGAGAAGATATGCACAAGCCCAAGACCTAATGCTGGATTTTTTTTTTGCCCCTGGAGACTAAGGAGGCAACTCATAGCTGTTGTATCTTCTGAGCTGGGTAACCAGAGAACATTTGAATTATTGTGTTACCAATTCTCAGCCATAACAAGCAAAAAAAGAAATCAAACATGTTGAAAGTTCTGTGTTCCTTTTTAAATGAGCTGTTTTTCTTGGGCAACATTAATGTAAATTGGTGTTACACTGAAAGAAGTACTGAGGTACATGTTTGCATTTTACCTTACACAGCTAATAACTCAGCTGCTCCCTGCTTTTAACCCATACACTGTATGGTATTCCCTCTGTGCAGAACAATCCTTTGTATTTTTCTGCTCTGCAAGTTACCCTGGCTGCTTTTATATGATAGTTCGTGTGAATTACCTTTTGATAGATTAAAATGCTTGTTAGGCTGTTAACTCCCCACAGAGCATATCAGTTTCGTTTAGATACCATTAATTTTGCTCCCCTGGCAGTTTCATTCTGAGAACCTTGGCAAATGTATCTAGGATATGTTCTGTAGGTCTAATTAATTTGGAAGGGGATGTTAGGAAAATGTTTCATTAAGAAAATATGATTTAGCAAGATTCAAATATTTCCTTCGCAAAATATTAATGAGAAAATAAGCCTCAGTTGGCTTGAATGTTACAAGTAAATTCAGTGAATTTCCTGTACAGTTTATAAAAATAGGTATTATATATCTGAATGCAACTCTTTTTATCAAAATGTCACCATATCTTTTTTCTAAGACTATATCCTACTAAACTCAGAAATTTTCTCTGTATGTTTGCTTGTTATAAGTCAAATTTTTTGTGCGTTATATGATATACAGAAATTTCCTTAAAGGTTCACACCATTTTCTATTTTCCTTTTCTTTTTCTTCCTCCTACACTAAACTGACAGATCCAAAAGGAAAGTCCTTGGCCGCAAAGACTCTGAGGATGACCGGACACGAAATCATTCTCCATCACCCCCAGTTACACCCACTGGTGTTTCTCCAAACCTGACTTTTCTCAAGCAAGCAGGATCAATTCAGAGAAATATTCGCAAGAGCAGCACTAGCAATGACAATTTCAAAGCATTGCTGCTTAAAAAAGGGAGCCGCTCTGATACCAGTTCACGTATGTCTGCTGCAGAGATGCTAAAGAATACTGACCCAAGATTTCAAAGAGCCAAGGTAGATTCTTTGTGGGACCCTAGTGACAATACTACAAGTTTTTCTCCAACCAAGAGCAGAAGGGCCCAAGAGGAATGGGCCAGAAGTGAAGGTCTGATGCCAAGAAGCCTATCCTTTTCCAGCACCAGGTATAGCCGATCACGAACACCACCTTCTGCTGCAAGCAGTAAATACAATGTTCGAAACAGAATCCAGAGTAGCCCTATGACTGTTATCAGTGAGGGAGATGTGGAAGCAATTGAACCTGTGGAGAGCAGGACTCGTAGGACTTCAGAAGAAGAGCAGCTTGAAGTTTTTGACAGTGATGAAATGGACATTAATGAAGAGGTGGGATCAAGTGAGGAGACCATAAGTCACTTGGACTTAATAACTTAACTGGTTTCATTATGGATGTGTGTAGGCCCTTCAGCTGAAAAAAATGAGGATTAAAAAGTAAGGCACTGTGATGTTAGATTTTGAGAAAGTTTTTGAGTAAGGAGTCAGGCCTAGTAGAAATCCCAGACAAGTACAATTTTCTTTGCCAACCATTGTATGGCCGTTGCAGCAACAATACCTCCGTGTGGCTCGTTTGGATGGGGCTTGTGGTTTAAAAGAAACATGCAACCAGACATTTGTATTAAAGCCTTAAAAGTCCCCTAGCCAGGAAACCCCAGATAGTCTTGGATCATGGGGGTGTGTGTGACATTTTTCTGAGGGTGTAAAAATTAGAGTTGGCCTGCTAAGAAAATGGGAAGCTTCTGCGTTTCAGGGTGGCAGTAGCTTTTTAAGTGTTATATTTATGAAATTTAGTAATCTCTTGGAGCAGGGAACGGTAGAGTGAACTGTGCAGCCTAGTAGAGATAGGAGGGTTGGCATTGTCCCACAACTTCTTCTGGCTGTTCTGTCAGCAGAACAGGCCAACCAGATTTTGAATGAATCTTTTTTTAAAAAACCAACAGGAAAGAAGCACTGTTGTGACACAGAACTGACTGCTGTGCAGCCGTATCCAGCCCTGTCTTCTTGGCTTTACCGAAGCCTGTGTTCCCCTACGAATTTGTTCCTTTGAGTGGAAATGGAGATGTCCCTAAGAAAATCGAAATAAAGGGCTGCAGAGGATGTAGATTGATCTGAGGTGTGGGATAAACACAAAAGCAAATCGCTATTTCTAAATCTGATCAAACCCCACCATCTGAGAATTACGGTATGGAGCTGTGGAGTGCTCCCTTTCCTTTTCTATTTAACTATGTGGGAATTGTTGCCAGTTTTTCATCTGATTGTCAAAGTAGAAAAACATGTTTGAACAACAAACATATCATTTGAATTATCAAACACTTTCTAATTTTGGTTACCAAAGAATACATTAGAAGTGGTTTTTCCTTTTTGGTCTACAGTCAGAATTTCCTTGATCTGAGGAAAGAACTATAACCATCTAGCATGGTTTGCTTAATTTTCTGAATATTTTACCTTTGTCAGGTGGGTTTTTAAATAATAACTTTTTCTTACTCTTAAAGAAATAACTGAAAACAAAAATTCAGGTGGTAATTTTGACCACAGTTTTTCAAAAGAGTTTTAGTTTTGAAAAAGGACTGTTGCATAACTTGATAGTTTGCAGTTTTTACAATGTTTGTACTTAATGTACATTCTTGAGAATTTTTGTCCTCCCAGTGTTGGAATTATTCCATTTGTAGAGATTAAGAAGAAATATCTATGTAGATAACTTATTTTGATGAAAAACATTTGTGACACCATTTCTTTATCTTTGTGTTGGTTAGTAAATGTAAATTTCAGGGTCTTCGTCTGCTCAAGAGGTTGGTGACAATGCTGTGACTCTGCTTCAATAAACAAGGCTGCCATTTGTCATCTTGTGTCTCAAGTCAATAACAAAACAGGTACTTGGAAACCAATGCTCTGAACCAGCTTATGGCAAGAAGGTTTGTCATGTGTTGGACAAGAACATTGGGGTCTGTGGACCTGGCTATGGAATGCCATCCTAGGTGTCTCTCCATGGCTAAATGTTCCGCAGTGCAATAAACCAGTGGTTATTTTAGCACTTTAGCACTATGGTATACTTTTTAGGATCCACTGGAAGTAACATTAACTTGGAAATGAGGTCATGGAAGTGACATCAATTTAGGCTTCAAACCTAAGCTGCAACCAGCCGAAGATCCATTACACAGTCTCCTGGTGCTGTTAATTTACACGGCTCAAAATTCGAGTATTCCAGCTGAGAAAGTCAAAACAAAACACAAGACTTGGCTGTTTCTCCAACCACACTTCACTCCTTGGCCTGCATCCCATCTTCTTTACTATTTAAGGCAAAGCACCACCCCTTTCTCCCACTGGAAGCCAGCTTTTGCCCAGCAGCTCTTAACCCTGTATTTTTAGCTCTGCTTTTTTCATTGTGTCTGAGCAAAACTGCCTTACAATCCATGTATTGGGTCCTGACTCACAGTTTGAGAAACGCAGCCATAGACTAACAGCTCAATCCTACCTATGTTCCCCCATGCTGAGGTACTGCCACCAGCATATCTTGAACTACATCATACATGAGAATTTAGCAGGTGGGAAGTCTGCTTGGATTAAAGGAGCATTCACCTCCTTGCATAGAGGAATGCCTCTGCACTGCTATGTTTTAACTCCAACCCATGCCAGTGTTGTTGCTGGCACAGGTCCACATTATTCTGTATTGGGGGATTGAGCACTGAAAGGTAGATAGGACAAGGCACCTGTACTCAGGCATTTCAGCATGAGGCCCCCTTCCAAACTTAAAAATCTGTCCAGGACCCCATCAAAGTTACTGGGGTGTGATATCACTGTGATTCCAGAACTCCTACATGTCTTATTTGGAAGTAACCATTGTGTTCAATGGGACTTTCAATAGGAAAATATGGGTTGCAGACTGTGCCCCTCCGCATGTCTACTTAAAAGTAAGTCTCCTTGTGCTCAACTGAGCGTCAGGTGCACAGACCCAGCAAGTAGCCTCCACTCCATGCTGCAAGAGCCTGAGCAGTCTCCTGTCTGCAGCAGGAGATGGCAGCAGCTGGCAGGGAGGAGGCGGCTGTGTCTTGCAACTACCACTGCCTTCTCTCCTCCTGGCTGTGGCTGCTGCTGATGCTATGCCACTTGGTTGGAGGAGAAGCAACCAAGCAGGGAGCAACCAATTTGGTCCCAGTGCATTGGGACCACCACTTGGAGTACCACCAGGATAAGGCATATACTGTGTCACTGATTCATGCGCACCCCTGGGTCCAATTTGCCTTTTTGATGGCCACCCCAACCTGTCCCTTACCTGTCCTACTCCATCTCTACACTACTTGGCTCAAATCTTGTCTTCTCTGACAGGTACTGCTATTTTTGCTGGCGTGAGAGTGAAGGATTGGCCTTCCTGCCAGTTGGATTGTACACTGTGACAACATGCTTTATGGCACAAGGACTCAATTGGATTGGGCCATAAAATAAACAATTCCCATTAGAAACAATGTGCGTGCACATTCATATGTATGTGTATATGCACATGCATACAAACATATTTTACGTTGTGATAATACGTATTGTAAAGACTGGTCAGCAGTAAATATCACAAGCACGAAAGTAAATAAACGTTGAACAATATTTTGTATCAGTATTTGCATCAAAGTGTAGGTTGCAGGGGGACAAAAGTGGTCTACATCTCCTGGTGTCAATCCATACTTTACTTTTGAGACTGTTTACCTTTTCTAAGCACAGGCAACTTTATCAAATCATTAACCTTTCAAACTCTTTTCTGTTGCTTCGTAGAGACAGCCTCATACAAATTTGCTTCACAAAAGCCTGCTATAATTAGACATGGCACCTTACAGCAAGATTTTTTTCTGATTTAAAACAGCTTCATATTCCCGATGTGCAAATGAATAACATGTCATACTAATTTAGATACTAAATTTGGATATATTAGATATACAGTATGTGACCTTTTTCAGGTGACTATTATCTAGGTCCTCCCAGTATACGCGAGAGCATTTGTGAAAGGGTATCATATAGACTAGAGAAAGTCAAATAGCAGAAGCAAAAATTTTCATTTTTCATAAATCATTCTTTAACCTGTGTTTTAATCAGTCAAATTCCACATCTCAGTTCAGTAAATTTACAGGAGTCCATATACAATAATATTGATGTTAGGAACAAAATATTGCCTTAAAGTTTTGTGGGGTAAAAAAAAGGACAGGCCTAACCCAGGAATGCTTTCATATTTGACATCTTTGTCAATGTAATATCATATGGAGTGAAATATGAGGCTAAGCATCATGTGTTAATTTTGTCATAAAACTATGTCCATCACAGAGGTTCTTCCCGCAATGCTTTAGCTGAAATTGTGTTGTATTTCATTGATCAAGCACATAATATTACCTAACATGAGAAGTACTCCAAGGCCAGAATATTGAACTGAAAAAGATTGGAAGGTCAAGTCTCTAGTTCTCAGATATCCAGGGTCCACATTCACAATTTTTCATACACACATGTCCTAGTTTAACCAGAGTCTATCAACCCCATCCCAGTTAGGTGCCTAACTGGTAGAAGATAGAAGTAAGTCTTGATTCTTGGCAAGTAAGAACTTAAACTGCACTTTAATGTAACAAAATAATATTGCAAATGCATTCATAGCACAAAAGCCTTGCATGCAGCCCTGAAGAGTATTCCATTTTTGAGGAGTGTAGTGAGGTTCCAGCGGCCTTACTTGGGACCATGGCCTTTATGTTGTCTGGTGGCAGCCTAGGTGGAAGTTTGGCAACTGACGGTGCAATCCTAACCCACATCCCAGCACCTAGGTAGGGGTAATTCAGCTATGAGGTAGGGGAACAAATATTGCCTTACCTTGAGGAGGCCTGTGTGACTACCATCCTAACTGCAGGATTAGCACATGGCCTGTTGGCACAGCTATACCAGTGCTGAAAATTTGGTTAGGATTGCATCCTGAATGTCTATCCACTGATTTCAATGGAGCTGGGCCAAGTTATATAGACAGAGAATTAACCCTTACCAAAAGGAAACAGGATGCAATCCCAAGTGGACCGTAGCCCAGTGCAAGTCACTTGTACTGGCTTTGAAGTGGTGCACACATGACGCGGGTGCAACTGGGTGCACAGATGGACACTTGGTGCACAGATGCCACCAGCCTACACCTCCATGGACTCACATCTCTGCAGGACCAAGATGGACAGTAAGTTATGCTAGCCAATCCAGGCCTTGCAGGGATTTCGAAAGGGTGGGGGAAGGTTGGGGAGGAGGCAGGAGGGGCATTCCGGGGTGGGGAATGGCACGTAGAGGGTTAGGATCATGAGTGGGAGGCAGGGCTTAGATCCAGGAGTTATGCCAAATCTAAGCCTTGACTCCAGAGCAGTGTGGAGCAGCCAGACACTGCTTCAGTCTGCTCAGATTTGGCCACCACCTTTTGGTAAGCTTCTTCCCTGTGGGGAGCGCAGCAGTATTCCTGGTACTTGCACAGGATTTAGTGCAAGATATGGCAGCCTGCTGTTAGGATTATGCTGTCAATCACATGTTCTAGATTTGCTCCTCCACATTGGGTCTTTGAGTTGTAGCTATCTATGAGATCATCTACACTACAGCAACCTTTACATTTAGTTTCTATTGGCTTTAATAAGATTTCAGAGCACAGCAGTTTATGCAGTGAGAGAAGCAAGATGCTTATATGCTTGTATTATTTATATGATAAGAATGTCTTTAATCTATTAAAAGTTAAACTAAATTTTGGAAAATTTTGTTAAACTAAAATGTTAAATTATAATTTGCATTACTATGATCTAGCTTTTCCTGATAAGCCATACTTCATTATGTCTGTTCAACAATTTAAATGGACTGTCATAGCCAGCACTATAATAGACCTTTTCTTGAAAAGATTTTCCATCACGTCTCAAACTTTCGGCAAGTGCCAGTATTTCTTCTTGGTTCTTTCTGGCCTTTGCAAAGCCTCCAAAGGATCTGTTGGGAATAGCAAGAAAGTGTTGGGTTACACTTGCCAAGGTTATTATTTAGAAAATCATTGGCTTGAGACTGTTTCTTAGGAACAATAACTTCAGAGAACTTATACAGCATCAGCATTCAAAACTGCCAGCTGAATAGTTCTCAGAATAATCCATTAAGATATTTATAAACTGTTTAACTGAAAAGATTATTTCTAGTTGTCCTCAATGTTGTAAGGGAATGCATTTATTTGCACTGGAACTAACTTAGACTGATGTAAGCAGGAAGGTTGGGATTGAGGTGAAAACATTTCTAGTAGGCATGCTGCTCTACAAGAAAGGCCCTTACCTAAAAGCTACTTCTGCATGACCAAGCATCCTCTGAAGGGAGGAAGATCAGTTGAGATGTTCAGCATGATGAAATTGGGACAAAGCACTCTGCATGCTGGTTCAGACTGACTAGCAATCTCTGTGATTGTGCAGTGATCCTGTCTGACCAGTGAGCAGCTCATATTTGAAGAGCATTTCCTGGGGGGAGTATCACTATTAGGAGTAGCACCTCCATGTAGGACTAATTGGCATGATTTCAACAAGTTAAGAAGTGCTGGTGCAAACTGAATGGAATGATCGTCAACCTTTTAAATCTATGTACAGTAGTGACTTTAAAATGAACACCTGCACAGTCATTCACACAAACACCTGTACATGAGCAGACAACATGAAAAGTCCTAATTTGATGCTGATTCACAATCTTGTTTGTGGAGATTTCATAAACCATGGTTTCTCAGTTTAATGTCATCAAACTGATTTCAACAAACCAGGAAGCAGTGAAATTAACAGGATGCATAAGAGAAGGTGAACATATACCCACATGCATGATAACATGCAGACCTGCTTTCAACCAGCTCTGAGCCCTCAATGCAGCAGAGAGGGCAATGTGATGTTATAATTTTTACAGCTCCATCTGGCAAAACAACCTGGAGCAAAATTACTCGCGGTTGTGTGGAAACTGCTACCTTCTGCAGAGCTACATGTGCACCTAACAATATTGCCAGACTTCTAATTTTAGCAGTTTATTGAAAACCCCATATTATTGACTCCTGTCTGAGTGAAATGCATTGCACATGTTAACAGCCACAAGGTGGCAGCTGGAAGTCAGCAGATTTTTTTTCATAACATGTGAAGAGACATTACCCCACTGGAAAATAATAGGCTCAAAGTAGCCTTTGTGTTATAACACCAACTGCGTGCTATTTTCCTTCACAGCAGTTTTTTGTTTGTTTAATTTCAAATTAACACTGAAATGTCAGTAAAACAAAAAACATCTGAAATAAGGGGAAAAGAAATACACAGCTGGCATGTAACAGCTAATTTCCTATCCAGCACTTTACAAAGGTAATGAATTAAATGTGCATATAAATTTACAATTTAAAGTTTGCATCAGTTAATGCTTACCTGACAAACACAGTAATTCCTGGTCTGGTTTCAATGAAGACCTCTGGTTCTGAGGGTTTAGGTGGATTTGCCTGGTGTTGAGCTGGCAGATAAAAAGCAACTGTTGTAGTGGATTCACAGAATGGTCCAGCTCCTGGCTGCACAAAACAAGTCACTGGAGCAGTCATATCTATCTTTGTTCCTGAAAGAGGCAAGGTGTTATTAGCCACAGCAGAAGAGTGATCAAAACATTACCAGATTTTTTTAAAACTTGATAGTTTGCAGGAAGGATATCCAAGGTAGCTAATAGCATATAACGACAGAATAAAATACAGTTTAAAATCTAGATAAAAACAATAAAAACTAAATAGAAAAGTATAATTAAAATATATAAAAATAAAACCCAGGCTAGCTAAAAACAGATGGCAGTAAAGTGAACCTTAAGTACCTAAGAAGAGCCATCATAAGCCTCTCTGAATTATAAAAAATTCTTCAGGCCTTGCTAGAAGGACAATAGGGAGGAAGTTTTATTTAATTCAGTGGGGATGTAGTTCCATAAAGCAGGATCAAGAAGGACCTGTTTCTGGCTGCCAGTGCCACCCCTCTTTTTATGACCTCAGAGAGCAGACTATGGCTGCAATCCTAAACACACTTTCCTGGGAGTAAGATCCATTGAACTCAATAAGGCTTACTTTTGAGTAGATATAGTTAGGATTGTGCTCTGTGTTGTATTGAAGAAAGCGTTCTCTCAAATAACACTGGTGCCAAGTCAACGGTTTTAACACCTTGAATTGGGCCCAGAAACTACAGGTTAAGTTACATCTGCAACTTTCACTTTTTTCAAACCTCTGGAAGTCCTGCAAGCTTTCTGTGAGGTTCCCCACACCTATCAGTTCCTGGCAGTACCTCTGGTAAGTGGCACCATTGCTCCCCCATCCCCCAGAGGGGCAAGTTTTAGGGGATTGTGTCACTTAACTGGTCCCTCTCTTGCAAAGACTTAGAGTAAAGCTCACTCAGTTTGAGAACCACTTCCCTAGTGTTTGCCTCTGGAATATGGTTTTATATCACCACAACAATATTTTTCCTTGGATTGCAAAGAACCTGTAGTACCAATTCTTAATATTTCCATTTTTTAAAGTAGAAATCTAGAAATACAAGGTCACCTGTGATTACGTATATACAATGAATCACTATAAAAGGAAGAGATAACTTCCCTTGTCCATCCCTGGAAATCCCTGGGATTGTCCACCCCTTATTCATGAATATGAATGAATAAGGAATTTCCTTGCTCCAACGAACAAGACGACATACTCCTCTCTGCCCTTCCTTGTCCACAAATCCCTGGTTATCTGCAAATGCAAGCTACTGAAGATATTACACGCATTATAGTAGTGATATTATAGCAAACTATAGCCTTGCAACTGAGCATTTAGGAGGCTGCCATTCTCTTTGTCCCATTCATCTGCCAGCCTATGGCTTCCCTTCACCAGGAATCTTCCTGGAGCTCAGGACATTGTTGACTGCAGTGGACTTCTATGTCCAAACTCAGTCATTGGCTCATTGCTGTCACTTTCCCAATCTCAGGAATTCAAAAGGCAATAGCAAGAAATTGCTTCACAATGAGACCCAACAGCTTGTCATGCAATATACTGACTTGGGTACACCTGCCACATTTCAAGGATCTATTTTCTTTCGTGATTATGTGGAGGTGCACTCATAATTTGAAGATTAAAAAGTACTTTGAATTGAAATATGGTGGAAAATAAAAATATTGCCTATAGCAATCAGTAGAAATATTTCCTTCAATTTAAGATACCGAAAACATTATGATGTCTGTCTGCTTGTGCAAAGGGATGATCATAACAAAAGGAAACAAATTAAATATGCTGAAATACAGCCTACCTCTTTCATTTTTGCCCTTAATATAATTGAAGAGTTTTGTAAAGCCAGTATTGATAGCTGCATCCCAATCCTGTGTTTTGACAGCTGTACAAACCCATTTGGCTGGTTCATACTGTCGAATTTCATAGTCAGAAGCCTTAAAAAAATATAGGAGACAAGATATACTGATAACCACAGAATAAACCCTGCATATTTATTAATAAAAGTCCTTAAAATTGTGTGAAAATAGAAACTAACAAAGAGGATTTGTGAACCTTAAGTGCAGACAAACAATGCACATTGTGATATTGTAGACTCCTTCCTTGTTAACTGATAGAATAGGCTAATTTCTTAACTTCTATTTAATTTTAATTGAATGCCATTCAAAAGTCCCATTTTATCTCAACAACATATTTGTTGTTAATTGCTAATCTTCAGCCAAGTCCAAAACACTACAGAAGTAAATCGCATGGCTTAGGGCCAAAGTAGGCATCACACAGCAGATGTATACAAGGTTTGCCAATGGCTTTATTTTTAAACAAAAACAACAATGGGAATCAGAGATCAGGAATGGCAGAGGGACTTTCCCCGCTAATCTTCTGTTGCTTTTACACCAACACAGAGAAATATTTTCCTTTCATACATATCTAAAAAGTTTGGGGAATAGTAACTGTGAGGGGAGAAAATTTGAGAGAGGAAAGTGTTAACCATCCCCTTACTGATGCTGTGGCCAATTTTAATATTAAAAACCACATTGTTCAGATTACATTCTGAATATTTCTTTAAACATTCTGAGATCAGCATCATAAACCTAAACATACTTATACAAAAGTAGGTATACAAAGATGAAACAATCCAGTTATCCCCTGCATTTAACTGCATATGTAGGAAAGGGTAGCAGAAATATGAAGTGTTGGATATCATCATCATACACCACTTTTCATTTAAAAAAATCACAACGCAATCTATAGAGAAAATCAGATAACAAATAGCTCCATATCTCAAAAGGGCTCACAATCTAAAAAGATGCTGAAGAAAACCAGCAGTAGCCACTAGGAAAACCAGGTGAAAACCAGCAAAAGCCACTAGAACGGAAATTAAGCTGGGGTGAGTGGTGGGGAAGAAGAGGCATGGTCACTCTGCACCTGCTACTAAACAGAAGAGTAGCAAACACAAGAAAAACCTCTGACCAGTTAGAAAATTCTTGGTTATCACATGGGGGAAAGGGCATATGGTTCAGTTACCCAATTCACAAACTTATACAACCTTACCTTGCAATGATCTCCATATTACTCAGCAGAGCTTGCTTTAATAGGGACATGAATAGGATTTACGTTCTCCTTATACAGGGTGACCATATGTCATATCCAAAAAAAAGAGGATAAGGACCCCCAAAATGTAGGACATGCAAGAAAAATGTAGGACAAGACAAAATAAAACCTAAAAACATATATATTGCTTTCATGTGCTTAATTTAAACACTAACAATATTAAATTTAAAGCTATTACATATAATTTATTACAAATAATTTAATAATTACCAGAAGGATATATGCTGACTGCTTACTAGAAAAAGGAGGACACTGAAGGTTTTTTTCCAGGACTCAAGACTAAAATCCAGGACTTGTCCTGGGGGGGGGGGGGGAAAGGGGACATATGGTCACCCTGCCATCTCTGACTGGTGAGGGGATCAGTTTGAGGAATGGATACCCTGGTCAGTCACCTGGCTTGGTAGTGCTGTCCATTTGGGCATCTCCAGTCCTGAGGAGAAAAGCGCCTGCTTCAAGGTCTTCAGCATCCTAGGTAGGTAGGTAGGTAGGTAGGTAGGTAGAAAGAAAGAAAGAAAGAAAGAAAGAAAGAAAGAAAGAAAGAAAGAAGAGTTAGTAGCAGCTCCACACACCCCTGGCAGGATCTATCCCCTTTCTTAGAAATCCTCCTCCCTTTGGAGGGAAACCCACAGCTGTGTGGAGAAGTGCCACAGGTGCAACTTTTCCCAAGTCGGAAAGAAGTGCTGCCCTTGTGGACTGGGGTGCGCCAACCCTCTGCCCCAGAGTCAGTCTAAGAAAGGGGGACACTGTGTCTACCCCCTGGTCATTCCAACCCCTTCTCCCTCAGTTTGCCCCTTGCCTGCTTTGCTGCCTTCCTCTTCTTCCTCACTCAGCTCTTGGGCACTCTGCTGACTTGGAGAGGGAAACACTCAAGGGTGCCTTCAGGAGGGAAGGGTTGCCCTCCCTCAGCTGCAATGTGGGGCTCCCAACGGCATTTGGGGGGTCACCCTACGCTCAGCCCAGCCATTGGCCACCCAGGGGTGTCCAGAGGCGACCAAGCATGCCAGGTGTGGGGTGATTGGAGGGGCAGCCAGCCAGAGCGCGGGAGGAGGCTGTGCGGGGAATGTGGCAGTCCTTGGTCTTTCCCCCCCACAGTGGTGCTTGGTGTCAGATGTCCCTTGTTGTGCTCTGGGAAATGAAAGGGTGAGCTCATGGCAAGCTGGCAGATGCCAGGGGCCCAGATGAAAGGAGCTCTTTCAGACCCATAGCTATGAGCATGGCTCTCTCCCACACCAGCACACTGTTTTGTGAGGGAACAAGAGCACTCCTCCAAGTGGGGCTGCCCTACTACTGAATGCATGGGGACGTGGGATGCTGCTGCTGCTGCCTTCCAACCTCAGGCAGGCACTCATGTGGGCAGGCAGGAGAAAGTTATGGCATAGCTGGCAGTCCTCAGAAACTTCGGGACACATGTTCCTTTCAGTGCAGGGTGACTGCTAAAAAAACCACAAAAGGTTTGTCTAAAACTAAAAACTTTTTTAATTTTTTTAAAAGCAAAGTTTTTAAAAGGTAACTTTAGTCTAAAAAACTTTTAACCACAAAAAGGTAACCACAAAAGTAAGGTAACCACAAAAAGAGAATCGATAGATATGCTTTGTGGCTGGCTGGTCATTTCCAATTCGCTTCCACAATTAGCTACTTCCAGTGTGAACAGATGTCATAATGCCAAAAGAGGACAAGGCCCTCCCAAAATGTAGGACATCAAGAAAAATGTAGGACATGACAAAATACTGTATTAAACACTGTATTACTTATCATTAAACTTATATCTCTATACGGTATATAAAATCAAAGACTTATCAACACCCAGCCAAAACCACCGGACCTGGAAGCATGAAATTTGGAAGTGTGAAATCCATGAAATCCATGTGTGAAATCCACAAAGAATTGATTTTTTGAAATTCAAATCTTAAGGAGGAGAAAGGGGTACAATGTGTTTTCGTCCCAATATTCAACATTGACAAGTGTCTGATTCACTGACTCCTCAATGCGGAGTGGCCAGTGGTGCCCGCTGGTGCCTGGCACCAGGTGGTGCCCAGTGCCCTGTGTCTAGCAGGGATGCCCAGTGCCTGGTAGTGCTTGCTGGTGGTCAGTGGTGCCTGGAGCCTAGCAGAATGCTTGATGCACAGTGCCTGGTGGTGCCTGGTGGTGAGTGGTGCTCGTTGGTGGCTACCAGTGCCCGCCAGTGCCTGGTGACTGCAGGTGCCTGACACTGCCCACCAGTGCCCCCATTGGTAAGATAAGATAAATTTATTGTCATTGTACTCAAGGTGTGAGAACCACGAAATGAGGTGCTCTCTCTCATAATACAACACAGATATACAAATATACAAATATCCATTTGAACAAATCAAAACACACACAATTTAAAAAGAAAAAAACTATACACTTAAAATATATGTATTACATTGCATCCACCAGATTTCATAATTTTGCATTTAGCCAGATCACCACACTTGGGTAAAAATTAAGTTTAAATCTGCTTGTCCTAGCTTTCAACACTCTATATCGTCTTCCCGATGGTAAAATCTCAAACAGCGAGTGGCCCGGATGTGAAGAGTCTCGCAGAATGTTTTGTATCTTCCTTTTACAACCCATATTATACAAATCCTCCAGTGAGGGAAGAGAACAACCACTGATCTTTTGCGCCCTTTTTATCACCCTTTGGATTGCCCTTTTCTCCATCTCTGTGCAACTTTTAAACCACGCACAGATACAATAAGATAAAATGCTTTCTATAGAGCTTCGATAAAAGGCAACCAACAGACTCTCTGACAGTTGTTGAGATCTTAAAAGTCTTAAAAAATACAGTCGTTGTTGGGCCTTTTTTACAAGAGCTAAAGTATTTGCACCCCATGTTAAATCTTGTTTCAGCATGATACCTAAAAATTTACATTCTGCCACCAGTTTCACTAAAACCTCCTCAATGTATAACGGTTGGATGCTCATACTGCTTTTCCTAAAATCCACTATAAATTCCTTCGTCTTATTTATATTAAAGATAAGATTGTTCTCTTTGCACCAAAGGGACAACTGATGAACTTCGTCCCTATACGCTGATTCATCATTGTCAGAGATGAGCCCCACCAACGTTGTGTCATCTGCAAACTTAATAATCTTGTTACTCAGGTGAATAGGGGTGCAATCAGACGTATAGATAGTAAATAAGAGTGGACTCAAAATACAACCCTGAGGAGTGCCAGTATTTAGGATCTTCACAGAAGAGATATGTTCATTCATCCTAACACTTTGAGAACGGTGAGATAAAAAGTTCAAAATCCACCAACATATAGAGTCCGGTAGCTCCAGATTTTTAAGTTTAGACATCAGTCTATGGGGTAATATTGTGTTGAAAGCAGAACTAAAATCAACAAATAGTATTCTGGCATACGTTCCCTTTCTCTCTAAATGAGATAGGACAGTGTGAAGAACAGTGTTAACAGCATCTTCAGCAGATCTATTTGTTCTATATGCAAACTGATAGTTATAAAAAAAAACAGGAAGGCAAGAGATAATGTACCTTCGGACTAGCTGCTCAAGGCACTTCATTCTCACAGAGGTCAATGCCACCGGTCTGTAATCATTTAAAGCATTTATAATCTGTAAACCGGTCTGTAATCATTTAAAGCATTTATTGACCAGTGCTTGTTGGTGCCCACTGGTGGCTACTGCCCAGTGCCCTCCAGAGCCTAGTTACCTGACACTGCCTTTCAGTGGCCACCAGAACCCCAGTGCTCATTACCTGGTGCTGCTGGTGCCTGGTGCCCAGCAGTGCCCAATGCCTGGTACCCAGTGCCTGCTGGCACTTGCCAGTGCCTGGTGCCTGATGGTACCCTGCCATGTCCAGTGCCCACAAATTTTTTTTAATTTTGCTCACAGGGTAAAGGAGAACATTGAAGCTTTTTTCCAGGAAACAAGGCTAAACTCCTCCAACCATGTACACTGTCCCCCATCCACATCCCCCATGTGCAACATCCCCATACAACATCCCCTACCATGTGCACCCCCCCATGCGCACCATCCCCCATATGCACCAGCCCCCAACTTGCTTCCAGAATGAATTGTCTTACAAGGCACCATTGTATAGAGAGGAAAATGTGATGCACCCCTTTTCACCCCCTTCTGGTGGGAATTTCTGAAAACCAGTTCTTAGTGGGTGCCTCAATCCCAGAAGGAACACCCTCCCCAAATTTCACGCTTCTAGGTCTAGCAGTTTTGGTGGGACATTGATGAGTGAGTGAGTCAGTGAGTGACTTTTCAATTTTATATACTGTAGTGCAGCATTTCTCAAAGTGGGGGTCGGGACCCCTTTGAGGGTTGCCTAAAGACCTCTGGTGCAGGGGGCCAGGTCAGGCTTGCCAGACTTCCGGCTGTAGCTGCGTATGCACTGGGGCTGACTGACAGCCTCAGGGCCCAATCCTGTGCATGCCTACTCTGAAATCAATCCCATTGTGTACAATGTGTGCATAGAACACACATTTCATTTGTAACAACAAAAATACATCCTACATATCAGATATTTACATTATGATTCATAACAATAGCAAAATTATAGTTATAAAGTAGCAACGAAAATAATTTTATGGTTGGGGGTCCCCATAACGTGAGGAACTTATAAAGGGGTCACGGCATTAGGAAGCTTGAGAACCACTGCTGTAGTGTATAGAGTTTAAATTAATCACATAGAAGGGTATATATGAGTGTTTTTAGCTTTTATTTTGTCCTGTGCTACCTTTTCCTTGGTGGTCCTTCATTTCAGAGAGGACTTCTCCCCTTTTCTGGTTATGACGTATTGTCACCCTGTTTTATAGTATTTACAACAACACTGTGAGGTAGGTGAGGTTCAGAGTGACTGACTGGCCCAACAAGGTCACTCAGGTTGAGAAGCGATTTAAACCCGGGTCTTCCAGGTCTCAGCCCAAGTCCCAAACCACTACATCATCTTGGCTCTTGCTACACTGTCTTTTAAAAAGAAGTTATACACACTAGAAAAGACAACACTGGAGTTGGGGAAGAACAATTACTCTCTCTCTCTGTCAAATATAAGAAGATACCACTTTAAAAGATGTTTAGTTAGCAGGGTTTGGAATGAGCAGGATTTCATTTGTAGGGTATTGTTCTCAAGTGTGTCTAGTCTAGCATATTGTGTTTTATGTGCTTTGTTTTTTGTTTTTTAATGGTCTGTTCCCATCTGGCTTTTATGCTATTCCCTTATCATTATGAGTAAGACCTATCATTTTGAGTAAAAATTAAGAAATTCAGATAATTGTGGAACCATATCAAAAGTGAAAAGAATGCACATGAAAATGCAATAACTTGCTCTTTTTAAGATGGTCAGTCCTTTAAGTAACATTTTATTTCTTTAAGGGTGCAATCCGGCACAACTCACCTGGTCTATCTTCCTGTAGTGGTGTGGCAAGGTCAGTCTATGCCTATGCTGTGGCCTAACTCACCCACCCCCCGCACAAGTGGTGCAGAAGTGCCTTACAGCACTTTTGTGACACCCTCCCAGCCAGTACAGGATTTGTAATAGTGCTTAGGCCAACCTAACTTCAGTTTAGGATTGCAGACTGTCACTATTAATTTTGAAATATTTGTTGTAATATTGCTGTATTATGTAATTTGCATCTTAAACAATGACTAAACATACTTGTCATCCAGCAAAAATTTATTTAAATAAAAAAACACTACAGTAGGATCTTCATACCCCTGGGCTGTCATGTAAAGTGTGAAGTTTGGACCCTCTTGTTATTTAAATTTCTTTAAATAAAAAAACACTATCTATCTATCTATCTATCATATTTATATACCGCTTTTCAACTAACAAGTTAACAAAGCGGTTTACAAAGAAAATGGAAAAATAATAATAGCTAATTAAAAGCTAATGGGTCCTTGTCCCAAAAGGGCTCACAATCTAAAATGCAAGAAGTCATGAGAGCAGAAGCCACGAGAGCAGACATTGCTGGGGTGTGTAGGGCCAGTTACTCTCCCCCTGCTAAATAAAAGAGGAACACCCACTTGAAAGAGTGCCTCTTACTACAGTAAGATCTTCATA
Source organism: Cryptoblepharus egeriae (assembly GCA_030015325.1). Classification (NCBI taxonomy): domain Eukaryota; kingdom Metazoa; phylum Chordata; class Lepidosauria; order Squamata; family Scincidae; genus Cryptoblepharus; species Cryptoblepharus egeriae. The sequence goes on along the minus strand of JAREYC010000001.1, from coordinate 178,758,543 downwards.
CCCCTGGGCTGTCATGTAAAGTGTGAAGTTTGTTGTTGTGTTTCCCTCCCTTTTTAATTGTAATCTGTTTGGAGGTTAAGAATAGAGTAGGGTTGGCATAATTCTCTTGCACAAAATCAGGACTGGAACCTCTGTCCCATTTGCCAGTATGTGAACACAATCCCCAAAAATCAGGATTATCCCTGTTTTTCAAGACAAACAGTATGGTAGCCCTAGGATAGAGTAAAATCTGAAATCTCTCCGAGTGCAACAGAGAGCATACAAATACCTGGGGGTTAGATAAAGAGTGACTATGCATTTATATATTGAGCTGAGGGGCTGACAAAGTCACTAGGAGCACAATCCTAACCATGGCTACTCAAAAGTAAGCCCCAATGTCTTCAATGGGTGTTACTCTCACAAAAGTGTATTTAGGATTGCAATCTTATCAGGGTTATAACTATATCAGGGTTATAACAGAAAAAAACAGGACAAGCCCCCCTGAAATGTAGGACACCTATGAAAAATGTAGGATATGATGAAATTAAAGCTAAAAGCACTCATGTATGTTGCTTTCATGTGATTAATTTAAACACAACATTACTTTTTATTAAATGTAAAACTGTGATATATAATTTATTACATTAAGGCTGCAATCCTAAGGACACTTTCCTGGGAGTAAGATTCATTGAACACAATGGTGCTTACTTTTGAGTAGACCTGGTTAGGATTGTGCTCTTAGGCTGCAATCCTAACCACACTTTCCTGGGTGTAAGTACTATTGAACATAATTGGATTTGTGTTCCCATTGTGTAAGACATGCTTAGGATTGCACTGATAATTTATTAATTAAAATAAGGCTACATACTTCCTGCTCCTGAAGAAATAAGAGGATAATGAAGAATTTTTCCAGGACACAAGGCTAAAAAGAGGACATGTCCTGGAAAAAGAGGATATATGGTCACCCTGTATATTAATGCTGCAATGTTTGTATTACTTTTTGTGTATCTGATATGAAGGTGAATTAAATACACTGAGAGATAATTAGAGATTGGGAAACTAGGGAAGGGAAAGCGGGTTTGTAAGAGGCTTACTTCTGGTCAGGGCTTGTTTTCTGTTATTACTTTTCATCCCTGATTTTATCCTTCTGTATAGCCCTCTTTCTTTTAGAAAGCTCCAAAGTGTTGGGTGGTTGGCAATTATAGCTTCATGGTGTTTTCTCCTCTCTCTGGGCCTACACTGCACAACAGAATTGTATGCAATAACCGCATCATAGCCAAGAGGGACCGGCAGAGCTCTGCTCCACTGTACCTACTCTCCACTTTGAGCCTCAAAGTCTTAACACAGTGTTTCAAATCTGTGCTAGCAAAATAGCCAACACAGGGAAGCCCCATTGCAGAGTCTGGGCCTTCCCTCGAGGAGATTTCTAGCAGCTTCAGCGGAGGCACTGATGCAGTGGTAGTCATTTTGGCACCACTCTTATCTGGCAGAGCTGCTGGAGATCTGTTTGGGCTGCTTGTTTCTTTTGCTGTGTTGGGCAGCAATAATACCTGATGCTGTTTGTATTTTTTTACTACAACATTAAGGAGAAACTTCACATGGTACCAGCTTACAAACAAACTTCTAACATTCATCTGGAACAAGCAGTTTCTCAGGTTATTTTTTTCCTTGAAAAAAGGCAAGTATTTAATTGGGCAACATTTGACACGGTCAATAAAAAACAATTTAAATATTTTAATTCCCTTCTATATTTCTGCAGATCTTTGTTTATAGGCAAGTAATGTTTTTGTAATGTATCTACACTCGAGGCTTCAGTATGTGTATTTTCAGGATATCTCAGAAAAAAATTTAATAGAACAATATAATTCACATTAATACTGTTAATACAAAAATTAACAAATACAATTTCAGCAACAATCACAATAAGTGAATATTCACTTCTAGACTTGTAGTTGTAACTAGTATTGATGATGAACTATTTCATATCGGCTGTAATCGTAACACCCAGTTAGGTCGACACATGCCTAGCACCAGTCCTGTGCGGGCCTAGGGGTGTCACAAATGTGTGTAAGACACTTCTGCATCACTTCACTGTCACTTCCCTATTCCACCATGGAAACAGGGGGAGAAGGGTTGGAGGAGTCGGACAGGTGAGTTGTGCTGGCTTAAATTGGTTAGGATTGCACCCATAGTCCCTCTGGTTCATAGACTCTTCATGCATTCATACGTTCTATCCCTAATATATTAATTTATTCAAATTTGAAATGAAAATCAATTCTTTTTTCTGACTCTGACACAGTGTCAGAGTGATGACATAGCATCCCTGCTCAAAAATTTGGATCTCACCGCTTTAGAATAAGGAGTGGTTGGAAGGCCTGTCCCATTCCACTGGTACTCAATCAAAACCTGAGCCCATTAACTGTGGTAAGGGCCCAGAGGCACAGGATGGGAGGATGAAATAAAGGCAGGGAGGGATATAACAGGGCGGGGGAGGACAAAACTGGTAAATCAGGATTTGGAGAAGTCAGAGTCAGCAGATGAGGCCTCTGCATAACCCCCTTCCTAGGTATGGATGCTCTACCTATAGTGGAAATTTCTCAGAGTGATTTCACTATTGCAGCTCCAAATGGCTCTTTTGGATCTAACAAGGGGTAAGAAAACAAATATTCTCTTTCCCAGAGGACATGCTTATAGAAAAATATTTTCTGTAGCCATAAAAGGATTAGAAATACACATGGGTGGCAGTGAAAATTGTGAGCTATGCTAATTGGATTTAGAGGTGTGAAAGTGAAAGTTTAGAGGTGTGAAAAACATGAACACATTAATTTTTTAAAAAACACAAAATTTTTGGAGGAAGGTTTTTGAACTAAATAGAAGACATTTTGTTTTTTGTCTTCAAAATTTACAAGACTTCAATGGTAATAATCCTTAGAAGCTATTTTTTAGGTGGTAGGATAATCACTAAGATATTATCTTACCCTCTTCTTCTTCTTCACTTCCTCTTTTACCCCTTTGGGTGTCCAGGGAATTATCCTACAACCTTTAAAAAAACAAAACAAAACCATCCCTCCTGCCGACTTAGCAGTTTCAAAGCATGCAAATGCTTGTAGATAAATAGGTACCACTTTGGTGGGAAGGCAACGTCCTGGCAAGAGACGCCTGCAATAGTTTCCCCAGTATTGCATCAACCATGGTCTGGATGACTCCAATCCAGAACAAGCAGACCCCACCACTACACAGGACAAATGCTGAAAAAGTTGCCTTTTTGGTATGATAATCTCATGTGTTATCCCAAATACATTCAAACTTGCTGCCATCCTTCCTGTATCTTATCAGTCCCTACAGATATATTTTCCTAACACCATATGGAAAAGTAAGATAATGTTATTGTTTGAAAAAAGCAAGCTAAAAACTATTTAATGTTTTTATTATATTTTAATTTTTATAGCTTTAATCAGTCATATGCCCAGGACAGGATAGATACAGGGCTTGCATTATTTTTATCTAAAAGTAGAAAATAATTTGAAATTCTGTAGGCCCCATTTAATTGGCACTTGAACTTCTTGTTGTGCCATTATTTCCCATAGGCCTGTTGTCTTTAGAACAACTGAATTTTATTGAATCCCTCATTCTTGTGTTCAGTTCTTCACAGCTGTCAGAAGAATAATGTAAGGCCTATGCAACTGTTGTAGCCTGCTGTTGAACATAATTTCAGCAGCATCATTTTCATTGGTTGACAATGCAGGCATTTTCAAGTCTCCCTTTTTGGATTTCAGCCATTACACTGTCTATATTTTGGCTTTGTGAAGATTCTTTAACAAATTCATTAAATGTCCAAGAACTTACTGCATAAAAAAATGGTAAAAGCCCTTTCAGTAATTATCTCCAGCACGTTTGCTCTTCATCAGAGCTGCAAATGATCCATGACTTAGCTGCTCAGCTATCTGTCTTATAGGGGAGAAACATTTAAGGTACAGCATTGATGATATACATCATCCTATGCAGAAATCCCACAGTGGCTTAGTTTTCTGAGCCTTTCAAAAATGGTGTAATTAAACATATTATTCAGATGAAGCTCATTTGTGCTTGTAAATATCCCTCTCTTTAGCTTATTTTAAACCCAACAGGATGATAACCTCAGTCAAACAACAATACGGGTTTATTGTTGTTTGGTCTCTTCGTAAGGAGGCACTGGATCCCGAAAGAGCTGAATATGGTCTTCTTCCATGGACATTTTCATTGTGGCCTCTTCATAGGACGGAGGCAAGCAAACAGTGAGAAAGGCCGTTTCGGGGAGAAGCGTAGAGTAGTGGAAGTTCTGCTCAGTACTCCAGGGCAGCACTGAGAGGAAGTCAGTCACTTCATGCTCAGGAAGGGACTCTGGGAGGTCAATGCTGAAAATCTGAGCCTGAGGGTTGCGACGCTGGCAGCGTCTGTAGAGGAAGAGCAGCAGGAATGCCAAAAAGAGCATCATGGTAGCTGGCAGGATGATACATAAGAATGGCTCTATATCTTCTTTGGTTGAACTTGTTTTATGCTGACTCTGTAATTGCGACAAAGAGAACAAAAGGTATAAAACTTTTGGTAATGCTTAACTGATGCTCCCCACTCCTGTTTTTTCACCAACGGAAGCTGTAGTGTTTGCACATATCTATTTGTGTAGCAGAAGAGTGATATTCTGCATTGATTCATTTTGACTAATCCAAGTGGGTCTCAAAGAAACTAATGTAGAATCCGTGAATTCTGCCTATCTAAAGGAAACAATACAACTTGTCAAACCCATGTCTTTATGCATTGAAGAACCAGATGATGTGCATATTTCACAGCTCTGTGTTAGCCACAATGACTAGTCCTATCCTATCATACAAATATAACTACCTATTTTGTTTGCTGTCCATCAGCTAAAAAGTAACAAATAAAAAGATTAGGGTTGGTCCAAACAGGGAAATGCTCTCCTTCAGTCCTTTTCAACCATTCCTGAGTATTGCAATTGTATGTTTAGGTCTGTTGGAAACCGATGTACTATAAATACGCCCACATTTGTGATGGATCCCCAAAGTGTCTCCATAATCATGGGAATCAGGAGTGTACCTTATAAAATGCAAATTTCACTTAATGTACCCAGAACCGACTCTTACATTTGACGAGACCTTCAGCAAAGTTCTTTTTGGTTTACTCTCTAAAATGGATTAAGAGGAGATTGGGGAAGAGAAAGCATTAGGTTAAATAATATTATTGATTTCTTTATCAACAGAACCTTCTGGGTCCTCTGGAAATCACACACAGTCTTGAGACATGAGACATGTCTTGAGACATGGGCTAAGCATCTGAAGATACCATAGATGCTGAACCCACCGTTAAGGAGGGCCTACTATAGTCTACAACAGGAGTGTAAACATAAGACCTGTGGGTCAGAGGCAGTGCCTAGAAGCCCTTGTGATAACTGAGCCCACTTAGAACCATGATCAGCAGCTGTCATCTGCTGAGCTTCAAAGCAATACATGGGCAAAGTGGCCCTGCTGAAAAGACAGCCGTAGAAGAGCCCATTTACTTTTTGAGCCACCCTTTTAGTGCCACTTCTGCTGATCTGCTTTGAAGGAAGGCTGGAAGGAGGCCTCAGAAGACAAGAAATGGTACAGGAAAAGAGGCAGAATAAGAAGAGTAAGAAAAGAAGTGAAAAGCCACTGAGGTGCTGGGAGACCCACTTATTAGCAGTGTTGCTGCTGCTGACACATTACTTTGAGGAGCTCCTCCCAAATTGCTGACCTATGAATGAGAAGCTGAAACCTGTGCAGCTGAAAACTCCAACCTTACACTACCTAGAAAAGCCTCCTTGCCAAGTAGCAGTTTTCTCTCTGTCTCTTCCTACTCCTGCTGGTGCAGATACCAGCACCAGGGTCCACCAGCCTCCCTACTGACATGTCCCTTGTTCTGGCCTCCACAATGTGCCTTATGGCACATTTGCGATGGCCATTGCCAGGGTGGAAGATCAAGCTGCCATTTATTGTTGTTGGCAAACATATGGAGCAATGTAATAATTTAAATTAAGAACTCTCCATCAAGTTTATTGTGCACCAGGAGAACAATATACATAGCAATGTTATATCAAAGGAGAGGCTGATTAAAATCAAATAAAAATACTGAAGAATGACAAGCAGGGGAAATGGGTGTGTGTTCAAGAGCTTTCAAAAGTGTGGCATAAATATCCCCTTAACTGTATTCTCATGACTTTTAACATTTGAAAGAAACAGCAAATTTTCAGTCGTATTAAGAGTCTTTAACAAAACCAGTTGTGAAATCAGACTAATGTTGCTTCTCTTTAAAGATACAGGAAAAAGAAAATTGTGACATTTCTCCATTTTACCATTTTGGTGCCATTTGCAGCCTAATGGTTTAGTCATAAACAGGATGCATTCCAAATTACTGTGCTTTCTGTCTCCTAATATATATCCCAACAGCAAAAGGAGAAATGAATCAATATTTTCAAACAAAGAACCGGTGGGAGCATTAGCTGCATAGATTTCCAATATAAATAGCTGAATATATTTGGCTATTGTGTGTTTAATAAACAAAGAAAACTTCCCTGTAGTTAGGTTGCTTATAATATTGCATTTGAGAGGCTGATACAACTAAGACTGGAGACAAACCATTTCAAGGAGATTATTTTTAAAAAGCCACTTGAAAAGGATTTCTGCTTCTGGTTTGTACATGTACCCTTTTTAGCTCTCCAGTGAACAGATTTTGTAAAAATTTTAGCCATCATTTTGCAAACCTATTTAAGCAAAGGTGACAGTGAAACAATACAAATTATATGTACATCATGAGAAATAGTGTCTTTCTCAACAACTGTGAATTCTTTCAAAGACTAATGGCTAATTTGTAGCCATGGTGTCCTTCCCTAGAACAATCATAACCATTTAAAAAGTTTCTTTTATTGATATCTGCAGCAGTTCTCTGGTTAAGCTTTTTGGTTGACAAAAGAATAGGGACAACACAAAGGATGAGTTGAATGTCATTTTGGTAAGAGGAGCTGAATTGCCTGGTTCTGAGAGCAGTTAGTACAAACTTCTTAGCTCCGGAACCCATTTTTGGTATACCATTTGGTATACTATTAGGGCCAAACTATTTGAGAAACTTTAAAAAAAACTTGAAATAAATATCTTATAAATAAAAATATTTTTACTTATTTACAAATAACAACAACAAAGATGCTACAACAGTTATCTCCCTATATTTATGAATGCTTGTAAACTGCAGGAGCTGTTTGCAGGGCAGGTAGCACCTATCTGATTCTTGAAAAGCTTCTGGGCTTGAGTTCCCAGATCCTTTTTTCACCTGTGTTTTCAATGGAAGCCCTGCTTGATTGTTATGAGACCCACCAAAATTTTAGTTATATTGGCCCACAGGTTGAGAACCACTGCATTAGTAGGTACAAAATTCTAATCATATGTATTTTTTAGTGTTAAAAGTGACCTGTTAATTCACACACTTTTATTAGGCAATTCTTCTCCTTCTAGAGCTGCTAGGTTAATGAAAAGTTAGGAACACTTAAAGTGCTAAATATGCTATAACAGCAGCGTAGTACAGTATTGTTTTGTGTGTTCTTTGCCATACCTGGGTTTTATACTACTCGGGGTACAATCCTAAGCTGGCTGGCACAACTTATCAGTCTTCCCGTACATGTGATGATGTAGGGAAGCAAGCACATGTTTGTGCACTGGCCTAAACTTGCCCCAGGAGTGGTGCAGAAGTTTTGTGACACTCCCAGAGCTGGTTTGGGACTTGTGCTGGGGCTTATGCCAGCAGGCTGACCATTTGACTGAGATTTCCTGGATACCTCTGATAAAACAGGGGGTCTACCAGGGAGTAGGAACCCCCCCCCCCGCATGATTGGGATTTGGGCCCGGCAGCCATTTTCCTCCGCCAGAAGGATGTGAGTGTGTGCGTGAGTGTACATGCATGAGGCTGTATGTATGAGTGTGCATGCATGGAGGTGCATACATACACTCATACATACATGGGGGTGTATGTATGAGTGTGTATGCATGCGTGTGTGTGTGTGTGCGCATGCATGGGGATGTGTGTGAGTGTGTGAGTTAGTGCATGCATGGGTGTGTCTAAGTGCATGCTATATCTGTGTGTGTTTGCATGTGTGAGTGAGTGAGTCCATATCAGAATTGTGTGTTGAAGTCACTTGCATGTGTTGTGTTACTGCAAACTGCATTGAGGGCATCCTACATGTCTGGGTCAGAATCATGTATGTTGAAGTCACTTGCATGTGTTTTGCTGCAAACTGCATTGAGGACGTTTTACGTGTCTGGGTCAGAAACATGCATTTTAAAAGGTTTTTAATTTTAAAAAGTGTTGAAATACAGGAAAGCAATACAAGTATTTTTGCTTTATTTTAATATGTTCTACATTTGTCCTGCATTTTGGGGTGTCCCACATTTTTTTTTAACTGGGTAGAAATTTTGGCTTGGGGGATAGGAATTTTGGGGAGCTTGGGGGGAGTTTTGGGTTCAGAATCTGGTCCCCCTGTATGCCATCCTAACTGGGAGTTAGGATTGCAGCTTTGGTCTTGCAAGTTTCATGTTGGTGGAGTGGTGAGGGAGTTGGACTGAGACCTGGAAAATGAGGTTTGAATTCCCCTTCAGCCATCAAGCTTCCTGGATGACCTTGGGCCAGTCACTCACTCTCAGCCTTACCTACCTCACAGGCTTGATATGATGACAAAAATATATAATTGCTGGACAATTGCTTTGGCACGGGCAAGGTAGGGTTTAAATTCCAATAAACAAACAAAAAAATATGATAACATAGGTGCTCTTAAGCAAAAATAGTTTTCTTACTGGCAGGACTATTTTGGGTGATTGTTGTGGATGGGAATTGATTCTACTTGAAATTGATGGCAGGGAGAATGATGTGGAATGTATAGTTGGATATTGTTTGATAAGATAAAATGTTAATATATTAACTGATGGCTGGTTCACATTTGGAAACACCAAGAGGATCATATGAATCTCTCTCTCTCTCTCTCTCTCTCTCTCTCTCTCTCTCTCTCTCTCTCTCTCTCTCTCTCTCAGTTCTAGCTTTACCAGACAGACCTTCAAAACAACAATGTGGCAGTTCAAACATACGGTAATACTTTTCCATAGTGACAACTCAAGTTTTTGGTGGAGTGTTTTCAGGTGTTGATGATAGTCGAGTGGTGGAAATACATGCTTGCATGAATAAGAACATTCCATATTTGTCCAGATGTGTCTATATATACTGTATCCTTCATTGAAGGGCAAGTGATGAAACACAAATCTGTCTGTTTTGCTGCTACTGGGATACTTAACTTAATTCGGAGTTAAGTACATTCGTACATGCGCTAAGGCACATCACTTTGCATGTTTCATTTTTGATTCAGGAAGATTAGTATCTTCTTTAAGATCTTGTGAATTCAGCTATTTCTTACACAAATCATTATAAACGAATATTTGTTGACAGCAGGAGCAAATATGACTCTCAAGTCTCTTATTTCATCTATATACTCTCTTTTATGATATACCAGGCAAAGCCAGAACAAGGCAAACATTTTCATCCCACTTTCTGCCTCTTCCTAACACTCTGTAAAGTGCCGGTAATTTGCACAGTTCAGAAATCAGGAGTTTGTGCTGGATATCTCCTGTCCTTCAATCTGAAGAAACTCTGTCTAATGAGAGAAAAAAAATCAGATAACAGGTAAAAGGAAAAAAAAATCCATTCTTGTAACCAATATCATCTTTGGACAGAACATACTTTACTCGCAAGTTAACATATAAAAGAGATGTGTAAAAGAAGATAAAAGAAAATGGATGGATTTTTCGGAAAATTAACCTTTCTGCTATGATGTCCAATAACTATTCTGTCTAAACATTACCTCTACTTTTTAACTTCTCTTTTCAAACAAGGCATTTTAAAGGCAGAAATCCCTCCAAATGGGGCACAAAGAAGAGCATTGGATTAGTACAAACCTGTAGCTGTGTTTCCAGCAATGGTTCATCTGCTTCGCTAGTTAACCAGTCATAGTTTCCCCTGTCAGCATGTCCAAGTTTCTTCCAGTTGCTGCCTAAGAGCCACCTCATGCTTTCATAAATGTGTCCCTCTTCTTCCTTTCAGTTCAGATCTTTTGTTTCTGTCTCCCTTCTTCTTCCACTTGGCCCAGCAAGGTTTTTTCAGCTCCAAACCATTTTGAAATTATTTCCTATTAAGCACTCAATGCGAAGGAAAAGGTAGTGTAGTGGCCAAATGAGACTCAGATGCTACTCCGTCTCCCAACTCAATCTCCCTGGATTTGCTTCAGTGGCCTACATTACCAGAAAAGCTGGCATCAGGTATCAGGGATGGGATAGCGCTCTGATTGGAGGGTTTCCTGCATTAGGATTATTAAGGGGAATTTGCATGAGAATCTGAAACCACATGGTCCTCACTCTGGGTAGATAAATAATTTTCTAAATTTAGAGATCTAATAAATACATTTGGGAGTGGAGAACAAGAGGGGAGCATCCATGCCTATAGAAAGAGAAGTCCTTCCACCTCTACAAAGCGGGAGATTAAAAAAATCAACCGCATTTCTTATTTTTACTTAGATTTAATGTAAACAGGGAAAGCGGTTTCTGGGTAGGCAGGCAAGGGCATAAGGCTGAAAGCTGTGCTGAATTATTTAGGAGTATTAGAATGTAGATGTTAATGATAAATCTGCCAAGAGAGCCCTGCCAGAAAAAGGCTTTGGCGATGGATAATATATGATTGCTTTCAATAATGGCATAATGCATATGATGCACTTCATTCTGCCCTTGTTTACTGCTGTTTAGGATGAGCATTATTTGTATGGGTGTCTGTGTGTATGTGATATTATTTATATATTATATATTATATATATATAATAGCCTAACGGACAATCCTAAAGACACATTCTTGGGAGTAAGACCCAATTATCACAACAGGGCTTTCTTCAGAGTAGACCTGGTTAGGATTGTGCTCTTAGTGAACAAATCAGTCAGCCAGTGACACTTCAATTTTATATACATTATATAGAAGATATTTTCTCCACATTCTTCTGTTTTTGTATTCTAGGCCTGCATTCATTTGCAACAACCTGTTAGCACTCATGCAGTGTTGATTTATATGTGGGGGCATGCACATATTCCCCACATACATTCTGGCAAAATAATGTGACGTTTAGTGCTAGAAAAAAATCCCATACTTTCTATTCTTCCTGTAGATATTCAGTTACTCAGTACCACGCTTAAGGCCTGTGTATCCTTTTTTAAGCTTATAATTTTAAAGCACAAGAAAGCATTTAAAAGATAATCAACTTTAATGTTCACTCAATTTTCTTGTGTGAAGATTGTCCCACAGGGCAGTTGCACAGATTAATCACAGCCAGCAGGAGGCTTTGTGGAATATTGAAGATGACTTCACGTAAGATATTAGAAGCAAAATTTTTATGTTAATCCCCTTAGCATCAACTATGCAATTCTATGTGCCTCTACTTGAGTGCCCCCTAAACTTCTTTTATTTATATGCCCCCTAATGTTCTTTTTCCCCCATGTGGCCCCTTAGAAATATGGCATGACTCACATGGAGAGTGCTGCATTAGACCATGTATATCTCATGCTTCTCTGAATTCTTGTCATCCAGACATTTCTTTGCAAATTAGGAATAATTGCACATGTGGTACTACTGTTTTCCATTGCTGGGAAAGTTCTCTGCTTTTCCGTAAGTGGACAGAAACAAAACTATAATGGCAGAGCTTGTACTTGACCACTGTGTGTTCTTGATGTGAGAAACAAATATTTATTTGGTTGGCTTTTTGACTTTCTGCCAGGGGTGCATTGTTCTTCACCCCACAGCCACAAAGGTGGTTGCCCCTGCTTTTTCCCCAGTGACCTTCAATACATAATTTTCAGTTTAATATAAAAGCCATAAGTAAATATAGTGAGATAAATAATTAATTTGCTGCTAGTTGTGCACTCTGCACTTCCCAGCATTACATCAAGGTACACAAGTAATGTCTGCTTTCTTTTTCTTTTCCTGTTCATTTCTCTCTTTCATTGCTGCCAGCTTGGCTGGGTTTCTGCCATGGCGCCATCCTGTGTTGGCCTTTCCCCATGTGCCTGCATACTTAAATGAAGAGGACAGCAGGAGAAATCACAGCTTGAGAGGTAAGGCTGTGCAACCTCGGTTTCCAGAACAACCCCACACTCCTATGGAAGGGTTAGGCCAGTGCACAGTCATGCACTTGCCTTCCTACATCACCATGCGAACAGGAAGACTGATGAGTTGTGCTGGCCTAGGTTAGGATTGCACCCTTAAGATGGAACAGCAGTTGCTCAGTTAAGCTCATTCTCTCCATTTTAGAAACCAAGTGCTATAGATCTTTGGGACTGTGGGTGGCACAAGTGGTTAAGATACTTGTAAGCCAGGGTTCAAGACCCGTGTCCCCACAAGACAGGGTGAGTTCCTGTCCTTAGCCCAGCTCTGTGACGCAGCTGGAACAAGTCGTATCGGCTCTGCCGTTCCATTGGACTATTTCAGAGGTGTGGAGAGGGGGGATTTGCTGCTTGGGTAACAACAACAATCCATATCAATCTACCCAGGCCTTTATGCTTCGCATGCAGTGTCGAGCACAATACCATAGTCTTTCAAGACTGATGGATGCCAAGTTGCTATAGATCTTTCATAGTGTGGATACTTTGCTCTTCTTCTCCATGGAGAGAAAATGTGGAATGGTCAACATCTCAATTTTATCATGTTGAATTTCTAATGTATCTGTACATACGAATCAGGGCCAGATTTGGGTTTGATTAGGCCCTAAGCTATGGAAGGTAATGGGGTCCTTTATATGTCCAGCTGTCTTTTGTCAACAACAAATTGTTGCTGTTTTTTAGGAGCCTAAAACACAAAACGCTGTTGCTGTAAGTAGGTTTTATTTTTTTTATCTTATATTTTAGAAATGTATATTTCTTTTCCTTTAAATTTTTTGGGGCCCCCAAGAAAGTGGGGCCATAAGTTATAGCTTGTTTAGCTTATACATAAATCCGGCAGTTGTATGAATGACTATTCAAAGTCTTTATGGGCAGGAAGTATCACTGGAGCATCCCTGTTATGGCTTTTTCTCTCAGGACTGGTCATGGTCCCTGTCTCATAGCTGGAGCTTCAGTATAATTGGACTGTAGATAGGTGGCTTTTTTAACCCCTCCTATTCAGAGGAAGCAAGTAGTGCCCAGTTGTGTCCAGTGGTACACAGTGCCCTGTGGTACCCAGTGCCCACTGCCCACTCCAAGGTGGTGCCCACTGCCTGGTGGTGCCCAATAGGGTTGCCCAATGCCCCCTGGTTTCTGCTGGTACCCCCGGTTCACACCAGTGCCCAGAGGTGCCTGCCAATTCCAAATAATGTTGCCAAATAATGAACCAGCTTAGTAGGGGTACCCATGCTTGTGGGAGATGATGCACAGGGTGGAGGATTTTGCACGGGGGGCATATGGGAGGTTGTTGTGTATGGACGGGTTGTTGTGCATGGGGGATGTAATGCGCCGGGGTGTTGCACATGGAGGGGTTGATGTACATGTAGGGGTTGAAGCTCACGGGGATGATTTTGTGCATGGGGATTGAAGTGCAAGGGGGGATGTTGTGCAATGGGGGTGTTGCACAATGGGGGTGGCGAAGGGGGATATTTTACTGCTGCAAAATTTCCTGTACATTTTGCTAGTATTTTTAATAACTTTCATCCACAGTCACTGGGCTGTGGGTGGCGCAAGCGGTTAAGACGCTGTACCTGTTAACCAGCAGGCCAGGGTTCAAGACCCGGGTCAGCCCCCCAAGACAGGGTGAGCTCCTGTCCTTAGCCCAGCTCTGCGACGCCAGCTGGATCCAATCGTATGGGCTCTGCCTTTCCATTGGACTAATTCAGTGGTGTGGAGAGGGGGGATTTGCTGCTTGGGTAACAGCCTATCCTCCATAACAATCCAACCCAGGCTTTTGAGCTTCGCATGCAGCATATGCAGCACCGAGCACAATACCATAGTCTTTCAAGACTGACGGAGGCTGCATCCACAGTCAGCACTTTGGGGCAATTTAGCTGGGAAGCTCTCAAGCCCCTAGATTTTCTTTACTGGCAAATGGAGCTTCACAGAGTAAAGATGATGGTGGTAACGGCAACTGTATTATGTTTTGTGTGCATACATGAGGATCCATTGAACAATATTATAAACAAATGACGTTCCATATTATGATCAGACAATACACCTGCTGTAGTCAGTTTCTTGTACAGCTTCTGTACAAACCAGGACTAAATTTAGCCATAGCCCAGTGCACAGCAATTATCTTCTTAAGATTAATTAATTGTTTTGTGGTAGAGGAGACCCAGCTGCACCAGACAGAAGCATATGATCAGCAAAGTGAGAGTGATTGTACTTTATGGAGACCAGATAATAGAATTACCCAGGCACGCCCCCCTCACAAAGAAGGACACAAGGCTTTGAATGATTTTATTGAATTAATAACAATAACCTGTAGCAGGGAAAAATAATCTAATAAAAACCCTAAAGTGCGCTGGCCTCTTAGCGTTTGGGGGGGAAAACGACAGTAGTTATCCCCCCCCCAAGACTCCATGGATGTGATATCCTGGATCCAGGCATCACCCAGTCAGAGACAGAATTGGCCTACCCCAAGAAGTTCAGGCAGCTGACCCACACAGGCTAACCCAGTGGTACTCAAAGAGGGGGTCAGGACCCCCTTGGGGGAGAAGTGGCCTCAGGTAAGGTCTGTCGCAAGAGGGTGTGATTTGCCATCTAGGAATTCCACTGGGCTTTCTTGGGAGTATGTTTCATTTAACACAATGGGACTTACTTCTGAGTAGACATGGAGGATCTCAGTGATGTCACATCACGATGAGTTTGATGGGGTACCGGACAGTTTTTTAAGTTTGAAAGGGAGTTCCAGGCTGAAATGCACAAGTAACACTAGGATATGCCATAAGCTGGTCCTTGCTTAACCAGCCACAGGGCTTACCAGTCAGCCTCACCAACCTGGACAATTGTTCAAATTTTGCCTCTGCCATGAAGTGATTAGGTGGCCTTCCGCAAGACATTCAATGTCACCCTCCCAGTTACAATATGGGAATAATAATATTTAGGCTGCAATCCTACACACATACCTAGTTGTGAACCACACTGAACACAGTTGACCTTACTTACTTCTATACAATATTTTTTTCTGAAGGAAAAAAGGTGTTGGTACTCACCATGAAGGCATATCAACTCAGGAGCAAAAAGTTGCTGCTACTGAGTACCAGTGAGTACCCCCAGAAAAAAGCCCTGCTTCTATGTAAACATGTATAGCATTGCACTGTAAGGGCTAAATCCAGAGCAGTTACAGGCCCACGCAGTTAAGTCACCCTATAGTGTTATCTTATGGAAAGTCATCTTAACTGCTCCAGAGCAAGAGGCTTAATTTCTAGGATATAGGCCTAAGTCAGTGGTGGTCTCCAGCAGGTTCGCACCTACTCTATAGAACCGGTTGTTAACAAGAGATAGGACATATAATGTTTAAAAATAGCCATTTAAAAGTGGCTGCCAGATGGGCAGAGAACCAGTTGCTAATTTATTTGAATCCCATCACTGGCCTAAGTCATATAAAGTACAGTCGTTCAAGTTTTTGATCAATTTTAGAGATGCAGCTAGTCTTTCGCATGAGTTTTGTAGGAGAAAGCAGTTGGCACAAAGGCGTATGTTTTGAAAAATTTCCACTGTCGATAGGCAGGAGTCAGCAACGCTGAATCCCTTTTATGGCAAAAATATTGTTCTCTGAGCCTCATTCTTCAGTCGCTTCGATGTGCCCTGCATTATTATCTCCTAAATGTATTAGCTTGCATTTTTTCCAGGTTCAGTCTCATTTTGTTAATTCCTGCCATTTGCCTAATCCTTTTAGGTCTGTCTCTAGTTGTTTCCTATACTTTCTATGTATGCAGCTCTCCCTCAGGGTTTGTATGTGGATTTAGTTAATGTGCTTTTAAACATCATTAGCAGCAACAGTTCATGAAATAGGATACAACTTGACCACTACATGACCTCACCATGAAAACCCTTCAGCCAACAACCATTTCTGCTTTGCATGGAGAGTTCTCAGTCCAATTATTAGCAGTACAGCTGGCTAAGGTTGTTTGCATGAGTTGTTTTTCATGAGCAGAATTTTGGGAGTTGCTTCCTTTAGCAGTTTAATGAAGTCCAAATATAATATCCACACTGAAAATGTGATATTTTTAATATACGCAGGGATTTCTATACAGCTAATAAGACTGCATAGACTCCTCAGCTTGCAAGACACTATAAAAATGCCTAAAATTGACAATAAAGTCCAACACCTATAAAGAAGCAAGTATCAAATGTATACAAAATGCACACAACTGGATAAAAGATCCTATCTGAAGAGGATTACTATCCATGGGTGGAACTGGCAAAGAATTTACTAGCTGGTATTCAGCCGTGGGTGGTGTTTCTTGGGAGGAGGCTTGTGCATCGGAGATGCAAATGCAGGTCAGCTGTAAGAACTGATGGGCTTGAAAACCCTGATGTTTCCCCATATGAACCACCAAGCCTGCTTTGATCATCTGCTTGAGCACTGGTAAGAAACCCAACAACAAAAGCAGTTAAACAGCCACTGGGACTAGAGCTGCCACAAAGCCAAGAACAATATCTTTGGAAATGAATTCACCATGCTTTTCACTTCTTCAAGACAGTTTTTTAAAACAACAACAAACTAAGCAGAAACTGCTGGACTGGTATTGTTAAAGCTGCTAAATTGCTTTTTAAAATGATACATTGGTATTAATGTACCGGTAATCTTATTTGTTATGTTTTCCCATGTACTGTTCTCGTTACTGAGCCGTTTTGGGTTACCTTCCTTTAGGAAGAAAGGTTGGATATAAATTGAATAAACAAACAAACAAATGTACAAAATTCTTCTTTAAAGAAACTCCTTTCTGAAGCAGCAATAGGAGTTAAAAATGGTTGGTGGGCAGGCTGATGATTGTAACACCGTGAATGACCTCAAGGGTTGGACAGGCTGCGCATTGGAGAGGTCACACACTAGCCACGAATTCACACTCTTTAGGGGAATATCTAAGTAGGTTGGCCACTGGTGGCAGTGGTGGTTCCTAGTGTACCATCATAGAGCAGGTGGTGCTATGGGAAACAGAATATATGGTGTTGCATCAGGGCTTCCAGCATCTAGGTGCCAACACTGTGTATTGTGGCACCAAGGACCACAGTAATAGCTTGTCTTAGGACCTGAGTGTTTCTGGCACCTAGCCCTGTGCTCAAACTACTGGAACATCATTTTCCTTTCTAAGATCAACGAGTGATGCTTAGCGCATGGTCTCAGTATTCAAGTGCAAGTTTTTGAATTGAAGTGTGCATTATTAAAGAGAGCATTTGCTAGAAGACTCTTGGGGATTACTGTTGCTGATTTTAATTTAGCAAAAGCAGAGGTGGAAAAATCACCATGGTCAAAGAGCCCAAGCATAGTTATTACAATTTTTTTTTGGGGGGGGGGGGGGTTCACAGCCTAATAGTTGTGCCTCTTCCTGCTTCTAACTCAGTTCACCAAACTCATAAAGCCCTTGAATGTGTGCAAAATAAATTTTCCCTACAATACTCTTCAATGAAAATTCTACAATATAGGGTGCATTCCTAACCAATTTTATGGCAAAATCCAGAGTAACTATGGGGAGTCCTAGCTCCGGTGTAAGAACAACTTACTCTGGATTCCGATATGACTTTCCCATAGGTTTTCACTAGGTGGTGCAGTAACTACGGGTGCACGTAAAGTCTCTTACGTGCTCCCGTAGTTACTGTGGATTTGGAGGGTTAGGCCAGTATAACCAACCACTTCCCATTCCCATGGTGGTGTGGGAAGATTGGCACATGTCTGTGCACTGACTGCATCTCCCCCAAGAATAGCACAGTACCTTATAGCATTAGGACGTATGCCAGCTGGGAGTTAGGATTGCAGGCATAAAATACTTCATTGTATAGGTACCAACTTATGGTGAAATCCTGACTTTAGGCCAGAAAGAATGGCCCAGCTAAGCCGGTCTACGTAGTGTCCTGAGCTGAGTGGCCAAATCCACAGGACTAGGAGGACTCTAAGGCTGGTCTAACTGCTGCTGAGGACCAAGTAAGAGGCACCTAGGGATGGCTTCCTCCAGAGGAGAACTGCCTCAGATCACACTGAACAAGGAACAGCTATGGTGCCTGCATTATAAGGAAGCCCAGGAGACCCTGGCAACTAGCCACACCTACAGTGTGAGCTGCAGTACAGAAGTAGCTGTGGGCGTTGTGCCATATCCTGAGATGGGCTGTTGTCGTTGGGCCATATCCTGAGGTTGAGTGGCAGGAGTGGTCTAAGAATTACATTTTCTCTATGGTTCCATTTTTACTCTGGCTTCTCATGGGCCCCAATAGGTTTACTCAGATGTATGCCTGCTCCTGAAGTGGCCTAAGTCAGAGCTCACATAAATTGGCTGGGAGGGGGCGTGTCTGCCCTGGAAATGTGGTCCAGATAAGGCCTAACTATGCCATTCTAGGTCAAAATGTCCCTGGCATGCTCCAGGCCCATCTATCTTTTGCTGGCCTAAGAGGACTTAGGCCAGTCTAAGTGCACTTATGCCTGCCCAAGGCTTTTCTCGCACAGTTAGACTGGCCTACCTGGTATTAAGCTGTCTTACTATTTCTGTGGGGTGAAAAGGGGCCGTTATTCAAACCAGGTAAGCAGCAGGGAATTTATAGGAAGGAGTCTGACTCTAGACTTGACTCAAGTTAAGCTGCACTAGATTTCCCCATCCTTTCTTTGTAGAGGTGAATTTCACTGGAGGAAATGACACAGAGGCAAGATTAAGTACCCTCTAATTCTCTGCTATACTCCTGATCCAAATTGTTGCTGCATGCAGCCTTTAAATGCAAGCCTGTATGCATTTAACATTACATGTCATTTTGCCCTTAGCATCCATGCATGTTTACTCAAAATTTATTTTCCTAAATCAAGCAATTTGAAATCAAGCAATTTGAAAGCAATTTGAAGCTAAATTAAGACTGTAGATGTGGGCTGTGGGTGGCGCAAGTGGTAAGGCACTGTGCCTGTTAACCAGCAGGCCAGGGTTCGAGACCCGGGTCAGCCCCACAAGACAGGGTGAGCTCCTGTCCTTAGCCTAGCTCTGCGACGCCAGCTGGATCCAATCGTATTGGCTCTTCCTTTCCATTGGACTATTTCAGTGGCGTGGAGAGGGGGGATTTGCTGCTTGGGTAACAGCCTATCCTCCATAACAATCTAACCCAGGCTTTCGTGCTTCGCATGCAGCATATGCAGTGCTGAGCACAATACCATAGTCTTCTAAGACTGACGGAGGCCTGCTTTTTAGTTGTGAATATACTGTGATGGTAGCTTCTGCAGTTTTCTCGCTACCTTTTTCAGAAGTGCCTATTGCATCTGTGTTTGTATTACAATATGAAGAGGGAGAAAAGACAGAATTTGTAACATGATCTATTCTGTGTCAAAGTACATTTCAATTATTTGCCCACAAAGTATTTCCTTAGAAGTGGGATTCACTGTGCTTAATAATAACTGTTTAATTAAAGCAAGGCATGCTTTACTTCTTATACTCCCTTTCATTATCAGGCCTGTAATTACTGTTGATCCTCTCCATTATTGACATCAAAATGATGGTAACTCAGCTCCTGGATATCATAGTGCTCTGATCAACAGGACTATTTGTCATAATAGATTTGACTGTGCCAACATATTTTCCCCATCATTGACCAATGGTATTGAAAGAACTGCTGTGAACTTGTGGTGTCTTAAGCAACCTACATCTGAGGCTTTAATTATTTGGCTTTCTTTAAAAACAAAAAGAAATAACTTTTGCATGAGAGATTTTTTCAAAAACAATTAAGCCGCTTTGGGCCTATGAAAACTGGCATACAAAAGTTGCATAATGCAATCTTATAGAATACTTCTTGGAAGTAAACATCACTGATCTGAATGGCAATCTGCAGGAAATATGCATAGAAATACAGCCTTGGATAGAGGATTGCATTGGAATAGACTTATTTATAGCTAGAATGGTAATTGAACATTGAAGAGTCTACAGATATATTATGCGGTAATCTGTGATTGGTTACTTTGATGCTTTGCTTTCATTTTTACTTTGAACTTTCCCAAGCTATCCCTCCAGGTGGAATACAAACAACATTTTTTTAAATGGAGAGAAAAACATCAGGAAGAATTAAGCATACTCTATCCCCAGTTCCTCTGATCCAAACCACGTCCGGGCCAACTTGGCAAAGTAAAAAAATATATAAAACAAAATATAAAGTGATCTAATTACAAATCTGTATTTTATAATCTGTACAAAGGTTTATAATCTGTAAGATTGGCCTATAAACTACATAGAAATCCCCAAATTTCTATGGACCTTTATTTGGAGTGCTTCCTAAAATTTATGGCTTAAGCTTTTATTTCTACACATTTCTAATGTGCCCTTGATTTAGAGAGAAAAAAAGCTTGTTTAGCAGCTCTGCTGAAAAAGACAGCGTCAGATTATGATGGTCTTCAGGCAACCACGCTGATTAAAATAAATGTGTGGGTTAACCCATATGCATTTTGGCCCGTGTAGCGATGGCAAAAGATTACTCTGAGATTTAACTAGATAATATAATCATCTGCTTTTGATTAAACCAGCCCCACAAAGTCATTGCCTGTTGTTTTTTGTGGTTTTGCTAATCTCCGCAGAAAAGCTTACTTTTCATTAGTTCCACAGCAAACCCACTAGAACAGTTTTTGAGGCTTTCTCAGGCCAGGCCCCCAATGACAGGCTCTTTAAAGCTTGTCAGGGCACTTTTGGCTATGTCATTTTATAATCCTTCACCGAATTACACAGCTTAGCAACAGGCATAAGAGGAGACTTGCAGCCCAATAGTAAGTCAGTCTACACAAATGTATGCCCCATTCTGTTCAATGGGGCTTGCTCCCAGGAAAGTGGGCATGGAGTTGTAGCTCAGACATATCCAGAAGTATGTACCTCCGTGCCAGTGGGGCTTGCTCCTAGGAAAGCGTTATAGGATTGCAGCCTTTAATGGTTACCTCCGTTTTAGCCTTGCCCGGCCTTTTCCCTAAACTGCAGATTTGTGAATTCAAGAAGAATATTCAAACCTCAAATGTTATTGTTGTCATAGGGAGGCTGCTGCAAATGAAATCAGCAATATTTTTCTCCACTTAACAATTGTTGTTCTTCCAGTACAGTGATGCCTCACATAACAAATTTAATTCATTCCAGAGGCATGTTTGTTATGTGAAACGTTCTTTACGTGAAGTGGATTTTTCCATAGGAAATAATGGAAACTCAGACGATTGGTTCCACAACCCCAAAAATACTTATATAAAAATATTAACTGGATGTAAAAATGATGACAGAACACTGGGATTGAATTCAACACATGCATTCAATGTGCATGATCTTATGAAGTCTACTTAGGCTGCAGTCCTAAAGACACTTTCCTGGGAGTAAGCCCCATTTAACACAATGGGGCTTACTTCTGGGTAGACATGGTTAGGAGGCTACAATCAAAGACACTTTCTTCTGCAATCCAAGACACTTTCCAAGTGTCTCCCCACTTTCTCCTTCTCTTCATCCTGAGCCCCTTTCTCCCCTGCTCCCTTCTGGCTAGCCCTGAGCTGCTTCCCTCTTCTCCATTGCTCTTCTCTCCCTCTGCCCAGTGGACACCCAGCCACAGGAGGAACAGCGCGGAAGTGTTGCTTTCGCTATGGGCAGGTGCGCTAGGCAGCCCTGATGCTTTTTAAACAGGCTACCGGCTAGCACATCTGCCCCAACTGCCAACGAATGTGTTCTTTACGTGAAGCAGAGTTTGTTACGTGAAACATACTTTACGTGAGGCGTTATTTACGTGAGGCGCCACTGTATGTCCAAAAGCTACTACCACATGGTGAATATTCCCAATGGTGTAGCTAGGTCATCTGATGCCAAGTGCCCATAAATTTTGTCCATTGTTTTTGTTATACATGATTTTTTTAATCTACAGGAGGTTCTGGAATGGAACCCGAGTGGGTAACAAGGGATACCTGTAACTTTTGATAGGAAGGAGATATTTCAAAATGGAGTTGTGCATTGGATTCTGTCCTTAAAATGCATCCAAAGACATACAACATGATGAAGGGGTATGTGTTGATTCTTGGCAGTTACAATTTTGTTCATCATCATCATTGGCATCCTTCAGTCTCGAAAGACTATAGTATCGTGCTCTGATTGGAGGTCCTGAAACAACATCTAGTGTGGCTAAAAAGGCCAATTCGAGAGTGTCCATCCCTTCCACACTGAGGACAAATAAATTCTGTCCCCTGCCCAGCCACAGGTTTCACTGCTTTTGGGTCTGTCTCTTTGCTTCAGCCTGCCGAACAAGTGTCTCTTCCAGTTGGAGAAGGCCATGCTGAGTCTTTTGCCTCCAGGCTGATCAGTCAGAGGTCAAGGTTTCCCAGCTGTTGATGTCCATTCCCAATGCCTTTAGATCCCTCCTGCAGATGTCTTTGTATCACAGCTGTGGTCTCCCTCTAGGGCGATTTCCCTGCACTAATTCTCCATATAGGAGATCTTTTGGAATCCAACCATCAGCTATTCTCACGACATGCCCAAGCCAGCGTAGATGCCGCTGTTTCAGAAGTGTGAACATGCTAGAGATTCCAGCATGTTCCAAGACTGCGTCGTTTGAAACTTTGTCACGCCAGGTGATGCCAAGAATATGTCGGAGACAGCGCATATGGAAGGTGTTCAGCTTTCTCTCCTGCCATGCATAAAGGGTCCAAGACTCGCTGCAGTACAAGAGTGTGCTCAGGACACAAGCTCTATAGACCTGGATCTTTGTATGTTCCGTCAGCTTCTTATTAAGCCTATACTCTCTTTGTAAGCTTGGAGAACATGGTAGCCGCTTTACCAATACATTTATTCAGCTCAGTATCTAAGGAGAGAGTGTCGGAGATAGTTGAGCCAAGGTACACAAAGTCATGGACAACCTCCAGTTCATGTTCAGAGATTGTGATACAGGGAGGTGGATACACATCCTGACCCATGAGTTGTGTTTTCTTCAAGCTGATTGTTAGTCCAAAGTCTTGGCAGGCTTTGCTAAAACGGCCCGTAGGTTGTTGAAGGTCTTCAGCAGAGTGAGCAGTAACAGCAGCGTCATCGGCGAAGAGGAACTCCCGCAAGCATTTCAGCTGGACTTTGGACTTTGCTCTTAGTCTGGAAGGATTGTAGAGTTTTCCATCTGATCCGGTCCAGAGATAGATTCCCTCTGTTGCGTTTCCAAAAGCATGCTTCAGCATGACTGCAAAAAAGATCCCAAATAAAGTTGGTGCGAGGACGCAGCCCTGCTTCACTCCACTTCGGATGTGAAAGGAGTCTGATGTTAAGCCATCAATTTTGTTCACCCCCCAGTCTCCCATGGGTGATAACTGGGGTGGACCCCCCTTCATCCCTGTTAGCTACACCTCTGGATATTCCTACATCTGATAACCACAGGTTGAAGCAGGGTTAGTTGCTTAGTAAGCTTAGTAAGCAGGGTTAGTTGACGGCTCTCCATGCAAAAAAGGTCTTCCCTGATACAAGCAGGGGATGGTGTAGATTTTTCTAATGGATGTATTATTTTTGGTATATAGCTGGAGATGTTGCTTGTGGCAAAGCATATCTCAGATCCATTCATAATGGATCTGAAGAATCTAGGGCCTTGATTACTACAGTACTGTGTTGTGGAAATTGGAAAAGGGGCTGCAACACAGGTGGGCATCCAGCCACTGAGCTGACTTAATAACTTCTTAGCTACAATGTAAGTTTATACACTGGTTCTTATCTTCTTCTGTTACTCCTGTGAAGCGTGTGTACAGGATTGGAACCTGGCTTACTTCCTAGTTGCTATATTAAGTTATTTAGATATAACTTAGATATGCAGTGCAATCCTAAGCATGTCTACTCA
The DNA here is from genome assembly GCA_030015325.1 of Cryptoblepharus egeriae. Taxonomy (NCBI): domain Eukaryota; kingdom Metazoa; phylum Chordata; class Lepidosauria; order Squamata; family Scincidae; genus Cryptoblepharus; species Cryptoblepharus egeriae. The sequence continues at coordinate 178,734,502 of JAREYC010000001.1, read as the reverse complement.
AAAGTAAGTTTCATTGTGTTCAATACTCCCAGGAAAGTGTGGTTAGGCTAGTAGCCTTACATATTATTTAGATCTGCCTTCTGAATCCAATATTCAAAACTGTGCACTTTATGCTAGTTAAATTTTATGAGTCTGCCCCCATCTATTACTAACTGCTTCTGGTTTATTATTTTTGATTTGGGTTTTTTAATGTGATATCTTAATGTTTCCTGATTGTGTTTGATTTTTTTAAAAAAATGTTTATTGTTTTTATTGTGCTTTTTACATTTGTAAGCTACCTTGGATTGAGTACTGCAAGACTGAGCCCCAAACCCTTGCCCTGCTCCTGCCAACCTAGCAGTTCAAAGGCATGTAAAATGCAAGTGGGTAAATAGGTACCACCTTGGTGGGAAAATAACTGAGTTCTGTGCATGTTGGCCTATATTCATGCCGGCCACATGGCCACAGAAGCATCTTCGGACAATGCTAGCTCTTCGGCCTAGTATCAAGATGAGGACTGCACCCTAATGTTGGTGTGGCTATCAGGGCATCCTACGGGGCACTATTTTAAGTTTGAGCCATCCATCCATCGGCAGGTGCCACTGTTTCAGCAACTTATGGGTCATGTTGCCACTCAAATAGGTAAAAACGTTAAGGGCTTACAAAGTAGTTCAAAGCATAGTTTTTCAGGCACATCTGTATTTGTCTTGTCTCTGTTCAGTATTTGTTTTGTCTCTGATGCTAAAATGGTAGGATTGAAAGGGGTGAGGTATGTATTTTTTATTTTGCTGAGGTGGAGGTAGAAAAATACTTTCCTTTGTTAGCTTGCAAAAGTAAAGGGCAGTGATTTCATGATACTAACAAGAAAGCTATAAATAAATAAAAGAAAACGTATGGATTGATTGAAGGGGTTTGGCAGAGCAAACTCATTAATGTTAGATAATGGGAGCTTTTGTTCCTTTGTCAATTAAAGACAACCACCATAAGGCATTACAGTTTTCTGTTCCCACCCTCCTTTCTTGTTTAATGAGCTCACTGATCCTGCTGAAGGAGACACAAACCTTGAGATTTATACAACTTTTTTTAAAGAAGCTGAACTACTAAATATTTAATCACTGCTATTTCCATGACAAAATTTCTGACCTGTAGCCAACAAATGCAGGAAGCGCAAATGTTCTTTGTGTAACTAGAAAGGAAACTTGATATGCCTTCCATTTTGTGGGAGTGATCCGCTTCACAGAAGGCATCTCTAAAGGACTGCGGCAGCCACCAACGGATCCTCATGGCCTGAACAGAACCACAGCCATAAGTGATGGCCTTTTAGCAGGGACAACTGGGCAAAAAAGTATTGATTTTGTAACCTAAGGCAGCAGACCAGATTATCATAATTACTGAGGGCCCTGAAAAATAGATGAAGAAGCTGTAAAATAAAATGTCAGGAAGGTCAGCAGTCAAATGAGGAAGGAGGCAGAGGAAAATCAAATCAAGGACTTGCAGCCTTGTCTGGCAGCTCCACCAGGCAGATTCTTCTCAGATTGCCGTGAGCTGGTTGTGGTGCTGTTACTGATGCTAGTATTAAAATACTTCTTAACCATATTACATGTCCTCTCTCTCTAGCTTCAATGACAGTCTTTTCACAAAGCTCTTTTTTCTATCTATGGTGCCTCTGGAGATATAATTGTTATTATGAACTTGCTGAATTTATCTGTTGTGGGAGTAAAATCTCAAGAGTATTTGTGGGCTCTGGGTACTGTTGGGCACTGGTGAGAACTAGCACTGGGAGATATGCATGGTCCATCTATTTAAAAAATCAGTCTATAAATAAAACTATGGAAAAATGGCTTTAAAGACCAACTTCCAGGTTTCTTGCTCCTCTATTGCACCTAATTGAATAACGTAGTGTCTCAGTATCTGCTGGGATTTGATTCTGGGTCAGAAAAAATGGAATGATTGCTTGCATAAGTACCTATCTACAATAGTAGTAAAGCAGTTTTATAAACTGTGATTTGCAGTGGCCATTCGTGTTAAATCAAATCAATGTTAAAAAAAAAACCTGAACAACATGGGTAGACCTGTACTTGTATCTCAGAAGGAATACACACCGCCTATTTCATGCTTCTAGGTCAAGGGATTGGGGCTGGGTGTTGATCAGTCAGTCTTCAGTGTTAAGAATAGGGACAAAAACATGTTGCTCCCCTTTTTCTCCCCTTAGGGGTTAAATTTTTTTAAAAAAGGTTCTTAGTGGGTGCTCATGACATGGAAGGAATATGCACCTCAAATTTCATGCTTCTAGGCCCAGGGTTTTGGGCTGGACATTGACGAGTCAGGGATTCTTCAATGTTAACTATAGGGACAAAAACACATTGTACCCCTTTTGACCTCCTTCTGGGTTGAATTTTCAAAAATTGGTTCTTTGTGCCTACATCATGGAAGGAATGCCCTCCCCATATTCCCCACTTTTGGGTCTGGTGGTTTTGGTTGGGTGTTGATGAGTCATTTAGTGAATGAATCATTGACTCTTCAATTTTATATATTGGATTCATCCACTCTGGCACAGGTACTTCTAAAGCTACATGACCAGAATGGTCCATTGTGCATGAAAAAGGTGCGCTGCCCAGAGGGAAGGAAAGTTGCTTTTCAACAGTGGTTCCCAAAAATTTTAGCACCAGGACTCACTTTTAAAATGACATTCTGTTGGGACACACCTTTAGTGAAGCATCTGATTTTTCAGTATTTGGTTTTTCAGTACAGGCTCCCTCATTATCCACTAGGGTTCTGTTCCAGAACTTCTCAAAGATTAAAAAACAGTGGGAAAACTTCCAGGTTTCTTGCTCATCCATTGCCCCTAATGGAATAAGGTTGTGCCTCAATAGCTGCAGAGGTTTTATTCTGGGACTCCCTGCTGATAAAAAAATGTGCTAAAATTAAAAATGGATACATTTACAAGTGTTTAGTGTCATAGAGTGGCAGTGATCTGCTAGTAATGCAAAGGACCCTCTTCCTTGCCTGACTCAGTTGAAGAATGGAACGATTACTTGTATAAGTGCCTCCCTACAAAAGAAAGAAAAGCAGTTTTTAAGACTGTGATTTGCAGTGGCCATTCATATTGAGACAAATCTGTGCATATAAAATCTGTGTATAACAAGGACCTATATCTGATTTTTCAGTAGCTTGAGATAATTTTCAGCAGCTTAAGATAATTATAGTACTTTTCTGATCTTTCCATCACCTTTCGGTGCTCTTTAAAAAAATCAACTGTACCCACCAGTGGTCTCTGACCCACAGTTTGGTATGGGAAACAAAAATAATCCATCCTCATGGAAGTAAACAAGTTCCTTCTAATGGCAGAATGTTTAACCTAAATTTGAACTGACCCCAATGCGAGATTTAGCACTGTATTTTTTGCCAGAAGGTCCATAAGATTATTAAACATAATTACAGCAATTTATTCACTCATAATCTGTTAATCTTGAAGCAATAGCTTAATAGATATTGGCTAGCGACCAGTATTCAAAACACGTTAACGGTCTGGGCTAAGTAGATGAGGTTATAGAAGTAGATGAGGGCAAAGTAGATGAGGGTCTGCTGAGCATAGATCCAAATGCAAATAGACAATTTACTTCCAATTCCGTGACACTGTATCATGTATATACAGGATGACCAGATGCCAAACCCAAAATTCCTGAACCCCAAGGCCAAAATTCCTACCCGCTGAAAAAAATTGCCAAAAAATGTATTTTTTGGTTTTTTGACCATATCTTTTGATAGGAAGGAGAAATCTCAAAACTGATTTTTGTATTGGATTCTGCTCTTCAATACAAATCCAATGACATATGGCATGATGGGGTATGTGCACTATCATGAAGTTTCAAAATGAAGGCAAAATGTAGGACAATGATGCCAAAATGTAGGACACCCAGGCAGGAGGCTAAAAATCCAGACAAATCCGGGTTTTTCCGGTTATCTGGTCACCCTGTGTATATATGAAGACTTCTGCCTACTATGTAGGCTGTGGGGAGGACAGGCAGAAAAATGGAGGATAAAATCTGTTGTGTGCAACCACTGCTGAATCTGCCTCCCTGTCGCTCTCTGGTATGGAGAGAATGAACCATACCACAGCAAGACTCCTCCATGCTGCCCGTAAATGCGTCAAAATGTATATTTGAAAAGTGCTACATAAAAGGGATGATTTTACCTCCCTTATACTGTAGGTATAGTATGTTCCTGGAAAAGAATGTTGCGTGAAACGGTGAAATAAGAGTCTATTATAAACAACGTTCTAAAATAGATTCATTCACACTCTGTACAGGTTATGCTTTGTCATCCATTGAGTGGCATCCACTGATTTGACTCTAATTACACAGCTGCCCAACATCCACAGCTTTTGTTAGTTGAAAGCATTATGCTGGCACAGTTCTACTTTTTTACACTAAATATTAATAGTTTTATGAATTAAATCCATTAATATTATGTTCTTAAAATATTATTAATCTTTTAATATAATCAATATTTTTGTTTTTTATAATACTGCAAAATTTGCACAAAGAGCACTAAACCAAAACAGAGTTACATGATATATAACTTTAGATCAATCTTTTCAAGCAATTCCACACTTCTTGGAAGATTTGCTTTCTGTTTTAAGAAAGAAGCTCACACAATAAGTCATAAAATGCTTTAGTTTTGCATTTATTTTATTCTACAACACAAGCAACATAAATAGTCATAATTTGTTTTAAAATATCTTTAAGAATTCCCTTTGAACAAAATATACACAAAATACAGCTTACAGTAAACTGTTGAAACATAGACACAGGAAAAACAAAACTTATTCTTCACATAAAGAAGGAAAGAAGTAATTTTTTATTTTAATAAGCTCACAAGGACAGTTTAATTCACAGTTGCGTAGGTATAAGCTGACTTTGGGCCCAATTCTAAAACTTTCCAGACCTAATGCAGATGCAATATTTCTTTATCTTGAGATAGCATCTATATCTACCCCTCTCTGCCCATTGATATGGCTGCATTTGCAGTGGGAAGTTGGATAGGATTTGGCCTTTAATATGGCCAATCTATGTAGAGTGCAAAGACGACAAGTCAGTAAACAGTCCATCCCACTGTAATGCCACTGCATTAGGAGTTTTCTTCTTGATGCCATCCCATTCCCAGTTGCAGAAGGTCTGGCACATTTCCAATAGTATAAGTAGGAGAGACTGAAGTACTTCTTGCAAAAATAATTTGCGCACTCACTGCATTTTCTCATATTCTGTAGCTTGGAAATGTTAACAGTAGTCATTACTGTTACAGTTACAAGTTCATTTGTCTTGTTCCCTTTTGACCAAGTCAAATCTTGTCTGTATGAAAGCAAGCAGACTCCTTTAGTGATTTGACATCACTGCATTAGAAAACTGGCTTATAGTTGCTTGATGTATTATGGTGTTTTGATAACACCCTTTTCATATGATAAGCAGTTTTGTTATTCTAAGGTAGTGGCTACAACTATTTAGTTAGTGCATCAACCTTTCCCTAGAACGAAAATGTTCCCACCACCCTGTAGGTGGAACTAGATATTAGAAAAAGAAGGGCCAAATCTGCCACCAACAGGAGCAACCTTATGTTGAGGCCTCCCCTCTGACTTTCTCCCTTTGCCTTTCTCCCTTTGGGCACTTTCCCCACTTCTTTCTGTTGCCTTGTGGCTAAAGCAAGGAAAATGTTGACAATGCCATAAAGGAATTGGGCAGAAAATGTGAAACGTGCCATTTTTGGTCGTAGCCCATGTAGCATATAGCTCCAATCTATGCTTTGGCTAAAAAAAATCTTCTGGTCTTTTGTGCAATAAACACTGCAAACTTCTGTCTTCCTAACAGGGCAATCCAGAGTTACTATGGGGAGTCCTTGCTCCGGTGTAAGAACAATTTACTCTGGATTGCAATTATGAATTTCCCATAGGTTTTCACTAGGAGGTGCAGTAACTACGGGTGCACGTAATGTCTCTTACGTGCTCCCGTAGTTACTCTGGATTTGGGGGTCAGTGCATGTTACAGACAGCATGGGCACTGAATTGGCCTGGAGCCTGTTCTCCTTCCTGCTTGCCCCTTATAGGCTTGGACAACATATGAAGCAGGGCTTTGTGATTCGGCACCGATGCATTTAAACCTCCTCATACCTGCAGAAGGAACCAGTGCCATGTCTTGCCTTGCGAGCAGAGTACAGTAGCCCTGCCACACACAGACATATGCATCTCCCTGTTTACAAAAGCTTTCTCGGTGACAGAAGGAATAGCTCTGCACACATACACACGGTGAGATGAGTCCACTGCTGAAGAGGTATCCTCTTGCTGACAGAAATGCTCACAGTGTAAATCATCACCATGCCCACAGGTCTCAACTTGGTTCATAGCTGTTTTGACATTTGTCTTCTAAATCTGTGACATTCATTTCAGTAGCATTATTTCAATGTAAGACATTTTTCAGTGTGCCCTCCCCCAAATCCATATCCCAAAGTCAGAACCCTTATTTGGACACTTTAAAGTAGATTAGATATGTCATCTTAAAAGGGATTTTGTTTTCCTGCTCAAATTCATCTGTCTGGTTAATGATTTCTTTAAAACCCTTGAGATCCCCCACCTTCATATTCTTTCCTAGGCAGAGTACGCCTGAGACCAGCTTATATGGTACACAGTATCTCCCCAATGCAAGCTTTCTGTACTACGGAGAAAGCCTGCTAATCCACATGGGCTTGATTTAAAAAGTGTCCTTTTCTCTTGCTACCTGTAATACCAACAATATCTATCTAAAAGTTCACTTTAGGCTGCAATCCTATGCCCACTTTCCTGAGAGTAAGTCCCATAGAACAGAATGGGACTTACTTCTGAGTAGACATGCTTAGGATTGCAGCCTGAGTCTTTCCCATAATAACCTTCTTGTATAGCAAGGCTGGATGAGGCTCTGGCCCATCTGGTTGCTGCCCTTCCAACTATCATATAGGTGGGGGCTACATTCTGTGTTATAGAATGGTGGTATAGAGGTACCTGCCACCCCTGCGTACATAGCACTTACCTTCTCAATATGTGAAATTTAAAGTATTGGTTCACATGTAACATACCTTCTAGTAGAGAAGCAAAAATAAGATTTCTGCATTTTGGGAATCCTTTTTGGCATTTAGGAGAATGAACAGCGACAGAAAACCTGAGCGAGGATGTTCATCTTTCTCCTTTTACTTAATTACTCTGTCAGACACAGAGACAAGCCACTGTTACATTAACTACCCCCCCACTAACGATAGGCATGCAGCACTTGAAAATGTTCCCTAAAAAATCCAACTTCACAAAGAGTCATAGAAACACTGCATTTTCAGATTGAGAAACAAATAAAGAACAAAACACATACATGTAATCAAATGTGGGCACAACAGCATCTTCATTTACAAAAAAATTCATCATTTGCAATGGAGAGAAGGGTTTAGCAGCTGACAGAACTTGGTACATTCATTGTCTTTTGTTAACAGCAAAAAAAATTGGAGAAAGGAAAAAAGATTGTTACCCTTCAAGGCAAACTGCAGTGCACCATAAACCAAGCTGATGAAGACTCTTACCTCTTTTCAATTCAACTGATGGGATCAATAAGCAGGGCTGGCACAAAGCATTATGTTGCACCGTCTAAGAGTTTTATCTTGGCATGTTGTGATGCTCCTCTTGTATCACAGCCTACTGGTTTATTTCTTTTAAAAAAACTGTTGCAAGGACTGCCTGGGCAGGAGGGCTAGGCTTGCCAATAATGCCCTTGAAACCGACTGGAATGATTGTGGTTGGATGACTGCCATTTTCAGTTTAGGTTTTCGCAGCAGCTGTTAGGGAGACACACTGAGGCCCCATCCATTGGCTCAGCTAGGACTAACTACTATTTCGCTTTTCCCAACCCGGAGCCAATTCTTATTGCCATGTTCCTGGCATGAGGCATAGCAGGAACACCCTACTTTATTGGCCTGCCTTGAATCAACTGCCTTGTGGACCTGACTGAATATCAGTTGTGACTGAATATCAGTTGTTGCCTTGTTACCTTCTTTTTCCCTCATATGCCTTATTGTGTTAAGTTCATTAAATGTAATATATTTCTAATCTCCTTTTTGTGCATCCTGTAGAAGGTGGTATATAAATAGACTAAATAAAAGTCAAATTTTAATTTAAAATTAATTTTAATTATCTTTAATGCTGACATTTAATGCTATAGTATAAAATACTGAACAAACTGCACACGTTTGACAGGAAAGAGTCTTGTTAATAGATTTAATATTTTCAGCTGTAAATACTGGAGAGCTTGTCTTGAGGAAAAAATGATTTTAAAGAGCCTGTGTTGCTATTGGACAGTTCTGGAATGGAACCAAAGGAAAGTTGGTCCATTGATTCCCACTCAAACATACTCATTGGTGCTTGGACAGTCACCCTTTGTCAGCAAAGAACAGTGTCATGTGCCTAGTTTACAACATTATAGTTTTCAGGAAACAAAGATGACCTATAGTAATGCATTCTTTTTCTTCACCCTCTGTGTTAACTTCTCCTCCCTTGACAGCCTTTGAAATCCATAGAATAGGAGCATGTATTTTTCAGCATAGGATTAACCATTCCACCTCTAGCTATTCTGGTGTCAGGGTATTTTCTAAAATATCTTCAGCAGCATGACTTTCCACACAGCACCTCTAGGATGACAAAAACCATATTAGAAGTGCCTGAGAAGTCCATGAACAGCTGTTATGGCTTCCTGAAGAAGTCACTCGATTAAACTTGTGCTCTGAATTTTAAAAATTGTAAAGTTTGGAAGGCCCTTGCATTTTCTATAGGAAAAGTTAAACAGGCCCAAGTGACTGGATTTATTTATTGAACCTTCCATTACTTTGATGAATGAACGTAGAAGTGCTGCCTGATTTGGGGTCCTAGTGAGGTTTTCTACTAACAGTACCCCTGAATAACCCTTCTACATACAAATAAATCCAAATGAACAAGTCTCTTGAGTTGTGAGGCCAAAACAGCATGGTGACAAAAATGTTTGACAACAAGAAAGGTTGGAAAATGAAAGTCCTTAATCTGACTATCTCCTGACAAATGAACTTTGTGTATGTAAAAACATTTCATATTTGTCAAGAGGAAATATCTGTCATATTATCAAGCTGATAATTTCCACTCCCTTTTCTCCAGCAATGCAATCTATCTTTCTCACCTGTGGAAAATATGCAACATCAAATGTGCTCAGCTTAATTTAATACTTGGTATTCATTTGTGAAACTCTGTGCAAGAGGATACACTGTAGGATCACAAAATGTTGTAGGTGTGAGCAAGACTGGAGTGAACATTTAAGCAGTCAATGGCATGTGATTAGTAATTAATCACTAGCAAGGAGGCAGTTACCTGCACTGCCCTCTATCAGCCTGATAACATTTCCAATAACTGCACATTATATGTATGCCTTGAAGTGTTTCCTTGGTAATGTTTCAAATACCTACTATACAATAATGTCATATACTCTGCCCACCCTTCCCAGCCATTCTCTGACAGCCTGACGAACCCGGATATCGGTCACGTGACAAGTCAATTGACTAATGCAGGGAAACACTGCTGGCTGGAGGGCTGTGAAAATTTGGTCTGGAAGGGCCTGGATCTGGTTAAGAACCGTCAGTACCATGTTGGTCCATGCCTAAAAATACCAGGAAAGAAAAGAGTGAAAAATGTATAAAGCTGGTAGAGATGTAGCTATAGATTCAACCATTAAAAGAGTTGGGCACATAAAAAGGAAGTATGATTTTTAGATAAAAAGCAGAATCAAAACTAAATAAAGATACCAGTTACTATAGCCTTCCATTACAATTTAGGAAGTGTTTTTCCAACTTGAAAAAAGCTAGCTAACCAGAAAATGTGGTTCTAACAAGAACAAATGGAAGGCCCTTTTCTATCCCATGCTATCTTAATTGCACTGAGCATATGGCCCACTGTATGTGGGATCTCTGTGTGGCGGAGTGGAAGGTGTGCCTTATCAATGTTCCAGTGCTGCTCCCCATCAGCAGCAGGAGAACGTTAAAGATGCATGAAAAGATGAAGATTCCATTGAGCCAATGGATAGCAGTGACTCTGTCAGAGACAGTAAAGTCACCCTCCTATCTCATCTCCCTCAAACCAGACATGAAGGTTTTCCAAGGTACAGTTCAGTACGTTACAGTGTTCTCTTTATTACAGTGTTTTGTATTACTGTACAGTACAGTAATATATAAAAGTATTTTTGGTTGTAGAACCAATTTTAAGTGTCCATTATTTTCTTTGGGAAAATTTGCTTTGAATTACAACCATGCTTCTGCAATGAATTATGCTCATAAATCAAGGCACCCAACATTGAACTCTACAGGGAAGGACTGTAGCACACGTGGGCAGATGCCAGTTCGGGCCTATTCGCCCGAACTGGATCTTCCCAAGCAGCGGACGCTAGCGAACAGGAAAGACCCGCGGCTGGCAGAACCGCGGGGACCGGTTCGCTAGCGGCTGCTGCGTCTCCTGAAGCTCCGCCTCAGGAGACCCAGCGTGCTTACGTCCAGCTGGACGCATGTGCCTGGCGCATGCGCAGTGCGGCGGGGTTGGGGCCCCGCCCCGCCCCCTGGCCCGCCCCTGAAGTTCCGGCAAACTGATCTTGGGGTTGGCTGGGTCCACCCCTGGACTGTAGGTAGCATCAGCTGCAAGATGGGCCATGCTAGTTATTCTATGCCAAAAGGCTTTGGGCATCCTAAGGCCACATAGGCTGCCTCAAGACAGGTGGACCGGGGCTGCCCGAACTGGAGCAGCCAAGGCAGTTCAGGAAAGGCACGTTGAGCATTGCCTAGGGCGGAGCAGTTACTCTGTATCCAAAGTCTGTTTCCAGGGCAGAAATGCCCTCTTCCAGCTCCTCAGAGCAGGTATAGGAGCAGAGCAGGTATAGGAGCAGAGCACGTCAGGAGCAGGTATAGTAATGAGTAGACCCATAGGGGTCCATGATAAGGCAGAGTAAGAATGGCAGGGTTGACCAAAAATCTAGAGTTCTTTGCCTGCCTAGCTGCAACCCCTGGCCCTCAACCTCAAGATATGGAACAACTACGGCAGCCCACTAACCTGGGGATACAGCAGGCCACTCCAAGAAACCCCTTGTATTCACTGTAGACTGCATTGGCAGTCTCCTGCTGCAGCTGTTACTGATTGTCAAAGACTCCTTATAATGCAGGCACCATAGCTGTTCCTTGTTCAGTGTGATCTGAGGGTGGTCTCCTCAGGAGCAAGCCTTCCCCAGGTATCACTTGGGCTGTTCAGCCTCCACAGCCTTCACAATATCCTCAAGGTGTGGGGAGCAGAGCCCCTTCATCGCTGCAGGACTACAGGCTTGTCCTTAGGCTAGATGGAGGGGTCTTACCAGAGGCTGCATCTGTTCCCTGGGTGAGGGTTCTAGAACAATTAAGATTTCTATAGAGACTCTTTCTGCTTGTACCCAAATTGAACGAGCTGCCTTCATTTTTTAAATAAAATTATATATATATATATACACACACATCCACAGAGGGGCATTGCTAGGGTGATGAGGTCCGCACCAGGTGACATGCCTGGGGGTGTGCGTGATGTGCATTGGCGAACCCAAAAATTGCAACTTCATGATGCTGTGTCAAACTCCATTATGTCATATACCGTTGGATTCATATTGAAGAGCAGAATATAATGCAACAATCTGTTGAAAAGTGGCATTTTCCTATCAAAAGTTATGGCCAAAAAACTAAAAATAGAAATATGCATTGAACTCTATGGAACGTGAAAGTGACCCATATCATGGATTTACTCATGAATAGGCAACCATGCGCATAGTCCATTGGAAAAGACAGGCTGAGAGGAATCCAAAGACACCAGAATTGTCCTGATCCAATGAACATATCCCCAACAAACCGCAGAATGGGGTCTCTGGTGATTGCATTGAAGAGCATTGAAAATGAAATGCATTTGTTTGCTAGCAAGTTACAGTCATGTTTACTAGTAAGTAAGCAAGCACGCCTTGGCTGGTGTGGAAGGGGAGTGCAAGGCTTCCAAAATGGTCCTGATCAGGGACGTCACTAGGTTGTTAGAAAGGTGACACCCCTGCTGACCCAAATGGTTATAATCATGGTTTGTAGAAATAATCCCATCATGTTATATACCACTGGATGTGTAATTTGCAGCAGAATGCAGTGAAACAAACCACTTTGAAATATCTTTATTAAAATGTGTGGCTAAAAAATCTGGTGGAGGTTGGGCAATGGCAAATAAACACACTCACCATCCAGGTGCCGGGTGACCAGATGCCAAACCCAAAATTCCTACCCCCAAGCCAAAATTCCTACCCGCTTTAAAAAATTGCCCCCCAAATGGGGTTTTTTGTTTTTATATATTTTTTTTTTGGCCATAACTTTTGATATGAAGGAGATATCTCAAAACCATTTTTTTTTGCATTGTATTCTGCTCTTCAATACGAATCCAACAACATATGACCTGATGGTGTACTGTGCACCATCGAGAAGTTCAAAAACGAAGCCGAAATGTAGGACAATGATACCGAAATGTAGGACACCTGGACAGGAGCCTAAAAATCCGGACAAATCCTGGTTTTTCTGATCATATGATCACACTGTCCAGGTGTTGTTCCGCCCACTGCATGGGGGTGATGCGGTGGTTTCTGCCAGGTGAAGCGAACCCAAGTGACGCCCCCCCACATTCACCATTTTCTTACCTGTATTTGTGCCTCACCATCACGGACAGATATACTGAGTGAGCTGACTGTAGAACCAGAACGTGGCCTCTTCTCTTGCCTCAAAATCTCTGGTCCTGCACTGAAGGAGTGTCTCATTTGGCCTGGATCTTCCAAATTTTGTGGCCGTTGTGGGAGCGGTGAATCTGGTCCCCTTCCACTTAATGGGTCCACTTTCTTGTCAGCTTTCATCTCTTTGGTGAAAGTGGCCAAGTTCTGCTGCTGTTTTCTTTTCTTGTATTCAGTCATGAACTTTGATATGGTTTTGTCTGTGGCTATGGTATAGATTTTGTTGCCAGCACTCTCCCACCATTCTTTTTTCCTGCCTTGGTCTCGCTTTTCTCCTTTGGGACTAAGGGGTGGAAGAAGCAGCAGGTCTCCATTTCCTCCCTTTGGAGTGAGATTTTCGGTGAGACAGTCTCTCGTTTGGCTTTTGTCATCTTCTGAAGGGGTATCCTTCCCAGATAGGCCTCCAGTAGACGGGGTGGGTGTTTCAGATGGAAATGATGGAAGGATAAAGAAAGGGTCTCCCCTGAAGATTGGGAGTTCATCTGCACTACTTTCCAAATCCAGGTGCATTTGGATATAATTGTTACATAGTTCCATGCACAGCTTATGAAGCCTTTTAATGAGCCAAGCCCAGTCTGCATTGCTGACTGGCTGTACGCTTAGTGATGGCAGCCTGGCTCTCCACTGCCTCTTCTCCTTTCCTCTTGGTGGGCTTACTTGAGCTGTCTCTTCAAAAATGTCCTCGTCTTCTGAGGAGCACTGTTGGGAGGAGTCAGTGCTTCTCTCATCATCCTCAAAGAGGATTTTCTTCACCTGTTCTGCAGTGATGTTTTCCTGATTGGTCACAATAGCGCAGATCAAGGCATGGAAGTAGATGTTGAAACTCATGGCTGACTGGCGGTACAAGTTGGCAGCTCCACCAATCCCAGACACCTTCTTGAGCAAGCACTTCAGCCCAGTTCTTGTGTCAAACTCTCTGGCTGTCCTGTAGGAGTCCAGCAGCAAATCAAAGATAACAGCCAAATTTTGCATAGAAATGTACCTGAGGAAGCCAGCCACTTTGTTTTCTGGCAGCTGTTGGGTCGTCTTCTCCTCAGCATGTGGAGGCCCTTTCACAAACTCTTCCAACAAGATATCATATAAATTCTGCAGCAGCACTTGATGGGACAGCAGGCTCACCACTATTGTTCTGAACGGGATACTTCATGCAGCCAAAGAAAGGAGGAGAACAGTTTTAAATCACAATCTCTAAGGTTTATTTAACTAGTCAATGAATCACATTCAGGGTGCAATCTTAACCTAGACCAGCACAACTCATTAGTCTTCCCATTCCCTTGGTAATGTAGGGAGGCAAGTGCATGCCTGTGCACTGGCCTAACCCTCCCCCATAAGTGGTGCAGAAGTGTGTTATGGCACTTATGACAAAGTGTCTTTCTTTGGTGACACCTCCAAGTCAGCATAAGATTTAAGACGTGGCTTAGGTTGGGCTAACTGGAAATTAGGATTGCAGCCTTAGAGTCCAATCCTATGCCTGTCTACTCAGAAGTAAGTTCCTTTATAGTCAATGGAGCTTACTCCCAGGAAAGTGAGAATAGGATTGCAGTGTAAGACTCCTCCACTAAGAGGTTCAGTGAAAAAATACTTAAATTTCCTTAGGACAATAAAATAACATGTTTTGAGAAGATTTTCACTGTTTCTTGTGCTTCTATCCCTTCTTTTCTTACTTCATGGAACTTAAGGTGCTATAACATGGGGTTTGCCTATCCAAACATTAGTTTCACAAAGGTGGCTTCAATATGTGCTGCTACATCATACCCAGAGCCCCATTACTGATAGAATGACATAACACAGTCCAGAGGGGACATGAATTTATTCCAGAGTATCCCAGAATTTATCCATGGGAACTTCTATCATACAACTTTGCTATTTGAATTTTCCAAAATTTTAACACAAGGGAATTTAGCATGTGAACTTTCAAAAGGGCAACAGATAAAGAATACATTTAAAAACAGACAGGTTTTTTAAGTCTTCAAAAGCTAGCCTTATATTTTAATGAAGTACAGAATACAAATATTCAAGTTAGGATTTAATTCAAATATCTATTTGTTCTTCTCTATAATCAAATCCAATGATGCCTCTGTTGAGTTGCATGGAAGTTTAACTGACCACCATGTATTTTCTGCTCTAAATTCTTATTACATTTTGTTCTGAGCACAACATTATTCTGTTGTCCTCCGACACTCTCTAGTGGCAGGACTTGAACAGTTTCTTTTAAGTGCCTCCGTCAAAGCTATCATGGACAATCTACTGACCATGCAACATTGTGCATGCACAATGGGAGATGTGGCTCTGGGTTGTGTTTTCCTCTTGGATTGCATGCAAGTCATTCATACTGAAATTTTTAAAAATGCCAGCCCTCTGTGTGCTAGCCAGTTTCTTGAGTACCCAAGGTCATTACAGTGAATTATCCCTTGATAACGTATTTGGTGCTTTTAAACAACGCAGTGGTGAGGAGAGAAGGTTGATACACAGGAACTTTCACATGGGAGTTAGGCTTCCACTTCACAAGCGTTTCATAGCAATGTCCCCATCCAACATGGAGCTGCAGCTGCAATCGTACTAGCTCACTTACTTGCTGGAGGTGTAATAATTTAAAGTAGGCACTTGGTAAATTGTAATGTCCTTTTTGTCCTGGTACACTTAGCAAAAATGACACATTCTGTGGAAGAATGTCTATCAAACGTTGGTGAAGAAAGAATTTTTATGTATGAAACAACATGGGAAGAAAAGAAGCTCCCTTACCCAAGTTTCCTGTGTATCGATGCAGCATTCCAGCAGAAAAAAATCAGAAAGAGAAACTCTACTAAGTGAAAACAAAATTTCAGCATTTTTACTGATCTGTACATGCAGGAAAAGCTCAAGCAAGGGATAAAATATTCTGATATATCATCTATAGTCAGGGAGAAGCCATGCTTTACCATAGATAAAACTGCTAGAACAAGTTAGGGAATCTTCATACATTGTTTGTATGACAAAGACACCTTTTGTGTAGGCAGACAAAAGACAGCATGAATGTTGTTTATTCTGCCCCAGTTGCATGGCTTACGCAGCAATGACTTAATCCAAAAGCAAAAAAAAAAAGAAAGAGAGAAGAAAAAGAGAAAAAACCACAAATAAACCCTCCTCCCCCAAAACCCTCCAACACAATGTGTACACATATTTTCCAGTCTGGAACTTCTATTTTTTTTTAAATTTGAAAATCTGAGGGAAAGCGGAGGTAATTATGAAGCATTCTGAATCCTAGCATTTGAGAAAGGTTTGCTCCTTGAGATAAATCCAGTGTATAAAACTTGCTTCCAGGAAAGAGAATAGCCACCGAAGGACCCCTCAAGTGGAGAAAGGCAGGATAGAAGTACAATTGATAAATAAATTTTTAAAAAATTTGCACAGCTGGAAAAGATTCTTGCCTCTACCTCTCTTCTTGACCATCCATCCAACTATACTACGTAGGGTAGGCCTCAGTGGTTGTTCAGTGGAACCTCCTCAGTCAGAACAAACACAAAGGGAAAATAACAAGCAACAGAGACTACCCCTCATCTTCATGCCTTTTTGTTAATTTTTAAAGGCATCTAAAGGCTGTGGTAAGAAACAGAGGCCTGGACTAGTGAACTGTGGTCTGATCCAGCTAGGCAACTAACAATAGCAGATATGGAAGTCTGGATAGAAGAGCCAACATCTTTCTGTGATACTTTCCTGTGGGTCACATTAGGCATTTTATACTTCCCCTCTCCCCCAGTGGCTGAGTCACATCCAGCATAACAATTGCAAGCTTCAGAGATGCAATGAAGGTTTGTAGTCTATGCCTGTTGCAGAGACCAAGGTCACCTTATGAATGCTGAACATGGCCAACAGTGCAGCCTGAGGCGAGACCAGAATGGCGGGATAAAAAGTGTCCTGCAATTCTCCACTGCAAGTAATGGATTAGTCACACTTGGGATCAGTGCTAACTGCCTTTCATCCTTCACAATGACAGACACCTTGGTCCAGCTCAAAACATTTGTGAAGATTTTCCCTTCTTTTTCTACGTTTTCCTCATGGGTGGCTTGTCTTGCATTAGAAAAACTTGCCTTACCTCTTTTGTGTATGGCCATTGGGTTTCTTATCAGGAGGCAGTTCAATGATAAGCACGCAGGACTGAGCATGTTCAAATCCCTCCTTGTTGTTTGGAGTTTTGGGGGAACACTGTGTGTCTAACATGAACACCTGGAGAAGAAATTTCAGGTCAAAACTTGCCAAGCCCCTGTGCTGAGTAAGGAAAGGAGTAATGCTATATAATGTTATATAATGCAATAATAACATAACACAAAATTTGCCAGTGTCATGTCCTAGATTCAGACATATCTCCCTACACATATCTCATTAAGAAAAATGTTAAAGATATATCTTAAAATGAACTATCACAGATCTCATAGGAAGTGTTTGTAAGGAAATCATTAGGGCCAATGTTAAACCCTTTAAATCACCAGGAGTATTAAGGTTAAACCAACCTTAATTCAGGTACAATTTTACATACATTTACTCAGTATACAGATTCTGCTTTAGGGACATGCTCATTTACCTGTTGGGCCATGGCCCGTATTCTCCAATATTCTGCTTCGGCACTAGGTGAAAGGGATGGAGCTGCCATTTTCACATCACAGGCATCACCGCTAAAGTTTTCAGAACCACTGTGGAAATAGCCCAGCAGATTCTACAAAGAAACACAACAACATTCATAGTACACATAGTTTGCCAAGAAGCCAATACATTGATAAAATTGTTAAGACTGCTTGTTACAATATTGACACCTGAATTTCCCTCAATCCTGCAAGGAACTTCTGGCATATTTCTCCTTTTTTAAAAGGGCTCAGAAATGCACGTCATTTCAGCTCGTCATTTCAGCACGTCATTTAGTGTACGTCAAATCTGCAACAAACGTTAACTAATCCTCTGTGCCAAGGAGATTTAGCATTGGCTACATACATAAGCTAGCAACTGGAACTGGCTATATACATAAGCCAGCAACTGCTGTCAAAACAATGCAAACAGACTTAGGTCCAAATACTAACCAACTTTCTCTTACTGACATAGATATGCCAAAGGAGCATGTGCTGAAACCTGTAGTTGCCAGTCACATCCTTAGCTCAGTGTTTGAAAAATGATTAGGACTGTACCCTAATAGCTTTAAGTGTTTCTGGGGAGGATTGTTGCTCCCCCATTTGGAAATTGAAAGTGCACAGAGCCACAATAAAATATTGGGGTTTGCTAGTGGAACATAAGAACATAAGATGAGCCTCCGCTGGGTCAGGCCATAAGCCCATCTAGTCTAGCTTCCTGTATCTCACAGTGGCCCATCAAATGCCTCAGGGAGCACATAAGACAACAAGATATTTGAATCCAGGTGTCCTCTCAAAAAAACTTTATGTGTGAACTATCACTTCAGTATGAGTACTTTAATACAGGCCAGCAGATGCTCCAAGTGCAATAGAAATATTGGCTGCTGATACATCATGTGAGTTTCTGTTTTCCATAAACAATGCTGCCAGGAAAGCACTCCCAAAAGTGGAAGATGTCATCATATATAAATTGCTGTAGGTCAGAGCAACCCATCTAAGAAAACATGGAGGGGGTAGCATCTAGGAAAATGTAGTTATACCTTCACTGGCTCGAGAGTAGCTGAGAATGCATCCTGGAGTGCACAGCATGCCAACCTCCACATTTCTTCTGTAAAAACAGGCCCAGCTGTCACTAATACATATCTGCAGGCAAGAAGAACGATGGTAGCACATAAGCATCTGCAAACCTTTTCTGTTTACAACAGATTCTCAAGATTGGGAACCAGTTCTTATTGAAGCTGAACTACAAGGAGTCAAGTGTGGTCTTGACCAGTAATGGGATTCAAAGAAATTACGGTAACAACCATCTGGCAGCCACTTTTAAATGGCTATTTTTAAATTTATATGTCCCATCTCTCATTAACAATCGCTTCAATAGAGTAGGTGTGAACCTGCTGCAACCCACCACTGGTTTTGACCGAGACAAAGAAGCTGGGGTCAGATATCAAGCAAACTGGTTATACTTTGTGTGTAACACTGAAGGAGAAACACTTGTATTCCCCCCCCCCAATCAGATGAAAGAGTGTCTAATTTACACAAGTACACTAAAGTGCTTCTGTATTCACACTTTGCCCTTCTATGTGAGAGCTTGAAGCTATGCCTAACCAATTGCCAGCACAGCCACAAAATCACTAAATGCTTTGGGGAAATGTGAGTGGTCAAAGACTCAATTACCTGTTGACAGAAGGAAGATAAAATATACCCTAACAATTGAGAGTTGCTATAAAGATAAATGACAAAATATTGTGGCTTAATGACATGTTATGTCTTTTGAGGAATCATCCTCTCGATACATCATATTTTACCAGGATAAATGAGGTGCCATGAAAAGAAAGACTCTTCTCTTTGTGTATATACGTATCTAGATTAGGGTGTCAAACATAAGGGCTGCAGACCAAATTTAGCCCCCTGAAGCATTTTATATGGTCCCCTTTATAACCTGGCTTTTCCGTCTTGATAATTGGGATCTGTCATATCTTGAAAATATGATCAAGATTTGCACATTTTCTCTTCTAATTTAATTTTTAATTTAATTGATTTATACCCCCTTTCCCATGCTAAAGCAAATGCCAAGGTGCTTATGAAGTTTTATAACCTTTTGCCCTCACATCAACCCTGTGAACAAACTGCTTATTTCTGGCCATTATCTGTTAAATGATGTCACTCAGCAGGCATCATGAATGTAAACTTCAGCCCTTTGTATGAAATAATTTTAACAACCATGATCTAGACCTGGGGGCAGAAACCTGTCTCTTCTCTCCATGTAAAGATACACACTGATGGTGCCATACAAATAATTATATGAATACCAAGCAACTTTTACCATTGCTGCATTAAATTTAAAAGTTATTTTCATGAGTAACTGTGGTCTGCTGATGGAAAACTTAAGTTTAACCTATTATTTTAATAGGCTGAAAAATATAGAAAGGAAATAGGCATTACCTGATACAAGAACAGCCAACTCTTGAAATAGATTCTGTGGGTTCTGCCACACAAGCTACCAGTAACTTGAAGAGATCTTTCAGCATTGTGTTGATCATATTCTCATAGCCAATATCTAAAAAAAAATTAAGGTTGTTTTTGGTGTTCCAGATTTGCAACATGGAGGAATAATTTGTAACTAGGAAAGGTTTTACAGAAATTATTCTATACTGATAAGACTTCACTGGCTGAATCCAGTATATTTGCTCCCAGTTAATATTATGTAAACTATTGTCCAAGGGCCCAATCATTTCCATCACCAATGCAGCTATGAAGGAAGAGGGACAGTCACAGAGACCTCCACAGTGTAAGGGAACGTTTATTCTTTCATCTCGAAGCTGCATTGCCACTGAAAAGTTAGATAAGTCTGGGCTGTAGTTGAGCACAAATGAACTATTTTATTTTCTTAATTTCTTTCTCACCTTTTTATATTAAAAGAAGCACAAGGCAGCTCATAGCAGAAATGCAAAAAATGTTGCTGTGCTCATATTGGACTCTCTGTGTTTTCACAAGTGTGTCATGCTGGAAAGCAGTTTGTGGCATTAGGGATGTTTGCTTGGGATTTACCTTTTGTACAGCATATAATACCAGATTATGCTCAGAACTATACTAGATTTACAGTTCTATCATGTGACAATTTGCTATTGGGAATAAGCCTCTTTCCCCAGTTCAAACAAGAGAGTAACTTTTTATTGTTTTTTAGTGTGTGCACAATTGTTCTTTGAGTAAAAAAGAGCATTATGAACATAATTATTCCCTCTGGCTTTATATTTATTATTCCAAATATATCAATAAATCTGCACTGATCATATATTGAGCATGCTGTAAAATACATTCTTTACCCTCTCTCCTGGTGCATTAATACTCTAAGGGTGCAATCCTAAACAAGGCCAGCACAACTCACTGGTCTTCTTGTTCCCATGATGATGTAGGAATGCAAGTGCATGTCTTTGCAGTGGCCTAACCCTCCCCCAGGAGTGGTGCAGAAGTTTCATATAGCACTTTTGTGACATTTCCAGGCAAGCAGGGGACGTATGCTGGGGCTTATGCGAGCTTAAGTAGAGGTTAGGATAGCAGCTAAAGACTCTCCATGTCAAAGACTCTATAAAGTTTAAACACCAAGAAACATATTTGTCTACAGGGATGTTTCGCTACTGAGAATAACTGCTCATACCTGAATGTATGAAACTTTGAATATGCTCTACTACCAGTTCACAAGAAAGGCCAATAGCATGCTTGAAATTAGCAGATGCCACATCCCAGTATGAATGATCACCGTGGCTGCGGTGGAGCCAAAGAGACATTGTTGGGAGTAGAAGATGTACAACAGCATAAATACCAAAGCCAGGTCCTGGAAAATTAAAACAAAAAAACCAACACAAGAATTATAATGGACTTCTGTCTTCAAAAAACACATCCCAAAGTTCTAAAGTCTTTTTCAGTATGCTCCCTAATCCACCTTTGTGTAAACTGCTAGTTTATAATTTGATGATGTCTTTTTAAATGTAATATTTATTTTCAGCATTTTTTTACCACTCTTCCTCCATGGAGCTCAGAGCAGTGAACACAGTTTGTTTCCTTCATCTAGCCTCACAACAACATTGTGAGGAAGATGAGGCTGAGAGGTAGTAACTTTTTAGCCCTCAAAAGTGAGAGGTAGTGGTCCAAGCTCACCCAGGAGTATTTTTTTACTACATTTAATTTCTATAAACTACTCAGAAAATTCTGTAAATTGAATCAATTACCAGGTATCTTGGTAACATCTCTCAACAGTTCAAAGAGTAAATCCAGAGTGGGTGGCTGGTGCTGACGTGGGCAGTTGGAGATGGCGGTTGTCAACTCTTCTAACAGAATGATCCAGACATTGATAAGGCCTAGGAAAATAAAAATTTATCTGAGAAGCTATCCTTAAGTGATACAGAAGATACTTTTTTGTTAGATCTGTGGTTCTCTGGCATTTCAGCCTGGGAACCCCTTCTGAGAATGGAAATCTGTCCAGAGGATCTTCCCAAAAGTGGTGCCAGAGCTCCTCTGTGTCTAGTTGGAAATAAGTCCCATAGTATTCAATGAGATTTACTCCCATGAAAATATGGACTGCAACAATCCTCTGCATGTCTACCTGGAAGAAAGTCCCATTACAGTATATTTAAAAAGATTTACTTCCCGGGTTGAGGATGGTTGCATCTGAGAAGGACGGAAAGAAGAACAAGCCTCTCCCTGGTGCCAGGATCTCCCCGCATCTCCCCACTAGCATGGTCGACTTCTCTGCTGCATGCAGGAGACCCCAGATGCCTGGAGCTCAACACTCGCCCTCTCTGCAGTCCCTCAAGTGGATGGAGAGTGAAGAGAAGCTACATCATTTCAGGGACTAACAGCCTGGCTGGGCAGGCAGGTGACTGGTTCAGGTGGCTGAACCCAGCAGGCAGGAGTTGACCAGCCCAACAGGCTGGTCAACTGGAGTCATCCTAAGGCTTGCAAACAGGCAGCCACAGGACCTAGACAACCTCCCTACTCCACTGGAGGACTGCAGCCAAGAGGGGAGGGTGGGTGGCAGGACCCAACAGGTAGCCTTCTGGTTCACAGTCAATCCCTCCAGCCAAGTTTGGAAAATAGTGGTACCCAGTACCAGATTCCAAAATGGCAGCACCCAGCTTCTTACAACCCCCCTGAAATGAGGTCACAATTCCCAAGGAGGTCTCAACCCCAAATTTGAGAACCACTAGATAGTGCTAGATCGTAGTTTTCTCTTTGTTCAGTTTAGTCCATTTTTGTATTGTATTTTGTATTGTATTGATAGTGATTGTGAGTTGTTAATTACCAGTATTTACTAAAGGGATTTATACCCTTCCTTTACCATGTCAACACAAATGCCCAAAGATGGCTTATAAAACTTTCGTTGCTACTCTCCCACTGTCCTTACAACAATCCTTCAAGGTAGATGAGGCTGAGAGTGAATGACTGCCCAAGGTCACTCTGGAAGCTTCATGGCCAAGGAGGAACTTGAACCTTTATCTTCCAGGTTTCAGTCCAACTCCCTAAACGCTGCACTATCTTGATCTGTGGGTGGCGCAAGTGGTTAAGGCGCTGTGCTTCCTGAAACTGGAGCTAATCAGTTGTTTATCTGGCAGGAAGTGGTAAGTGGAGTTGTAGTATAACTGAGCTCAACGGTTCTCAACAGGACAACTGCTCAACAGGATTTAAGCTTTAAAGAAAGAACTATGTGTGCATGGCCTTTGACTGGACTGGGAAATGGCACACACTATCCCATCCCATTTTCATCCCAATGAGTAAGTATAAAGATCTGATCCTATCCAAGAAGCCACTTTGGGTTAATGCCATTTAGACAGTTATAAATGCTACAGAGAGCTGTGTGCAGAGTGACCATATGTGCTAGTTTTCCAGGACATGTCCTCTTTTTTAGCCTTGTGTCTTGGGGAAAAAAATCTTCATTGTCCCCCTTTTCCTTGTGAGCAGGCAACATGTAGCCTTCTTGTAATTAATAAATGATATGTAATAGCTTTAAATTTAATAATAAGTAATGAAATGTTGAAATTATCCACATGAAAGCAATGTACTCGTATATACATGTGTATTTTTAGTATTTATTTTGATATGTCCTACATTTCTCTTGGATGTCCTACATTTTGGCCCTTGTCTTCCTTTTGATGCATTCCTATGCCTGTCTACTTACAAGTAAGTCCCATTACATTCAGTGGGGCTTACTCCCGGGAAAAGGTGGTTATGACATATGGCAGCCTTTGTGGTTATGACATAAGGTCACACTGGATGTGTGTCTTTTTAGAATCACACAGACTTTTGTTTCTTACCTGTGTCATCATCAAAATCAGAAAGAACACACTCAGTGCCATCCTCACTGCTAGCTGATCGTTCCTGTATTCTTTGGGGTAAGTTGGCAAGTCTCCCACTGAGAAACATAGGCTTCAAGGGCATTTTGTAGATTTTGGCAAGCAACTACAAGATACAAATATATAGTACTGGGATTATGCACTGGCATGATAACATGCCATAAAAGCTGAACACATTTCATATGCGTTGTCTCCGACGTATTCTTGGCATCACCTGGCATGACGAAGTTTCAAATGGTGCAGTCTTGGAACGTGCTGGTATCCCTAGCATGTACACGCTTCTTAAACAGCGACGTCTACTCTGGCTTGGACATGTCGTGAGAATGGCCGATGGTCGGATTCCAAAAGACCTCCTGTATGGAGAATTAGCGCAGGGAAAGCGCCCTATAGGGAGAACACAGCTGCGATACAAGGACATCTGCAAGAGGGATCTAAGGGCCATGGGAATGGATATCAACAATTGGGAAACCCTGACCTCTGATTGTTCAGCGTGGAGGCAAAAGACGCAGCATGGCCTTCTTCAATTCAAAGAGACACTCATTCGGCAGGCTGAGACAAAGATGCAGGTCAGGAAACAGCGAAATCTGGGGGCTGGGCAGGGGTCTGACTGTATCTGCCCTCAGTGTGGAAGGGATTATCACTCTCAAATTGGCCTGCTTAGTCATAAAAGACTCTGTTTTAGGACCTCTACTTCTGAGCACGATACCATTGTCTTTCGAGACTGAAGGATGCCAATGATGATAACATGTGAATTTAATTCCTAAATTTCATTTGGGAAGCTCAAAGTCAGTAAATGGTTTGTTAAAATATTTGTCATTTTGAATTTGAATTTTGCCAGTGTTTGAAATTCAAGTGAGTTGAACCATTTAAAAAAAGGAAATGAGCAATGGAGTGCATGCTTGTTAGCATATTTCACTTTATCCCATTTGGTGTGACACCTAGTTCAACATGCGTTTCCCATATTTGCAAAGGATCAGCATAGCTTATGTCCTTGGGATGCTATAGAATCAAGAGACTCTATGTTAGGCTGGAAGCTGAACTCCATTAAATCCTGCCATGCTGCCTTCTCAGCATACCTCCTCCATGCCCACTTCCCACCATTTAATAGCTTCTATTCCTTCTATACCCCAACTCATCTTCATGCTGCCCAGTGGTCCAGGTGACTGCCAAGCTTCAGAGCACCAGTTCTGGGCCTGCAGTCTGGGCCTTCGCAGCATGTTTGTGACACTAAACACTGTTAAGGGCTGGCAGTACATGCTCAGGCTTGGGTTCTTAATGAGTTTTGTATTTGAATATTAGCCATAAAAGAGACTGTTGGAAATACAGTTTTTGTAGGAGTGGAAATTTAGATTAAATAAAAGCAGTAAGAAATTAGAATTTTTGGCTTTGCTCCTGCTACACTGTTAGAGATACACTGTGTTATTTTCTCTATTTTTCATGTATTTTATGTACTTTCTACTTTAGTGTTTCTGTTCTGTTTCTACTTTAGTGTTTCTGTTTATACTATCATAAATAAAATAAATATGAGGTAAAACAAGAACACACCTGAGAACACCGCCGGAGGTAATCAAGAGCAGGAAGGCACAAGTCTGTAGATGTGGATCCTGATCCTGGCAAACAATTGCTTATTTCCTTACAGTCTGCTTCTCCTGCCAAAAGAGGAAGAAAAATTGAGATAGACCAGTGCTCCAGAGAATGAGGTTATTACGAGCGATACGGATGCTGCAAAAGCAAATTATTCATTTCTTACCCACACTCCCAAACATATCTAGTTCATGAAAGTTAATTGGAAAGAGGTGGAAAGAATCACAGTGCAGAAACGAGGCATAATCAGTGTAAGCCTTGCTTGTACTGAGGGGCTGTCACGGAGGAGATACTAGCATTAGACGGAAAATTCACACCAAGGATTGCTTTTCTATGACTGCAATCCCAAAGACACTTTAATTGGAGTAAGATCCATTGAACACAATTTTGTCATGTCCTACAGTAGACAGTTAGGATTGTGCTCTGTATCTTATTTCCACACCCACATTGATGTGTTTTGTGTCTCAATGGTGTTACTTATTTAGTGTATGGCAAAATACATTGATATGAGATAAATCAAATGTTGATGTCCAGTTCATCCATTCACTCAAGGACAGAGTGTTCTATGTTGAAGAAATCAGACACAGGGCCAGTGTAGGCTCTCGATGGATACTCGAACACAATGTGATGAAGGAGCACCACATTCACACTGAGGGATAGATACAAGACACCACTTAAACAGTGCATCCTAGCAGACACCATGCTGGGAATGGATCCTGTTCAGAGTTGACCAATGCTGGTGAAGTAGGTCAAAATCTGGCACTTTTTGTGTAAGGTCCTCTGTGTAGCTGCCTGTATCTGGGCGTTCAGCAGTTCATTTAGCTTTCTATTATGAATTAATGTTAAAAGTTGTGAGACAGTTGTTGTGCAAGTGGTCTTCCTGGATATAAGCCTGCCAACTGATAGATGGGGAGGATCCGCATGCACTGGAAGAAGTGGATTTCTCATAATTTTGTTGTACTCCTTCATTAAGGCACTCTGCTTCCTTAGAGCTGGTGGTGCCATGTGGCTCAAAATAGGGAGCCAGCAAGTAGGAGTAGATTTTATACAACAGCTTATGATCCTCATGGCTTTGTTTAGCCTGGCATCAATCTTACTAAAGTGGAAGCTATTAAGCTGCCTCAGGTATTTGGGGTGAGGGTCGTAAGGGACTACAGTAATTTGTTTTTTAGGTAGACCTTTGATGTACACCATCTCACTGATGTGCAGATGATGCTTAGAAGAATGAAGAGTGCCCTGGATAGGAAAAAGCAAGTAGCTGAATGCTTCAATGGAAGGACCTACACTGAAGCAGACTTTCTCGCTGTCATGTAAAGCATTTGTTATTCAGAGTTTTACTACTGTAAAGCCCTAATGAGGAACCCAAGGGGAAAAAATTGCATCCTCCCTTTGAGAAATTACACACCTCATGATCAAGAAGAAGCAAGAAGAAGCTTTTTGATACACAATAGCAAATAAAGTGAAATGAAGGCATAAAAGAGGATAGATTATGGAAGCCCAAATAAGTAAATCCTGTTGTGTTCTATTTATCCACCGCTTTTTACCCAGCAGTCTTCAAACATGCAAAATTCTGAGAAATTAGACTTTTTAAACTTTGTAATAGTTCCACCTGAGTACACCTGCTTAAATAATATTTAATTGAGCCAATATTAATGCACATTCAATATTTACAAAACTGCATCCATTTAAAATGCATAAATTCAAAAACAAGCATGTCTTGATGTGGTATAAGGCCTACTATCTACCACTTGAAATCTATTTTTATTCTTCCCAGAAGATTTGAAATTTGAAAATACACGTTTGTTCTCTCAAACAAACAAAAGAGCATTACCCAATCCTTTGACAAATTTCATAAGGCACATGATGTAACTAGTGGCTGCATTGGCAAAAACCTGGATGTTGTCTGTATTTAAAAATGCTTCAAAGACATCAAACACAGGAGCTTGGCATTTTCCTGAAGAAACAGGAAGAGATACAGAGTTAGTATAGAAAACACATGAAATGTCTCAGCTAAAGGAACATCCCTAGTCTCCAAAGAGCTTAGCAGTGTTCATGTGGGATTTCTAATAAAGATGTCACTTGAGTTTGCAGGAGATACAGGAGGTCACCCTAATGAAAAACCTCCTCTCATGAAGTGGGTGTGGTAGAGGCCCAGGCTGTGATACACCATAATCCTGCCTTGCTGGATTTTTACAATAACTTAATAAGATATTAACATGGTTAGTTTCATTTCATTCTTCATGAAATTATGCAATGATTGGTTTTTAATATTATTAAAAAGTTATTGACATGACTTGACCAGCCTGCCTTCTGCTGGTACCTTCACAGATGGGTTCAAATCTCACACTAGTTCTAACCCACCCAAAATGTGAGCCATTAATTATTTTAGCCATTCAAAAACTCATTTTAAAAAGTCTCAAAAGTGTGAAAAAGGATATAGCAACGTTCTTACCCATTGAATACTCTCCAACAAGATATTCCTTCACCTCCAATTTGCTGCTGCTACGAACTGTTTCTAATGCACTGAACAGTGGTCTCCAGCCTGATTGGATCCGAGTTGAGCATACCTCCACCAGCTCACCTATTGATGTAACCACCTAGTAAAAGCAAAGCATTAACAAGTATTAACAAAGGAAATACTTTGCAGGAAGAAACCAGTGTTTTCCACTACACTACAGAAAATTGCTAAATATTAGGTGATTTGCTATAATAATTAGCTATTAATTTTTTATTTTCTTGTAAACCGCTTTGTAAACGTTTCAGTTGAAAAGTGGTATATAAATACTGTAGATAGATAAAAGCATTTTTCAACAGCATTTTTAAAATTTCTATACTTTTTTGGTATGTGTGTATACAGATATGCCATAATTACTCAACTATGCCATATTTACTCAAATTTTATGCAAAGAAAACTCAGAACTTGTATCAAATTCTGACTTGAATGCCAACATAGTTCTACTGTTTAGAGATTTATCCTGCTTTGATTAGTCAAGGCCATTCAGCAGATGCTGACACCAAAATCTCTTGTTGTAAATTTCATTGACTTGTTGCCCGATTTGGGAGATTTCACAAAAGGGCATCGTCCACATTACAAAAAAAAACAAAAAACAATATTTCTCTCCATCCATGTTGAATCGGCAGTTTTTAAAGTGAATGCTGAGAATTCAGGTGTTGTCCTCCCCATTTCCACAAAAAACCCCAGTGGGCACCTGCACCAGTAATGAAGTGCAAGTGCAAAACAGTCTTACACAAAATCTACTCTTATCAATCCTGGTTAATGAAAACTATAAGAGTCAGAGTTATCATTAATTTAACACTTGGTGGACGACACTACTATCATAATAACCAAGATTGTCCTTGCCTGATCCTGGACATCCTCATCACACAGCTCCAGCTGCATAATACGCTCAAAGGGGCGAAACAGTGTCTCATTAAAATGAAAATGAGGAGGCTCATTCCAGTCTGTCAGAACCTCCGTTAGGATGTCATGGATGAAAGAGACAGCTTTTCGGGAAACATGTCTTTCTTTATGACAGGCAGCCTGCAATGAGAAAATGAAGAGCTGAATGTCAGATCTGGAAAGCAGAATTTTTCAATGGGTTTTGGCAGCTACAATCCACTGGAAATGACGCTCAAAAGGAGAGTGCAAAAAAAAGTTTTACATGGATACGTGAAATATAATAATTCTTTAGTGGATGGAATTGAACTAGTTACCAACAAATAACATGCAACATAAAAATATACTGTAATGTGTTTGTTAAACAGGCTTAGAAGTGTTTCTAATTATTTTTCTTTTATAAAGCAAAGGATATTGTAAGCAAATGCCACAAAAACTATTAATTTTTATTGCATTATTAGGCAAGAAAACATTATATTACCAACTATATTAGTAGGTATAATAAGAGAAAATGGGTCTCTAGGACTTGAAAATATCATCACAGTGAGCCATGCAGATTCTAATTCATTAACTCTAATTTATTATTGCTATAGCAATTCAGGTGTGTTGAAAGACATGCATTGTAGCAGAAATCCTTATGAGACCTCTGCAAGGAAGACAAATATCCCCACAGATTGGGTGGAGGGCTAAGAGACAGTGAACTCACTATTAGTCACAAAACAATAGGGCAAACAGAACTGCTATGTCACATTCATGTACATATTCACTGGAAAGAGAACAGCAGTAGAGTCCAGACATCCTCTTCTTCACCATTTTCTGTCTGCATTTTGCTTATCTGAGCAGTGCTTTAGGCCAACTGCTGTGCAAGTTCCCGAATATAAAACTACTAACAGCTTGCAGCTGTCACTTGAAGAGCTACAATATAACAACATTCATCAGTAAAAAAGCCTTCCTTTCAGCATCTCAACTGTCCTTTAGCCATCTCCCCCCTCAAAGGCTCTCCTTGATTGCCCCCAGCCTCTTCTCAGTCCGGTCTCTAATCAGTTGATAGTTGACAGAATGTTGACAGCTGCATGTCCTCAGCCTGCTTCATTGACATAAATGTTGAACAGAAGATGTGAACATCCTTAGGCTACAATCCAGAGTAACTACGGGACCTTTTACATTGTTATGGGAAGTTATGGCACCACCAACATAGTTATGGCGCAACCTTTGGGAAATGCATAGAGCAATCCAGACTAAATGCCTCTTATGTCTTCCCATAGTTACTCTGGATTGTAGGCTTACACAGAGATAAAGGCTTTTATGTAGAAAAATATAAAATATACCCTGTTTCACCAAAGGAACAGGGTATAATCTTTCTCACATTTCATTCATGCACATGTCATCGCTTTAAAAACCTTATAAAAATCTTAGATATTTTAACATAATATCTACCAAGCATGCTTTTCTTCACTGTTTGTCTCACCTCTACTAGATGAGGTGCCACTAAGTTCCATAAACGCATGAGATGGAGCAAAGGACGAGATTTACTTCTCACAATTCGGAGCATAGCACCTCCTAGACGGAACAAATGGAGTGCACTTTTCCTGTCTTGGGTAGATTTGACTTCTCCTATGGAAAAAACAAAACAAAACATTGGCACCGAATAGCTTTTAAATAAAAGCTTGATATTTTTTCAAGCAAATACAAAATGTGCATTGTATTTTGTACATACAAACAAACGTACAAAACAATACAATACAAACAAACAAAAAAATACAAAAGCAATTTGAACCTTTTGATAGGAAGACTGCTATACTTCCAACCTAGAAGATTACCTGGCATTGCCAAGGAGTAATCAACGGTGTCTGTAACCGAATGAAAGAGCTGAGACTGTGAAGCCTTCTTCAGCTGATAAAGGAAGCCTCCTAAGGCCATCAGATTCAACTTGTCAACAGCATCTTCAAATAGCCTGCATAAAGAGAGGTAGAATATACAATTCAACCCAAACAAGACATAAAGCCTAACTTTTTGTTATTTAAAATCAGTCAATCAACTGGGTCAAGCAATTACTTTGATGTACACCATATTCAATTTTGTTGGTTTTCGACATCTGCAGAGATTCCATTCCAAGAACACCCCCGGGGGCCAAAATCTGGATAACTGAATCCACAGGTCAGAGCTCTAAACTTATCTTTACATGTGACTGGAAGTGCCTTCCAGTTGTATCCAGAGGCATTCTGAAACCCATGGAGGCCATGCGTGATTTGTGCAGGCTTCATAACACTTCCTGCAGTGTTGGAGAGGCACATCTGGACTTTTTGAAAACTGAAAGTGCTTTCCAGACATCTCTGGGAGCAGTTTCAGACATGGTAGGTCAGATGGGGCACTCTACTGAAGGTTCAGAACCAGTGGAGTCAAATCTTCAGGTTCTGAACATGTCAAAGCGGCTAATCTATACATGTGTGAATTAAGTGTGTGTACATTTTCTATGGAGGATGTAAATGTCCATATTTGGACTTTTGTGAAATAAATTTATCTGGGAATTGGACTTTCTATGTGTGAATGTGAATATTCATTAAATTTTGGACATTCTCATAAAATGCACTTTTAAAGTTTTCAAAGAAACCCTGGGCAATTCTCAATGCACAGTCATCAGTACCTGTCAGCCTGGGTGGAGAGGGTGAGGATTGCCTTGGCTGCATTACTTCCGCTCATCAGGCTGCCTCCGCGAAAGTCAAAAGTTCTTCCCTTGCTGTTTTCTTTGATGAGCTCCTGAATAGAAACTGGCTGAA
This sequence comes from Cryptoblepharus egeriae, assembly GCA_030015325.1. Lineage (NCBI taxonomy): Eukaryota > Metazoa > Chordata > Lepidosauria > Squamata > Scincidae > Cryptoblepharus > Cryptoblepharus egeriae. Next base: position 178,702,984 of record JAREYC010000001.1, on the reverse strand, counting down.
TGACAGGATTGTTGCTCAGTGTGGTCTCTTGCTCCATGGTCATTTCTTGAGGAGAGTCTGTAGGCTGACCTTCTCCTTGTAGCCCTCCTGTGGCCTGCTGGGTCTGAGTAATAGTGACAGGTGGCTGAGATGTGCCATCACTGAAATGAACATGCTCCAGGGTGCTGATGTATTCACATACCCTAAAACAAGAAAGTGAACCATGAATGCAATGATTCTGTAGATTTACTTCTTGATGTTCCACATTCATTCTTTAAAGTGTCTGCAGTAATCCTTAGAAATGAAAAGTGGTTTTTTAACAGGGAATTACTGTGGTGATGGGCAGCCCCTAAGTTACACAACAACCTGCCATGCCAATATGGCACCTGCTTTATCCTGAGCATGCCAGGCAGCTGTTGATGGTTTTTCAGGGAAAAGGGACAAATATCCCCTATCTTGCTAATAATGGACCAGGATCCTCAAAGGGGCTATTCAAGTCTGTACTGGCTATTTAGCCTCCCTCCTGCCTGGCTTTCTCCCTCCATCTGCAACTAGAAGTTCTTCCACTTACCAAAGATACAGTTTAGATAAAACGTAGCTGAAGAATGAAAGAATGCAAACCTGAAAATATATATGACTGATACAATTACAATAATGTAACATTATATGAGAGAGTAAGATCTTATACAGGTATGTGCTTACACTACTGATATTTTGGCGAATGACTAATTTTTATGAAAATAAGGCCTAAATTGGTTCAAAATGACATACCGTTTCTAACTTCATACCTAAACACATGTGGCCAGCAGTCTTGATTATGGCTTCCCATCTCTAGTCCCACACTGAGAATGGCATCCATGCACAAAACATGAGCTGTGTGCAGACAGATCCCTTGGACTTTCCCCATCTGCTCCAGTTTTTGTTCAACCTTCTGTTTCACTGTATCATTATAAATGTGTAATTAAAAAAAGATTGAAAGAAAAGTTTATTATCTCTAATGATTTTAAAAATAAATTCATTATCTCCAAGGCAACAGATGTAGATTTCATTGTAGAAAAGGCTTTTTTACTATATTGGAGTGACTGAAGATAAAATAGATATATTTAACCTTCTTTGGTCTGATTGAATAAATGGAAATTCAACTCATGTAAAATAAGCAGTTCCCACATAATAATTACAGCAGATTTTTTGGTCTCTAATTTTATTGTCTGCAGTCCTTTACACTTTTTATTGTCTACAGTCCTTACTTGATGATATGTTCCACTAAAATCTACATTAGTTTACAGTCTATTTCATATCCAAAAGGACTTTTGTTTTCACAGGTTTATATATATAGTTTTGCTTCTTTGTTAAAACTACTATTTTTGCAGGAAAACCCTGCCCTACAGGAGCAATCTCTGTTCAGAACTAGCTCCCCAAATAAAACATTACAAGGCTTCTGAGAATTTATGTATAACATTGATTCAGCATGGTAACATGTTTAGCAAGGAATCCATATTACTGTGAATAAACATTTTAATCAGTTGTACCTTGAGCGATGGCATCACTAGGCTCTTGGGTTTCCCTTTCCTCTTTCTCTTCTTGGACACATGAAGCTGCAGCCATCTGAGCAAGGGCAGAGGCACAATTAGCAGCAACACCTAAAACAAGAAAAAAAGGCATATTTTTGTCCAAAATTTACATGAGCCTGTACTTGTGAATCATGTGGCAGAAAGAGGGAAAAAGTAGAGATTTATAAATGTTTACTGCATTTCTATATTAGCAGTCCTACATACCTAGACATTACAAAGATTACATTCAGCAATATTCATCTAGAGATGCCACCTATACCTAAAGCACAGCTGAGACGGGCTGCCTTTCTCAGTCCATCCAGGCTCATGCAGATGGCATCTTTCTCCTTCTGGTTCTGCTCCTTGACTCCTTCAGCTCCTAGAATGAATGCTAATCCTTTGGAGCTCCCTGCCATGCGGCCAGTCAAAGGTGTTGACAAGGTATCAATCAAATTCTTCCAGCAGCCAATTAAAAGGTATCGGGCAAAAGCGGCACCTGATCCAACAAAGAAATGAAAACAGTTCCACAGTGTTTTGGAAAGACAATAACAAAGCATTACTGTTGGGCATTGGAATCTGTCATGGTCCACTCCAAACTACCTCTTGCAAAAATGTTTTACACCAGACTGTGATCAAAAGCTCTCCTTTTGTAGTTCGTTTCCAGTTCCAAGAAATCTTCAGTCAGGGAGCATTAAAAAGAGACTAAAATATTTTAGAAGGTTAACTCATGAATTAAATCAAACATACATTTTCCCAAAATAATTTTAAGTATCATAGAATCATAGAATTGTAGAGTTGGATGGACCCAGTAGGTCATCTAGTCCAACCCCCTCCCTATAGCAGGAAATCCTCCTCTTCAAGGATTTCTCAAAGATGATCAACAGAGGCTCAGCAAGAACATCTGCAAGTTCCTTAAGAACTCGAGGATGCAGCTCATCCAGTCCAAATGACTTGAATTCATTTAGGCCAGTTAAGTGATTTCAAACCAGTTCTCTGTCAATTTCAATCTGCTGTTCTCCACCATCCATGTTTCCATTACCTCTTTGGGGATGCAAGCATATCCGCCCATCAGCCAACGATCCCACACCCCCATTTGCACAGCCCTCCTTCTGAGTATAGATGGACACAAAGTAGGAGTTGAGCACCTCTGTCTTCTCTTGGTTTCCAGACACCTGTTGTCCTTCTTTGTCCAGGAGCCGCTCTAGCCCCTCGTTTCTCCTCCTTTTACTTTGGGCACATCCTTTTTGTTATCCTTGACACCCCTGGCCAGCCTCAGCTCATACTGAGCTTTAGCATTCCTGACCCCCTCCCTACAGGACTGGGCTATCTGCCTATAATCCTCCCCGGTAATCTTTCCAGTCTTAGATTGCCTATATATCTCTTTCTTTAATTTCAGCTGATCCCTAAGTTGATTGTGGAGCCAACCTGCTTTTTTGAGGTTTCCCCACTTTCTTTTTCATAGGAATTCTTTCTGACTGTGCTTTTAGAAGCTTCCTCTTAAGGAGCTCCACCCATCTTGGGCCCCTTTTCCCATTAAGTTCATCAATCCATGGGATCCTGCCTATGATTCCCCTAAGCCCGTTGAAATCAGCCTTCCTAAAATCCAATACACAGTGGCACCTCACATAAAGAATGCCTCACGTAAAGTATATTTCACATAACAAACAAAAATTTCTCTAGGATTCTGCTTCATGTAACAAACTGTGCTTCACGTAAAGAACACATTCGTTGGCGGTTGGGGCAGATGAGCTGGACAGCAGCCTGTATAAAAAGCATCAAGGCTGCCTAGCGCACCTGCCCATAGTGAAAGCAACATTTCCATGCTGTTCCTCCTGTGGCCAGGTGTCCGCTGGGCAAAGGGAGAGAAGAGCAGTGGAGAAGAGGGAAGCAGCTCAGGGCTACCCAGAAGGGAGCAGGGGAGAGAGAGGCTCAGGATGGAGAGAAGGAGAAAGTGGGGAGACACTTTTAAGGTTTCTTGGATTGCAGCCTCCTAACCATGTCTACCCAGAAGTAAGCCCCATTGTGTTAAATGGGTCTTACTCCCAGAAAAGTGTCTTTAGGACTGCAGCCTAAGTAGACTTCATAAGCTCATGCACACTGAATGCATGTTTTGAATTCAATCCCAGTGTTCTGTCATCATTTTTACATCCAGTTAATATTTTTATATGAATATTTTTGGGGCTGTGGAACCAATCGTCTGAGTTTCCATTATTTCCTATGGGGAAATCCGCTTCACATAAAGAATGTTTCACGTAACAAACAAGCCTCTGGAACGAATTAAATTTGTTACGGGAGGCATCACTGTATAGGTTTCACTGTGCAGTCTTTTTATTTCCCATAATATTCTAAATTCCAGCAGTTCATGATCGCTTTCTCCTAAAGCTCCTGCTACACTGACCCAGTCAATCAGTTCTTCACAATTTGTTAAGATCAGGTCAAGGATGTCACTTCCTCCACTTTCCATGTCACTTTCCATGTCGCTTCCTCCACTTTCTGAACCATGAAGTTATCTTCCAGGCCCATCAGGAATTTATTGGAGCTTCCACGCTTGGCTGAGTTTGTCTCCCAACAAATGTCTGGATAGTTAAAGTTCCCCATTACAACTACCTCATATTTCCTTGCAGTGTCTGCCAGCTGCTTCAGGAAGACATCATCCACTTCTTCTCCTTGGCTTGGCGGTCTATAGTAAACCCCCACCACAATGTTTTTTGTTTTTCCACCTAACCTTTACCCAAACGCACTCCTTTGGAATATCCAGACCAGTTTGTTGGATTTCAGAGCAGGTATATATGTTCTTGACATATAATGCTACTCTGCCTCCTCTTTTGCCACTTCTGTTCCTCCTGAACAGCCGATAGCCTTCCATTTATGCATTCCATTCATGGGAGTCATTCCACCAAGTTTCAGTTATTCCTTTCAAGACAAATTTCCCTTCACTTGCTAGAACTTCAAGCTCATCTTCTTTAAGTAACCTTAAATATTATTCACCCAGTGATGACATCTAATTTCCAAAATGTCATAACAGGAAAATTAAGTGGGAGAGAAGTGGCACAAGAAATAAAGAAATAAACAGAAAGTGGGAGAGAAGTGGCACAAGAAATAAAAAGGGAAGGCAAAGTCTGTCATGTGGCTTCCTCTATATGTTTATAAATGAATCACAGAATCATAGAGTTGGAAGGGACCTAGTAGGTCATCTAGTCCAACCCCCTGCCTGCAGCAGGAAATCCCCCTAGACAGGTGCTCGTCGAGCCTCTGCTTGAAGATCCCCAGTGAGGGAGAGTCCACCACCTCCCTTGGCAATCTGTTCCACTGCTGAACCGCCCGAACTGTCAGGAATTTTTTCCGGATATCCAACTGAAATCTCCTCTCTTGCAGTTTGTACCCATTGGTTCTAGTTCTGCTTTCAGAAGCAGCTATGAACAAATGAGCCCCTTCCTCCCTATGACAGCCCTTCAGGTATCTGAAGAGGGCAATCATGTCTCCTCTCAACCTCCTCTTCTCCAGGCTGAACATCCCAAGTTCCCCCAACCTTTCCTCATAGGGCTTCCCTTCCATCCCACTGATCATTCTTGTTGCTCTCCTCTGGACTTGCTCCAGTTTGGCTGCATCTTTCTTAAAGTGAGGTGTCCAGAACTGAACACAGTACTCAAGGTGAGGTCTGACCAATGCTGAATAAAGAGGAACTAGAACTTCTCACAACTTAGAAGCTACAGTCCTCTTAATGCAGCCTAAAATGGCATTTGCCTTCTTTGCAGACACATCATACTGCTGACTCATGTTCAGCTGGTGATCCATGGCTACTCCAAGATCCCGCTCACATGTTGTGCTGCCAAGCCAAGTATCCCCCATTTTATACCTGTATTTTTGGTTTTTATTGCCCAAGTGCAGAACTTTGCACTTCTCCCTGTTGAAATTCATTCTGTTACAGCCCAATATTCTAGTTTATCCAGATCCTCCTGGAGGTTTCTCCTGTCTTCTGTTGTGTTTGCTACTCCTCCCAGCTTGGTGTCATCCGCAAATTTGATCAGGCTCCCCTGTATCCCTTCCTCTAAGTCATTAATGAAAATGTTAAAGAGAACCGGTCCCAAGACAGAGCCCTGGGTACCCCACTTGAAACCAACCTCCAGGTTGACACAGAACCATTTACTAAAACCCTTTGAGTGCGGCCAAATTGTGTGTTTTATGATTTGCTCTAATATCTTGCCCGGGATTGAAGTCAAACTGACTGGTCTATAATTTCCCGGGTCTTCTTTTTTCCCCTTCTTAAAGATTGGGACTACATTTGCCCTCTTCCAGTCCAGTGGCACTTCTCCACTCCTCAGGGATTTCTCAAAGATGATCGACAGAGGCTCAGCAAGGACATCTACGATTTCCCTAAAAACTCGAGGATGCAGCTCATCTGGTCCAAATGACTTGAATTCATTTAGGCCAGTTAAGTGGTTTTGAACCAGTTCGCTGTCAATCTTAATCTGCTGTTCTGCACCATCCATGTTTTCATTCCCTCTTTGGGGATGTAAACACATCCCCGCATCAGCCAATGATCCTGCACCCCCATTTGCAAAGCCCTCCTTCCGAGAATAGACGGACGCAAAGTAGGAGCTGAGCTGCTCTGCCTTCTCCTGGTTTCCAGACACCTGTTGTCCATCTTTGTCCAGGAGCAGCCCCATCCCCTCGTCTCTCCTCCTGTTCCTTTGGGCATTTCTAAAGAAGCTCTTTTTGTTATCCTTGACTCCCCTGGCCAGCCTCAGCTCATACTGAGCTTTAGCATTCCTGACCCCCTCCCTACAAGACCGGGCTATCTGTAGGTGATAAATGTAAATGTAGGTGATACTTCACACTATGCAGCTCCCATACCTGCCATAATGGCATCATCTGGCTTCCAGGTCTGAGAGAGAGGGGACTGGGTGGATGCAGAAGCCATCAGTTGCCCGCCTATTGCACTGCTACCCAAACCATCAATGTCTGTAAGGAAAAAACAACAGCAAGTTACTATACACTGTAGTGAGAAAAACTGTCTCTAAGAGCAAATACACACTTCTGTCTGGTTAATGCAGCTTTTATATAACAAAGCCCACTGCCTGCTTGCCATCACCCCTCTTGTTTCTCCTCTCCTCCCTTCCTCACAAGAGCCATCTAGGAAGAAAACTCTCCACCACCACACTGATTGTCCAGTAAGCAATGTCATGAGCTGGCAGAATAACTAGCACACTTTTAAACAGCAAATTAAATTATCTAGCATCTTAACCAATGCCTTAGAGCAGAGATCTCCAAACATTTTGGCAAGAAGATCACATCATCTTTCTGTGTCAGGGAGGGGGGAGAAAAATAAGTTTACATTTCAAATTTGAATAAATTTGAATAAATTTACATATAAGAATGTATTGGTGTGGATTACAAGGCTTGCCTGAGGGCCAGATAGAAGGGTCATGCCGGGGGCCACACTGAGGGCTGCATCTGACCCTCAGTGTTTGGAGACTGACCCTCAGTGTTTGCATCTGACCATCAGTGTTTGACCCCGGGTTTGGAGACCCCTGTCTTAAATGGATGGAGATGACAATTACCCAAAACAGCCATTTAGCAGAGTGCTGGTGAAAGCAAGCATTTGTGAACCATTTATATGCTTAGATCAATTAAGCTATGAAACAGTCCAGGATCTCATTACACAAGCAGAATACAACTAAAGGGATTTTGTGGATATACTGTTCATGCATATAACATACCCGATACCTATATACAATGGTATTTTGGTATCTTTAGATACCTGTAAACAGTGCTTTTAGATGAATGTTTCTGTATTGTCCGTGTATTTGAGTTGTTATATATCATGGTACTGACCAGTTAGCATGGTAATGAGTGGTAGGCTGTGCTCTTCTGGGCTTCCCCAATACCCAGCCTCTCCAAGAAGATTTCTCTCCAGCACTTGATGGAAAAGCTCTTCAACCCAAGCTTGAGAAAATACCATTAACACTCCACTGGATTGTACCTGTTTCATAAATTCCTTCTGAAAAAACAATGAAGAAAATTGTTGTGTTTAGCCAGGCACCAGACACCTTGTGTTCAGTGGTGGGCCCGGCCTAGCCCAACAACCAGCTCGCCGGAAGTGGGCGGGGCCGGGGTCGGGGGCTGGCTGGGGAGGGCTGGAGGAGGGTTGGGGTGGAGCTGGGGAGGGCATGCCACCCACCCCAGCGCGCGGCGGGTGCGGGTGGGTGGGGCGAGGGGGGCCCCAACCCCGGTGCAAGCTGCTTCAGAACATGCACTGCACATGCGCCAACCTTCTTGGCCAAGTTTGCCAAGAATCTGGAAATAAATTTAAGAATATGCAGTGATTAGGAAGTGTACAAGTCTGAGACTTGTGCCTCCTGTACACATAATGTCAAACAATGTTTAACATCCAAACCACCATCTCTCGCTGCATACAATGCATGTAGTGAGAAAGCATAAATACCCTCCCTTAATAGCTCTTGCCCTACAGAGTTAATGATATAATTAAAGAACAAAATGCTCTTCAGACAGGAAGAAACATTTAGAATTCATCTTTCAATTACTGCTTTTTAAAAGATCTCTTCCACTATTCTATGTCCTTCCAAATCTGCCATGTAACTTCAAATCTATCTGTCTGTCTGTCTGTCTTACAGTATTTATGTACTGCTTTTCAAGTAAGAAGTTCAGAAAGCGGTTTACAAAGATAATGAAAAAAATTAATAGCTAATGGGTCCCTGTCCCAAAAGGCTCACAATCTAAAATTCAGAAGGATCACCAGAAGCAGCCACCTGAACAGACATTGCTGGGGTTTGTAGGGCCAGTTACTCCCCCCGCTAAATAAAGGAGGAAAACCCACTTGAAAGAGTGCCTCTTGCTCAGTTAGCAAGGGTTAATATACCTACTCTGATTTAAGCCCATGAGTCTAAACTGCATTAAATCTTCATGGTCAGTGAATAATTAGAGAACTATGTGGTTCTTGAGGTGCTGACAAATATGTGATCATTTCTTTCTATTCTCTGGATTTTCCATGAAAGTTTTTGCCAGCAGGACATCAGCCATTCAGCAGACTGAACATGGTATAATCTTTCACTACCTGCTCATATCCTGAACACTGCTAATACATTTTTCTTTCACATTTCATAGCCACTCACCATTAAGACAGGAGATTGGGCAGGTTTCTTTCGGTAGTAATCTGCATTGAACAGCTTCAAGTTAAGGAGAAGCGTATAGTGAGAGACCATATATAGACTATCCGCATTCATCAGAGTCTGGAAGCTAAAGCTGGTATTCCCTTCAAAACCTGGAGAGTGCATCATACCTAACAAACAGAGATATTATAATCAGTGCTCTGAAACACACTATTACTGGACTGGGCACTTTTTCCTTAATTGCCCATTATGCTTAGTAGAAATATAACTCGTGTTTTTATAAACATGTCCACTGGAGGCCATCTCAGATAAGATTGAAATAGGTGTTATTGTCAGCAATTGGTTAAACACTGGTGGAGAGAGGGCTGGTCTCTGGGAAGATCTGATATTATGTGGATAACCTGCCTCACTTGGCAGATTTTCGTGGAGGAATTCCAACATATGCTGAACTGAGCAACATGAAAGAAGAACAGGTTACCAAAGTGACAAAATAAAATATTTAGGATTCAGTTGCACTGCTGAAAAGGGCTTTTCAATCACAGATTCTTAACACACTTCATGGTCTGACTGAATCAGACCTGGAGGAGGAAATTGATTCTTCGCTCTATGTAAACCACTACTGACACTGGTAGAACTATAAATATAAATAAAAAAACAAACCAAATATGCTTAATCAACAACATTTTATAGACATAGATTCAAGATTCATATAATCTTGATAGTGAGTCAAGTTATATGCTTACATACCTGAACAAAATGTTGAAGAGAAATTCTGGAGAGCCAAATCCACCTCTTCTGCACTTGGAAGAGAGATAAGTCGAGGGAGAAGAGCTTCAAGGGATTGAACAAATAATCTGGCACTGTGCTGATCTGCTTCCTGGTTCTTCAACAATTTTAATGACAGGGCAGCAGTTCGTAAAGATTTGTGACCAGAGCAGTCTCTTGGGGTCTGCTCTTCATCAACCAACGAGCAGTTGTCTGACCCTATGTCTGAAACATCTGACCTTCCAGAATCTTTCTCTGCTGCCATGGAATATTGGTCACATGAGTCAAATTCAGTCCTAGAAAGATCCTGGTCGTCGACACTGAAATTACTCTCACTGTACCTAGATCCACAAGACCGTGCCCTGCAATCGACTGAAAGGAAATTAGTTATATCAGGGTAAACAACCATATGACTCCGTTGAACAACATCTGGCTGGTCAATAGTTTCAGATTCTGGCTCTTTATAATGAATCTCTTTGCCAACTTGTCCACCTGGTGAATGTAGAGAATTTTTACGGATTTCAGAATTATCTTCTGGAGTTGTTTGTCCCATGTCACCTTCCAAGGTTGTCTGACCAGTATCTGTAGTAACGCTAATGCTAATATCAGGACTCTTCTCATTGCCTGCATCCCAAGGGGTATGCTCCGAGGAAAGGATACGTCTTTGCCATCTAAAATCAGCATCATTGATCTCCATTGAATCCCTGCTTGTCTCAGACCCATCCTTCAACTCTTCCAAACGTCGAAGAAGTAGATGGACCTGTTCCTCATCAAGGCCTTTCCCTTGACTTAATTCATCTAAAGTTCCAAGGAGGGCACACACACAAGTCACCGAGGCATAGCAGGCTTCAATACCACCTTTGATGCAAGCTTCAGTCATCCCATCCAAGATGCTATAATTTAATAACACACTCTGTTATTAACACACTCTGTTATATAATAACACACTCTGTTCTTTCTTTGTTGGAGTGGGGAATCCTAGAACATTCCAGAATCACTAATGTATGAGGACAGAAAGAAATCCTCTTGTAAGCAAGAAATCCTCTTGAGGATTTAAATCAAGTAGTCTCTTGAGGAGCAAGAGCAAGTAAATGCTTGGTCATTTTTTGAAGGAGGTGGTATTTGATGCTGCCTAACTCCAATATGATCAACTAAAAAGATTAAATAAATTCATAGGTAATAATAAAAATAATAAACTTTATTTATACCCCGCTTTTCTCCCAGAGGGACCCAAAGTGGCTCCCAGAGGGACCCAAGTGGCTTTCATAAGTGGCTTTCATCCTATTACACTATTTCTACAAAGTTTTTCCAAAACCATTTGGAGAGTTTGACCTTATAATCACTATCAAGTATCTTCAATTGGGTCAGTCTGCCACAGCAAACACAATAAAGAATTTTGTATTCTCTTAAAACACGAACACATTTATTTCAGTATGGTTGTGAAGAATGGATTTAATGATAAAAAACATTTCTTGACCCTTCAGTCACTAGAAAATAATGGATTAAATGCATTGCACTTTAGACACTATACCTCTCCTGGGATGCAACCCTAAGATGGATTGGGAAAGGCATTAGTTTGAAAACCTGTCAGCCAGTGTAGACAATACTAAACTAAATGTTCTGAGTGTCTGATGCAGTGCAAGACAGACTAAAATTAAGCATATTAAAATTAGAATTATATAAAACCCACTGCATCCCAAAATAAGCAGCACACATGTCAATTTGGTGTGGGCTCAAACTAATAGACTGCGCTTAAAATCTGAGGAGATAGATAAGAAAATGATACATACAGTTTGAGAAGATCCAAGTGTGACTTTCTTTTGGAAATGGACCTCTTTCTGGATTCTGGTTCAGAGGAGCAGGGACCTGCCAAATCGCAGAGCCGTCGAGGACTACCAAGTATCTAAAACAAACATTTCATATCTGTATGAATTAAGAAAAACTTAATGCAGCTCAAATAAATGCATGACTCAAGCTGTCTTGAAATTTTCATCAGACTAAGCTCTCTAAAGTCATGTTGAGCTAAGTGACTCTGAATCTCATGAAGGAAAGTAGATACTGAAGCCTATATATTCTGACTGCAATAGAAAGTGATTCTGGGATAAAATGTTCACACTTTTACCTGACCTTGAAATAATAGTTAGAAGCCATTTTAACAGTCAAGTTAAAATGACCAATCTATTGGTGAACAACCCAACCCCATGTTCCTATGTGATGACAGGTGGAACTAAACTGAGCATGAACATGGAGAAGTGATTAAAAAAAGTTCAATTCTTGTTTATGTCTGAATAGTTCCTGTAATTATTTGGTGAGAATTGATTGCTTATGCTGGCAAACAGCTGTTTGGATGTATATTCTTTTGAAGAGTAAAATTGCAGAAGAAAATATTGTATGCAAAATATTTTTCTGATGGTACTTTCATAGGTTAGTACCACAATGTGAAGTGGTGGCAAGAGTCTATTCTATGTTTACAGTCATAGTAGATTAGTAGCAATCATCTGCCTGTTTACTTAAAAATTTATTTCACCTTAGGTTGTTAAAGCCAGTCATGAAGAGGCTCCTGTGTGTGTGCTTGTACACTAAGGTTCTACTCTCATAAATGGCTTACAGCACAATCCTAAGTGATGGAGAAGGCAGGCTGACATGTGCCATATCCTATTCAAGTCTGAGGCTGCTATCATGGGTCAGGAGTTCCAGGGTTAGGATCCAGCATATCTGCCAGGTGCCACCCTGTCTCCTGCTCCCATCTGCCCCCCAAGAATGCCCTCCATCTGCCTTCCGCCAGCCCTGAAACACCCCTCCCATCTCCTCCCCATGCTCCAACCACCCCCCGACTTCTACATCAGCTGAATGCAGCCATCATGGATTTCCCTTGTTGTGCCCTTAGAGAGTTGAGATGGCCTACACAAGCTGCTGCACTTTTGTGTACCAGCATGGCTTACCCCCATGGAAGAGCAAACAAGCTTTATGGGGACCCTCCCAGGCCACAATCAGGATTGCACCCTTAATGGCTATAGCTAGTGCAGAAAGCACTAGGGGTTGGCTGTTGAAAGCACACTTGACCAGTGCTAGCTTTCCTACATTGTCTGCTTATACCAGTGTACCTGTAAAATCTCTCCACTCTTATCAATGTCTCCATTCCTGGAGACCTGCTAGAGCAACCTTGCTATATTTGCAATGTAGTAAAAACTTTTGGGACTTGGAGGTGGGGAGGCTCTTTCAATTGTGTTAACAAAGCTTTCAAAGAGCTGTACAAGTACCCTGCTAAGCTACATTGCTATTAGAACTGATGTGAAAGATGCATAACTTTTATATCTCAGAAATTTGAATGACTGAAATGGAAGCTGCTGCCAATTGCTTTTGCATGTTTTACTGTTTCATCCAGACATTTCCTGGTTTAATATAGATTAATTTGTCAAATAAGTGATTATATTTGCATAGTCTGAAGACAATTCTATCTGCAATCAAGTTTAAACAGAATTTAAAAGTGTGGAGGTGGAATAACCTCCAGCTGTTCTCCTTCTTCACCTCTTTCATGATCTTGATGGCTTCCACGCGATGCTGGGGTGGGGGATACAGGAGCATACGATGGTAAAGAGACTGTAGCACAGGCTTCATGGATTCTACAGACCCCACCAGCCGCACTAGCTCTGCTGCAATGTAGTAGATCGTGCGAGCAACAGGACTACTAAGGGCAGGTGCGGTTGAAGAACAACCAGATCCTCGCCCATGATCAGAGACACCCAAGGAAGGAGAATCAGCTTCATGACTGCTGCTGCTGTGAGCAGAAGTGATTGTTTTATCATGGACTGGATTTCCCAGGATAACTATCAAGGCAGGACACAGCTGTTTCCTAAGAAAGAGGAAAGAAAAAATAAGAATAAGTGCAAATCACCGCATTTACTCAAATCTAATGCGCCATTGAATTGAATGCGCACCCTCTTTTTAAAAGGCTAGAGATTAAAAATGTTTACTGACAATTGTAATGCACAGCTGCAAAAGCAGGTACAAAATTTAATTTTACTGCATATATGAATGAATTATATAATAATCATAAAATGGCAATGGGCTGATGTTATGATTTTTATTTAATTGCCCAACTTTAAATAACACTGGGTTTATGTTACATTTTTATTACAATACAGTAAACTATTAAACTAAATAGTGACCTAAACTAATAATAAAAATACCTGTATTTACTCGAATCTAATGCGGCATCGAAGGCGCACCTCAATTTTGGAGATTAAATTTGGCTGGAAAAGGTGAGTGTTAGATTCGAATAAACAGGGTATTTTAAAATGTGCTGAGAATACAGTTTAATGGATAAATGAGTTCATTGAAAGATGTTCAAAAGCTACAGATATTTAACAAAAAAGAAAACATATACAGTATGTAAAATATTACATTCATGGTTTTAGCTTTTCAGGTACTATAGTTTATATATGCACATGTGTGTTTTTTTTGTTCTTTTTAAGCAAAACTTTTTTTTATCCCCAGGCAATGTTGGAAGCATCTGCTGAAGGAGCACACCCAATCTCTACAATATTATTATTGGCATCCTTCAGTCTTGAAAGACTATGGTATCGTGCTCTGATTGGAGGTCCTGAAACAACATCTGGTGTGTCTAAAGAGGCCAATTTGAGAGTGTCCATCCCTTCCACACTGAGGACAAATAAATTCCGTCCCCTGCCCAGGCCCCAGGTTTCGCTGCTTTTGGGTCTGTCTCTTTGCTTCAGCCTGCCGAACAAGTGTCTCTTCCAGTTGGAGAAGGCCATGCTGGGTCTTTTGCCTCCACGCTGAACGGTCAGAGGTCAAGGTTTCCCAGCTGTTGATGTCCTTTCCCAAGGCCTTTAGATCCCTCTTGCAGATGTCCTTGTATCGCAGCTGTGGTCTCCTTCTTGGGCGCTTTCCCTGCTCTAATTCTCCATATAAGAGATCTTTTGGAATCCGACCATCAGTCATTCTCACGACATGCCCAAGCCAGCGTAGACACCGCTGTTTCAGAAGTGTGAACATGCTAGAGATTCCAGCACGTTCCAATACTGTGTCATTTGAGACTTTGTCATGCCAGGTGATTCCAAGAATACGTCGGAGACAGCGCATATGGAAGGTGTTCAGCTTCCTCTCTTGCCATGCATAAAGGGTCCAAGACTCACTGCAGTACAAGAGTGTGCTCAGGACGCAAGCTCTACAATAATCACCAGTAAACAAAGCATTACCAGGGGAACTACCTCTTCTACTTTGGGAAGGCTCATCATGTCAGAAAGACCAAGACAAAATGGACACACTCAAACTAATGGCTTTAAGGTCCTTTCACATAGTCATTCAGGGGACATTCTGCTCTTTGGTGAGCAAAACATTCCCTGTGTCAACATTCTACACTTTGATGAAATCAGCTGCTATATTTTATGAGTGACGTATGTCTTCGGCAAATAATCCAGGGCTCTCTCTGTTCAGCTTCAGAGAAATATTATTATAGCCCACATGTCAGAAATCATCCCTATTATATCAATCATAGAAATTTATTTTCTAGCTGCTAATCCATCAACATTCAAATTAATGAGAAAGTCTTGATCTAGTGGTTATGAAGGAGTCTTAGGGCAAAATCCAGAGCAGTTACGGGTCCACACAGTTGCATCACCCTCTAGTGTTATCTTACCTTAACTGCTCCATCGCAAAGGGCTTAATTTGACTTAAGGATATGGGCCTTAGAGCTTGAAGCAGAGAGAATCAAACGCCCATGTTGCATTTTCTATTACTGATTATACTTTTCACAGATATACTTTTAAATACAGTGTATCTATTTTGTATTTCTGAGATATAAATATGAAGGTTTATACAAGTAGCCTCCTTGACCCCTCTCCTTCGGACTTTTGCTAAGAGCTAATGCAGGTCCTATGAGTTCCACTGTGGAGCAGGAAACATATGAAGAAGGAAGGATATTAACTTTGCCCTTCAAAGTCTTGCAGCCCATACAAACACCAACATCCACAATCCAAGCACCAGTTGCAATGGGGGAGATTAGGTTTGGGCTCTTAGATTCATTATTTTTTCTGAAATAATATGAAATAAGGCTACTTACCATATGAGATCAGTGAATCCTTTATGGTGGCGCATAAAAGAAGAGGAACTATTCAGCATGGAGAGGATGCATTCCAGGTAGAGAAGTTGCACCTGCTGATTCTCACTAGTACATTGAAACAAAGTATACAAATCCTTTTCAAACAAAGGCAGCAAAAAAGCAGGTGCTTACTCTCGTTTTTATTTCACAGGGCAATATAAAAAGGATCTTGCCCATGAAAATAAGAGTGAGAGAAGTTGAATGTAATTTTTTGAGAAACATATTTAGCTAAAGAAAAATATGAGAATCTTGTATTCATGGATCCGCTTATCCAGATATTGTTCAGGCTTCCCTGGGAACGTACAACCCTGTGCACATCCTCTCAAGAGGTGATGGATGTTCATAAATCATTAATAAGACTAAGCAACTTCTGGTTGCAACTTCTGGTTGCTTAGTGAAGATGGAAGTCACTTTTTAAAACCTCTTTGCTCAGTGAGGTTGACAGAGGCCAGGAACATATCTCCTTGGCCTCTGCTGAGCTCCTCAAACTTCAACCAAATTTGCACATGTATATTCCTTAATAGACGGGGACAATATTTTCATGGTCATGTGGAATACAGTGAGACACATTTATCCCCCTTGATACTTACATTCTCTTGTTGGCTTTGTCACTTAAAAAAACCACCCCTGACATTAATCACAGGGTATAAAAATATTAATCTGGTTGAAAGATTAGATCAAACGACATGTTAACAAAATGAACCTTAGCCCCACTGTCCTTTAAATTGTTCAGGGTGAAAGTGATGTAAGCTTTGGAAGAATGAGGAAGGTGAGCCCCTCTCTCTAAAGAGCTCACACAAGTACTTTCTTAACTGGTCTTGGCAACAAAGCCAAACTACGCTATTTCCACTTTTCTCTAGAACGACTGTAGGTTTTATTGTTAATTAAAAATATCCAACACCAAACTCCAGCTGATGTCTCTACGCTTCTTTTGACACCTAAGAACCCTAAAACATGCTTAAGACCTAAACACACCTAAGAGGAAGCGTAATTCAAAAAGGAAATTAATTACATCTGAGTATTGTGAATTCTGACATGTATTTCAATATACTTGAACTATATAAGTGTATTTCAGTACTGTATATTACTCTAGTAGAGTTTCATGAGACACCAAGAAATTGAAGAAAAATATATTTTCTTCTTTTCTAAGTGTCCACACAGGTAGTCTGACAGACACCAGGAAGTGTGAAACCAGGAGACTACAAATGCTGAGATCACACAGGAGATTCACTGACAATGCCTAACCTTTGGTTAGGAGGCCAATGTCCCATAAGAGCCTAGAGATGTTGCAAAACTGCTGTAAGGCACTTCTGCACCACTTCTGGGGAGAGGGTTAGGCCATTGCACAGACATGCATTGGCCTCCCCATGGCACCGCAGGAATGGGGAGATGGGTGAGTTGTGCTGGCCTAAATAGTACGAATAGTACGATGAGATACAAGTATCTCATGATCTCATGTGGTCCCTGGAACATCTGGTTTGCCACAGCAAGATATAGAAGGCTGTACTAGATGGGCCCTGAACTTGTTCCAGCAGGGCTCTTTCTATTGATTAATTTTATTTATGATTTTTTGAAAGACCTCATTACTGAATCAGAGATGTACAGCTGGCATCACCCCTAACCTGCATAAGCAAATGGAAATAGTAAATTATTCAGTCAGTCCTGGCAGTCTTTTGACTTTTCAATAATTCAATAATTTTGCATTTTAGTGTTTGATATATCAGAAGAGTACACTGATCAAGCAAAGAGAAAGCAGTTACTTGTATATCAAAAGCTGGATGTAAAGCACTGAGAACAAAAAACTTTATTATTGTGGCTTCCAAGAGTTATTGTCACTGCCTGATCCAACAATCTTTCTGACAGCCTAATCCTGAGTTGCCAAGCAGCAGAGCAGGAGTGCAAAAAAAAGACAAATAGCTCCTGCAACCATCCTATGCACACTGGGCAGCTGATGAAGTCCTTGGAAGAAGACTCAAGCCCCACAATGTGTCTACTCAGGTCTACATTGGATCTTTTGCTGGTGCAGAATTGAGAGGTCCTTTGTCATTCCAACAGTCCCACATCCTCCTCCATCCCACCTTCTTTCACCCTGCCTGACTAATATTTTTTCCAGAGCTCATTCTGGGTGATGTGCGCCAGGCCTCTGGCTGGCACTAGCTCAGTACAGACTGGAACTGAGTCAAAGCTGACCCTGCACTGAAGACACAATCCTAACTAATTTAGGCCAGTGCAACTCACATGTCTCCCTGTTCCCTTGATGGTGTGGGGAAGCCAGCACATGTCTGTGCAGTGGCCTTCCCCTCCTCCCTGGAGTGGTGCAGAAGTGCCTTACAGCACTTTTGCGGCACCTCTGGGCCAGCTTGGGACTTGTGCTGGACTTGTATGAGCCTAACTGGAAGTTAGGATTGAACATGTCTATTCATGTGCAATGTCTATTCAAAAGAATGTCTATTCAAAAGTAAGCCCCATTGTGTTCAATGGATCTTACTCCCAGGAAAGTGTCTTTAGGATTTAGCCTGAGTCACATGGTATGTGCCTCATGGTACATTTGCAACACTCATCATTGTAGGAGAGCTGGTGCACTGAGCTCAAGATTGAGCTCAGGGCTTCTTATGACAACTTCATAGTTGCTTTTATGGCAACAGCAGAGCTGCAGGTGGCCAGGTAGGCAGGAGTTTGGTTCCCATCCAAATGGGAATATGATGATACCATCTGTACAGGATGGAGGTTGTGTTGGTCACTTAAGGGAATAACCCTTAACTACGGGCACTTTGCTAGCAAAATAATATTAAGTGATGCATATTACTACAGGTGTTCCTTGTTATCCACCAGTGTTCTATTCTGGAACCTCCCATAGATAAAAAAATTCTGTGGAACAATGGCAAATTAGATTTAAAGATCCACTTCTAGGTTTTTTGCACCACCATTCCTCTTAATTGAATAAGGCTGTACCTCAATAACTAGAGGAGTTTTGATTCTGGGACTACATTCTAATTTTAAAAATTGTGTAAATAAAAGCAGTTTTTTTAAAAAGCAGTTTTAAAAACAGCTTTTCTTACTGTTGTAGAGAGGAAGTCATCAATTAGAAATGCAAAGATACCCCTACCTTTGCTTGGCTTAGCTGATGAATGGAATGCTTGCCTGCATGACTGCCTCACTACAACATTAGAAAAGAAGTTTTTTAAAACTGTGATTTCCAGTGACCATTTGTGTTGAGTTAAAGACATTTATAAAAAAATCAGAGTATAACCAGATTAGACCTGTACTTAGTATTAAATTTTACTTTCAAGCCGTTATCCAAACCTGTGTTGTTGTAGTAATTAACAATATGGTTCAATGTTCAGTAAATAGATATTATATAAAACACTGTAATTGCTAATAAACCACTTGCTGTTAAAAAGTAGACAGATACCATTTACAAGTAATTACAGTTATTTTGGTGCATGAGTAATTATGGTCCCTAAAATTAATATAGGATATACAGTATTTGCAATGATAATTACTAGAAAATTGTGTCTGCTTTTCTAGTATACATTTGCTGCTATTCTGTAGTTACCCAATTGACTCCTCAATTAATTTTTCCATGATACTGTACACATGTTGCAGCATAACAAGAAAAAGACCAAATCCCTTGAAGATAAATGTGTGCTAATTATAGTTACACTGTGGAATATTTAAGAAAAAAAGTCAGCTTACCATTTCCTTATTATAAAAGAAGATTAAATATGAGCAAAACTGAAATGGAAATTTTTGGAAGGAAAGATATCAGTGCAAATATGCCCTACTTTCTTTGAAAATGGGACCATAAATTAAACTAGCTATTATTTGGGCAGCCTAATCTTATCCTGCGCTGAAACAGGCCAGCTGACAAACCAAACTGTACTGAGCACAGGTTCAGGCCTTCACACCAGCCAGGGATATGAGAAAATAATTCCCTTATCCCAGGGACTGCCGCAGTAGCCCACATGGGGCTAGTCAGAGCTGTATCACCTGATGAGGTAGTACAAATCCGAACAGCCGAGGACGGCTGCACGATCCCCAGGAACGGGGCTAGGATCTGGCATGCTAGATCTTGGCTCTGCCTCCCACTCCCCATATTCCCAACCATGGACCAGCCCCCCATCTGTCCTCTCCTTGTCCCTCCCTGCCACCTTCCTACACATCCCAGACCCCTGTGTGGACATGGAAAGGCCGGCACAAACTCACCCACTGCAGTGAGGCTGGTGCATGTCCTTGTGCCAGCATGCTTCCACTTAGTACAAAAGTGCTTCTTGGCACTTCTGTGACAACACAGGGCCAGCACAACAGATTTGCATCATCCCCAGGGCACATTTGGAATTGCACATTTGGCCAAAGAGAGTGCTCTGAATGGGATCTTTTCTTTCTGATTAAATTTTGATCCTGGTTATAGGTTATCCAGATCATCACATGATGGAAAAAAAATTCCCCAGCAGCCTTGATCTGGGTAAGGGACCCCAGTGCATCCAGTCAGCAAAGAAAACACAAACACTGCATGTGTTAACTTATAGTTTGACCCTAACTTCAATGAGGTAGAAATGAAAATTCAAATTTGATGTGCGGTAACAGAACCCTTTGTCTCTTATTGAATGCCAGTTAACTGATACTCATCATCTTGTCTACAGTTCTGCAGTAAGAAAACCAAATGCTTGCAACTAAATATTTTCCTGTTGCTTTAATTTGCAGAATACATGCTAACTGCTAACTTTGATGGTTGTACTAAACATGACACTATTTTTCTTCCCTTCTGTGTAGCTGAGGGGGAAAAGCAAGCACTGCGTGGCATGAAAAAAATCTAGGAAAGAGAGCGTCTACTGACAGAGGAGAGTGCAATCCTGTCCCAACGGCACCTCTATCATTTTCTCTCTATTCTCTAACTATATGAAATCTTCAAATCTAACCTTCTGAAAACAGATGCTGTGATGCTAGACTTGACTGTACACTATTTAGCTAGAAAAACATTTATATTCAGAACTCACCTGATCACGGTCTGAAGTTTTTCACAGAGGATTGTGAAGACAAAAACAACATCATCACACAGGGACTCTGGTGTAGATTCTTCAAAAGATACAAAGGGTACACATTAGCACCATAATGCATGTGTCAACTAACTACTCGGAGCAGAAAACTGGAATTATATCCACAACTTCCATGAATGGGACTTAGGACAAACAATGCAGAAGACAGGGGCATAGTTCTCGAAGAGGAATTCTCTCTTAGAAAATGCTTGTATAGGATCTCTTAGAATAGGAGTCAGCAACCTTTAAGTGGTGTAGTTCTGAACTAATGTCATAATGACATTTCGTTTGCTGACATAATTCAGAAGTTATATATGTGTATGCACAGACCACCGCCTGGGGCTTTTCTGTCTTCCAGCCAGAACCTATCCTTGGCAGGCACAGGACTGGGCTCTAAGGATGCACTCTTCTCTACCACTCCCTGGGAGTGTGCTCCAGTGACTGCAGAAGGGCTTACTTCAGAGTAGAGAGGCATGCAGAAGAGCAAATTTGAATGAGACAGAGCAGTGAGTGTTACAAGAATTGCTCCCTTTTTATATTATACATTTTATTAATTTAATATTATAACTGTGTTGCTCAAAGTCTCTCATTTCCCTTCCTCATTTCTAAATCAGCCTGGCTCACAAACAACTATTCCTGTAGTTCTTTATCCTTTGTTAGTTAATTACTCTGCCTCCTGTCATTTATATACTAATGTGAAGCATGGTCTTCGGCTAAACCAATCACATGGTCACTTCCCCATTCTTTCTCTTTTCAAATCTTGACCACACTTAGCTGGATGTGTTCTTCTTTGTTTTCGTCCTGATTGGGTGATGGTCCTCAGGTGGTAGTCTTCCAGCCTTCCCCTTCCTGTAAGGTAAACAGCCCTTCCCCAGGCTTGCCCTTTTCCTAGGTGACCACACCTAGAGGGGCATGTCCTTCCTGGAACTAGGTTATAAAGAACCCTGCACCCTATTGTTCCTTCTCTTTCTGCTTGGACCCTCTTCCCCCTTGGATCACTCTCTTCCTCCTGGATCCTGGCATGGCTTGAAGAAGGTAGATATTGCTTTTCCCTCTCTTTCCCTTCCTTTGCCTCCTCTCCTCCTTGGTACACACTACACAAGAAACAAGTACACTTTACTCTCATGCTATTGTATGTATGTAATATTTGTTTATGCTTTATGACAATAAAATCTGCATCTTTGTGATAAGTTTTCCTTAGTGTTTCACTTTCTAACAAGGGTATCCCCTCCATGACGCTGTTTCGAGTCCTGCCTAAATCCTGTATAGTAACCAAAGAGAAGCACAAGCTAATTTCCCTATTTTTACTGCTCTCTTGGTAACATGAGGTCTTCCTTCGCTGGCCCACACAGGGGCTCTGCTAACCCTTTGGCCTCCCTGCCAACATTGCCCACCTGCCTGGTATCGGTGCTTCCAGGCCTGCTGCTTCTTAGTGGTCCCTGAGAAGGCTGCTGAGGAAGTCACTGCAGAGAATGAGGCTGGCCCTTGGGCTCTTGTTCTCCCAGCATGGCTGCATCCAAACTGCATACCTGCTCTCCTGCAGAAGGCTCCAGAGGTTGCAGGCTCTCTGCCCCAGGGCCTTCCATTCTAATGGCAGCAGGTCAGGGTGAGGAGACATGAGATGTTGAAATTATGGGCACCAGAGCATGGTGAAGGGCAGCTGTCTGCTGGCAATTGGGGAAGGGGCAGTGGCAGCACTTCTGGCTACCAGGGGTGCTTTGGCATGCCAGTAAACACTGTTCCGCATGCTGAGCTTGGCACCTGTACCAGGGGTTACCTACCCTTGTCTTGGAATATGCTTGTACAGGAGTTTCTGATGTTCCTGTTTCAATGATCTAGCACAAAATTAGAAGGAATTTGGAAACTGAAGTGCTTGGGAGGGGCAGGAAAATGCTGTAGATTCCCTGTGCAGTGCTCTCCATGCATACAAAACCATTTCAGTCCAATCATGGGAAATGGCTGTGGCCAGCAGCATAGCTAATGATCATGTAGCCCAGTGAAAACGCAAAATGTTGCCCCAGAAGTGATGTCATCCCCGGGTATTTCGAAAAAGAAAATTGTGGGAAAACCTGCCTCCTCCTCAGCAGTTCACTACCCATTGGCTCTGCTTGAGGCATAGCTAAAGCACCTATTTGCTATCTGGAGTTGAAGATTTTACTGCCCCCCCCCCCAAAAAAAACCCAAATTCAAATTTAATTATGTAAAATAATGAAAATTGTGTCCCTGATTGGTAAGGGAAACTGCTGGGGCAAAGAGGAATGGTCATTCTTTCTCTGCTAAATATAAGAGGAGCACCACTTAGAAGTGTCTGTATACCCAGTCAGCACATGTATCTGTATTATGATATATGTACTGTATATGATATATGCACTGAGAGGTGATTTATATTAACATGAGCTCCATACAGTATCAGAATTACATCTCATTGCCTCTCAGAGCAATCAGTATCATAGGAATGTTTGAGTTAATATCCACTTTTTGTTCCATAGGCTTTCGTGTTTTCATTTTATGATTAATTGGCCATAACATTTGATAGTATATAGATATTACAATGCAGTTTGTTTCATTGCATTCTGCATAAAATTACCTTTCCAACAATATATAACATGATGGTACTACCATTCATACATACCCCGTTTTTCACAATTTTAGTCTCTGGTGTCAAACTCAGCTTGTAGCCCCCCTAAAACTTGTAGCCCGATGCAACTGCACCCCCTATAGTATCCTAGCTATGCCTCTAGCTGTGGCCTATTCATAGGGGAGGCTAATGAAAATTGGATGCATAAATATTAACATATTCTTTCGTTTCCATCAGCTATCAAATCTTGGAAGAAAAAAATGAACGTGTTCTTCTAAAATTCTGACAAAGAGCTCAATGCTTCTATAATACAATACAAAAACACTGTTTCTAATGGTTGTCACAAATAACAAGCTGGGTGAAACAGCTAAGTAAGTTTGACAAGTCAGCATAGGTGGGAGTAAAATACACTAGTAAAGGTTAGTACAGTATTTGAAAAACACTGCTCAGATTGAGGAACTGCAGGGTTAAAAATAAAGTAAAAAGAGTCCAATCAATCCAGAGTCTTATGTTCTTAAGTATGAGATTCTAATCAACTAACAGAATGGAAAACTTTCACAGAAATTGTGAAAATGAAAATAAAATACAAGGGGGTTCTTGGTATCCTTGGGAGATCCATTCTCAAACCCACTTCAGATGCCAAATTTAGCAGATAAACGTATTTATTTACCCTATTTATACCCCACCTTACTCATAAAGACCCAAGGCGGAATCCACAATGGGCCTCTTTAAACCCTCCAGAGGCAATTGGTGATCTGCTCTAGTTAACTTTGGTGGGCTTTCTGAAGCTAGCATGCCCAGCACATACCACTGGTGGATTTAGAGTGGTTGTTTCTTGGCGAAAGATGCTACTTCCAGTTTTCCCTGGGACAACAGACATTCTGAAGCCTCCAGAGGCAGTGGGCAACTTTATTCAGAAAGATCTCTGGAGATGACTGGGGCTCAGCTTCGGTTGCCTTTGGAGAGCTCAGTGGAGACTTAGTCTTAGTCCAGGTCCACTGATGGAGAATCCAGATATGGAGGCCCCACCTGTACATGGCATTTCTACATAGGCATGACAGAAGAAATAAAGGAAATTGGGGACCACCTATGGAGGCAGGAGCATGGATTCTGAACAACAGTGCTACGGTACCTGAATTCTTGAAGCCCTGAAGAACTGCTGTACTTTCTGTTATCTGTCAATGGAAAAAGAAATGTATTGACATTAGCACAAAGAATAGAACTTTAGCACTTTTACTAAAGATTACTGTTTACTCTGCAGTTTACAAACATACAACCAAACACTGAACTCACTCATGTCAAATACTGTAATGGATTTAAGCAACTGCAAATGATAGTAAATCCAACTGCACTGGATTAGCTGCAGATTCTGAAAGCCTTCAAGAGATTCCAACTTAGTTGTACAACATTCCATCCTAAGATACTTCAGTCACTAAAATTACTTACTTGAGCATGCCCATGACTGTCAAGAGTAAATGGAAGCAGCACCCTAAGAGACAAGTGCATGTCGTACAGGAGTTTGAAATGTTTAGGTAAAATGAACAAATGAACATACCTTTTCAATTCACTCAAAGCCAAATCCAGAGTAACTATGGGAGCACGTCTATCCACTCTAGCCATCCATACATAAGTCTGTATATCTCAATTGTGGTCCCCCTCAGGTTGCTCTTTCATAGACAGAAGAGCTCCAGCTCCAGACTAAAGAGCCCTGTTCACCTTACTGTTGAATTTGCTGTTTGTTCTGGTGTGACCTTATATATTGTACTAAATTAAATTGGATGAACCTGATCAGCTGGGCCTTCTAGTGCATTCATAAAGAGGATGGAATATTAACATTCCAACACCACATCCACACCAGGCCCCCCACTTACCCAGAACAAAGGAGTCTCAACTGGGGTTTCTGTTGATTGGAAGACTGCTTTGGAGCTTTCCAATAGTCTTAAACAGTTTGAAAGTTTGAAAGACTGTGTTGGAAACCTCAGAAGGCTTCCCACATGGTTCAGAATGCTGTGCAAATGCAGCCCTTGGAACATTTGTCATCCTGCTCCCCCTCCAGGCCCACCACTGCAAAATCTCTACCCTTTTGCAAGTATGCAGCTTGCAGAATACAGTTGCTTGGAATCCATGCAGGTGGTGAAAGCCAGGTCCATGGTTTTAATCCACCTCATCAACTTATGCCATGAAACCACTGGGTATATCTCGATGCCTACCAATATTGTTAGGAAATATTGAGCAGGAAGGGTTTTCAGTTGTAACTGTTTAAACATGCACAATTTTTTAAACACTAAGGTGAATTTTATATCTACAAAACACAGCAAAGAACAACAGATAGCTCAACCAGGGAATACTATAGTTATCATTGGACTCACCGTATTTTCTTGTTTATGCTTTAACTGTAAAGTTAAGTCACTCAACAGCTGGCTTAGGGTTGCTCTCACAGCTGTATTTATACTCCGCTGATGATAGCTGGACAGATATGTTTCAATGCAAATCTGGAGCAGAAAATGGAAGAAGGAATAACAGTAGTACATTGATATTAAAAACAAAGCAATTAGAGTAGATGCCTTAATTCTGAATCACCAAATTGGATGAATAGTATACCATTTACATTGCAATATCCCAAGAAAAAAAATGGAATTCTAGTCTGAAGCTCTTTTGGATTGTCTAAGGTCCAATCATATAGCTAGCCAATAGCAGCAAATCGCCCTCTAACAGAAGCAGAATCCTCTACAGAGGTGCAATTGTGCCACTATTGTGTGTGTTGGAGGAAGTGGCAGAAACAGCCAGAGACTCAGATTGCCTGCCTCATATGTATCAAGCCTGCTTTGGATCAGGTAAGGTGCTAGTTGTGGTTGGATTGGGGGAGGTTTGGGGCAGGGAGATGGATACTGGTAGCAGCAATATGTACCAGGATGCTATTCCTATTTTTTTTTTTCAGTCCAGCACGCTTCCTGCATTTCCTGAGACTTGGGTCAACAAAATAGCTGACATAGACCAGGTTGTATAGTAGGACTTTGCCTACCAGGTAAGCCAAGTTTAATTTTGCTTACTTCTCCTAGGCTTTCAGGGTGCCTCCCCCATGGTAGAAGATTGGGCAAATAGGATTGGGCTCTTTTGGTACTTCAGTTTTTGCATCAGATGCTTACTTGTTTCATTCAAAATATAGACAGTCTCCCTAAGCTGGTGAACTTGTGTTTGGGCTTGGCACTTTCAACTGTTGGTGGAAGCAAAATAATTTAATATTGCCCCCCCACCCCCAAAAGACCCTATAGACATTAGAAAAAAGTTCTTGTGTCACATTCTTCTTACCTGCTAACTTTCCATGAGAAGCCAAAGTTTTGTATGGAAGAACATTCCACCATATGAACATCACCTGGAGTCTGATCTAGACCCTAGTTAACAGCAGCTAAAAATAATTAACTTTGCTGAGCCTGTCTAGTAATTTAATTTTATTATTTCAACTTATGCTGTATTTAGGCAGTTGGATTTGCAGTAAACACATGCAAAAGCTCAGCTAGAAACTAATAAAAAGCATGACTTCCATGGAAATCAAGCCATTACCAGTAATTGCCCATCCCAATTCTCTCCAGGGCTTCTGGATGATAGGCCACAAAAGCAGTCCCATTAGTTTTGTTGAAGGGAAACAGCATGGGGAGAGTACAGTGGTACAGGGAAACCTTAAATGGATTGGAAAAGAAACTTTTCCCAGAATTATTATTTACAGTAGTGTGAAAACATACCCTTGTTGCTACTTGACTCACTGAAACCCAACCCAATTGACAACATATTCAAGTTGATGGCATTTTAGCCGTTAGTAGGAAGAGAGCACTTACCTCTGCAATCTTCAGTACAGAACTCCCATTCAATTCAAATGTTGGAGTGTATGTTATACAGAGTAGGACCTGTAATCAAAGGACCAGAGTCTTAGTGCAATGATAAGTTTTAATGGTGACTATTGCATACTGTATGCAGAAAGACGCAAGATCATTGCACATCTCTTTTAGATGACCACAGAGCAGGAACAGAACAGAAGATCAAATCCAGCCTTCCAGAAAATCAAAATCTACAGCTGAATTTCTATACCTATCTATCTCTATCTATCTACAGTATTTATATACCGCTTTTCAACTAACAAGTTCACAAAGCGGTGTACAAAGAAATGGAAAAATAATAATAGCTAATTAATAGCTAATGGGTCCCTGTCCCAAAAGGGCTCACAATCTAAAATGCAAAAAAAAGAACACCAGCAGAAGCCACTTGAACAGACATTGCTGGGGTGTGTAGGACCAGTTACTCTCCCCCTGCTAAATAAAAGAGGAACACCCACTTGAAAGAGTGCCTCTTGCTCGGTTAGCAGGTTATACCTGAAGAAGAAATGTGAATACTTGGTACCTACCTAGGTGAAAGCTCAAGTCAGCTTAGTAATTCATTAGACACTGCAGGAAAAACCAGAGCCTGGATGGTGAAGTGCAGGGCTGCCCAAACCTCAGCACAGGGACCAGATACAGTGATCTGACATGTGGTGAGCACCTATCTGGGTCATGGCAAGTTGCTCATGTGGTGAGCAGAGAGGTTCTAGGACTGGGGAAGCTGTACACAACTCTTTTCTCTGTGTTTGAAAGTGGTTATGCTTGAAGATCATTCCTTCTCTCAGCTTTAGACAGTGCTTATGAACTGAATTCTCTTATCTAGATGAATTCATTCATCCAGATAAATTCTTATTCATTTATGTAAATTTATTTAAAATTAAAATTAATTCTTTTTTTCCTGCCCCTGACAGTGTCAGAGAGATGCTGCCAAAAAGTTTGCACTCTGTGTTACATGATCTAGTAGTTTAGGAGTTGTACTTAGACCTGGAAGATGTTCTGCTTGCACCTCAGATGGCCTCCCAGAAATATTCAGAAGCCACATCTGGTTCACACTGGTAACTGCCGGTTGCACATGTGAGACATACGGATGCGTACAGAAGTTATGTATGGTCTCCCTGTGCTTCAGACCACCCCTCACCGATTCAGCAGGAAGCAACTCCCAGTCATATCGAGAATGCCTTCTGAGAGGCTGGAAGGCAGGCACAATCTCTGGAGGGTTTGGCCCAGCCTCCAGTGAAGTTTTTGTGGCACTTGTGTCCTGGCCTCAGTGTAATTCGATATCCACGGAGGGTTGTGGAACCAAACACCAAAGAATAGTCCTGTACTGTTATAACATTTTTATAAAATTATTTTACCTTTATAGTAGAGATGTCTCTATATAGTCAGGGCACACAGAGTCCCAGGACAAGAGACAATTAATAAAGGATTCATAGCTTGGGTTGCGTGTGCGCACACTTTTCTCAATACATAATAGCATGCCATGATTCATTATGAAGAGACTGAACACAATCACAGGAACCTATTCTTCACTGAAAATCAATGCTTCAGGTATACAGGCAAAGACTTACATCAGAGAAGGAATAATAGTTAAGCATGTGACATGCTGAATGTTCCTTAAAGAAAGAATCCATTAATCTGCTTGCCAAAGGCAGAACTTGACTTGAAAATTAAGTGAAATCTCTATTGAAAGAGGACAATAGTGGCAAAAAGTGAAAGGAAATTTAAATAGATCATTTACTAGGGTTTCTCAGAGCCTCTGGCAGTAGCTTTTGCTTTCAGAATAATATCAATTCATAGAGATTTTTTTTTGTTTTTTAAGTAAAAAACAAACAGAAAAGCAGAGGGAATCTGAATACCTATTTCATGAATTACAGGATAGAGGAAAAAGTATACTCTGTTTCTGTAGATTGCAATTGACAAGAAAAGCAATACGAACTAGAAAACGCTTAGCACATTTATTTCACTTATCAATTAGCAGACTGCAAAGCTCTTGAAAAACTGAACAGGTAGCTACTATGTCCAAAACAACTGGCAACAGTCCTTATTCAATCCTCCCTCCCTATGTAAGAATATATTCTTTGCAACATAAACAAAAAGATTTGTTTCCATGCGCACAGAAAATGAGGTAGTACCTCATGAAGCTTATGGCTTCTCGATGTGCATTAAAAGAACAAACAGGGGTCTCAGTCTATTAATATTATGAAAGATATGCATGGCACCAAACTGGGGGTTCTTTATCACTTTAATTAACAGTAGAGAAAGAGTGTCATAAATACTAGAAAAGGTCACTGCTGACAGAATTTCAAGGAAAGAGTTGAGCAGGGAATAGCTAGTTATTTCCATCTCTCCATTTTCTTCCCATGAAGCAGCTTTCTCAGCAGTTTCAGTTTTTCTAAGATGTTGAACTATGCAGGATTCAGCCACATTAGGGAAAACTGACACTCAGTATCCCATTCAGATCTATTCTATTGATTATATGTAACCTAGAGTTGCCAGCTTTTTTTACCTGGCAGAAGTCCTGCATCTGACATAGAGGTATTTAGAAGGAGACACTTTTATTGGCTTTCAGATAAAGTAAGGGAAAAATATTACTGCAAATGACATACCTACATCTACTACAGTACCTATGAGGAAACTATAACTACTGATGGAGGAAACCAGTGTTCCACTGTTCCAGCTACTTTTGTAAGCAGAGAGAGGCTTCCTCACTTTATGAGGACTCCTTCCTGGAGTGTGGAGGATTTGAGTCCTTACAGATGCTTGGCCAAGAAGAGGCTGACTAGGCAGTTCTTACCAAAAATTTCCAGAATGTGGAGTAGTTTTGCTACATTTTGTAGAAACTCAAGCATTCAATGAGGTGGCTCAAGCCATGAATAAAGCAAACAGCCCACTGCTGTTTGAACTGACATAACAGACATCTTCAGAATAAGGTAACTACTTCCTATTCTCTATGGTGAAAACTTTGGAAAGTGGAAGGGGATCAGTCAATAGGGGCAGGGAGACCTGGAAGGTGGGGATGATGACTTTCCTTCCCCATTGACCACAGTAAAGATCAGATGGGTAATGTGGTTAAAGTGATGATCTCCATTGCAAAAATCAAGGAACAGAGACCTCAGATGACTTGTGTGTAGAAGTGGCAGTATCTGGAAACCCTGCAGAAGTAATCAGTCTTATAATATTACCAAGAACATACTGAATTCCAATCAGAACTGACACTGATGTTTAGAGAGGAAGCTTCATGGGTTTGAATACTGTCAACCTTTTAGCAATTAAGTTGTGGACTTAGGCGGGGGGGGGGGGGGAATTTGGTTACTAAAGCTACTAACAGCACAATCCTAACCCTGAGGATGTCACAAAAGTGCCATAAAGCACTTCTGCTCCACACCTCGGAGGATTAGGCCAGTGCACACACATGCAACAGACACCCCATGCCACCATGGGAATGCGGAGATGAGTGAGTTGCACTGGCCTAAATTGGTTAGGATTACACCCTAAGTTATAATGTTCACCAGGTTATCAAGTGCTTGATCATTTTTCTGCCTCACCTTCCCTATGGGCTAGCTGAAATAATAAAATGGGAAGTGCAGAAGGAATACTTTTTTATGAAAAAAGGGTGAAAAGAAAAATGAAATTAATATAATTAGGAAAGAGGTCACATGTTGCTCCTGAAAAGAGACACATTTTCAAAACAGAAGAACAAACACTGCTACAGACTTCTGTCACAATGAAAAGTCTTTGAAATCACACAGAAATCTGCACACTCACACAGAGCACAGAGACAAAACTATATGATAGCCTATAAGAACATCAACAACATCACAGATAATGTTGGACATATGGTGTTGGAACTGCCCTTTCATGATAAAAATTGAGCTGTACTGTACTAATAGTACAGTTTGGGCTAGATTAAACTACAGTATATGAGATCTTCCATAATATTCAGAGATTAGGAAAATAGGCAACCAGAAAGACTAAATGCTGCTAGCTTTGTGACCAAGTACTGGTAAAAATTGCCCTTAGCTGATCAAGCCAAAGTAAGTGAGATATAGTAGAGGTTTTCTTTTTCACCATCTAATACAACTATTCTCATGAGGGAAATAAATGTCTGATGTGTCTGAGTGATAATCAATTTCCAAACCAGAGAAACAGGAAAAAAGCAACCTACTGCTTTAGCAAACAGAGCTGGACACAGACTGAAGAGACAAACAAGCAGTAGACGAATCTTTAAGAAAACTGAACAAGAGAGCAACCAAAATAGATTCTAGGCAAAATAGATTCCTGTTGACATACTAAAGCAGTACCTTTATCTTGGGTGATACACTACAATTTTGGAGTGCTAGATTCATGGAGGAGTTCTTTGTTAGGCAATAAATTAATAAATAATTCTGATAGAATTAGCTTCCCCTTCTGAATGTTGTAGCTATCTAAAAAAGGTGTTATAAGTAGGTGTTGGCAGCAGCTATAAAAATGGCTTCATGCAGTCTAGAAACAATCCATTTTAGACACTACCTTTCATCGGCCAGGCAATCACTTACTACAAGGAACAAAAATTAATAGGAACGAATATCATTCCACCTTTAAGTTGCTGATGCCAAAGAAGCACTCATGTTAATTTGATTAGAAGTGATGAAACTGTATTTTAGGTTACAGCAGCTTACATTAATTTTTTTTAACCAAAATCCTTATAAATCTGTCACAAGACTTGAGCTGAGCCAAATGTTTGCCTAAGAACACAATCAGTAGAGAAAAAAGCCGAACATTTGCATATATATTATTCCACACTTGTCTAATGCTGCTATGCAGCCTCTTTCACACTCCAAGCTCAAAGATGTCAGCGGGTTCACTGGACACCTGAAGGGCCTCTGAACATGGCAGGTTGGCTTAAAAAAGCAGGCCTCTGTCAGTCTTAAAAGACTATGGTATCGTGCTCAGCACTGCATACACTGCATGCGAAGCACGAAAGCCTGGGTTGGATTGTTATGGAGGATATGCTGTTACCCAAGCAGCAAATCCCCCCTCTCCACGTCACTGAATTAGTCCAATGGAAAGGCAGAACCGATGCGATTGGATCCAGCTGGCGTCGCAGAGTTGGGCTAAGGACAGGAGCTCACCCTGTCTTGTGGGGCCAACCCTGGCCTGCTGGTTAACAGGCACAGCATCTTAACCGCTTGTGCCACCGGTTGGCTAAGTATGTGCAAAATCCAGAGCAGTTACGGGTCCACGCAGTTTCGTCTCCCTCTAGTGTTATCTTATGAAAAGTCACCTTAACTGCTCCAGAGTAAAGGGCTTAATTTGACTTTAGGGTATGGGCCTAAATGTCACAGATTTTTCAGAC
Organism: Cryptoblepharus egeriae; assembly: GCA_030015325.1. Classification (NCBI taxonomy): domain Eukaryota; kingdom Metazoa; phylum Chordata; class Lepidosauria; order Squamata; family Scincidae; genus Cryptoblepharus; species Cryptoblepharus egeriae. The sequence continues at coordinate 178,670,621 of JAREYC010000001.1, read as the reverse complement.
CAATGTAAAGTGAAAGGCTGAGTCTAGGACATTAGTAATCAAAATGCAGGAATATATGCTACATATGTGTGACAAATGACAATAGCACAGTTTGAGGTGTCATCATTTACCTCTTCAGGAACTGGGAAAATGCTGAGGAAATGACCTACAGATCCAAACTTTAGAATGACAGGTTAGGATTCAGCCAACCATGAAAAGATGAGAGCTGGTTGCCCATGGATGCAGACAGTTTCAAGGGAGCTGAAGGGTTGAGTCAGACAGGATGTCTCCTGCAACCACGCAAGTACTGACGTTCATGAGACACTAACCTTCATCACTTCTACCTGTAGGTCTTCGTTGAGGTTCGGAGTCACCCTGACTGCGTTCAGCATCTGATTAAGCAACTGCTTGTCATCAGAGTCTGTTTCCATGGATACAAATCTCTCGTCAGAGAGTAGCTTCTGCACAGAGAAATGGGGTGGATTATCTCCAAAATTCTGGATTTGCTTTATACATAATACTGTTAGAAAGATTCATATCATCAAACAAAATATCTAATAGTTTTTTTCCCTCCCCCTGGGGAAAGCCCCAAGTCCTGCAGTGGGACTTAGGCTTTGTAGCTCAACATTGTGGAGATCCACGATGTCCTAATCCCCTCCCACCCTAAATAGCAGGCCTCCGTCAGTCTTGAAAGACTATGGTATTGTGCTCGGCGCAGCATACGCTGCATGCAAAGCACGAAAGCCTGGGTTGGATTGTTATGGAGGATAGGCTGTTACCCAAGCAGCAAATCCCCCCTCTCCACGCCACTGAATTAGTCCAAAGGAAAGGCAGAGCCAATACAATTGGATCCAGCTGGCGTCGCAGAGCTGGGCTAAGGACAGGAGCTCACCCTGTCTTGTGGGGCCGACCTGGGTCTCGAACCCTGGCCTGCTGGTTAACAGGCACAGCGCCTTAACCGCTTGTGCCACCCACAGCCTAGTTCCTTCCTATGTCCCACCCTCTCCCTGACCCAGAACACTTTCCCCCTTGCCCACAGACATTACAGTTGTCCAAACCTCTTCCCATGCTCTGAACAACAGGCACAGGGCGGTGCTGGCATTACCGACACTCCAGGTGCCATAAACAGGGTGCTGTTCATGAGCTCAGTGCCTACTGAACAGGATTTGGCCCTAAAATGTTAGTAACATCCATGTTCAAGATCCACAAAGCCACCCCAGTGACACCACATTCCTACATACCTGCATCCCTGCCAGAGCATGCTGTGCTAATTTCACATTTTTGCTTTCCAAAGCAAGCTGAAGCGGAAGGAGACACTTCTCCCTGTTTTGGAAGGAAAGAGAAACACTGTTCAACATATACACTCAAAAAACCTACACTCTTTCAACTGCTCTTTCACATTCACAGTATGCATAATTATTATCCCTTTCTGAAGCATATATGAAAATATGCCTATATTTGTGGTAGGGATTACAGCATATATGTGGTAAGGATTACTTTGGCTTCAGGATCTGGATGGCACTGCAAGATTATATCTTCTCTCTCCAGAACATTCCCACCATCAATAACTACTCTTAATGTTGAATTTAGACTAATCAAATATCACTTTTAACCAGCATTTGAAGGTGGTTAGAAACTTCTGGTTAAAAGCATTAACCAAGTTAGCACTGATGCCTTAACTGTAGTTAAGGTATGATGAGGAACTTGCTTCAGAGAGAAGGGCTTGAACAAGAACAAACATGCTATAGTGCAATAGTGCCATGCTATAGTGCTAGAGATGTTAGGCTACTCCTAACATCTCCAGGACTATATCTATATTAGCAACTCCAACTGCATTCCTGGAGATGACATTTCCAGGCGTTGTTTCAACTGGAATCGAGGGAAGGCATTTGCCTAAAAGGGCAAGAAAATATTTATTTGTTTAATTAAATTAAAACTTTTCAGTTTTGTTACTTTGAAATTCAAGTGGCATGCTAAAGCACCTCCTTCATCCCCTCTTATTGTAAACAAAGGAAAATTTAACCCCCCAACTCTAGAAAAACAACATATCATGTGTTAACACATCATTTTCTAAAGATCTGTTTAAGAAAATGGAATATTGTCCAACGTATGGTCATTAAGTTTAATGTGGCAAATGTGGCAACAAAATATCTGTGGCAAAAAATTAATGTGGCAACAAAATATTTGAACAATTACAGTATATTTACATTGCGTGTCTATGTGTGCAATTCAGATAATTCAGCATTCTAATTATTAAAAAAAAAGAATCTTCTCAGAATCTTCTCACTCCATCCCAGTGCTTCTTGGATATGCAATAAAAAATCATGCATGCATTGAAAGAGCATTAAGAGTGGTCAAACTTAGGATTGGCTTGACCAATCCTCCAAGGAACAGACATTCAGTTAAGAGACTTGAGTGATAATGACTGGGGGTCAGTGCAAATCAGTTCTTAAAAGAAACAACATTTTGATGACTAGGGAAGAAAATCCTAGGAGAGCATCTGTCATGATTGCAAAATTACCATAATAAATAGCTGCCCATTTATGGCATCACAAAACCTGCTATCTGAGTCATATTGCTTTCTCCTATCCAATGGTGGGATTGGTCCTGTTATGTAAGTACAAGATCAGATGTATACGGTACAAGCATATGCTAATCTGATTTAACAGTTCATCCACTCCAGATACAAGACCCAGAAAAAGAGATTCCCCACCACTTGCAACCAGTCCCTTGGTTGCGAATCACTTATTTTAAACCCTGTTGTGTCGCAAGTCCACTCTGTGGATTCTGATGCTTATGATGACAAATATAATGGCCCACATGCAATAAGGCTGAGTTGTGTGTGCACTTTCTAAACAATGCTGCATGATCCAACTATATCTGTACCACCTTCAGAGATATGGGAGGTATTTCATTACAAGCTCCAGTCACCAGCATCATTTCCATCACTTGGCAATCGTTCAGACATCCACTTCTCCCTAACAGAAACAGCAGCAGATCCAATAAAAATGAGTTAGGCAGTGGTTCATTACAACTGAAAGCCATGTAAAACCTTAAGGGCTCATTGCACAGCTCTAGTGTACTTCAGCGGAACACTCACAATCTGCACTCCTATTTTTTAACTGATAAAATTATATTTCTTAGTAAACCTCTTAAACCAAGCACAACACTGCAACAAAATGGATTACAAACAAGGACTGATTCAGTTAGTGAATTTACCATATCTGAGAAAAGCATTGAGCAGTAGAGCTGATTAACATACCTCTTGATTCTGTATTTAAAAAAACTCGGCATCCAGTTTTTATGATTTTAAAAATCATTTAGTCCCTTAACCAGTGGCATCTCTAGCAAGGTGTGGGAAGAAAAGTGCACTAAGTGACACACACATGGGGGTGGGAAGGAGAGTGATACCATTACTAAAGATGTCATCCACTTAATATCATTAAGCAAACACATCAGCTCTAAGCTTCACATTTTCACAAGCCACCCAAAATCAGGCCTCAGCTCACTGTTTGAGAAACACCACTATAAGCTTTTGCCATCCAGCAGAGATGTACTTTTGCTCCTAGGAGTCAAACAGGCCTATGTTTTAAAAACCTTGCTGTCAATGCTAAGACTTCATAAGATGGAGTGTACATGAACAGCTTAAGGCACAATCTTAGCCTGCACCAGACTAGCCAGGCCACAATGTCCTGCACCTTATCAAATGCAGATTAGGAGGCTGCAAGGGTCATCACCTGCAGGTTAGGAGATTTTATAGTATTTTAATGACTTTAAGACATAGATACAAATATGTTTGTCTGCAGAAATTTAAATAGGACATGTAAGGCTTCCTGGCCAGAAGAGGCGGGTAGGGTTCAGCTGCTGCCAATGATTTCATCTCCTCCTGGCCTCCTGGGTCTATTTTTTCCCTGCTCAAAAATGCTCCCTCTGCACCTCTGGAAAGCCTTCCTGCCAACCTCTCTGCATTGTCCAGTGCAAACTTACTCTGCCCAGCTGAGAACTGAATTAGTCCCTGGTTAGGTGATGCAAACCTTGCCAGCCGAGCCAACTTGTGACTCAGTGCAAATGTGCCTTTACGTCATATTTGCAACATTCAGGGTAGGCTCAGGGAGTATGCACTGGCTCAATTGTTAGTTTGGATTTGGTTTCTCATGGGATGCATGTATTTCCCACAGCAAACATGTGAAGTGTCAACCCTGGTGTACACACATGTCACCACCTATGCACACGCATGCACACACCATGTACATGTACCACCCTTTTACACATGGAAATCCTGAAAATGCATGTGCAATACATCCCCTTATATTACCTGCATTTCACATATCTGTTATAGAGAACACTGGTGTAACATTGGCATCCAAGTAGCAAATGTATTTGCTCCATAAAATATAAAACAACCCTATTTCTTTGACAGACCTTCTTTTGAGAACAGAGAAGAATGTATAGGACAGCAAAGAAATGAGAGAACACTTTGGGCTGAGAAGGGGTTATCATTCCAATTATGGTGATACAGGATTAAAGTATTGTGTAGCCATATTCCATTATTAGAATGACAAAATGTAGAAGTTGGATCTTTATAATGAGGAAAGGAAAAGCTTTCTTTATCTACCTGAGGTGTCTTCCTCAAACAGCTTTTGTACATACAGCAAGATGAAAACAATTCTTTGTAAAGTTCCTGGAAGGAACTGCTGAAAAAATTATTAAAATGTCACCCTTGTTAAACATTGACCTTTCCCACATTCTGCGCCTGAAATTGGCTGAGTTACCTACTTCTTGATTCCAAGTTGAGAAGCTGTCACTGTGGACGACTCTTCCTGAAAGGAAGCTAAAACCTAGGACACAAGCAAGGTCACAGAGAGACAGCCACTGACTCCAAGAATCAGATAATAAAATGGAAGTTTAACTTCCCCGTTCTAGAAGCAAAAGACTTAAAATGTGAAGAGAATAGTCATGGCTCATTAATTTAAACTCTGAATGAAAATGGATATAAAAATGAGAATTGGCATAAATGAAAATGTTTCTTCTTACCATGTCTGTAGAACATTAAAATCCTGGTTGCCCTTAAAAAATAATGCTTAGGAACATGCATGGTGCAAAAGTGTCTAAGCAACCAAAATCTGCCCCCACACAATTTTAAGCTATCTATCTACAGTATTTATATACCACTTTTCAACTAAAAAGTTCACAAAGTGTTTTACAAAAAAATGAGAAAAAATTATAGCTAATTAATAGGTAATGGGTCCCTGTCCGAAAAGAGCTCACAATCTAAAATGCAATAAGAACACCAACAGAAGCCAACTGAACAGACATTGCTGGGGTGTGTAGGGCCAGTTACTCTCCCCCTGCTAAATAAAGGAGGAACACCCACTTGAAAGAGTGCCTCTTGCCCGGTTAGCAGGGGTCTTTTGTGCAATACTTCTACAAGTCCCTTATCAACTGCAAAATGGCCTCCCTGCAAGAGAGAGTATTGATAGGACCTGCTATTCATATCTTTTCTTGTCTTTTGACCTGACTAAGGACCCAATCCTGTTGCAGGAATCAAGACCAAAGAAACACAAGCCCAGAAGAATATAAGTGCAAAGAATGGATTTATTTGTGTCTCTCATCCGCTTTGCTCCTGCAGCAAGCAAACACATGTGACCACACAAAGGATGAGAGCCCAGAACAAGGAAAAATAAAGCTTTATATACCCAAATTATAGCATCTTCTAGAACACCGTTCTATTATACCATTCATACATCCTAACAACCTGATTTGCTAATTAATCTGTCACTTAAAGGAGGGCTTGGATGTTTTACACCTTTCTCAGACCCCTAAAGAGAACTTTGTTCCGACAGGTTGGCGTCTCTTTTGGCCTATATCTTGCTATGTTCCTTGTGTTCCCACCACAAGGCTATTTCCTTGGCTTCTTGCTATCACACTTTGTTTGCATTTCAAAGAGTTACATCCATTTGCATTCCTAGGGATGGGGGCAACCATGATTTACATTTGCAAGCTAGGGGAAATATTACATCGCCACCTTACCATTTTATATGGGGCCTTAAGGGCCTGTGGCCTTGCTTCAGGAATTTCCTTTGTCAGCAGGAATCAGGAGGTCTAGCTTTGGCTCACTGGAAAGTTACACTAATACTTTGCCTTAGTGAGACCAAGACATTAATTGGATTCATCTATGATTATTAATTTTAATAATTCTCCCATATCAATCCTACTGGAAACTTGTGCTGCTGGAAGGAAATAGAATTCCAGCAATGCAAGGTCCTTTGTAGCAGCATGAAAACCTGCAAATTGCAAGAAGTGCAGAATATGTGCAACAACTGCCCATAGAGAAAGCAACACTTCTGCGCTGTTCTTCCTGTGGCCGGGCGTCCGCTGAGCAGAGGGAGAGAAGAGCAGAGGAGAAGAGGGAAGCAGCTCAGGGCTAGCCAGAAGGAAACAGGGGAGAGAGAGGCTCAGGATGGAGAGAAGGAGAAAGTGGGGAGACTCTTTGAAAGTTTCTTGGATTGCAGAAGAAAGTGTCTTGGATTGCAGCCTTCTAACCATGTCTACCCAGAAGTAAGCCCCATTGTGTTAAGTGGGGCTTACTCCCAGGAAAGTGTCCTTAGGACTGCAGCCTAACTAGACTTCATAGGATCATGCACACTGAATGCATGTTTTGAATTCAATTCCAGTGTTTAGTCATCATTTTTACATCCAGTTAATATTTTTATATGAATATTTTTGGGGTTGTGGAACCAATTGTCTGAGTTTCCATTATTTCCTATGGGAAAATCCCCTTCACATAAAGAGCATTTCACATAACAAGCATGCTTCCAGAATGAATTAAACTTGTTATGTGAGGCACCCCACATACAAACACTTTCAATTACCTCAGGTAGTCTGGTAATTGAAAAACTGTTTTAGGAATTAGTATAAAATCCCAGGAAGTTCCATATATTATATGATCACCTGGGGCTCAGCATCAAAACAGATTCCTGATTAACTATCTATTCCAAATGAAACCTAAAAGGATATGTTTGAGCCAACATGCAAGCTCAGGTGCTGCCACTAGCAACCCAGGTCAAAGAAAAACTCAAGGACAGCTGCAGATTATTATTTCCATGCTATTACTTCCTGGGCCACTTAACAAGGAACCCAGGTTGTTAGGATTGGCATAACTGATTTGGGGCTAAAAACAGACACCAGTAAACCACAGGTAGTTATCAACAAAGTATATCCCAAAAGTGAATATTGGCTAAGATGAACACATGGTATATCACAACAGACTTGGAACTTTCCCCATTTCCTTCAACAATACAGCCATCTCAATATACACCCAGTGCAGCAGTGTGTGTAATGAGTGCAGCAACACAGCTTGTCAGGAGGAGGGAACATTAAAAACAGAATGTACTTGCTGAAGAACAGATGAAGAACAAAGGAAAAGATAAAAATAGCAGTCAACACATGAGACAATACTAAAAAGTGACATGGGTTAGGTATAACAAAGAGACACCCTGAGGCTCAATCCACTGCAGGGATCAGAAACAGGAGGCCTCCTAGCCAAATATACTCCCCTGAAAAACATCACTCAACCCCCACCTGCCAACCTAGAAGCAATAAGAATGGAAGTGGTGTAACTCTGTAGCAAACAGCAGTGGTTCTTTAGCATTGCAGCCCAGGAACCTCTTCTGAGAATGTCAATCTGTTCAGGGGACCCCCTCTCAGAAGTTTTATAATAATCCTGAACATAATGTGATGGCTGGAAGTGGTATCAAACAGGAAGTGACTTCTCTCCAGGTCTACTCAGAAGTCAGTCCCATTGTGTTCAATGAGACTTACTCCCAGCTTGAGTTTGAAAGGTGACACTTAAAACATAAGCTCTTGAGTTTATATAAATATTAATTCTATTTTAAAGGCCATCTTTTCATTCTTACTAGTTTCTGAATGCCAAATCAATCTTCAAAACCTGATGCATCCTTGCTTCCAAGAAGATGAAGAACACAATCCTAACCATGTTTACTCATAAGTAAGCCCCATTATGTTCAATGGGTTTTACTCCCAGGAAAGTGTCTTTGGGATTGCAGCCAAAGTCTATATATCCCCAGTTTTGTCCTCCAATACGTTATCCATGTTTAAATCTCAGGACAAGATGTAATTTTACTTGCAGCAGTATTGCTTATATAGTGGCGCCTCACGTAAAGAATGCCTCATGTAAAGTATGTTTCACGTAACAAACAAAAATTTCTCTAGGATTCTGCTTCACATAACAAACTGTGCTTCACGTAAAGAACACATTCGTTGGCAGTTGGGGCAGATGCGCTGGCCGGCAGCTTGTTTAAAAAGCGTCAAGGCTGCCTAGCGCACTTGCCCATAGTGAAAGCAACACTTCTGCGCTGTTCCTCCTGTGGCCGGGTTTCTGCTGGGCAGAGGGAGAGAAGAGCAGTGGAGAAGAGGGAAGCAGCTCAGGGCTAGCCAGAAGGGAGCAGGGGAGAGAGAGGCTCAGGATGGAGAGAAGGAGAAAGTGGGGAGACACTTTGGATTGCAGCCTCCTAACCATGTCTATCCAGAAGTAAGCCCCATTGTGGTAAATGGGTCTTACTCCCAGGAAAGTGTCTTTAGGACTGCAGCCTAAGCAGACTTCATAAGCTCATGCACATTGAATGCATGTTTTGAATTCAATCCCAGCGTTTTGTCATCATTTTCACATCCAGTTCATATTTTTATATGAATATTTTGGGGGTTGTGGAACCAATCGTCTGAGTTCCCATTATTTCCTACAGGAAAATCTGCTACATGTAAAGAACGTTTCACGTAACAAACATGCCTCCAGAACGAATTAAATTTGTTACGCGAGGCAACACTGTAACAGTATTTCAAACAGACATATAGTAAATCCTTTCAGTATACATACAGTCCTCTGAGAAATGAAACACAATTTTTTTTCTTTCACTATTCCAACTGGACCACATAATTACCAGTACTTAAGCAAGATGGATCTGGGGGTTTGACACAGTATATTTACATATGCATAGTGATCATCAGCTTTTCAGTACTATTTGGTGTGCTTCACTTTGCATGGTGGCTCTCCTTCAGTACAACCACCTATTTGATTTAAAATTACTCTGTTTAATGGTTTAGCAGCACAAAGAAATTTCTAAATGAAGCAGCTCACTACAGTAGGCAGAAAGGTGAAAAGAGAGCCATAGAGGAAAAGAGAGCAGAAAGCTAGACCTCTTTTAATGCTGCTAGACTACATGGAGAACTTGACTCCGACAGCTTGCACAGTGCTTATTCATTTTTGCTGTAATTGCAATTATCTTTATGTACAAATTAAACACACCAAGACAAAAAGTAATATAAACCAAATTAAACACACCAAGACAAAAGTAATATAAACCGTGGCCTAAAGCTAAAAGCGATGACACAAGACCTCACAACATTATTTGCTTCATAAACACAATGGAGCAAGTGCCAGATGGCCAGCAAACTTGCTGGCGTCTGTAGCAATTATGAAGCCAACCCACTGCGAATGGGGGAAGGGTGGGATAGTAGAGCAAGAGATACATTTTTTCTGCCTACTTGGACTCCTAGTGAAAAATGATGGCAAAGAAATCAGATGAAAGAAATGATTAAGTCAAAACAACTCACACACAAGTGACTTAGCTAAGGGTGTGCAGTTGCACCAGGTAACAAGATACAGTATAGGAAGGCAACAAGCTGAACTGGACATCAGTTTTACAAATTGTGGAAAACTGAGTATATATGAAGAATAATGAAACAATGAAACAAACTGCTTTGGAATATGTGTATCCTATTAAACCAGTGATTTTCAATCTCATGACACACTTAAGGCACTGAAATTGTCAAGGCACATCATCAGTTGTTTTTAACCTTTGACAAGGCACACCAGCCTTTTCAAATCTCACAATTTTCCTATTAATGAATGTCAATCCCCAAATTTCCGCAGCACATCTGTGAACTATTCCTAACTTCTCAGACTTGGTATTCTCTGCTCCTTAAAGACAAATTTCATTTTAACTCCATGTAGCAAATGCCTCAGTATTTTCAATAATTGTAAAATAATACAAGTTGAGTTTCCAAGAGAAAATAATGCATTCTGCATAAAGCATTGGAAAATTATTTAAAAATTGGAAATTCTTTATATAATATAATTTATAAAGCAAATTTTAATTTAAATAAAATAACTGTTGAAAAAGCTAGTTGTCTAAATCAGCACCATGACACTTTATACATAATTTACATGGAAAACTACTACATAGTATATACTGGAATAATTAGATCCAAAGGGAAACCATGTTGACATTTCCACTCTAAATTTCCATTCTGAATAGACATGTTCCACACTGAATCACCACAGATTATCTAAAATACTCGCCTATACGACTAAATACTTGTCAAAATTATTCGCTTAATGTAATGTACTTTGATTAGAGCAGAGATTCTCCAAAAAATTAGCACAGGACCCACTTTTTAAGAATGACTGTCTGGACCCACAAGAAGTGATGTCATTAACCTGCAAGTGTCATTAATCTGGAAATCATTAACCAGAAGTGAAATCATCAAGCAAGAAAATTTGAACACTCCACACAACAAAATCAACTCAAGTACTGTACTTAAGGCTGCAATCCAAGACACCTTCCTGGGAGTAAGACCCATTGAACACAACAGGTCTTACTTTTGAGTAGACATGGTCTACATACCTATCTATCCACACTTACCCAGGAGTAAGCCCCCACCGAGTACTATTGTTAAAAGCATTGCCAGAGCATTCTGTTAAATGTACAGATCTATCACATTTTCCCAAATGAAGTCACATAGCATTGACTACTATATTAAAAATAAAATACACTTTGAAAAGAATAGGGACCCACCTGAAATTGGCTTGCAGCCCTCCAAGGGGGTCCCAACACACAGTTTGAGTAACAAGTTGTGAATGTCATGAATGACTGACAGTCATTATGTAAGACTGATGTCTATTGCTATATACCCAGATTTTACAATATAACATTTTGACTGTTCTTGCCATTGTGCTATACTTGAAGAAACAGCCATAGGTCAAATTCTATACAGATTTTTACTGAATTGTTTTAACAAAAAAGAAGGGGTTTCTGTGTTCTTGCAGGAAATTACATTCTTTCCTATTGTTTAAAGACCTTCATCCTTCCATCCCAAAAGAAGAAAGGATAACATTTCTGAAGTGCTGCCTCAAGTACTGCAGTTAATAAGCTCTCCTTCCAATGAGTTGTGTGGTTTATTTGTCCCTTTCCAAGTACTTCAACAATTTGGAAACACCAGCTACTCAGCAGACCCCGTCCATGTTCTTTTTGCCACACAATATTAGTCTGTGGCAAAATCTAAATGTGTACCTTTGTACTTTTTTTGCAGACTTAGGCTGCAATCCTAAAGACACTTTCCTGGGAGTAAGTCCCATTAAACACAATGGGGCTTACTTTTGAGTAGACATGGTTAGGATTGTGCTCTTAGCCATGTTCAGGTTGCAAGCTCCCAAAGTGCTCCAAGAATATGTCCACAATAGAGGAAAATACTCAGTTCAGGAAGTCCATAGAGATAATACTCCCCTGTGAGACAGAGATGGTAAGATTACAGTAATTTTTCCAGCTGGTAAATCAGGAGACAGACTGGCTGTCCAACCTCAATTTATCATTCTTTGGGGGGAAAAAAAATTCATTAGCAAGAAAGGCATGTTACCACCACTGAATTTTCTTTTTTTAAAAATGGTTTCTAATAGAATTGAAGAAAATGAATTGAAAGTATAGAAGAACATGATTACTCAGTTAATCTAAAGAAGAAAGAATGTAACAGCTAGGAAGATGAGAATCTGTGAAATCTAAAAAAACAAAATGAATCTTCATACAATCATAAACTGAACTCACACCAATTGTATTTGATAGACAGATGAATGGATGCATGACAGCTAAATCGTTTTAAGGTATGTTATAGTCTTAAACTGGTTTAAATTACGGTACAGTTTTAAATGGTTTTCTAAAGGTGCCATCCTAAGCTCCAGTTAGGCTGGCCTAAGTCACAGCATAAGTCCTGTGCTCGCGTGAAGGTGTCAAAAAAGTGCCATAAGACACATTTGCATAACTCCTGGAGGAGGATTAGGTCAATGCACAGACATGCGCTTGCCTCCCAACATCACAACAGGAATGGGATGATGGATGGTTTGGACTGGCCTAGATGAGGATTGCACCCTTATTCTTTTTTTATTCTAAAGAAAATTAAAGAAAACTGATCTTGCTTTTAAACAAGATCTTCCTTATGCTTATAAAAATAAAATGCTTGCATTTCAAACTTTTGGCATTTTAGAAGATATTCAACATATGTCTGATATCTGCTTTTATGTCTATAAACTTCAAAATAAACAGTGAACCACTCAACAAATCAACCTCACACAATAACTGAAAGGCAGCCTGAAATCCAGAAGACAAAGGCTGCAATCCTAAAGACATTTTCCTAGGAGTAAGACCCACTGAACACAATGGGGCTTAATTTGAGTAGACATTGTTAGGATTGTGCCCCAAGAAAGATGAAATACAGCAAGAAAAAAATAGTTAATGTAGTCGCCAGTGCAAAACTAAACAGATACATCATAAATTAAGGCTGTAACCCTAACCACCACTTAGAGCACAATCCTAACCATGTCTACTCAAAAGTAAGCCCCATTGTGTTCAATGGGTTTTACTCTCAGGAAAGTGTCTTTAGGATTGCAGCCTTAGTCCGGCATAGGCCCTGGCATAAGTGCCATGGTGATGGGGAGTTACAAAAGTGCCACAAGGCAGGCCAGGTGAGTTAGGTTGGCCTGGTCTGAATTTCATAGGACTATACCTTAAATCATATTACTGGCATCAGCACCATCCTCTGTATGCTTCATGATTAATCTCGCCTACATCTCCCTGAAGCTGCTGTATCATCAGTGCCCCACATTAAGCATGTATGATTATTTAATTGTGTTTCACCTAAATAATAAGAGTGTTTCACTGTTTACATTGGATTTAGGACCCAAGCACAAACTGCAAATATCAATAAAATGTGTTTTGAAACTTGCAAATGTCCAGCCTTATCATATTCATTTTTATAACTTCAAATATGTATGCATTTGCTGTTTTTTTGAAATTCCAGTCTTCAAATAGTTTTCAAATGAAGGGTAGGGGTTAGGAAAATGCATAAAAGACCATAAGGTGGACCAATCCACTGCCAAGAATTTTTTTAATTTGTTTTCCTGCTGCCAAAGTACTTTTGCTATTTTATGGCAAAGATGAACAAAAGCATTTTTTGGTCATAAGAAATATAAATTGCATGAAAAACTGGCAGGCATCATCAATATAACATCAATTCAATTATCTGTGGCAAGAACAAAATTGCCTCCAGGAATCAGCCAGGCTGATTACAGAAGCAGTCAGGCAAAGATCAAAAGCAGGCATGGCCATGTACTATACAGAGTGGACAAAGCCCACAAGGGCCAGAAGCAGATCACTTGGGGCCATTCTTACAATTATATGGGGGACTCCGCACACTAGGAACATAAAAAGCACTGCTGGATCAGGCCAAAGGTCCATAAAGTCCAACTTGCTATAATGACCCATCACGCTGCTTGGCTCACATAAGACAAGAGTATTATATTGTCACTCCCTGGCATTCAGAATTAGAGTACCTAAAACCCAGATGCTGCATATAGTCCTCATGATTTGAAATCTGTGATGGACTCTTCCTCCATAAACCTGTCTAATCCCTAAAACATCATACATAACATAACATGGGGGTTATTTTAAAAATGTTGTATGACACAAGAAGAACTTTAGCACCTGAACTTCGAAAAAAAAAAATTATGGTAGTAGTACTGGTACAACTATTTTGCAGATCCTATGAGCACATTACAAGCATTCTCACAGTAAATCCTATAATAATCATGTTGTCAAGTAGATCAGTACGAAATAATTCAAGATGTATACTGTATATCACCTGCAGCACGTAGTTCAGGAGTAATCAGAGTGGAAGAATAGCAAACAAGCCTACAAATTCTCCCCCTCCCACTACTTCATTGGTCCCCAATAGATGCATACCAAGGACACAGGGCCTGAAAGGAAACAGATAAGATAGAACCTTGAGCCACATGTCTCCTAATGCCTGCTAAGGATGCTCTTTCAGCCTTCATTTTGCCATTGCTATTGCCTGGCAACAGTGTGATGGCTCGCAATATTATGATGCAGTCATCTGTAGGAAGATATAATCCAATATCAGCCCATTGCAGTGGGTCTTTCAAGCGCAGCACAAACTGAGTGTCCTCACCCAAAAAAAAGTATCATGAAAGCATCTGTTATGTGCAGGAATATATGATTCACTCTATTCATAGTTGACCTTTCATTTGTCTGTGCTATCAGTTCTGTGTCTCTCTTATTCCCGTTGACATGTGCCATGACTATGACTGCAAGCCTTTGGGCAAGGACCTTTATGCTTTTCTCCTCTCAATGCACCTAGTTGCAGGAGTGATTTACATCAATAACAATAAGCAGAATTAATACTGATGCCTCAACAGGAAGAATTCCCATTACTGCATTTCAAAAACTCTTTACTCTCCATATGCTTTCAACTTGCTAAACTAATTTTCTGTCCCCAACAATTAGGACAAAGCCAGTCAATAACATGGGCAGGAACAATGGAGCTGTGTGATCACAGCTCCAATTGCTTTCCTCACCAATACATATGATGGGGAGCTTTTGTTCAGTATGGGCACAATCCAGAGTAACTATGGGGAGTCCTTGCTCCGGTGTAAGAACAATTTGCTGTGGATTGCAGCATGAATTTCCCATAGGTTTTATTAGATGGTGCAATAACTAAGGGTACACATAATGTCTCTTATGTGCTCCCGTAGTTACTCTGGATTGTAGGGCCAATACCGGTAACCATCTTGGAGGGATATCTTCAATAAGTAGAAGGCTCCATGGTGGTGGTGATATTGAAACTGAGATGTGAAGCGCAGCAGCCAACAACAAAACCCATCATATTTTCAGTCCAAATCACAACAACGTTTACTTTGGATTTGAAGACTTTTGAGTATGCCTGTAGTATGTAGATAAGCGTGAGACAATGAAGACTAACAAGAATAAACAGTAAGAATGGTTGTGTTCTTAACAACATACCTCTAACAACATACGATTCTCATACAAAAGGACTGCTAGTTTTGAATTCAGAGGGCACATGTCAAACTCTGTCAATCTGATCATGCCTAATTCTGCTGGCATCTGTAGCAAGACAATATATGTTTCTTACCTTAGTTGATATGGAGGGATCTTGGTAGCAGCTCCGGAGGCTTCTAAGGTTTCTGCATAGAAAAGGGAGCACAACAGTGACACAGAACAGTCAAGACATATCTCCAAAAAACTCCAAAAAAACTCCCATCTTACCAAAATACTAGAATTGTTTTGTAGCATATGCCTTCTTGGTCCTGAAGCCTCCCAATGATACTAACACACGTCTTTAAATGTCAGTGCCTGCAGGGCAAATATTTCAACATTTGTTCTGGATGGAGAAATCATCTAATTATGATCCACTGTTGGAACATCTTGCCAAACACAACTGGACTATCTAAACGAAAGGATGGGTTTACCAAAGGAACTACATTCTTTCGTTGTATAGTTAAAAACAAAATAGCAAGTGTAATCTGAATTACTGATTATAAGTTTAGGATCCAGGCACGTAAATGAATATTTCACGCAAGGGTACGATGCTGAGTAGATGGCACAGATACTTATGAAGCAGATTATGAGAGCGAAAAAATCTACTCAGATGATTTAAAAATATGAAGCATCAGCGCATAAACTGCTAAGGTATTGATATTGCTGATTCCATTAAAGACGAAAGGTTGCAATTTGTGTACAGGCCTACCATAAATTCTTAGCATGTAATTAACCAACAGAATCCTCCAAAACATATTTGGGAATCAGTGTAACAGATAGCACGTTTTAACTATTGAAACAGAACTACTGTGGAAATAAGCAACTCTCTCCACAAAAGCTTACTATAACCAGTCTCAGACAATTATTTAAAGTAACATTGTGAACAAACCATGATGGTCGTGATGCAAGGATGTCACACAGCAGCTTTTGCACTGGTTTCTTAAAATCTCATAAGCCAGCAAGTTTCAACTTTGTTCATTCAGTTTGTTTTCTGCCTTTCTTCCCAATGGCACCTACCCATGTCAGCACACTGACAAATCACTAAAGTTGTGCACCACACCATCAGTTATTTTTAACAACTGACATGAGACATTATCATTAACTCCTTCAGGAATGGGGTACAACATAGGGGAAGGCAATTTTGGCTTTTAGAAAAGCAGAGAGAGGCCTGATTGAACTAATTTGATGCCAGAATGTTCATGACCATGGATGTGCCTGTTTGTTACAGATATGCATTTCACTGCTAGAACCAAAAGGTGTCACATGCAACCAAATGGAGATGATTGCAGGATTGGTCACAAGTAGAATTCCCTGCACAGGATAGCCCAATGTTTCAATGTCAGGTAGAGAAGATATTAGCAGTATGATCAGAAATTATTTCCCTTCTCAAATAAGTGCTTATGTATAGGATTAGTGCTTTCACTTATGAATTGTAAGAGAATGTCTCCTAGACAACAATTATTTTATTGAAATTTTAAGCGGGTCTTAATTTTGGGGGTGTTCAAATCACCTGTGATTTAAGGGGTTAGATTAAATGGGTTAAATTAAATGGGTTAGAGTCCACCTGTTAATCACAGGGCTTCAGTCAATTACAGATGCAACTCTGACTTCTGAATAAACATGCATCCAATTGCAATGCAAGGTCCCTTCAATCTACTGAAAA
Organism: Cryptoblepharus egeriae; assembly: GCA_030015325.1. Classification (NCBI taxonomy): domain Eukaryota; kingdom Metazoa; phylum Chordata; class Lepidosauria; order Squamata; family Scincidae; genus Cryptoblepharus; species Cryptoblepharus egeriae. The sequence continues at coordinate 178,653,779 of JAREYC010000001.1, read as the reverse complement.
CTAAAGACAAAACCACATGACTGTCCATCTACAGCTATAGCAAAATCATTAGTTACACTGATACAAGCTTGTGCAAGGACACTTATTTTAAAATACAGATGAAAGCATACTGACTATATAGTGAGGATCACACAAAGGCTATTAAAATATGACTGTGAAAATATTACAATACTTGAAAATATTTTGATCAAATATTATCACCGTGAAAATATAAACAAATCAAATCACAAAACCCAGGAAAACAGCACAGAGCAATCTGTACAAATAAATGAAACTGGACAAGCGAGCTGTGTTTGAAGCTGTTTTTGCTAATGAGGAAGTGGGTAGGAGGCAAATTTCCTTTCGTTCTTCTCTTTCACTCACTTTATCACAAGCTGTTTGAATCATGGCAATCATCTTCTCCTTCCTCCTGACCTGATGATGCAGTTTAAATGAACCTTGGCTTGTTTGTTTGCAGAATGGAAATTGGGCAATCACAAGAGAAAAGCAATTAATGTTGCTCTTCCTAGCAATATCAAAATCTTAATTTAGCTGGCCTCATTATGTCATTATATTTCTTTTTAAAAATTCATTACCTACTGTTACATCCTTGCATGTTATGGGATCACCCTGCTCAGTTCAAAGCCCAAGTACTGTTTATCAGCTCAAAGAACTCTGTCTTTGCCATTTGGGGTTGCTGTTTCAATAGCTTTACTACAATTGGGCGGGTGAGGAGAGTGGAGAAAGCAAAAGAGCAGATGTTTCTCTTAAGGTCATGGCAGACTGAAATATAAATTATGGCAATAGGATGTCTAGGATTGTCAGTAATGGTTCTAAAATAGCTTTCACAAGTGTCAGTCTTTAGGATAACTTTTTTCTGCCCTCTATTTGGTTACAGGGAAAAGTGCTGAGAGGGCAGTACTAGGTGCGAGAGGGCAGGAGTGGCTGAATAGGGTCCTGGAAGGGGGTGGTGTCTCCACCCTCCAAGGTGACCAGGAGCACAATCCTAACCATGTCTACTCAAAAGTAAGCCCCATTGTATTCAATGGGTCTTGTTCCCAGGAACGTGTTTAGGATTACAGCCCAGATGTTTTAACCTCAAAAGAGGACAAGGCACCCCTTAATTAAATACTACTGTATTTATATACAGTTTGAGAATTATAAGATGGATCTGCACTGCCTGTTCACAGGAAAATGGAGGACATTTCAGTTCTTTTCCAGGACACAAGGCTAAGAAAAGTGGAAATGCCCTGGAATAAGAGGACATCTTGTCACCCTGCCAGTTTCAGCTACAATCCTGAACACACTTTCCTGGGAGTAAGACATGTTGAACACAATGTGGCTTACTTCTAAGTATACAGTGGTGCCTCACATAAAGAGTTTAATTCGTTCCAGAGGCATGCTCTTTAAGTGAAACACTCTTTAAGTGAAGCAGATTTTTCCATAGGAAATAATGGAAAGTCAGACAATTGGTTCCACAACCCGCAAAATATTCATATAAAAATATTAACTGGATGTAAAAATGATGACTAAACACTGGAATTGAATTCAAAACATGCATTCAATGTGCATGATCCTATGAAGTCTACTTAGGCTGCAATCCTAAGGACACTCTCCTGGGAGTAAGCCCCATTTAACACAATGGGGCTAACTTCTGAGTAGACATAGTTAGGAGGCTGCAGTCAAAGACACTTTCCTGGGAGGCTTACATGGGCTGCTGCTGGAGGTTCAAAGTGGTCGGTGGAGGCACTTTGGGGCAGTTAGGGGCAGCTGCCTCTGGCACCTCCAGGCAACTGCCTCCAAGTGCAGCGCTGGCCAACTGCAGCACTGGCCAGCAGCAATTTTAAAGAGCCTCCACGCGGAGCATCAGGGCTGCATAGCACGTGTACGCATAGCGCGCTTGCTTGTTAAGTGAAGCGGAACTTGTTATGTGAAGCAAGATTTCTTGGAAATTTTTGCTTTTTATGTGAAACACTTGTTAAGTGAGGCGCTTGTTAAGCGAGGTACCACTGTACATGGTACAGAAGTACATGGTTAGGACTGAAGCCTACATTTATTAATTTACTAGGGTCATGGCATGAAAAAGGTAGGAGACCTCTGTGTTAGAAGAAGCTGGGCAAACAGTTCTGCTCCTTCTGGCTAAAAGCCAACAAATCACAGCCAGTGGTGCTGAATGTCTGATTCCAGCCCCCCTTCCTGCCCCCCTGCTGTCACAGAGGAAACACAGCGCATGACACCCTCTCCAAACAGCAGCTGATGATGTGGTCAATGTCTGGGAAAGGGATGAGACTGGGAGCCCAAGCCTATCAGTGTCTACTCAAAAGTAAATCCTATTATAACCAAAGGGACACACCACAAGGTAAGTATGGACAATGCACACTGGATTGTCTGGGGAAAGGATGAGGCCAAGAGCCCAAGTCTATGCATGTCTACACAGAAATAAGTCCCATTAAAGCAAACAGAGCTTATTTACAGTTAAGTGTGGTCAATGCACACTCCCAGGACTGTCTGGAAAGGGGAATGGCCAAGAGCCCAATCCTCTGCATGACTTCTCAGAAAGTAAGTCCCATTCTATTGAATGGGGCTTATTTCCAGGTATTGTGTGTTCAGTGCACTCCGACGGTGCTGTCTGATTGGAAATAAGATCAAGAGTCCAAGCCTGTGTGTGACTACTCAGAACTTGGTCCCATCACAGCAGATGGAGCTAAGTTCCAGGTAAGCACGGCTAGGTTTGCAGCCTGAGACCACACTCTTATGCACACCTACTCAAAAGTAAGTCCCATTACAGCCAATGGGCCTTACTCTCAGGTAAGTGTGGCTAGATTCGCAGCCTGAGATTCCACTCTTGTGCACGTCTACCCAGTTGGCCTTACTCTCAGGTAAGTGTGGCTAGGTTTGTACCTGAGAGCCCACTCCTATGCATGCCTACTCAGAAGTAAGTCCCATTGTAGCCAATGGGCCTTACTCTCAGGTAAGAATGGCTAGGTTTGTACCTGAGAGCCCACTCCTATGCATGCCTACTCAGAAGTAAGTCCCATTGTAGCCAATGGGCCTTACTCTCAGGTAAGTGTGGCTAGGTTTGTATCCTGAGAGCCCACTCCTATGCATGCCTACGCAGAAGTAAGTCCCATTGTAGCCAATGGGCCTTACTCTCAGGTAAGAATGGCTAGGTTTGTATCCTGAGAGCCCACTCCTATGCATGCCTACTCAGAAGTAAGTCCCATTGTAGCCAATGGGCCTTACTCTCAGGTAAGTGTGGCTAGGTTTGTATCCTGAGAGCCCACTCCTATGCATGCCTATGCAGAAGTAAGTCCCATTGTAGCCAATGGGCCTTACTCTCAGGTAAGAATGGCTAGGTTTGTACCTGAGAGCCCACTCCTATGCATGCCTACTCAGAAGTAAGTCCCATTGTAGCCAATGGGCCTTACTCTCAGGTAAGAATGGCTAGGTTTGTATCCTGAGAGCCCACTCCTATGCATGCCTACGCAGAAGTAAGTCCCATTGTAGCCAATGGGCTTTACTCTCAGGTAAGTGTGGCTGGGTTTGTATCCTGAGAGCCCACTCCTATGCATGCCTACTCAGAAGTAAGTCCCATTGTAGCCAATGGGCCTTACTCTCAGGGAAGTGAGGACAGGGTTGCAGCCTGAGACACCTAAAGAGCCATGCTTCCCCCTCATTCCCAGGTGAGGGGCTGTAGGAGGGAGGGGAGAGGAGCGGGGCTGCCCCCTTGTGCCGGAGCAGGGAAGGGCTCTCGCTCTCCTTACCGCAGGCGCAGGTGCAGCTCTCCTTGAGGGCCTTGTGCCTGTTCCCAGACGCCTCCTTCTGCAGCCTCCTCAAGGTCTCTTCCATCTTGCACCGCAGGGCAGGAGAGGGCAGCTCCTCTATGCTGGGGCTCTGAGCACCACCACCATCCTCCTCACCCGGGCGGCTGCTGCTGCTGCTGCTGCTGCTGTGTGTTGATGATGAATCACGCTAAGCTCCTGGGCGAGGACACGTCACTGGCATCGCTGCTGCGCCCGCCTCCAAGTCCTCCTCCAGCTCCACAGCACCAGCACCACCACCAAGGACAGGTCCTGCAGTGGCACCACCAGCTGGAGGGATGCACTTCGCAGGGGCTGCTGGAGCAGAGCACCTCTCAGGCTGGGGCACCCTCTCCTCTTTCCCAGGACATGTCCTTTTAGCCTTGAGTCCTGGAAACAACCTTCTCTGCCTTCCTTTTCCTTGTGAGCAGCATTCTTGGAATTCATAGATTCTATGCTGTGGTTGTAATTATATATAATAAGTGTATGTCCTCTTTTCCAGGACATGTCCTCCTTTTTAGCTGTGTGTCCTGGGAAAAAATCTTCATCCTCCTCCTTTTCCTTGTGAGCATCCAACATGGAGCCTTCTTGGAATTCATTAATCTATGTCCTCTTTTCCAGGACATGTCCTCTTTTTTAGCTGTGTGTCCTGGGGAAAAAAATCTTCATCCTTCTCCTTTCCCTTGTGAGCAGGCAGCATGGAGCCTTCTAGGAATTAAACAATTAGATGTACAGTAATACAGTAATTGCAGGTGTCCCTTGTTATCCACTAGGTACTGTCCCTGAACCTCCACTGATTTGTGAATAAAAAAGTGGAAAAATAAATTTAAAGACCCACTTCCAGGTTTCTTGCTCCTCCGTTGTGCCTAATAGAATAAGGTTATGCCTCAGCAGTTGCAGGGGTTTGATTTTGGGACTGAAAAATGAAATGATGGCTTGTATGACTACCTGTCTACAACAGTAGAAAAGCAGTTTTTTAAACTGTGATTTGCAGTGACCATTCATGTTGAGTCAAATCCATGTATAATAAAATCCCTGCCTAACAATATTGGACCTGCACTGGTGTCCCTTGCTATCCATTAGGGTTACCCAGAACCTCTTTGGATAACAAAAAATCAGTTAATTTAAAAAGTGGCAAAATAGATTTAAAGATCCATTTCCAGGGTCTATTCCATTGCTACTAATGGAATAAAGTTGTGCAGGGTTTGGTTCTGGAACTCCCTGCTGATACCAAAATTGTGTTTAAATTAAAGCAGTTCAAAAAAAGATAAAATTATGTCTCTTCACAATTGTTTTAAAAACAGCTTTTCTTACTGTTGTAGAGAAGGAATATAAAGGACCCCCTGCCATTACCTCGCTCAGCTGAAGAATGGAATGATTGCTTGCAATACTACAAAAGTAGAAAAGCACTTTTAAAAACTGAGTTTCAGTGGCCATTTGTGTTGAATCAAATCTGTGTATGAAAGAATCGGTGTATAACAAGGTTGGACCCTTATATGCCACAGTTTTGAATTTAATAATAAACAGAATAGTGTTTAAATTAACTGCATGAAAGTAAAACAATATAAGAGGTTTTTTAGCTTTTATTTTGTCATGTGCTACATTTTTCTTGGGTGTCCTACACTTGGGGGGCCTTGTCCTCTGTTTTGGTTATGTAACCTTCTTGTAATTCATGTCAAGCAGATAAAGTGGGAGTGGTGTGATGGTAAGTGCAAGGTGGCAGTAGAAGGGGTGGATCCAATGGTGATGGCATGTACCAGATCTCATCCTTTCTGTTGGCTGCTTCCATGCACCCTTGAGACTTGCAGCAGCTACAGAGCCCCTGGTACTATGGTGCTAGAACAGCTGCCTCTGTAACTTGCAGGAAAGAAGCCGAAGAACTTGGGGTAAAGGAACATCAGTTCTCCAGCAGGTCTACTCTGCTGGTGTGGAACCATGTCAGGTCCATGGTCCAGAAGGCCTCTGTCATAATCCCTGCATTCTTCCTGGGCCTGAACTTCTTTCTCCTTGCCCAGTTTTGTCCCTTCCCTTTCTGTCCCCACTTTCCCTCTTCTCCAGAACATCTTAATGGCACATTGTGGGGAATGTACCATCTGCAGCATATCCCACAATCAGAGGTCCAGTGCTGACTGGTACTGGCCTCTCTACCAGCACCTCTTACATCCTTTATAACCAGTGGTGGGCCCAGCTGGCCCAACAACTGGATCGCCAGAAGTGGGCAGGCCAGGCTGGGGTCAGGGAGTGGCGCAGGGGGCAGGGAGGGTCAGGGGCCAGGGTGGGGCAGGTGGGCGGGGCGAGGGGTGGGCCCCAACTGATTGGCTAGCTTCTGGACAGGCACTGTGCTTGCGCCAGCAGACGTACACGCAGTGCCTCTCCAGAGGCTGGCTGACCAGCTTCAGGAGAGGCACTGCGCGTGCATCTGTTGGTGCATGGGCAGTTAAGGGTTCCCGGGCTGCCGAACCGGTACGCCCGGTTTTCCGGCCCCCCCTTAGCTAGTGGATCACTGGGGGGGGGAGTTACAACCAGTTTGGGTGATCCAGCCCGAACCAGTTAGAGCTCACCACTGTTTATAACACATTTGTAGGACCCCTGCTAACTGGGCAAGAGGCCCTCTTTCAAGTGGGTATTCCTCCTTTATTTAGCAGAGGGGGAGTAACTGGCTCTACACACCCCAGCAATGTATGTTCAAGTGGCATCTGCTGGTGTTCTTTTTGCATTTTAGATTGTGAGCCCTTTTGGGACAGGGACCCATTAAGTATTAATTTTTTTCTTTTTTTGTAAACCGCTTTATGAACTTTTTAGTTAAAAAGCAGTATATAAATACCATGGATAGATAGATTCTCAATTGCCATTGTTATGGCAGCACATGGATTACCAGCAGTGCTCTGGCATAGGATCTGGCTCTTGTAGTGCAATTGCTCAAAAGTAAGCCCAAATTAGTTAAGCAGGATTTACTCTGAGTTAAGTGTATATAAAGGTATTAAGTCATATTCTGTTGTATTCTGTCATATTCTGTCAACAAATTGGTTGACCTCTTTGTTTTGAGGTATTTTGGTTAAATTGTAACACAGATTCATAATTTCAAATTTAAAAAGTACAGTATGTGTTTTCTACCTTAGAGTTGAACATGAAGATGTTCTTGTTTTCTGGTGTTCTGCATTTTCTTTCAAGCAGTAAAACCAAAAGAAAACTGAATATTCTGATTCCTTCTTATACCATGAACATCTTTATCTTCTCTCATCTGACTGTAGTTCAGTTACTCCACCGGTAAGGATGAAGGTAAGAATGACCCAGGAAAAACTGGAAATAATAAAATATTAAAATAATGAACAATTCCAATAATTGAGAAAGTTCAAGTGAAGGGGTAAACCACTTAGACAACTGCTGCTGGTACTACATCCATTGTAGTACCTCTACCAGTTTCTATTGCAGTCTTATTTCTCCGCCACCAATATTTGCTGCAGCACTGAGAAAAACCCACCGACCAAACCACACAGCAAGCTGTTGCCCACAGTCTTCAGCATTTAGACTGCTCACATAGGCAGCAATTTCTAGCTGTGTCCATGCTTGTGGCTGTGACTTGATATTTTTTTTACTGTTTATACCAATGCTTTCCAAAACTTTTAGAACTGCAATCCACTTCATATAAGCAAAGAAATGATTTATATAAATTAATAATGAACACAATGCCATGACAGTCTGCAAATTTGACTGTAGTAAGGAACAAGCCACATCCGCTGGGTTGCACCCCCAGAATGTCTTGTGGCACCACAGCCAGTGCAGTCATGTTTAGGTGCAGCTCTCCTGCCAGGTCTGGAGGCTTTGGGATACTCAGCTGAGAGGCCTCGCAGCTCACTAAAAATTTATCATAATCCACTGGTTGGTTGCAACCCACAGTATATGAACTGCTGGTTTATACTTTATATTGCTGGTCTGTACTTTACCATTTATATACCTGATAAATCAAATGTGTCACAGCACATTTCACATAAGACAAGTACACTGTAATTACTAACCTGCTTCTAACAAGATTTGGCAGGGCAAAGTGAAGAAATTGACTGTATTTTATCACCAGCAGCTTCTAAGGAAATAGAAAGGGTTCCATGTTAACTTATTAATCCTGATTGTCACAAGGGCAGATTTATTCAGTTGCTTAAACTGCAAGAGATGTTATTAATAAGGCAACACCACTGTCAGGGATCCTGCGTTTGTTGTTTATTACCTTTCTTCTCACTATTACATTTCTTCTTTCTTCTCACTATTACATTTCTTCTGAGAGTCAAGATACACAAGCCTCATCATTTATTCATTGCCTTATCTTAATTAACGTATAACTTGCTAGTGACAGATTTTATCATTTTCAGCTTGTCGCTAGAAATAGGAACAGTGTTTCAAAAAATCCAGAATACTGAGACTATTTAATTTCTTCTGAATTTTCCAGTTTGGACAGATTTTGCTCTCACTTGTATAAGAACAAAACCACATAACAGCAAACCATTTCTGATGGTTATTAATGGTTATTAATAGGCTAATTATCACAGCTATACTGGCTTGAATTTCTTGCAGTGCTTTCCTATCTGGCCATCACAAGCTTCCAGATGCACTATCTCATGTCACATATATTGGCTCATTCTGATGCAAACACTAACCTGATGATATGTGGAAATGATTGACAATTTGTATTTATTATTCTTTTATCCAAACTGTGCATTAAAAATAAGCCAGTGTGCTTGTAAATAAGAATCTTTTGTATTTTTTCTAACTTTTTCATAATGAATCTTCATGAGATGCATTGCATGAACTTGCACCATCACATGGGATGTAACATTTGTGTTACAAACCTGTAACATTTGTGCTCCTAAAACACAATTTTCTTTTGACATTATCTGATTTTTTCATATTCATCTGGTGGGTGTTCTTACAAGTGAGTGAGTCATTGTGAACATTTATCTTTAGCATAGTATGGTAAGCCTATGTAAGCACCTTTCCTTCCTCTCCAGCAACCTCAAGAAATAGCCAGACTGCAGATCATTCTGCATTTCAGAAGTTGGATTTCTCAAAATTGTAATCCTGTATTCGCTTATGTGGGAAAAAGTCCTCTTGGTTTAGTTCTGAGTAGACAAGTGCACTTGCCTGAGGAGTCAGGAGTTATGAATCAAATCAAACTATCCAGAATTAAAGTCAGATTAATGCAAAGCCTTTACAAGTCTATCACTGCAACCAAATCACCAATGCATAATTAGAAACGCCATAGAAAAAACATTTGAAGAATACCCAGAGGGCGTTCTATCACATATACATCTGTCAAATATTGTACAGGAAATTATGTCAATCTATATATCAATCAACAACCAACAGATTATTCCACACAAATGCAGTCAATATTGTAGAAATGTGCCCTGAATTTATAGTCCCTGGACATGCATCATGCTCAGTTGATAAAACTTTACCAGTGTGCGCTAATCCAAGCTGGTGGGCTTTTAGTCTCTGAGGGCCAACCCTGCAGGATATGTGTAGTTGTGCATAGACTGTAATTCTCGTGCCTTAAAGCAATCCCTGAGGCTGTAAGTTCTAAGTGAAAAAATAGCAGCAAAGGTGTACTTGATCCCTTCTGTTCTGGTAGTTTGTTGTTCCTTTCCCATATCATCTCTGTAGCTCCTTTTTTCCCTGCAGGGGAAAGGTTAATCAGCCTGTTTTCTGCTACTGGAAGCCTTAGGGCACAATCCAATGCATGGAGAGAGAGAGAGAGAGAGAGAGAGAGAGAGAGAGAGGTGTAAAACATGCTATTTGGAACTGGCATCTTATTAATCTCAGTGTCTTGTTGTTGCCATTCCTTAGGCCTTGAAATATTTATATCTAGACCAAGAAGGCACATACTGTATAACCCTTGCTAACTGGGCAAGAGGCCCTCTTTCAAGTGGGTGTTCCTCCTTTATTTAGCAGGGGGAGAGTAATGAGTAATGGGCCCAGCGATGTCTGTTCAAGTGGCATCTGCTGGTGTACTTTTTTGCATTTTAGATTGTGGAGCCCTTTTGGGACAGGGACCTACTAACTATTAATTAGCTATTAATTTTTTCATTTTCTTTGTAAACCACTTTGTGAACCTTTTAGTTGAAAAGCGATATATAAATACTATAGATAGATATAACTCCAATGTTTGGTGTAGGTGAATGTGTACACAATAGCAAAGGAAGATGACACTTGACTTTCTAGAATAGGCAGATGCTTATAAAAATGTGATCTGTGTAAGTACCGTATTTGCTTTCCAAATAAACCCAGGTGAGTAAAGGCTGATACTGGTTGAAACTGGAATAGCTGATTTTACTTGCTGATTATACATTTCTTTTCCTCCTGTAATGCAAGGGATTTTGTGCCTTTCACAGGTGAGGGGAGAGATCCAGGAAATGAAACTTTTCCCAGCATGTGGAGAAAACCTTACTCTCCCTCAAGTATTTATTCAAAACAAAGAAGCCTGACCAGTTAACAACTTGATTGACATACAAATACTGTGTGGAAGCAAGTTATTTCTTCTATGCTTTGTTTGTGTTGCCAGCTCCATACGGGGAAAATATTTCCAGCCATGGATTCTGGGAAGGGGTATGGGATCATCACTTCTGGCCCGGGACGTATCCTATCCTCCTTTCCAAGTCAGATCTGCTAACAGCTTGACTCAAACTTGTGCCTGCAAATTAGAAGGCTCAGGTCCAAGTGGATCTATTGTCACAGCATGAGTTTGTTCAGGATAAGGGGACAAATGTATCCTTCCCTCAAGGAAGCTTCCAGACTGCTAAATTACCCTGTGGTAGTGGGCTGCTAAGTGCAATTAAGTGTTAAATTATGGCTACTTTTTAACTGTTTCACTCTTTCCAGTGATCCTATATTCATTTAATAGCATCCTCCCCCATGCTGTCTGTCCCTCCGAAAAACATCCCCCACAGTGCACCAGGCACCAAGCACCAAATTGGCTGGATGTTGGTCAGTCTTCCATGTTAAGTATAGGAGAAAAACATGTTGCATCCCTTTTCAGCTCCTTAAAGGCTACATTTTTCCATATCAGTTCTTGGTGGGTTTTCGTGTGACAGAAAGAACACCCTCCCTGAATTTCATGCTTCTAGGTCTGGGGCAGAATGTCCCTCAGTCACTGATTTTTCAGTACAAAGTATAGGGAGGAAAACATATTGTGCCTCTTTTCACCCCCTTCCGGTTGGAATTTCCAAAAACCAGTTCTTAGTGACTCCCTCCATCACAGAAGGATCACCTACCCCAAATTTCATGCTTCTAGGCCCAGCAGTTTTGGCTGGCCATTGATGGGTGAGTGAGTCAGTCAGCGAGTCAGTGACTTTTCATTTTTATATACAGTATATGGATATGGATTTTGGATAATCCCACCCACCATCTCTTGAATCTGAGGACACAATTCAGAGTTGCACTTGGGTTACCCAATCTATCACTGGGCTGACCCAACTGCAAGATGAGCCACCCTAGTTATTCTGGAAAAGACTTGAAACACCCTAAGGCAACATAGGCTGCCCCAAGTCAGGTGGACCTGTGATGCCCTAACTGGGGCAGCCTAGGCAGCTCAGGAGAGGCATGTGGAGGGCATGTTTAGCATTGCCTAGGGCAGAACAGTTACTCTGTATCCAGAACCCCTTTCCGGGGCAGAAATGCCCTCTTCCAGCTCCTCAGAGTTATACCACCTCAGGAGCAGGTATAGTAATGAGTAGACCCAAAGGGGTCCATAATAAGTTAGTGCAAAAATGGCAGTGTTGACCAAAAATCTGAGTTCTTGGCTAGCCTAGCTGCAACCACTGCCTTTCAACTTCAGGATATGGCACAACTATGGCAGCCCACTGTGCTGTATCCACAGTCGATACAGAAGGCCACCCCAACAAGCCTCTTGCTTCCATCCTCCACTAGAGGTATTGTTGTACTGGAGTCTCATGCTGCAGCTATTACTGGTTATCAGGAACTTCTGGGCTTCCTTACAAGGCAGGCACTGCGACAAGAGGGTAGTCTACTCCAAGAGCAAATGAACCCTCTTGTAAAAATGAACCAAAAAAGTTCTCTACTCATAGTCACTATTTGATTGGACCATATGGATTTTTTGATATCTAGCGATCCTCCTAAAAAAAGACACTGGTTGTTCCACAGAAAAAAATATTTATTTCAAAGGCCCTCATGATGTCATGCCCATAAGCATAAATCATAAGAAAAAACCAAGCACAATAGACAGAAAAGAATAAATGTTAACTAGACATAAACCTCACCACGGTAAATTGTCCTTGAGCATTTCGTTTAGTTTCATTTTTCACACTGCTCCAGCTGGACGTAAACCTTACGGCAGTAATTTGTCCTTAAGCCCTTCTTTTTTGCTTCACAAACCTCTCTAACGCTCCATCAAAAAGTCTAGATTCTTCTCTTCCTCCTCTCTCATTGTTCCTGTAGGAACACTTAAAGGGCCTCTCAACCTACACCCTTCTTCCACAGGTGTGGACAATCTTCCCATCAAGAGCAGCCTGACTGCAATCCCACAGCCCCCACCTTACTTCTGCTACAGGCACCACAGCTGTTCCTTGTTCAGTGTGATCTGAGGCAGGACTCCTTAGGAGCAAGCCCTCCCCAGATGTCACTACCGGTGCCTACTCAGTATGCTCTGGAGCAGCTAGGGCAGCCCAAGCTTCCTGGTCTCTCGATACAGCATAACTTTGGATTCCAAATGGTTGGGGCAGCCCAGGTAGGGCACTCCTCACTGCCCCAACTCTGAATTGTGCCGTTAGGCTCTGATCTATTTCATTTCTCTGAGTAGAATAATCTCTGGAAATATTTATCTTACACATAACTGAATTAATTTGATCCAGTGGGGTTCTCAGTGGTGTCTAAGAGCACAATCCTAACCATGTCTACTCAGAAGTAAGCCACATTGGGTTCAATGGGTCTTACTCTCAGGAAAGTGTCTTTAGGATTGCAGCCTAAGAACTAACCAAGCCAAGCCCTGCTTAGTTTCAACAAGATGTCTGCTACTACTCAGACCATACCATGGAACCATGTTCTTTCACATGAAGTTATCACTCTAAACACTTTATATCTTTAGCCAGATGCATAAAGAAAAACTTTCTGTAAAATTGTGGACAGACATTGATTGATGAGTGAACATCCATATTGTCAGAAATTTCCAGATTTGTCCTTTTTCAGTTTCCTGTTAGGGTGTCCTCCAAAAGGGCTTCATTGTCCTCCATTTTGGTTTCATTTTGGAACATTGCAATGGTGTGTAGTACATCATCAACAGTGATGGGCTGGCCCCATCCCAAGATCCAGTATGCCGGAAGTGGGAGGGGCCAGCCGGGGTCAGGGGGTGTGGGCGGGGCAAGGGGCGGGACTGGGGAGGGGCGAGGGGCGGGGCGACACCGGCGCTCTCGCAGAGCCTGCCTGGAAGCCGGCCGGGCAGGCCGCTTCTAGGCAGGCTCTGTGCGAGCGCCGACACCGGACAAGCCTTCTAGGCAGGCGGCGGTGGGCAGAAAACATGGCGGACCATACCGGTCCGCCATGTTTTTCATTTCCCTGTCGCTGGTGGTACGCTAGCGGCAGGGAAACAGGAAGAACCGGTACGGGCGCGTAGGCCCGTACCGGTAAGTGCCCACCACTGATCATCAAGTCATATGTTGTGGATTCGTATTGAAGGGCAGAATCCAATGCAGAAATTGTTTTTGAAATATCTCCTTCCTATCAAAAGTTATGCCCAAAAAACTTAAACTAAAAAACATGCATTGAGCTCTATAGTGGCTTTACTTGTGAGTAGGCAAACATGCCATTGTCTGCCGGAAAGGCCAGGCTGAGACGAATCCAAAACTTTGTCTTCCTTTTGAGGTTTGGGCATCTGATCACCCTGTGAACATCCTAATTTGGAAAGATCCAGAAAAACTGAGGTTTAATTAATAAAATAAATCAGCTTCAGACTACATTCTAAAGACATGTACTTGCCACATTCTGTACATGTGAATAGTAAGGAACATCAACCATTAAAATAACACATTAACTAAATGTTGATTTGGAAATTTCTTCGCTTTGTATCTTCTACCCTCTAGTGGTTAATATTAAAGTGGCTGCAATCTTAAAGACACTTTCCTGGGAGTAAGACCCATTGAACACACTGGGGCTTGTTTTTGAGAAGACATGGTTATGATTGTGCTCTAAATTGTTTTATATCTGTTTGGTGAAGCAGAACTGGGTTCTGTTCAAACTACGATCTGGTTGCTATACTTATATCATTTGTACTAAAGAGGAAGGCAACCTTAATCCTGAAAATTGAGCTGTTTTAAATATAAGGCTTTCATGTAATGCTGCAAGACAATCAAAACATCTGTTCATCCAGTTGTTCAGATAAATGGGAATATTGTTACTCTGACTTCTTCAGATGTATTAACGTTTGCTTTTAAGAATTTAACCAACCAATTAATTTTATAGCACCCTCATATTAGTTAATTAATCTCTACATAGAAAATTGAAGAGCCACTGTCTGACTCACTCATCAATGCCCAGCCCAAACCCCTAGGGCTAAAAGCATGAAATTAGGGGAGGGTATACCTTCCATGATGTAGGCACCCACTAAAACCAATTTTTTGAAATTCATGGGATGATTCACCGGAAGTGGGTAAAAAGGAGTGCTACGTGTTTTGCCCCTATGCTTAACACTGAAGAATCATTGACTCATCAATGCTCTTTGCTGCCCAGTGATGTTCAGCAGTTTCCACCTGTGGAACTGTGCCCTGTTGCCCACAAATATTCTTGTAATTTTACTCCCACAATGATGGGTAAATAAGTTATAAACTTAAAATGTATATAAAATGTATAGTTGTAAATGTAAACTATAAATGTATAGTTTACACGTACTACATTTATTGTAGATTTGTTGGAATTTGTAGCAACTAGTAGCAGGAACCCATCCAATCAAACTTTCCAGCACTGATAGCAGAAAGGCCCATGAGATGTGTGCTGCATTCTGCAATGGGGGGCAGTCACAAAGGGTTCCTTAAGGTAAGGAAATGTTTGTTCCTTACCTTGGGACTGCATTGTATCAGCTATGGAAAGGTGAATAGGATTTGGCCCAGTGTACTTTGTAATCATCACACCTAGGAAGTAATAATCATACAGTAGTAGTTTGATCAAAAAGGGAAATTACAATAAATGACTAAGGGTGCAATCCTAATCAATTTAGGACAGTGCAACTCACCCATCTTCCCATTCCCACGGTGACATGGGGAGGATGGTGTATGTCTGTGTACTGGCCTCGCCCTCCCAGGAATCAAGACAAACTGGTTTAACAAGAATCTGAATATCACCCCATGTTTTATATTCTTTTAATCTTGGTTTTTCAGATGTGGAACAAAATAACCAAATACACATTATTAAAAAAAATTTTGTTCTGCATCTGAAAACATGAAATAATTATTTTTAAAAAGATAATATTAAATACAAGACATGGATGATTTTAAGATTCTTATTAAGCCAGTTATACTTAAGGTTCACATCATTTGGTAAGGACTGCAACATAATCAAGGCATGTCTACATCTGGCTTTAACTATCCAGGTGTAAGTGGCTGAGTCACAACCAATATTGGTGGCTGTCCTCATGTGAATACAGTTACACCCATTTAACAATACTGATTCACAAGAAAGTGATTTCAGGGAAGAGTCCATCCTTAAAGTCTAATTGTGATTCAATGCAAAAAGAATACTCCTGGGCCAACCCAGAATTGATGAGCCCTCATTCACGTGTCCTTAACATTCAAAGATAATATTGGGTGGTCAGGCAGGGAGGTCAGGATCAGGTGGGTAGCAGCTAAAGAAACCCATAGGAAATAGGTAAGAGGCTGAGTATGCTCGCTATACCCCTTACATTGCCCCCCACTGAAAAAAAGTTCACGCTCCATTTCCTGGTTCTGATATTGGAAGTGATATAGGAACAAAGGAAAAGGCTTGAAGCAATGGACTGGTAGCAAATACAAGAAAGCTTTGTGGTGAGTTCAGTTCTCCTATGTGCTCCTTAAAGACATCTTACTTTCATTTATTAAACATAGCTACCATTCTCTAGTTACTGGTAGTTATAGCATTATCCAGCAGAAGGCGCTATAAATAAAAGTTTGATGCAACCAAAGCTGAATGGCATGCTTCTCTAAGGCAAGTCTGCAAAAGTAGAAGTTTTAGGTCACTGCTTTCCAACAATTCACTGATTTAAATAAAAAGTGTACATCTAAGAAAGAATATTCTCTGTATTTATGCACCAATCTTCCTTGCTATAGTTCTTAATATTTGTTTAAACCACTTTTGCCTCTGTCTATAGGGTAGTAACTGAGCTTAACACGAGTGGTCAAAATTGTGAAAACCTTGTTGCATACAAATAATACCACCATGTTATAGATCATTGGAAAGGTAATTTAATGCAGAATGCAATGAAACAAGCAGCATTGGAATATCTCTAGTCTATCAAGAGATATAGCTAATTAACCAGAAAGCAAAGTCTGAGGGTATGTCAGACTCCCTCAGTACATCATGCCCAGGGGCGCGTCTCCCTGATGTGCTGTGCTCCAGTTGCACTAGTCTGGCAACGCCCCTGCTATGAGTTAGCTCTCATTTCCATGTATACAGTTACCCCTGCTACCTGTGTAAGAGGTGGTTTTTTCAAGTGGTTCTCCTCTTTTATGTATGCATAACGTAGCAGGGGAAAATAACTGCTCCTCTTCACCCCAACAAAGTGTCTTTAACCAGTAAGGGACACTCTTTTTATTTATTTACTTACCCCCAAATCCAGAATAACTACGGGAGCAAGTAAGAGACTTTACGCACACCCGTAGTTACTGCACCATTTAGTGAAAACCTATGGGAAATTCATATTGGAATCCAGAGTAAATTGTTCTTACACTGGAGCAAGAACTCCCTGTAGTTAGTCTGGATTTTGCCCTTAATTAAATTTGATTTTGTAATGTGGAGCTACAAAATCTTTTTTGACCCCAGGTAGCAGATTGATGCCTTAATTATGCCACTGGCTGTGGATAGGTGGCAGAATAAGTGACCTTTGGGGGTGGGGGGGTTCTCCCTTGATTTTCATTTTTTAAAAAATTTTACTCCTGCAAAGGCAGGTATATTTTTCTAGTTTAATAATATTACAGCACAATCCTATGTGTGACTACTCTGAAGTAAGCTTCACTGTAATCACATACTGTATGTGTGACTACTCTGAAGTAAGCTTCACTGTAATCAGGAAACTATGTAAAGTCATAACCTAATTATATGCAATTTATTTATATGTGATTTTGTCTCAAAGCGAATGAGATTGGTTCTTTAAGATCTTTAAATTGGAAGATGAACATCTCTTAAGCAGTTAATGGCTTAAAGGCAGCCTGCTTACCATGGCATCATGGCAGGCAATTAAGGGTGCAATCCAGAGTAACTACGGGGAGTCCTTGTTCCAGTGGAAGAACAATCTGCTCTGGATTGCAATATGAATTTCCCATAGGTTTACACTTGGTGCTGCAGTAACTACGGGTACACGTAATATCTCTTACGTGCTCCCGTAGTTACTCTGGATTGTAGGGTAAGCTTGCCTTAAAAAAGTTCACATTTCTGTTTCAGCTGGGAGGCAGAGCCCTTCCCTTCTCCCCAGTGATAATCACTTCTGAATTGCTGTCTCTGAGCTGAAACTAAGCCCTTTTAAGCCACTTGAAAAGAAACCGGATTCATCTTGATTCACTGCCTGCCTTATTCCCATGGTAGCTAATTGCTTTTGCATAACACAAAAATAGATAAACACGGAGATTCCTGGAACTAAATGTTGTGAATGGGGAGGTTCAACCTCCATTTAATTGCAATCCTGTTTGTGTCTTAGTGTAATATTGCTTTAGTGATACTGCATATTTTGTTCTTAAAAAATACAACAGCAGAGGGTGATGTGTGTGTCAGAAAAGTGCCATAACTCACTTTTGTGACATCACTCAATCTGGCCTCCATTGTGCTGGTGGCAGATAAATCCACACTGGCCAAGTCATGCCAATGTGAGGATGGGTAACAGTGAACATTTGGACAAGGGGAAGGTTTGCAGTGGGTGGGCCCAGGCTAGAGGAGGACCAGGATCTGGCAATTAGGGTTGATCCTAACCTCTCTTCCCTGACACCCCAGCTTTACATTGGGTTGCTTGGATCTGTGCCACCTATTTTGGTGGCACAAATCAGAATAGTCCCACTGGGAAGGCTGTCACATAGGGTAAGGAAAATTAATTCTCCTTATTCCAAGTTGCTATGAAGCCTGTCCCAACATGTTTTGGATACAGCGCAGACCACTGCAAACTTCCTGTTCCAGCACAGGTTAGGATTGGCTGTGAAATACATTTTTACGGGGGTTTCATATCTCAGATTCCTTTGTTGTTTGCCTTGTCTTGTTATTGGTTTATTACACATTCTGACCTACTTTAGCTAATCTGTTTATTGAATAGCTCAGAATAATTCAACGGCTACATGTATTGATTTGCTTTGTATCTCATTAAATTTCAGAGGGATGGAATAGCAATAATAAATAGAAACCTAACACAAATCAACATGTTATACCTCCCATTACCAAAAGCTAGTCGTGGGAGATGCTCAGTCTCAGATGCTACATATGTGATCCAGCGAAAGGATCAGGAATCTTGTATAACATAATTATATATGGTCCATTAAAAGGTTATTTATCACTGACCGGTATATGCCCCCAAATTAAGCATATTTCAGTAAAAACAAATAAAGTCCAATTCAAAATTTAGGAATGTATTACTTCAAAAGTATTTTCTAAGCTTTCGGGGACACTCCCACACATAGTGTCACATTCATATTCTTGCATGTGTGGCGAGCTCCTTCTTTCACAGTGTCATTGTCATAATTGCCAAAATACCAAATAGGACTTGTGTAAGACAAGAAGTGCTCTGAACATCGTATCTGAATCACCAACTAAAGTCTAAAAACCTGAGCTAAAATACATAGAGTGAAAGGTGCTTTCATACTGTTCTGGTGTTATATATGCTGGTTTAGTATATTGGATACCTAGCAAGCCACAGAGAAATTGTGGTGATTATTTGACTTTACCGCCCCCCCCTCCAAAAAAGACCGAGTGGTTAAACCTAGAAACTGTAGCATGAAATTCCTGTACTAATTCATCAGAAAAGAGATGCCACTTTACCCCTTTTTGGATTCATCCTCCTTTACCCCTTTTTGGATTCATCCATTCATCCTCCACCTGCCAGAAACTATACTTTGTATGCATTACTGTGCTGTTTGGAACAATGGATGTGTCAAAGTGTCCAAGGAAGGAGTGTCCTTCTCCAGACTCATGTTGCGGCATGAAATCATTAAAGGCTTGTTTAGTTCCATTCCCATTAGTGATGAGGTAAAATGACAAGCTGTGGCTGGCATGGGCAGAGTCTGCATTTTGTGGGCCATTATATTAACTACTGTACTTCATATTTGTCCTCCAACTCTCTGCATCAGATGTTCTGGAATGTTCTGCAGTATGCTCCATTCTTGGAGATATCTGGATTGACATGCGTCCAGAAGAGGTGTTAAGGTAAATGTCCTAGAGCAATGGTTCTTAACCTTGTTGGAGGTACTGAACCCCTCAATTTTCTTACATGCATTCACCGAACCCCTCACAGTTGGAAAAATAACAAAAGTAAACAAAAGTATACGTCGTAACAAAAGTATATTAATGCACCCGGCAACCCTGGCGAACAAAATGGACACACACCTCTGCTGAACCCCTGAGACTGACTCACCAAACCCTTGGGGTTCAATCAAACCCAGGTTAAGAACCACTGTCCTAGAGGATGTGGCTCCGATAAACATGAATTGTAATTATCTAAGAATATATCAAATTGATTCAAGATAAACAGGCCAATCCTAGTCTTTGGCAAGAAATATAAGAGTAGGACAAAATGGAGGCCTATGTCTTTGTGGCATGAGATGAAGCTGCATGAAGCAGTGGTGTGGAAAGGCTTCTGGATTTGTGGCCAGAGTGGGGAAGAGTTCCCCAGGGTGATCAGAAAAAGGAAGGAAGAAGAAAACAGAAGACACTCCAGAGAAAGAGAGAGAGAGATTCCTGACCTGGGTTCTGACGGCCCAATCCTATTCACTTTTCTGGGAGTATGCTATTTTTTCTACCTTGCAGACCATTTCCCTGTAGTCCATAAAACTGTGGAGCTGTTTCAAAAATTGTGAAGCTGTTTCAAAACATACTATCTAATTGAGGAATAGACAAATATTTTCTGTTATACCAGTTGGGCAGTATTTAGATGCTAAGTGGGCTTTTAGGATGGCACATCCAATTTAGCAGAAGGGATATAATTTAACTGGACTCCCAGTCTGCAGAAAATTACATGTCAATAGACCTAGGCCTGTA
Organism: Cryptoblepharus egeriae; assembly: GCA_030015325.1. Lineage (NCBI taxonomy): Eukaryota > Metazoa > Chordata > Lepidosauria > Squamata > Scincidae > Cryptoblepharus > Cryptoblepharus egeriae. The sequence goes on along the minus strand of JAREYC010000001.1, from coordinate 178,633,584 downwards.
TCCTAAAGTGAAATTAAACCCTTTGCTCCAGAGCAGTTAAGATAACTTTCCATAAGATAACATTAGAGAGTGACGTAACAGTGTGGACCCGTAACTGCTGTGGATTTTGCCCCTATATTCCTTTGTATGGCTATTATTTGAAGGAGATCCACTTCAAGTTGCCTGAGAATGCTATTTATTTATTTATTTATTTATTTATTTATTTATTTATTTATTTATTTATTTGCTGGATTTGTGTCCCGCCTTTCTCAGCAAGGCCGACTCAAGGCGGCTAACAAACAAAATAACAATGTTCATAAATACATTTAACACATTTTAAAACATTTAAAAATTTAAAATGACCCTCCACCCTGAAAATTATTATAAAAACATTGGCTAGAAACATGGCTAAAAACTGCTAAAAACAACTCCCCCAACCTCTTTATAACTAAAAAGCTTTTGCCCACAAGAATGTTTTTACACTGTGTCTGAGACTGACCCTTAAAGGGCACAATCCAGAATAACTGTGGGGAGTCCTTGCTCTGGAGTAAGAACGCTTTACTCTGGATTGTAATATGAATTTCCCATAGGTTTTCACTAGGTGGTGCAGTAACTACGGGTGCACATAATGTCTCTTACGTGCTCCTGTAGTTACTCTGGATTGCAGCCACAGTGACACACACGCATGCACACACACACACCTGCACAGAGCCATGGAAGCAATTTCCATAGAAAGACTTATTGCTGACCCAAAACAAGGGATTGCAATTGGGGGTCAGTCCAGAGAATGAGTCACACAGATGTTGCACAAGCACATATGAAGCATATCACAGCTTTGCTAAGCCCACTGCCCGAGGTATCTGCTTTAGGGTAGGCCGTCGCATAAGCAGCCCTGGCTTGTGTGACGTGGATCTATATGAAGGTTCCGGAAGTGGTTTGATTGATGGCTGTCAGGGAAGCCAAGCATTTATCTGGTCTGTTTATTTTTTTATTTGTGTAGACGCTCTAAGACAGGCTGATTCAGGCGAGCCAAACCCTAAAGAGAAGGGGGTTGAGGCTGGGTCAAAGTTGACTCTGTGGATCAGGAATGTATGAATGACAGAAAGATTGCTGAAAGCAGTCTGGGAGATAAGGGAATAGGAGCTAAAGTACTGAATCTGGAAGACACAGTTTGTGTGGTTTAATCTTTTTTTCAGTTTTTACATTTGCAGATAATACATCAGATTGCACATTCCCTAACATTTGTGGAGAATTGAAGGATCAAACTCGATGCGTTTTAGACATGTAGGTGAAGCCTCCGGTTTTGTTTAAATAGATAATGAGGATGACTGTTTGTTTGTTTGTTTGTTTTCTCGGGCCACAGCTGACTCATGTACAATGAGATGCTCTGAATCTTGGTGGAGATTGGGGCATCTCAATACCTTGCCTTTGCCTTGTTTTCAGTCCCAATCATGTCCCACATCCATTTAATTTTTAATGGAAAAAGCAGGGGGCCTACAACTGAAACCACAGAAGAGACAGAGCGCAAATGTATCCCTAACCCCTCCTGTAGTTTTGAATCACTACGGGCACAATTTAGATCAGCCTAACTCACCTGATGTATCTTTCCTTGGTGGTGTGGAAGGTTGGCATATGCATGGATTTTGGAGACACAGAAGTGGAAGGTAAAGGAGAGTCAGTACAGTGCTTAGCAGAACTACATTTGTGTTCCTGTCCAACTAAAATAAATAAACGTTGTAACTTGTTGCAAAATGTAACATGCATCTAATGCAAATGCAGATTCCCCATCTAAGCTGCTCTAAGGCCCACTCTGTACATTATACAACAACAAACATCAACAAGCAGGTTTACCATTGAGTGTACATTTGCTAGGGCATGAATTATTAATTTTATTTCTATAAATATTTCCATTTTTGTTTTTCATCCACTTCCACTAAGTGAAAGTTGTTCACTTGTATGTTTACACTGCATAAATATACTGTATAACATTTCAACTTAAGTACAAACCTCCGGAATCTAACCTATAGTTAGTTCTTCATTGGGCTGTTGTAAGGACAACCACATCATGTGTATGAATTGCTTTGATCACACAGGACTGCTGTGCAAATGATAATTTAATTATAATTCAGCTGAAGTTGCCAAAAAAGGAAACCCTACAGCAGAGAACCCTTAGACTCTCCAAATTTTTGTCATATGGGGTGCAATCCTAAGCATGTCTTCTCTGAAGTAAGACCTACTGTGTTCAATAGGGCTTACTCTTGGGAAAGTGTGATTAGGAATGCAACCATAGACTAATATTTCTCAATAATACTTATCATTTAAATAAACAATATGGGGCAGGACCAGTGTGTGTGAATCTTGATTTGAGTGAAGAGATATATTTAAGCTTGAGGCATAAGCAAAAAAAGGTCATTTGCAATTTAGATCCCCATGTTTATTTGCAAGCAAATGCCATGAATTCCAAGAGGGTTTGGAAGGAAGGGGTGCAACTGAACTGTTAACTGGTAGTACCGAATCTAATTTGAGGATTAGATTACTTTAATATACCTACAATCAACCCTCCTATTTTATTTACCCTGAGCATGTTGTTTTGCACTACTGAAGGTTAGCGTTTTTGCAGCACCCTGTCACCTCCTTTCTTGAACTGCCATGCAAAAGCAGCACCTTTGCACCCACAGGCTGCAGTTTTTCCTAGGAAAGGGTTAAGGCCTGGGCGTGCACTTGGGGCCCAGATTTGTTTACCAGCCAGTTTCTCTCTGGCTCAACAGGTTACTGCTGCTGCCGCCGCCACTGCTGTTCTTTATTGACTGGAATTTAGGTGCGGCTTTCTCCTCCCTACCAGCTTTTCTTTTGGTTCAAAGGGATCTGGCTGACTCACTCTCCTCTCACACACCAGAGCAGCGCAGGGAAGCCTCCTTGCAGCACACTCCGTCCGACTCCTGCAGTCCCATTCACCTACAGTATTAGCTGCCAAAGGTGACCAGTGCGCAATGATTAGGTGCGGCTTGGCCTGCTGGAGGTGCCGCTGGCTCCTGCCCCTTCTCTTGGGGCTAGCCATCATCCTTGGCATCATTGCACTGGCTGGCAGGGGATGGCTGGAATCCGAATCGGAGCCCTATGTCCGGCAGGCATCACTCTGGACCGACTGTGTCAAAAACAACCCAACGGACTTAAATTGGTTCTGCCAGTCCCTCATGAATTACAGTAAGTATTTGCAAGGGGAAGGCCTGAGTGGTGTCCAGGGGCCACCTTTCCAGTCACTTAATCAAAGTTTTAACCTCTTACATGTATATTAAAAGTTGATCTGGTGTGCATTCGACCAATGTGGGAATCCACATTAAAAATCCTATTAACTCTGTGTGAATGAAAAACCTTGGTTAAAGTATTTCAGGTACTTACTGTAGAAGAATTGTTTCAAGAACATAATATATACTACGTAAGGATCACACTTTCACATGTTAGATACTCCATATTGACCATAAAGAGTTGTTGTTCATCTGGGACTCGGTCTGCAAATATGAACAGCTTCCACTTGCTTGAGTATTAACTAAAAGTTTTAACTAGGATTACAGGTACTAACAAAATCTATCTGGTTTGATCTGGTCCAGAATGGCAAAGGGTGAGTCTGGGATATAGATAAATGTGCAATAGGCAGAATCAGAGTGAATGGGCATTAAAAAGAGGAGAGGAAAGAGGAAAAGTGAACGAGAGAGAGAGAGAGTATTGAACATCAAGGCCTTCTTGGCTTTCGTACAGGCTCCTAAATTAATCATTGAGCACAGAGAGGACTTGCATTCATTTAAAAAAAATGGACAAAAGGGTAATACAATTGGGCTACTATTAAAAAATACCATGACCCTTGTTGCTTCAAAACCCTGGATGAAGTAATAAAATTGTCACTCTCTTGATTTATTATTCACAAATTTACAGCTGCCTCTATTAACCTGAATGTTTATATACTGCATTTCACTATCCCCTTAATTATGAGAGGACAATATTTTTTTAAAAAGCCTTTTGCCCAGTTAGTGTGCTCAAATATAGTGCATTAAAAATTTAAATTCAGCAATATTGGAGGGATAGTTATAGATATGCTATGCTTTAAGTATGTAAAAGGTTCATGCTTTGACAAGGGTCATAACAGAACTGCAGCTTCTAATTGTCCAGGGTTGTGGCTGATCAAGTTTTTTTCTTCAGTACATAAATTACCGGTACATATTCTTATTTAGTAATCCTAAATGTACACATTTTCATGGTCACACATCTCATGTTTCTAAACTTAGGTACTCAGAAAGTTATCTTTTTTTAATATGCAGAGTCAATAAAGTAAAATCCAGAGATCAAACACAAGTTACTGTATGTTTTACCAAATGAACAGGTTAAAATAGCAAGTAAGCATACAATATTGTTTCAGTCCATGCGAACCATCTGCATGCAGAGCTACTATACTTATGACTTAGGGCTTAAGAACACATTGAAGGATAATTTGCTTCTTTGAACAACAGACTTCTATGGCATGGCACAAATTGCTTTCAAAATAATTTGTTGTATGAGGCAACTGTGAAAAATTTGCTTACCAAGTTCAATGGTAGTGTATAAGGGCAAAATCCATAGCAGTTATGGGTGCACACAGTTATGTCACCCTCTAGTGTTATCTTATGGAAAGTCATCTTAACTGCTCTGGAGCAAGGGGCTTAATTTCACTTTAGGATACTCTTTGATTCTCTGAAGTACGACTACAGAGGAAAATACTACTCATATGATAATGCTATTTGTATTTAGGAATAACCCACAAAAGAAGGTGCAATGAAGAGAGTGACTTTCTTGATGTAATAGTTTTGAGAGCTATAAAGTGTCCAAAAGCAATGGTTGCAGTGAAATGGAGATGTTGTAATGCTTTGCTGATCCTCAATACAGATATCCCCCATTTATTGGATGTGCTATGGATTGTCCAATAGTGAAAACCGTTGAAAAGTGGAACCTAATCCTTTTTCAGCTTGCAAATGCAAAATGGCCACAAAAAACACATAAATATCACTTGCAAAAGCTTAAATAGCACATATTTATTAACACATAACCAAAATTCATAACAAATGAACAAAGGCATATGTGGGCAATGAATATCTTACGTATTTGAATGATGGTTATCAAATGAAGGAAGTCATAAGAAGATGCCAAAAAATACTTTGATCACCATTTCACATGCAAATCAACATTAGGGAAGATAGGAAGATCTCCCAGCAGAGAGAGATTGAAAGAGAGAAGCATGTGTTGAATGAATGAGTTCTGAAAGGTGTTGATAATACTGTATAATATATAGTTATATATTGAAAGGTGTATAAATAAAAGGTGTTGAAAGAGCGGAACCATTAGAAAATGAACTGTCAGAAAATAGGGGACACCTGTATATCATTTTAAAGTAACTCAAATATGTTTTTCAGATTGGTAAAATTAAGGCATTTATTTAGTATGTTTTGATTTTTTCTCCAAAGTCCAGGAACTTTACTGTATATTTAGGTGTATAAAAATTGTTCTTGCCAGCCAGTGCTGTGTTAACTAGCCCCTGCTAATTTCTCTGTCTTCCTCCTGTGAAGAGAAGATAAGAAAAAAGATGTTTTATTTTCTTAGAATAAGTGGAAACATCCAAATTTCTGACTTTAGAAAACAGTTATGAACATTTAGAGATCTTTATAATGAACAGTCACAAACGTCTATATTTTCCTTTACAAGATTTTAAAAACCATGTCTTGATTTTTTCATGACTTGTGGGGAGGTAGAAAAAGCAGTCTCCAGTATCTCTTCTCCCCACCCCCCCTTCCCTAGCATTTAATCAGTAATATCTTCGTCTGGAAATAAATAAGGCCAGGCCTAACTCACCACAATATTTCATCATAAATTTGGTTATTCTTTTGGCCATCCTAACAACTACGTAGTTTGGGCAGGGTGACCATATGACCAGAAAAACCCGGATTTGTCTGAATTTTTAGCCTCCTAGCCGGGTGTCCTACATTTTGGCTTCATTGTCCTACATTTTGAAACTTCATGATAGTGCAGAGTACCCTATCATGCCATATGTCATTGGATTCGTATTGAAGAGCAGAATCCAATGCAAAAATCAATTTGGAGATATCTCCTTCCTATCAAAAATTATGGTCAAAAAACCGAAAAACCAAAAATAAAAAATATACTTTTGGCAATTTTTTTAAGTGGGTAGGAATTCTGGACTGGAATTAGGAATTTTGGCCCTGGGGTTCAGGAATAATCTGGTCACTCTGAGTTTAGGTGCAAGTTTGGAACAGATTTGACCTTAAGGACACACCAGTTGTACATGAGTAGACTCTGTTACCTTATTGCACATTAAAGAGATGAAATAGCACTGGCTTGCAAATGAAATGCAGGATATAGATAAGACTCTTAATGTTGTGGTTTTTTGTTGCTAAGGTTAAAATGATCACAGCTACATTTTATCACCTATCCTGGTAAGCCAACTACTGCAAACTTCATTGCAGCAGTTTCTTTGTATGAGAGCCTCATTCATTTTTAAGTGGCAATTATATTCACCAGTGGGAATTAACCAATTTTATGATTTACTTCTTTAATTTGTAAATCATTATATCTTGAGGAGACGGTTTACACAATTCTGTTAAAAAATTGTGCAGTGAGTCTTTTGTAGGAAAATTATAATAAGTGTAGCTTGAATATTGGAATGTTTTGTACAAATTAATTTGTACAAAATTACCATAGTAGCTGGAGAGTTGTGACTAGTGGGAAGCACTGGCAAATACCTCTCAGGGGGGCAGGAGAAAAGGCAGCAAAGTGATCCCCAAGATTGTGCACTTGCAAATTAATTGTGCTCCTTGCAAATTAATTGTCATTTAAGATAGCATGCCATTTAAGTCTGTAAGGTTGCAGTAGAGTTTCCAGATTTCCTATCTAACATTGCTTATCATCCATTTGCACTGTGTTGTGCATAGCTTGATACATAGGATTAGTAAGTGTACAAAATGGCAGCTGTGGAGAAATAATTCAAATTCAAAGCTTTAGTTTGCTGTTTGTCTATTCATCCCACTCATAAGGATGTCAGCTTCACCCATTAATTCTGTTGTTGGCTGCATCCATGTAATCAAGTTTATACATGTGACTTATAGATGTGAATACTGCAGAAAAGGAGGAAAGAAAACCACTCCCTCTCTATGAGGAAATAAAACATATATCATTTTATTATAGAAATTGTATATTATTGAATATATGAATATAGAATATATATTTATTATAGAATACATATAATCAAACTTTAAAGAAATCATATAATGAAATCTAAATTGCCATCTTATTATCCCCCACCATTGTGACTAGATTTGCGCTGGGAGAAGCTGCTTTATGGCTTTTGCATAGCAGTCTCTTGCCAATGTGCGCTGCAGCACTGCCAGGAGGCCACAGAAGCCTTCTGCGCATGGGCAGATCCACGGGCACCTGCCAGAGCAGCAAGGCTTGTGCAGGAGGATGAAGGGAAGGTTTAAATGGGGAGGGGAAGGGCAGAATGGGGGAAAGGCAGACCGAGTGAGAGGTGTGCAGAATAGGTGGGTAGGAAACTGGAAAAAATTGGGAAAGAGACAAGACTGGCAGCAGCACATGCTGAATTACGAGCATGAGCTGCCATGACAGAGTAATGTGTCTTGTGCACAGTTGAACTGACGCAGGCGTACAGTGTCCCATACCAGCTCCTAAGACGTACCCCAGGGCAAAGGGACAAGTGTTTTCTTACCCTCTGACACATGAAAACCCTCTGTGAGATGCAGCAGAAGCTATGTCAGTAGAAGGATTTAGGTGGGTTTGGATTGTTAATTAGTCTGAGACATAATAGGAAGTCCTTACCTGAATTTTTTCCCCCTCACAATACAAAAATAGACTTGGCAGTGTTGCAAATTCATTAAAGTGTTCTGGAATAAGTGATTCAATGATCTCCTCCAGCAAAGTTTGCCCTCAGAATTTTCCTCCAGTTGCTCTGTGTTCAGGCATCCCCCACTTAATTGGATGGGATAGGGACTGGAGCACTGTCCAACACCGAAAACTGTTGAAAAGTGGAACCAATCTTTTTTAGTTTATAAATATTGCTTCCAATGCTTTTTTAGCTCGCAAATTGCAAATACCCCTTTTATCTTGCAAATTCCTGCTGCCACACAAAGATGACTGCAAATGGATTCTCATTAACTCCTTCAGGAATGGAATTAGACAAATTGCTGAAACATGGGGGAGGGCAATTTTGGCTTATAAAACAGCAGAGAGAGGTTGAAAGAGCAGAACATGTGTTGAATGAAAGAGTTATTATTTATTATTATTTACAGGATTTATATTCCGCCTTTCTCAGCAAAGCTGATTCAATGTGGCTAGCATACACATTTAAAAACTTTTTAAAATTTAAAACAATCCACTACCATAAAAGTCATAAAACATTGGCTAAAATTTCAAAACGCAACATCCCCGACCTCTCTAAAAAGCTTTTGCCCACAGGAATGTTTTTAGGCCCTGCCAAAAATTGTATAAGGAGGAAGCAGTTCTTGGGTCAAAGGGAAGGGAGTTCCAGAGCTGGGGTGCAACCACTGAGAAGGCCCTGCTCCTAGCCACCATACCTCTCACCTCTTTCAGTGGTGGCACGGTTAGCCGAGCCCTCCTCCCAACCCGATGATCTTAGGTGGCAGGTCAGATTGTATGGACAAAGGCAGTCCCTCTGGACCCAAGCTATAGAGGGATTTAAAGGTCAAGACCAGCACTTTGAATTCCGCCTGGAAACGAATGGGCAGCCAGTGTAGCCACTGAAGCAGTGGCCCGACTGAGTCGAACCTATTATTATTATGGGTATAATTGAATGAGTTCACGGTATAATGAATGAGTTCTGAGTATAATTCAGGTATAATCCCAAATTTTGTTGTATATTCGTTTACAACAACAATAAAGTTTCTTCTAATTAAAAAGTGTTGAAAGAGTGGATCATCAGAAAACAAACCATCAGGAATACCATGGGAGATACCTGTACTGTATCTTTTTTTCTTTATTGGTAAAAAATACAACACCAGAACAGAACAATTTTGAGGTGAAACACAGTGAAAATGGGGTGAAATAGCTTCTCCATTCTGTTATACATCACTGTGTGGTTACTTTGGGTCTGGATTGTTGGCCCAGTAATGAGGTTGGGTGATCTGAAAATACCTAGTGGGAAGGAACACATTGGCAGAGGACCCATTGCTCAGCCTCTGCCCCTGCTCTTATTCTCTAGTTTTAAAAAGAAGGAACCCAGAAAGCAGAAGAGAATAGAGTGCGGGACCTAAAAAAAATCCTTAATGTATAGTATCTAAATTGTGTGTGATGGTATGATTATATGTGAGGGTATGTGGGGGACAATCCTCTGACCCCATAAGGAAAAGAGAGCTATTGTGCTGAAGGAAGTAGTGGGACATTTGCAATCTTAAATTTGTGAAGGGGGGCTGTTTGGGTAAGTAATGTAAGACATGATCCACAATAAATGTTTATCCGCAAATTCTGATGAGGAACCTTAGTAGGTTTTCACCCGTCTTATTATTTATGTTGATGTAACACCCAGTCATGTTAAAGTAGGTGGGAGACGGGAAGAAAGAATTACCGTATCACTTAAGAAGCTTGGGAAGGGAGTGTGCTATCCTGTAAAAGTAAATTATTGAGCCATGAATAAACACAGAGACTTTATAGGAGCTTGCTTGCTGGAATGATGATAGTTATAATAGCTCCATTGGTATGGAATGATCAGCATCAACTCATACGAAGTCCAACTGTTTATCTATTTGTTTATTTGTTTATTTATTTATTTATTTACTGTTTATTTATTTATTGCAAACACAGGTTTATTCATACCAGTGTTTCCCCTCATTTACGCACTCACAAAAATATTTCTATTTTCTAAGTTATATTTCTATAACTTGAGGAACTGAGCTTTATAATTATGAGTTAGGTCAATTACTATATGTTTCACGTCTTCATAAGCTGTTAAAATAGAAGCTTCATTGAAGGCCTAAATAGCCTGGATGAGCTTGGTCCTTTGTTTATGAAATAATTAACTGTTACTAATCCCTTTGGCTGTAAAACTTTGATTAATGTTTAGCACCAGCAGAAACTTAGTTCATGCACATAATGGCTCTTCAGGCCAGCGATCATAACTAAGGAATTAGGAGCAAGCTTTCTCCCTCCCTCCAGCACCTTTTCTCTTTGATATTATTTTAACCAGGCTTGCTATTGGCCAAAGTTATTCAACTTGCTTCAAGCTCCAAGTTCAAATTCATATTAATAGGAATTTTTTAGTGTTGGTTGTAGTTAAACAACAGCTTCTAAGGCCTTTGCACATAATTTCTTTTTGTGATAAATGTATTCTTGTTTCTGCCAGCTAGCAAAGCTATAGCATATTGCTGCTGTGATTCCCTATTGCTAGTACGGCCACTGCAGCATGGACTTGCTGTGCAAAACTGTGGATGCACAGATGTGGGAACCTGTCTACTAGTGCTACTTGTGACACAAAATTGCTATATAATTTTAAAACCTAAATAAAAGCTTTCAATGTATACCATTTTTTCACACCATGATAGAAGCTGGGTTGCAAGCTGTATTCCCATGCTCAAAATGCAAATATTTCTCTTCCCATAGTGAGTTCTATCTATTCTGTGACCCATTTTCACTCTATAGTTTTCTGTTTAGGTCATGTGGTCCTCTTCAACACGACAGAAATAGATGCATGCTATTTTAGTACCATGTGTTGATTTGTTTCAAACAGTCCTAAGGAAAGGAATGCCACTGTCTTCCTAGGAAAGCTACTCTGTTGCTGATCTGAATAGGTTTCTCTTACAGCACATGTGTAGGCATGTTGGAAGTAGGATCCACTTTGCTATGTTCAGGATTTCTTCAGTTAAAACTTCTACTTTAACTCATCGGGTGGCAAGCCATTTTTCCTCTACCTTGATTTTTCCTAAATGGGAACAATGCAGAGTTTATTCCGCGTCACTGAATTTTATACTGGAATTTATACTTAATCTTCCAATGCTTCTAAACCCACCATACTCTTATTCTGACTTCTCAAGTACCAATACGGTAAATAGAAGCCAACAACAGAAAGAAAGAAAAGTCTCTGTGATAATGGTAGGGACAAAATGTCCTCAGTGCAATTATATTATGATCCAGAAAATTCAAAGTAGGTACTTCTCAGTACTTTCCCCCTTCTTCCTGTTGCTGGTTTGTACATTCAACGGGAGGCATATTGCAAAAATAACCATTCTGGTTCTCAGAAAAGAAAGCAAAAAGTGGTGTGATTTGATAAGCTGTAAACTAGCTGCTCTGAATATATAACAGAGTTGCCTGTTTTTGTGATGGTATCCCTTCCCTCCTGCTTTTTTGCAGTCTGGTCTTTGCTAAAAGGTCCAGTTTGGTGGTGCTATGCTCTAGATATCCATAGTGGTGTGGAGGGCTTTCCTAGTTTCTGCATCTGTGTTGCATTCAGCTGAACATATGAACTTAAGCGACAAGAGGTATGACACAGGGTGATCATATCGAATGGAGAGGACAGAGTGCCTCTACCTGTAAGCCTTGGACAGAAGAGAGAATTTAGCAGGTTTAGCTCAATATAGAAAGGCTTAAAAAGCAACCTGCCTAAATTCCCTCCTCTATGCAATGCTTAAAGGTAGAGACAGTCTGTCCTCCATTTTATCTGGTCACCCTGGCATAACAACACAAACTTTAGTAGACTGGATGAAGCCTAGCCATCCAACCTCCAAAAGGTTTTCTCCATTTTTGCTCTTGAAACCACTTTATGAAAGTGGTTTGGAGAGCAGAATATGAAGTATGAAAACTTTACTGAGCTGAATATGAATTAACTTTTTATATTCCAGAGCAGGGGTCTCCAAACTTTCAAATTCAGAGCTTCAGCACCTTTAAAAATTGTGTAGAGGAGGGAATTTCAGCAGGTGTAGCTTGTGATCTTTGGGATGAAGAGCTTCACCTTCTGAAATTTTCTCCTCTACACAATTGTTAAATTGTGTAGCCCAGAAGCCCTGAAAATGAAAGTTTGGAGACCCCTGTTCCAGAGCATAGTTTTTCAATCTCTCAACCCCAACCTATATTATGTTTGTAGATACTATTTCTCAGTGTGCCACCATTGCCATAAATGAAGGCAGTTCTGCACAGAAATGGGCAGCTTGGCTCATAATAATGGCTTTGTTCTACACTCATTTCCCAAACCATGCCTGTTTTTAAAGGATGAAACAGTGTGTAGCCATACCTTGCTTACTAGGGGACTAGCCAGGGCAATGTTGTGTGGTCACCATTGCACAGGAGCAAATACCAGGGGCTGTGTTGTGAAGTACTGCTGTTAAAAAGCATCATTCTAGAGGCCGAATGTAACTGTTTTGGGCAAGTTTTCATTCTAGTACCATGGTAGAAAATACTCCTTTTTAATAAAACATTGTAGCCCAGTCTTGTAAAAGTTTGTTTGAAAATCTAAATTTAGCTTATTCATCTAAGGCTCCAAAGCAATCCTAAAGACACTATCCTAAGATTAAGAAAACTGTATCGGATTGCAATTTCTAATATGAAAGAAGCCAAATGTTAAAACTTTTTTAAAAAACCCTTTCAAAAGAGATGAAAATTGTGCAAGAAATTTGGAATTGTAAAGTTCTGGATTAGAATAATTTTTGGCAGAGCAATTTGTTTGGTCTCAGTTCAAAACTGATTAGTTCCAAACCTGGATATACAGTATTTGAATTTGTTATTTCTTGCAAATGGTGAGACACTGTGAGATACAGGAAGCTGGACTTGATGGGCCTTTGGCCTGATCCAGCAAAGCTTTTCTTATGGCACAATCCAGAATAAGGGCCGTGAAGAGAGCCCTAGCTGGGCTGCCCCAACTATTCTGTATCCAGAGCAGAGTTATGCTGGATCCAGAGAGTCAGGAAGCCTGGCGCTGCCCTAACTGCTACAGAACATGCTCAGTAGATACCAAGTCAGTGGCACCTGGGGAGGGCTTGCACCTTAGGAGACCCCCCTCAGATCACACTGAACAAGGAACAGCTGTGGTGCCTGGGTCTACAGTGAATACAAGGGGCTTCTTGGAATGGCCTGCTGTATCCCCAGGTTAGTGGGCTGCCATAGTTGTTCCATATCTTGAGGTTGAGAGGCAGGGGTTGTAGCTAGGCTGGCCAAGAACTCAGATTTTTGGTCAACACTGCCATTCTTACTCGGGCCTTGTAATGGATCCCTATGGGTGTACTTGTTACTATACCTGCTCCTGAGGTGGTATAACTCTGAGGAGCTGGAAGAGGGCACTTCTGTCTTGGAAACAGGCTCTGGATACAGAATAACTGCTCTGCCCTAGGAAATGCTAAACATGCCCTCAACATGCCTCTCCTGAGCTCCCTAGGCTGCCCCAGTTAGAGCAGAGCAGGTCCACCTCTCTCAGGGCACCCTATGTTGCCTTGCTCTGCCCTAAGTCTTTTCCAGAGTAACTAGGGTGGAACATCTTGCAGTCATGCCACCCTGGTGAAACCCTAGATCGGACAACCCAAGTGCTACTTTGGTTATTTTCTTATTAGTTATATCAGGGATTCTTAATGAAGGGGTATCCATACCTTATGGGTGGCCTGAGACTCGATCTCTGAACAATTTAAAAAATGTTGTTAGATTAACTATTATCAATATGGATTGAGGCATTTCCCCCTAGATATCATATTCATAAACTAAAACCAAGAGATGGACATCTTTTAAGTCATACTGGTATCTAATATGACTCGTGTGGTGGTGGTGGTGATGATTTCAGTAGCATGTTGGACAATATAGGCAATCCATTGTGGATCCATAATCATAAAAAAGGATAAGAACCTGTGATTCATTGGCTACTACGTTGCTACTGAGTGGTACTCTGAAGGCTGCATACCATCTATAATGACCATCACAATCTGTAATGATGAGATAGTTATATAAAAAATTAGTTTGTACTTTCTGTTCAGGGCCGTGTTCCTTTTGGAGTGACTTTTAATATTTTGATTTAAAAGAGCCTTCTTTGCTTTTAGGGATAGAATCACTATAAAGAGGAAGGACAAAGAGCAAAGGAAGAGTGATGAAATATTGACATATTTAACATTTTTATTTCCTTTTTTCTCTCTTAAAGGCTGGGGTAGAGCCGCAGCAGCTACATACCTTGTTGGCTTCATCATCCTGTGCATCTGTTTCTGCCTATCTGTCATAGCCTTTTCCATTGACATACTGAGGTTCAACTTTGTTCGTGGAATTGGAGGATTGCTCTTTGTTGTTGGTAAGGCTTGACATAAGAAAACATTTTTCCCCCAGCAGCTTTAATAACATATGAATTTTCTAGAATACCTCCTGTCTTCCCCAACTCTGGTTCTATCCAGAATTTGTAACCTTTCAAAATCATTTGTTTTGGACATTTGTTTTAAAGGCTGTACAGGTCCAACCTTGTTATACACAGATTTTTTTAAAATACACTGCAAATCACAGTTTAAAAAACTGCTTTCCTTCTGTAGTAGAGAGGTAGTCACGTAAGAAATCATTCCATTTTCAGTATCAGAATCAAACCCTGCAGATATTGAAGCACCACCTTATTCATTAGGTGTAATAGAGGAGAAAGAAACCTGGAAGTGGATCTTTAAACTTATTTTTCCATTGTTTTCTTAATACACAGACATTTTTATTAATGGGAAGTTCTGGAACAGGACCCTTGTGGATAATGAGGAATACTTGTAATTCTATCTTACGCATCAAAAATAAAAACTTGTATTTACTCTACTATGCTGCTCTTTCTGCCACTATACTGGTCCCATTGTGGAGCGTAGTGTAGTGGTTCCATTGTGTAGTGTGTAGTGGTTCCATTGTGAAATGGAAAAAGAGAGGCTTGGTAACACTATTCCTCTGTCAGCAGAAATTTGTGTCTAGTTGTAACTAGGATTAGGCCAGTGCACAGAGGCTTTTAAAATAGGGGGCAATGTTGTAAGATGGCTGTGAAGGGCATGTGCTGTGTACCCCAGTTGGACATTTACTAAGTGCTGCTTCAAAGGTTGCAACGCTGCAGTCCCACCACTGGAGTTCATTGTTCCCATCAAAGCCAGTAAGCTGGTGGGGGAGGGCAGAACATGGACAGAGAGGGAGAGAACTGGAGGAATGACTGGGAGGTGGCAGAATGGTTGGTGGAAGAGGGTGGATATCAGTGGTGGGCACTTACTGGTACGGGCCTACGCGCCCGTACCGCTTCTTCCAGTTTCCCTGCTGCTAGCGAACCACCAGCGACAGGGAAATGGAAAAACATAGCGGACTGGTACGGTCCGCCATGTTTTGGAGCCCACCACGGGCTTGCCCGCTCCAGAGCAGGCGCTTGCCAGAGCAGGCGCAGTCGTCCTCGGCGCTTGTGCTGTGCCTGCTTTGAATTGCAGGGAAACTGGAATTAATGCATTGTTGTGGGAACTCTACAAGTCCCAGGGAACTCATATATCTTATTTGCTTCATTAACGTTTATCAGATTTAAAACTTTTTAACTGTTAATAGCCTCTGCCCAGAAGACATCTGAACACTGAGTTTAGGAAGTGCTGAGAATTCTGTTTTGAGATCCATATCCATTTATGCAACAATTCACACTGTTCTATGAGAAAAAAAAAATGGCTGCTTAAACATTATAAGATAATAGTGTGGATTATAACATCCTGTTTGACTACTCCAGAATGTCCATCCGCGCTGATATTCAGATTAGTTGTTTTCTGTACTGTCTACTGGCCAAGTGTGTGAGTAATTTATTAAGTGTAAACAAGAATATAGTTCATTCTAATTGATTAAACAGATTAATGACAACTCCTAATCATTTTCTTTTATTTCTGTTTAGCTGCTTTCCAAATTATAGGCTTGGTCATCTATCCAGTGATGTTCACAGAAGACATCCCATTGACAGGAAGCAACATGTTCAGTTGGGCTTATGGCTTTGGTTGGGCAAGCACTGTTATGGCAATTGGTTGTGCATTCTTCTTCTGCTGCCTCCCCAACTGGGAAGATGAAGTTCTGGGCAACATAAAACCCTACCCTATCTATGGTTATGGTGTGGAAGCATAGAATGTGTGACATGATATGGATTTTGTTGAAAGTAAAAACCTGTGACATGATGTGGATTTAGTCAAAAGTAAATCTGTTTAATTAAAACAATATTGTTTCTGCTTCCTGTGAAAGATCAGTACTTAATGTGTTGCCAAATTCTCATCTGATATAGAATTATGGAATAGTTTTTCTTAAACAATAACATTACTTCCTCTCGTTTTATAAGACATTTGTATGTTTTCATATCTGGCAGCTGTTAATTTTTCCTTTCCCTGTTTAATAAACCCTGTATCATATACTTTAATAATATGGGCCCACTTTTATAACTTTTTTTTTGTTGGAAAGGAAGGCAGTGATAGTGAGCAAAGGGAGATTTTTTTTGGAATCTCAACCAGTAACATAATTCCAAATTGAATTTCCAAGAAATTACAGTTGGCTACAAAAAAACCCCTAAGTGAATGCTTAAAAAATAGTTAAATATCCATACACTCAACGTGAAGTTTTCCAAGCATCTCTTTCTGCTCGAATTCTGGTCTTTTCAGTGAGGCTTCTGCTTGCAAATACACTACTTGCAACCAATATGACTGCAACATTCAATCAGTTACTTGGAATCTGTGTCAAGAGTAGGTGGTAGGATTACAGCCTAAACATTTCCTGTGTGCAAATGTAATATACAGAGTAGGCCAAAAGTAGGCTTACATTTAGTAGGTATGAACTTTACATTAAAAAAAACATTTAAAAATGTTTAGGGTTAGGGAATGAGTTAGGGTACCACAGTTGTTTAATTCATGGAAGTGACATTCAAAATTATACACAGTCATTAATCTGAATGATAGTTAAGCATGTGCTTTAGGTTACAATCCTACACACAATTACCTGAGACCAAGTTCTGTTGGACTGAGAGTGCAATCCTAAGCATATCACATGATATACTTAGGGCAAAATCCAGAGTAAGTACAGGGAGTCCTTGCTCCAGTGTAAGAACAACCTACTCTGGATTCAGATATGAATTTCCCATCGGTTTTCACTAGGTGGTGCAGTAACTATGGATGCTCATAATGTCTCTTATGTGCTCCTGTAGTTACTCTGGATTTGGGGGTTAGAAGTATATCACATTGAGCTCTGTAAATCTTTCATGGAAGTGTGATTAGGATTGCATCTTGCATCTTGAGTAACTTGAAGTGGCATGCATGGGGACATGCATGTTTAATTCTTAATGAATAGTGAACACAATCCTAACCATGTTTACTCAAAAGACCCATTGAACCCATTGTGTTTAATGTGTCTTACTCCCAGAAAATTGTCTTTAGGATTGCAGCCTATGCCTATTAATAACTTCTGTGAAATCTCCTCCCCTCCCAGGATTTTAAAGTGCTCAGTTCTTAAGTATAACAGGTAGTATGAACAGCATTTAGGGGAGACAGCTTTTTCTGAACAGCTTGGATTTTTAAAAATGTAATCTTGATTGAAAACCCTTAGTGGAATTTAAGACTTATAAAAAAGTACATTTATTGTGAAACAATTTGTGATAAATAAAAGTGATAAGTTCTGAATTATTGTGATAACTTCTGAATTAACATGTTACTAATGAGGAATTCAGTGTGCCAAATATTTTACTTCTTTATCACAGGATTTTTTTGTATTTACAGAAATTTTGTATATTCCCATTAGACTTTCAGACTTGTTTGTGTTTATAATTCTGTCAAAATTTATCCACTGTTGCCTATATTGATTAATAAAGGTTGGTAAACTTATACAGGTTCTTTTTATGGCAAAAGGGTCACAAACCATATTCATTTCTGTGACCTATAAGCATTATTTACACCAGTGTTTCTCAAACTTAGGGAGAAATTTTCCTCTCTCCCAAAGTCTTTGTGGGGGAGGAACTGGGGCAGTGACATGATCCTTTAGATCTCATCCCTCAAGATCTTGGGAAAGTTATTTTGTGCAAATCAAGATCATAGAAATAATAAAATCCTAGAGTTGGAAGGGACCTAGTAGGTCATCTAGTCATCCCAAGATGAGGCTTGGGAAATTCTGCTTGAATTTTTTATGCATGCAGTCTACTTTGTATACTTCCTAGAAGTTTAGTGAAGTTAATGTCAGTTTGGGCCAGAGATCATAATCTGAAATTGTAAACTTCTATGATGTTCCTGAACCTTTTCTCTGTGTGCCTTTAGGGAGCAGACCAAGCCTCCTACTTGCAATATTTAGCATAAGCTTGACTTCCATTCTTTGGGTTTCATAATCATTACTGTGTCCTACTCTTCTACAAATTTCAAAATCTTGTTTTCTTATCATTCCATATCCTCTGCTGGTACAAAAGCCTACAATTTACAAAAGAGCTGCAGTCTATTTAGAATGTATTCCAAAGAAAAACACATGCACTCAGTCCGCATATATTTGAAATTTTACAGGTCACAATATTTTAATCCTGGATTATTGACCACTTATGGAATGGTTTGTGTTTAGGTGTTTACAAGCAGGGCTTTTTTCTGGGGGCACACTCAGTAACAGAACCTTTTTCTTCCTGCACACCCTGCAGATAATTACTAATTATTCAGATGACTTGTTATAAATACCAGCACCTTTTCTCCCCCCAGAAAACACACTGTTTACAAGTAATTAACTTGAAATACTGTAATTGCTATCAATTTGTACAAAACATAGTTTTATATCACACAAACTTCAGTGAAATAAAACAGTTTTTATATATTCAAATAGTGGGAGTATTTTGTTTCAAAACTATAAGTAGTATCTCACTTTTGGGAACTTCTTCCAGAAAAGGGAAAAGCATGGAAGGAATCCCAGCATGAAACATGACTACCTTCTATTCACAGAGGGAACTTTAGGGGGGATGACTCGAGAGCTCACTTAGAGGGAGGGGACAAGAGCTCTTGACCACCAAAGTAATGGATAATGTATCTATTATTGGAGTATGCATGGGAATGTTAACTGACCTGAATTTAAAGAGAAGGTAGAATTATGTGTAAATAATTTACAAAAACTTAAATTTCATGCTAAGTGAAACAAAAAGTTTTACAATAAATTTTGATATAGTTAATCTGAAAATTTTGGTGAAAACACCTGATTTGAGAATGTTTTATATTATCTTTTGATTGTATTCTAATTTGCTAATTTTAAAATGTAGGTGGGGCCTCCAGATCCTCACCTATCCATGGATCTGGCGCAACGGGAGTCCCCCAGACCCAAGCTGAGCCAGATTAGACCAAATCTGAACCCTCCAGATGAACCACAGCCAAAAAAGGATGGATAAAAATCTGCAGTTTGTTACCATTTAAGACTTCCGAAGGCAATTGCAATTGTGATCCAGTCATGTCCAGAGCCCCTTCTGAGGATTGTGGCATCTTATGATGAAATAATTAGCATGCATCACCTGTGAATTTTTAATTAGTGAGGGCACATTTTCACAATTACTCAGGGTGTGGTGGCTTCAGATAAAAGTTTGTGCCAGAGACAGCTGAATAAAGACTGGTGTAACTGCAAAGACATTAGCTTTTCAAATACCATTGCAAATTGCTTGTTTGCAGTGAATCCAACCCAGGCTATTTCCTTTTCCCCATGTTGGCATGATACAAGCTTTTGGTTTATAAGGGGGCTACTTTGAGGAAATGATAGGCTGACTCCACCAATCCTGCAAAGAGATCCCTCCAGAAGAGGGAAAGTGAAGGCAGAAAGGAAGAAAACAAAGGAAAGAAAGGGAAGGCACACTGAGTACCAAGACTTAGGCAGAGGTGGTTCTGGCATATGACAAAGTCAGCAAACCAGTTGCCTCCATGTTGTGGTTAAGGCTGGTTCCATTCCCTTCAGTGGGAAGACCTTATCTTCACAGACATGAAGTCCTGGTAAGACACTGCCTCTGCCACCCTTTTAATGGGAGGTATCAACTGAGGTGGGGTTTAACAGACTACCTTGAGTTAAATAACTACTAGGTAGAACATAAACAAGCTTTTATAAAGGGATGCAAACCCAGTTTTCTATACTGTAGAACACCTTCCCTTTCTTGCGGTGTAAACGAACTGGGCTGTAAATGAACAAGAGACACACATCTTTCACAAATGCTGTATAGCAGGGTCAGGAAAGAGAACAGAGAAGTTATATCTATGAAAGAATTTTCCTATTTTCAGGTCTGAAATTCCTGGCTAACAGCTTGAGGCATCTGCATATGCCCATAGAGGTGTACAGAGCACAATATATATCCTGTGATGCCATTATGTCATGATGTGCATGTGTCATGGAGGCTCATGTGCACTGCAGTGACTCCTCCTCACTGGAATCTATCTATCTATCTATCTATCTATCTATCTATCTATCTATCTATCTATCTGTCTGTCTGTCTGTCTGTCTGTCTGTCTACAGTATTTATATACTGCTTTTCAGCTGAAAAGTTCACAAAGCAGTTTACAAGAAAATAAAAAACAGCTAATTAATAGTGAATGGGTTCCTGTCCCAAAAGGGTTCACAATCTAAAATGCAAAAAGATCACCTGCAGAAGACACCTGAACAGACATTGCTGGGGTGTGTAGGGCCAGTTACGCTCCTCCTGCTAAATAAAGGAGGTGCACTTAAAAGAGTGCCTCTTGCCCACTTCTCTCTCTCTCTCTCTCTCTCTCGATAGATAGATAGATAGATAGATAGATAGATAGATAGATAGATGTCCACCATCCCAAAGTGCACATGTACTGTATGTAGAAAATGCATAAGAGGCAAAGTACATTGGGGAGGGGGTAGCTTTTGTTTCAAACACTAGGTTACAGAAATAGATAATGGTATATTTACATTATCTTTCTCTGAAACATACTTTTCTGAGACTAAATTGTGGGAAAGGCAGGGTCACTATATGTTGCAACCAGAAAAGGTACAAGGACATCCAAGAAAAATGTAGGACATGACAAAATAAAAGCTAAAAACACTTATGTACTGTTTTAATGTAATGTGGTTAATTTTAAAACTATATTACTAGGCTGCAATCCTAAACTCCAGTTAGGCTGGCCCAAGCCCCGGCATAAGTCCTGTGCTGACCTGGGGGTATCACAAAAGTGCCATAAGATGCTTCTGCACCACTCCTGGGAAAAGGTTAGGTCAGTGCACATATATGTGCTTTCCTCCCTACATCACTATGGGAATGGGAAGACTGATGAATTGTGTCGACCTCGGTTAGGATTGCACCCTAAATTGTTATTAAATTTGAAACTATTATATGTAATTAATTGCATCCAATTTATTCATTATAATAAGACTACATGTTGCCTGATCACAAGAAAAAGGAGGGCAATGAAGATTCCCTCCGACACTATAAAAGAGGGCATGTCCTGGAAAAAGGACCACTCTGCATGGCTTACACAAATTGAATCTGCTGATTCTTAGCTAAGTTGATGAAATGGTTAATCAGCCTCAAACTTTAGGACTTGTCGAAGATGAAGATCTGGGGTCAAAGCACTGTACCAAGCCCCTTTGGCATTCCCTGATGACACATTGGGTGCTCCGACTACCATTAATGTTGGAGGTTCATAAACTGGCCCTGCCAGGTAAGCCCTCTGATGGGTGTGACCCTTCAGCCTGAATGACCTCTTGTTTTGGAGTCCTTTTTTCCATTGCCAGTAGCATAAGCATTCATCATCCACACCGTTCTTTAGATTATTTTTAATTTGCCACTGACAATATTCATTCATCATCATTACTTTTTTTTAAATAAGCAGAGTGATAGGACAGAAGGGTTTTGAGGGGATGCTGTTTTTATTACAAAGTGCTCAGCCCCTCTGATGGCACCTATGCTCATCAAAATATTGTGTCATTATTCTTTTTTCTCTTCTCCAGTTTGATTCTTTGCCGCTAAATTGTCCAGCCATGGAAAGGTTAAACGCCAATGGCAATGGGGTGTTACTGCTGCTTAACTTAATTAGTAGCAAGCAGAGAAGACAGGCTCCAAGGTGAATCCAGTCCCAGCCCTAAATTTTGCTACAGGTTCTACAGGTTGCTGCAGTTACTTGCTCATTTTAATTTAGGTGGAGTTCTTGCTTCTGTACCTAGTCAGATCAAAGAGCTGCTTCTCTTTTTCTCTCTCCCCCTTGCTCCTTCTTTCTCTCTCTCACTCACTCACACACACACACACACATACACACACACTTTCTCTAAACATTTACTAAATAGCCCTTTCCCCAGGAATCACTAGCAGGGAAATTTTCTGCTTTCCAATTCAGACACTCAAGAATCCAACAAGATGGTTAAGTATGGCCTGGACTACACACGGTGCAGATGGATCCTGCCTCTTCTACTGGGTTTAGCAATGATCTTTGGCATCATTGCACTGGTCGGCTGGGGTTGGGTCACCTCACAGACCCTGCCAGTTACAACTCAAGGCTCGTTATGGCGGTTATGTACATACTTGGACGCGTGGAACTGCCAGTCCCTCATGCAGTATGGTAAGCATCTCAGTGGTGATGATGATACTCTAAAAGTGTGCAATATGGAAGCAAAATTGACAACAAAAATCTTGAAAAGATCTTAAAGAAGAAACCATATTTCATTTAATTTATGAATGTGGATTTGCATGCAGAATATTTAACAAGAATATTTTTTAAAAATTGGTGCTTGGTACCCAACCAGTATCTTTTATTGGTATCTTTCAATTCTTTCTCCTAAAATCAAACTGTTTAGAAATATTTTTATTTAAAAAATTGGAACACTCCATACAATATTAAATTTTAGGCATTGTGACAAAGATAACTTCTGAAATGCGCTCTCTCTCTCTGTGCATGCATCTCTCTGTGTGTGTCTCTCTGTGTAATATTCCACTAAGTTTTCAAGGTATAATTGGTATCCATGTGAGTGAAGAATAAGTATATATACTTATTGTTTAATTAACGGATTTCACCAACCATATGTTTTACTTAAAAGATGAGGGTTTTACTTAAAACCCTTTCATTAAAAGAGGTAGAAGAAAGATTTGCAGTGAATTTCCTTCTAAGTAGATGAATTGGTCCACTGCCAGCATTTTCAAGATAACATAGGCATGAAGTCCTTACAAATAATGAATACCAAATATACAGACTTCTGATGGGATATCACTAATCGAGGGATTTTCCATATATAAGCTACTCTCAGAGATTTCAACCAAGGCTTCCGTTGTAACCATCAGACTGTAAACCCAATAATGTGTCCTTAACGCTTCCTCTCACTTTCAAACATAAATGCTGCCAACATTCTCTTTTTAAAATAAGATTGATATATTTTGTTGAGCCACACTGATACAGTAAAGCTAAGGAAACAGAATCAAATACTGTTATGCTATTTGTTATATGTAAACTCCATGAAAAAGATTCATGGTAACAGAAATATGAGTGTATGTATTAGTAGACTACTGCTGATCTAGTCCAGAAAAATAAGAAAGTATGTTCAAAAAACCCTTTAATAAAAGAGTGGCAACATATATGCTGTCATTATTATTATTATTAAGAGCATTCTTTTATCTATCCATCTATCTATCTACAGTGTTTCAATCTCAGGATTTCTTATCTTTCTCTCTACTAAGAAGCCACATGGTGACTCATACCAATTTAATTATACAAAAAAAAAAAAAATAACAAGATCATTAAAACTCCAACATAAAATAATATCAACCCCCAAAATAATGAAAAAATAACTGAACCTAGAGTTAGTACATCTGGAGGGCCGTGGAAACAATATGGGAGAGTATTAATTAAGCAAATACCCATTATAGTTAACAGAACAATGGAAGCAGTGGTTAGTTTTAGACAGTTGATCTTTCCTATAGTTTTTCTCTCTCTCTCTCTCTCTCTCTCTGTGTGTGTGTGTGTGTTTGTGTGTGTGTGTGAGAGAGAGAGAGAGAGAGAGACTTCCACCAGAGCCTAGTGATACAGTTTGTAGAGAGACACAGATTAAATTTATACTGTATCCAATCACTGTAGGGGTTTCTTCCAGCAAAAGCCTTTGCTTGCCATTAGTGTCTCCTTCTCATAACAGCCAACCAAGGGGAAGTTGTGACACTGTGACAATACCAGTCTCTAAAGGATGCAAAAAGATTTATTAGCAAAAACCAGGTTGCAGGCTCTAGATTGCGACCTCTACTTTAAAATGTTGAGAATAAATTTTTTGTAGCTGACATTTTTCTCACAAGGTTCCAAAATCTTATCAAATGAAGAGCCCTGTTGAGTCAATCCAAGGATTCATTTATTCCTGTTTCCTGTGTTTCTCAAAGTGAGGGGTTGTGATTTCATTTCAGAAGGGCTGGAAAAAATTGGGTGCCATCATCTTGGAATCAGGCACCCAGATCGCTTTCCTGGGAGTAAGTCTCATTCAACACAATGGTTCTTACTTCCAAGTAGGCATGGAGAAATGGCACTGCAGTGATGTGATTTCTTGTATAATGTCACTTCTGGCACATCACTTCTGAGAGGTCCCTGACAGATTATAATTTTCAGAAGGGGGTCCTCGGCTGAAATGCTCCAGAACACTGCTGTATCTCACAGGAACACATACAGTACCTCAGGAAGCATCCTGAAGAGCATCCACAAGACAAGAGACCTGCAACCTGTTGCCACTCCTTTGCATCTGGTATTCTGAAGTACTGTGGTCTTTCTTAAATCAGGATGTTGCACATTCCCATTAGTGCTTGTAACCTGTGATGGACTTTTTCTCCAGAAATCTTTCCAATCCCATCTTAAATGCATCTCTAGGCCAGGTTCCATCACCACATCCTGTGGCAAGGAGTTTGTCAGATTAATTACAAGCTGGGTGAGGAAATATTTCCTTCTAGTATTTGATTAATACGTTTAGGCTGCAATCCACAGTGATTTTCAACCTTTTTCCATCTTATGGCACACTTAACAAGACACTGAAATTGTCAAGGCACACCATCAATTGTTTTTACCATTGACAAGGCACACCAGACTGTTCAAATCCCCCAATTTTCCTATTAACGGATGCCAATCCCCAAATTCCCGAGGCACACCTGTGTACTATCCGTGGCACACCAGTGTGTCATGGCACACTGGGTGAAAATCACTGCTCTACAGACTTATCTGTCTTGGTTAATAATAATAATAAACCTTTATTACGGTCTTAGACCAGCACAAAACAGTAAAAAACAGCTTAATTACAAGTATATCCAAAAGGAAAAGAGAAGAATAAAAATGTAGGAATTATCAATATAAAAATGCAAAGGTCATATAAAAGCCATACATAAAAGTCATATATAAAAGCCTTAGGTTAAAACCTATCTTAGGTTCAACCTATCTTGGTTGAACTTTAATTTCTAAATGTATTTCTAAGTGGACTTCCATGTTTATTTATGTGTTTAATTATACAAGCAAATCCTTCTTTTTCTCTTTGGACTGTTCTCAGACTCCTCCTTCCATCTTCCTCACCCTGTGTTTCTTTTCTCACTGCTTTTCTGTCATGCTTCTCATCCAGTGATGGGGTTCAAAGTAATTAAGAACCGGTTCTCTGCCCGTCTGGCAGCCACTTTTAAATGGCTATTTTTAAACTTTATATGTCCTATCTCTCATTAACAATCAGTTCTACAGAGTTGGTGCGAACCTGCTGGAGCCCACCACTGGTTTCATCCCTCGAGTTTGATCCTTTTTCCCACTGTGCTTCAGTGTTCAGATCCTGGTTGTCTCTTTTCTGAGACACATCACTTCCTCCTTGAGCCTGGGGAAGATTTATTTTATTTATTTAATATAGTTTTATCCTGCCTTTCTCAGCCAAAGCTGACTTAAGGCGGCTAACAATACAGAATTCAAACACACACCAAAAAAGAGCAGGAGCATCCAAGCATTTCAGCCCAGGACCCCCTTCTGAGATTGACAATCTGTCTGTGACTCCATGGAAGTGATATTATGGCTGGAAGTGACATTAAAGGTGCCTAGTGCCATATTCCAAGATGGCTGCATTCAGCTTATCATGACCCTCCTGAAATGAAGTCAAGACTCCTCAAAGGGGTCCCGATTCCCACTCTGAAGACCACTGCCCTAGAGTATCTTTCATAGTCTTCAACCATTGCATGACTTCTAGAGGATGCTTCTTTTGGCTGGTGAGAGGAGCCACTGTTCACTACCCATCACTGGCATAAGACATTACCCCAAGGCCTTTCACTAAAAGAGCATTTAACAGAAAGACTGTGGCCAAGATATTGTACGAATAGAGGGTTCCAATTCACCAATACAAGCACACACATTCATTCTTCTCTTTCAGTGAATATTTGGACAAACATTTATAGCTTTCTCACCAAGGCCATATGTACCTGATATAATTTACTTTTGTTTTCAGCCTGGGGAAGAGGTGCGGCAGGCACGTTCCTAGTTGGGTTCGTACTTGTATGCATTTGTTTTGCATTGTCCATCATCGCATTTGCCATCCCTACGCTTCGTTTCAACTTCATTAGAGGAATAGGAGGACTGTGTTTTGTTGCTGGTAAGACTGTAGAAAAGTAAATGGTACTGTAAAGTGAAGCAGGTCTGATTTTGGTTTGGTGACAGCATCAGGCTGAGGGGTACAGGAAAATAGTAGACCCTTTTAAAGCAAATAAGATTCAGATGTACCATTTCATATCATTTTATTAGGTGGTAGAGCAGGAGTCTAGGTTAACTATCTTACCAGAATAAGGCAAAAACCAGTCTGTTTCTCACTCACACCATTTTTTGTATGCCTGTTTCATGCATATGCCTGTTTAATTGTTTAAAGCAATAGTAATTCAAACCAGAGATTTGGACAAAATCCAAACCTGGCCTGTTATATTCTAGGGTGGAGTGGGAAGACAGCAGACAGGGCTTGCTGCCTTCCTAAATGGCAGTCCTGAAAATAAAATAAAAATGAGATATTAAAATAATAAGGGAATATATTTTATATTGGTACATTTTTTGTTGCTGTAGAAATGTGCCAAATGGATGCAGAAATCTTTGTTGTTCAAAAATCACAGTTCAGATGTTCTCTAAATGCACAAATAGGAAACAACAGTAACCAATAGGCTCTGTCCATGCAATTGTAGACTGTTAAGCAGGAAGGCTTCACAATTTGCATAGGGAAGGCCCACATGAGTATCATTTTTATGAGCACAGGTTGTGTTCAGTTTTTCTGCCAAGCACATGTACAGACTAGACTAGGGTCAGCATCTGTAAATGAGAGCAATTCCTCTCCATGTTTTGTGCGTGTTCTCACAAATGGTTCAGTGGTTCCCATAGCTGAAACATGCCAGCAGCTATATACATATTTGCTGATTTGCTAAAAGATCACATTTTGTATGTTTTATCTTGACTGTTCTCATGTAAGGTTTGGTCTAGAATCTCAAGCTTCTGTTTCCTTGCTACAATACCTTCATTTAGTCTAGAGCAGTGGTACTCATGCATTTCAGCCTGGGACCCCCTTTTATACTTAAAAACCTGTCCAGCATCCCATTAAACTTACCGGGATGTGACATCACTGTGATTCCAGAG
The DNA here is from genome assembly GCA_030015325.1 of Cryptoblepharus egeriae. Taxonomy (NCBI): domain Eukaryota; kingdom Metazoa; phylum Chordata; class Lepidosauria; order Squamata; family Scincidae; genus Cryptoblepharus; species Cryptoblepharus egeriae. The sequence goes on along the minus strand of JAREYC010000001.1, from coordinate 178,606,030 downwards.
CTCCTCCATATCTACTTAGAAGTAAGTCCCATTGTGCTCAAAGAAACTTCCTCCCAATAAAGGCCAGTAACAGATCTCAAGAAAGCAGATTCCACTCTCTTGTGACCCCCCTGATCGAAGGTCACTAACCCCAAGTGGGTCCCAATCCCAATTTTGGGTACCACAGTGTGGACTAAGGAAAGTAGACAGGCCACAGCTGAGTGACAGAACACATGCTTTCCATGCAGTCAATCCCTAGCATTTAAAAATGATAAGAATAGAATAATTGAAATAATACCTTCAGAGACACTGAAGTGCACTGGGCTAGATGTACCAATCTTTGTCTTGGTAAATGGAAGCTTCATATGACCAAAATACCCTTAGTTTTTTGTTTAAAAATATCATATATTTTATATTATCACTAATTTTTACTTATTGTTTTGTGTTTCATCTTTTTTGCAGCTGTGTTCTCACTAATGGGTCTTATTATCTACCCTGTAATGATTACAAGACCGCCCTCTCTGTTCCCAATGTATTCTCTTGTCCAGTTTGATTGGGCGTATGGCTTTGGGTGGACTATGTCCCTTATGGCATTATTCCTTGGATTCTTCTTTTGCTGCCTTCCTCTCTATGAAGACCACATCTTGGGCAATGTCAAACCTTATTATTATCCTTAATATAATTGTTTGAAACTGCAGTAGAGTAGAGGACTTGAATACTGATATCTGGAATATTGTGTTCTGAAGACATATACAGACTAAAACCTCCCTTGCAACTTTATAGATACACATTATCAGAACTAAGAAGCAGTAGAAAAGCTTAGCAGCACTGAAAACACATTAAAAAATTTTGAAATGCTAAAAATAAGGCTTTTTCGAAGTTTGCTGTAGATTAGTTAGGCTGTTTTAATCATTGCTCCATAATGAGGACTTGAATATAAAGTCTTTACTGTTTGTATTTGATGGGCAAGCCAACTAATGCAGCTGTATTACTGAGCTGTTACAGATGAAACATTCAAAGACATTTGTTATGACTGATAAAATACATTTATTAGACTTAACCTGATCTATTAGGAGAAATAAGTTGCTTTTTTTGGTAAAATGCTAAGACATCTTTTTTCAGTGAGTGTATTTGAGATAAGAATACTTATATACCACTTTTCAAGAATAAAGTTCACAAAGCCGTTTATATGGAAAATAATCTGTCAAAGAAGGCACTAATTGTAAGCGATTACATTATTTAGTCAAGACAAACTTGACTCATGGAAGTTATGCTGCTTTCAAACATCCATTACCCTAATTTGGAATATAAATTAAATTCCACTTGATGACTTTCACCTCCTTGTTTATATCAGTCAGAAAATGGCTACCTTTGTGGGCCTTTATAATGTGAGGATTGTTCAAGTTTCCAGCATGCAGGTCAGTCCCAGGCAAAGCTTTCCTGAAGCCTGAGATGGAAACCCCCTTACCTGATGATGATGTAAATATATCTTTATAGACACAGGAACACTTTCAAAGGTTTCATTTTTCATCCTGAAACTACATCAAGTAGCTATAGGATATTCAAGTGTTTCAAGTGTTTCTTATAGGATATTCTCAGAATTACTATGCTTATCAATTATGCTGAACGCACAGCTATAGAAGACAATGGTTTGCTAACTGTTCTATTGTTTTGTTGTCTATTGTTTCTTTAGTTTGTCACTTAGCCTTCCAATGTGGTCAATACAATCCTGTATAAAATAGAATAAAATCCTGTATCAATTGTATCATTATTAAAAATCTATATTAATGGTCTTTTAGTGGGGGCAACTTGTTTGTAACATATTTGTCTTTTTTATTTTTTTACATGCACCAGTTGATAAGAAGCACCACAGTACCTCTTTGCCATAAATCTGAATAGATGCAGACAAAAATTTATTCTGCAAATTGTAGAAAATTAGAAAAGTGGTCTAAAATGGAGCCACAGAAAAATGGTTATGTTTTTAACCAGCAATCCCAGGCCAGGTTGTCACTGCTACTAAATGTTTCTTTCTTCATTTTTTCATGACCATTTTAGGCTGACCCTGTACATGTGTACTTAGGATTATAGCTGTAAATTGTAAATGCCTGGACATGGACTATACACCGTCTGTACACTATAGAATACTAAGGCTGAAAACCTATATACACTTATTTGGGAGAAAGTCCCTTTAAAGTCAAGGATACTTGTGTCTGAGTTGATAAGAATAGAATTGTGATGTTAGTGTGCTAGTTAAGTGTTAAAGAAATAATATTAGAGGAAGAAAGGTGGTGCATGTGCATGGAAAAGCATGAGTGAATGAAAGAGAGAAAGCTGAATCTTCCTTTACTTCTCCCAATGCTTTTTCATCATTTTTAGGTTTTCTTTTCCTCTTGACATGGGTTAAAGGCGTCACCAAGAAAAGAATGGCTTTCAAAAAGTGAGGGGTGGGGAGAAGGAGAGAACTAAGAAATACAGTAAAGGAAAAACTTCTGTTCCTCCCTTCTCCTTGCATCAGTCAAGATGATATACAAAATGATGTACAGGTCATTAAATGGGCTATTAGGTTTAATCTAATACTCTAATGGTGTATCGAGACCATTGAAAAAACATTGAGTATCAGAAAATAAAAGGTGATTGTCCACTGTGATGAGCAACAAGCAATGATAAAGAAAAGAATATGGCAATCCCATTACTTTCAGAAAGTCAAATTTAAAAGGAACTAACTTAACTCCAGACTATGCACACCATTTGGTATAATTTTGAATATTTCTTACTGAATATTAGATACCGTATAAGGTTGTATAATTAAAATGAGTTAATAAATTATTGCTGTCTGCTATTGTATGGTTTGAATGATGCAGGAGGTTGCTTAATTATGAAATCCTTAGATCAACAAAATTAGTTGTGCATGTGGAAATGCTGCTCTTGAAGCCCATGGAATTATTCTGTTCAAATACACACTTTGGAATTCTTCTTACTCAGAACTTTAAAGTCTAATCATACATTAAACAAGACAGGCAGAGTAAGTACTGGAGCACATAAGAGACATTATGTGCATCTGTAGTTACTGCACCACCTAGTGAAAACCTATGAGAAATTCATATTGCAATCCAGAGCAAATTATTCTTACACTGGAGCAAGGACTTCCAGTATTTACTCTGGATTGCACCCTAAATTGGCAGACATGTATACTGGGCTCAGAAGGCTCTCTGGAGGTGAGGTGAGCTCAAGGGAGAACATAGAGGTGCAGAAGGGCTGCGCTGATCCCTGATACTCAGATAAGTTAATCCACAAATATGGAATCTATGTAGGGTTGCCATATGTCCCGAAAAACAGGGATAGTCCTGATTTTTGGGAATTGTGTTCACATACTGGCAAGCGTGACAGAGAGTCCTGTCCCAATTTTGTGGAAGAGAATTATGGCAACCCTAGATCTAAGGATCTACCCCCTTTTTAATCAGAGAGCCCTATTATCATAAAGGTCACCCTTTTAGCAGTGTCACTGAGAGCAGCTGATGGTTGTGCTGTGAGAACCTGAGGGCCTGCTAAAGAGCTTCCACACAGTGTGGCCTATGGACTTTATGTTTTACACCCATGTTATATTATCTGCAATTAAGGGTCAGGTTGAAGGTGTGAAGTTCTTTGGGATTGGTTTTGTTTAAAATAAAAAAAAATTAGCAGTGGAGACTCTGATTCAGCCCAAAATTGGATACAGCCTGGGTTGATATGATATACTTTAAGCACATGTCACTATGTGGGCTGATCTGTGGGTTGAAACTGAAAAAGGATTCTTTCCAGAAACTTCCGGGGCTATATGCAGTGGTGGGATTCAAATAATTTAACAACAGGTTCTATGTCCTAATTACCTAAATTAACAACAGGTTCTATGTCCCATTAGTAACCGTTCTCAGAACCAGGCGCTCATTAGCAAAGGGTTCTATAGAAAGTGTAAGAACCCCTGAAGCCAACCACTTGCCGTATGGCCTCTTTAATGGACTAATCCTTCCTATGCAATAACCCAAAGTCCACAGTTCCACAGAGAGCTGCTGCTGGTGAAAAGGCCAAAGCCTTGCACCACCGGTTCAGCCCCACAGCCCAGCCATGGGGGCTGATCAGGTGGGAACAGGGCTGGGATGGAGTCGGTTAGGTGAATTTAGTAGTAACATTCATCCATCCATCTCTCTCTCTCTCTCTCTCTCACACACACACACACACACAGACAGACAAAAACATGGACACGCACACAGAATGAGAACAACAAACAAAACTCTGCCATTGTTTCAGATAGTTTAGAATGAGATAGAGTGCTTCTTCAGGTGAAGTTCAACCTGACAAGATATTTAAACAGCATACAGGGACTGTCCTTTACTAGAAAATCTCCCTGAGAAATTAAAAATCATATGAATCTGCCATTTGGTACAACAGTGGGAAAACATGTCTCACAAGTAAAGGAGTTTGTTCTGCAGATAGAGTGGATAATTTTTTTAATTTACTGGAATTAAGAATCCTTTATTTCTGATACTTGTGATAAGAATGGTCATAAAGAAAGAAAAAAAGCTTCCAAATATGCATAGTTTTTTAATCAGAGCAGATGAAAATCAAAGGACCGCGATACATGTCTTGGCTTGCATTTCAAGTCTCCCACAGACACTGCCTAGGTGTGGCTCTTATTCATCTCAAACCTGAGCCAACTGAAACACAAATATGATGTTCCCAGACCGTAGTTAACAGTCCTGTGAGAGTTTCAATGTATTTAGAAGAACGGGAGGCATGAGGTAAACTTAAAAGTGTGAGGACGAATGTAATTTCTTGTCACACCACATAAAAGGCTTTATTCAACCGTATGTTTTGTAACATTCCTTATTCCTTACAACTGTGGCTTCTTGTTGTTTATGGTCCAGAACAAATATTTCTGACAGGGATGTGGGAGCACATAGAAAGGGATAGCTGAGAAGTACAGGTAGGATAAGAAATTGGGTGAAAGGAGAAAGAAGAAGCTTGAAGGAAGTCTTCTCCCCTGGCATGTCTACACCACCTTGCCACCACTTTCTAACTTCCTTGCTTTAACCTAAGTTTGCTGCATGATGTGCGTACATGAGCCCCATCCAATGGGTGTTTACTCAGAATTGTAGTCAATAGAGCTTCTTCCCACGTAGACGTGCTTAGATTGTGGCCTATGTGTGCTAAGCGTGTAGACGAGACTGGAGATGGCATGGCCACTTTCTAGCACAAACTCACCTATCTTCCTACCACCTTCTTCTCCATCATCTATCAGAAGCAGGCCTTCTGGTTAGTCAACTGAGATAATACTTTAAGATGTTAGTAATATCCACTACTCTCTTCTTCCTTTGAGTCTCCACTATTTCATGAAGTTTGCTGGTCCACCTCTGCTGCTCATACATCTCAGAGCCACACCTATTGATCCATACACTACTAAGACAACTCTGGGAAAATTTTAGTGACTTCATTACACCATCTTTCAAATATGAATGAAAAAATGTAACAGAAAAAAAAAAACCTGCTTAAAAATAAAACAGGACATGTAAATACATATAGACTTAGGCCTATATCCTAAAGTGAGATTAAGCCCCTTGCTCCAGAGCAGTAAGATGACTTTCCATAAGATAACACTAGAGGGTGATGTAACTGTGTGGACCCATAACTGCTCTGGATTTAGCCCTTAGGACACAATCCTACGCATGTCTACTCAGAAGTAAGTCCTATTCTGTTCAATGGGGCTTACTCGTGGGAAAGTGTGTTTTGGATTGCAGCCATAGGCACACTTTCAAAACATTTCCTCTCTAAGCTATGTTTAATGAGCAATTTCTCGAATGGTATTCTTCTGGTTGTCTACCATCTAAATCTTAAACCTCTTCTGGCATTCCATGTTTTATCAGCGACAAGGAGGTGGGGAGAGAAGAAACAGGAAAAGTGGAAGAAAGGTGTTGGAGTGAGGTATAAATTAGGGGGAGAAAATACAGAGGTTGGAGAATGGTGGCTGGAGGACAAGGTGCAAATGGATCAAATTTGACATCCAGTTGTCCACTATGTGTACTTGCACATGTACAGTTCATGATCACAAAACATGTCTCAATAATAATAGTGCAATTATCCAGTAATGACAATTTAATGTGCATAAGTATTATTGAATTCAATATTTTCCTAGAAATATTTCCAAGGAAAGTCCTAGGAAACTTAGGAAAAGGGTGATTCTTTTGCTTGTTTTAAGAGGGTTTAGGGTGTGTTCAGCTGCACATTGAAAAGCTGAATCAGCAGAAAAACTTCTCACTTGAGAGGTGGCAACTTCAGTCCTCAGTTTCAACTTGTTTGGTGGCTTTTGCCTCAAGCGAAGGCTGAACAAGGCCACACCTTACTGGATGAGATTCAACATAAGCAAAGCATGCATTGCATACCAAAAAGCCGTTCTCTTGAAATTGCTGGAGGGCGGAAGATGATTGCTAGGGAAGCCATTCCAGCGACAACACTCTTTCCCATGATAGAACTGCACTAATAATTGAGAAGCTTCTTTGCTGCATTCAAGAGGCTCACCCTGTTGCCCGAGTTTTCAGTTACTACACACACTTTCATGTATCTGGCCATTCTGTGGAGAGCTACAATAAGATGAAATTACTCACAGACACATAACCTACAGTCCAGAGTAACTATGGGATCACATAAGAGACGTTACGTGCACCTGTAGTTATTGCACCACCTAGTAAAAACCTATGGGAAATTCATATTGCAATCCAGAGCAAATTGTTCTTACACTGGAGCAAGGACTCCCTGTAGTTACTCTGGATTGCGCCCATAGAAATATTTGAGACACTTTACCATGTATCAGATTAATTTTTCAACTCAAAGCATAATTTAAAAACAAACCACAAAGGATTGCCCAAAACTAAAATAGTGCATAAAATCTTTTCTTCTTTCTTAAGTTTGTTTTAAAATTGCCTTTGTTCTGTTGTTTAACTGCTATCCTAGTCTCTTGTGCAGGGCTTGATATAATTTTTTTCAAATAAAATTTTATTCCAGTAGTAAAGTGTAAGTATGTAAAGTGATGCCTGTCATAAATACTTTGGACATGTACTGGGAAAGATTGATTGGTTCACTGGCACTTTCCACTGAGTGTTTCACGTCTTGCGTTTTATTAGGATAGCTTTTGGAAAACATAAGAGATACATGAAGGGCCAAGGAAGATGTGCACAAACAAGGGCAGTAGCATAGCCAACTGGCACACTGCGCTGGGCCATGCCAGTTGCCTGCCACCCCACCAAGTAATAGCAGTGATGCGATGATGTCACCACAATTATTTCTGGCATGGTAAATTAGCCATATCAGCAAATACTTTGGGGACAAACAGAACCCACCCATGGAGCTTTTCTCAACCATGCTGTGCAGAGATAGGCACAGGGTACAGAGGACCAGATTTTACTGGAGATGGTGGGTAAGAGGGGTTGCCACCATCCCTCCAGAGGAGATCCAAAGTGCTGAAGTGGTACCATGTGGCTTATGGAAGCAACACAATTGACAAGAAGCTCACATCATTCTAAAACTCTTCAGTTTCACTTTTTGATGTGTTTTTGCACAACAGGAAACAGAATGCTGTTATACACTATAGACACTGGCTGACCATTTCACTGCATCACCTCCTTCACCTTGTAGTGAATTTTGGATGAATAAAATTCCCTGCTCTTTTGAATGTTAATCTATATACTGTATATGAAAATGAAAAGTCACTGACTCACTGACTGACTCATCAACACCCAGCCAAAACCACTGGACCTAGAAGCGTGAAATTTGGGGAGAGTGTTCCTTCCATGATGGAGGCACCTACTAGGAACCGGTTTTTGGAAATTCCCATCAGAAGGAGGTAAAAAGGGTTACAGCACATTTTCCTCCCTATACTTTACAGTGAAGAGTACCTGACTGATCACTGCCCTGCCCCAACCCCTGGACATAGAAGCATGAAATTTGGGGAGGGTGTTCCTTCTAGGAGAGCAACACCCACTAAGAACTGATGTTGAGAAATTTAACCCTTAAGGAGCTGAAAAGAGGTCCTATAATTAACATTGAAGCTTGATTCAAATCCAGCAATTTGGTGCCTGATGCACTGGGAAGGAGGGTGCACTGGGGGATGGTGAGCATGGTGGGATGTTGCACATAAGGGATGTTGCGCATGGTGGTTTGATGTGCATGGTGGGTTGATGCGCATGAGAGATTGATGTGCATGAGAGGATGAAGTGCATGGGTGGTTGATGCACATGGGGGTTGATGCACACGGGGGTTGATACTCATGGGGGGTGTTGCACCTGGGTGTTGCGCATGGGGGTTTGATGTGCATGGGAGGGTATTGCGAAATGGGGGATGGCGTATGGAGAGTATTGTACTCCCGCAATGCAGGTACATTTCGCTAGTATTCAATAATAATAATAACTGTAGGTTATTGTGCTGAACTAGTATGGTGAATGTAGGGTGGAGGAGACTACACAACCACGAGGACAGTGAACACAAGGGGTATGTGACAAGAGTTTTCATAGGGAAATTTCCTATTGGACAACCAAAAGTATATTGTGGGATGAACTCATCCTTGACCTTTCTTGATGGCCCTGTATGGCCAATTTCTGGTTGTTTCCTAGAACAGCCTGAGAAGAATGTATCTTGCCAGCTTCTCAATTTTCAGATTTGTGCCCAGGTTAACAGGTTGACTGAATTGTCCCTAGAATTGGTGAGGGAAGCTGTTGAGGTAAGCTGGTAAGGGGAGGTAAGCTGTTGAGGTAAGGGGAGGAGAAAGAGGTAGCCATGTATAAAAGGGGGAGCATCTGCAGAGTCTGGGAGTTGTTGTGTAGTCAAGGCAGAAAGATGCTGTGACATTGGTGATGTGCTCCAGCCACAGGCCTTGGATCTTGCAAAAATGGCTGAGGGGAGATCCAGCTGGCCAGCTCTGAGGCTGGTGTCTTTTCCTGTTTGATGGTTGTTATACTTACCAAGTTGCTGAAACTGTTTTGATGAACTGTGATGAACTCTGGGGAAGAAATAAAGTAAAGCAAGCCTATCTTTCTGATACTCACCATCAGTCTCCTGTACTCTTCCTTTGGTGTGATGACCCATGATGGAGCCCAGCGATCTGTTCTCCACCCCACACCTCCCCCTCAGAATGTGGGGGGCATGACAAGCCCAAACAAAAGAACACTGGCTTGAGTCACACTTTCCTGGCATACATTCAGCACCACAAACATAAATTAGGCAACAACCTGTGTGTAGGATGGTAGGCCAAGGATGGAAATCAATTACAACTGTGAAAGCCTAACAATTCTGAAAACAAAGCAATCTCAATGTGAACAGATCTCTCAGTGATCAAGATTCTGAATCCAGGATTAATTTCTGTTCATCAAACACTTTTTGGTCTCTGCAAAGAGCTGCTTTTGTTTTAATTTGGCTAACTATGGCCTATTAAGAAAAGTGCCCATTACTCCCTTTCTTTGTGCTCAGCATGTACCCATAAACAGGCAACATGTGGAGATTTTTATCTTCAAATGTGACTGTTTCATGCTATTTATTACTGACTGGATATGATCAAATCTTCAAAGACAGCTATTGAGTTACACCCAGTGTTTTGCTTTGCATATCCAAACCAAAAGGTGTAGTTTTATGCCACATTCTTATATGGCTATATTAGGATAAAGTGGAACGGAAAGCAAAAGCCACTCAGGGAAGAGAGCAAAGAAACTGTTAATGATCACATGTGTCTAATAAATGTGTGCATTGCTCTTTGGTGATGTGGTGAGTGATGTATATTGCACATTAATATTTATTATTATTACTGGAAAACTGTAAGTCAAATAACTGTGTGAGTGTAAGATGTAATGAACATTGAATTCAAGTTTTCCTTGATACTCAAAGTGGCGGGTCAGGACCCCCTTGGGTGAGATCCGCCATCTGGGAATCTGGCACTGGCCTTTCCTGGGAGTAAGTCTCATGAACACAATGGAATTTACTTCTGAGTAGACATGGAGGATCTCTGGTATCACAGTGATGTCACATCCTGGTAAGTTTGACAGGGGTCCCAGACAAATTTTTAAGTTTGAAAGGGGTCCAGGGCTGAAATGCCTAGTACCACATTTTTAATTTATAGATATACAAGCACATGCACACACTCAGGCCCTCATCCAGAATCATTTGAGCATTACCCACTATGCATAGGAAGCTTTTGCAGGGTTCACATTCTCTTAAATGAACAAAAATGTTTGTGATCATGCTTTTGCGCAAGTAGGACTAGTTTGTACATTCTTTGAAGATCAAAAGAGAAAGTGATAATTTGCATGCATTCATTGGTGGTCATTACATATAAAACACTGCTGATACACCATCATATTGCCTCAAATACAAAAATATTCCATGAATTTTATTTTAGAGGCAAACTTTGCAGGAGAACTTTTATTGTCTACCTTTTAAATGAATGCAACTGTTAGGGTCAAGAGGCTGCCAATTTGTTTATACTGCAGTGTTTCTCAAATGGTGGGTTGTGACCCAACAGTTCGTGTCAAGGTCCTCAGTCCCTGTAAGAGGCAAGAAAAGGGCAACAACATGATCGCCAGGATCACATTGCTAAGGAGGGGAAGACAGTGGTTCCACCTATGTTCACTTTCTTATGGCTGCTGCAGGGAGATGCAGGGAGCCCTGTGCAGCTCTCCAAGGCTTGAAAAGTTCACAAATGAAAATTTGCATCCACTTCTGGTTGGCAAAGGTGCTTTGAAATGCTTATTCCAAAGACTCCCTTAGCAATGTGGTCCTGTCACTGCCCTGTCAAAGACTTATTGTATTTAGGGAGTCACCCTAAAAGTCAACCTTCCCCCTGCAAAAACTCACCTAGGAAGTAAATCTCCCTAAAAATATCACTGGTTTACAGTATTAATGGGGCAAATTGGGTGCTCACTGACCTTAGATTATTTAAGGAAGGCCTAAACTGCATCTAGAAATAGCTACTTTTGAAGATCTGTTTTCAGAAAGGTGAGGTAATACACTTATTTATTATGTATATGTTAACTACATTTGTCTACCAGCCTCCCACATGAGTTCAGAACAGCATGTATAGGGTTATCAAGTTTTACCTTTGCAGAAAATCTCTGTGGTTGGACAGTCGGAGACCACTGGAGGTGCCACATAACCCAGGATATTTAATAGCAGTCATCGGCACACAAATTTGCACTTTTTGTGCCTAATAGGTAGGTTTTATCCTTTGTCAGGAAAAATAACCTTGCCTTTTGCAGGTCCCTACCAACAGGCTATCCTTCTGGTTTCTTCCATGTTCATCTATTTTCACTGCAAATCTGAAAGAACGCATATTTATGATATTTCCTCATCAGAATCATAAATGAAAATGTTTCAGAATCAGTTATGAAATCGAATCATCATATTTCACTATTTATACAAGAAAAGCTAAATGTGGGAATGGTGTGTTTACAACTAGAAAAATCACACACACACAAACTCCAGTGGGGCATGTGCTGCATTCTGTGTGGAGAAGGCAATCATGTGGGCCTCCCCAAACTAAGCATAGACACTGGAAAGTTGGCCAGGGTTGAGCCCTAAGGATGATAATCCAACAAGTAAATTACCTTGTAGGCATGGCATCATTTATTAGTACAATAATGACTCACTACTGTTGCAACAAACCACAGGAAAACACCCTTTTGGTTGTGTCTCCATTGAGTAAAGCACCACACCACACCCTTGCAGTATATTTCAGGCAGAAGCTCATAATGGAGTCAATAATTAAATACTAGTCATTTATGTGTCTTCATCTTTGCTCTCCTTTTGTGATGCCACAGTGATAACTAGGAATAGTTCTGTTCTCATAAAAAATAGGCTGCAGTGGTTGAAAACTATCCTGATAATATTAACAGTGAAATCCTGTTGGTGGGATACATGGCGGTAACATTCCTGGAGGAATGGCAAAGCACTATGTTTTGCAGGGTGCCTTAACATATCATGAAAGCTGTCCCTCCCCATCGCCATTGGACCTGGTCTATGTGGCAAGAGCAATGCTGAAGAAATGGACAGGAATCCTGAGCTGCCTGTGGTGCCAGTACTGCCATGGCACCAAAATGGCTGCTGCAGTATCCAGAGGACCAGCAGGGAAAGCTACTGCTAAGCAGGCAGATAATAAACTAGCCACCCAATAATGTATCTCATAGATGACAAACTAGCCTCCCACTAGTGTATCCTATGGACTGCTGACATGCCAGGCACTTGGTACAGCTCCCATCAATGCAAGATCTGGAAGATGGTTTTGGTTCCAGTAGCCCAAAGATCAACCATCACCCCCAGTAAGTTACTGGAGAGATGACTGGGGCTAGAAGACGACAGTTTGGAGTTGGGTGGTGAAGGTCCTCAGCAGTAGTAGCAGCCAATGATATCCTATCATACCAGACTATGCCTATTTCCTTGGATCTACTATATTTTTACATCAGCAAGAGAGCTGGCATAGATCATAATTCATTGGGAACCAGCACACAGTGGAGTGGGAAAGTAAAAAAAATGAATTTACTAGCCAAGCACAAGATTGGGCTGTAAAGGTTTTAACCCTATGAAATAAACATCAGGCAAACAATTCAGAGGACACCTTAAAATGCATACTTTAAATAATGTACTAATGTTGGGCTATTGAAAAGGGTATTTTGTGGAAAGACTGGCTGGGTAAGGTGATGCGCATAATTGCTTATATAGACAATAGACTTCATGAGAAACAGGTTCTGAAATATGTCAGCAACTAGTCAGATGGTGAAAGTCACACCAAATACCATTTCTTATCCTATTTGCAAGTTCTTCCAGCTGTCACTCCTGATTTTGAAACAATGATTAATTATGTGAGATTTTTAAAAAAGTGACACACCAGTATCTAAGAGTATAAAGTGCAAAGTGAAGTAACAAGAAGAAAGCAAAAAGGTAATATCTGTCAGTAAACAGTGGTGGAGTCAGAGATGGGGCTCCAGCCAAAGCCCTTACTCAGAACAGGATCCACCCTGCTGAGTGATTCGCTGAAACCCAAGAAAGCTGTCATTGATTTCCCCTCCCATGTGCCACAGATGGTGGTGATGAAAGGAGTTGCCGCCCACCGGCATATGTATATGTATATGTTTAAAGCTAAGCTGTTGTACACATGTGCCATCTGGAGGAAATCCCTCACAGTGAAGATGAAATCTCTTGCATTCTCTTAAGGAGTGAAGCCTGAATGAAGAAGGTTCTGGGAGAAAATGAAATAAAGATGCACTTAAATTTTTTTTAAAATACCCAAGTGTTTATTGGTTAAAGTATCCAACTGTTACCCCAACCTCCTCCACAACTGCACTAGCAAATCTAACATTCTATAACTAGGTGTTGGGACTCAAATTTATGATGCATTATGTGTGATGTTATTTTGTCTACCCTCTTCAAATTTGTTTTAATTTTTCAGCATTTCCTTCACTCTTCTGTAAAAAACCCAAGAAGTGGCAAAAATGACTTCTAAATGCATAATTAAGAATCTAATTTTTATCCTGTCCCGTATGTAATCTTTAAAATAGACCACATTCTCATGTAATAATTTACTGATTTTATTTTTTGATCTTGCTGATAATTTAAGGAGAATAGGGTAATATCTGTCTACACAAAAGCTTTGACTTGAACATGAGTGTCTGCATGTTCTGTGTCAATCAAGTAGGCTGAGGGTTCTATTCTCATGTGATTCTGTGGCAGTGAAGGCTAAGTAGAACTGTCAACTTTCCATTCGCATTTCTGGTTGTCTCTGAGAGAGACAAGGCTAAGAAGAGAAGGCTAAGGGGGCAATTGGGGAGAGCCATTGAGGAGAGTGGCAGCAAAAGAGCAGTTGAAATGCTGGAAAGAGGTCTTTTTCAAACTGATGAGTGTTGTTATATTGTACTTCCACAAGCAACAACTGTAGGCTATTACTAGTGTACTGTGTTTCATTTCTCCCCTCGTTCTCTGGACACCAGATTTGTGAGATGGATTAGGCTTGTTGGAAAACAGGTACAGTGCCCCTTGCATGAAACGGGGGCAATGTGTTGTCCAGGAAGCAGATGGCTCAGAGCAGCAATTTTCAACCAGTGTGCCAGTGCATAGTGGTGTGCCGCAGATGGTCCTCAGGTGTGCCATGGGAGTTTGGAGAGGGTCATTCATTTATGAATAGGGCAATTGTGGGACTTGAGCCTCCTACAAGCAGCATAGTGTCTCATCAATGATAAAAAACTGATACTGTGCTTTAATAATTGCAGCACCTTAACAGTGTGCTGTGAGATGAACAAGGTTGAAAATTACAGGCTCTCAGAGGCTATCTGTGCCCAACCTTTACTTTGTCCCTCTTTGATTTTGGGAGTGTGTCTCTACCTGGCTTCCTCCCTTCCCCAGTACACTCCCTCTCCACCTGATGCTCCAAGCATGAAGACCATTCTCTGCCCAGCTGCAAGGAGTTCACCGTGTTATATAGTCTCTTAAAGGGAATAGCTGTAGGTTTCCTTGTTCTGAACTTTAGGACTATGGAACCAACAAAAATGTACATCATTCTGAGCTCGGATCAAAGTCCTCTTCCCGCTCCTGTCAATCTAGCAGGGGTTGGGAGTTACTTCAGGAAAGAAAGTCTTCTGCAGAATAACTCTGCTTAATATAGATGCCCAGAAACCCTTTCTTTCATCAGGGCTGAACTGTATTCAATTCAATATGATAATAGCATACAGTTTGTAATTACACCTACTACAGTTATGTAGTCTTGGAGACTCATGAAAATCTTTGAACACTTTTCTGAAAGTGCTTTAAGCCCTTTCTGTTTGACATTGGCTTTAATAATGGAGGTTCCTAACGGAAATGAGCCAGTGTTGTGTGTTCTCATATGGGCACATTTTGGGGTTCTGTCCAAGGCATTTTGGTAACCTGGATTGTTTTGAATCACATTAGTATAGTTACTTCCAATAATTGGTCTCTTCCTAATGTTTCACTGGAGCATGAGCACTGCAGCAATGTTGGAACCGCCTGCACCTTCAGGGCAGGGTGAGAAGCACCAGGCACTAGGGGATATCCATGTGCTGTGACTTCATCTTACACTGTTATCTCCCTGCCTAGGAACTGGCCAGTCTTGAACAAAAGGTGGTGGAAGGAAGTACCCAGGGTGACCAGACGCCAAACCCAAAATCCCTGAACAGCAAGGCCAAAATTCCTGATCGAAGACCAAAATTCCTACTCCCTACCTGGAAAATGTAGCACAAAATGTAGGACATGTTAAAATAAGCTAAAAACACTAAAAAATAAGCTAAAAACACTGGTATTGCTTTCCTGTACATAATATATTACACTATATTACCTATTTTAAATTGAAAAATGATGAACTCTCCGCTCACCCCGTCCCAGTCTGGTTTGGGGGTTGTGGAACCAATTTTGGGGGTTCCCAAAGTTTTCCAAACAACTTTGCCAAATGAGGCATTCAGCTTCATGTAGGTTCTGTTCAGGTTTGAATGAATTGGGGAAAAATTGGCACTTGTGTTTTGGCATTATGGAAAATAAAAGCAGATATTTATTTTTATGCCCAGACACTAAGTTTTTTGCACAGGGTGATCAGATGACAAACACACAGTCCCTAAACCCCTAAAATTCCTAAAATTCCTATGTGCTTAAAAATTGAAGGACACTGCAAAAATGTAGGACACATGTAGGACATGTTAAAATAAAGCAGAAATACTCATATTGTTTTCCTGTACTTAATTTCAACCCTTTAAAATTGAGAACCTTGTAAAATGCATGATTCAGACCCAGACATTAAAGCAACCATTTGTAGTAATTTAACACAAGCCAGTGACTCCAACGTATGTGGTTCAGACCCAAACACACAAACACAAGCAAGATAGCAAGCAGGGAGGGGGATAGAAAGGAGGACATCTCTGCATCATGGAGGTGGGATCTGGAACCACCAAGAGAAATCTGCAGTGCCCCTGAGGGTGTGCAGAGTGCAAAAGCAGTCTGTGGGGAGCCAGAAGGACCAGGATGTAAAGGACTGGGAAGGAGGAATCAGAGTATCCCCAGGCAGGAGTTACCTTGCAGGTCTAGAAGTGGAGCACAGCCTGAATTGTTGGCTGAAGCAGGGTTAAGAGGCACTGAAAGGGTTAAGAGCTAGAGTTTGAGAGCTAGGGAAATCTGAGCTGCGTGCATGGCTCGTAAATTTCAGAGGCACTCTGGCGTTTTCTACTCCCCTCTTGCGTTTCCCTACTCCCCCGGACAAGGTAATAAATACCTGAGGTGTGGCGGGGGGGGGGGGGGAAGCCGGATGTCTGGACAGCCTGGAAGTACCAGGCCTCCAAACCTACTGAAGCTTGAGATATCTTGACCAGTGCCCCCCTCTTTAATTAAATACAGTGGTGCCTCACATAACAAGTTTAATTTGAAGTATGCTTGTTATGTGAAACGCTCTTTATGTGAAGTGGATT
This sequence comes from Cryptoblepharus egeriae, assembly GCA_030015325.1. Lineage (NCBI taxonomy): Eukaryota > Metazoa > Chordata > Lepidosauria > Squamata > Scincidae > Cryptoblepharus > Cryptoblepharus egeriae. The sequence continues at coordinate 178,589,585 of JAREYC010000001.1, read as the reverse complement.
TTCCCCTTGGGAATAATGGAAACTCAGACAATTGGTTCCACAACCCCGAAAATATTCATATAAAAATACTAACTGGATGTAACAATGATGACAAAACACTGGAATTGAATTCAAAACATGCATTCAATGTGCATGATCCTATGAAGTCTACTTAGGCTGCAATCCACACTTTCCTGGGAATAAGCCCCGTTTAGCACAATGGGACTTACTTCTGGGTAGACATGGTTAGGAGGCTGCAATCCAAGACACTTTCTTCTGCAATCCAAGACACTTTCCAAGTGTCTCCCCACTTTCTCCTTCTCTCCATCCTGAGCCTCTCTCTCAACCCTGCTCCCTTCTGGCTAGCCCTGAGCTGCTTCCCTCTTTACTGCACTTCTCTCCCTCTACCCAGCAGATGCAGATGTGTTGCTTTCGCTATGGGCAGGTGCACTAGGCAGCCCTGACACTTTTTAAAAGGGCTACTGGCCAGCGTGTCTGCCCCAACTGCCAATCAGTGTGCTTGTTAAGTGAAGTAACACTTGTTATGTGAGGCAGAATCCTACAGAAATTCTTGCTTGTTATGTGGATCACTTGTTAAGCGAGGCACTTGTTCCATGAGGTACCACTATAATATGCTAGTCTCTGACCTTCCTCCTCTTCTCCAGTCTTTTAACTCTGCATTTCCCCACCACATCTCTGATTCCTCTGTCTTCCATTTACAATCCAGGGAAAGGGAGAGCAGATGGGCAGAGACTGGCCATTCTGTTGCCCAAGGCTTCTGCTTTACTTGATCTGATGGATGGCCTGGCCCTGGGGGTATCTCATCTGGCCCTGAATTTCTACATTAACCTGATGATGTGGGAAGCAGTAGCGACACTGCAGTAGTGTAGTGCTCCCAATGTATAGAGAAAATAAGTGACTCCATGAATAACATTGCCTTGTCCAATATGGGAACTCTGTTTTAACACACATTAACCCTTGCAATTCAGACCCACATGTTCACAGTCATAGAGCACAATCCTAACCATGTCTACTCAAAAGTAAGCCCCATTGTGTTCAATGGGTTTTACTCCAAGGAAAGTGTCTTTAGGATTGCAGCCATAGTGTGCTACTTTGTTTCCTTTATTCTGCTTATGTTCATCTGCCATCAGCCAGCTTCTTTGTTGTATTTCTCCCCATCTTCAGGCATTGGCTCAGTGTCCATTATTTTGTACTTATTCCAAAAGTGAAATATTGTTCATCAGTCCATCTCCTTATCCTTCTCAAAGAGTCGCGTCTTTAGAACAACTCAGTGAAAAGTAAGTAGGACTTACAATCAAAACAAGACTGTTCTCCGCTACCTTGTATAATGTTGTGAACATTAATCTCACCGCATAAATAGTAAAAAGCAACTATATTTCTTAAGTACTGAAAATTCAGCCAAAAAGCTTAAAGAAATTACCATTTATAATCTCCAATGGCCCACCAGGTGGTAGCACATAGTTACAAAATTAAAGGGGGATCAAATGTAGCACAAATTGACTTAAGAATGTTGGTCCTTTGTAAATGTTCTTGAGAGCCCAATCTTATGCCTTCCTACTCAGATGTAAGCCCCGTTAATGAGTTAATGTAGCTTACTCCCAGCCAGGATGACCAGATCCAAAACTTGAAATTCCTGACTTGGTCACTATAAAGTCAAAAGTTTAAAGTCAAAACAAGTTGGTCCAAAGCCCAATTTCTGGACCTGCCCGGGGCTTTCCAGGCATATGGACTCCCTGCTCCCAGCAAAGTGTAGATAGGATTGCAGTTATCGTAACACAGGGTTATAGATGTTTGCAAGACAGGAAGGAGAAACATAAAGGCATGTATGCATGTATATGTCAAGAAAAGATTGCAGGAAGGAAGAAATAACAGGCTGGTTTCTTGCACTTTTAACAACTGCACATCAAAGAGAAATTCATCCAGTGAAGTTTTTTCCAAGAGTGCATCTGCATCTGCCAAGAAAATCTTCACCATTACATGGCTGCATTACAACCTGTCACATCAGGAGAAGCCCTAGGAGGATTTTTTGCTACAGGCAGGGGGTTGGACAAAATGACTCACTGGGTCCTTTCCAACTCTAGGATTCTATGATTCTAGGTACCAGAATGGTACAGGAGCAGGACCATACACTCAGGACACCTAAAGTCTCCTATGAAGGGAATATGTGCTGTGATGGATCTACAGTATTTGGACCTGAATCAGCAGTTTCACCTGGTACAGGTCTTGCACTGCATCTTGTAGGGAGATTGTCCTGGTGGTCTCCTCTTTCCACTAGAGTAAGCTTCTATGGTGCAGTGTGGTCTATTTGAACTTGTCCCAGTGAAATCTGAGTGTGCCTGGTCTATGGGATTAGTTCTGGAAGAGGTTTTGGATTTAGGGGCAAAAGCTGTTGCCAAATCTGCCCCTTCTTGGACCTTATTCCACCCTCCATGCTATTCTTTTCATCCCCTCATTTTGCTCTCCTCTTCCCTGCCTGGCTGCTGATACATAATACAGTATGACAAATTTGTGACCTTGAAATTAGACTTCAGTCTTCGCAAGCATTATGGGGCTGGAGTGATGTGAATCTGCTAGTTCTCTGATAAATGGCAGAACGAGTCAGATCAGTACATTGAAGGTGATGTGAACCGGAAGTTACAAGAACGTTAGAATATTCTCGGGAACTTTCCCAAGCATTTTGTGATTTTTGTTCTTAATAGTATTTTGTTCTTTATTGCTGTTTGCCAGTAAATACCAGGGAAGGCCAGGACTAGAAATGAATATGGATGCCAAGACCCTGTTCAGTTGCTAATAAGGAAAGTGGCCCAATGCAAATCTGTTCAGTGTTAGCAGTACGGAAGAGCAGCAATGAATCTCTAAGAATACTTCATATACTGAACATTAACTGCATTGCCCTATCCTGAAGAGGCAACATAGCACTAACACCCTCATGTGCTCCTAAATCCTAACCAAGTTAGGCCAATGCAACTTACTCATAACCCTGTTCCTACAGTGGCATGGGGAGGCTGGCACATGTCTGTGCACTGGCCTAGACTCCCTAGGAATAGCTGAGAAGTGCCTTATAGCACTTTATACCCTGGTGTCAGCACAGGACTTGTGCAGGCTGAGTTAGTGGTTAGGACTGCACTGTGAAACAAATAAAAAACTGCTTAATCTGTTTTTATCTTCTTGACTAAAGTGAGGGAACCACCATCTGAAATATCCGTTGAGCTCTACATGCACTGGACCTGGACCATTCTTGTGGCCTTGTGTTCCCCCTTAGCCTTCAATACAAGATTACCTACTCACAAGTAAACACACATATGTGACTCAGTTTCATTTTGCATCAGGCTGTATGTATTTTCCTTGTGAGCTTCACTAATGGGGACTGTCTTATTGAGAGTTTTGGGGGGCTTGCATTCAGTGGATCAGGACCACTTTGAAGATGTTGCATTTCCCTAAAAAGATTTATTTTTAACAAAGCAAGGCAAAAAAAAAAACCTCTGAGCACTCAGATTTCAGTTTGAGTCATTAGTGTAGCCTGTTGTAACATTGGCTAGCACTTTTTCTCTGATGTCCCATAGGCCAGGAACATCTGTCATTTCAGATCAAGATATTTAGAGCACAATCGTAATCATGTCTACTCAAAAGTAAGTTCAATGGGTCTTACTCCCAAGAAAGTGTCTTTAGGATTGCAGCCTAAGGGCGCAATCCAGGGTAAATATGGAGAGTCCTTGCTCCGGTGTAAGAACAATTTACTCTGGATTGCAATATAAATTTCCCATAGGTTTTCACTAAAGCAGGCCTCCGTCAGTCTTGAAAGACTATGGTATCATGTGAAGCATGAAAGCCTGGGTTAGATTGCTATGGAGGATAGGCTGTTACCCTAGCAGCAAATCCCCCCTCTCCACACCACTGAATTGGTCCAATGGAAAGGCAGAGCCAATACGATTGGATCCAGCTGGTGTCGCAGAGCTGGGCAAAGGACAGGAGCTCACCCTGTCTTGTGGGGCTGACCCGGGTCTCAAACCCTGGCCTGCTGGTTAACGGGCACAGCATCTTAACCGCTTGCGCCACCCACAGACCATAGGTTTTCACTAGATGGTGCAGTAACTATGGGTGAACGCAATGTCTCTTATGTGCTCCCGTAGTTACTCTGGAGTGTAGGGTAAGTCTATATCATCTGCTACAAATCAATAGTCCAGCCATAATTTAAAGGAGGCTTTTTTCAAAATGGTAAGGTAATGAGACTCCTACAGACTACATCTTTACATTACTATGATTATGAACTGTCCTTTTTAAAGTTTCACTGATAAAAAAGTAGGTTTGTGTGGTGTGAGTATCATGAAGTGCTGTGGGTATCATCTAAATAATTTAGGATTTACTTGTATTTTGTTCGTTTTGAACCATAAATTATAGAAAGTGATTTTTGTCCATGATGCAAGGGATGACACTGAGGCTGCAATCCTTATCCTAGTTAGGCTGGTGCTTTGGGCCAGCACAGATCTCATAAGGGTCATAAGGCACTTCTGTGCCACTCCTGGAGGGGGTGTTAAGCCAGTGTACAGACATATGCCAACCTCCCCACACCACCACGGGCATGGTGAGGAAATGGGTGAGTTGTGTCAGCCTAAATTGTGAGTTGTGTCGGTCCTTCTGTCCTCGGTGGCAAGCAGGGAGTGACAGAGGAGGGGTACCCTACTTCTACCTGTGGCTTCTCTCAATTCCACCATCGATGGAGCCACTTTAGCAATTGGAATGCAATGAACTGGCTTCGTGCTCCCTTCCTTTGCCCCTTCCTCCTGCGGGGTCTTCAAACAAAACAGAAAATGGCAGACACACTAGGATTGGGGGCTGTCTCACATTTACGTGTGTCAGGCCTAAGAGTGAAAATGTATCTTCTTTTTTTGGAGGATAATTTTAAGGTTCATATAAATTCCGTAACTCCTCACCTCCGTCTTGGAACAGGTATGCCAACTTAGGAAAGTTGGGCACATGAAAGCTGATTTGGGCACATGAAAGCTGATTAACTTATCACACTAAAAGCCCAGTGTATCCCTTCTAAAAAAGACATCAGGGAAATACCAGAGTATTAAAAATGCTTGATTTGTGGTTCACTGAGAAAACTTGTCATTTGCATGAGGTATTTCAGCATGATGTGGAGTCTCTCTTGTGATTGAGAGATATGAAAGATATGAGTAATTGCTTTGCCAGATAAGAAACAAATGTGCAGATAAGAATCACTGATCTTCCTTGGTACATACATGGTATTCAGAAGTATATCACATGCTACCTCATAATATATGTATGATACATTGTAGCTAGTATATGTCCTGTTGTGGACTTGGTTAAAATGTCCTTCCTCACATGGCCTGGTTTAATTTCCGCTCCTTCCTCACATGGCCTGGTTAGTATCGCCATGAACAAGCCTCTGTGGGAACAGCAAATCAGCCATACTTTCATCTTTACAACAACTATAGATACAAGTTTTATACATGTCTCTTACATGCTCCCATAGTTACTCTGGATTTTGCCCTATATCTGCTAACATCAATAATATCCTGTAAAGTTTTATTTTACTTAGCTTGTCCTAATAGTAAACTTTCATGTTCAATAAGAAAAATTTGGGGGTACTGTTCCTTCAACAAGTTCCTTCAATAAGTGCAGAAAACAGACAAAAACAGCATTTTGCCTATCTTTGTGGCAACATAATAATGGAAAGCAACAATGCCCCATGGATGCCAGTTAATTTTTTTTAAGCAGGCAGTGTTATAACAACAGTTTATAGAAACAGAATTTTGGAATGCTGTTGCTTTCCAAAGATATAGCACTCCAAACATACTTGCATTTCACTTTTCGTGAAAAAATGGGATTAACGACCTTGAACTTTGATATTTTCTACAGGAAAAGGGAAAATTTTTCAGGGCTTCAAAATTGCTGTTACTGCCCCCCCCCCCGTCTGATCCTCCGATTCAAAAAGGAAAAGGGGCAGAAATGCCAACTCTAGAAAGTCAAAAGGAACTTTTTAAATACAAAATGCTCACATCAAAAAAATGTTTTAGGGTAGAGGCATCTGGCATATGGTAGATAAGAAAAATCATTTTTTCCAATATATCATACAGTGCTTGGTTGTTTATGATACAATAAATATTAAACCTGTAAGAGGCATTTTGTTAAAAATAAAAAAATGGCAATGCAGGAAGAATCTGAATGTGGATTCAGCGTTGTTTCCTGTGTTGGTCAACAATTCATTGCACAAGGCCATTGTGAGCAGAAGTTGGAGGTTGATGGGCCTGGCCCAGCCCCAGCTTTTAAAGTAGACTTTATGTCTTATGTCAATGTGATTCTGATTGCTAGGTGGAGGTAGGGACTGGGGGTGGCAGGAAAATTTGTGTTCTTTGGGGAAAATTTGGGCATGGACTTTCAATCATTAATCTGGAGCGCTGGGATGAATTTCCAGTATTTCCAGTTTGGGCACCTGTAACCTCCTAGAAGACGACCTAAGAAGTTGCTGAGCCATTATTTTGCAGGCAGATGTTAAGGTTCACTGACTAGAGGGATGTAATTTGGCTTCTTTGTGGTATGCCTACCCCATTCTAGCTCTAACAGGCACTTAGCAACACTACAACCTATTCTGTCTGAATATCAAAGGGTGGGATGGAATGATCAGTTTGATTCCACTCTTTCCAATCCCATAACGTGATATCAAAGTTATATATTTCCCAGCCCACAGAAAGCAAATGGGGTTTTTTTCTTGAGTGACTCAGTCATTGGGAACTTAGAGAAGAAAACCCTGTTGATCACAAACACGTGCAGTGACTGGGAACTCCTTAGGCTATGTATACCGTATGGGCAATTTAGCTAAATCAAGGATTTATTACTGCTTTATCTGATAAGTAAATCCAACCAAAATGCAAACTTCCCTTCTGTGGGAGAGAAAAGCTAGCCACATGTAGACACTTTGTCTGCATAGTCCATGTCTATAGGTAACGCAGGGATTGTCACAGCTCTTCATCTTGCAGATGTGACTGTGGGTTTGAATCTGCTGGGGTTCAATGGTCCACAGGCAGGGAAAGTATCAAAGGTGGCCCTCCTCTAACCTCATTTCTATAGCCTGGGATGATTACAGTAGATATAAACTACACAGATTTTTTCCCCACATGCAGCTACTGGTCTAAGAGAAAACAGGGAGCAAAAAGGGGCATTTGTGTACTAACCATAGGTACTATTCTCATCTGGGAGAATTTTTTCCTGAAATGCCCAAATACGAAACAAAGTATAAACTCTTAATTGCATTTTCTAATTGCATTTTCATGACCTGGATCCAAGGAACAAGATGCAGAAAAGAAAATCAATGTACATGCTGAGAACAGCACTACATCTCCATCTAAAATACAATAATTGAAGTCAACCTAATCTCTACCTGACCAAATACTTCAATAGTGTTTTTGGACCCCAAATCACTGATAATCTCTTAGGTGGAGATCATGCTGGAGCTGTCCCCTTCCCCAAGTAGGGTATACGCTCACCTTCTTGTGGCACATTCATGCTCAATATGTATGGATACAGTCAATAGGTTCTTTCCCAACAGATACAAGAGTAAAATAAAACAAATCATTAAATAATTTATTTTTCTATGGTTTTCTTTTCCCAGTTATGGATCAGCAAAGAGTTTTTGAAAAAAAGAAATAAAAGTAAATTATTATACTAAAATGTGCAAATTAAAAATTACACTTTCGTAATATTATAAATATTTTCATGTCTTCACATTTAACAGAGTTCACAAAGTTATGTATAGAAATTTCAGTAGCAAAAGGGATGAAAGTTAAACTATCTCCAGCTATGGTAAGATAAGGTGAGGAGAACCAGCAAAGGATTATATACAAAAAGCAAAGCAGAACCAGCATCTGTTTGTATGCCTGCTCTAGAGCAGAAGGAAGAGGCCCCTGGGTGGACAGGTGGACTCAGTCCTGCAGGGTTTCTGGCACCAGCTCAGAAGGACACATGTGGGTGAGCCAGATAATGCAGCTAGAGATAATACTGAAGAGGGTGACATTTGCTGAAAGCCAATTCCTAATATTATTGAACTCCAAAAGGTTGGAACAGAAGTAATCGTTTGCACTAATATATTCCCTCCTGTATCACTGTAGGATACACTCAGAAGTCTTCCACAGTAGCAATCAGATGTAGTGCAGAGCATGAAAAATGGAAAAGACCTGAGGCTGGCTTCTTTTTGCCAGACCTTTTCCACACCTGAGATTTCACTTTGACAGTGAGAGTATCACAGCAGAACAGCAAAATGTAAGCACGAGAGCAACAGAGCAGGGGTTCAACATTTCCCCCTGATATGATTTGCTCTGGCAAAAAAATAAACAAACCACAGGATATGCACTTTTCTGTTCCTGGTACTTGGCATAAAACTACTGAAATCTCAAATGCAAAGGGCTGAGACAAAGTTCTTTCTTATCTCTGCTCAGTGCTAATTTTTGTGCATAACCAGTGCATAATTTTTGTAGACCAGTAGTCAAGTATTTTGTATACCTGTCCTGCAAAATTAAACTGTACAGAGAGTTGAAAAGCAAATTGCTTTTTCTCTCCCAGTTACAGAATGTTGGAGCATGCATACTGATGGTTTGGTGTGCCAGTCTTTCTCTCTGTTTGTATATGTACACACACACACACACACACACACACACACACACACACACACACACACACACAAATGGGTTAAATTCAGCTTATTATTTGTCCCATAAAGTCACACATCTTTTCATACAATGTGAATTGACATACCATGAAGGGGCAATTGAGTGTTCTGACCATAGCACCATTTTCTTTTGCAAGGCAAAACTCAGCTTTTAAGTTTTTCTCCACTCTTGCTGTTAACCATACAGCTGTTTAAATTGGTAGCATTCATTACAATAACCATTACACTTGTTATTGCCATAGTGTTCACAGGCAGGGGCTCGGCAACGCTGTTTGGGAAGCTGGTCTGCAGTGGTTTCTCTCCAAAGTCCCCCAGTTGGTGCCCGCTGACTGGTGTGAAGACATTCATTATTCCTGCAAGCAACAGTGTCACACTTCTGCCTTGGAGAGCTTGGAGCCATCTGCCGCAAGTCTCTGCGTTGTCCTGTTTGCTGAAAACATAAAGGGAAAGAATTTAACTGGAGTCACTGGTTGTATCAGCTGAAAAACACAAGCATGCTGCTTTTGATCATGCTATGCAAACTCCATGTGGCAATCTAGACACGGCCTACTCTTTACAAAGCTTGAACCCACTTAAGGGGTTGTTGCCTTCACATTATACTGTGTGTATAATGAATACTACCAGTTCGAATAGATGCATGGTTAGTAGAAAGAACAGGAAAAGAATAAACTTTATATTTTGCCTTGTGAAAGCTGCATATTAAAGCTGCATATAAAAGTAAGATCCACAAGCACAAGATTAAAGGAACCCCAGTGGATACCAAATTAATGGAAAAACAGCTTTAAAGATCTGCTTCCAGGTTTCTCTCTCTTCTATTGTCACCCTGGAATGCATCAGTATAGACGCCATTCCACAGTCAGCCACCAGATGGGGCAAACAACACATTCAAGTGGAATGAATTTTTTTAAACAACACAAAGTTAGGAAATTTGATTTTGATGCTTTTTTCCTTGTTACAAGACATTGGTGAGTCAAATCAGTGGATACCAAATCAATGAATATAGTCCCAACTATATGCATTTGAAATATGCTTGATTTTCATTTAAAAAAATCCTGATGGTTGCAAAATGGAGAATAGCAGATGAATAATTGCCCATTTCACATGGGCTAAGTTTCCAAAAACGTTCAACATGAGGCTAACAAGACTTTCTTAATAAGTTTTCCAGATGTGGTGCAAGAGATTCCTCCCTCAAAAAATATACAAATACATTTTCCTTCATATCAGCACTTTTGCTGACTGCTGACACAATATGAATAGAATTACATATAAGAGCCCAATCCCATGCATGTCTTTTAATGGCCAAGTTCCATTACAGTCAGTGGGGCTTATTGCTAGGCAGGTGTGGATAGGGTTGCAGACCAAGCCATATAAATTCTCACATTAAGCAACCCCCTAGATATTTGGTGTATTGCACTATTTTTGCTAGATAACAAAAAGCAGAATGCATTAAGAGAGACTGAGGGTAATATTTATTACACTGTCTCCTGAATTCCAGATAATGCCTTTTTTTAGTGCAGTGATTTTCAATCACTATACCATAGCAATAATAATACAAGATCCCATGGCACAACTATGGACTAACCATCCAGCTGGATGGTCCACAGGTGTGCCACACAATTTTGTATTAGTAGGGCAATTAGGGGATTGAAGCCTCTACCAGCAGTATGGTGTGCCTTGCCAATGGTCAAAAAACTAATGAGGTGCCTTGACCATCTTATTGCCTTATCAAGTGTGCCATGAGATGAAAAAGGTTGAAAATCACAGTTCTAGGGATGGAACTGAACTACGCAATGTTTTACATTGATTTATAAAGACTCTGGGCGGCCATAAATGCTCTTTCTAAATCAGTACACAATATACATTCTGACAATTTACTGACCTCTGATTTTCTTATCAGTTGATCATCAGTCCTTTTGGCTTCATGGAGTCGCTTGCTCTGGGCTTCAATAAAACATTTCTGGCAATATCCCTCCAGCATTGTGCTACCGATAGTGCTGCACTCTCTGCTTAGGCAGGAAACAGTGTTCTGGTACATGGCAGCTGAAGCTCCTGAAAGCCCTGTGGTGGGAGAATTTCGCTGAGATCTTCTGCGATGAAACAGTGAAGCATCTGTTATGACAGAACAGAAGGAAAATTATAACTTCCATGATCAGACCTTACTTTCACATGAGCACTTACTTTCAGCACAATCCTAGGCATGTCTACATTAACAGTACAGAAAAGTCCCTGAGCCCTGCTTAGTCTTTCTCAAGCTTTCCGTTCCTCACTCCATCCACAAACTCAAATCAAATTTTCCTTCAGCTACTGGCTTGTATTACATTTACACTAGTCATTTGCCCTAATAACGGGTATTCACTACATACCCTAATAAGGGAATATGTGCTTGTCAGGTTTTCTATATTAGGCCATAAACTGCAGAAAAACACATTTTCTCTTCTCTGTAATGATTGATCAGAGCAGGACAGTGTTGTGTTTGCAGTTTACATGCGTTCAGCATCATGTTTTGAGTATGATATACTACTGAACTCATACGATGGTAACTCTTTCTCCTTTGAACCCCAACTGGATCTTATACTGTAGCAAGGTTTTAGCATCAATATCATGTGCTGCAGTTGGCTGGTACTATCTCTTTCGTACATCAGCAAATCTGTAAAGGGCATAGGAATTTTTGACATTTGGTTAGATGACTAACATAGCCTAAAGTATGCTGGGCATTTTTGCAGCAGCTTTATGTTCCATACTATGACACAAAATCACAAAACACTGAAAAAGGTTTCATCTCCTTGTTTCGTTCTATTTGCATGTGCCCTTCCTTTGCCATTTCATATTGAGCAAAAGCACTTTTAGTCTTCGCAGAAGCACCGTTCACATGCTAAGCACCGTTACAAGACAAAAAGTGCATTTGCTTGCTTACCTTTATTTTCCCGGTACTCAAAGTAACAAAGTGTGCAAAAGCCTTCGTTCTGCAGAGTCCCAAAAAAGCTGCATCCAGCTTTCCTGCATTTACTGCTTCCTTTCCGGTCTTCCGACCTCTGGGGCAGAATATGCCCCACTGCAGGGGGTGGCTGCATGGCTTGGTTGTTTGTGGTTGCCTGGAAGGACTGTTGAAGGAGGCTCTGTGACAGGTGGGAAGGATCAGACGAGGATCTCTGGTGGCCTGAAGAAACAACACCTGAACTGGCAGTTGACAAACGGTCTGTAGTCCTTTTGAAGCAAGTACTGCACATGCCATTGAAAGTCCTGTTGGTCTGCTTGAGGCAGAACGAACATGTCACACAGTCTGAATGTTCCTGGTCATTTGGGTTATTGCCAGAGCTGAGCTCTCTGGAATTATAGCAGCGTTCACAAAGTCCGTTATATTGCACGTTTAATGTAAAAGGACAACCTGGCGTTCTGCACTTCATTGCGTTGGTTTCGCTGTAAAGAAAAAGGCTTGGGGCTGTGGGAGGTGCAGAGCGAGGTGCTGGTACCAGGTCTTCAGATGTTTGTAGATTATGCTTAGAGTGATCACCCTTTGGTGAATTAGATCCACTCACCCTGGATTTCTCAGACCCTGCTCGGAAGTTCTGCCTCCTGGCTTTTGTTCCCTGCTGCCTCTGCTCAAAGCATTCATGGCAGTAGGGCTGTGTGTTCACTGACATATAGAAGGGGCAATTGGGAGTTTCACATTTTGCCTCCACCAGCGAGAGCTGAGATAAAGACAACTCCAGCCGATTTCTGACATCCATTTCCCTCCTAGCAGGTTCAGTATTTTCTTGCCACTTTTTGTACTCATGTTGTACCAACTGAAAGTAATCTTCAACCAGATTAATTTCTTTGGGCAAGTTGCCTTCATCCAACCTACAGGACAAAAGGAACAAGAAACTGGTAAAGGCAATGAACTTAAAGCAACGAAAGAAAACTTGGAAGGACAAATAGCTGCTCTCTTAACATTATCAAAAGTGCATTGTTAAAACTGGCACACAAGGCAGAATAGAAAAGGGCATGAGAAGGAAAAGGGGTACATGTCTCCATGCTGCAGAAAAGAAAGCAGCCTACACAAGTTTCTTCTTGAGCAGCTTAGCGCTGTTCTGTCTCAGCACTACTTATAGCCCTAGGTTGGGTTACAAAGACATGTAGGTTCTGTTCCCTATAAAGATGGTATTCCTCATCTGTTGGATATCTTCTCCATTACTTAGCAAAGCAAATTTTTTTATCATAACAGAATTTTGATGGCAGCACATTACATGAACGAAGTGGCAAAATCCTAGATGTGATTGTTTCAGACTGTAGATAGGAAAGTGTCACATTTCTCTGGGTTCCCTATACAGAATATACAGAAAACACATATTGTAGACTGACTAGTTTAATCTGGTATTCCAACTCTGGTCCTGGATAAAAAGAACCTTGCAGTTTTCATTTCCCACTAATATCCAGGCTTGAGCACAGAATGCACAAAGAACTGCACTTGAAAATTATTTGCAAACTTTAGCCTGGCCATCTGGAACATATTTTGCCATCAGTGAAAGATTTTCACTTATTTCCAATTTGTTTTCCAGAAAAATTCAGAAGGTGCTACAATATATGGTTTGAGACTAGAATGGCTGAAAGACTAGCTGCTTCTGAATGAATCTGCTTGTTCTTTAAGATCTTTGCTGGGGGTGGGGGTGGAATTAGGCCACTGCATGGGGATGCATGCAGTGATACCTCCCCACCCCACCACTGGAAGATATGCTGGCTGAGTTAGGCCAGCCTAAATTGGTTAGGATTGTGCCCTCATAGTGTTAACTGTAAAGGGACAATGATGTTACCACTTCCCACCATTACTTCTTTGGAGGCAGGCCTCCGTCTGTCTTGAAAGACTATGGTATCGTGCTTGGCGCTGCATATGCTGCATGCGAAGCACGAAAGCCTGGGTTGGATTGTTATGGAGGATAGGCTGTTACCCAAGCAGCAAATCCCCCCTCTCCACACCACTGAATTAGTCCAATGGAAAAGCAGAGCCAATACGATTGGATCCAGCTGGCGTCGAAGAGCTGGGCTAAGGACAGGAGCTCACCCTGTCTTGTGGGGCCGACCCGGGTCTCAAACCCTGGCCTGCTGGTTAACAGGCACAGCGTCTTAACCACTTGTGCCACCCACAGCCCACTTCTTTGGAGGAAAAAAATGTGATGAACAAACAAGAACTGGCTGAAGACCATTTATACTGAAACCATTAAGAAGAGTATATCCTAATTTTATCTTTTGGAGCCGTCAGAATGTCTTTTGTACTTATTTGGTACTAGACATCTTTGAATTCTGCAGGGTGAATTCTCTATTCACAACCTGAAAAGGATTCCTGAAAGTGAGAGATGGAAAACATCACTCTGTAAGACTCACTTTGCAGCATTAATGAGATGAGTTGTCCCGGGATCCCAGCCTTGAACAGGAATTTCAATCAGCATTAGATATTCTCTTAGCAGCTTTTCTTTCTCTCTTTCTTCAGAATCTGTTAGAAAATGCACCTTGAAGTCTTCAAATCTGCCTCTTTCATAACTGACCAATGGGACTGCCCGGATCTCTGTGGAAAAGGAACCAGATTGTTGCTGTGCATTCAGAATCAAATGGGCAAAGCAGGTGACATAATATAGCAGTGAGGAACATAAACAGCCTATGTTTAACAGCCTTTCAAAACATGCATTAGTTAGTTCAATGGACTAATAACAAAACAGCAAAAAGAAGAGAAGCCATAGCTTAGTGGAATTGTGTGTGCTTTGTACACAGAAGGTCATAGGTTAATTTATAGCTGTCTCTCGTTAAATGATCAATAGTAGTAGCAGCAGCCATAAAAGTACAGTAGTACTTAATATTTCACATGCTTCACATGTATTTTCCCGATGCTAACCTTACTGTAAATTCTGCAGTGTAAACCACTTTGTTATTAATAAGAATATTTATATACAGTTTTCCAACAAAAATGTTCACAGTCCAATCATGAGTCTTATGTGCAACTCAGGAGTGGAGAAGAAACATTTTATTTAAAGCCACCTAGAATTCATGGCAGAGGCAAAATCTGAATCGGAGAAGTCCTGATTCACTGCTCAGTTTCTTACCCCAAGATGCTAGGGATTTAAAAGTGTACCATCAGACAATACAGGGCCAGATGGTCTCATTATGAGGCAGCTTTCAAATGTATAGCAAAAGGGACTGGAATTACCTATGGTCCATTCTAAAGATGAATGATGCCTTAGAATTACATTGTCACATACTCAGTATTTCATATAAAACATTAGATAACTGAATCTCTGGAGACTGGACACAAAATAACCCCTGGAAGGACTACAGAATACAGGAATAATATTATGATATATACCTGGGCCACTGTCCTTCAGAACAACCAGTGGTGTGAAGTGCATACTGTCATAGGCAAGGACGATGGGGTACCGATAACACTCTTCTGCTGGCCAGTGAAGAGGCAAGTAAATCCCACCAATGTTCAGAGGTGAAAAGCTGGAACCTGACTGCAAGCTTCGAAGCATTTTATCTGTTCCAAACCAAGAATTATTGCAAGTAAATATTAACGCTTGTAAGTTGATGTAAAAACCTAATCTGCTTTTACAAAAAAAATTTAAGCTCACATGTATGTTGGCTCAATGTTCTATTTAAAAATGGCAAAAATCAAGATAATGCAACCCATTAATAATAACCATGAATTGCAAAGATAAACTTTTTTTATTTCTTAGCTCAGCTTTTATTCTGGAAACTCAAGGTTATGGGCTTCTTGAAGAAAAGCTCATAACATGCTTAGATTCCACCAATTTATCCTCACAACAGTCTTGCTCAGAGGGTTAAGTCACAATCCTAATCAATTTAGGCTGGCCTAACTACCTGGCATATGGGATGGGAAGGTCAGCATATGCCTGTGCGGTGGGCCTAACTTCCCCCAGAAGTAGGGTAGATGTGCCTTATGGCACTTTTGTGACACCCCCAGGATAACACGGGGCTTATGCTGGGGATTATGCCAGCCTAACTGGCATTATGATTGCACTCTCAGGCACAGATGTAGGGAACAGCCCATGAACTCCCTCAAGTGGAAATTGAAAGCCTATTCTCCAGTTCTGATCTTTTCCTCTATGTATTACACCACACTGCATTTTGGAAATGTGACCATTTAACCCATGTGATCTGGTGGATGGGCATTTGTTGTTTCTATAGTAGAACCCTTCGAGTTGTTAGTTGTCCATTTCAACTAACAACGATCTGAATTTTTCCACCTTCAATTTTCACAGGAGGATTATGAGCAGACACTGGGAACTAGTGTTTTTCCCACTTCATGAATGCACTTTCCATCCTTGAATTATGCTATTCCATGATTTCATATCATTCCCCAGTGGGCGACAGAAGTCAGCCACTAGGAAGACAGTAGCACTTCCAATGCTGTTGCTGACCCTACCATCTTTTCCAGCCCCATTAAATTGTTCTATTTTGCCTCATTTTGTTCCAAACTGCCCTTTAGTATCTTTAAATTTGACAAAATAAGTAAATAATTTCTACTACTGTATTCTGAAAGACTCTGAACTTTGTGTTGGCATGGCCTTTCATACACTAGAATTTATCATTCTTTTGACATGCTGCCTTTAGAGCTAAAAAATGCTCCCTTTTAAAACATGAATAATTCAGATAAGTCAGTGCAATCATTACACAGACAATGTAAATAATGACAAACAAAGCATTTCAGAGTGTGATCCTGAGCACTATTCTGGGCTGGTGCAAGTGACTTACGCTGGTCCAGGGTATCTCAAACATCTCCAGAGGTGGCCTCGATCTGTGTAGACCTACTGGGGCTGTTGCAACCCTAACCCAGGGAAGCGGAAAAGCTTTCCCATAGTAGTACACAAAGTGCAGAAGCAGCCCAATCAATGCACTGGATTCCATGCAGTCTAAGCCTGTTCCAGTGCAAGTCACGACTGCGACGTCAGTACCTTTTTCAAGCTCAGCCTCAATGCTTATCACTGAATCTATAAAAGTTTGTACCTGCAACAACTATGATTGGTCGTCTTAGGATGTTAACAAGGACGAAGATATGGATTTCTTCCAGTGAGTTGTACTGAAGCCCCCTATGAGCAACTGATGTTTCTGCAGATGCCATTTTGATGAGGTTCTCCCATTCATCCTCCCAGTTCTAAAGGAGGAAAATAATAATGTAAACCATATCAATCATTATGCAAGACTAGAGTTCACTGTTCCAAAACTTCCATCTGAAATACTTTTCCTAGGCTATCTTGCTCAGAAGAGTCAAAATGAGGAAAATGCCTCACATGGGGTGATTATTTATATCTATAAGTGTGAGATAGAGAGAACAGCTTTTTCACTTGTACGATAGCAGATTTCCTAAGAGGTCTATCTCAAGAAGAACAGAGGGTTGCCAACTTTTGGAGGTGTGGGTGGTCCCTGGAAATAACCATCTTACGTGAAACTTGCTTAATTTGGAAACTCCATAGTAGTGAAACCCTTTGTTAATAAATTGGGCAATGCAATACAGTTAATGGACTAAAATGTTTTACTTGGTTGACAACCCTGCAATTTCACTTTCTTAAGCTTGTTTCCATAATTGCCTCTCATCCTGTAATTATGCACAGGAAATCATGATGAACTCAGCCATACCAAAGTTTGAAACATGCTTCACTACATAAATCAGGGTGACTTACCCTGGTGTCATAGCAGAGTCCTGTTGCCACAAATTCCTGTGATTTAAGTGTCTCTCGTTGCCAGCGCAATTTAAAATTCCGTGTATCAACTTCCTTAAGTGTGCTAAACAGGGTTTTTCTCAGGATGAGATCGACATCTTGGACACCCCACATGTACTGGGATGCAGCATGCATGAGGCAGTTTCCATCACCTACAGAAAGTGAACCGATTAGGTTTTTGTTAAAAAAAATACTGTAATTTTAAAAGTCAATTGACCCCATAAATCATGGCACATATATTGAAAGTTGGGTACTTCAGAAAGCAAATTTTCATATGAAGCTGCTTTATCCCGAATCTGCCATTTGTCTGTTTGGCCTATTATTGTCTGCAATGATTGCCTGTGTCTCTCCAGGATTTCAGAGATGGGTCATTCTGAGCTCTATTTGGAGATACAAGGTATTGAGCTAAGGACCTTCTGATGCCAAACGTGCATCAGGAAATGCAAGTTATGAACCCACCAGGTCCAGGTGAACTGGTGCCTTGATCAAACCCTTCTGGGAAAGAAAGCCTGATCCAAACCCAGGCCAGTACAAGTTGTCTGAGTGTGTTGTCTGAGGGTGTGAACAACAGCAGAGTTCGCCATCTTATCCTATCCTCCCTTCTGCACCTGAAAGGCTTAAATGGGTGAATGTAAATTTGTGCTGGCAATTGAACTGGTCCAGATTTGAGTAGACATATAGCAGCTGCTAGGGTTAAACAAATGGGAAAGGAACAAATCTAACTGCCTCCCTGGTCCTGCAGTATATTGCGGTGACCATTTTGGCACTGCTGTACTATAGTAGAGGCAACCCTGTTAGCATTGGGCGACTCAGCTTTCTGGGAAAATGCATGCAGGGGCAAAAACAAAAACAAAATATTATCTACTTTTACTCCAGCTCAAGACAATCATTTAATGGGTGACATGGCTAAATATATTTCCCTTAAATTTCACTTGCCATTTACAATTCAACAGGTAGTGACTGAAAACACCCCAGATGACACTGTTCTTTCCAAAGTGATAAGAGTTCACATAGTCAGCATTGTATTTCACAGGCTTTGCACTTCTCTACCCCAGGTAATTACTGTTGAGCAAATTAAAGGAGAAACAGAAACTCTGTTTTATTAGAAATGGTCATAAATTTTCCTTGGATGTATATTGGATAATATGGTTATGAAAAACAATTTTTTTGTACAAAGCAGCTTCTTCTGTTCTAATCCTGAGAATTTCAGTTCACCCTACACTAATTTTATTATTTTCCATATTTTCATACCACACTTCTTTCAAGGAGCTAAGTGTGGTGTACATAGTTTCTCTCCTCCTTTGTATAAAATATACAGCCATATAAATTTCTAGCCCTCATGAAGCAAAGAAAATTCTTACAAAAATATTGTAAGGCAAACTGTAGTTAGTGGTATTTTCCAAATGCAACCACTAGCGTATTGCAGAATTGTATACTCACTCCAGAAAGCACTCTATTTAACACATACACAAACATTAAAAAATTTTAATTCTTCTTTAAAAAGATAAACATAATCCAAATATTTTATATTTTCACACATCCTTGTCAAATGGCCAAATGTTGTAGCAGGGTCCTTTTTCCCCTGAGTAGAATTTAATCTCCTCCACTATCAAAGCAGAACCATTTTTCTAAAATGGATCTGGCATTTAACAACACATGGCTGTGCAAGCCCACAGAACTGCAGTGAATGTTTCTGCAGAACTGCCTTTGAGCCATCGCATTTAAAGGTTTGGAAGTGCAAGGATCAGAGAAAAGAAAGTCATGACATTAACTACAGAGTTGATTTACAGTCGTCTAGCTTCACAGAAGGAAAAAAAAATATGGCATACAAATAGGACAATCATTACATCCTGTTAAAACTTTCCCTTTGCAAAATCTAGAGCAAAGATAAGAGGCTTTTTTTCTTGTGTGTGCTTGCTTTCAGTTCTTTATTGAGAAGCACCAGTTCAAAATTCCCTAAGCAACATTTGGAATTCCCCAGTGTTAAGATATTTGACTAGCAATTGAGTAACAGCTATTGTACTTCTTGTTCTGATGTGGAGACATTTGAACTGTGAAGCACAGACTGGACTTTCCAAGTAGGTGTGGTTAGAGTAAGCTGGAATGTCTATTCATTAGAGAAGCGAAATTGCTAGTCAGTAGTTGTTGGAATTTTTTTAAATTACATGGTTTCAATCCTTTTTTGTTTTTATCAACGTGTTCCCTCCTCATCACGTCAAACTCCTGCGGTGCGTGAATCACTTTAATTTTTACAATTGCGTGTAAACTATTGTTTAAAAAAATTTTGTGCTTAAGTCATAGCAGCTTTTATTTACTGTATTGGCCCTTACTAACAATAATTAAAAAAAAGCATTTTCTGAAAATACATCTGTGGCTGTTATGGATCCCATTGTTAAGTCTGTAGGTCAATATTGTTTTCTACAATGATTTTCTTATTAACAGGCCACCCCATTCCCATCTGCCTAGGACCCATATGAACAGCATTGCATGAAAAGAGGCATTCCCTACTTATATTTGCTGAATATTTTCTACAGTACTTATATTTTCTATATTTCCCCCTCCCCAAAAGCAGAAGTCAACAAGGTACTGAGAAGACTCAGCAGAATACTTATGGAGATGCCCTCCATTGCTTATAAAGCTGCATATCCAGAGGGTTCTACAAGCAAGAAGGGATCCGATTATGAGGTTTATTTTATAATCTAGCAGAATGAACCTGTTGTTGTGGGAGTGAAATTTCCAAGTTGTGGGCCCTGGCCACAGTTGGGCACTGTAGGCACCACTAGGATACAAGAAGGTACTGGGACAGTGGCAGGCAGCAGTGGGCACCGAGCACCATCAGGCAATGGAAACAACCAGAGAGCAGTGGGCACCACTGAACACCAGGCATCCCTATCGGTTACCCGACACCACTGGACAGTGGGCACAAATGGGACACCGGACAGTGGGCCTACCAGGCACCACCAGGCAGTGGGCACCAGTGGGTATGTCTAATTTAGAACAGACATGCAAGGCTAGGTCTCTGAGACTACTTTCCTTGCCAACCTTACTCAGGAGTGAGCCCAATTGACTAAAATAGGCTTACTTCAGAGTAGACATCTGCTGATCTCTGAGGAGAGGTGGAGCACCAAAACCCGTAGTATCCCAGCCAGGACTATTTTGTTTGCTAGTTTATCAAGACATCACTTGTATATCAAGTTAAAATTTATTAGAAAACACTCTCAATCCAAGTTACTGTCCATTCAATGGCCCTGAGAAGTACCTAAAGTTTCCTGAGAAGTAAAATTTGCAATTAGACTGATTTCACAAGAGACTTATGAAGTCACAAGCCGAGTTTCCTGCTTTCCATGATTTAGCTAAAATATCAGATTTTAACACACCCTTTGCTCTGCTTAGAGGCTGTATTAGAGGGCTGTAGCAGCAGGCCTCTGTCAGTCTTGAAAGACTATGGTATCGTGCTTGGCGCTGCATACGCTGCATGCGAAGCACAAGCCTGGGTTGGATTGTTATGGAGGATAGGCTGTTCCCCAAGCAGCAAATCCCCCCTCTCCACGCCACTGAATTAGTCCAATGGAAAGGCAGAGCCCATACGATTGGATCCAGCTGGCATCGCAGAGCTGGGCTAAGGACAGGAGCTCACCCTGTCTTGTGGGGCTGACCCGGGTCTCGAATCCTGGCCTGCTGGTTAACAGGCACAGTGTCTTAGCCACTTGCGCCACCCACTGCTGTAGCAGCTCAGCGGTTAAGACACTGTACCTGTTAACCAGCTGGGATTTGAGACCTGGCTGTCAGCTCTCATCTCTTGTCCAGCTCCCGCAAACCTTGCAGTTCAAAAGCATGTAAACACAAGTAGATAAATAGGTACCACTTTGGTGGGAAGGTACCAGTGTTCTGTGCACCTCAGCATACAGTCATGCCAGCCATATGACCATGGAAACATCTTTGGATAATGTTGGTACTTTGGCTAAGAAAAGGGGATGAGCATCGGACCCTATGGTTGGCCACAACTAGGAGTACAACCTGCAGGGGATACCTTTATCTTTACTTTGCATACACCCAGTATTGTTAAGATTATGCTGAGCAGACTGTCTGTTACCACTGTATTACACTCACATCTATTATGCATAATAAACAGAAATATAAGCCAATTCATTTTCATGTTTTTCTGCCTCTAACCAGAATATGGAGGTATCAGAGATATACAAATACAGTACAAATTTTTGGAAAATTGCTTGGAACCATTTCAGCTTAAAACTACCCAGCACTGAAGGTTTCCAATGAAGAGGTTATGGAAAGAGAGCAGGAAAACATTGGTATGGACAAGCTGTATTTATACATTTATATATGTATATGTATACATTTATATATGTATAAATACAGCACAGGACAAGGCTTTTGTTTAGGATCCATCTGCTAGTTCTAATTCTCGAACTGTAAATGAAGCCTTTTTAATTCCTTGGCCTGCATTTTCCCTTACAACTAGGGCCACCCATTCAAGGGACCAACCAGATGCTCCAGAGAACAGACTGGTGGTGGATGCCCAACTCTGCACCTGCTTGCCTTCACTGTTTTTCCTCCAACTTCTATGCATTGCATTGGAAAAAAGAACGCCAGAGAGGGAGACAAAATGTGACAAGGTAGAGAGTGAACATATGAGGCTGTACATTGGAGACGGGAGGAATAGAGGCTGGCACATAATTAGGTAAAGGGGGTAGAATTTGCCAAACTCTCTCAGGAGTTCTTGGGCTGGCCCAACTCATATCCACTGATAACAAAAAGTAACACCTGACCTATTCAAAAGTCTTCTGTTGTTCTGCAAGCGCAGGATCTATGGATCTATAGCTGCCGTAAACATCATCCCAACAAGAAATGAAAGCACAGGATATACATTTTATAAATAAGAAAATCTAATTATACGTGCACTCACTTTCCCTTCCTCTCATTGCACATGTGAGTTCATTTAGCTTTGTCACAGTTTGGAGCAAAAAATCCCCCATACATTTAATAACATGTATGATTAGGATACTGGAGAATTTAGGAGAGGAGAGAACATGATGAACTACATCATGTGGGTAACTACAGATAGGAAGTGACAAAAAGAGGATATGGACATCCTCTTTCCCCATTTTCAGTATAATGCTAGCAGCAGCAACATGCATGTGTGTTCCAGATGAACACCTGACTCACATACGGTGCAATCCTTACTCAAAAGTAAGCCACATTGTGTTCAATGGGTCATAGGTAACCACAGGAGTAACTACAGGAGCACATAAGAGATATTACATGCACCTGTAGTTACACCACCACCTAGTGAAAACCTATGGAAAATTCATATTGCAATCCAGAGTAACTTGTTCTTACTCTGGAGCAAGGACTCTCCGTTGTTACTCTGGATTGCGCCCTTACTCCCAGGAAAATGACTTTAGGATTTCAGTGATAGCTTCCCACGGAACCAATGTGCAAATCAGTGTGAAATCATTGTTAATGTGTGCAAATCAATGTGGGAACCACAGGTATAGATAAAGAAAAGCTTACAAGTCATTTGTGTGACTTATTTCTGGTACAGCCCATAACACTGGAAACCTTAAATCTCTCTGTCCTGGGATAAGATGATGAATTTACATATATGCTAAGTCTGGAAGGATGTTGGCTAGGAATGTAGCATTTCAAAAGCAGGTACCTGACTAGAGTTCAAAAGAAAATCATGAAGTACATGATTATTCTGCCCTCTGATATGCATTTGCTGGTTATTTTTACATAAAGCTTAATGAGAATTTTATACCATGTTGTAAACATTGCGTTAGAGCCTTACCAAATATTTGCATCATCCTCTGGAAGGCTCTTAGATAATGAAAAAGTGTTCTACAAATTACCTTCATTCCCTTCATGTTCTTCCTCAAAGTTACTGTTAGAGATCTAGAGACCTCTTTAGATACAAACTCGT
The DNA here is from genome assembly GCA_030015325.1 of Cryptoblepharus egeriae. NCBI lineage: Eukaryota > Metazoa > Chordata > Lepidosauria > Squamata > Scincidae > Cryptoblepharus > Cryptoblepharus egeriae. The sequence goes on along the minus strand of JAREYC010000001.1, from coordinate 178,566,253 downwards.
GACTTACAGCCCAATCCTATGAGTCCCTGGAGCTACCATGAATCATTTGTTCCAACGATGCAGCACAGAACATGCACAGAATATAATCTGCATAGCTAGGCTGCAATTGCAAAGTGGCCTCCATAAAAGCCATGGTGCTGGTTAAGTTTTCTTTTCCGAAATTTTTAATTTTAAAGTTTTAATTTTTCCAGAACAAATAAGCTTCTTGGATGAATTTTGATAGTGTAAATTGGGCTCAGGCCTTTTCTGATGACAGATTCAGAAAGCCTAAGCCCAAATTACCCTATAATTCAAAATTTGTCCAGAAAACTTCATTTACTTCTGAGATATCTAAAGATGGGTACACAGGAAAATATGCAATTTGCGAGCGTCAAAAATAGGTATGACATGCCTTGTTTTGAACGGCCATAGCACACACACTCTTTGGATTTTTCACGTAATATTTGGCATATGGCCATTATATATGTAGAAGTACCAACCTAATTATTTTCAGTCAAACCTGAGTCGGTCTAACAAGGTTTTTGGTAGAATTCATATGGAATGGTCCTATACATTTGCCTATATCACTTTCTTGGATCACAGGTGACCTCTGAAAAGGCCATGTCATTTTTGTGATCTGTATGGTACTGAGAATCATGTTAAACAATAGTGCTAACCATAATTCTCCAGAGCTGGATTTATGAATATGAAAATCATGAATTCATATTTTTTTGCTAAAAGTTCTTAATTGTGCATTTAAAAGGGTGCACTCAAACTACGGTATGTATTTATTTACTGTATTTATTGAAACATTTATAAATCCTTTCCACGTCATTAATTATGTCATCGAGGCAGCTCACAATTTTCATTAAACAATAAAATCTAATTTAAAATAAATGTAGGTTACAGTGAGACAAAAGTCAAGAAAGGTCAAATGGAGCCAAAAAAGAAGTGCCCATTTAAAGCCATCTGGACTTTCTGGGGGAGGGATTTCCACTATTGGGGAACTGCTACCTTAAAGGTCCTGTTACACATTCCTCCCAACCAAAGCTGTCTAGACAGTATGTGAAAAGGTCTCATGTGCCTCAAAGGAGGATATAATGTTAACACAAGTTATGATGACTGGGAAGACAGCAATATGATTTAATGCCTACATTCCTATAAAAATGAAGTTCCTGTTCTGTACATTCTGAAGCTAGTATGAGAAAGAGTCCTATAAGGATACGTGTACAATACTCTCTGTCTAACATATTCAGCCTGATAAATGGGTGCCCTTTGGGGAGAAAGATGGAATACAAATTTAATAATTAATTAATTCTTTGACATCCTGAGCAGTCATTTGATACCTGATTTTACAGGGAACACGGAAATGTCCATACAATGCTGCCGGCAGTTCCTGCTTTGAGAGCTACATTTAAAGGGCTTGTTGACAAAACCAATTAGCACATTTATTTGAAATTTATATATGAAATTTATACTCTTGTCGTGAAAGATAAGACTTCAAGGTCATGAAGATGGGGTTCTTGTAAGATTGAACCACCAGGTCAACTGTACATGTGGACTCAGTTATGGTGATTTATTTCACACCAACATAATTGTCATGGTGGTCATGTTCACATGTTGATATTTAAGTGCAGATTAACTCTTGGCTCCTAAACTAGTTTGAGAAGACATATTTTTTCTGAAATTAGGCCTGAATTCATTTTTTTAAGCTTTTGACCTAATTCCCATGTACTCAGCATAGAACTCTTTGGAGGGAGGGTGGAAATATACATCTATTAGCTAATAAATAGCTAATAAATATACATCTATTAACTAATAAATCTAATAGCTTCATAAATAAAATTTAGGAACTAAATGTCAGTTTATTCCAGTTCCTAGTTAGGTTATTGGTACAGCTTCGAATGGTAGAAGGAAGTACCAGGTAGGAAATGCATAAACTGTCAAGTACTATGCGGAAGCCCCAAAAGAGGATGTTGAAATCACTTATATGATCTCTCTTTTGGCAGTTTACTGCAATATAAAACCCCAGATAAGTGTCAATAAAGTCTCCTTGCTCATGTGGGAACAAAATACACATACTGTGTATGAGCAAAAGACACCCAGATCCTTGAAAACAGCAAATCAGATTTATAGTAATGTACACAGGTACCCAAGTAAAAAGATTTACATGTACGTGTATGTTTACCATTAGGCAAATCTTAACAACAACAAGGAAACCTTTTCATGGTTTTAACTTTTGAAAAGTACCATTCTAGCTCAGCAACTTTCAATGAAGTTTCATTTGTGAAATCCATTAAGTAAATGGGTGTCCAAACGTTTTGGCAGGAGAGCAACACCATCTCTCTCGCTCAGTTTCAGGGGCTGAAAAAATGATTTGCATTTCAAATTTAAATATAAGAATATATTAGATACATTGCAAGGCTTGTCCCTGTGCCAGATGGAGGGGTCTTGGTATTACCCCTCAATACCCTTTGGTATTACCCCTCAATACCCCTTGGTATTGAGGCCTGCTGCAAGCTGCATCTGGCCCCCAAGCCGGGGGTTGGACAGCCTGATCTAGTCAGTGGTGGCAAAGACACAACAAGTCCAACTCACCATTAGTCTTTAAAGGCATAAGTTTTTTAACTTCTCGACACCAGTTCAGCTTCCGTTGACGTTCTAGTGATGTCTGGGTTGCTTGATCAATAAGGGCTCTTTGAAGTATCTCCTGAAACTGAGGGCAAAACTGGAGCATTCTGAACATCTCAATGGTGTATCGGTGCATTGTCTTGAAATGATGGATTATTCCATTGCCACACTTAACAAGGTCTTCGGGCATTCTCTCTCTTATCTTCACAGCTTTCAGCATGTTGCTCAAGTACAAAGCTTGTGGAACGATTTGCGCACCAGCCATTTTCAAAGAAGAAATCTAAGAGAGAAACAACATGAGTTTGAGATGGTTTCTTGTACCCTTCTCCCTGCCCCCATTCCCCATGTGGCACTAACATGAATAACTAACTTTATTCATGGATAACTTTACAGTTGGACGTTTGTCCTTAGTGTCCTTTCCCAATATGTGCTCCAACTATTACAGCCACTGCTTACCTTTGTTTGTTACAAGTTCTAAGCACATATTGGAAAATACATCTGTTATCTAACGAAAGTTATTTTTATTACACTGAGGTATGCCCAATAGTACAGAACTAGAGATGCAGGATTACTCAGCTGTAACGTATTCAGCTGTCAAAAATTTCCTCTTAGCTTAGAATCCCCCCATAGAAGTTTTCCACTAATATTCCCCTTGTGAACAAATTGGCTTGTGACTCTGGGAATTTTTATGTCTTCTTGGAGCTTTTTTTATAATGTTTTAATTTTTTTGTTCCTACAGCACATGACAGAACTTTAATTTCTTGACCTGCCGATCCTTGCAGCACCAGGTTCCATGCATTAAAATTTGGATGGCATGGAAAAGATGCTTATGGGTTGGAAGAGTAGAAAGATACTCTCTCAGCATTAAAGTAAGTGGACCAGACAAGTCCACTTACTTTAATGCTTTTTACTTTAATGATAAAGTGTGAGAATCACACAACCTAGGATCTAACTGATATTTAATTAATTGAGGGTACAGAAATATCACACTTGATTTGTGCAGAATTAAGCAACTCCCAAAACTGAACAAGGAAAAAACCGAAAACAGTGTCCTTAAATTGGTTTTCTCTCTGCTTCAATTTCTATAGATTTCCTGGGGTGACAGCTGAATTTGAACCAGCTATGCTGTGGAGATGCATGTATCTAGGGCCCTATCACATGTATCATAGGTCCTATGCTGATCCCACACTGCGTCTAGCATTGGTTAAAAGTAGGCTGGAGGTTTACTTGGGGTAAAGAACATTCGTCACCATGTATACAACCTAAGTCTGCCCAATCAGGCTTTCTGGTTTGCACCAGTAATATTGCTGGCACAAGTATGAGAAGAAGTTTATAAGGCCATCAGATCTGGAAAGGGAGGATACAGTGAAGGCTTTTTCCATGGAGGCTGAACCCGTTTCACTTTCCTCCTCCTTGGTACTCACTCTCCCTACCCCTGCATCACTCAGTGCTGCACTCACCCCACCAGAGGTCATGGATCTGCATGCAATACAGAGCTGGCAGAGGCCATCACTAATATGCCTTTAAAAATGTGTGCACTAATATGGAAAGATATTGATAGATTCGAAGTAAAAAAGTAATCTCAATCTTGAATCACTTGTTCAGAGGACATTTTGGCTAAAATCAATATGATCTGTATCTAAATTAACCTGAATTAATTTAACCTTGGGTTGTAAAAATACTACAACACTGGGCCAGAACATTCATGGGATCTGATGGGCAGTTTAATCACTGAAAATATGTTCCAATGTAATAGCACAAGCATAGCTTGCAAAGTATCTCGAGGGCAGAATATCCTTGAATAAGGGAACATTTGTCCCTTGCCCAGGGGTAAGCACTGGAAAAGTCATGTGAAAAAAGGATTTTAACATTGATAAGAGATGAATACTTAGGATCTCAACTGGTTGTTTCCAGGATTAAGTAACAGTGGAGTAACCAATTTGTTAAGCTTAATTAGGCTGGCAATTAACATTCCATTTCTGCCAGCAACAGCCATTCTCCTCCTTCTACAGCTCATATTGTGGACTGAAGTGTGTTGCCCATCTAAAAGTTGTAAGTAAGCCGCCTTGGATTTCCTTTTTAAGGAAGAAAGGTGGGATATAAATAAATAAATTAAAAAAAAGCATGCCCAATCCTAGCCATGTTTGCTCATGAGTTCCACTGATTTCAAGTCTTGTACTGCTTGAATGCTCTTAAGCTGCAAAGAAGGCTCTTTACAGCTGTTACAAAATACAACAGAAATACAATTTAGTGTATCCTGGCTGCAGCCAAAAGCAACAAACAGCTGGAGTTGGAGCATCTGCAGCCATAGGAGACCCACCGGCACCTATATGTCAGCATAAGGGGGAGGGGAGGGAAAAAGGAGGCATAAAGGGGCAGGGAAGAGGACAGCACGAAGTTTTCTTTTCATTAGCTGGCACTAATTCTGATATATTGTGGGGTTTTTTTTTCTTTTCTCTATCAAAAATGCTAAGGGAGAAATACACATGAAAAATGTAATTTATGGATTATTAGATGTATTTTGTGAGAATATAAGTAGAAGGAAACAGGAGCCCAGTTGTGCATCCTTCCTCCGTGCATCCTTCCTACACCTGCACAATGCTTTTGCATTCCCCACATACTTTTGATGTATAGCTCTCCAGTCAGAGAAAAAAAATAAATGGAATACCAATGCAGGAAGGCAAAAATATAAATGTAATATATGTGTGCTATAGTATTCTTAGACAATCCACACACCTTTTCCTGACATCATGGTTCCCAATAAATTAATGTGAAACTAATATGCGAGATAGATCCTGTGTAACCTATTTTTTAAAAATCAAAATACAGAGTTTTATCAAAGCAGTTGGATGCTTCTGCAGGATGAAAATTTTGTAGTCCACAGAGTACAAGCAACTGGAATGAGATGTTTATTTCTGTGGTTCTCTCTCCCGTGCCTTATATGGAGTACTGCAACCACCTGAATTACGGTATATCTTTTATCTGCTAACAATGAAGGGAGGCCTTAGAAGATAGCTTTAGGCCTTCAATCCTTGTACTGATCTATCCCCAGAAAGTCTGGCTGATATTCTAATCTAGCATCAAAGTCTTGGTCCCAGGAGGAAGAAATTAATCTTTCACATTATCACATTTCACATTATAACATTCTCATGTCATGCTAAAGTTGACTTTACACCCTCTAGTCAAATACTTTGTCAATTGCCAAATACTTATGCATGGAAGTAAGTTTCACAGTGCACAATTCTAACCAGTTTAGGCCAGCACAACTCACCTACTCCCTGTTCCCATGATGGTGCAGGGAGCCAGGCGCATGTCTATGCTCTGGCTTAAACTCCAAAAGAGTGTCGCAGAAGTGTCTTACAGCACTTTGTGACATCCCGAAGCCAGCATGGGATTTGTGCTGGGACTTATTCTGGCCTAACTTTTTATTCTGGCTTAGGTTTATTCTAACTTATTCTGGCTTAGGTTTGCAGCCTCAGACATCAGCGCAATTTATGGGTCCCTGCTGGAGTGGTTTCCATTCCAAGCATTGGGTTAAGGTCTTTGCTTGGGTCAAACTAGTGGGAGTGCTTCTTCTAAAAACATTTGTTTTCTTGTAACATTAGAATGCATAGAAAGCTGCCTTATATTGAAGCAGACCACTGACTTATCTAACAAAGTAATGCCAACATTGACTGGCTATTGCTCTCTAGATTTCAGACAGTGTTAATTATTTTTCCTGTTTGAAAGTGCTAGACTGAACTTGGATCCTTGTACATGCAAAGTATACGCTCTACCCTTGGGGCTTATGCCAGCCTAAGCAGTGGTTAGGATTGCAGCCATACTCCCTGTCTAGCCAAAGCATCCAGAAAATGATCAACGGAAATGGACTTGGCACAGGAAACCCCAAGTAGAAGTCCTGTTCTGCCTTGAAACTCATTGGGATACTTTGGGCCAGTTCCTATCTCTCAGTCTAATGTACCTCATAAAGGTAGTTAAGTGTAAGAATAAATTGGAGGTAAAAAACCAGGTGCTTTAGAAGAAGGGAACTTTATAATTGTGAAAAAAATTCTGAAATGTTGGAATAACCAGACATGATTACAGGCTTGCAAAATTTCAAGGACTGTTTCACATTTCCACAGTTCACATTTTTCTGGCCTGTGTGTGTCTGTTGTAAATAAATTCTATACCCCTATAAACTGTCTAATGAAATTAAGAAAGTGTAAAATTTACTGGTTCCAATTTGAGTTACACATGAAAACTGGATTATCAATTTCAACTGCATTGTTCTCAATGTTTTTGATTAGGGATCCATTCACAAATTTCCTGAAGTTCACCAGCTGGGAATCACTGGTGCAGGAACTGATCTGTAATCTAGATTGTAATCTCAGTTCTCTTCAGTCTGTCATTAATGTGCACCTATTAGAAGGCATTAAAGAATAACCAACCTAAATTTGAAAGACTGATTAGTTTTCAACAAACCTAAGAATGTTAGGGGAAAAATCTTGATTAAAAGTTTGCAAACATGAAGAGCTTTTAGCAAGAATTCAGATGTGCAGCTATTTCCAAAAGGAAAATAAGAAGAGTCAGTAAGAATGGACCATGTCCTTGTAGTTTCTCCAATGTCTTTGTTGTGATATAATTATATTAGCATTACAATGAATTTTCAGTGACATATGGCAATATACAATTCTCCACATCGCTTATGCAAGGTTTTGTTTCAAAACATTGGAATATACATATTTCATAACTATTTGAGTGAACTATCACAAAGTTATATAACTATATGCCACAACAAACAAGTATTACCAGTACGTGTGTGGCCGTAGGCTTAACTATGAAACCTGTACCAGGCTCAAGTCGAGGTGCAGTACATATAAAATAATCCAAGGATCTACCTCTCAGCATGTGCAGATTACCCAGTATGTGAATAAGGCCAGTGTAATTTTGTCATTCACAATGATGGGAAAGAATAAAAACTTCCAGAACACAGGAACGACAATTCCAAGACTTGTTTACATAATGCATATTTCTTGTGGAAAAATTAGGCACTGAACACAATCCTAACCATGTCTACTCAAAAGTAAGCCCCATTGTGTTCAATGGGTCTTACTCCCAGAAAGGTGTCTTTAGGATTACAGCCACTGTTTCTTTTCCTTTCTTCTAAATTAACAATTTTCAACCTTTTTTAAATCTCATGGCACTATGACAAGATGCTAAGATGATCAAGGCATACCATTAGTTTTTGACACAAGGTACGCTGTGCTACTGGTTGGGAGCGCACTGTGAACATTCCCCAGTGGATCTCAGCAATGACCGTCTCTTAAACAATTATCTTGTAGTTGAACTTTAGCTGCCTTTACATGATGCCTCATCAGGAATTCTGTGTAACTTGGTGCAATCCTAAAGACACTTTTCTGGGAATAAGAGACCCACCGAACACAACGGGACTTACTTTTGAATAGACATGGTTAGGATTGTGTTCTAAGTTAGGCCAGCACAGCTCACCTCTTTCCCTGTTAATGTGGTGGTGTGATGATATATGTTAGGATTGTCCCTGTTTGGGGGATTGTGTTCCTATCCTGGCAAATGGGATGGAGGGTCCTGTCCCGATTTTGTGGATTATGGCAACCCTATGTGGGGAGGTTGATGCATGTCTGTGCACTGGTCTAATTCCCCCTCTCAGGAGTGGCACAGAAGTACCTTATGGCACTTTTGTGGCACCCGCAGGGCCAACATAGGACTTGTGCCAGCCTAACGAGGGGTTAGGATTGTGCTGCCAAAAACTTGCACACATCTGTACAAATCAGGGGGAAAATTCCCCCTGCTCTGTTTTCCTCTCTGGTAAGTTTCTGCATAGCCTCCACCCAGTTCTCTACTTTCCAAGCCCCTTTGTTTGTGGATGCCACAATTTCTCTGTAAAACTGAACACCGACACCAAATTTATTCTGAGGGTGGCCGGGAAAGCACCCCCCACCAGAGTCTGAAATGCCATACACACTTTCCTTGGAGTAACAATGGGGCTTACTTCTGAGTAGTAAGTACTGAGTACTCTGTGTGTGTGTGTGTGTGTGTGTGTGTGTGTGTGTGTGTGTGTGTGAGAGAGAGAGAGAGAGAGAGAGCATAAAGTCTGGAGACAGGAGGAGTCACCCTCACTAAGCAAACCCAGCTAGAGAAGTAGATCCATAGAGGGGGATGCATCTCATTACTTTTAGACCAGCATCTGCATAAGAAAAATAAGAGAAGCCCCAATGGATCAGTCCTGCATTCACAGTGGCCCACCATATACCTCAAGCACCCAAGGCAAGCACAGACCCTTGCCTTGCATCTGGCACTCTGGGGTAGCCCACATCACAAATAAAAGAGGTTGCACATCCCCATCATGGCTTGCAACCCGTGATGGGCTTTTCTTCCAGAAATCTATCCAGATTCCATCTTGTGTCAGGGAGTTCCACAGATCAATCCCACTATGAGTAAACTAAATCCATCTTTTCTTTGATCTGTCCTACCGCTCCCAGCATCTCCTCCCAAGAGCACCCCCTCTCCAGCCTTCCCAGCAAACTTACTGGTGGGTTCTTTGGAACAAAGGCTCTGCAAACAATCCACTCTCAATGAATCCAGTCTGGGGTTGGGGCAGGAACTCCTGGGGAAGCCATGGAGGGCTCCCTTGCTGCAGAAAATAGCAGGCAGGCAGGCAGGCAGTGAAGCTGGAGGGAGGGGTGTTCTGTTGCAGTCCTGTTGCTGCTGCATCTGCTGCTGCTGGTTGGAAGCTGTGAGTAACTCACTCCCCAGCACTGGGGATTTCCACCTCACTCAGCCACACAGACTCAGGGACTTTCCAACATGTGACACCAGCAGCTGCTAGCAGAACAACAGCTGCTGCAATTCTGCCTGGTGCACCCAGACCCACCAGGGGGCGCTGTGTAGGCTCTGTCATAGGGGTTCCCAAACTGGGGGTCAGGACCCCCTTGGGGGAAATCACTGGAGTCAGGGTGACCACATGTCTTAAGCCACAAAGAGAACAAGGCTCCTCCAAAATGTAAAACACCCCAGAAAAATGTAGGAGACAATAAAATAAAAGCTAAATAAACGCATACATATTGCTTTCATGTGGTTAATTTCAACAATATATTGTTTATTATTAAATTTAAAACATATATTTTATGATATATCATTAATTAATTACAAGAAGACTACATGCTACCTGTTCATAAGGATAAGGTGGACAATGAATTTTTTTCCCAGGACACAGGGTTTAAAAAAAGAGGACATATGGTCACTTTGCATATGTTGTAATCACAAAAAGAGGACAGGCAATGCAATGCTAACCATGTCTACTCAGAAGTAAGTCCCACTGTGTTCAATAGTACTTACACCTGGGAAAGTGTGGTTAGGATTGCAGCCAAAGTCATCCAAAATGTAGGGCACCCCAAGATAAATGAAGGGTGTGACAAAATAAAAGATAGAAACACTCCCATATATTGTTTTATGTGGCTAACTTAATATATATTACGGTACTTCTTATTAAATTTAAAACTATATAATTTACCGCCAGTACAATCCTATTAGTTTCTACTCTGAAGTAAGTTCCATTAAGTTCAATAGGGCCTACTCCCAGGGAAGTGAGTTTAGGATTACAGCCTACAATCGATTTCTTTTAATTATAAGGATTCTACATGCTGCTTACTCACAAGGAAATGGAGGACAATGATGACTTTTTCCAGGACACAGGGCTAAAAAGAGGATATTCCCTGGGAAAAGAGGACATATGGACATCCTGCATTTCTTATAACCACAAAAAGAGGAAAAGGCCACCCTAAATGTAGGACGCCCAAGATAAATGAAGGACATGACAAAATAAAAGCTAAAAATATTCACATATATTGCTTTTATGTGGATAACATTCATTAAATTTATTATTAAATTTAAAGCTATTACATTTAGAACAATGTCTACACAAAAGTAAGCCCAGTTGTATTCCATGGGTCTTACTCTCAGGAAAATGTCTTTAGGATTGCAGCATTAATTTACTATATCCAATTTTTTAAATTACAAAAATTCTACATGCTGCCTACTGAGTAGTTTACTCAGTTACTTCTTTTACTCCCAGGGAAGTGTTCTTAGGGTTGCAACCTACATCTGATTTTTTAAAATTACAAGACATTACAGTGGTGCCTCACATAAAGAACTTAATTCGTTCCAGAGGCCTGGTCTTTAAGTGAAACGCTCTTTAAGTGAAGTGGATTTTCCCATAGGAAGTAATGGAAACTCAGATGATTGGTTCCAGAACCCAAAAAATATTCATATAAAAATATTAACTGGATGTAAAAAATGATGACAAAACACTGTAATTGAATTCAAAACATGCATTCAATGTGCATGATCCTATGAAGTCTACTTACGCTACAATCCTAAAGACACTTTTCTGGGAGTAGGACCCATTTAACACAATGGGGCTTACTTCTGGGTAGACATGGTTAGGCGACTGCAATCAAAGAGACTTTCCTGGGAGTAGGACCCATTTAACACAATGGGGCTTACTTCTGGGTAGACATGGTTAGGCGACTGCAGTCAAAGAGACTTTCCTGGGAGGCTTACCTGGGCTGCTGCTGGAGGTTCAAGGTGGTCGGTGGAGGTACTTGGGGCAGTTAGGGGCAGCTACCTCTGGTGCCCCCAGGCAACTGCCCCCAAGTTGGGGGCAGTTAGAGGCAGCAGAGCTGGCCAGCAGCCCTTTTAAAGAGCCTCCACTCTTTGGAGCATCAGGGCTGCATAGCACGCATACCAGTGGTGGGCCCAGACTGGTTCAGTCCGGTTCTTGGGAACCGGTAGTTCTCATTTCCTGCCGCTACCGAACCAGTAGCTGCGGGGGGCCCCCAAAACCGGCCGAACCAGTTCGCTGGCGCGGTGCACAGCAGCAGCCAGCCAGGCATCTTTTAATTTTCAAATTTGCTGCCCCTAGCGGCAGTCCAGCGAAGCGCCCCAAAAGCCTCAGCGCTATTCTTTCCATGGCTGCTGTGGCTTCTGGGGCGCTTCACTGGACTGCCACTAGCAGCGGCAATTTAAAAAACAAAAGATGCCTGGCTGGCTGCTGCAGCCTCAGAGCATCATCCTAAGCAGGTCTACTCAGAAGTAAACCGCATGCTAGTCAATGGGGCTTACTCCCAGGGTGGAGTGGAAAGGACTGCATCCTCAGAGCACCATCCTAAGCAGGTCTACTCAGAAGTAAACCGCATGCTAGTCAATGGGGCTTACTCTCAGGGCGGAGTGGAAAGGACTGCATCCTCAGAGCACCATCCTAAGCAGGTCTACTCAGAAGTAAGCCGCACGCTAATCAATGGGGCTTACTCCCAGGACGGAGTGGACTGCAGCCTCAGAGCACCATCCTAAGCAGGTCTACTCAGAAGTAAGCTTCAGAAGTAAGCTCAGAAGTAAGAAGTAAAATTTTAAATTTTAAAAAAATTCCCCTTTAAATTCTCCCCGCCCTGCCCCTGACCTTGGCCCTGCCCCCTGATCCAGCCTGGCCCTGCCCACTTCTGGAGAACCAGTTGATAGGGGAAGCTGGGCCCATCACTGATGCATACCCATAACATGCTTGCTTGTTAAGTGAAGTGGAACTTGTTATGTGAAGCAAGATTTCTTGGAAATTTTGCTTGTTATGTGAAACGCTTGTTAGGCAAAGTGCTTGTTAAGCGAGGTACCACTGTACAATGTTTACATGCTGCCTACTCACAAGGAGAAGGAGGACCAGGAAGATTTTTTTAGGACACTAGGCCAAAAGAGAACTACTGTGCCTAGCTGTTAACAAAACACAACACATTGCACCTTTTCACCCTCTAAGGGGCTAAATTTCTAAAAATTGGTTCTTCATGGGTGCTCCCATCATAGAAGGAATACACTCCCCAAATTTCATGGTTTTAGGCAGTGCTTTTTTTCTTTGAAAATGTGGGGGTACTCCCGATGAAGATTATAAAGGTGGGTTACTCACCTTGAAGATGTTACTTGTAATTATAGGCATGCCTTACTGGGGGCCACAGAAGTACCAGTACTCAGTACTGGTGGGTACCAGTCAAAAAGACCTCAAGTTCTAGGTCCAGAGATTGCTGAAGAGATTGGGTACCTATGAAACCTACAAGTAGTAGGCTTACTACACTGATGAGTCACCAGCACAGCTTTATTGAGGCTTTTTCATATAGCCCAAGTCCCAGATGGATCTCATTTCCCCCAAGGCCCTCAGTTTTCTCCCCAGCACTTCCTCCATGTCAGTCATCCCTTACTGGGCCTGACCATCTTCCAGGAACAGCTATACAGAGGCAAGTACAGAATTCAGTCCACCAAGAAATGAGAAGTCTAATGGGAAAGTCAGGAAGTGGCATTGGAAGAAGTTAGAAAAGCAGGCGTTCTGAAAGATAAAAGGAAAAAGGATCAACACCAGAATGAACAGTTCATCGTTTGCAGAAAAGAATTGCAGTGTAAGGCCAATATTTAAAAAATACTGAAGAAACAATTTTTAGAAATTTAAGAACTAATTTTAACTTACATGGCGGGGGAGACACCTTGATTATAAGAACTAATTTTTAGAAATTAACCCACCCTGAGTGGGTGAAAATGGGTGCAAAATGTTTTCATCCCTATACCTAACATTGATGACTGACTGATCCAACATCCAACCCAACCCCTGGACCTAGAAGTATGAAATTTGAGGAGCGTATTCCTTCTCTGATGTAAGCACCCACTAAGAACTAATTTTATGTCCAGTGCTGCCTGCCGGTGCCTGGTGCTCAGTAAGGGTTCAGTGGTACCCAGTGCCACTGGTAAATGGTAGGATTGCCCACTGGTGCCTAGTGGTGCCTGCTGCAAACTGTGTGACGGTACCTGGTGGTGCCCAACATTCAGTGGTGCCTGGTCAGGATGCTCAGTGCTCAGTAGGAATGCCAATGCCCACTGCCCACTGGTGCCTGGTGGTGTCTGCTGCCAGCTGCTGCCAGCTGCTGCCTGCTGCCCACTGCACGGTTGCGTCCATTGCCCAGTGATTCCCGTTGGTGCCTGCTGCCTGGTGGTGCTGGTGGTGTCCATTGGTGCCTGCTGCTCACTGCTCAGTAGTGCCCACTGCCCAATGGTGCCTGATAGGAGTGCCTGGTCTCCATTGCTGCTGTCTGTCACTGCCCCGTGCCCACTGTTGCCTGCTCCATAGTGCCAGTGCCCACTGGTGCCCAGCTGTAGCTGTAGCCTGCAAATATTCTGGAAATTTTACTCCCACAATTTCATTCTGCTAGTTGGCTAATAATGTGCTGGAGCAGACATCACAGTTCTAGTGAAACAATGCTCTACATAGGTAGATTGAAGACTTTTAAGCTATTCATTTTTTAAAAGAAGGTGAAAGGCTTTTTCACCCTTAAGGGAAAGCAAGCACAGTGTAACAAAGTTCAGGTCACTAAAACTGGTTGTGGGCCACTCCAGATGTTTTCCATCATGTGTTCCATAGGAGAGTGTTTGCTGAGCTGCATCCTTGCTGGTGACATCACAATAACTACAAAACCTCTTCCAGGTTGAAAATTTATCTTCAGCGACAAATGCTGATTACAGTGCCATCCTGGAATGTTTCATCCTTTTTTATTTTATGGGACCATTGCAAAGATTGTCAAAAGTGTTGGTGGTGCAGAGAACTATGCATGCTTCCCAGCTCTTGGAGGAAGAGTATGATAAAGATAATACCCAAAGGATTACTTGGGGAAAAAATGCTTCCTTCTAATCATTTGGTTTTAGAGAAATGGCACTCATTAAGCACTGGCATCCTCCATTAAAGTTGATTAGTTGTCTCTTTAAAATTTTTGATCATATTTCTGTTTCCACAATATCTTATTTTCTTGTTTTTAAAGGACATACTGTACAGTATTAATTTTTCTTTTCTGCTCCCTCCCCTCCTGGTGCAGCTGCACCAAAAACAGGCCACTGTATCTGGGAAAAGGGGGGATTAGGAGGCATCAGCAGGGATTGAAACCCCTGATTGAGTATTGATTGGTTTAAATTTGTCTCACTCCTGTGTAAGACTTTTTCTCTGCAATGGATGTAACAACAGTTATTTTGGTGAAAAGGAAGACTACCTTTTAAGATTTTTCTTTTCATACTATATTACAATAACACACTAGAGTCAGAACAAGCTCCAATAGCACATGAAAAATGTCATCAATTGATCGTTCAGTTAAAGCTTGCAAATCCTGTTTGTATACCACTATCAGCCAAATCCTGTAAAAGATTCTTAGTTTTGGAATTGCCCTCGGAAATGCATTACTCATCTCTAAGGAAAGATGAAAGGCAAGATAGGAAATCCCTTCAGTGCTCCAAGATAGGAAGATAGGAAATCCCTTCAAGATAGGAAATCCCTATCCCGCCAAGATAGGAAATCCCTTCAACTTTTTAAAAACTCTATTCAATGGTCTTCCAGGCAGTTCTTGGCAATATTGATGGTTTTCCTGAATGTGGAATACTAACTGTGAGATTTCTTCATGGACTTATTGCAGTGGTGGGCTTCAGGGGGTTCTCACAGGTTCCATAGAACCCTTTGCTAATGAGCGCCTGGCTCTGAGAATCAGTTACTAATGGGACATAGAACCTGTTGTTAATTTAGGTTATTAGGACATAGAATCTGTTGTTAATTTATTTGAATCCCACCAGTGCTATAAAGGCCAAAGAAGCATTCCATGTAGAAGTATGATTTGCCAAACCAGGTCTGGCTTGAGTCCTGGATGAAACCAAAGCTGGAACTTAGGAAGATGGAGCAATGTCCTGAGACACAGTGCTTGTGTTTAGGATACAAGCCTTTACAAGTTGTAGTCTTTTGACTGGTCCATGTACTAGAGCAGAGATTTTCATCCTTTTTCTTCTCATGGCACACTAACAAGGTGCTAAAATTGTCAAGGCACAATTTTATCAGTATTTGATCATTTGAAGTATTTGAAGGCACAAGCCATCAGTGTTTGACCATTCCCATGGCACACGTGTGGATCATCCACAGTGGTGGAAAATTGCTGACCTAGACCGTGAATGGTCACTCAGCTGAAAAAAGGAGTGGGAGGACAGCAAGACGCAGCATCTGTGAAAAACAAGGGAAAACCCCAAGAGCTGGAAATAAATGTTTATTTGTAGCAATTCCAGATAAAAATGTTCACATCACCTGACACATTTCTTCCTTGAAGGAAAAATTTATATATAGCTGTTTACACAAATCATAAAAACTCCTCTGAGATCTGTTTGTTCTCTATACATTAAAAAGCCCTGTTCTGCTATCTGCTATAAATAAAAGAAATTGACTTATGAAATCTATAGGAGCCTGAAAGTATTCACATCCATTGGGACTGATAGTAATTATGAATAGTTTGTATTTTTCTATTTACTGGATACTAGTTAAGGCTGCAATCCTAACCTCCAGTTAGGCCAGCCTAAGCCACATAATAAGTCCTGTGCTGACCTGGGATTGTCACAAAAGTGCCTTAAGACACGCACCGCTCCTTGGGGAAGGTTAGGCCAGTGCACAGACATGCGCTTGCCTTCCGACATCACCACAGACACAGGAAGACTGATGAGTTGTGCCAGCCTGCTCTCTAAGTGTGTTGAGGCCTGGAAGCCGGTAAAATTCTTGCATGGCCATGATCAGATATATGGCCTTGATCTATGTTGGTAGTGATCAGAATATGCAAGAACCTATATAAAAGGG
Organism: Cryptoblepharus egeriae; assembly: GCA_030015325.1. Classification (NCBI taxonomy): domain Eukaryota; kingdom Metazoa; phylum Chordata; class Lepidosauria; order Squamata; family Scincidae; genus Cryptoblepharus; species Cryptoblepharus egeriae. The sequence continues at coordinate 178,549,953 of JAREYC010000001.1, read as the reverse complement.
AATATGATGACAACTCCCTCATATGAGCAGGTTAATGACACATACAGATAACAATCAGCTCACAATTTCTGAACGCTTGCTTAAATACAAAACTAAGCAGAAAACTGGTAATTAATGCACCAACCTGGATGATATTTGGGATATTATTTACAAAGTTGGGATATTATTTACAAAGTGGTCTGTATCTGAAGTTCTTCTTCCATGATTAGAAGGCACATTGATTTGTGCAACAGGGATGAATTTTTCACAACTTCCCCTTTGAATATCTGCTTTTGAGATTTGGGGAATCCTCTGGAACAGAGAACTGTAGAGGGAAAATTGTTCCCCCGGGTATGCCTATTTTCACTGAAGAATTACTTTGCAATTTGAAATATAATTTAATAATGTTTAAACTGTTTTGTGGATGTTTTGCTGCATATGTTGTCCTAAAACTGAATAAGCAACAATCAGATGCAGCAATGGAAGCTTTAAGTGTGTGACGGATGGAAGGATATACACTGCATGGAATAGAAATTAGGTAGCAAACTCATCAAATAACTAAAAGCCAAACATTCAAGGCTTATTTTCCACTCAATCCAGTCCCTAATTATCTTTAGATTGCACCATGAACTTCTTCCTTTTGGAAGAAATGCATACATTTAGAACACAATCCTCTCCAAACAGTTTTTTGGAATAGTTCTTCAGGTGAATAATCTGGAGCTAATCCAAGGATCATTGGCGATGCAACATTTATGTTTCCCAATGCTCTCAATCAAAAGACAGAGGTTCTTTTAAAGAGCAAGAGAGGTCACGTACACACTCTGCATGTTATCAGCAGGCTTTTGTGTTAGTGTTGAAATGTATTTGTTCCATTGCCCCATGAGAACAAGATCATGTGCAGACGTTCTGACCTAGAAATGCTTCTGTGGATTACTGAATCACAGTAAGCAAAAATTTAACTAGGAACTGCATATGGATTATGCCTTAAGGAAGAGACATGGATATGCATCTGGATGGTTAAATTTACGTTTTAGAGGGGAAAATGCCAACAGCAGATATGAACAACTCCTTGGAAGAGAATCCTGCTGACTTCTGCTGAGGCATTTATACTGGCAGAGACGTTACTAGGGTTTGCATTAGCACATTGCAAGAGCTCATAGCATTATTCCCATGATGGATCTCCTCCTGTATAAAGTACAGTATCATATACACAGTTTGAATCTAGTGACATTACTAGGGTTGGGTGTAACCATATTAACTTTGTTTGTTTGTTTATTATACTATACAACAGGTCACCTGGCTACGCAAAAACTGGTGGCCAACTTAATGGCACACACACAAGTGAATAAGAGTTCTAGTATGAGCTCTGATGGAAATGACAGCTGACTCATACTAATATTTTATTAGTTAGCTGACTCATACTAACATTGTGTCATCACTACACTTCATTGGCTCTTGGAACAATCAATCTTCTTGGTCATTTCTGTGTTATAAAAATCCAATTTTTGTTCCATAAGGTAATTGTATTTTCTTTTTATGATTATTTGGCTATATCTATCAATGTTTAAACAGAGTTTGTTTCATTGCGTTCTGTATTAATATCTACAATAAATGATACATAAGATTGGCATTATTCAAAAATATCAAGATTTTTACAATTTTGGTCAGTAGTGATGTCACCCCTTTCCTGCCAAGTGCATCATTCATATGGACATTCCTATATGGAAGCTGCAAGTTGTTTTGGTTTCCTTCTGACTTTGACAGATAAGCCTTGCTCAGATGGTAGAGCAAATATCTTACTCAGGCAGCTTAGCTTTCAACAATCCCTGTTGAAAACTGCTAGACTTCTATGAGGGCAAACTCTGTTTGGAAAGTGACATGTTTATGTAAAGTGGTATGTATGTTTTCAGTTGCTTTCGTGTTGGCTTTCAGGAATATAAGAATGCACCTCTGTCTGTGTAACAAATGATGAAGCATTAACAGCAGGGGTGGGCACTTACCGGTTCGGGCCTACTCGCCTGAACCATATCTTCCTGTTTCCCTGCCGCTGGAGAACCGCCAGCGACAGGGAAACGCAAAAACATAGCAGACCGTTAATGTTGACGCAGGCACCACGCAAGCATTACTGAATTACAGTAAGCAAAAATTTAACTAGGAACTGCATATGGATTATGCCTTAAGGAAGAGACATGGATATGCATCTGGATGGTTAAATTTACATTTTAGAATAAATTTAACTACATCAGTGTAAAAGGTCCCATAGTTACTCTGGGTTGTAGCCATAGGGTGCCCCAAGAGAGGTGGACTTGCCCTGCTCTAACTGGGGCAGCCTAGGCAGTTCAGGAGAGTCATGTTGAGGGCACATTCAGCATTGCCTAGGGCAGAGCAGTTATGCAAGATCCACAGCCTGTTTCCCCAGGCAGAAATTCCCTCTTCCAGCTCCTCAGAATTATACCACCTCAGGAGCAGGTATAGTAATGAGTAGACCCATAGGGGTCCATGATAAGGCCCGAGTAAGGATGGCAGTGTTGACCAAAAATCTGAGTTCTTGGCCAGCCTAGCTGCAACCCCTGCCTCTCAACCTCAAGACATGGAACAAACTACGGCTGCTCACTAACCTGGGGATACAGCAGGCTACTCCAAGCATCCACCCTACACTAGAGGAGCTGCAGCTGTAACTGGTTGTCAGGAACTTCTGGGCTTTCCTATAAGGCAGGCACCATAGCTGTTCCTTGTTTAGTGTGATCTGAGGGGGTCTTCTCCGGAGCAAGCCCGCCACAGCTGTCACTGACTTAGCATACTCTGGCAGCCCAGTTAGCGCAGCCCAGGCTTCCTGACTCTCTGGATGCGGCATAACTTTCTGCTGTGGATACAGAATAGTTGGAGCAGTTCAGCTAGGGCTCTTGTCACTGCCCTTACTCTGGATTGTGCCCGTAGATAAATAGCAATGACCAGCAAAAGACTCCATTGTTAGTTGGGGTCAAATGACAAATAAAAGCTTGCCCTATATTCTGTTGAAATGTCAAGAAAAACGGAGTTAAGCAGAAATAATACTGAAATGTGAGCAAGAAACTATAATAACCTAATAGCAGTAAAATGTTCCATGGAATATTTCATAGATCAGAACCTTGTGTAAATGTCTCATGGCTCTGCAATGTTGCATAAGTTTGTCAGACGTTACTCCGGCTGTACATTAATATTATGCAACCTGCCTCATTAAGAGGGCTGTATTTTTAAAAGATATGCTCAAGAACTCTCTTTTAAAAGAAAGTCTTCCAACCTCAAATTATCTACATTTAGGTACCTTGCTGTTGGCTGTGTGCAGTCCATTTTGCTTAATTATCTATTCGTATCAAATATATTGTTCAGCACTATGGAAATAAATTTCTTGTGGTTATCCTAGAGTCTGAATATATAAATACAGGTAAATATTCATTAACAGTTGACACCCCACAGAGATGCCCTCTCAAGATCAAGTGAGAAAAAGGGCACAAATGGCCATCTGGCTTGTATCTCCTTTTTGTGCAATCCTGTATGTTATATATGAGGATCAAAACCCTGCCAAACTAGCTGGTCCAGTGAAATAGTCCACCAATCTAGACTGAGAAACCAGTTTGAAACAACCAATTGCAGGGTAACTGGGAGGAGCAAAGGGGTATAAAAGTAAGAGTTGATTGTGTGTTTCTCTGTTCTGCAATAAGCATGTTCAGCTGATTATCATCTTGTCTTCTCTTTAACCTCATGGAACCCGCTATATAACATTGTCAGTAGCAAATAACTATAGGAAATTAACAAACTATATTGTCAAGCAGCTACAATAAAAATGCAAAAGTGTTGGTCATTATTTTATTTAATTAAAAGCAAATACAGTGGTACCTTGCATAGCTAGTGCCCCACATAACAAGTGATTCACATAACAAGCACAAATTCCCATTGGGAGTGTGCAGCTCTTAACAAGCTCACTTCACTTAACAAGCCCCAGGAAACCTGAAAGCAACCTGGCCAGGTCATCTGGGGACGTGAAAGGCAGGTGCATGGAGAAATAGGAAGCGTTGCTTCCTAATGGATGGTGCGCTAGGCAGCCCTGACGCTCTGCGTGGAGCCTATTTTAAAGGGCTGCATGCTGTTTTAAAGAGCCAGCGTGCTGCTGCCTCTAACTGCCCCCAACTTGGGGGCACTTGCCCCTAACTGCCATACTGGCCTCCAGCCTCCAGCAGCAGCCCAGGTAAGCCCCCTATCCTCCATGCAGCCTCCTAACCATGTCTACTCAGAAGTAAGCCCCATTGTGTTAAATGGGTCCTACTCCCAAGAAAGTGTCTTTAGGATTCCAGCCTAAGTAGACTTCATAGGATCATGCACGTTGAATGCATGTTTTGAATTCAATTACAGTGTTTTATCATCATTTTAGCATACAGTTAATATTTTTATATGATTTTTTTTTGGGTTGTGGAACCAATCGTCTGAGTTTCTGTTGTTTCCTATGGGAAAATCTGCTTCACATAAAGAGTGTTTTACATAACAAGCATGCCTCTGAAACGAATTTAACATGTTATGTGAGGCACCACTGTAATTTTAAATAGTTGTGGAAATGTATATCCTAGAGACCATTGTTGTATTTAACTTGGTTTTGTTCTACAGTTCTCCATGGATTGTATACTGTAAATTTAAATCAAAGATTCTAAAATGTATCATGTAGTATATTCATGATGATAAATGATACATTTTTCGGTCTTCTTGGTCCTTGAGGTGGACTTTGCATGCTCCTTGCATGTCAAGTTTTGATCCGATGACACCAATCTACTGTTCTTCTACTCTGTTTCATTCCATCTCCAGTCCAAAGAGTGGGAGGAGGAGGATCAGTAGCAACAAGCAAGTTGACAAGAGGAGGGTGACCCTCACCAATAAGTTGCATCGTGCAACTGATTCAGTTGGCTTCATGTAGGGGCTGGTCCTGGAGCTTCCTAGTCAAGAAAGCTTCAAGCATTCTTTTAAAAGGCCATAAAAAGCCATTTAAAAGGCCATTTTATGCTAATTAGGCATTTTGTTAAAGGGATGAAGTTGGGAAAATGAAAGCTATGTCCTGCTTAACCATGTTCTTTATGTTCTTTAGTAAACTATCATCATTTCTTGCACTACAGAATACGGAAAGAAAAAAAAAACCTGGTTTTGCTAGTAGTGGGGCCAGGGTGGATCAGCGCCAAGTTTTGGCAGGCACCTCAATGTGTCATGTATGCTGCCCCCTCTCATTCTGGCTGCCCCCCATCATAAAGGCTTCCTGGATTGGCTCCTATGGCAAGAGGAATGGACAGCTTACATGATGCATTAGGTTGCCCAGAAAAATGTGCCATGCCCTGTTGGATAAATTTTCCCTCATTTTTATTTGTACAGTAGATTAAGAACAATTCTACAGAAACTAAAAGCAGAGCCAATATAAAACTAGTTTGCAAGGATCATACTGCTATCTTGTTGGTATCGACAACACTTAAGTATACAAACGTGAAAAGCAAAGGTCTGGATTTTCCTAATGTTGCTTGCTTCCCAGCAGTAAATAAAATGGTTTGGATTATTGGTCAGAGAAAAAGTGTCGTGCAAAAGATAACTAGTTTCCACCCATGAATTCATTTTGTAGGCATTTTCATGGGAAATTTTTGACTGTGCTAATTCCAGAACATCAGCACTTTCCCAAATGCCAAGGTACCAATTTCCTGAACCTTTCCTTGGACAAATAATTTATATGCCTAATTTTCATTTACAGGACACACATAATACAATCATGTTCACTTTTGGAACTTCAAGGAGCAAAGCATTTCTGTAAGTCAGACTCAGAATGGAATCAAGTTTATTTACTGACTCATTCCTTGAAGAAATTGCCATACCAGGAGATTTTGCTTTGTATCTTTCTAGCAGTGACTGCTCTGAACAGGGATCAAATAATGAATCACTGGTACCCGGGGGTGATACCTTCCAAAAATGGTACTTATTCAATATCTGTCTCTATAGTAATAAATTCACAAATATGTTTGCAGTCCTGGTTACTCCAGATATGATGTCACCAACCAGAAGTGATGTCATACCCTGGCTTTAAAAAAAGTGTAAATGGGGCGACCTGCTTCCTCCCCCCAGCAGATTGCCACTCACTTGCATTGCCACCTCCCCCACATCAGCCAATGGTAAGACTGGACCAAAGTGACTCAGCCTATGGAAAGAGGAATTTCTTCCTCTTTAGGGCAAGGGTGTCCAAACTTTTGGGACCATCATCTCACTAACACTGAGTCTGGGGCCGGAAAAATGATTTAACTTCAGATAACAATAAAGTTACATAAATTTACATATAAGAGTGTATTAGAGACAGATCTGGAAGAGGCTTGCTTGAGGACCGGATGGAGGGGTCTTGCAGCAGGCTGCATTGAAGCTCGCTGAGGGCGACATCTGGCCCCCTGGCCGGAGTTTGGACACTCATGCTTGTAGGGAGGGCCATAGCAGCTCCGACAAAGCAACTTGGAACTACACCACCTAAACCAATGGTGAAGATCCAAGCAACCTGGAGTTGCACTGGACTGCCTGGGAACAGGGTCACAATCTAGCACAAGTGGATTCAAATCAGCCCATAAACACTTTCTAACACACAGAGAGGGGGTGATCTTCAAACCATTTCATAAGCACCTTCATAGAGATTTTTAAATATTTCAGTTCTTTGCCATAGAGAGAACATGCCCCAATCCCTTCTCTAAATCCTCAATCCTATCCAAATTTCCAGTGATGATGCAGTGGTGTTAATGGAATGTGTGCTGCATCCTGCAGTAGGGGGACATCTCGCTTTGATAACGTTTTAGATGAAAAGCGTTATATAAATACTGTAGATAGATAGACAGATAGACAGACAGACAGACATTGAAGCTTATGTCAAAGCTGCATTGTAGCTGCTTGGACACTGGAAAGTTGAAAAGGACTGAGTCCTTAAATAAATATGAATTTTGAATATTTTTCCCTTAATGTGACAAATATTTTCCTTCAGATGTTTGTATGTCAGCTTAACTGTGGATCAAATAATGTTTAGAACTAGCAGTTGGATTGCTTCTCTTTTTCCCAACCACGTGACAGTTGTCAGATACAGAATTAGTTATCTGCATAATGTGTGTCTGTTGAGTGCTGATAATAATTTTAAAGGGAAGAGATGTGTGCCTTTCGTAACAAATGTGTGCAATGGAATTGTGCTTAATTGGGATGGGCAGGGCCAACAAAAGGTTTGTATTTAACAAGGTGACAATCCATAGAACAGGTATTTTCTGTAAAGGACCTTAAATCATGTGTGTTGCAACAAAATTCTCAGGACACCAGATGCCTAAATTCTTTGATGCCTAAGCAGTGGCCCCCCTGTGACTGTGTACAAATCATGCATGTGCAGTTCAAAGTTCCGCTTAGCCATAAAGCTCAGAGGGTGAGCCTGACTCATTATCTCACCAATTATCGTAGCTTGTAGGATTGTTCTGAGGCTAAAATGTGAGAGGAGAAGAACTTGAGTTTCTTGGCGGGAGAGAGGAATAAAACACATATAGAAAAGGCAATCTTAAGCATCTATTCAGTGGCTTGAAATTTAATCACTTTCCACTTGTAAAAGTTCAGTAATTTCTTCCTAAGGAAATACTGACATGTGCTCTCAACGATCTGTGCTATCTTCTAATATTTTTTGTTTTTTAAATATGCACATGCATGTTTTTAAGCATGCACACGCATGCGCGCGCACACACACATACTCACACTTCTTCTTCTTCGGTCCTTAGGTGGTGATTGGAGAGAACATGCACACACACACACAAAGGGGGTGGGGGGAGAGAGAGAGAGATGGAATTGCCAAAATTTAGCAACATAGACCAGAAGTGTCTCAGTGTTTCTTTAAAAAGGAAACATTAGCAACTTTGGACATGGAGGGTAGAAAACTCCTTTCACATTAGCTTATTGGAATTGCAAATTGGAATTGCACAAAAAGTACAATTTTTGTAGATGGTTTATGATAAAATTACGCTATGTAAAAAATGACCTCTTGAATACCTGGGAAATGTTGCTGAAGTCAGAGGTCTTTGTTCCAGTAAGTCTCCTCTAGCCTAGCTCATACAAGAAAGTCAACTGTTGTTTTTTTTCCTCCGTTCAGTCTGTCTGTAACCATAAATGTTTGGGGAACATCTTTCTTGGACTCTGTTCCACAGTACAGTTATATTACAAACTAGCAAAAAGCGTACCCGCGTTGCAGGAGTAACTTCCCCATACAACATCCCCCACGGCGCATCAACAACCCATGCACAACCTACCCTCATGTACAACATTCCCCTGTGCGCAACTTCCCCCATGCGCATCATCCCCCACATGCAACTACTCTCCACGTGCAACTTCCCCCCATGTGCAACTTCCCCCCATGTGCAACTTCCTCCCATGCGCAACTTCCCCCATGTGCATCATCCCCCAATGCACATCATCTCCCATGCGCAACTTCCCCCCATGCGCAACTTTCCTACATGCACAACTTCCCCCATGCGCAACTTCCCTCCATGCACATCGCCCCCATGCACATCGTCCCCCCATGCACATCATCTCCCATGCGCAACTTCCCCCCATGCGCAACTTTCCTACATGCACAACTTCCCCCATGCGCAACTTCCCTCCATGCACATCGCCCCCCATGCACATCGTCCCCCCATGCGCATCGTCCCGCCATGCGCATCGTCCCCCATGTGCAACTTCCCCCATGCACAACTTCCCCCATGCGCAACTTCCCCCATGCGCATCATCCCCATGTGCATCATCCCCCCATGCGCAAATTCCCCCCATGCGCAACTTCCCCCCATGCGCAACTTCCCCCATACGCATCACCCCCATGCACATCATCCCCTCATGTGCATCATCCCCCATGCGCAACTTCCCCATGCGCAAATTCCCCCCATGCACAACTTCCCCCCATGCGCAACTTCTCCATGTGCATCATCCGCCATGCGCACCATCACCTCATGCGCATCATCTCCCATGCGCAACTTCCCCCATGCGCAACTTTCCTACATGAGCAACTTCCCCATGTGCAACTTCCCCCATGCGCAACTTTCCCCCATGCGCAACTTCCCCTATGTGCAACTTTCCCCCATGCGCAACTTCCCCTATGTGCAACTTCCCCCATGCGCAACTTTCCCCCATGCGCAACTTCCCCTATGTGCAACTTTCCCCATGCGCAACTTCCCTACATGCGCAACTTTCCTACATTTCCATGAGCATCATCCCCCATGTGCAGCATCCTCTCCAGTGCATCCTCTTCCTCCTAACAACATCCCCCCAGTGCAGCAGGCACTGAGCACCAAACTGGCTATCTTTTATTCAGTCTCCCATGTTAAGTATAGGAGAGAAACACGTTGCCCCCTTTTCAGCCCCTGAAGGGTTAATTTCTCCAGATGGTTCTTGGTGGGTGTTCAGGTGACAGAAGGAACTCCCAGAATTCCATGCTTCAGGCCCAGCAGTTGGGGCGCAATGTTGATGAGTCAGCAATTCTCAATGCAAAGTATAGGGAGGAAAACGCGTTGCGCCCCTTTTCACCCCCTTCTGGTTGGAATTTCCGAAAACTGGTTCTTAGTGCACCCCTCCATAACGGAAGGAACACCCACCCCAATTTTCACACTTCTAGGCTCAGCGGTTTTGGGAGGGCGGTGATGAGTCAGTCAGTCAATGAGTCAGTCAGTCAGTGAGAGACTTTTCTCTTTTATATATATAGATATAGATTTTCAGTAATATAGTACATCTTGCTATTGCCCTTAATTTTTGTCCTGTTTGTTTTTTAGTACACTTTAGATTAAGGTTCTAGCACCAAGTTGCTAGTGATGGTGCAGTAGATGGTGCAGGGATGATACATTGCATTTCTGAATGGTGCACTGTATGAGGACATGAACGAATTATAGTCTGTAGTCTGGTCATCTCAGGGATAATTCCTAGGCCCTTGGATGTATATATATCTTTTGCACAGCCCGAGGTGCTGACCTCTGACCCCTGTGCTGTATAGTTATCATGAGTGATAGATAGATAGATATAGTTATAGATGGATAGACAGATAGTACATTTATATACAGTTATATAGTACAGTTCATTGATAGTACAAATACTATACTATAGGAGTTGGCAAACATTTTGGCAAGAGGGCAACATCATCTCTCTGACAATGTGCCCATGGTTGGGGAAAGAAGAATTAACTTACATTTGAAATTTGAATAAATTTACATAAATGAATACAGTGGCTTGGATATTTGCCAGTGCTGGGGTGTTATTTTTTTTTTTGCTTTGAAGAATAGACTTGCACACCTTAATTAAGAACATAAGAAGAGCCTCCACTGGATGAGGCCAAACGCTCATCTAGTCCAGCTTTCTGTATTACACAGTGGTCCACCAGATGCCTCAGGGAGCACATGCTTTCACCTGCATCTGGCATTTTGAGGTTGTTCACATCTACACACACCTCTCATGGTTTGTAACTTGTGATGATCCTTTCCTCTAGGAATTTATCCAAATCCTTCTTAAGGTATTGAGATATGAATGCCATTACCACAACCTATGGCAGGGAGTTCCTTAGACCTACTATATACTGGGTAAAGAAATGTTTTCTCTTGTCTGTCCTAACTCTTCCTTCCTAACTCTTCCATTACAAAAATTACTGTTGAATATTTCTTCCATATCAAAATACTCGAACAGGTGGCCATACAACCTAAAGGGGTTCCATTTAAGAAACACAAAACCAAAGCACTTTTAAGTGACTAGATTTGGGTTCTTTGAGATCCCACTTACATTATTTAGATGAGACTGAGAGTCCAATCCTAACAGAGTGATCAGATTATTCCTGAACCCAGGGCCAAAATTCCTGAATCCCAGGGCCAAAATTCCTACCTGCTTAAAAAAATTGCCAAAAAGTGTATTTTTTGTTTTTGTTTTTTTTATTTTTTACCATAACTTTTGATAGGAAGGAGATATCTCCAAACTGATTTTTGCATTGGATTCTGCTCTTCAATACGAATCAAATGACATATGGCATAATAGGGTACTGTGCACTATCGTAAAGTTTCAAAATGAAGCCAAAATGTAGGACAATGAAGCCAAAATGCAGGACACCTGGACAGGAGGCTAAAAATCGAGACAAATTCGGGTTTTTCTGGTCATATGGTCACCCTGAATCCTAACCATTTTAGACTGGCACAACTCATTCACCCTCTAGTGGTGTGCACTGTCTGTCTGTGCACTGTCTATGTCTATGCACTGTGCACTGTGTATATGTCTGTGCACTGGCCTAATCCCTCAGGAATGGCGCAAAAGTATCTTATGGCACTTTTATGGCAAGGGTTTTGTGTCAGGACTTGTGGCAGCCTAACTGGCGGATAGGATTGCAGCCTGAACGTCCTTTTATGAACTGCTGTAGCATTATAGCAACCAGTGTACTTAGCAAGACTTAAAAGAATTGCAGTCTTGACTCCCTTAAATAATTCTTAAAAACACAATTTGCTACCAGTCATGACCAAGGAAACATTTGGTTTCCTTTTACCTTACTCAGAAATAAAGCACTTTGAGCCCATTCACTATTCATTTTCAAACTCGCATTACAAAAGGTTTAGCAGCTGGTATCAGTGATGACAAATACAGTCTGAGTCATGTAGTTGCCCAATTCCTACGCTAGTGACAACTTTATAACCTTCTGTAAAATAAATATATCCAGAGATTTCGCAAGGTAAATAGCAAACTGAACTTCTAGGGAAATGGTCAGGTTTCTAGTTTTCATTTCCTCACAACTGCATGCATGTGTGAATAACTGTGAAAATCAGCAAATGTTCGAAATGTGTTGCTATGTTGAAATCTGTAAGCAAAAATAGGTATGGAAGCCCCATATTTTCAGATCCTGTATCTAGCAATATCCCTGAGTGGGGGATTGGAAGATCAATGCATTTGATGTTGCCAATAAGCATTAACTTTGGAAATAACCAGAGGGTTTCCCTAACACCTTATAAGGCATTAAAAATTGACTTCTAAAGCAGGATGCAAAACTAATCAACACTGTTCCCTTTTTTGGTCTCTTAAAATGTTTTATGGAGTATTTAGGGTGCAATCCTAACCGAGGCTGGCACAATTCATTGGTCCTCCCTTTTCCATGGTGATTTGGGGAGGCAGGCACATGTCTATGCACTGGCCCAAACCCTCTCCCAGGAGTTGTGCAGAAGTTTGCGACACCCCCAGGTCAGCACAGGACTTGTACTGGGGCTTAGACTGGCCTAACAGCAGGCCAGTTAGGCTAGCCTAAGCCCCTGTACAAGTCCCATGCTGGCCTGGAGGTGTCACAAAAGTGCTGTAAGACACTTCTGTGCCACTCCTGGGGGAGGATTAGGCCAGTGCACAAACATGCGCTTACCTCCCTACATCATCACAGGAACAGGAAGACTAATGAGTTGTTCTGACCTAGGCTAGGATTGCACCCATAATCTCTCAGTCCTCCAACTGCCATTGATATAAAGATCTCAGACACAATCTCTGGCCTTTCCAAATTGAGGAGGGAAAAACTCCTGTCTGGAGCCATAAAAATCACTGCCAGTTGATGCTCATAGTTCCATCCATTTCATAGTGTGATGAATGGACTTCAGTTTCAAGTTACAGTGGCTTCCTATGAAACACTTAAGAAATGAGCTTTTAGTTCTTTTTTAAAAAAATTAAAATGTTGCATAATTGCCCTGGCATTTTGATCCCTTTTGATTTAGGAACATTTATGTTGATTATTATGCATTCTCTAATGCCAGATGTGATGGCTATGATGTAAAGTATTCTGTATGGAAGAGAAGGGTTCTATGAGCTGCCCGTAGAACAATTACATACCTCACAGGGTTGTTGTGAGGATAAAAAGGATAAAAAGCTATATAAGCTACTTTGGGCATTTGCTTTGGCATGGGAACGGCTGGGTTTAAATCCTTTAATTAATTAATTAAGTCAGAGACATATCAATATGTGTGCAGACCATCTCTTTTGCTGTCAGCAACAAGCACGGCCTCTTTTTCATTCTTAAGCTCTACCCTGTACATACACTGGATTTGCAGTCCTGCAGTTTAAAGGATCTCAGATCTCCTTTACCATCATCTATATGTGAAAGGTAGTTGTACCTCTCATAACAACCTCATATCAAAACGCAAAGAACCGGCACCACAATGTGTCATCACAGGATGGAATTTCCCCTCCTCCCTAAGATGGTCACGTCAGAGTGGGAGTGCTAGAAATTGCATATGAGAGACTTGAGGTGGGGAAACACGCTGGAGGCCCTTGGAGAGGAATCGGACTGGTGATGGTTTTCCCCCTTCTCAAGCACTGAGAAGGTTTTGAGTGGGCTGGATCATGTGTGGTCACAGAAGTGCTTTAAAAATAACTAGAGCAGTGCTGGGTGGGCTGCTCGTTGATGTGGGGCCATTATTGTGGCTGGTTTTGAACTTTCCCCTAAAAACAGTTGCATTGATTGGCTCTCCTGCCAATACTTTGACTGGTATTTACTAGGCTTTACTGGCTTTACTAGGCTTTAGACTGGCTTTACTAGGACTGGTTTACTGGGAATTGTCGCTTCTGGTACATGATCTTACATCAAGAGATGCACACCAACCATATGGCAGGTCTTAGGATGTTGCATTCATAAATGAGCCTTTGATTTTCCAGCCATAGGAGGCAATAACAATAACTGTATTATTAGAATTAATATATAGTAACTTAATAATACATCAACATTTTCAGCCAAAAGAAAGAATAGGGCAGTGGTTCTCAAAGTGGGGATTCATGACTTCATTCCAGGGAGGTTGCAAAAAGCTAGGTGCTGCCATCTTGGAATCTGGCATGGGACATCTTCTTGGAATGGGCACTCAGGCTACAATTCATACTTTTCAGGGAGTAAGTCTCATTGAACACAAAGGGATTTACCTCTCAGTAGCCTTGTTGACCACTTTTGGGGGTACCGGACAGATTGTCATTCTCAGAAGGGGGTCCCAGTTTGAAATGCTTGAGAACTGCTGTAATAGAGTTTTATAACATTTTTAATATTTTTAAAAATTAAATCTTCCCTTGCAGGGGCAGCTCAGCCACTTTTAGCGGCAGGCTGGGGGAGCTGGTGGACTGGCAAAGGATGCCCAGGATCATCCAGCAATAGCCTGCCACTTTCCCTGGTCCTTTACCCGCCATCTGTTATACCAGCATGCTGCGGGAATATATTTTTGCCTAATCTCTTCTTGGAGCGAAAATGAGATGAAGGTACAAATTTCCCTCTAGCAACACTGCTGAGAATGAGCATTACAGAGCTAGAGAAGGAGATGGCCACTGGTGGGACACTGTTTCTGTACATGATTGGGAAAAATGCCACTGCCTCTGCTATCTCCATTCCTCTCATATCACTTCTTTAAATTGCCAGAAGGGGAATGTGTTGGGAGTGTGGAAGTACTATTCCTAGGATCTCCTTCATCTCAATTAACACCTTAGAATAGGGGTGCCCAAACATTTTGGCAACACATCACTGTGTCGGGGCTGGAAAAAAATGATTTACATTTCAAATTTAAATAAATTTACCTATAAGAATGTATTAGAGACATATGTGGAAACTTACAAGGCTTGCCTGCAGGCCGTATGGAGGGGTCTTGTAATGAACCATATTGAGGCTCCCTGCAGGCTGCATTTGGCCCTGGGTCAGGAGTTGGACACCACTGCCTTGGAAGATGCTGCATGAGTGGAGGATGTAAGGAGGATGAGGAGTTCATGATGGCATGTGCTTGCACACTGGATTAAAAAAAGGAAGGGATGGGTGTTAGAATTTGGCAACATTTCGTCATTTGGCATGAGATGCGGTGATGATCTGTAGCTTGGATAGCTTTAAAAGAACATTGGACAGTTTCACAGATGACAGATCTATTAGTGGTTCTTAGTCACTTGTACATTTGGCAACAATTATGGTTCAACACAAATTATGCACGTGAATATATGTAAGTTGCAGGAAAGCAATGGCAGAATGCCTTTCTCTGCTGCTTCTAGGCTTCTCGGAGGCAACTTGTATGCTTGTGTGGGAAAAGAATGCTGGACTAAGGCTGTAATCCTAAAGACACTTACCTGGTAGTAGGACCCATTGAACACAATGGGGCTTACTTTTGAGTAGATATGGTTAATCTTAACCTTAACTTAACCTTAAGATATGGATAATCTTAAGCTTCAGTTAGGCTGGTCTAAGCCTTGGCATAAGTCCTGTGCTGACCTGGGGCTGTCACAAAAGTGCAGTAAGACACTCCTGCACCACTCCTGGGGGAGAATTAGAACACTGCACAGAAATACACTTGCCTCCCTACATTACAGTGGGAACAGGGTGACTGATGAGTTGTGCTGGCCTAGGTTAGAATTTCACCCTAAATTTACCTTTGGCCTAACCCGGCATACATTTGCAGGTCTGCTCGAACTCTGGCTGGGTGGCTGCTCGAACACTGGTGGTTCAGGTGGATCCATCCACCCAGTGAGCTGACCTACCGTTCTGCTGGGACACCACACAATGTCCATGATCAGAGGACATAAAGACATAAGAAGAGTTTCCACTGGATCAGGCCAAAGGTGCTTCTAGTCCAGCTTCCTGTATCATACGGTGGCCCACCAGATGTCTCAGGGACCACACAAGACACCTGCATTCAGGTGCCCTCCTTTCCATCTGGCATTTTGAGGTTGTCCACATCTTCACATACCCCTCATGGCTTGTAACCTTTGATGGTCCTTTCCTCTCAGTCTTTTTCTCTAGAACAGGGATGCTCTGTGAAGTGTGTCCAGCTATCATGTTGTTTTCCCTTCTGGAATGTGGGGCAGCTGACGTGACTGCCCAGTGTCCCTATCCTTCGATTAACAGAAAGAAGCATTCTGAATGGGGATTGCTTTACCATAACGCAGCTGCTGTGAATTTGGGCACCACCAATGCTCTAATACTAACTTACAAGTCTATCAGCCCAATCCTATCTCCCACCATTCATGCTCTTACAGCTGTGACATGGTGGCATAGTATGGTATGGTGGCATATTGTGGTAGAGTAGATGATCAGGAGGTCTGATCATCTAAATTTTTTCTTCCCTTTATGCAGGTCCCCAGATGGTCTATTGGTTTCTTCAGACCTATGCCAGAGCCTTGGAAAAGGATGTGGATGTAAGGGGAAGTTAATATAATTAATATAGCATAATATTTAAGTCTACGGAGAGAAAATGGGTGGGAAGGATTAGAAAAATGGGGAGAAGAATTTGATGTGCATGTTTGCCACCAATCTACCCTATCCACCTCTTTGCCTGTGATTACCCTCCTGAATCCTCCCAGAAACTCCTCTGGCCCACCCACAAAATCCCCATGCTAATTTACCTTCCCTGCTCCATTCCACAGTGCACACCAGTGCTGCTCTGATGCCACTGCCATTTTCTGGTGACGGCTCAAACTGGTTCAGTGATGTGCTGCAGGGCCTTTTGTGACCATGGGAAACTGTCCTCCGGTTGTACATTTGGGAACAGGCCATTGATTTTATTGACTTTGCCAATTTTGTACATCTTTCTTCTTTCCCCATTGTCTGTATTTCACCTTCTTACCCAACTGTACACCTATCATCCATTCCTCTTTCCTTTCATTTATCCATCTTTCTACTCTTTTCTTTTCCTCCTTTTTTAGTCCATTTTTGTCCCTTAGCATTTCTCTGTTTAAAAAGTTGTGGAAAAGTTCAGCTTTCCTTTCTCAGGAATAGAAACTGACACCAGGGCAAGAGGGTTCAAAAGTTAATTACTCACTCATTCAGTCTGCGTCAAGGGAGTCAATAACTGAGCCAGAAAAAAACAGAAGCATTTTTAAAGGCACAGAAGTGCTTCGCCCATCCGTATTGGACAGGCTTGTGTTGCAATTACATTTTCCTTCAAAATAAGGACAATTACCTTTCCTGGACTTCCTGACCTGCATACAAGGGGAATGTACAAATGGAATGTGGGTCAGATGAATTATGGATTCATTTAGAAGATAATTGATATAGGGTGCAATCCTAACCTGGCCTGGCACAAGTTATTGGTGTTTCACACTGCACCCGTTTTCAGCCCCTTAAGGGTTAAATTTCTCAACATCGGTTCTTGGTGGGGGTTGATGTCAGAGAAGGAACACCCTCCCCAAATTTCATGCTTCTGGGTTCCGGGGGTTGGGACCGGGCAGTGTTCAGTCAGGGATTCTCAATGGGAAGTATAGGGAGGAAAACACATTGCGCCCCTTTTCACCCCCTTCAGGTTGGAATTTCCAAAAACCATTTCTTAGTGGGTGCCTCTGTCATGGAAGGAACACCCTCCCAAAACTTCACGCTTCTAGGCCCACTGGTTTTGGCTGGCCTTTGATGAGTGAGTCAGTGAGTCCATATCAATTCAGGCAAGGGGGTTACCTTCATAGTCTCAGAAGTTTTTGAATCTAACAAATGTTAAAATTCAGGAAAAAGTAAGATACCTGTATATTTTTGTTTTGCCCAAAAAGATTCCTGGCCGAGATGCAAGCTGCCAAAGATGGCGTCCCAGGCACCATTTCTCACTTGCGATTTTCAACAAAAATTTTCAATTCTATCTCTGGAACGGTGCAAGATATTTTGTTGCGGTTTTTTATTTTAAAGATAATATTTTTCTGTTTAAAACGATATACTCCATTTTGAAAAGCATGTTCAACTTTTCTTGCTGCAGCCTTCTGAATTGTTTTCAAAAATCAAAAAATATTTTTTTTAATTCAAAAATGCCAATCCCAAATTTTTTTTTACTGTTGATCAATACCATTGAGTACAACATTCCCGGTAAAGGAGAACTTCCACTTTTGAGTTTAACAGGTGAAAAGGGGCACCACGAGTTTTTTTCCTATACTTTACATTGAAGAATTGATGACTCATCAGCATTCCACCCCAATCCCTGGACCTAGAATCCTGAAATGTAGATGAGGCTGTTGATGTTGATGACTGTTACAGTCATCCAAGCATTTTCAACCCACCCAATGTTGAGTTTTAAATTTCTTGTGTCCTTGGAATCAAATAAATCACTTTCGGTTTTGTTCTTAATGTGGGGGATTGCAGTGTCTCTTGCTAAAGACTTTTGAGGATAGTCTTGAGAATTTATGAATGAGGCAAAAATGAAAGAAAGGCATTTTTTCTGGATGAGTTCTGACCTGCCGTTATTGGTCCTTTGCAGTGAGTCTGATAAAACCCTGCTTATCTGCATGAGCGAGTCAACACCAGCTGACTGAACATCTACAGGAAGTGAACAGACATGACAAGGCTGGAAAGTACAGAATGAATTGAAGACACCTTTAAACACACACACACACACACACACACACACACACACACATTCTTTGACTCTGTGTGTGAATGTGTATGTCACAAGATTAAAAAAACCAGTGACACTGGGTATTTCTGTACAACTCTCTGGAAACAAGGTTTTGTGTGATCACTGTACCTTTTGTACTGCGAAGCATACACTAGAATAATATACCTTATGGTTTTGAAAAGGAGGGCACTGGAAACCACATCCCTTACAAGGCAGTCCTAGAAAGCATGCCACAGGGCATGTAGCAGGGCAGGTCCATTAGTATCCTGAGACACTGAGGGTGCAATCCTATGCACACTTTTCTGGGAGAAAGCTCCATTGATTAGAATGAGAATGACTTCTGGGTAGACATGCGTCGGATTGGGCTGTAAAGTCCTGGATGTAGTTGTGCCCCTGATTTCAAAAATTACAACCAGGAAATTCCTTGCTTTAGAAATGTGTTCCTAGAGACTCATCAGCAGAAAAGAGTCTGTTGGTAAAGCTCATACATGTGGGTTTATTCTTTTTATTTTGATTTCAGGATATTATATGTGCACATTTAACAGTCATCAGCAGCACCCTTGGAAACTTGGGTTCTTTTTGCTTCCATTTATTTGTCACCTATCAAAACACCAAGGTGCACAAGTATTCTCCAGTCCCGCTCCCTATTTTATATGCTTTCCAGAGGAGGTACGTACCTTCTTAGAATGCACTGCAGCTCAGGAGCAACAGACAGTCGGGCCCGCAGGGGCCAAACTGATAAGACTTTAAATAGGAACAGTACCCATGCCGGTTGGCTGAAGAAGCTGAGTAGAACAGGTGTGATGCCGGATGTGGCTTGGGATTTTTCACCTTCATTATTTCCTGTGGGTTTTGATGTCATGAATTGTTGTCTGAGTGCAAAGAAAATTGCCAAATGCAAAGGCAGAGGATGAGCAGACATTTACAACAGAAGAAAACCCCTTGGGGGTTGATTGTCCACTTCCACCTTGAACATCTCTGTCTCTGTCCTCACTGAATCCAGACAGCTGAAGTAGTTGTTGCAGCCTTACCAGAATTGGAGCACATGCCTATCCAGGCTAGCACATGGTGTGCAGCAGTTTCTGCACTCTGCGCAAATGCTGGGGTGGGGGCGGACCTTACCATGCTAGCAAACGGAACTGACTCTTCAAGGTAACAGTTTTCTGCTTAGGGAAGTACAGGCATCCTTTGCTTTCTGATGGTTGATTTTTTGATGTTTTGCTCTTTCAACACATTTCAATTATACCTGGAAGGCACTCATTCAACACCTGCTCTTCTCTTTCAACCTCTTTCTGCTGGTCTATTCATTCATTTGATTTAAATGGTGCTAATGGAGGTTTTAGTCTTAAGAATAAAATTGCCTTCCTCCATGAGAGAGAGAGAGAGAGAGAGAGAGAGAGAGAGAGAGCCAACATTAGCTCCAGTTCCATTACAGTTCCTCAAAGGTATTAATGAGAGTCCATTTGCAGAAATCTTTGTGTGACAGCAGGAATTTTCAAGATAAATCAGCTGCAATTAGTACTTTACAATTTGCTAGCCAAGAAAGCATTGGAAGCAACATTTGTAAACTTGCAAAGCAGAAACTGTTGAAAAGTGAAACCTGGTCTCTTTTAGAGATCAGGTTTCACTTTTCAACTGTTTCTGCTTTGCACCACAGCTCCAGTCCCTAAGCTGTCAAATGAAAACACCTGTAATAGGAATAGTAATAGTACTTTATTTATATCCCAACTTTTTCCTAAAGGACTCAAGGTGGCTTACAAATTCAACAAGTCTAATAAAAACATCAATATAATTAAAAATCAACAATATCAATTTTAAAAACAACATAAAAACAGAAGACAATTGGTGCCTTGATGAAGACCTTTGAGAAGGCCCTATTCTTTGCTTTCTCTGATGACCTGAGGTAACAGGCTGGATTGTTACCATCTACCTGGAGGTAACAGGTAGATGGTTCTTAAGATAAGCTGGGCCCAAGCTGTATAATGCTTTATAAGTCAAGACCAGCACCTTGAATTGGGCCCAGAAATGAATGGGCAGCCAGTGCAGTCACTGGAGAAGCAGCTCGACACAGTTGAATCGTCTACTTGTATGCAAAGCAAATGTAAAGTTATATGTATGCAAATAAAAAGTTTGCATTTGTTATGGTTTCTCACATTTGACATGCTCTGGATAGTTATGCTGAAGAACTTGAGGTGAAAATTCCCTCCTTCAGTCCTTGCTCAGCTATGAATTGAGGCAGATGAACTGCCTTTTGTGTAATCA
This sequence comes from Cryptoblepharus egeriae, assembly GCA_030015325.1. Taxonomy (NCBI): domain Eukaryota; kingdom Metazoa; phylum Chordata; class Lepidosauria; order Squamata; family Scincidae; genus Cryptoblepharus; species Cryptoblepharus egeriae. The sequence goes on along the minus strand of JAREYC010000001.1, from coordinate 178,529,347 downwards.
GTCTTTTTGTCACTGATTTTTCTAATGTAACATGGTGTGACTTGATCTGGATCAAGATGACTGTGAAGTAAGGTAGTTTAGTCCTGCTGTACTAATCACAGTAGGCAGGAAATACGTGCTATTTCCTTAGAAAGAATTAGGCCCAGATTCGATGAGAAAAAAATATTGGTTTCTAAGAAATTTTAACCCTAGTCATGATCTAGGCATGACCTAATCTAGCCCTGGTTTGATCCCTGCTGGATATCTTTAGGCAGGCCTCTTCTCATCAGCATGAGCTAACTATTTGATGCAAACCTCTTAATGGGCTTGCCCACTTTGCCCCCCCCCCCGCGGAGTGGTTATATGCTTTCCAGAGGAAAGCTTTGGCCGGGGGGGGGGGGGGGAGATGCTAGCAGCCGATTGGCTGCTTTGGGCCAGGGGGCGTGGACTGGGGGACTGAGCGGGCGCGTTCTCCTGCTTCCCCTCAGTCCGTGCCTGAGTGGCGTCCCGAGAGGAGCTTCGGTGGCTCGCTCCTGGAGTTCCCCTCGGAACGCCTCTCCTCGGGGGCCCTTTGTCTCCCGGCAGCGGCTCCACTGTGGAGCGGGTTTCGTCCCTTGGGGACGCCTCCGCGGAGCGTCGTTGGCGCACGGCTGCAGCGGCTGCTGCCGAGCTTGGATGGCTTCATTGCGGTCCCCCCCTCTCGTGGGTCCGGGGCCTTGCTGCTTTGCCGCCCGCCATCTTAGTGGGGCTGAGGCCCTTGTTCTTGCGCCTCGTGGCGTGCGGCCGCCATTTTGATTTGTGGCCATTTTGTTGGGCACCTTGGTGGCGGCCATCTTGGGGAGCAGCCATTTTACTGCTCACCTCGTGGTGGCAGCCATTTTGAGGGGTGTGTTGAGCAGCCCAGACTAACATTCAAAGGGAGTGGGCCTTAAGCCTCCCCCTTTCTTTGGGTCTTTTGTCCCTTTGTTCACTGACTGCGTGAGGCTGGTGGACATCGTTGGATCCTATTGGCTTCAGTTGTTCCTGTTGCTGTTCCTGCTGCTTCGCTTCCTGTTGCTGCCATCGGCAGCCTATATCCTTTTCAGTACAAATAAAGATTACATTGGGTTTGGGGTTCTCTCCTTGTGTTTGGGACCATGGGAAAACGGGTTCAAAAGCGGGGAGGGAAGTCCCCCCGGCCCCCCACGCCTTCCCCTCCTCCCCCTGAGCCAACTTCTTCGGATAAGGAGTTGGAGGCCCTTGACCACAGGGCCTTAGTGGAGAGGTGCAAGGCCTTAGAGAAGGAGGCTAAGGAGCGGGAGGCGAACAAGGGTGATGGGGCCTCTGTGTCAACAGCTGCCCCTGCTTCTCGTGTGTTTACCAGGAAAGGGAGGGGGGCACTAATGTTCACGGCTCGCCATTCCAGGTCCAGCAGCCGGAGGCCTTTGGCCCAGGAACCCCCCCAGGTACCAGGTGTGTCCAGTGCCCCTTCCTCCTCCTTAGACGGGGCTGCTGCAGGTGAGGATGGTCAGGTAGATGATGAGCCTGAGGTGGTGGGGTGTTGGGAGGAGCCATACTGGTATGCACCACCACCTGCGAAGCAGGCTGCATCAGCCGTGCCATGGTGGGGCCCGGGATGGGGTGGACCTTATTATGCTTGTCCATCCTTTGGTATGGTTCCAACTGACAACCCTTGGTATGGTTGGGGTTTACCACGTCCCCCTCGGCGATCCGCCTATGAGGGGGATCGCTCGAGGGTGGGATTATCCTATTGTCCGACTTGGGAGGAGGTCTACCGATTGGCCAGGCACTCTGACTATGAGGATGGTCCTGAGGACCGTCCTTATGGCAGTATTGACCTGCCTTTTGGTGGCCACGTTGCAATGTCGGTAAAGGAGAAGATTTGGAGAGGCGACTACGTTGACCTCTTCAATCTTCTTCAGGTAGAGCCTGAGCGGGTTCCTAAGGTGATCTTGAGGCGTCTCGTAGGCGCAAGATAGATCACAACTGGACGAATTGGTTATACGGCTTTTGCATTTATATGGCCATAGTCATCCAGCTCAGGCCGAAAAGGGCTCTGGCTATGATCAAATATCTTGATATTGTTCACCGGACCCTTAGAGATTTTGGGGGAAATGCCTGGTTGCAGTACGACCAGAATTTCAGGATGCGGGCTGCCAATGACCCATCCTTGGACTGGTCGGTCCCCAAGTTTGAGCTGTGGATGCAGGTTGCGGCTACTGCCAAACCTGTTCAGGGTGACTGTTCGGACAGCGGTCACCTCATAGCGCGTAATGTGCCACAACCCAAGGTGTCTTCGGGCGCCTCAGGTGTTCAAGGGCAACGGCCGTGCTATGAATTCAGCTCGACTGGGGCCTGCTCCAGGGGAGGCTGCCCTTTCAGCCACCAGTGTGCAGTGTGCAAGGGGAAGCACTCTGCAGTCAGTTGCCCCAGGGGTAAGGGTTACACTGGCACAGAGGGAAGAGGTGGTAAGAAAGGTGGGGGGAACCAGCCCCCTCCTCCTCCCCCAGCTGCAGGAAAAGGGGCCATCACCAATTAAAGTTGAGGTTTTGTCTGCCCTTTTATCTGATTATCCTAACAGGACTGCAGCAGGTTATTTGTTGAAAGGGTTTACAGATGGGTTTCGCATTCCTTCTCCCCGCCCGGGTTCCCCCTTTTGGGCTCCCAACCTCAAATCAGTCATTGGTATGGAAGGGGTGGTGCGGCAGAAGTTGGCTAAGGAGGTCGCTGCCGGACGGGTGCTTGGCCCATTCCCTTCCCCCCCCTTGCCAAATTTGAGGGTTTCCCCTTTAGGGGTGGTGCCCAAGAAGGTGCCCGGTCAGTTTCACCTTATCCATCATTTATCATTTCCCAAAGGGGACTCTGTTAATGATGGGATCCCCCCTCACCTGTGCTCAGTCAGGTATACGTCATTGGATGAGGCTGTTCGCCTTTTGCGGACTTGTGGGCCAGGGGCCTTCATGGCCAAAACGGACGTGAAGTCGGCTTTGCGGCTGCTTCCCATTCATCCATTGGACTTTTGCCTGCTGGGGATGTGGTTTGAGGGGGATACTACGTTGACAGGGCTTTGACGATGGGCTGTTCTGTTTCATGCTCAGCTTTTGAGTCATTCAGCACTTTTTTGGAATGGGCTCTTCGTTATAGATCTCCCTTTGGAGAAGTTGCTCATTACCTGGATGACTTTTTGTTTATGGGTAAGGCCGAATCTGAGGAGTGTTCCCAACTGTTGGCTTCCTTTCAGACACTTTGTTCAGAGTTGGGGGTTCCGTTGGTACTGGATAAGACCGAGGGCCCCTCTACTGTGTTGACTTTTTTAGGCATTGAGCTGGATACTTCCGCTCAGTGTTCTAGGTTACCTCAGTCTAAGCTGCTTGCTTTGCAAGGTTTGTTGGATCAGGCTCTGACAGCTCACAGGTTGACTCTTAAGGAATTGCAGGTTTTGGTGGGGCATTTAAACTTTGCCTGTCGTGTAGTTGCTCCTGGACGTGCTTTTCTACGGCGTCTTTGTGACGCCATAGTTGGTCTTAAGGCCCCTCACCACAGGGTGCGGGTCTCTTCAGCCATGAGGGAGGACATGAGGGTTTGGCTTGCCTTTCTGTCCGACTTTAATGGCATGTCTTTTTGGAGGGAGTTACAGCTTCTTTGGGCTGACCTGCAGGTCCATTCGGATGCTGCAGGCGGTCACGGGTTTGGGGTTTACTTCAGCAGGAGATGGTGTGCACATCCTTGGCCTGACTCTTGGAGAGCCAGTGATGTGGTGCACGATCTTACCTTTTTGGAGCTTTCCCCCTTGGTTGTGGCTGTACACATCTGGGCGGATCAATTCCAGAACTCTACTGTTCAGTTTTGGTGCGACAACCAGGCTGTGGTACATGTCATCAGGAAACAGACCTCTCGGTCACCAAGGGTGATGCGCTTGGTACGTGCTTTTGTTTTGCAGTGCCAGCGCATCAACTTGGTAGTTTCGATTAAGCATGTCCCGGGGCTTGAGAATGGGGTTGCCGATGCTCTGTCTCGTTTTCAGGAGGAGCGCTTCCGGCAACTCGCCCCAGCTGCTCGTTCGGAACCGGACCCCATGCCCGAGTGGCTTTGGAGCCTTGGACCGTGAGGGCTCAGAGGTTGATATTTGGTTCGCTGGCTCCTTCAACTAGGAGCAGCTACGAACGGAAGGTGGGAGAATTTGAGGCCTTTTGTCAGGCCAATGCTCTGCCCATGGCCTGGCCTCTTTCTGAAGAGGCTGTGCTGTGCTTCCTGCTCTTCCTTTTCGAATCAGGTCTTCACCCTTGCTCAATTGCTGTTTATATGTCTGCTTTAGCTTTTGGGGCTGGGTTGCAGGGTGTCTCGGACACCACGCAGAACTTTAGGTCCGGCACATGCTTGAAGGCATGCGCCGTGACCGGCCAGTGGAACCTGATAAGAGGAAACCTTTCACCCTGGATATTTTGAGTGGTCTGATGGGGGCCTTTGCCAGGTGCTGCAGTTCAGACTTTGAGAGAGACCTTTTTAGAGCTGTGGCTATGGTCATGTTTTTTGGGGCCTTCAGGATTAGCGAGGTTTTGGTGAGGTCTCGTTCGGCTGACCCGGCTAATGTGTTGTGGTGGTCTGACTTGACTCTTAGTTCCTCCGAGTGTGTTCTCCATCTACGAAGGGCCAAAAATGACCAAAGGTCTAGAGGTGCAGTGATCAGGCTTAGGGCTGTCCCACACCATCTCCTGTGCCCGGTTAGGGCTCTTACCCAATATAGGGACAGGGTTTTGCATTTCGTAGGACCCCTCTTTCAGCATGCTGATGGGGCGCCTCTCATATTCTTCCAGTTTCGGGCTGTGTTGTCATGGGCTTTGACCACTCCGGGTCTTTCCCCTAGTTATTACAGCGTTCATTCCTTCAGGATTGGCGCTGCCACTTTGGCATCGACCATAGGTCTGCCTGAGGAGGTTATCCGGCGCATCGGCCGATGGCGCTCGGGTGCCTTCAGGTATTACGTCCGCAAGTGACATCTTTAAGGGGTGCCTTAGCGGGGTGGGGTGCCTAGTGGATGTAACTTTGTTTTTGAGTGTTCGCATCATTGTTCAGTGACTCTGTTTTTGTTCTCTTTAGAGTCATCTTCACCCTGACCTCTTCGAGTACTGGTTATTGGCCATTCCATCCTCTTCTGGGCTCGGAGGAGGGCCGAACGTACCAGAGCTGGTTCCTGCCTCGGCTTGGCCCCGGACGTACAGCTGTTCTGGGTGGTAAAGTGGGGTATGGGGTGGGGGCAGCTGCTGCCCATAGTTAATGGGTTTTTGAGGGACAACCCGCCCCCTGATGTTCTTTTGGTCCACCTGGGAGAGAATGATCTAACCCAGATGAAAACTTCGGATCTCAGGGTTCAGATTAAGCAAGATCTCTCTTTTGTTATGTGGTGGTGCCCGAACATCCGGATTCTTTGGTCCTCTTTTCTCCCGAGGAGGGTGTGGAAGGGTGCCAGGGTTATCCGAAAGATTGATTTGGCCCGTAAGAGGGTCAACGCCTATGTGACGAGTTTTGTGAAGCGTTTGGGCGGGCTTGTGATTTTACACCCTCATGTTCTTTGGCAGCTGCCTCATGTTTTTAGGGATGATGGGGTTCACCTTACCGATTTGACCCTAGATGAGTTCATCTGGGATTTAGTTAGGGGACTGCTTGACTGTCTTTAGTGGGGCGGTGGAACCATGTTCTAGACAGGTTCCCCGTGTGGCAGGTGTCGTGCTGGGGTAGGCAGGATAGGCCTTGGTGATTGCCTGAGACAGCAAGGGTCAGTGCGATGCATAGCGGGCTTATTGGGTTCCAGACCGGACGTAAGCCTAGGCAGCTAGCCCTGCACCCGGGATTTAGGTGAAGTCAACTGGGCAACTGGTTGACTGAGTGCCCAGCTTCTCGACCTTTGGGTTGGTGATGATGGGCACCTTCTGTGTGAGGGTGTGACCTGAGCCAGGCTTTCGCCCGTCCCTATTTTTATAGTGACCAGCACGACTTTGTCAGCAGTCCCCTGTGGGTTATTAAATAGTTGTAGTTATTTAATAAAGTGGCCCTTTAAACCCAGCATCGGTCTCTGGCTCTTCATTCTCGCCGTGGGGGGTAATGTAAAATAGTTATTTTACAAATTCTGACTATTTGTAAAATGTGAATACTGAAGTAACTACAGGTCCAGCCATATACATTTATTTTTTTATACACTGATTTCCATGGACTCAAGGAGCACAGTCCTAACTAGGTCTACTCAAAAGTAAGCCCCACATGAACATGTAATTAACATGAATTCCACAGTAATGAGAAAGATCATTGCCAATCCTTTGCGAAGGGGAAAAATGCAGCTCTTTAAAATCACAGGTTATAAACTGTTTTTCTTCCTGTTGTAGAGAGAGTGTCATGATAGCAATTATTCTGTTCTTCAGCTGAGCAAGGCAAAGGCAGGGGGTTCTTTTTCATTTCTCATTGCTGGCTGCCTTTCTACAATGGTAAGAAAAAACTATTTAAAAACAATTGTAAGGGGACACATTTTAATAAACTGCTTTTATATAACACATAATTTGGTATTAGCAAGGTGTCTCAGAATCAAACCCCTATGGATATTGAAGAGAAATGGTGGAGCAAAAAACCTGAAAGTACAGTAGGTCTTTAAATCTATTTTTTCTGTATTTTATCCACTGATTTTTTTTATCCAAGGGAGGTTCCTGTATTCCCTCTTGATTTAAGAGTTATTGCGCTAATGTATGTGAAGAACATAGGAAAATTTTTATATGAAGATACAAAGCATTAGCATTATGTGACTTAAGCTGCAATCCTCAAGACACTTACTGGGAGTAGGATCTACTTTTGAGTAGCCATGGTTAGGCTTGTGCTCTTAGCATTCAAAAAATTGTTTTTGTGTTCTTTGCAAAAAAGATATTTTTGATTCCTAAATTTTCCAAATCCTAACTAGTGCTGAATTAGGCAGGCTGGTTTGTAATTAGTCTGTGTAACTCCTTGTCACAGGATCAGGGTGACCATATCACTGGAAAAACTCAGATTTGTCCGGATTTTTAGCCTCCTGTCCTGGTGTCCTGCATTTTGGCTTCATTGTCCTACATTTTGGCTTCATTTTTGAACTTCTCGGTGGTGCACACTACGCCCTCATGCCATATGTCATTGGATTTGTATTGAAGAGCAGAATCCAATGCAGAAATTGGTTTTGAGATATCTCCTTCCTATCAAAAGTTATGGCCAAAAACCCAAAAAACAAAAAATATAAAAACAAAAAAATACATTTTTGCAATTTTTTTTAAAGTGGGTAGGAATTTGCCCTGGGGGGTGGGAATTTTGGTCTTGGGTTCAGGAATTTTGGGTTTGGCATCAGGTCACCCTGCACAGGATGTGGTGATGGCATCTAGCCTCAAATGCCTTTAAGAAGGGATTGGATAAATTCCTAAAGGAAAAGATCATCACAGGTTATAAGGCGAGTCTGTGATGTATGTATAGATAGACAGATGTAGGCAAACTCAAAATGCCAGATGCATGGGAAGGCACCTGGATGCAGCTGTCTTGTCTTGTGTTCTTCCTATGGCATCTGGTGGGCTGCATGAGGCTGATTCCATGTGACAGTATTCCATGGTCCTTCTCCATTACTGGCACTGTTTGAGAGACTGCTGTATTTTAACCCTCTGGGAGGCCACTTCTGGCTGGGTTCTCTCCAGTGCTCTGTCTGTGACTTTGACCATGTGACTTTGACCACATGGATTTCCTGTGACTTTCCACAACAGAACCAAATATTTCTAGATCTAGATGTTTATCATGGATCAGAAGACAGTGCATCTGATTGTGTAGAGTTTCCACAGATATCTTCAGAAATGTTCACTACTGATATGGAAACTTACCATGTGATGTAGAAAAATCATGCCACAACCCACACTAGATATTGCACCATGGATGCAGAGAACTCCTTCCACTATCTTCTATAGGGATAAGTCTGCTCATTGACCATCATCATTCTTCAGTCTCGAAAGACTATAGTATCGTGCTCTGATTGGAGGTCCTGAAACAACATCTAGTGTGGCTAAAAAGGCCAATTCGAGAGTGGCAATCCCTTCCACACTGAGGACAAATAAATTCTGTCCCCTGCCCAGACCCCAGGTTTCGCTGCTTTCAGGTCTGTCTCTTTGCTTCAGCCTGCCGAACAAGTGTCTCTTCCAGCTGGAGAAGGCCATGCTGGGTCTTTTGCCTCCATGCTGAACGATCGGAGGTCAAGGTTTCCCAGCTGTTGATGTCCATTCCCAAGGCCTCTAGATCCCTCCTGCAGATGTCTTTGTATCGCAGCTGTGGTCTCCCTCTAGGGCGCTTTCCCTGCACTAATTCTCCATATAGGAGATCTTTTGGAATCCGACCATCAGCCATTCTCACGACATGCCCAAGCCAGCGTAGACGCCGCTGTTTCAGAAGTGTGAACATGCTAGAGATTCCAGCACGTTCCAAGACTGCGTCGTTTGAAACTTTGTCACGCCAGGTAATGCCAAGAATACGTCGGAGACAGCGCATATGGAAGGTGTTCAGCTTTCTCTCCTGCCATGCATAAAGGGTCCAAGACTCGCTGCAGTACAAGAGTGTGCTCAGGATGCAAGCTCTATAGACCTGGATCTTTGTTTGTTCCGCAGCTTCTTATTAAGCCATATTCTCTTTGTAAGCTTGGAGAACTTGAAGAAGCTTGAAGTCTTCTCAGAGTTCTGATATTTTGATTCAACCATTCCTTCCAGCCAATCTTGCAGTCCAAAAGCATGTAAATGCAAGTAGATAAATAGGTACCACTTTGTTCCATGCACCTTTGGAGTTTAGTCATAACAGCCACATGCCCATGGAGATGTCATTGGAGAACACAGGCTCTTCATCCTTGTAATGGCGATGAGCACTGCCCTTAGATAGTCATGACTAGCAGGACAACCTGTAAAGGAGACTATTACAATTTTATGCCTTCTTACACATTGCATCCTTTGCCAAACACTACACAAGTCAGCCACCATCCTACTGTAAGTACTATTCCTGAAAGCATGTGCTGGAGCTAGAGGTGATGCTGTCATTCAGTGACATCAAGGATTCTGACCTTTTAATCTGCCTTATGACTTCTGTGTAATCTTATAATATTGTTAAAGCAGACAAACAGGAAGATAGTCAGGAACAGACATGCAGACAAACTCATTTTGGTTTGGCTTTATATAGCCTCTAAGACTAAAGAAAGTACGTATAATCTGTTGAGCCTGAATTGTAAATATGTATTTCATTTTTTAAAAAACAAACATTTGTGGATAAATAGATACGGCCACTCACATTCCCTAAGATATGGGATGGGACGAAGATCTGGCACATTGGTTGGATCCTAAACTCATTCCTGAGCAGCCTGGTATTGCAATGGTTCTTGATTATGATGAATCTTGATTTAGATGGCACAGGTGTGATTAGCCCCATAAGGCTGCCTGGGGAGTTGCTTAGGGTAAGGAGAAATTTAGGGCGCAATCCAGAGTAACTACGTGGAGTCCTTGCTGTGGTTTAAGAACAATTTGCTCTGGATTGCAATATGAATTTCCCATAGGTTTTCACTAGGTAGTGCAGTAACTAAGGGTACACGTAATGTCTCTTACGTGCTCCCGTAGTTACTCTGGATTGTAGGGTATTTCTAATTGTGCCCCAGCCTACACCAAACCTTCTGTGGGCACTGTGCAAGCAAGCTGACCTGATATTCCAGCAAAAATTAGGATTGTATCTCTTTCCATTCATGTCTGGATGATAATGATGATTTTCCTTTTTTAAAAAAAGAGAAATGAAGAATCTGGAGTTTGGGGTTGAGAATTATTGTTTTTGGGTCCTACTGTCTCAGTCTTCACATTTGCCTTGATTTTAATGATGTTGGCTACAATCCTAACCACACTTTCCTGGGAGTACATGCTTAGGATTTCTCTAGTTGTCTCCATTTTATGTTACAGGGTAAATTAAACAATGCACAGTCAACAGAACTATTTGGCAATTATAGATTTTTTTTGGCTGACTTCATCTGATGAATAATCAATTTGTAATAGCTATATAAAGTGACATATTACCAGAATTTCCTTTTTGAGGATATAATTATAAGTTAGAACTGTTCAGTGTTACAAGGAAAAACCGTGTTTCATTTACTGTTGACGTTCCTTGCCTCAGTAATAATATACTGATTACAAAAGCCTTCGACCACTTTTAAGAGCTAAGATTCTTGCTGATTAATTTACTGATGTCTGCTGCAATTCAAAATGAGTGAGTTTCCAACCCAATTCAGTGGTTTTCCCAGCAGGGCATGGGAAGTGCTGCATGTGGTGGTGGAGGTGGTTGGGGCTAATTTGGAGGCTTGAGAAAGGCAAGGGAAAATATTTTCCTTTATATCCTTATAAGCCCCTTGATGTTAACGGATTGAATTCCTTGGACCTGTCCCAGTTCTTTAGCCAGCACAAGTTCAAAGAGACAAATGAGTGGACATGTCTCCTGGTACCAGACGGGTTACCACCTAGCACAATTCTCCCATGCTGGATGCCACCTTATGTTAACTTCCCAGGCCAGGGCATCAGGTATGCTGATGGTATAGCAGTTAGTGAGATGGACAGGAATCTGAAAGTACCAGGTTCAAATCCCCACTCAGCCATGAAGCTTCCTGGGTGACCTTGGACCAGTCGCTCACTCTCAGCCTCACCCACCTCACAGGGTTGTTGTAAGGAGAAAGGATAAAAGCTTTGTAAGTCTGCCTTGGGCATTTGCATAAACATTGGAAAGGCAGGAAACAAACAAACAAATAAATAAATGCTGGCTCAATCCTGCAGCCTCGTTACCGCCATTATGATCTTCTTCATGCTCACTTCCCTTTTGGAAAAGGGAAAGTACAAGAAGAGAAGTGGGAATGGCAATGGTGGTGGAAGTGAGGACTTTCCTCTTCTTCTTCCTCTGGCCCTGAAATTGTGATCCCTGATCTGCTTTTTGAAACAGACCAAGCAGGCAGTGAGTGGAAGAGGAAATTTGTAGAGAATGGAGTGTCCTACTGGCCAGTCCTATCTAAGGTTGGCCTTGCACTGGTGCAAGGCAGTCACATCATAGGGACCAGGCTGGCTGGGAATGGTAAGTAAAGAAAAATGTTACCTCTCTGACCACACTATGTTCCCCTATTGGCCTACTCAGATGTAATCCAGCTCTTTTGCTGACATGTTACTGTCAGTTATCTCATTGTCTTCTACTGACTTCTGACCCAGTTCACTGCTTGCCTCGTCCATCTCATAACAGATCAAGTGGGAAGACTGCATGGCCAGGCTAGAGAAACAACAACATGAATCCTGAACTCCCAATATTTTCCCATTTATTCCCCATGCAAACAACTGTGCAAATGCTGCCCCCTGAAGCTCCCGAGCTATGTCACTGGACAGAAGGGATCCTAAAGCACCGTACAGAACTGTTCCTAGAAAACACTCAAAACTTGATCATATTTTCAAAATATAGGAGTGCACTGGTTGAAAATCACTGCTTTAGCCTATTTTATCTGAGTCATTCCTGAGCTGAAGTGATAGAAACACGCTTTGTACGCCACACCATAGAATATTAACTAGCTGTTCACACTTAAAGAGCTCCATCTAACATGAAAGCTTGCATAATAGCGTACAACACTGATCCATAAAAGATAATTCTTCTGTTTTGCAAGTTGTGTTTTCTGCCCCATATACGTTTTTTAAGAAAGAAAATGCCTTCAAAGTGAAAAATGCTGAACTCCTCTGCATAATTGAGTAATAAAAATAACATTATTCCAAACTTTACTTTCATTTTAAATATTTTAAATCTCTATTTTTCTTTCTCTTTCCCTCTTTATTGAAAACATGCTTAGTGAATAAGGGCTTCTACTTTCAGATCTTTTATAGCAGGGTTTCTCAATTTAGGCAGATGTAGCTAACATATTAGGGTTTTAAAAGCAGCATTTGCTAAAATTCCCTCTTTATACAATACTTAAAGGTAGGACTATACCTCCATTCTATATGGTCACCCTGTGGGAGAGGAGTCACAGAGGCCTCCTCAAGGTAAGGGAACATTCATTTCCCAGCCAGTTCCAAACTGGCAGCCGGTGTAGCCACCAGAGTAGCAGCACGACAGAGTCAAACAACCAAGCTCCGGCAACTACACAAGCTGCCACATTCTGTACTAGCTGTATCTTCTGGACTGTCTTCAAGCAAATCCCCAGGTTACAATAATCTAAACTTGACATCATCATGGCATAGGCCACCATAGTGAGATCCAATTGAGAGAGGTACAGCCAAAGCTGGCACACCAACCAAAGCTGGGCAAAGGCACTTCTGGACACTGCTGACACCTGGGCATCCATGATCAGCTGCAAATCCATGATAACACACAAGCTGCAAACTTGCTCTTTCAGGGGGAGTGCAATCACATTTAGAACAGGGTGATAATCAAGCACCTGCACTGTGGATTTCTGAACCAGGAGCACCTATGTCCTGTCAGGATTTAATTTCAACTTGTTCTCTCTCTTCCAGATCCCAACTACCTCCAGGCAGCGCTCCATAGGACAGGGACAACCACTCTTGTATCAAGTGGATAGAGCTGAATGTGATCCACATACTGATGACATCCAAGTCCAAATTTCCAGATGATCTCTCCGACAGGGTGACCAGATGCCAAACCCAAAATTCCTGAATCCCAAGGCCAAAATTCCTAATCCCAGGCCAAAATTCCTACAGCTGAAAAAAATTGCCAAAAATGTTTTTTTTTGGGGGGGGGGGGGAGGTTTATGTTTTGGTTTTTTGACCATAACGTTTGATAGGAAGGAGATATTTCCAAACTGATTTTTGCATTGGATTCTGCTCTTCAATATGAATCCAACGACATATGGCATGATAGGGTACTGTGCACTATCACGAAGTTTCAAAATGAAGCCAAAATGTAGGACAATGAAGCCAAAATGTGGGCACCTGGACAGGAGACTAAAAATCCGGACAAATCCAGGTTTTTCCGGTCATCTGGTCACCCTGCGAGTTTCATGTAAATATTAAACAACATGGGATGTCCTATATAACTCTGCAGTACCCCACACCTCAAGGACTACGGTGCTGAACAGGAGTCCTCCAACACCATCATCTGGGACCTGTTGGCTAAGAAGAACCCAAACCATAATAAAACAGTTCTCCCTAACCCAAACTCAGCCTACTGTCCCATAAGAATACCATGGTGGATGGTGTTGAAAGCCACTGAGAGGGTAAAAGGACTAGCAAGGATGAACTCCATACAGTCGTCAGCATAGTTAACCCACTAAGTTGACCAAGGCTGTTGACCAAGTTGCCTAAGACAGGCCTAAAGCCAGACTGGAAGGGATCTAGATAATCTGCTTCCAACATGACCCTCTAGGCTGAGACAACACCATCCTTTTAATAACTTTGCCCAGAAATGGGAGACTTGAAATTGGCTGATAATTATCCACAATAGAGTGCTTTTTCTGAAGGGGACAAACCACTGCTTGTTTTAGTGTCAGAGGCAGCACCCCCTCAGAAGATGAATTTACTACCCTCTTTATCAGCTAGCCCTCCCAGGCAGATCAAATCACCCATCTTGGGCATGGATCCAGTAGGAAAGTGGATGGCCTCACACTCCAAATAATCCTGTCCACATCTTCAGGTCCAAAAAGGCTGAAAAGAATCCCACAAAACAAGCATTACTAGGTGTGTTTGACAAACACATGTACAGTATATAGCATGTGGGGAAGTCTGACTTTGGGTGTTCTCATAAAACTCCCACCGTCCCATGAAGCTTCTCCTAGATTACTTGTGGGCACTTGAACTCTGTCTATAGCTACAAGTTGTAGTTTTCCAGATTTCACTGAGGTTTGACTTGGGTATTTTCTCTTCCTTTCTTCAGATCAATATCTAGATGCATGTGGTTTTAATGGGAGTTTTTATACCACAATCTGGTTTGCTTTTTTATGCTTTGGAAAATTTAAGTGGTTTGATCTTGCACTGTCTGCCAGAGTGTTTTTAAAATTAGTGTTCATCTGTCCAGGTTAAATCAATACGAATGTGAAAGAAAACATTACCTGCTCCTTCCATTCATCATACTAGTCTTAAATTGAAATTAATTGGATCATGTACTGCCATCTGTTGGAAAAAGCCAGAAACAACAATTAAATTGGATAGTAGTTTTGATGTAACATGAGCTACATACAGGTAGCTCTTAGACTTAGGAGAAATGGTACAATTACATAAGTCCCTAAGCAAACTTCTCAGTTTGGTACATTTTCTCAGATAAATCCCTGTGCAAAAAAAGTTTCAGAGGCAACTCCTCTGAGTATTCCTCTGAGTATTCCTCTGAGTATAACATCACTGTTCCTGCTGCTGAGTAGGTCCTGATCCCCTTACAACCCTAAGATAAGGGCTTTTCAACCTTTTTCATCTCATGGCACATCAGCAAGGCACTAGAATTTTTAAGGCACACTGTCAGTTTTAAAGGATGTACAGTATTTTATTATCTTTTAAAAATTATTAAGATTGTTTTTAAAGTTGAATCGCTAGTGTTAATAAATAACATGGATTATTAAGCTGTTTTTTAAAAAAAGTTAATGAGAAATCTGTGCTCCTTACTTGGGCCATAGTGTTTTTAATTAATCACATAAAAACAATATAGATCAGTGTTTTTAGCTTAAATTTTGTCATGTCCTACATTTTTCTTGAGTGTCCCACATTTTGGGAGGCCCTTGTTCTCTTTTATTGCTTAGACATATGGTCATTCTGATACAGTATCAGAAGCAATGCAATTCAGTGGTCTTACCAGAGGGAGCTGGATGGAAGGAAATCTAGGAAATCTCCTCTAAACAGCCCCCTTTCTCCTTTGTGCAGCTACACAAGGCAGATTCCTGTCCTGATTGCTGGCTTAGAAGCAGTTTGCTCTCTTGGATCCTGACAGCAAGAAGCAACTCTGCTCTTTGGTTCAGGTGCCTCTTTGCATCAAGATTAAGTAGGGAGCACTGCAGTTATTATCAGACAGATCAAGTTTTTTCTAGCATTTAGGTCTTTGGGTGCAATGCTATGCACACTTTCTCAAAAGTAAGCCCCACAGAAAATAATGACACTTGCTTCTGAGTAGGCAGTAGGCACCAGCGTGCCATGGCACACCTGTTGAAAATCACTACCTTAGATTGCACCCCAGCACAGAGAAAGATACTAGCCTAGATACCTTGTGTACTAGTTTTCTACATTCAGGGAGTATTCTTCATGTGGTGGTAGCAAATCATACTTGCAGGTGCTCTGTGCTGTCTGCAGAACGTATCTCTTCCTGAACATATATGTTTTTAACATTCAAGGTGGGACTGATAGAAGCACATGCAATTCTTCCTTCCTTATTTGCAGGTACTCCATCTACATTTTGTATCATTTACCTGAGTATCCAAAGTATGAACAAATCGTGGATAGCTGGCAACTTACTCAGCTATGACACTTGAAAATAAGTTCCACTGTTTGCAACCAAAGTAAGCATATATCAGATTACAGTCACAGTGGAATATTTTATGTACATACATGCAAACAAGTCCCACACACTATTGCATAGGATTGTAGTCTACATTCCTTTGTAGGAGTGTGTTTGGGGGAGCTCAGAAAAAAGCCATTCCTGCCTTGCGCTACTTTTGGCACAACTGCTGAGCAATACAGAGCTCATCATGAATGTATGATACTGGTTGGTTGGATGAATGCATCCTCTGTATTTAATCACATAGGCTGTTCTGATGCCTTATGATAAAGAAGTGCTGGCTGAAATGTCATGCTTTGCCATTCACCAAACAACTTGCGATATGAAAGAATATCATTTTAAAGCTAATGGTATAAAACTTTGTGAATCCTGTATAATTGATCTAGATGTTGAAGAAAACTCAAGAATCAAGTCATGATATTCATCACTCATGGAACATTTAGTCATGAAAATGGCGGATGAAAATACTCTTAGACAGGTGCACGATAATCTGATGCATATTTGCTTGGAAGTAAATCTCACTGTAAAGGCCATGTGTATTATACTAACAGCCCAATCCTAATGGGCTTGAATGCTGGAGAAATACATACATACATACATACATACATGCATACATACATACATACATACATACATACATACATAGGTATTTATATACTGCTTTTGAGGCATTGGACTTCTTCTTTGGCTTTATTCAAGGCAGCTTACATGGACCGACTCAAAGAGCATCAAAAAGGCTTTTTACAATAAACAGAAGGTTATGTCTTTCAAGAACTTGGCTGCAATCCTAATCTCCAGTTAGGATGGCAAAAGACCCGGCATGAATTTGTGCTGAGCTGGGGGTGTAATAAAACTTTTGCCCTACTCCTGTGGTGGTTGGGCACTACACAGGCATACACTGACCTCCCCACAACACCACAGAAAGATATGCAATGTGAGTTAGGCCAGCCTAAATTTGTTAGGATTGCACTCTAAACCACGTTCCAGGTGGATCTCACCATGGTCTGGCAAACACTCTGACTTGCCCACATAGGCAGGCTTCACAGCTCCTTTTGTCTGCCACCCAAAGGCTCTCCGCTAACCTTGTCAAAGTTACCACTGGAGTCTTCGAGTGATCTCAAACAGGCAACCTTCATATGTATTATCTTTGGGCGTGCTGGCAGCTCAAACCTCTAGATCAGACTTGTTAGTGGTGACTGCCTTATGGTAGTTTCAACAAAGCTTCCATGGAGGTACATACAGTGGTCCTGCCATGGCAGCAGTAGCGTAGGGATATTCTGATCCAGCAAAATTGGTGGAGGTGGTATAGGACATGATAGGGAGAGGATAGAGCAGTCAGCAACAGAACAGGAGAGGGTGTATTAGCCCAAGGAAGTGGAGAGTTTAGCAAATCATAGCCCTATGCCTGAACCAAATTTGGAGACCCAAATAATGAAAGGAGGATCTAGTGATTTTGTCTAAATAAATAAATAAACAAACAAGCTTAGCTGGCCTTTCTCTTTGGCCTAGGTCGGGATTGCACTGTGAGTTTCATTGTTCACAAGCTTTACCTTGTAACCTTCCTGTTACTAAATGAGTTATTTAGCAATTGCACTTTATTATGCAATGCAGTCTCAGAAGGATGATTTAGCATGAGAAAGGAGCCACAGACCTAGACATTGGCTCCAGTGCAAGAACATGTTTTGCCATGATCTGAATGCAGATGAGGTTAGTCTGTCCAAATTTCCTATAAGACCATTACATAGGGTAATAAATGAGAGAACATTGATCCTAACTGAAAGATCATTATGACATTTTTTTCCACCAAGTTTATTTACCTTAAAGCGCAATCCTATTCCCTGGCCATTCGTGCTAATGCAGCCACACCAAAAAGGCTTGTGTTGCATCTTATGGTGGTGGGTCAATAGGAAAACATTTGCAATTACCTGCCAGTAATTGCCACTGGATCTCCTTGCCAATTGTCCAATTGCCACTGGATGTCCAATTGCCACTGGATCTCCTTGTATATAAAACTACCTATTTAGGTAGTGAATCAGACTGATACTACCCCTACCATGCTATAGTACTGTATTTACTCATATCTAACGCACCATTGAATCTAATGCGCACCCCGATTTAAAACATCTTGAGATAAAAAAATTGTTTACTGGCAATTGTAAGGTGCAGCTGCAAAGCCACTGCAAAATTTAATTTTACTCCATATAAAAATAAGTTATACAACAACAGTAATACGACAATGTTAGGATTTTTACCTAATTGCACTATGTAATAAAACCCATACAACAATGGGTTTATGTTACTTTTTATTACAATATAGTAAACTGTTAAACTTAATACTGACCTATATTTACTTGAATCTAATGCACAATTGAATCTATGTGCACCATAATTGAATTATGTGCACCATAATTTCAGAGACTTCCTATCTGGCTGAAAAAGTGACCATTAGATTTGAGTTTAGAAGGTATGTTCTTACGTCAAAAAATAACATGCACTGCATACTATTTATTGAATGACTGACTGAACGAATCTATACTCTTCCTATCCAGTTTAAAATTGCACAAGGCAGCTTATGTAAAAACTCAGACTTGAGTCAATTTGATTGCTGGTGCAAGTCTGAGTTGATCCATGAAGGTAGATCTAATTCTTTCCAGATGTGTGCTTACCTCTGTGCAATACCCTGTCATCACCCCATTTTGCTGACTCCTTCCCACCCCCAACCATCTGAACTGGCTTGCTAACCTGGTTGTTTGCCCCATATTCTGGCCTAGTTATATTTGTGATTGCTGTAAAAGGTTTATGCCAGTTGAATGCATGTTACGCTGGCAGAAAAGACCATTAAGATTGTACTATTGAAGGCCAACATCAAAAGTGGTAAGAATCTTTCAGCTTATTTTCAGTTAACTTAGGAATTTTTTAATTTTTTATTTTTTGCTATGTCAGCTCAGGGCTCAGGAATTACTGTATTTACATTCCAAGTGAAGTTTCTGGGAAAATCCGACACTTTGTGTTTTGAATGTCAACAGATCTGAAGACAAAGACTAACCTGCAGTAATGTGAGCTGGAAACTTGCCTCTGCTTTGGAAGTACAGTGGTACCTCACTTAGAAAGTGCCTCGCTTAACAAGTGATCCACATAACAAGCAAAAATTCCTCTAGGAGAAATGTCTCACATAGCAAGTGTTGCTTCACTTAACAAGCACACTTGTTGGCAGTTGGGGCAGACACGCTG
This sequence comes from Cryptoblepharus egeriae, assembly GCA_030015325.1. Classification (NCBI taxonomy): domain Eukaryota; kingdom Metazoa; phylum Chordata; class Lepidosauria; order Squamata; family Scincidae; genus Cryptoblepharus; species Cryptoblepharus egeriae. The sequence goes on along the minus strand of JAREYC010000001.1, from coordinate 178,510,627 downwards.
GCTGGCGGCCCTTTTAAAAAGCGTCAGGGCTGCCTAGTGCACCTGTCCATAGTGAAAGCAACACTTCCATGCTGTTCCTCCTGTGGCTGGGTGTCTGCTGGGCAGAGGGAGAGAAATGCAGTGGAGAAGAGGGAAGCAGCTCAGGGCTAGCCAGAAGGGAGCAGGGGAGAGAGAGGCTCAGGATGGAGAGAAGGAGAAAGTGGGCAGACACTTTGAAGGTGTCTTGGATTGCAGCCTCCTAACCATGTTTACCCAGAAGTAAGCCACATTGTGTTAAATGGGGCTTACTCCCAGGAAAGTGTCTTTAGGATTTCAGCCTAAGTAAACTTCACAGGATCATGCACATTGAATGCATGTTTTGAATTCAATTCCAGTGTTTTGTCATCATTTTAACATCCATTTAATATTTTTATATGAGTATTTTTTGGGCTGTGGAACCAATTGTCTGAGTTTCCATTATTTCCTATGGGAAAATCCGCTTCACATAAAGAGCATTTCACTTAGCAAGCATGCTTCCGGAATGAATGAAACTTGTTTAAGTTTGGTTTGTTGTCTTTTTCAAATCAAATGCTCTGGGAACTTCAGTAAATTCATGTTCTGATCTAATAATAACCACACAGGTGCTGGCTCAGGGGGCTGTGGGTGGCGCAAGCGGTAAAGACGCTTTGCCTGTTAACCAGCAGGCCAGGGTTTGAGACCCGGGTCGGCCCCACAAGACTGGGTGAGCTCCTGTCCTTAGCCCAGCTCTGCGACGCCAGCTGGATCCAATCGTATTGGCTTTGCCTTTCCATTGGACTAATTCAGTGGCGTGGGGGGGGGGGGGATTTGCTGCTTGAGTAACAGCCTATCCTCCATTACAATCCAACCCAGGCTTTCCTGTTTCGCATGCAGCGTATGCAGCGCCAAGCACGATATCATAGTCTTTCAAGACTGACGGAGGCCTGCTGGCTCAGTTTAGCTGTGCTTTTCAGATGACAGCAGCCTCCATGGCAAAACCTTGTATATATGAATTTAATGACCATGTACCAAACATGATTAATTATTTTTTACTGTCTGGCGCTTTGATCTTCACAGTGGTGCAATATTGAAAAGGTAAAAGAAAGTACGGTATGTTGTTCTAAATGATGTTCTATGGTATTTATTTAGTTGGCCAGCTAGTCAGCTTCACAATTTATTTAATACCCTACATCATCCATCAGGGTGACTTGCAGTCACACATTTACATTTAATATAATTTAAAGAAATTAATTAAATTTAAATAAATTACAATCCTCTCCACCAGTTAGGCCAAAATAAACCCTGGCATAAGTCCTGTGCTGACCTGTGTGTGCCACAAAAGTGCTGTAAATAATTTCTGCCCCAGTCCTGGAGGGTTAGGTCACTGCACAGGCATATGCTGACCTCCCCACATCACCATGGGAAGATATGCCATGTTAGTTAGGCCCACCTGAATTGGTAAGGTTGCATCCGCAGTTAAATAAATTTAACAAATTTTAATATTAAATAATTTTTAATTTAAAATGAGCTAAACTACTTAAAAATTTTAACAATAATTTTAAAAATTACAGTATTTTAAAATAATTTAAATTATTTTAATTTAAGTTAAAAATTAAATATTTATTTAAAAACTTAATTATAATTTTTAAACTGAATTGAAATTGATCAAATCAAATTGAAATTGGTAGGATCAACAATTATAATCTTGGATTAGTCACACGACGATCAGAAAAGCAATAAAGATGGCAGAGTAAAACAGCAAGCAAAAGAGGCATGAATACCACTATAAACAGAGATAAAAGAGCTGAAAATTTAAAAAAAGTTTTCACTTGATGCTGAAAGGATAACAAAATGGGTAAGCCTAGCCTCAGTTGGTCCCACGGCTGGTAAGGTTATATTTTCTTATTGGCTCATTTCTGAAAGGACACCAAAAGGTTATCTTCAGTGGGTATTCCAATGAATTATGACAATAATTAACTTTATATTGCATCTTTCATGTACAAGATAGTCTCAGATCTGATGAACCAGCATTAACTCTGGAAAGTGGGTTTGACTCCAGTTCACTTCGGTTGTCAAGTGTCTACACTAAAGGGATGAACTTGCCTAACCTGGGGAAATTCCGACCTAGTTTTGAAAGTAGTTCAGCTAGTCTTGTTGTGAAACTAGGTAAAGAAGACCAAGTTTAAGTCAATCTTTGCTAGAAGGAAGTTAGAAAGCTTTAAGATGTCAACTGGTTTGCACAGAGGTGATGCTGGGCTTTCCCGCACTCAGGGCCACTTCTGCCTTTGCAGTCTCTTGCCCAGAAGGAATTGTGGTGACGTAAAAAAACTTTGGAAGGACATAATCCAGGCTCTGATGTAGCCTTTTGCACGACATCTAAGCAGCATAAAGGGCTGCATAGGACATTTTGGGGATGCTGATGTGGTGCCCAAGTCAGAGGTACATGCTACTTCCTGACGGCTCATTTGAAGCCAGAGTAGCAGCATACATCTCTTCGGAAATTGGAGGAGGTGCATGCTGCTTCCCCTCACTCTGAGGTTTGGGACATGACAAGTGGCTAAAAAGAGGGCATATGTGCTACAGTAGAAATCCATGGACAGGATTCCTTTAGCTCATCATAGAAGGGTTTAAAAAGCAGCACCTATTTAAATTCCCTCTTCTATACAATGCATAAAGGTATAGGCACTCTGTCCTCCATTCTATATGGTCACTCTGCACATGTAGGCACTGTAGGCATATGTGTCGTCTTTTTAGCCATGTGCCCTGGGAAAAATCTTCATTGTTCTCCTTTCTGTGTACATATAAAACAATATGAAACAATATCAGTTCACAAACTGATAACTAAAAGCAAGCAATCTGAACAACATGAAAAGGATTTATTCAGCTAGTATGATAATCAGAATTTTTCCCTGAAACAAAAAGTTGCAGTTGGTTTTGTGAAGCCCATGACAGGCTGGAAAGACAGTGTAATGTAGTAGGATATTGGATTTGGATCAGTGAAATGCTTCAATTCCCCACTGAACCTCTGCAGGAGATGGGTATATTTTTTTTCAGCCTAACCTACCTCACAGGTTTGCTGTGAGGTTAAAAGGAGTGACTCATAAATGCGTGAAAAGGAAGCCTGTGATAATAAATGTATATCTGTATTTACATAGAATTGCAGAGTATATGAAGCCTTGACTGAAGATTACATTTGTTTTTGATGTGGCGAAGTTCCCACCGCAATGGCTTTCCCCCATCTTACTTACAAAGTGACCATTTCTTTTTAATACAGCACTGAGTGGTGAAGGGTATTTGCCACATCCTAGAGGACTTCGGTTTTTAATGTAACACCAGGATGTGGTACATACCAAATCACACCAGAATAAAAGGTCACCAGACACAGCAAGAATACAGGAAATGTCACCATAAGAAAAAAAAAAAACTCCATTCCATAAAGGGATAAGAAGAGAAATGGGACTGAAAGTAAACACGAAATCCTCAATTATTTTATCATGGTCTTTATTTTCATGGTCTCAGTTCTTCTTAAGATGCTAGTAATTGTGGAGAATTTTCATGATTCCAGTGCTGATTGGACCTTGTTTCATCCAAACCACATCCAACAAATCATGGTGATAAGAGGACTGTTCTCCCTAAATGTAGATCTATGTAGCCATGTACAATTATTCCTGGTGTGTACTTAATCCTGGATTCAACCTCCTGGATGTGACAAGAAGTTGCAGGTGCGAATTGGAAGAAGCCTTGTGGTTTGTCAGGAGGCTGGGAAACCATGTTCTATCTCCAGAGGGTTGGGCATGGATGGCCTCCAGGTATACTTTGCAGAGCTACTCCAGCCTCCCACGGATTTCATTATCTATGTATTTCAGTATCTGCTGAGGCTCCTGGAACAGATTCCTTGTGGATACTGAGGATCCACTGTATAGAGTACGAAGATTGATCTGTAAATTGATCTGAATTGGCACAGGCAGTTCAATGGAAATATGTACATACTGGGCTATGACATTCTGAGCTTGGTGCTGCATAATCTATATATATAAAACTGAAAAATCACTAACTGACTAACTGACTCATCAACGCCCAGCCAAAACCGCATATGGAGTTGTTGCGCAGTGGATGGATGGCGTGCAGGGGGAATTTTATGCCCATAATGTGGGTATGTTTTCACTAGTATGTAAATAATTAGGGATAGTTATTGCATTGTCAGATAAATTAGCAAACGGACAGAAGTGAGGGTGGGGCTTCCTGTAGCTTACATGCCAGCACTGAAAATGGAGTCTGAACTGGGCATCAGTAAATATATAAACTCATCTGTACATTAAACGCCTCTGTGTCCACGCAAATGTGTGCAAAAACAATTTCATTTGTATACTCTTATACTTATTTCTTTTTGTTCACAAATCAAATTATGTATAAGTACAAATGCAAGCTGTGCAAGCTGTATGCAAGTTATATGCAAATTGCAATTCTCAGTCTCTTGATGTGTCTTAATGAGGAAATGGTATGGGTCATGTAGACTGTAGGGTCTCTTTCCTACACACCACAAAGGATACAAAGTTGGTCTGATCACTCAAAAATCCCCAACCACCCAAGCACTCTCATAAAGGAAGTGGTCACTCTCCTCACACTATTGTGGCTAATGCAGTTTTTCTGTTCCTCACACTTCTAATTTGCTGGTCATGATTTGAAATAAGGATACAGATTACTCGGCAAATGTCCCAGAATGTCCCAATATGAAGAGAGAACTGTCCTGGGGGTTGACAGATCAGTGAGAAAGAGGGTGAGTTGCTTCATCTCTTTCTGGCTCTGTGAATATATCATCTGCCCCTTCTTGTGCTTTCTGACTCTCATAGGAGCTTCTTGTGTGTGTGTGTGTGTGTGTGTGAGAGAGAGAGAGAGAGAGAGAGAGAGACAGCAATCTTACGTAGAGGGAATGTCATATCCCCAAAAGATGCTCATGCTCCCCCCATTTGTAGGACACCCAAGAAAACTGTAGGATATGACAAAATGAAAGCTAAAATGTAGGGCATGACAGAATGAAAGCTCATGTAAACTGCTTTCATGTGTTAATTTGAACACATTACTATCTTATTTTTATTAAATCTAAAACTACTGTATTACATATCATTTATTACACATAGAGCACAATCCTAACCATGTCTACTCTAAAGTAAGCCCCACTGTGTTCAATGGGTCTTATTCCCAGGAAAGTGTCTTTAGGATTGCAATAATTTCTTAATTACAAGAATGCTATGTATTCATCTACCCGCTCACAAGGAAAAGGAGGATATTGAAGTTTGTTTCCAGGACATGAGGCTAAAAATGAGGACACCAAAAGAAAAGACACTGTCCAAGAAAAAGAGGATATCTGGTCATACTGAATCTTATGTGGATTTCCCTAGTGTTCAGGGGCATATTTTCCTATGAAAGTGTGCATAGGATTGCAGCCTGAGTGTTTTATGGCAACTTTGGGTACAATTTTAGTATGCTTCTTCACATTATTAATTTTGATTTTTGTTGAGGAGTCACAGGAAGACCACATGGATGGTTATGATACATGTGTTGTTCATTTAAATTTATAAAATTTGCAGAATTTGTGGCTGGCCTACTAAAGGGAGTACACAACTGGGTTGCTTGTTCAAAGGCAGGTCTTGTAATTACATATGTTGGTTCTGGGTTATTCATTACTGCCACCATGTGTTTGATAAAGGGGATTTCAACATTCGAACTAACTGAAAGAAGAGGTGTTTAGAAGTGAATATTGTGAAAATGCTCTGGAAGTTCCCATAATGTCCTATACACAGTCATCTCTCTCCTTTCAGTAGCAGGGTTTTCCAATATGATATCCAACTCATATGGAATATTAAAACCTAATAAGACCCTGTTTACGTCATGGCTAGGTTTTGTTGTCAGATGTCATAGATTTATAGTGTAATCCTATCTTATAGTGTTTGTTCAAAAGTAAGTTCTATTCAGTTCAATGGGGCTTACTGCTAGGAAAATGCTCTTAGGATTGCAGCTTATGGGCACAATCCAGAGTAACTACAGGGAGTCCTTACTCCGGTGTAAGAACAACTTACTATGGATTCCAATATGAATTTCCCATATGTTTTCACTAGGTGGTGCAGTAACTACAGGTGCACGTACATGCTCCTGTAGTTATTCTGGATTTGGGGATATGTCAAACAATAAGCTGTCCATTGTATACCTCATTACACACGCCTGCAAATAAATCTATTATCTGAGGATAGAATCACATTTCTTCAGGTATATTGTTCTTCGTATTCCTGGAAAATGCCATGTCCCTGCAATGTAACCCTTACAATGTTATGTTTATGATTATTATAACAATACTATAATTACATCAAGGCAAGGCTGTATAATTGAACTTGATTTTAAAGCACAGCAAACAAGAAACACATGTCCATTTTTTTCTGCAAGAAATGTGTAGTAAATTGGCATGATTTATTTGATTTATATCCCGCCTTTCTTCCCTAGTCAAAGGGAACCCAAGGTGGCTAACAACAATTAAAAACAACAATAAGATACCATTAAAATTAGATAATAATAAGTATGAACTTATGAGAAAGTTTGCCAAAACGTTCTCATAGTGACTTCCTCCTTTCAGGAAGCCACTGTGAATCTCTATTTCCTACCTGTAAAATGGGTACACTGAAAAAATAGGATCAACTATAAAGCATATTGTGTGCTAATAAGCCTGTTCCAGTGATCAATGGAATTAATTGTTAATATTTATTTATTTATTATATATTCAATTTATATCTTGCTTTTCTTCCTAAAAGGGTACTGAAAGCAGCTGTTAATAGCTGTTTATTAAATCCTAGGTTCCTGGCAATTTGGGCATCACATGGAATTAACTGGATAAATTAATCCTAAAGAAATCATTATTAATGACAGTCTTCCTTTTAACTCATATAATAAAAATACATTGATAGATCAGCGACTGAGCACTACAATATTACAATAGTTCACGCAGTTAAAATTGTGCAATGACCTAAAGAGGGCAGTGTAAGACAGCAAAGTCTGCAACAGTAATTTTCGCTTGTTAACTGCAGCAGAGGCTGTTAATATATGGTTTTTGCATACAAGTATTAATAAAGATCCCTTACAGTTTAAAAAAATGTATGTTTTTAACAAGTCTTAAGACCTTTAACTCAAAATACGGTTCTTGAAAACTGTGCTTTGTGTTCACAAGGAATGGACTGTAAGGATGGGTGCATCTCAAACATGTTGTGAGACAGACCCTTGATAGGATTTCTGAAAAAAGTACATGTTTCTCATGAGCAAGAGGGTTTTAAAGTGTGGAGGGGCACTTTAAAACAAGGGGTTCTTTCACATGTAGTATGGGGTGGTTCAGTCCTATGAGAGGACTGTAGCTCAGTAAATGATTTTTAAATAAAATCTCAGCCTTGCTTCTTTATGGCCAGAGAAATATCTTGTTCTGTGGGCTCCCACTTTTATCATAGCACTTGCTGAACACTAGGTGCTTTCAAACAAGTGTTTAAACTGGCTGTAAAATTTATTCTGTTTTCTTCCTTAATAACAATAGCAGTGGATGCAAATGCTGACAAGAACAGAATATCTAGCAAACTGAACACTAACATCACTGCATTGCACAGCCTAGCAAAGATACAGTTTTACTTCCTGCAACTTCCTGCAATTTTTTAAGGCGCTACAAAACCCATCTGGGGCCCTATTTTGAAATAAAAAACATTGAGGCTAATTAATGTGCAACAAACTTCAACAAGTGCTCATTTATTGATCTTATAAAACATTACGTTTAAACATACCGGTATTCAAGTAATGTGACAATATAAAATACTAAAATCTTATCAAGGAAAAAATTAGAAAAAAATTAACTATTTAATAAGTGCTTTTCTGGCTTTCTTATGTGCAAAATTTCTAATAACACTATCAAAAGCAACTTGTCTGGCAATGCTAAACTCAATGTTTAGTCTTGCTAGGACAACAAGTCGAGTTTGTGACATAGCAGACTGCAAATAATTTTAAGTTTTCTGAAAGATCTTTCAGCAGATGCTACTGCAGCTGGACTTGTCAACAGTATTCTCAAGCTAATACAAACATTTGGAAATAATTCACACAATTTGTATTCTGTTAACAAATTTAGCAATTCTAAAGGTTTCAGCTCTGGTTTTCCAAAACTGACCTTGTGTACAACTGGTAAATGTTGCATTTCTTCTGCAAGATCTCCATCATCAAGGTCTGAAGGATATTGATGAGCTAACCTTTTTGGTCCTTCAAATGGTCCTTCAGTCATGGGCCCCTCTGTAGCTCTCGGGCCCCAGAACAATGTACCTGCTGGACCTCCCTCTCATAGGCCCTGCCTGCAACACTAACTTTTTATCCATTTGTGAGTTATAAGAAGCTGATAGCTTGTTCTGTGCATCTTCTTATCTAAGTGGCCAACCTCCACCGTCACGCTTAACTGGCCCCCCTCCTTGGGACTACTTCATACTTCACTTTCCATAACTTTCTCTCTCTGAAGAGAGAAATTGTTCTGAAAGGTAAATAATGAAATGCACATCTATGTTTGCTCTGGCCTGAGGAAGACGTTTTCCAACATCAGAGTGAAAGAGACACTTGGGGGATATTTTCAAACCCACACGCTAGTGTTTTCTTCACATGCTTCAACCATGTGTTACATCTCAATTAGAAAGAAGACAGAGCAGAAGGCCTTTAGGAAATAAAGTTTTGATATGTTCATTATCTGACTGGTTAAATGAAGGAGGTGTTTTGCTTCTTTTTTCTCTTCTTTGAATTGTTTATGGTTTTAATTTATTTTTCATCCATGTTCATGTGCATGAGGTAACAAAGGTGAACAAGGAAAATCCATTACAGGTTATAAGCCATAAAGGAAGTGCAATCTTTTGGGTTTAGAAGTAGGCTATCTCACAAGGCCAGATATAAGGGAGAATGCAGGATGCCAGTCCTTTATTGTTCTGTGTTAGGGTTGCCATAATTCTCTTCCACAAAACCGGTACAGGACTCTCTGTCTCATTTGCCAGTATGTGAACACAATCCCCCCAAATTGGGACTCTCCCTGTTTTGGGGGACATATGGCAACCCTATTCTGTGTGCTCCCTCAGGCATCTGCTGAGATACAGGGAGATGGACTAGATGGGCCTTTGGCGTGATCCAGCAGAGTCCACCTAATACGTTAGGTGATTATCTTATTAAGTAAAGGAAGGCTATCGTTTGCTTTTGGGCTTCCCAGAATCACAGCTGCAGTGACAGCAGCAGTTGTAGGTTCAGACAAATCAGACTGGTCAAAGGCTGCCTGACCCAGCTAACTCCTGAGCACACAATATTGGTAGCAAAGGAGTTGGTGTGTAGCTTCAGTGCAAGGCTTTCCCCCAAATCCAGAGTAACTAAGGGGGCATGTAAGAGATTTTACATGCACCCATAGTTACTGCACCACCTAGTGAAAACCTATGGGAAACTCATATTGGAAACCAGAGTACATTGTTCTTACACCACAGCAAGGACTCCCCGTAGTTACTCTGAATTTTGCCCTTTGTCCCAGGAATTTTATCCACTTGGCGTTGTAGTAGTAATAATAGTAATTGTGGGATATATTCCCCCTAAAATCTGAGGAAAAAGCCCTTTAAAGAAGCTGTTGTTTCAGATCAACATGCATTCCTTGCCTAGAGATACTTGTCTCTTGTAGAAGTTGAGCCTTTTCAATGAAAGCTGCCAATACAGGTTAAGAGCATGAGTGGTGAAAGCCTCACATCAGCTAGAAACAGCACTTACAAGAAGCATCAGCTAGAAGCAGCACTTCAATATCTAGTGCAAGAACTCTGGTACACCATTAGAGAAACCATGATGATTTTCCATGACGTTGTCCTCAGAGCACACCCTTAGCAGCTACAAATAAACAGCTTTCTCCATCCTCATGCTTCAATAGCTGGCAATAACTGAGCCCTCAATTATGTTTCATGACTGTTTCTCCCCTAGCCAACACTATGCCAACCTCCTGCTCTCCTCCTGGAGCTTTGGTCCTAGTGCTTTAGGTGAGTGAAATGAAGAGCTCCAGAGCGTACAAATCTGGATTCGAATATTGATGTCCGGTTGTCAATGGGATACTTGCTTCCAGAGCTCTGAAACTGTCCATAGCTAATTTTTGGTATTCAGAGTTTATATATGAGATGATCTATTTTACTTACTGAAATTTTCTGTTTTAACAAGAGGAAATTTTTAAAAGTGCAGTCACTGATGAGAAACAGCAAAGGATGCAACATCTGACTGGGTATGGGACCAGTGGACATGGTACAGTATGTTGTACATACTGTTGTACCATACTGTTCTAATCACAGAATTGGATAGCCCTTCCTTCCTCAGTTCAATGCAAAATCTATCTGCCACTATGTATCTTCTATAAAAGACAAACCTGACACTGATTTTTCTTGTCATTCTCTAATTATTGTAAATGGGGAAATATTGACATAAGAATACAGAGCAATTAATTCTGAAGATAGTGGGACCAAATCATATGCTTGTTGCTTAGTAGAGTAACTTTCGCCTGCTGATACATAGAGACTGTCAGCCAGTGCAATGATAACAATACACTACAAGACTCTCATGGTTTTAGTCAGTGACATGTCTCTTGGTTGGTATCTTCAAACCTCGGAATTGATTTTCTCTTGCACTCCTCTCCAGTTTGAGAAGGTATCAGAGTATGTTCAAGATTCAATTCCCAGTTTCTGTTTAAAGGTCCCAGATCATCTGACTGGGGTAAGCAGATTCATAACTAGATTAATTTGTTTCCACCAATGAATCCATGATATGTGGTGAGTTTTGTTTTTTTTTAAAGTTTGATTTAGTGTTTAATGTTAAAATTAATGTTTTAATGCTTTGTTTCTGATAGATGACTTATTATTCTGATTCATTATACTTTTATTATGACGTTTTATAACTGCCTCGAGCATTTGCTTTAGCATGGCAAAGGCAGGAATATAAATTTTTCAAATAAAAATAAAATAAGTACATGTATCTGTATTTGATACCCTTTTCATTCCACCTACTTATAGCCAAATCCTGAATTCAGTCCCGAAATGGCTGCCATAGCATCCAGAATGCCCCAGGCAAACCTTCTGCCTCTTTCAGGAAGGGGACTTTCCTTCCCTTCTCCCAGATAAGGTAAGTAGTCTTGCAATGGGGTTACTCATTTCCTCTCTTCAACCCTCTCCAGGATGAGAAAGCACAGAACTGAGCTTGATCTTGCACTGAACTGAAGATCTCAATGTCACGCCATGAGGCTGGTGGATCTGCGTAAGGCTGGTGGAGCTGATTGGAGGATCTGGTGGAAGTTCAGGATCTGATGGAGCTGAGCTCCAATGGTCTCACCAGACTCTTCCCAAACTTCCTCCCCAACACACTTCCTTCCCTCTTCCTCTTCAGACTGAATCACATATTGGTATCAACTGAACTGAATCATTACTGCATAATCTCAGGCTACTGAAGTTCACAAGAATATTGTTACAACAGTATGGGCAGTGGATGTGTTTCAGATCTTGCGAGCCATACACTCAAGTATGACTCAAAGGGTGCAATCCTATGCCTGTCTACTCAGAAGTAAGTCCCATTATATGCAATGGTGCTTACTCCTAAGAAAGTGTGTTAAAGGATTGAAGCCATAGTAAAGAAACAAGTCACATCCTCCAAGTCACTGAATTGTCATTCATATGAAGTAGGATAGTAATTTTTTGTTCATACGGAACTAGCAAGACAGCAGTGAACCCAAGATATTCAACCTTCTAATAAAATAATAATGCTGCTAGCTCAGCGGCTCATAAAACATTTACAATCTGCAGCTAGTAAAGTGTAAACAAGAGATTTAAGTCCTGCTGCTGCTTAGACATATAAGAAACAAGTTTGGAGATTAGCTGGAAGATTATTCCACACAGGTTAGGATGGAGGTTCATTAAATGTTGTCTGTCTTCTCATTTGCTACAACAAACTTCGAGGGATGCCGAATTGGACCCTTGGAAGGAAGCCTGTCTCTAAACAAATGTCACTTCCACCATGATAGAAAAAATCCTGGCAGGCAGCCCCAGGCTGCTGTTGTTGTTCAACGAGGATGGCCCTGGCTGGAAAAAAAATAAAATAATTGGTACCTACAGAAAAAAACGGGGGCAGCAATTTTTCCCTTTGTCCAATTCAGAAAACAGTTCCTCAGTACTGCCAGTTCGTTTTCTGGTGTGATCAAGAAACAGAATGCAGAATTGTAGGTGGCAGGAAGGGACTGTGCAACCAGCAACAAGTTTGCAGATAGGAACAGGTTTGATCCTTATGAATGGAAGTCACCAGGGGCACAAAAAAGAACAAAATGCAATCAGAAAGAATAAAAGGCAGCACCAAGAAACCCAGGAGACAGAACTTATACATTCAAACATGGCAAAGATGTGGAAGAACAAAAATGTTGTTAAAGTGCATCTACATCAAAAAGGGATAGTAGATCTCCTGAAGGACAGCATTCCTTAAGTAGCGGACATCACCAAGCAGTCTCATGTCTGATCACATCTTCCAACCTCACTTCAGAAAAATGAGGGTGCAATCTTAACCAATTTGGACCACCACAACTCACATATCTCCCTGTGGTGGTGTGATGAGGCTGGTGCATGTCCAGTGCACTGGCCTAACCCCCAGGACTGATGCAGAAGTGCCTTATGGTACCTTGGTGACATCCCTAGCCAACATGGGGCTTGTGTCAGGACTTGTGCTGGCCTTAGGATTAGGGATTAGGATTGCAGTCTGAGGGACATTCCTATTTACTTGTTTGCTCCTTTACGTGACTTGTGGTTACATCCTGCTATAGATGGATGTAAGTGCTACTCTTAGAGAAATGGTTAACAGTGAGGGAAAAAACCATATTGGGTGGCCTTACTCATATGCATGAGAACAGGATGTCCATATATCCTCTTTTTCTGGGATATGCCCTGGATTTTAGCCTTTTGTCCTCTTTTTTCTTGTGAACGGTCAGCATGTAGCATTCTTAAAATTAATAAATTATATGTAATATTTTTAAATTTAATAAGTAAAACTGTTAAATTCACCAGTGTGTGTGTGTGTGTGTGTGTGTGTGTGTGTGTGTGTGTGTGTGTTTTTAGCTTTTATTTTATCATGTCCTACATTTTCTTGGATGTCCTACATTTTGGGGGGCCCTTTTCCTCTTTTGCGATTATACCATATGGTCACCCTGACTCCACCTCTTGGAATGTACAAGCCTGCTCCTCTCTTCCAAGAGGAGTAACCCTATCTGATGCATGACTACTTGGAGAAGTGCCATTATAGTCAATGGTTTTTACTCCCAGATAACTGTGGATAAGTTTGCTACTACAAGCAAAGAAAGATGATAGAAGCACTATAGGATGTTGTTGCCCTGAGCATCAGCAGTCCATGTGCATACACTACTGCTTACAGCCACCACAGATACCTTGAATGGCTATCCTCCCCAAGCATATCACAAAGTAGCAGCACCCACAGAGGAGTGATGACCACTAGCTATGATGACTTTAAATGCAAATCAGACTCATTCAGGGAGGACAAGTCTACTTTAGTCATGACAGATAAATGCAACTTCCAACTACAGCAGTGGTATGCCATGGTGTAAGAAAGTGACTGTTTTCATGCCCTCCTTCTGTGGTTCTGGTTGGTAATTGTAGGAAATGATGTTCTCTGATCCAGTTCTTCATTTAGGAGGATGAAAAGATTGTCCAGATTGAATGCCACACATGACCTATACGAAGAGGGATCTTTGATCAGCCCAGGACTTGTAGTCATAGGACGTGCATTCAGTCATAGCTGGTTCATCAGTTATTCATCACTGATCCCTGGAAAGTCAAATAGCTAGCATGTGTGAATGCACCATCTATGATCAGACACTATAACTAAAACTTCGAGAGTGCTTGATTCCACCTCAAGCATGATGCTTTTTCCATCACATACTGTATTTAGCTGCTGGTCTTTGGCAAAGTAATGTATGTGGATATACGAATCTGTCCTTCATATAAACAAGTGTAGAGTGTGACATCCCTAGTTTTTACTGCAAGAGAGGTCAGAGGTGAGGGGGGCAACAAATGGAACAGATGTTCCCCATCTTTAAAATGGAAGTTATAGTACTTTTAACTAACCTCATAAGGATTGGAAAGCACATTGTATGTTAAAAGACTGCAACATAGGGGTGGATTCCTTCTATTCATGGCTAAAGTTTACTTGGGCATAAGAGCCATTCAAGATAGAGTGACTAACTCCTGAGTAAATTTGCATAAGATTGAGTGCAGATCACTTAATAGAGCTGAGAGTGAAAGGAGGCTCTAATTTAGCTGGGATGCTCAGTAGAAGATGGTCCTTTCAGGACTCAAACTGGTATTCTGCATGCAGCTTTAATTGTGTATGTTGCTTTGATTACTGAAAAGGTTTGGATTGACTGGTGGGAAAGAAAGAGGTCAAGACAAAGTCTGTTTATAGCTTGTCCCCATATGGATGGCTCAAGAAGAGGTATGGTGCAATAAAGCAGTGTGGTGTGCCGAAGTTATAAACCCAAGAAAGGATTGGTTGATACAACACCTTAGTCAGTTTTAAAAGGCTGGGAGAATATTGCCAGTTTCTGGAAGTCACAGGAATGCAATTTATTTTGTAAGGTTCAGTGAAAAAGACTGAAACTAAAAGTATATTAAAAGCATAAAAGTGAAAGCATTAAACTAAAAGCATATTGTATTGAGGATGCTGCCAATTGAACAGTCTTTTTTAATTAATGGGAGAAAAGGGGGAAAATGTAGAGTTTATTTATTTATTTAAGTAATTTGTATCCAGCCTTACCCAATGTGGCCTCAATAATTGTACACTAAAGTGGATTTTGACAAGTCCAGTTGAACATGTGGGGATAAGAAAAGATGTACATGAATAAGGCACATCTTCAGTGCAATAGGGATGGCAGTGAAATACTTCTCTCCGCAAGGTTGGAAGATAGCCCTGATCTGACACAAAGGCCTCCTTGAAACCCAGGAACACTCACTAGGGACATGAGAACAACACATCTATCCTTGTTACTATTTTGTGGCATGCCCTCTCTATTCCACACTTTGTTCCACATTTAAAATAGCAGATGGCATGAGGACAGAGATGTCTGTACACTGGCGTCCCCTTGCCATTGCAGGAATGGTGGGATGAGTGAGCTGTACTGGTCTAAACTGGTTAGGATGGCACCCTGAATCTGCTCAGTGTCCTCCTTGCTTTGTTGAATGTTGATGGATGCAGCATATTTGCAGTCCCTGCTTGTGGCTGTGTTGCAACCTGTAATTATTTCTTTTAGTGAGGATGCATAAAACTTTCCAATTGCATTTAATTCAACACAAAACAATTTCTATATTTCATGTCGTGGGGGCGAATGAAAATGGAGATAGTTCATCAATTCTGAAATGTGGTATAAAAAAAGCTGGGAAGCTCAGGGGTATGAGACTGCATAAAAATGTTTTGTGTCCTGACCAGTATATCGCTTAAAAAATTTTACAATCAGCCCCAATTGTTCATTCTTACCATGCAGAAGATACTCACATATTCATTTTTAAAAGGGCAAATCAACCATAATTCAGTTTATAAACTGTGGAGCTGGTTGTGAATGTCTGGATGAATATTCATTAGGATCTCTTAATCTGCCATCGATGGTGATTCATTAGGCATATGTAAATATCATTCACTTTAATTGCCCCTAAACTGACTTAACATAATATTGTCATTAGCAAATTATTAGTTATTTGTGTAACTAATGGTACATTATGATGCACATGTTAAATGGTCAAATATATGATAACAATTATGAAGGTGTTTTATGCTGGGTGCTTTCTAAACTGTGGGATGAAATATACAGGAGTCTCACTGAATGTGAGACTTAATAGGGCAGTTGTCGTACTTTATTATTACAATTATTTTGAACCTTTATGTCCGCTGGAATGGACGGGCTGTTTATTGTGGCCAAGGCTTTGATGGGTTACAGATTGCTGTCCCTTTTCTTTCCACATCAAAGGCTCTGGTGATTTCCACAAGTGGCTAACCTGATTTTAACTAATGAACTCAGTCCTCAGTTAATTATTGGTGGAAACAACCTAAGTTCCTACCATATGACCTTTTAACTTTAAGTTCCTACCATATGACCTGAGGGTGGGCTGGGAGAGTAATGGGGCAGAAGAAAAGCAGTCTATATGACATGAGGCTATGGAGAGTACATATACACTAAATGAAAATACATTATACTTTGGTTGATTTTAGCTTAATTTTCTTGGAACTTCCTTCTGATTAAATGTGCTTAGGATAATATCAAGAGGATACAATCTTAAACCATTTAAACTGCTCTTCAAACCACTTGAATGGTCATGCTGAAATCAGTGGAACTCCTAAGACTTGAGGCTTTTTTTCTCTTTATTGTAAAAGTTAAGGACTTTCTCATGACAAGTTTTTTTAACTTTTTATGTGTCATTTATTTACCTTTGTTCTTTATTGTTGGGTTGAAATGTGTGTGAATCTCTTCCTGTTAAATTCTTAAAAAATTAGAATACGTTGCTGATTAATAAAGGGAACAGGAGAGTAGTGGGGAGAGTTGATGAATTTTCCCTCTGAATTCTTCCTGAGTTTTTTTTAAGTGAAAGGGGTGAAAATGTGTACCCTCTATGGGCATCCTTCCTTTAGGAAGAAAGGTGAGATATAAATAAATAAATAAATAAATAAATAAATAAATAAATAACAAAGGAAAATGTACACATGCTTTATAAAATGTACAAGTGCTTTATAGCTGCATCAATTCCAATGAGAGTTGGTCATAAGAACCATGACTAGTGGTGTCACTAGAATTTGTATCACCTGGTTGGTCCAAGAGGCCAACATGTTACTCCGTGACAGACCTCCTTCACTACTACCAGATCAAATGGACAGTAGAGTGCCTATTCTTTTCACCATGGTATAGAATTCTGGTAGATGCAGCCTTTTTAAATTCTTCCATGGCTGGTAGTGTGTCACCCAGTCCAGTGCACATCACCTGATGTGGCCCACCTCATTTCACTTCCTGCATCCTGTTGCCACTTCCTTGAATTTGGCATTCTGAGGTAGTCTGTTTCTGAAATCAGGAGGTTGCATCATGTACCCATCGTGGCTTGACAACTGTGGTGGGTTTTTCTTTTGGGAATTTGGTCCAATGTCTTTGAAAGATCAGGCACCATCACAAATTCCTATGACTACCATGGGCACAGAAATAATTTATTTTATCTGTTATGACCATCCCAACACTCCATTTTAGTGACTGGGAAAAGAACACCCTTTTATCCACTTTGACAATCCCCTGCATAATTTTGTACATTTCAATAATTTTCCCCCTTAGTGCTTTTATCTATACTGAAGAGCCCCAAACTCTGTATCTTTTCCTCATAAGGGAGATGTCCCAAACCAATATAAAACTGAAAACTCACTCACTCACTCATCAACGCCCAGCCAAAACTGCTGAACCTAGAAGCATAAAATTCATGGAAGCTATTCATCCCATGATGTAGGTACCCACTAAGAACTGATTTTTGGAAATTCAAACTGGAAGCGGGAGAAAAAGGTCAAATTGCATTTTCATCCCTATACTTTATATTGAGGAACTAGAGAAAAGTGTACCCGCGTTGCGGGAGTACAATTCCCCCATACGCCATCCCCCCACACACAACATCCCCCATCTACATCAGTCCCCCATGAGCAACAACCCGCCATGAGCAACAACACCCCATGAGAAACACCCCCACGTGTATCATCCCCCATATGCAATAACCCCCCATGCGCATCAACCCCCCATGCGCAACATCTCCCATGCGCATCAGTCCCCCATGCGCATCAAAAACCCATGGGCATCAAATACCCATGCACAACATCCCCCATGCGCAACATCCACCCATGCGCATCAACCCCCCATGCGCATTGACCCCCCATGCACAACATTCCCCATGCTCAACATTCCCCATGTGCAACATTTCCCATGTGCAACATCTTCCCATCTGCATCAACCCCCATGCGCATCAACCCTCCATGCGCATCAATCCCCCATGTGCAACATCTCCATGCACAACATTGCCCATGCATATCAAACCCTCATGCCCATCAACCCATGCGCATCATCCCCCATGTGCAACATTGCCCGTGCGCATAATTCCCCCATGCGTAACATCTCCCCATGTGCATCAACCCCCATATGCAACATCCCCCATGTGTCTCAGTCCGCCATGTGCATGAACCCCCATGCGCATCATCCCCCATGCGCAACATCACTCATGCACATAATTCCCCCATGCGTAACATCTCCCCATGTGCATCAACCCCCACTCACAACATCCCCCATGTGCATCAGTCCGCCATGTGCATGAACCTCCATGTGCATCAACCCCCATGCGCAACATCCCCCATGTACATCAACTCCCATGTGCATCAAACCACCATGTGCAACATCTCCCCATGTGTAAGTCCCCCACGTGCAACATCCCCCCATGCGCAATATTGCTCATGAGCATCAGTCCCCCATGCGCATCAGTCCCCCAAGTGCAACATCCCCCATGTTCAACATCTCCCCATGAGCATCAGTCCCCCATACACATCAGTCCCCCATACGCATCAGTCCCCCATACGCATCAGTACCCCCATGCACATCCCCCATGCGCATCTTCCCATGTGCAGTATCCTCCCTGATGCAACCTCTTCCTCTGAACAATATTCCCCTCCCCCGTGCACCAGGCACGGAGCACCAAATTGGCTGGATATTGGTCATTTTTCCATGTTAAGTATAGGACAAAAACACATTGCACCCCCTTTTCAGTCCCTTAAGGGTTAAATTTCTCCACATCGGTTCTTGATGGGTGTTCATGTGACAGAAGGAACTCCCTCCCCGAATTTCATGCTTCTAGGTCCGGGGGTTGGGGCGAAATGTTGATGAGTCATCAATTCTCCAATGCAAAGTATAGGGAAGAAAACACCTTGTGCCCCTTTTCACCCCCTTCCGGTTGGAATTTCCAAAAACCGGTTCTTAGTGCACCCCTCGGTCATGGAAGGAACACCCTCCCCAAATTTCACGCTTCTAGGGCTGGCAGTTTTGGCAGGGCGTTGATGAGTGAGTGAGTCAGTCAGTCAGTGACTTTTCTCTTATATATATATAGATTGCTCACTGATCAACATCCTTGACCTGCCCCAACCTCTGGACCACCACAAGAAGCAAGAAATTTGGGGAGGGTATTCCTTACCTGACATGAGCACCCAGTAAGAGCCAATTTTTAGACATTAGCCCCTAAGAGAATGAAAAGAGGTGGAACACATTTTCATCGTTTACTTAACATCGAAGACTGACTGATCAACATCCAGCTCCACCTAGAAGCATGAAATTTGGGGAGGGTATTCCTTCTGTGATTTAAGGGCCCACGAAGAACAGATCTGGTGGCCAGTGGTGCTGGTAACCAATGGTACCTGCTGTCCTTGCTCACTGGTCCCAAGTGCCAGGTGGTGCTTGGTGCCCAGCAGGAATGCCTGGTACTCTGTGGGGATTGCAGGTAGTGACTGCTAGTGCCTGCTGGTGCTCAGAGCCCAATGAGAAGTGGGTCTGCTGGTGCCTGCTGCCATTTGGTGCCCAGCTTTGCCCACTGCCCAACAGTGCCCTGTGCCTGCTAGGGATGCTTCATGCCCACTGGTGCCCACTGATGCCCACTGCCTGATTGTGCTTACTGCCTGCTGATGCCCATTGCACAGTGGTGCCCAGTGGTACCTAATGCCCAGTCGTGCCCACTAAGGATGCCTGTGCTCAGTAGGGATGCCCAGTGCCCATTGCCTTCTGGTGCCTGCTGCCCACTGATGCCTGCTTTCCAATGGTGCCTGGTGATGCACATTAGGGATACCAGTGCCAGCTACTACCTCTCACTGCCCTTAGTACCCTTCAGTGCTTGGTGCCTGTCGGTGCCTACTGCCCAGTGCCAGTGCCCAGTGGTGCCCACTAGTGCCCAGCTATACCTGGAGATCACAAATATTCTTGAAATTTTACTCCCACAATGCTGGGCTAGTTCTGCTAGTTATACGTTACATGTTAGTTCTGCTAGCTATATTATATGTTACATGTTATTTAGGGATTGATTTATACATAATTTTTTTCCTCATTGTGCAGTATTTTACATTTACTTACCTTGAAATGCATCTGCCTTAGAGAGGGCAAGCCTAATCTACTCATAGTCACTTGAATATCTGCATGAAGACAGTGTATTTACAATTGCCAATACATATAGTTCTTTATAGAACTTTAGAGGAACCCTAGAAAACCCTAGATGGGGGTGCCTAATCCCAGAGAGGGTGTTCAGTGTACAATCTGAATTGGACAAGCAAACCATTGTCCATGTCCCCTCAGCATCTATACGTTCAGTAAGTGTGAGAATGAGATCCAGTGAGGGTTTTGGTGAGCGTGGATGAGTCCTATGCACATACAATTGTATAGGTATAGCATCTTTTTACTTACACATGTTGAATGAGTAGATGGCATGGGGATGGCTCAGTGCACATTGTGGCCCAGTGCACACTTATTCAACAAAGTGGCATGACAGTCAGGGCTCCCAGAAAGCCGGAATTGGCTGGACAACTCTGGCTTTTGGTCATTGGACAGGACTGTCCAGTTCAATAGGCCACTGTCCAGCCTTCTGGAGGGGATGGGAGGGTGCTTGGGGGCACTTGGCGGCAGTAAGAGCTGGCTGTGGCTTGGCACAGCTAAGTCCGGCCAGCCATGGCATCCATTTTTTAAAAACTATGTGCATGCGCGCACAGTCCTTCCCTGCCTAAAGGCTCAGACAGAGAGCACTTCTCTGTGGGCAGAGTATCCTCTCCTGACCTTGCCAGCCCTTTCCTAATTGGATACATGTGCATTTTAAAAATAATTTTTCGTAATTTTTTTCAAAAAGGTCCAAATTTTCAAACGAAAATTGACTTTTGGGTGACCATGTCCTACATTTTGGCTTTAGGATCTAGTTACCCTGCATGAGAGTCTTGTTCACTTTCACACATTTACTGAAGGAGTGTGTGTGTGCACATTATTGCTAGAGAGAAAGAGAGCCTATGGCATGTGTATAGGTTCTGCTGATACTCAGGTGGATGTGTGTAGCTCTCCCGTCTGCATGCATTCACTGATCCTAGTTATGAGAAACTTCCCTTATTCCAACACTGCTTAAATTATGGGGGGAACGGTAAGAAAGCCTTTGAAATAACTGACCCAGTTAGTAAAATCTTGCCCTCCCTTTCAGTTTACAAAAGCAGAAACTGAGGAAACCACCACAAATGTCAAAGAATTGTAATTCTTATACATAGAGTATAGAGTATACTTATACATAGAGTACATAGAGTATACACAGAGTACATAGAATACTCTTATACATAGAGTATTCTTATACTCTGTAATTTCAGTACTGATTCCTTATCGAGCAGTAACTCGATACTCGAAAGTAACTCGAAAGAAGCTGAAGATGATGCTGACCAATGCCACGGAAATGCTTGAAAATATTGTATAGGAAAAATATTGTATGGAAATATAGAGAAAAAATTTCTAGCTTGTTCTCCCCTTATAATGATAACAGGCATGCTGGCCGTGATAAATCTAATAAGTAGGAAGATAAAACAACATTCTGTCCCTCTGCAATAAAATCCCTAAGGGGATCACTGTGCCGGTGGATTGTAAATCACCCAAATCAGCCCACACTGAATTGCAATAGTATTTAAAACCCATAATTGCTGTTGATTAGAATTCAGTCAGGGATTGCGCATAATGCCAATAGGTGACCCTTTTCCGGAGGTGCTCCAACTCATGTGATTTGCCTTGCTGAGGCCTGGTAACAAATGCCTAATTCCGTTTAACGATGGAATGACATATCTCTGATATGCAAATTTTTTACAGCACAGCAATTAAGCAGTTTAGATTTTTACGACAGTGTTTGGACTCTATACAACGACAAAAAAGAGGGCCCAATAAAGGCCTGTGATGGATGGGCCAATCCCCACTGGAAATATACCATGTAATCTTGCAAAGACAATGCATTATGGATAGCATTGTGATTATTGGTTGTTAATCTCACTCCCCCTTCTCCTAATAACCTTCTCCCCCTTCCTCCTGCTATAGTCCATGGATAAAAACGACATGGCTGACACATTGTTGGGGGCACGAGCTTTGGATACAGATGGGAAAGTCGGGGCATGGCAATCTGCTGTGCACAAGGAAGGCAGTGAAAAGGGGGCTTGCAGCGAGGCAGCCTGTCAGCAGGGGACAGGGCTGGGGGCCATATGCCTCTCTTCTTCTCCCTTCTGTCACCAAGTCTGCTGCCTCGTCCTTCTGTCAGGGGACACTTTAATGATGAACATGTTTGAAACAGTTTTGTTTACCTAGCAGCAGCCTTAATTAGACACCTTAAACCATTTTTGAGTTTGGATTTGTGCCTGGGTGGGTGATAATCACTTTGTATATGGGTTCCTTCCCCTTTCTTAATGCAGCAAACTACTCTTTGCCATATATTTTAAAGCCTACCAGAAACTATTTCTGCCTAAAGAACTATATCCCACGGCACAGATTTAAAAAGCCCTTTTTCACTCCTGCCTTCATTACGCCAGGAGCAGTCAAAGTGAGAAAGACACAGGAATTTCTTTCAATCAAGTGTGATGGATGCTAAGCATATATACGTACGTCTTGCATATATTTACACGTTTATCCTACAACCCAAGGTTTAGCAGAGCAGAGGAGAACAGCAGAAGCTGGAATAATTTATAATCCATACTTATGTTTCAAGCTTTTAAATTTGTATTTTATCTTGGGTGAGGTGAAATTTTGCTTTTAAGCTTTCAGATCTCTGGAGGGATTAATATTTTGTTATTGTTTCCATATCTATCCTAAATATTGAGCTGCTATGAGTGTCCAAGAGGGAGAAAAAGCGGGGTAAAAAAAATCTTACAAACAAACAAAAACAAACACATTCTTCATGCGTTCATAAATATTTTTTAAGTTCTTTGATCCTAGGCATACCTACTCCAAAGTAAGTCCAATATGTGTGCAATAGGGCTTACGCCCCCAAAAATGTTGTCAAGATGGCAGCCAGTGTGTGATTTTTTCCTTAACAAATCACATAAACTGCAAAGGGAAATGTAGTTCCCCCAGCCAAGTTGTCTGCCCATATTTTGTGTTCTAGCTGTGGTGTGTGTGTAAAACCTCACTTTATGTAATTTCATCAGAGACCTGACGGAGAATGGTGCTTAAATCCCAAGGATGTCTGGCTGCCTTTTAAAAGGCCACAGCAGGCAAACAGCATGGGGAACTGTAATTTCATTATCAAAGAAGCAGACTGTACATTTCAGCAAAGAATCCTTCTGTCTATTAACTCATAAAGCAGACTGCGCTACAATAATATTAAAGTATTTAATTTGCTTTTCATTTTTTGGGCTGTTGGTTCACTGCCTTACAGTTCAAAACAGAGCAATTCAAATCTTTATGCTTTTATTTGTTAAGTAATATTTTGGCTGTCTTGCCTTGGCACAATGCCAGCATAGGCATGCATACTCATCCATTGGGACCAGGGGAATTGTTTTATTAAAGTTGTTTGTTTAATTCCAAGTACGGTACATTAAAAAACACAATCCACTGAACTCTTTTGTGCATGCATCATTTAAATGAATGAGAAATGTTGGAGTTTTATAGTCTAGGCTTAGTTAGCCTAGTGCAGTGGTCAGCAACAGTACAACAATTGAAATTTCTTTTGAGAGCCACATTTTTTACACGTAAACTATATAGGTAGTTATTATTGTAGTACCTATATTGTAATTATATAGGTAGCTATATATTGTTATTAACTTAATTAGGGTACTCCTAAGTTGGCCTTTGTTCTTCTTCTCCAGTGGCAGTTCCACAGCCCTGCCTGTGTCCTCCAGTGCCAGGCTGAGAAACCTCTTCAGTTCCCCATCCACCCAAAGAGCAGGGTCCCTTTAAGAAAAAGGATTAGTCCTTCCTGGTTGCCTGACTCCCTCTTGGGCAGATCTACTTTACAAATAAGTCCCATTGCAACCGGCTTACTCCCAGGAAGGTGTAGTTGGGATGGCAGCCTGAGCTGGTCTCCTCCTCCAGTGGCAGGGAGTTCCACAGCCCTGCCTGTGCCAGGCTGAGAAGACTCTCCAGTCTCCCAGCCACCAGAGCAGGGCCCCTTTGAGAAATTCCTCTCTCATTCTATGGCCGCCTCCCCTCCAGGGTTCCTTACTTTTCCGCTTGTGTGGTGCGGCTTGAGCCTCCAGTCTTGGGGGGGGGGGGCAGGCAGGCAGGCAGGTGGGTGCCTGTGGGGGCTTCTTGGGTGGCAGCGGGGCCTCTGCTCTGCTGCGGAGGGGAGCCGGTAGGCAGGCAGGTAGGCAGCTGCTCCAGGCTGACGCTGTGCTCAAGCTGGCTGGCTGGGAGGGCAAGCGCAGCTATGGCTGAGAAGCAGAGCGGAAAAAGAACACACTGCTGCTTTCCGCACTGCTGTGCACGCAACTGACGCCCGCACGTGGTATTTTGTGGAAGAGCCACACTCAAGGGGCCAAAGAGCTGCATGTGGCTCACAAGCTGCGGTTTGCTGACCAGTGGCCTAGTGCAACATCCATACAGCTTCAAAGCTATTTATTTATACATACATACATACATACATACCCTGCCTTTTTCATGCCACAGCAAATGTCCAAGGTGGCTTAGAAAGACTATGGGCACAATCCAGAGTAACTATGGGGAGTCCTTGCTCTGGTGTAAGAACAAGTTACTCTGGATTTCAATATGAATTTCCCATAGGTTTTCACTAGATGGTGCAGTAACTAAGGGGGCACGTAATGTCTCTTACGTGCTCCCGTAGTTACTCTGGATTGTAGGGTTAGGCTGCAATCCTAAACTCCAGTTAGGCTGACATAAGCCTCGGCATAAATCCAGTGCTGACCTCAGGATGTTAAAAAAGTTCCATAAGGCACTTCTGCCTTACTCCTGGGTGAGGGTAGGCCTGTGTCTGCATATGCCAACCTGCCATCACCACCATGGAGAGATCCCTGCATATTCTTTTCCTGCAGCAGCACACATCAAACTTTGGCAGAAGACAGGTTTCAAGTTAAATCGTATTGGGAAAGGTTACCCTTGATAAATTTCATAAACCTCCTGGAACAGAACCCACACAAAATCCTCCTGGAAGGCAACCCACACAAGACTGGTCAACATGCAATAGAGTACCGAGTCTGTAGTGCGGGGTGCAAAACACATGGGCGCCAGAGGGCAGGGACACCAGGGGGTGCTACTTTGACACTTGTCTTCTCCCCCACAGCCACTACAGCTGGCGGCCATTTTAGAGTGGGAAAGTGAAGCGGGCCCAGGAGGAAGCTCCTCCTCCCTGCCTTGTGGCCAGCACAAAAGTAGCCTGAGCAGCAGCAGCTCCACCCCATCACCACTTGCTCGCAGCCCAGTCAGCCCACAGTGTAGCCTTTGCTCCTCTGGGAGCCGCTGCCTGTCTGCCTTCCTCGTCCGCCATCTCCAGCTGGCAGCAAAGTCTCTGCTCCTCCAGGGGCTCCTGGAGATGGTTGAGGCACCAAGGCTGGAGGCAGAGGCTGGAGACCAGCCTGGCAGCCTCACTCCTCTGGGAGCTGCTGCTGCATCGTCTGCCCATCCTCCAGGTAGAGAAGAACAAGAGCACAAACCTAACTATGTCTACTCAGAGTAAGCCCCATTGTATTCAATGGGGCTTACTCCCAGAAAAGTGTCTTTAGGATTTAAGCACAAGTCTTCTGCTCCCACCAGAAAGCATTCCTATTTCCCTAACTGGCTGCCCCAGATGCCCCCAAGGTATCCCCACCACAATTTCCTCCATGCAGCATCCTCACAAGAAGAACCCCTGCTTCCCTCCTAACTGCCCTTGATGCTCCCCAAGACAACGCCCTCAGCACACAGAACACTACCATCCCCCCAAGAGAATCCCCCTTCCCTCCTAACTGCACCAGATGCCTCCCAAGACAACCCCCTCAGCACACTGCCCTCTATGCACCATCCCCCCAAGAGAAACCACCCCGTCCCTCCTACCTTCCCCAGATCCTCTCAAGACAACCCCCTGAAGACTGCCTTCCATGCACCATCCCCTTCCCCCAAGATAAGCCCCCACCCTTCCCTCCATGCTTCCAGCCCCCTTCTCCCCAGTGTATGCGTGTGTATGTGTGTAACATATGCTTGTGCTTGGTGCAAAACATGTTCTGTGCTTAGTGCAAAAGTCTGTGTCTGGTTCTTTCATTGCAAACACTAGTGCTAAAGTCTATCTGGTCATTTGCATGGGGTTGGACTAGAAGACCTAATGGGGTCTCTTCCAACTGTATGACTGAGCTCAGTGCAAAACTCTGCATATGCTCCTGTGATTGCAAACATTAGTGCTAAAGTCTGTCTGGTCTTTTGCAGAGTCTTTCCTGCTCTAAGCAGGGGCTTGGAGTAGATGACCTAATGGGGTCCCTTCCAACTGTTTTGACAGGGACGAAATTTCAATCCTTGCTACAGTGCCAGTTTGCCTAGATATGCCTCTGTTAACATGTATGTACATAGGCATGTTTGGAATCATGGTTGGATTATGATTTCCATTAAACAACCCCAGGCACATGTTTTCCTTTCTAAAATTCAGATGCAGCCAGCAAATGAGCTGCACAAGTCCGGGTAGAGTAGACCTTCAGGATTGCTCCGCTGCTGGATATAGTGTGCACTTAGAATCATAGAATCATAGAATCATAGAGTTGGAAGGGACCTAGTAGGTCATCTAGTCCAACCCCCTGCCTGCAGCAGGAAATCCCCCTAGAGCATCCCCGACAGGTGCTCGTCGAGCCTCTGCTTGAAGATCCCTAGTGAGGGAGAGTCCACCACCTCCCTTGGCAATCTGTTCCACTGCCGAACTGCCCTCACTGTCAGGAATTTTTTCCGGATATCCAGCCGGAATCTCCTTTCTTGCAGTTTGTACCCATTGGTTCTAGTTCTGCTTTCAGAAGCAGCTATGAACAAATGAGCCCCTTTCTCCCTATGACAGCCCTTCAGGTATCTGAAGAGGGCAATCATATCTCCCCTCAGCCTCCTCTTCTCCAGGCTGAACATCCCAAGTTCCCCCAACCTTTCCTCATAGGGCTTCCCTTCCATCCCACTGATCATTCTTGTCGCTCTCCTCTGGACTTGCTCCAGTTTGGCTGCATCTTTCTTAAAGTGAGGTGCCCAGAACTGAACACAGTACTCAAGGTGAGGTCTCACCAATGCAGAATAAAGAGGAACTAGAACTTCTCGTGACTTGGAAGCTACAGTCCTCTTAATGCAGCCTAAAATGGCATTTGCTTTCTTTGCAGACACATCACACTGCTGACTCGTGTTCAGCTTGTGATCCACGGCTACTCCAAGATCCCGCTCACATGTTGTCCTGCCAAGCCAAGTATCCCAAGCCAAGTACTTGTTTGATGTGGTTGTCTCAGTGGAGTGGTGGGGGTTACATAGGATTGAGGTAAGAGCCTCACTAAATTTGATGGCACTTACTTCCAGATACATAGGCACAGGATAGTATCCTTAAAAGGAGGATGGTCTTTAGGATGAGACCTGGTTTTAGAGTGACCACAAGAGAAAGATAATAGAATAGAAAGACATGTGGGTAGAGAGATCTGCATTCAAACATGTTCCAGGTGCAAGGGATACAAAGGCGGAATAGCTTCTGTATCTTTGTTATCTTTTTTTAAAAAGTTGAAAGGTTACAGCTCTTCTCACATAAGAACATCCAGTCCTGTTGGATCAGCACAAAGACCCAACTACTCAAGTTTCCTGAATTCACAGTGGGCCACCAGATCCCTCAGGACAGCTAGAGTCCCTGCATGCTAGTGCCCTCTCTTAAGAACATAAGAGCCTTGTCAACGGCCCATTTAATCCAGCTTTCTGTATTGCCCAATGGTCCACTAGATGCCTCAAGGGAACACACAAGACAACCAGAGACCTACATCCTCCTGGTGCCTTCCATTGCATCTGGCACTCTGTGGTAGCCTCATTTAAAATAAGTAGATGGCACATACCCATCACAGCTTTTACCTATGATGGACTTCTCTTCCAGAAATTTGTCCAGTCTCCTTTCAATGGCATCTAGGCTAGATGCAAACATTACATCCTCTTACAAGGAGTTCTGGTCACGAACAATTCCTGGGTGCAGTGATCATCCCCATTCCAACGCCAAAGAGCAGCATTATCCAAAGATGTCATGTGATGAAATACTAAAGTGCATGGAACACTGTTATTTTCCCACCAAGGTGGTACCTATTTATCTACTTGCATTTACATGCTTACAGTATTGCATATCCAGAAATGATGTCCTTGTATTGGAGAATAGTTCATTTTAATACTCATTTACACTTAATACTAGTTTAGCATAAGGTTTGCTTCCTAAACTCAGCTGAAATGTGCTCAGCTGCTTAAGATTAATTGTACTGTATTCTTCACCAATTCACACCTCATTAATGAGGTAACACTTACCCTTGGCTAGCTATCACTGCTGTATTTTGTCTAGAACTGGACACCTATACTGCTTTTCCAGTCAAGGGCACTTAAATTGCTTTTCCAATGGGAGGTAGAAGGTAGTTTACCTTTTTGTGTGTATTTCTGATTTTTTAGCCTTTTGCTATGTTGTTTTATCTTATTTTGTACAGTTATTTGCTAGTCTTAACCTCCTCTTGCACCCAGTTACCTCAGCTACCGAACTACAGTGCCACAGCTTAGCCCAGTGATGGCCACGGCATCACTGGTGTGCCACAGATAGTCATCAGCAGTGGTGGGCTCCAGCAGGTTCGCACCTACTCTATAGAACCGGTTGTTAATGAGAGTTAGGACATATGAAGTTTAAAAATAGCCATTTAAAAGTGGCTGCCAGATGGGCAGAGAACCGGTTGTTAATTTCTTTGAATCCCATTACTGGTCATCAGGAGTGTTGCGGGAATTTGGGGATTGACATTAATTAATAGGAAAACTGGGGGATTTGAAAAGCCTGGTCATGCCTTGTCAATAGTTAAAAAAAACTGATGGTGTGCCTTGACAATTTCAGTGCCTTATTAATGTGCCATTAGATGAAAAGTTTGAAAATCACTGGCTTAGCCTTTATGTTCATCAAGGAGTAAACATACAATTATAGTTCTCTGCCTACTCATAATCTTCTTTTCCATCCAATTTTCCTGAGACTGAATGTACCATCCTGGGTATAAAGCAAATCTGGTTTGTAATATGTAGACTGGGTAGATAATCAAGTAGTGTGTAAAGTAGTGAGACCACAGAAAGAGGTATTTTGGTGTAGATGTAGTTATGCTGTTTTTTATAAGAAGGTGGATCCTCAAATGTGTGTCCGTCTTCTAAGAAAGTGGGTCCTCCTCTTCTAAATATGCTTGTTTGGACAGATACCGATATATAGTAAGTTTCTTGCAAGGTATTGAACACAAGTGATATCAAGACAAGTGATACTGTCACATATGCATTCCTTGCCACAGAAAATAGGGTTTGAGGCAGCTGCCGCTGCCCTGCACCCAACATCCCATGTGGGTAGTGAGTCCAGGTGAGTCACAAAAAACGCAACTAAATTTGTAATAATTAGAGATTCATTAGAGATTTATTTTATTTATTATTTATACAGCAGATTTTTGCATCACTACTTTTGTAGTGACTATAGCTGCTGTTCTCTGGCCTCTCTGGTGGTCTGAGAGGCACGCTGGAGGTGAACAAAGGCAATTCTTTTTTTCCTGAGACTTGGTGGACCACTTCTTAAGGTCTCGTGGAACATTTGTGTTCCATGAATGAATGAAAGTTATGAAAGAATGAAAAAGAATGAAAGTTGTGCAGTAACAGAGAAGGAATATGTATTGCAAGATTAGTATCTCTGCTTATTAGCTCTTAGAAATAAATGTTTTCAAAAAATTCAGTTGCTTATCCAGGAGTTGCAGTGTGGGGGTAACTGGTGAGACAGAATTGTCCCAACAGAGTTCTTTGAAAAGCATTGCCATTGCTGTAAGGGTGCAAACACTCCCAACCCACACGCATCGGCTACTGTCAGAGTGTGTGGGTTGTGAGCGTTTGTGCACCTCACATGGTTGTGTTGGTACTTTTTGAATGACTCTGGAGGGGTAGTTCTGCCTCACCCGCCACCCCCACACCATATGTCCCTGTTGCTTACTAACTGGCATGCTTTGGAGGACCCAGTGTCTGCAAGAAGGTCTGGCTAGAGAGCAGCAGGACAAACACTTCATGGATCTTCGAACTGTACAACTTGGCCTTTGCACATTTGCATGTGGTTTGCTGCTGTGTCTTTTACAATGACTGCATGGTTTTCTCACAGAAGTTACTACTGGCCAAAAATTATGGTTATCTGATTCAAATATGTTAATTAATCCAAGTGTATGTGAGGAGGCAAAATTACTTGGAAAGGAGAATGGCTGTTTAAAAAGGTAGCTAAATGTAACTGCTGTATTTCAGAGGCAGTTTCTCACTGAAGGACAGTTTCAGATGACTGGTGTTTTGTGCTTGGCTAGTGGCTGTGGGTGTGGCGCAAGCAGTTAAGGCGCTGTGCCTGTTAACCAGCAGGCCAGGGTTCAAGACCCAGGTCGGCCCCACAAGACAGGGTGAGCTCTTGTCCTTAGCCAAGCTCTGCAATGCCAGCTGGATCCAATCGTATTGGCTCTGCCTTTCCATTGGACTAATTCAGTGGAGTGGAGAGGGGGGATTTGCTGCTTGGGTAACAGCCTATCCTCCATAACAATCCAACCCAGGCTTTCGTGCTTCGCATGCAGCGTATGCAGCGCTGAGCACGATACCATAGTCTTTCAAGACTGACGGAGGCCTGCTTTTGTGGGTGGTCAATCATGGAAGCATAAGGATGACCTAAATTGACTCCTGATCTGATCCAACAAGGTTTTACTTATGTTTTTACTACCCATAATGCCTGTCCACAGAGCCATCTCATTCAGGAAGGAAAGTGGTCACATCAGGTAGCAGATTTGTAGGGGTGTTCATCTCTGTCCACCGACAATGAACCTGTTATAAATAGATACACAATAAGCTGATGCTGTACTATGTGCTGTGGATGCCAAAGGACAGCAGAGTACATGTTTAAATGTCTTTGAAACAAAAAGCCTGGAATCCTAATCCCAAATTAGGCTGGAATAAGTCCCGTCACAAGTCCCATGCTGCCCTGGAGGTGTCACAAAAGGCATTTCTGTGCCACTCCTGGGGGAAGGTTTAGGCCAGTGCAGAGATATATGCCGGCCCCCCCACACCACCACAGGAACAGGGAGCAGGTGAGTTGTGCTGGCCTAAATTGGTTAGGATTGCTCCCTAACTGTTTTTTTTTTAAGTGTACGAAGCAAAATGGTTTAAGGACAGTTTTAATAATAAGTATCACGCATGGTTGGCAGCAACACGTTGTTGAGTGGACAGCTGTATAATGTTTAGTGTTACACCATCAAGTTCACCTTCAATCTCTTCACTGGTGTGATTGTATTCTTTGTTCACCAGTTAAAATGATCAGATTGCAAAGTAAGAAAAGTTCTTTCATTGGGGTAGACTTTATTTTAGATTCCCACAATCTGCTGGACCCTTAATGTCAAAGTTTACATCTTTTCATACAAAAATTAATTTCTCTTTCACAAGTTCCACTCAGATTTTGTTGCTAATAAAATCGAGGATGTAAATACTATTAAGTAGAAAACAGCCTGTGCATAATTGTTTGCCAGCAATTACAGATTATATCGAGCCATTCCTTGAGCAGAAACAGTTTTTTCCAAGACACTAGCTCCCTGTACCTTGAAATTTTATTAGGCTAAGAATTTCATGCACCATATGTTGTAATACGAGACTAGCTGCAATTGAACAAACAACTTTCTGATATATAAGTGAATGATAACCTGATTTTAAATGTGTTTATCTAATGAGATAGTAACTGTAATTTACAACACATATAAAAACTCCCACTGTTACTCCTGGTGCACCTTTTGGCTAAAAAGGTTGATGCGCAGAGATATGCTAATGAATATGTCTTGGTTTTTAGCAAGTCAGTAATAAAATTTGCATTTGATATTGTGCACAGTAAACTGGGTTATTAGCTTTGAAAATGAGCCTCATAAAATTTAAATATAGGCTTAAATCATATTAACTGTCCTGTAGATTTTCTGAGAGGTTTTAAAGCATTGTGTTTTGTTTCCTTAGTACTGAGGATGCAGATGTCACTTTGCCTTCAGGGGGTGCCCCCAAATGATACATCTTTGGGTGTCTTATATATAAATAGCTAAGAAATTCATCTAAACCTTTGTTCTTTGGAGTGCGACCTGAATCTAGGAAGATTCTTGTGGGTCACAGTGCAGAAGTGAAAAGAAGGGGTAGAAATCAATACTTTTAAGATGTTTTCAAATGCTTGCACACCAGAGGTAGCACACTCACATTCCAGCAATGACATCAAGAGAGATGCTGTGGTCTGTTTTCCAAACCTGTGAAAAGATGGAAGTCCAGAGGCTTTGAGATAACTTGATAAAGCATGATTATGCTTTATCAATCATGCGCAGTGGAGTTTATGCACACACCACATTTTAAAACTAGTTTCATGTTTGCCTAATTGTTGCTCTCAACCAAGGGACCCTGGGAACTGTAGTCCTAAGAAGGGATTAGGACTTCCTAAAATGTACAAGGGTGACTTGTAGGAAAGCAGTTAACTGGACTATACTGCATTATTGCTTAAAGCACTATCTGTCTACTCAAAAGTTAGCCCTATTGTGTACAATACAACTGCCAGGATAGTCTCTTTATGATTGCAGCCTTAGTTGTTTCTGTTCTGGTTACTACATCTTAAAAAGGTTGTAATCCTGGCTCCAGTACCATTAGGGGCCATGACCACAAATTGCCACCTATCCCATTGGCCAAGCTGCCCCCATCAGTCCCAACCACTGTCTTCCAGTGGCCTTCTGAGAAAAACTGGAAATCATGTTTTTATGATCTGAGAAGCTCTCACGTGGTCTTGGGAGGATCAGGGAAGTGGAGAATGGCCTCCCCGGTCCTCAGAAGGTCTTCGGAAGGGAGACAGTGGTCAAGATCAGTAGGGGGTTATTATGGTCATGGGTGCTCTCAGTTATTCAGGCTGGGGTCAAGTGAGGAACTTCTCCCTTGCCCCACTAGTATGCCACTGAGGCTGCAATCCAGAATGAGGGCAGTGAGAAAGGCCCTAGCTGGGCTGTTCCAAGTAGGCTGTATCCACAGCGAAAATCCACAGGCTGCTGAGGCTGCTAAGCACCAAGTCAGTGGCACTGGTAGAGGTTACAGAGATGCTGGCCAAGATCTTAGATTTTTTTTTTTTTGCAACACTGCCATTCTTACTCTGGCTTATCATGGACCCCTATGGGTCTACTCAGCTTTATACCTGCTCCTGAGATGGAATAACTCTGAGCTGGAAGAGGGGGTTTCTGTCCTTCAAATAGGCTCTGGATATAGTATAATTGCTCTGTTCTAGACAATGCTGAACATGCCCTCAACATGCCTAACCTGAACTGCCTAGAATGGCACAGCTAGGGCAACCCAGCTCCATCTGTCTTAGGGCAGCCAATGTTGCCTTAGGGTGCCCCATGCCTTTTCTGGCATAATTCGGCTGCCCCATCTTGGAATTGGGCTATCCCAGTGATAGATAGGGTAGTCCAAGTGCACTTCTTGATTGCAACCTGATTGGAACTTGAAAAGAACAGAAGAGGGTGACCAAGAAGAGCACAGGGACTGTGGTGATGAAGGTTGTGTGTCTATGGATTGTAGGGATGGGTGTGCATTTTATAAAGTGCACTATAATCCATGAAAGATTGTACCACAATAGGTTTAAAATGCCTCATGCCTTTGTTGGTTTTTCTGCTAACTCTCTCTATAAAATATGTTCTCGTCTATTTGGGAACAAGGTTGGCAGTGCTTGGACATGCACATTCTAAAGCTTGGACATGGACATGCACTGTCATAGCTGTACCAGACTTGTGCTAGGAGAGAGTAAGTTTTGAGCTGGCCTGGGGAAACCAGGAGAGGGTGGTGGAAGAGTGGGTTGCAGGCAGAGGGGGCATTTGGGAGCTGAAAGAACTAGGCCTGTGAGGTGGATCAGGTTTGGGATGGGATCAGCTGTGGCTGTGCAGGCTGAAACCTAATCCCAGCTCCTGGCCAAACCAGCATTACATAGGCTGCTTGAAATTGTAGGCACAGATCCAAGTAGTTCCACAGGAGAGGCTGATGTGTGACAAAAGTTAAAGAGAATAAAATTTCCTTACTCCTAGTTGCCCCCAGCCTGCACCAACCCAGTCTTGGATTCAGTGCAGGCCAGTCAGTGTGCCTATTCTAGCACAAGTTAGGACTGTACTCTGAGTAGTACAGATCAGGAAAATGCTTAAATGCATGAATTTGCTATCTTTATTCCTTAACCCATTTCTCTCCAGGTGTACACACTGTGTGCAGAAATGGTTTCAGAAATTTCCTTACCTCTTAAGGAATGCCGGAATCACAATCTGAGAACCATTACGGGTTATAGTCAAATAAATGAGATTCGGTTGGTTATGCGTTTGTAATTCTGCTGCTTTAAAACACAAAGAAACCCGTTCCTCCTATAGCATCCCCAAAATCCATTACCGTAGTTCCTCAGGTGATAATTTCCAGCATTGTTAGGATTAAAAACCTTTTGAGGGGAGGTAAAAAGATACATTGATGAGAATATTTTTGTACTACTCAAGGATTGCGGTAACATGAGGAGAGAATACCAGACCTCTTTTCAAGATTAAGAGCCTTTTTTATTTTAGCACAATGAGTGTCACGCAGATGTAAAAAGAGAGACACTTGTCTCACTGCTTTTTGCATGCTGAGCAAACACAGTTAACATAAGCATGAGGGCCCAGGGATGCTTCATTTGGTTAGGCTGACTGCCAAGAGTAAATTGGATGAACAGTAAAAGAATTCTGAGAAAGAGTGAACCAAAAAGTATCTGACAGGAGCTTTCCAAATGCACAAGTCTTTGGCGACTGTTTCTGGAAAGCTCCCCGCCTGGTTGCCACACCTTGAGGGCAATTTGTCTGATGTTTCCTTTTGAACACACCCTTTTTAAGGCCCTTCCATTTGGCGACAGCAATGACATATTTGTAATTATTTTTGCAGGGGAGTGACACTTTGGCTGCAATCCTAAAGACACTTTGCTGGGAGTAAATTGAACATAATGGGGCGTACTTTTGAGTAGACATGGTTAGGATTGTGCTCTTTGGCTGCGACCATTTATTTGACAGTTATTTCATTGATGGGCAAAATACCAGACTATGTTGTTGCTGAGTGTTTCCTTCTTAGGAAACCCACTGCAGAGATCTTTAGTTGGCACAGACTAAAACTGCTGCCCAAGATGCCTGTTGTCATGACTTGTTTTTTCTTCCTTTTTCATAGTAAAGTTAAAGCAATTTTTAGAACTCTGTTATTACCTTTTGATTAACTGGCCAAATGCAAACTATTGGCCATCCATTTTGCCTGCTGAAATCCATAAAAATCACCTTTGTTTTGAAGTGTCAGCAGGTGGCAGGGCGTTTAGCATGCCCCTTGTGGTCTGCCATTCCTGCTGGTGAGCTGCAGCTCCTCACAAGTTCCACTGGCAAGGCATGTTGCACATCTTCTCACATTTTAACATTACTGTGTAAACCAATGATGGCAAGAGTGAATATTTTTCTATAGTATAGTGATTAAGACACTTCACTGTTTCATCAATTCTTACAGTACAGTAACCTGTAAGGCAGGCCAGCATAATTATACCTTGAAGGTGGCAAAGATAGAGTAGAGCCTGATAAATATTGACATACTTAAGATCAGCCTCCGTGATAGGTCAGGCTCTTAAACCCTACAGTGAACAAATTCTGTAAACCACTGTTTCTTAAGCTGACTTTTAGCTGTGATGTCTATTCAGGGTGATCATACGTCATAACCAGTGATGGGATTCAAAGAAATTAACAACCGGTTCTCTGCCCATCTGGCAGCCACTTTTAAATGGCTATTTTAAAACTTTATATATCCTATCTCTCGTTAATAACCAGTTCTATAGAGTAGGTGCGAACCTGCAGGAGCCCACTGCTGGGTATAACCAGAAAAAGAGGACTAGGCCCAACCTAAAATGTACTCCCCAGATAACTTATTGTGGGCGCAATTCTAACCAATTTAGGCCAGCACAACTCATTCATCTCCCTGTTCCTGTGGTGGTGTTGGGAGGCTGGCGCAGTATATCTGTACACTGGCATTACCACCCCCCTGCCCCGAGTGAGTTGTCCCTTGTGGCACTTTGCAACATCCCCAGGCCAGCATGGGACTTGTGCTGGAACTTGGTCCATCCTGTCCATAAGGAACTTTTGCGCCACTCCTGGGAGGTTAGGCTAGTGTACAAAAGCATGCTGGCTTCTGCTGACGTCCCATGCCACTGTGGAAACAGGGAGATGGGCGAGTTGTACTGGCCTAAATTGGTTAGGATTTCACCTACATATCCTAAGATGTGGTGGAGGCCACTGTCATAGATGGTTGTAAAAGGGGATTAAATACCTCAATGTGATATACTTCTGTGGGTTGCAAACTGGGAATAATGGGTATGGTGCAGAGGTGGGCTTCAGTAGGTTCTCACCTTCTCTATAGAACCTGTTGTTATAGGGCATATGTCTATAGGACATATCGAACATACGGTACGTTGTTATAGGACCTATGTCTATAGGACATAGAACCTATTGTTAATTTATTTGAATTCCACCACTGGTATGGTGGTGAGCCAGGATAGTGTAGTGTAGTGTATTTGAGCATTTCAATCCAGGACCCTCTTCCAAGAATGACAATCTCTCCGGGATCCCCTGGATGTAATGGCTGGAAGGGTCATTAAAAGTGTCCAGTACCAGTTTCCAAGATGGCTGCATCCAGCTTTTTGCAACTCCCACTTCGATGACCAGTGGTATAGTGGTTCAGGAGCTGGAATGAGACCTGGAAGATCCAGGTCTAAATCCTTTATACTTCCTGAGTGATCTTGGGCCAGTCATTCACTCACTCTCAGCCTGACCTACCTCATAGGGTTGATGTGAGGACAGTAGGAGGAGAGGGACTAAAGCTTTGAAAGCACCCTTGGGCATTTGCATTGGCATGGAAAAGGCAGGCTATGAATGAAAGAATGAACGAACGAATGCCTTCATGCCCTACTTATTGGCTTCCACTCTTGGAATGGAAGACTGAACTCAATGGGCCCTTAATCTGATCTATCAAGGCATTTCTGATGTACAGTGGTGCCTCACATAAGGAGCTTAATTCGTTCCGGAGGCATGCTCTTTAAGTGAAACGCTCTTTAAGTGAAGCAGATTTTCCCATAGGAAACAATGGAAACTCAGACGATTGGTTCCACAATCCAAAAAATGTTCATATAAAAATATTAACTGGATGTAAAAATGATGACAAAAACACTGGAATTGAATTCAAAACATGCATTCAGTGTGCATTTTCCTATGAAGTCTAAGGCTGCAATCCTAAAGACACTTTCCTGGGAGTAAACCCCATTTAACACAATGGGGCTTACTTCTCAGTAGACATGGTTAGGAGGCTGCAAAGACACTTTTCTGGGAGGATTACCTGGGCTGCCGCTGGAGGTTCAAGGTGGCCGGTGGGGAAAATTTGGGGCAGTTAGGGGCAGCTGCCTTTGGCCTCCCCAGGCAACTGCTCCCAAGTTGGGGGCAGTTAGAGGCAGCAGCGCTGGCCAGCAGCCCTTTTAAAGAGCCTCCATGCAGAGCATCAGGGCTGCATAAGTGCTTGTTAAGTGAAGCGGAACTTGTAATGTGAAGCAAGATTTCTTGGAAATTTAGACTTGATATGTGAAATGCTTGTTATGTGAGATGCTTGTTATGAGAGGTACCACTGTATTCTGCTCTGTAGATCTTAATAGCTCTCCAGATCCAAAAGGCAGTTGTGTCTCCCTATCATGTGAAAGAGAAATATCAAGGCCTGTGTGAGAAAGAAAAGCAGCACATAATCTAAGCTACCAGCTTCAAACCTGCTGAGGAATTAGAAAACTATGTGCTCTGTGGGCTCTGAATGCAGCCTTCATTTGCGCATTGCATTCTGTTTCCAGTTTCCTTTTCTTTCTTTGAAAAAGATGCACTTCTGGGGGCATCGGTAGGGGGTTAATGCAAGCCCAGCTTGATACAACACTAGAGGCATTTTGAGAAGAGGCCTACAGTTGCTGCAGAGGCACATTTGGCCCAGGTTTCCAAAGAGGCAGGCGCTGTTACTGCAGAGGAGTACGCTGCCTGCCACGGTTGGCCCATTAGTATGGAAATGAGGCATGCGTGTGACAGGTGGCCTTACAACCAATACAATTAACTTTCTCCATTAGCTGACACACCGACAAAACAGATGCAGCATCAATAAGAACACACAAAAAATCCTCTCACAAACACTGAAGAAGAATGGCATTTTGTACATCCCTATTATTTATAAGGAGTAACAGCCAGTGCACATTACTTAATGGGTGATATACTAAAAAAAACATGATTTTTTTGGGGTGGTGGTGGTTTTACCATAGATTAATAGGGCCATAGGGAAACTTCACGGCAATAAAATGAGATTTGCTCAGCTGTTCAAGGGAGAAAAATGTATATTGGTGTGTTTTTAAGATTCCTGGACCAGTGTAGAAAGTTAGGATCCTGGAGGTGGAAATGGGCTTCAGTGCAAATAATTTGCTCTGTAAGTGAAAACATAGACAGTATTCAGTGCAGTGATGGGATTCAAAGAAATTAACAACTGGTTCTCTGCCCATCTGACAGCCACTTTTAAATGGCTATTTTTAAACTTCATATGTCCTATCTCTTGTTAACAACCGGTTCTATAGAGTAGGTGCGAACCTGCTGGAGCCCACCACTGATCCAGTGGTGTAGGTAGGAGGTGCAGGGGGTGCACCAGGCTTCAGTCTTTAGGAGGGCTACAAGTTGAGCTTGACACTACTGGCTAAAATTGTGAAAAACGGAGTATGTATAAATGATAATACCATCATGTTCTATATTGTCAGAAAGGTAATTTAATGAAGAATGCAATGAAACAAACTGCATTGGAATACCTATATTCTATCACACGTTATAGCAAATTAACCAGAAAATGAAAACACAAAAGCTTATGGAACAAAAAAGTGGATTTAAAAAAAATCAGAACATTCCCATGATGCTGATTGCTCTGAGATGTAATTCTGATACTGTATGGAACTGTATGTGTATGCCATAATACAGTTACCCGTGCATCAACATGTTGATGTTGACAAAGAACAGCAAATATCAGAGACAAAGGGCAAAATCCAGAGTAACTATGGGGAGTCCTTGCTCCGGTGTAAGAACAACTTACTCTGGATTCCAATATGAAGAGAATTATGGCAACCCTAACTGGGGACAAGGAGAATTCATTATCTTTATCCAGAATAACATTGCAACAGTTATGCTGGCCCATCTATGGGTTGGGATTGTGTCCTGAGAGCCCAATCTTGTTCTAGTAGGTCAAGTGGCCTGTACCCAGCACAGGTTAAGAGGTGGTTGGAGTGCAGCTCAGACCCTACAATCCAGAGTAACTACAGGAGCACATAAGAGACATTACGTGTACCCATAGTTACTGCACCACACAGTGAAAACCTATGGGAAATTCATATTGCAATCCAGAGCAAATTGTTCTTACACCGGAGCAAGGACTTCCCATAGTTACTCTGGATTGCACCCAGAGTTAGGTATTTATCCACTTCCCTAACATGCCAGCCACCCAGATGGGACTATTTAGATCTGTGCCAATGAAAACTTTGGCACAAATCCAAACAGGTTGGTGTAATGCTGGGCTGGCAAGAAGGAGGAAGGTTTGGACCCAGCCTAACTTGCTGAGACCAGTCCCATACCCCTTCCATGCGCACTTGCCCACAGACCTTTCTTCCCTGACATAATATCACTGTACTGCCCTCCCATCACCTTTTCCAACCCCCTGTTCTGGCAGCCTTGGTCTCACTTGGTCTCCTGCTGGATCTGGTGCAAGGCACTAGACCTGGCCGAACACATCCTGTACAGCGGTGGGCACCAGCAGGTTCGCACCTACTCTATAGAACCGGTTCTTAACAAGAGATAGGACATATAAAGTTTAAAAATAGCCATTTAAAAGTGGCTGCCAGATGGAGAGAGAACCGGTTCTTAATTTCTTTGAAGCCCATCACTGATCCTGTAGTTTGGATTTCACTCTGGATCTTTTTCTTCATAAAAACACATAAAATATATTTCTACTTTTATCCTGAAATAAAGTATATAAGTGTACACAAGGAAGTTAATTTGCTGCTGATACATCATCCTTCACAGTGATGAGTGTATCAGTTAATGAGAGATTGAATGTTACCAATTCTAACTGCAAATATTACTGCATCATAACATCACAGGCCTGTGAGAAATGCCCCTCCCGGGAAGTCTCAATATAATTCCTCTACCACATTTGGCACCCTTATTAATGGAGATGCCAAGGACTAAAAGGGCATGACAGCTGCGGTTTTCACATCCCTCTTGAGGGGGACTCTGAGTCTCGCTTGAGAGACAGATTTAACAGGACAGCCTAAGAATCTTTTGCCACCAGTTTTTGCATTGTATGCCTGTTGTTTGATTAGAGGATTTGAGTCCCAGGGGTCCTGAATTATATGCAGTAAATTAATCTATGTAAAGTCTGAGACTGAAAAAAATAAAGCTATAGATTAATCGTATTTTGAATTTAAGCCATCTAGAACTACCTTTCGTTAGGTCAGCTTGGACAGTAGTATAGTCAGGCAAGCAATTCTTAGGTTGTGTTTGTTTTCCGATAGGATATAGGAGGAAGTGATGTTTCTATCATGCCACAAGCATGCTTCTTGTGCAGTTCATTTTAAAAACTGACAAAATGCTGACAGTCATACTGGAATAATTGAAATCAAATGAACGGAGGCCGCATTGTGGTAACTATAATGCATGGAAACTGCCATGTTCCTGGCAGTAGGAAAAAATGCATGGAGGTGGCCATCTGTTCTAGCTCCAATTCAAATTTCTTGCATTTCAAATTGTTACCTGAGCATGCTGAAGTGAGAAAAAAGAACAGCTATATAGCACTTCCTCTAACACTAGAGGCTGAAAATTGGACACAGCCTTACTTGTTTGTACTCACTGAAAGAAAGTCTGGGGACAACACAAATGTCTCTTTTTCCAGACACTGGGAACCATAGGATTGGGCTTCCAGTATGGTTGTCTGGCTGGACCATTCTCATGGCTGATGACAGATTGCTAGAAGTTCTGGGGCAAAATCCAACCTGGGTACCCCACCCTGCCTTGCTGCCACTGAATCACCTCATGCCCTAGATGCTACTCCTACCACCAGTACTGAGAATACATAGTGGGTGGGGGAAAACCCTGTGTAGGCACACTGCAACTACCAGTGGTGCTATCATTCAGTGTTGAAAGAAAAACAAATATGAAGATGAAGGTGAATAACTATTTACTATAGTGTTCAAAATAAAACAGGGTGTTCAAACTAGGCCTATGTGAATCAGATCATCCACACGTTACCTAGAGTCCAGTACTGAACTTGCCTACATTGGTTGTATGAATGTACCATACAGACTGGGTGCTATAAAGTATGCTTGTGACACCCTGTGTACAGGGACCACAGCACCGGCCCAATGGCAGCACCAGATGGACACTACTTGGAGCACCTACCTGGATGAACTACCTGGATGAACCTAGCACCAGATGGACACTACTTGGAGCAAGGTTTGACAGGGCAAGGGAGAGATCTCCCTTGAGTCTCCCTTATGGATGGTGGAACAGGAGGAAATGGGGCAGGAGGGGTGGGACAGGTGGTGCCTTCTCCACTTGATCCAGTGCTTAATGTTGAGCTGAAACAGTCAAGATGGACCAGCAAAATAGCTGGTACAGACTGGAGAAGACCTTACCCAGGAGAAGGGGTCTCTGTAGCCAGGCCAACTCTGTTGGATGCTGTGGTACACATAGGATGCAGCAGTAACCATTTTGGTGGTGGTGCTCTCCTGGGCACTGGGCAGCTCAGGATTGAGTTACTAGACATGGAGAATAACTGACAGTTGCATACATTAAAACTCTGGAGAAAGCAGAATGAATGATGAGAAGAAAGAAGAGGAAGGAGAGAGGAGAAAGCAACAGCAAAGGATCTTTTCCATTTTAAGGCTATAATCCTATTGAACAAGGGGGAATTGCTGCTGAATAAGGATGCATAATTTTGAAAAAAGGTGTACCCTCTTTTCCCCTCAAACAGCATCCAACACACACAGAATGAGCCTGCATGCCTTTTCCTCACCATCTGCTCCTATAAAATGTGTGGCTCTTAATAACATTTGTATATTTCACGCTTAATAGAAAATAGCATGAAATTTAATAAAACATTTATGCATGCACATTCAGTTTTAGTTTTTTAAGTTCCACTCCTCCTGCCTCTGCAGAGACTGGAATAGGAAATGCGTGTGGTAACTTATGTGTAAGATAATGGCTTTTTTCAAAAGCTGTTTCCCATCATATGCAGTCTTGCCATGACTGTATACTCCGTGACAAATAACAGCCAATCATAGATCCATGAAAAGTGTACCTGTAATGTCACAATGAAAGTATTCTGAATTCTTATATACACAGGTATATCAACTATATGTCCTATCTCCCTAAACGTTCCTGAACTCCTGAAAAGCAGCAAGAGCCTTCGCTAACAGCAGGTATCTCAGTAGGTCCCATCGCGGTTTCCTTCCCTCTAGGAAATCTTCAGCCTCTTTCCCCCTACGCAGGATACGGTGACAGCTGTTTTGGCACAGCTGTATCATGGCACAGCCAGCCCAGTTAGGACGGAGTTGTAATTTATCTTGGTCTAGTGAGGTTATGGTTCTGCCCAACTTGGTGTTTCTTCATCACCTGGTCACCGCTACTTGTCCTCTGACCAGTGGCGTAACTAATGGTCATGTAAAAGTTCAAAATGTTGACCTGGAAGTTATGTCA
Organism: Cryptoblepharus egeriae; assembly: GCA_030015325.1. Lineage (NCBI taxonomy): Eukaryota > Metazoa > Chordata > Lepidosauria > Squamata > Scincidae > Cryptoblepharus > Cryptoblepharus egeriae. The sequence goes on along the minus strand of JAREYC010000001.1, from coordinate 178,467,508 downwards.
TGCCAAGATTTTGTAAAAAAGAAAATTGGGGGAAACCTGTCTTTTCCTATCCAGCAGCTTACCATTCATTTGCTCTGCTGCCTCCCCACCACTAGTGGCATAGCTAAGGCACCCATCAATGAAGATTTTGTATCCACCTCACAACAAAATCAAATTTAATTAAGTAAATAAATAAAAAGAGTTCTCCTTATTGGTTACAGAAATTGTGCTGGGACAAAGATGATGGTTATTCTCTCCATCATCCCAGCTCCTGGGATGCTAATATTCATGCTAAATAAAATTTAGCAGCCCAATGCTAAATATAAGAGTAGGACCACTTTGAAGTGTCTCTTAACCCAATAACCATGTGTAACTATATATGATATATGGAAATGGGAGCTGACGCATTATCACCTTATAATTTTCATATTGTGTCATAATTACATCTCATTAGTTTTCAGAGCAATCCATTTCATGTGTCAGTTTTGAGTTAAGAAAATACACTTTCTGTTCCATTAGGCAGTTGGTGTTTTCATTTTCTGGTTAACTGGCCATAATCTTTGATAGAATACATATATTCCAATGCAGTTTATTTCATTGCATTCTGCATTAGATTACTTTCCACTGATATATAACATGATGGTATTATTCATACATACACCATTTTTCACAATTTTAGCCACTAGTGTCAAGCTGAGCTTGTTGCCCCTAATGGTTGCTACCTGGTGCATCTGCAACCCTCTGCATCCCCTTGCAATGCCACTGCCTCAGATCTCATTAGGTTGGCTGGAAAAACTATTTTCTAACACCTAAAATGTGTAATAACTGGCTGGATCTACTGACCCTTATACCATGTATATCAACTACCAAGTCCACTTTTAAACCTTTTATAATTTATAATTTATAAAAATATACCCTTGGAATAAAAAATACATTACACTGCTTTCTACACTTCTTCATTGATGGTGGCGGGGAATGTCACCCCCCCCCCCAAAAGTTAAGACCTCCTCTATACATGTTTAAATAGTTAAGATCACCTCTGGACCACCTCTATTCATTTAAGACCATCTCTATACGTGTCATGTTTGCTTCTCAGGAAGGCCTCACAATGAGGGGGTCTGATTATTATGGGAGTTTTTAGCACCAGCAACCTAATAATCTAATTAGATGCCCTTAGACAGCCTGTTCCTCAATGAATCATTTCCTTTTCTTGCTAGGCCCCATTTCTTGCCCATCTTACTAATAGTCTTGTGCCTTTTAAATAGCTATAATTAGTAGTTAGAAAGACACAGTTGTCTCAATTGTTAAAACTTAGAAGTGGTGATCTTGATCTCTTGGCATTCAACAGGTAGGTGTTAATGAGGTGGCTTGAAGCAAGGAATGAATGGGGAAGCAAAGCCACTTGGGAATACAATGTGGTGTGTGATGGAGTTAGGCAAGACCTCCTTAATAGGGGTTTCCCATTTACTCAGCAATTAACTGCAACCTATTGATTAAAAGAGAAGGTGGGAATCAAATCTGAGATGCTGCATCCTCATTCCTGCTTGTTTCTTTCCCATTATTCCTGAAACCAATTATTATTTCCTAAAACTTCAATAGTAGCTAGGTGTTGTACAAAAGACAACAAAAAATTAATAGTTAATAGTTTAATTTAATAATTAATGAAAAATAAAATTAATTAAAATTATTACGTTAATAGAATTAATGATCAGCTTTTTTCCAGTTAAAGCAGCTCATTTTCTATCTAGCAGCTCATAGGCCATCAAATCCTCCCCTTCATCTGAAAAGGGGAAAGTTGCCTTATACAGTATTATTTTGGGTAATCAGACTACTTCTGCCACAAAGGACTGCAATATTGGGATGTTCTACAGTCCTTTACTACCTCTGCAGCATCAATTATATTCAACTGATTTCCATTCCTTTTGTCTTATATCTAATGAAAGTTTTCCAGGGAAGTTATTCATTCATTGATAACTTCCAGTCTATGCTATTGCCATGTTCTCCGTATATAGGGCTGATACGTATGTAATTCAGAACCTGCCATTACTGCAAAATATGGCACCCTATTTCCTTAAAGGGCTTGGCCACTAGATGTATATCCTATCAGACGTTCTGCGGCTTTCTGGACATATTAAAGTCAGCTGCTCCTTTTAATCCATGATCTCCTAAATGGCTTTGGCCTATTTGAATGGGATTATCAAGTTATAAATTTGTGAGTGTTTGGTTAAAATTTTGGTTTTGAAAGCAAACTTAATAATATAGTTGTCTTCTCTAAGCTCTACAGATCATCAAGGCGGAGAAATGTACGTACAGAAAAAAGTGTGATTTACGATAAATTGCAAACTTTAGCCACTCATCTGAAGCACGAGTCCTTAAGGAAAATACCCCCCCCCCCCCCCCGCAAAAAAACCTGCTCTCTTACAGGACAGGGAGTAAAGGACTGCTTCTGGTTTTATTATGAGGCTCCTGTTTTCACAGCTCAGACCCCATTCTGCTAGGCTGGCCATAAAACTCTTTCCGCTGTGAGGTCTGAATCGGTCGCCAGGAGTGGCTTTTGCTCTCAGAATGACTCCTCTCATTGTGTGGCTTCTTGCTAATCCAGCATGCAGTACCAGTACCTGGATAAATTGTCTGCTTTGTGTCTGCTTTGTCTGCGTTGCACAGGAGTTCATTGTGGGGAATATAAAGAAGTGAGATGGCAGATGTGTGGTGTGGAGAGTCCCCTGCAAGCCCTGCACCTCCAAGCGCCACTGTGTCTTCCTTTCTCACCCTACCAACTGAGGCGCATTTGTAACCAAGGGAGCCTTAGTGAAAAAATAAGTTCTCCGTTGGCTATGCCTCTATTCACCATATTTCTAGTTAGCTAAGTGAAGGGAACATTTTATCATAATTTCAACATCAGCACATTTGTGGCACTGTCAGGTGTTGTAGAAACACCAGAGCAAAATATTCAAAATACATGCTAATATTCTCTTGAAATACGAAGCATCGAATTATGACAAAATGAGATTGCAGGAACTCCTTCCATTCTACCTTTATCATGGGAACTTCAGTAACTTCTGTTCAGTTCCTGCATGTTCCTCACTTCATTGCGATTTAGGGTGCAGTCCAGAGTAACTATGGGTAGTCCTTGCTCTGGTGTAAGAACTATTTGCTCTGGATTGCAATATGAATTTCCCATAGGTTTTCAGTAGGTGGTGCAGTAACTACGGGTACACGTAATGTCTCTTAACGTGCTCCCATAGTTACTCTGGATTGTAGGGATAGTGGTCATTCTTTTCACCTGCAACACACACTGCATGCTGAGCAAAATGTAGTATAACCTGCTACGTAACATATATGTAAAAAATGTAGGTTTGGCTCCGACATTGTTGAGTTGTTGCCTTGCATCTGCTGTTTGTTACTTGGGGAATGTCAGAAGAGAACCCTGAAAGTTCATAATGTCATCAGACTCTCCATGAAATCTTGTTCAACCATTAATTCGTCACTGAATTTCCCTTGCTGATGCAGCTGAGTTTAGCCAATGGAATGTATATCCTGTGTGGGGGACAGACTGGGAGACCTCCTGGAGACAGTGGTTCTCACACTTTTTAACACTAGGATCCTCACTTCTGAAAATGAAACTCTTTCCGAGACCCACCAGAAGTGATGTCTTTAACCTAGAAGTGATATCATAGTCATAAGTTACATCATATCCTGTCCTGAAAATGCAGCAAGCATTGAAATTGCCCATGGCAAAATGGTAAGCACTGAAATCGTGCCATTTTCCCTAGTTACACCATTTATAAATAATTAAATAATGAAATAAAACAAAGCCTTTTTACTTTCCAGAGGGCTTAATTCTCAGTGGTTTGGGGGAGGCTGTGTTCATCGGATTGTTCTGGTGGTGTTGGATGCCTCTTGGACTGTCCTTTTCAATGGATTGAAGAATGTTAGTCTATTTGTGAGTGGTTTACAGCATAGTTCATTTTCACTCTCCATTGGGGTCAATGCATTTTCTAGTCTGCTATCAGCTTGCCAGTTGGAGCAGTGAGACCCACCAACAAACAGTTCACAGCCCACAGTTCAAGAAACCCTGATGTCGGGTGAAATCCAGAGTAACTACAGGGAGTCCTTTCTCCGGAGTAAGAACAAATTACTCTGGATTGCAATATGAATTTCCCACAGGTTTTCACTATGTGGTGCAGTAACTATGGGTACACGTAACGTCTCTTACATGCTCATGTAGTTACTCTGGATTGTGCCAACAGTGTATATCTGTATACTGAAAGAAAATGTTTCACAGAGATGCCCTAGAAGAGGCAAATAGGGACAGTGAGATCTTTTTTTAGTACACATCTATGAGTTCTCACTGCAACTCCCCCTTATCATTGTAACCTCCACCTCTGCCTTCTCCTTTTCCATTTCCAATGCTGTTGCTTCTTGAAAAAAGGCTGAGGGGAAAGCTGGACAAGGAAGAGGCTTCAAACTGGAACAACCGTTTGAACAACAGTCAGATGAAAGCAACAAGGATGATCAGAAGCTGGAGGGAAAGTTTTGGAAACTTGGTATGTTTAGCCTGGAGAAGAGAAGAATATGATAGCTCTCTTAATATTTGGAGGACTGTCATCTAGACAGTCCAATGGGTACAAACTGGGTACAAACTGCAAGAGAGGAGATTCCAACTGGATATTATGGAGTTTCTCCAGTGGAACAAATTGTCAAGGGAGGTGGTGGATTCTCCTTTAGGGGAGATCTTCAAGCAACTGTTGGAGATGCTCTATCTAGAAGGATTTGCTGCATTGGACTAGATGACCTAACAGGTACCTTTCAACTCCATGATCCTATAAGAATGCAAGAAAGACTTGCTAAATCAGATTGGGGGCCCACTTAATCCAGTGTTCTGTTTTTCACAGTGGTATTCCAGTTACTTCTGGGTAAGTCACAAAAAGATGAAGACATGTCCTTCTCCTAGTGTGGCTCCCCTGCAACTGATTTTCAAACGCATACTACCTCTGATCTTTGAGCATACAGCCAACAAGGCTAATAGCTAGTCATGGACTAGCTCTCCAACAATGTGTCTAAAGAAGATATTGAAAGGCCAACTACAATTTACAATATTGTTCAGAACAACCCATGTTCTGTATGTTTACAAAACAAATACTGTATTCCAGAAGCGTACCTAGGCAAAATTTCACCTGTGGCAAGGGCTGAAATTTTGCCCCTATCAAAACTGTATCCCAGGAGGTATACTGTAGTTAGACGGTAGTTAGACAGAGTTAGACTGTAACCCAGGAGGTCATCTAGTCCAACCCCCTGCTTGTAGCAGGAGAGATCTCTGCAAAGGACTATATAATATGTATATCATCTGCTGCTGCTGCTAGGAGTGCTCTGACTGGCCATAAGGCAGGGGTAGGAGCTTACTCCAGTCGCATGTCACAGTTACCAGCTCTGGGAATACCCAGAGCAATGCACAATTCAAAAATGGCTGCCCTGGAGTGTGCCAAAGGAGGAGCATGGGAAGGGGTTGACGGGGGGGGGGGCCACCAGAGGAGTGTCAGTGGTGCCCCTGGTGCCCTGTCGCTCACGGCAGATTGCGTCCTGTGCTATACTCTTGTTACGCCTCTGCTGTATTCACTCAAATGTCCATCAAATCTAATCAGCATCCTGATTTTGGAGACCAAGTCTGCAATCCTAATCTCCAGTTAGGCTGGTCTAAGCTCCGGCGTAAGTCCTGTGCTGACTTAAGGGTGTCACAAAAGTACAGAAAGACACTTCTGGCCCACTCCTGTGGGGGGGGGGGTTAGACCATTGCACAAGCAAATGCCAACAACCCCACACCATCATGGAAAGATAGGCCAGGTGATTTAGGCCGGCATAAATTTCTTAGTATTGTGCCCTAAATTTGGTTGAAAAGATGCACATAATATTCAAGTAAATATGGTGATAATACTGGTATGCCATAGAAATCCAAAATGTTTCTGCCTTCTGGAAGTCTCACCTAAAATTTCCAGGCAAAGTGTGAAGGGGGAAAGCAAATGAAGGAAAGAGACCTGGAGCTTACACAGCTCTGATGGCTTAATGTGTCTCAAAATGAATGACTCCATTACAGAAGGTTTAGCTAATGAGGAATGAGAAAGATGTTATCTATTAAAACAAATGGCAACTAAATGAATCGGGGGCTGCCTTTCAAACAGTGTCCGCTCAACAAAACCCTGGCAAGACATTTTCTTCACAGGATATGAATCACCCAACCTCTCAAAACAGGGAGACCAAGGCCACCTACATTCAGAGTTTGTACAGTATGACCTTAAGGCCCAACATCTACCAGAAGTTGAGTAGAAAAAGGCCAAGCTTGGAAGAAGAAAAGGGTTTACATCAGTATTAAATAATTCTCTCTTAGAGATGCAAATTTCTAATTAGTTACTGTGGAAACTGTAGGGGCCTGGAAGTAAGCCCTGCACAATGAGAGCGCGAGTTTACTTTTTTGATTTACTACAGGGCTGTAGTAGCAGAGAGAGGGGAGACAGGGAGAAGGGGGGAAAATAAATTCATTGCTTTTAACATGACAACAGAATAAAGTGCAGTGAATGAAGTGATTTTGTTTGGTGTGTGGCTGTTGTTACAGACCCCAGAGGAACTGTACGTGACACCATCTCACTTGTAATGTTGCTCTGGAATTGTAGATTACTAGATGACAACAAAGTCAAAATGAATATTCTCAGCAAGCTTTGCATTCATTGCGATTTCATGAAATTCACAGGGCATGAACTTGGATTCCAGAGGATGTTTCTATTCAACAACGTTGCATCTAAAAGTTGCTTTTTGTGCACTTATTGGTGAATACATGATTTGGGGTTTTGTTGTGAATTTTTCATGTGCAACATTCTGCTTGTGCCTACAGCATCTTTATTTTTTCTTTATGAACTTACCATTTATTTACTATCTAGAAATGAAGACAATGAATACTTAAGTTTTGATGTATAATAACATGATTATTTTGTTACATAAACCACTTTGCAATCTATTTCTTGCTGAAAAGACATATAGAAAAATGTTATTAATAACAGCAGCAATAATAATAACAATGTTTTATGTAATTTGTTGGAAGCAATCTTCAGACAATGAGCCAATGAACAGCTATTCAATCCAGTTAAATTTGAAATGTGGAAAGCCATATATATATTATAAATATTAACAGTGCTTTGCTCTATATTTTTAGTAACTGATAATATAGTAATTATAGAAACACGATCACATAGGATAAACACACATAACTGAATTTCAAATGTCCCATTCCAGAACACCACATTTTGGTAGTACAGTGGCGCCTCATGTAACAAGTGCCTCACGTAAAGTATGTTCCACATAACAAACAAAACAAAAATTTCTCTAGGATTCTGCTTCATGTAATAAGTACACTCATTGGCAGTTGGGGCACATGCGCAGGCCGGCAGCCCTTTTAAAAAGTGTCAGGGCTGCCTAGCGTGCCTGTCCGTACCAAAAGCAACACTTCTGCGCTGTCCCTCCTGTGGCTGGGTGTCCGCTGGGCAGAGGGAGAGAAGAGCAGTGGAGAAGAGGGAAGCAGCTCAGGGCTAGCCAGAAGGGAGCAGGGGAGAGACAGGCTCAGGATGGAGAGAAGGAGAAAGAAGGGAGACACTTTGAAGGTGTCTTGGATTGCTGCCTCCTAACCATGTCTACCCAGAAGTAAGCCCCATTTCTGACTGGTGTCTTGTGGTTATGCCATAATTCTCTTCCACAAAATTGGGTCAGGAGTCAGGACCCTCCTTCACACTTGCCAGTATGTGAACACAATCCCCCCAAAATGGGACTGTCCCTGTTTTTCGGGACATATGGCAACCTTATTCTGAAGTGAAATGGAAACAAAATAGAAGTTTGGAAATGATCTCTAAGTTTGGAAATATTTCTAAAACAGATCTTTGTGCTTCAGAACTGTTAAACTGACACATCAGGGATAGTCATATTAAAAGGCATTACTGATGCTCCTTAATCAATTGGTTTGAGTTTTGGGGCAACTTTCACATCTTTCAATAATTTTACCCCTTTCCATAATTTCAACAATAATAACTATGCTTTAAATTAGATACTTAAAAATATGAATACAACTGAGACCTGCACCTTGAAGAACTGCAAGCTTCAAATGTCTCTGTTAAAAGTGTTGTGCTTACCATTGCCATTTTTTCATGGTGACAAATCTTGAAAGTGTCTTCATTTTTTTTCTCTTTAGCAGTGTGCAGGGAGGTCCTCACTTCATTAATAATTTTATTACAAGTTTTGAAGGTGATTAAGAATGAGACAATATTTTGGTCTCATCTTCTCTGCAATATTCATTGAAAAAGCAGCAAAAAGCAATTAGACTTTAAAACATTGATACTTAAACAAAAGCATACAGGGATCTACTTTGGCTTGCAAAATGCTCGTGGCTGATTATGGGCGCAATCCAGAGTAATTACGGGGAGTCTTTGCTCCGGTGTAAGAACAATTTACTCTGGATTGCAATATGAATTTCCCATAGGTTTTCACTAGGTGGTGCCATAACTAGGTTGACGTAAATGTCTCTTACGTGCTCCTGTAGTTACTCTGGATTGTAGGGTAAGTCTATCTTGTGTGAGGGAACTAGGGAAGAAAAGTACTTTGAGCAAACTAACCTGGGCTGCATCTCATTCTTTGTCATTCACCGCCCTTGTTACCTTTTGAATTCCAGCTGTTTGCGTCCTGTTTTAGTGCCCTTAGTAAACCATCTCCTCCTTTTAACCAGGCCTGATGGCCCCAATGGAGTGGCCATGACAATGGATGTTCATTTTACCGCTATAAAAGGGCTTAATGATTAAAAGGCCGCCTCATTGCGCTCTGCCACAGAACTCATTCTTCCACTCCTATGAAGCCCTTTGATTCAAAATGTTCTTTTGACAGGATCAAGAGTGGTTTTCATTCAGCTGGGTAGCAGAAACATCTGCATTTTCTATCCTCTACCTCCTACTCAGTGCACATAGTTAATGTGTAATTAATGAAACATCCCTTCGTGGAGTGGCACACAATCACCACAGGTCTCCCACCAACCTCGCTTCAGCTCCAATAAAGCAGGTCTGCTTTTATATCCTTGTACCCTCATTCAGCAATAGTAATAAACCTAGTTCCAGGCTTATCTAGCCAGCTTACATCTTAATCTTTCTTTCCCCTCGATCTTCTTTCTCCTCAGGGAGGGAAAAAGGGGGATAAAAAAGCCTATTCAATTTCTTTTGGGTTATTCAAGCACAGTGGAAATGGGTGAACCAAACACATAGCAACATTCAAAAGTTGAATAGAGAGAACAAGGTTTTAAAAGGTCTAAGGAAAGGACCATAGTTTCAAACAGAGAACTTGGAAAGTAATCTGGGGAGCTGAAAATGCATGGAAGTTTTAAGGTCACATTAAAAGGAGTGCTAAAAGTTGGATCTACTGATTCCCATTGATATGATGCAAGCAGAACCCAGTCCTCCCCTGCTTGCTAACACAGAGCAATGTGTAACACATCCATTCGAACCATATTATCTCCGTGTCAATTTGGTTTCATTCGGTTTCAAACCATATTGTTTCAGGGCCTCAGTGCCTTTTGCAAGGAGGCAGTTGAAACATGTTCTGCATTTGGTCCAAAGATTCTTCACATCATGTCCCTAGAGAAGCCTGGAGCTCCCAGAGACTCTTTGTACAAATAGGCCACATTATTTGGTGAATCCCCATTCAATGCTGTCACCGTACGAAAGCATTTTTGGTGAGGTGGCCTATCATCTGAGTTGGCATCACACGACTCAAAAAATGAGCAAGAGGGCAAAGTGTAGGTTTTTCAAACTAAGGACAAAGCATAGGCTTTTATCATGCTAGCAATTTTCTGTAGGATGGATTCACTGTAGTTGTAATGCGGGGTGTAAATGTTTGGTTTTCTGTTTTGCTGTGACTGTTCTGGAAGCTCATAAATCTCAAGACCCTTATACATACAGTCTCAAGTGTCTTATCTATATATATAAAATTGAAAGGTGACTTACTCATTCACTCACTCATTCACTCACTCACCAATACCCAGACTGAGAAATGTGAAATTTGGGGAGGGTATTCCTTCCATGATGGAGGCACCCACTAAGAACTGGTTTTTGGAAATTCAAACCAGAAGGGGATGATAAGGAGTGCAATGTGTTTTCCTCCCTAAATTTTACATTGAAGAATCATTGACTGAAAAATGCCCTGCCTAACCCCTAGAATGATGAAATTTGGGGAGGGTGTTCCTACCCATTAACAACCAATGTTTAGAAAATTAACCCCTAAAGAAGGTTAATATTAAACCACTAAACATGTTTTTGTCCCTATATGTAACATTGAAGGCAGACTGATCAGCACCCAAACCCTGGATCTAGAAGCATGAAATTTGGGGAAAATATTCCTTCCGTGATGTTAGGACCAACTAAGAACTGATTTGGTGCCCAGGGTGCATGGGGGGTGATGGTGCAAGGGGGTTTACTCTTGCAACTGTGGGTAAATTTCACTAGTATATATATATAAGGATATCCCATATTTACTTGAATGTAATGCACCATCAAATCTAATGCACACTTCAATGTTAAAAGGCTTGTGATTAAAAATGCGATTAAAAAATTACTGGTGATTGTAATGTGAAGCTGCAAAGCAGGTGAATAATTTAATTTTATTGCATACAACAATGAGTTACATGACAGTTATATGACAATGCAGTACAAAATTGAATTAGTTTTAACAAATTGCACTACTTTATACGTACGAGTTTGTTACATTTTTGTTACAATATAGCAGACTATTAAACTAAATACTGACCTTTACTCACAATTAAAATACTTTATTTACTCAAATCTAATGTGTCATCGAATTTGATGCACACCCCAATTTTGTAGACTAAATTTGGCTGGAAAAGGTGAGCATTAGATTTGAGTAAATATGCTATATCTATCCATATCTATATATCTATATATATAAATATATAAATTTTTTTATTTTACACACACACACACACACACACACACATTATATATATATATATAATTTTTTTATGAAGCCTTGATGAAGGCTTCCCCATTATGTTATCCTGCATTGTTTCAGTATATATGTCACTGTCAAATTGACAGGTCCAGTTATATGGATCTAAATGTTTGCCATCCTGTCTAAAAGTGATGCAGTTGTCTGGGAAATTGTCATGCAATTGGCTCTGCCACATGCCATAGCTGCAGTATCAACTGCCTAGGGATTAGTAGTTTGCTGCAGCTGCACCAAAGCTTAACTGCTACAGCCATAAGCCACCAGTGTTTCATTACATTTAGCATAAGAAAAGCAACTGAAAATGTGCCAGCCAATTCTCAGATGTGAATCTGCCTCCCTTGATGCATTTTATTTTATTTAAATGAATGAAACACATTTTCATTCATCTGATTATTTACTATATATCCTGTTAAATGGATTCAGTTATATGGTTTCTATGTTCTATTTTAATTACAGGTGTGTTTTTCAAAGCCACTTTTTCTTTAAAATCATGGAGTGGGATGTCCTCACAAAGATTATTACTGCTATTTAACATTTCTGTTGAGTACAGAATAGAGAAATGACCCACTGGGTGCCTATCCACTGAGCCCACAAAGTCTGCATAGACCAGTGTTTCTCAAAGTGGAGGTCGGGACCCCTTTGGGGGTTGCCTGGAGCTTTCCTGGGGGTCGCCTAAAGACTCCTGGTGCAGGGGGCCAGGTGGGAAGACCTGGCAGAAACGCTGGAGCCGCTGCGGCTGGAAGAAGCAGCTTAGAAGGAGCCTCTGAGCAGCTGTGAGACAATGTGGAGCCTTGGGGGCAGGGAGGATTGCAGCCTTAGAGCCCAGTTCTAGGCATGTCTACTCAGAAGTCAGTCCCATGATAGTGAATGGGACTTAGAGCACAATCCTAACCATGTCTACTCAAAAGTAAGCCCCATTGTATTCAATGGGTCTTACTCCCAGGAAAGTGTCTTTAGGATCACAGCCTTACTCCCTCCCTCCCTTCCTTCCTTTCTTCCCAGTCACCCCCTCTTAGCTATGCCTCACCTCTCTATTTCTCTATCATTACGTATTGTTTTTATGATTAATCACTATGCTTTAATTATGTTCAATTTGTAACAACAAAAATACATCCTGCATATCAGATATTTGCATTACTATTCATAACAGTAGCAAAATTACAGTTATGAAGTAGCATTGGCATCCTTCAGTCTTGAAAGACTATGGTATCGTGCTCTGATTGGAGGTCCTGAAACAACATCTAGTGTGGCTAAAAAGGCCATTTTGAGAGTGTCCATCCCTTCCACACTGAGGACAAATAAATTCCGTCCCCTGCCCAGGCCCCAAGTTTCGCTGCTTTCGGGTCTGTCTCTTTGCTTCAGCCTGCCGAACAAGTGTCTCTTCCAGCTGGAGAAGGCCATGCTGGGTCTTTTGCCTCCATGCTGAACGATTAGAGGTCAAGGTTTCCCAGCGGTTGATGTCCATTCCCAAGGCCTTTAGATCCCTCCTGCAGATGTCTTTGTATCACAGCTGTGGTCTCCCTCTAGGGCGCTTTCCTTGCACTAATTCTCCATATAGGAAATCTTTTGGGATCCGACCATCAGCCATTCTCACGACATGCCCAAGACAATGTAGATGCCACTGTTTCAGAAGTGTGAACATGCTAGAGATTCCAGCAAGTTCCAAGACTGCGTCATCTGAGACTTTGTCACGCCAGGTGATGCCAAGAATACGTCGGAGACAGCGCATATGGAAGGTGTTCAGCTTTTTCTCCTGCCATGCATAAAGGGTCCAAGACTCGCTGCAGTACAAGAGTGTGCTCAGGATGCAAGCTCTATAGACCTGGATCTTTGTATGTTCCGTCAGCTTCTTATTAAGCCATACTCTCTTTGTAAGCTTGGAGAACGTAGTAGCCGCTTTACCATTACGTTTATTCAGCTCAGTATTAAGGAGAGAGTGTCGGAGATAGTTGAGCCGAGGTACACAAAGTCATGGACAACCTCCAGTTCATGTTCAGAGATTGTGATACAGGGAGGTGGATCCACACCCTGACCCATGACTTGTGTTTTCTTCAAGCTGATTGTTAGTCCTTAATCTTGGCAGGCTTTGCTAAAATGGTCCATAAGTTGTTGAAGGTCTTCAGCAGAGTGAGCAGTAACAGCAGCGTCATCGGCGAAGAGGAACTCCGGCAAGCATTTCAGCTGGACTGTGGACTTTGCTCTTAGTCTGGAAGGACTGAAGAGTTTTCTGTCTGATCTGGTCCGGAGATAGATTCCCTCTGTTGCATTTCCAAAAGCATGCTTCAGCATGACTGCAAAAAAGATCCCAAATAAAGTTGGTGCGAGGACGCAGCCCTGCTTCACTCCACTTCGGATGTGAAAGGAGTCTGATGTTAAGCCTTCAAAAAATACATTGCTCTTCATGTCCTCGTGAAAGGACCTGATGATGTTGAGGAGCTTAGGTGGGCATCCAATCTTGGGGAGGATTTTAAAAAGGCCATCCCTACTAACCAAATCAAAAGCCTTTGTAAGGTCTATGAAGGCTACAAAGAGTTATGAAGTAGCAACTAAAATAATTTTATGGTTGGGGGTCCCCACAACATGAGGAACTGTATTAAAGGGTCACGGCATTCGGAAGTTTGAGAACCACTGGCATAGACTTAGCTCTAAAGGGGGAAAAGGGCAAGTGAAGATGGAATGAAAATTTCAGGCAGCCTACAAAATACTATAGCTATGGCACCCCAAAAGCACATTGCAAAAGATCGCCAATAGAGAAGCATCACTAGGGAGGTGTGGAAGAGGTGGGTCTCATTGAGTGACCCCATTGTAGGTGTTTTACATAAATTAGTCAATGTAATGCAGAGCCCAGGTCAACCTCCCTGATAGTACCACTTACCCTACCTTATGGCACAGCCTCAACTGAAAATGGAAGGGAGCAGCCCCTTTCTCATGTCAAATAACCAGTTAGTCATTTTTTGTGCACAAAAGGGAAATTTTTTCATCAATTCTGCTATTCTCACAAGGAAAACTAGGATTCAGGCTTGGTCCAGGAATCTGAAGTTGACGTCCAAAGAGAAATCACATCTGAGTGATATACCAAGTCAGGTATTCAGCAGATGTAGGTCTGTATGCAAGCTGATTTGTATAATCTCTTCTCTCATGCTGATTTTAAAATGCAGGCTAGAAATGAAGGAGAAATTGCATGATTTTAAAATCCTAGCTTAGCAAGCAGTTCCAATTTAGGAACTGGAATGACAGTAATACAGCAGCAAGAAAAGAGAGCATGGATTCTCATTCTTTCACATTCAAGCAGCTTTTCAGTACGTTCCTGGCCATGAACAGTAATATTTAATTACTCATATGGGCAGTTCTAATATTGTAGTGGTAAGACACAAAGGCTCTGGGAAACTATTTCCTAAGCAGATGGTATAGAAAAACCATGGCCAATTTTTTTTCTAGCGGAAAAAGTCCTAAACATTTCTCGAGCTGGGAAAAAAGTTCTTACAATAAATTATTGGATACTGTAGCAAAACCTCTCTTCATAGGTGAGCTTCTATACATGGGTGAAAAATAGAGATTTCATTAAAATCTCATAAGTAGAAATATGGAAACAAAGGCTGCAATCCAGAGCAAATTCAGCCTGCTCTGACCTAACTGCTCTCTCCTAACTATTCTGTATTCAGAGCAAAAAGTTATGCTGAATCCAGAGAGTCAGGAAGCCTGGGCTGCCCTGACTGCTCCAGAGCATGCTAAGTAATTGACACAAGGGGAAGACTTGCTCCTGAGGAGACACCCCTCAGATCACACTGAACAAGGAACAGCTGTGGTGCCTACAGTGGTGACATGACTCTGCACATCACCTGGTGCGGAAGTCTGTGCGTCATCCCTGGAATGCGCCCCCCCCCACCTGGACTGCACAGTCACCAAAGTTGGCGCCTGCGCAGTTGTTTCTGAACCCAACTGGCTTCAGAAAGAGTACTGCGCAGGCACCATCTCTGACACCTGCGCAGTACTTTTCTGAAGCCTTCTGGCTTCGGGGGAGACTGTGCAGGCGTCAGAGCTGGTGCGTGTGCAGTACTCTTTCTGAAGCCATTCGGCTGCCGCTCCACCTCCTGAGTGAGGCCGAATGGCTGTGCAGAGGCGCGGACTTTCTCTGCTCTAAGGAAGTCTCCTCTGAAGCTGTTCGGCATGCTCAGTGTGTTTCTGCGCAGTGCATCTCAGATGGCCGTTCAGGCCAGCTCCTCAGACAAGTGTCAGCTTCTGGCTGATTCTCCGCCTTGGAGCAGGCCTGAATGGGGGTGCTGACACCTGGGGCCTGCCAAAGGACAGTCAAACTCCTCCGGCACATCACCCCATACGGAGCGCATCCCCAATGCAGCCCACACCAGCCGCACCAGTCTAGTGACGCCACTGGGTGCCTGCCTTATAAGGAGTCCCTGATGAGATGCCAGTACATTCTACAGTGAATACAAGGGGCTTCTTGGAGTGGCCTGCTGTATCCTGAGGTTTGTGGGCAGCCGTAGTTTGTTCCATATCCTGAGGTTGAGAGGAAGGGGTTGCAGCTAGGCTGGCCAAGAACTCAGATTTTTGGTCAACACTGCCATTCTTACTCGGGCCTTATCATGGACCCCTATGGGTCTACTCATTACTATACCTGCTCCTGAGGTGGTATAACTCTGAGGGCTGGAAGAGGGCATTTCTGCCTTGGAAACAGGCTCTGGATACAGAGTAACTGCTCTGCCCTAGGCAATGCTAAACATGCCCTCAACTTGCCTCTCCTGAGCTGCTTAGGCTGCCCCAGTTAGGGCAGAGCAGGTCCACCTCTCTTAGGGCACCCTATCTTGCCTTGCTCTGCCCTAAGCCTCCTTCAGAGTAACTGGGCTGGAGCATCTTGCAGTTGCTCCAACCTAGTGTTAGATAGGGCAACCTAAGGGCTCTTATGTGGACAGATTAGTTGCTCTGGATTGGGCTGAAACTGTCACCCTTAAGTCATTCTCTGCTATTGTCTAAAATCTCAGGAACATGTATCATTAATTTTGGCAAAACTTGACAATGCCATTGACAGATGCTGCTTGGTGCACATAAAGAGTTCTGGGCAGTGATGAGGGTGTTGGGAGTGAAGGAAGGGCAGGGTTGGGAGAGGAACTAGGGAGGGAGTGGGATGAGACTGGCAGAACCCTTCTCTGCTCTATCTTATCTTCCATGTAAGGCTGCAAAGCCTGAGACGAGTTTCAAGAAAATAGCCGGTGCAGACTTGAGAAGCTCCATCATGGGGCTTGGGGCTTTCAGCAATGTAAGGGGATTAAAGTCTTTCTCTCCCAAATACATCTACATCTACAATATTTATATACCGCTTTTTGACTGAAAGGTTCACAAAGCGGTTTACAAGAAAATGAAAAAATTAATAGCTAATTAATAGCTAATGGGTCCCTGTCCCAAAAGGGCTCACAATCTAAAGTGCAAAAAGAACACCAGCAGAAGCCACTAGAGCAAACATTGCTGGGGTGTGGAGGGCCAGTTACTCTGCCCCTGCTACAGAAAAGAGGAACACCTACTTGAAAGAGTGTCTCTTGACCAGTAAGCAGGGGTAATAGACACCCCCCATGGCTCCAGTGATACCACTGGATTCAGTGGTAGCCATTTTAGCACTGCTTCACCTGGTGATGCATCTGGGGATATGGCATGTGCCCATTAGAGAAACATCTGGAAGCCTCAAACATCTGGAAACCTCAAAAATTACCACGAGAGAAAAAATGTTTTCTCTGACCGAAGAAAAAATGTTTTCTCTGACCGAAGAAGTAGCAATATCTTCAGTCAACTGAATCTCTTGCTCTCGCTTTCTCTCTAGTGAACATTTGGAGGTTACTTTTTTCAAACCAAAGCTATTTTTGGAGGAGATGGTTTTGGGCCAAGGAAGTAATATCAGAGATTGGACTTCCAACCTCTTGTCTCATCTACAGCTTCTATGTTCTAAAATGCTCAAGAAAAGCTTCAGAGTATAATCCAACCCAAAATGTTGGGGTGGAAGAGGGGATGGAGTAAGGGCTACACGTTCTTCACCGCTGTTGCTTTTCTTCTCCAAATAGCCTTTTCACAAAGTTTTTTCCCCATATAAAAAATAAGAAATAAAGGCATTGGGAATTTGTTATGCATACGTTATGACATTGACTGCCCAATCTGATCCTTCCCAATCTGATCCTTTTTTGTCAATGGTGTGTATGAGGAAAAGGTGATCTTTCTGGACAGCCAGCAAGAGGTAAAAATATTTTTGAATATCAACAATGGATTTCCTTACATATGCAAAGAGGAAGGGTGGCTTGGCAAAGAAGGAATAAGATCTGTCATATGTTGATGCCCCAATATCCATTTCCTCCTTCCCCCTGCCCTCTCCTGATCTCCCTCCAAAACTTGACTGTAGTATTGGACCTGTCTATCATCAAGCTGGCTTGGCCATTACTGGCTCAGGATATGCAGAGGCCAGGATATGGATAAAATTTCAAATTCCGTTGCACTTTTATTCAATGAATTTTTCAGCAATGGAAGCCCAAGTTAGTTGTTTCCATCTATAAATTTTAGCTGATCCGTGGAATCAGGCTACCAGAACTTTTTCTTTGCTGATCATGGGCTGAGCATTTTTTTAAAAAAATTTGATATATTATATTATTTTCTTTGCATATATCTTTTCTTTAAAAAGTATATCTCTGCACATGTACAGCATGTTTTCTCTTCACTAAAATTAATCACAGATATGCTGTAAATATCTCAGATTATAGGAACTGGTTTTCCATTCAGGTTTCGGTCCCATACCTCTTCTTCTTTAAAAAAAAATACAAATTAAGCCCTGCCTACATCACATAAAGGCAGCAGTCCCTCAATTGTACTTCTCTTATTGTGAAGTCTGGATCAAGATGGGAAGTTCAAACCAGCTTGCCAACATATCCTTAGTGGAAGGGGAGAGAAAGCTTCAAAGAGACGTTTTCCCTCTTGGTTCCAAAGTATAAGCGAGTCAGGAAAAGGATATAATGTTTGTCATGGGGATTAGCCCCCTACTGTGTCTGCTACATATGAGCACATTAAAAATTGCTAGAATACAGCAGAAACTGTTCTGCAACTCTGCAGCTGAACTGAATTCCATGCATCAATAGCAGGAAGGGGGGAAAGCCTTATGGTGAAAATCACAGCAAAAGGCAACCCAAAACCAGGGTTGTAAGAATAACTTTCTCCTACACCAGAAACTAAGCCACGTGCAAAGACAAAGGATGTTTTACAATAAAAGCTCCATAATAATTTGCCAGGAGGTTTGTAGGTGTCTGGAGGGTGCTCAAAATACTCACAAAGTGAAGTGGATTCTTCGTTTGTTTCTAATTTCAAATGCAGTCCCAGGAACCAATCTAATTTTGAATGCAGTCCCAGATGAAGGGTCTCATTTTGCGTAGAAATGGCATCTTTCATTTGAATCATCTGCTAATGGGGTTCTCTGTTTTTGGCTGGTTAGAAACTGACAGGGCAGATTAGGCTGTGCACATCTAGGGTTAAACAACCTAGTACTTGGGGGACACATTGATGGCCATTCTTCATTATAGCCTAAGGAGCTTGAATGGCTGATAAAGTGAAAACCTTTTTTCAGACAGGCCCAGAACTAAGAACTGCTGTTGTAAACAGTTGAGTGGTCCAGATGGATAGCCCAGTCCTAACCATACTTTCCTGGGAATAAGCCCCTAAAGGACTCTATTGGGACTTACTTCTGAGTAAGCGTGCAAAGTATTGGGCTCTGTGGATGAGGTAATGTATATATCAGTATATATGTGATAAACAAAATGCCAGATTGATTTTCTGCCATGGTCTCCAGGGTGGTTTACAATTTAAATATTGTATCATACATTAATGAAAATTAAATCCAGAAGGGTGATATTTACCCTGTGTTGATATTATTTGTGTAGCTATTATGAAATAAAACCACAATAACCCTACAAACCAGAGTAATTACAGGAAGAAGACAGAGTAACTGCAGGTACTTACTCTGGATTGCTCTATGCATTTCCCATAGGTGGCACTGTAACTATCTCGGTGTAAAGGGTTATGTAGTTACTCTGAAGACAGAGTAACTACACACTTACTCTGGATTGCTCTATGCATTTCCCAAAGGTTTCCCATCGGTGGCACTGTAACTACGTCAGTGTAAAAGGTCCTGTCGTTACTCTGGATTGTAGCCTTAGTGCATTAAAAACACAAAGCTTTGAAGCTTATGAACATTGCCCCGCTCCCTTAAAATCAACATGTTGGCTCTATTATGTATCAGAACCATCTTGGCATTTTACCAGTTGAATAACCTTGATAACCTTGAAATGATGGACCTTTGTATCCCATCCTTGTATGCTTGTAGTCTACCTTGTCTGAACACCTTGCCTAGACATTGTCTATCTCATTGCTGATTCTTGATCAGACTTAGACGCAAGTAATTGCTTATTTCTTAACTGACACGTGATTTCATTCCCCCTAATCCTATACAGGTTGCACTTATCTTTAACTTGGACATAAACATTGTTCCACTATCACCAAGTGACAGTGCCACGAACCATGATGCTGGTACAGGCAGATGGATTTAGGGCCAGGGTACAAGCCAAAACAAAATTTCTTACACTAAAACCAGCCATGCAGAAACTGCTTTTGGAAAGCTTTTTGAAAACATGTTGTCTGTGCTAGCCAAATTGTATCAGAAACACCAAGTATGACTCGAAGGACTTACAAATCGGGAAGCTTCTAAATTTGCTGCGAAGTCGGATTTCTCCCATGTCTCCACATTGGTAGATTCTATTGTGCATGTGTGTGCATTAATGTACATATCGTGTTTCTATTATATATTTAGATGGTAAAAATGCAAACTCTAAACTATTATAACAACAACAACAAGATTGGATGTAGTGTTGAGCTGCTTTGAAATGGGTAATTACTAAGTTAACTGTGCCTGTGAACTTGTCCTCATTAACTTAATAATTAGCAAGATCTTGTTTGATCTTGGAGTTCATTAGACATTGCAGCTGGAAGATTGTTTCAGTTTTAACACATCAAAATAGACAATTAAAGTGATAATAAAGAATCAATACCATTTCCCTACTTTTTAGGTTTCCTGGGGTCGCAATGTGCCTAATTAAACAGCACGGTATTTTTTTAAAAGTTATTTTGTCCGCTTTGGTTTTGGATTAACACAAGGAAACCTTAGCATTATCAAAAGGCTATTTGAAATGAGGCAATGGATACAGGATGAACCTAAATAGCATGTAATTGGGTAGGGTGTCTGTAATCATGCAGCTCAAATTAGCTATAGGAAAGATGCAGCTATCATCTAAAAATAATCCGAGCTGATATTGAAATCAATGGGTCTAAATACAGTAGTTTTGAGGTTATGATTTCCCAGGGTCAAGAGTGGTGTGACAAATCCCAGAGCACCTACGCAAGTTGTTTGGGATTGTATGCCCAGTTTGGGAAGTGCTGCTCAGATTTCACAGTCTTTCAATTCACCAGTATAGGATCGCATATGTTACATAAGTCAAACAAAACATTATCATCATAGGAAGACATGGATGTTATATAAATGAGTCAAGGAGTGTTTGCTAAAAGTTTTTGGCACTTCTGACAAATGATTTTTTTGTTTCAGCATTTATATATTGTAACAAAAAAAGCTTGTTAGAATTTTATACAGGAATAATTGTACGGAACAGTGTGCCGGTGTAACATAACACAACGCCACTCCCCCATTATCAGAATTCCAGAAGTGGAACCAAATAGTTGCACATTGTAGAAGACAAAGGATTGGCCAGGCCTGATTCATAGAGTGCAATCCTAACCTAGGCTGGCACAACTTATCAGTCATTCCATTCCTGTGGTGATGTAGGGAGGCAAGCACATGTCTGTGCACTGGTCTAACCCTTCCCCTGAGTGGCACAGAAATGCCTTAAAGCACTTTGGTGACACCCCCAGGCCAGCATGGGACTTGTGCTGGGGTTTATGCTGGCCTATCTGGGGTTTAGGATTGCAGCCATAAATAACAAAAGAATAAAAATCTTTGGGTCAGCATGAAAATGAATTACTCAGTCTTCCCAGAGTCTTGTCCCTTCTGGTTTTGGCTGTGCGTATTTGGAGAGAGAGAGAGAGAGAGAGAGAGAGAGAGAGAGAGAGAGAGAGAGAGAGAGAGGTGGAACAGGGTACAATTCCATCAACGGATGGCCTGCCATTCAGAAATGGAGGTTGGGGGAAATAATGAAAGCAGCACATTAGCGCCTGGCCTGCTGGGCTCATACAGCTGAAAGCAGCCAGTGGGTGAATTTCCCAGCATCCAGGAACTTTGTCTCAGTTCTGTAGGTTTGCTCAAGTGTGCGATGGCTGTTTGCAAGGGAGCTTTCCCGCTGGGTGGGTTTGCTTTCCTCCCAGCAGCTCCAAAGAGGTGAGAGCACTCCTTCATGTCATCCCCCCCTTTCCCGCCTCCATCAAGACAATGGTTTCTCCAACAGGTCCCCTCAGTTAGGGAGCCGTCCCCTCTCCCAGCTCTCACACTGGGACATTTTTCCACATTTCCAGGATTATGACCACTTTAACTTAGATCTATGTGTGTTGCCTCCACATACAAAGAAGCACTCGGGGACAGGATTAGTAGGATTAGAAGAGATTCACATATGTCCAGTTCAAGCAATTGGTATTCAAAGCTTTACACTTTCAAATGCCACCAAGAGAGAGAAAAGGAGCTGGGAGCTGGCTTTACCTTTCGGCACTGTCATGAAGTGGACAGTGCTTTCTTTATCTTTTGCACTTAAAAAAATTTTTTTATTAAGTCTTTAAAGCTGCAGTTACTAAAGGGAAGCATTTTCTCTCTCTCTTTAATTAGATGCACAACTAAGCAAGCTTGCACTGCCAGGGAAAAACAACCTCTCTATTCTGGAATCGGCCTCTTTGACAAAACCAGGACCAACTGCTCCGATGACCTGGTCAGAAAACCCAGCTGTTTCTTGGAACTTCTGCATCTTTCATCTCGGAGGACAGAAGATTGAATAATGGACAGAAAATGGAGTTGCCAAAATGTTCAGGCGCTTGCTGTATTCTGAATCAGGATCTAACCTAGTTGCGTGTCAGGAATATTTCTATGGGGAAAAACTTCAAAAAATAAAGTTCTGAGTTACTTGTGCAAAAGTTTTCAAATTAAAGCACACCTCTTGAATCATTTGTTTCAGAACCTACCTGTTTCCTGTTTCCGAAGTGGCAATTTTGCGAGTTTATTTTTCTTTAGACTTGAACACAAAGAGTATTTAAACTGCCTTAGAGAACACAGTAAACCTGCAACAGTTGGCTTTAACTGGGGCATGCTTGTAGTTTTTCTTTCTTTATTCATGTCATAAGCACATACATGGGTAAAAATTTACATTAAAATTTAATTAGATGTTATGTACCCAAAACCGAACTACTTCTACAATGTTTATCTTGCCAACATAAGATCTTCCTCAGTGCATGTAGAAGGGCATTGTACACACTGCAGCATATTGAGTCCATGTTAGACATTAGAAAACAAAGCCTGCAATCCTATATACATTTACCTATGAATACATCCCAATGAATTCCTTCTTATAATAAATAGACACATATAGGATTGTGTTGTAATATACACTCATTTTAATGAGCTCTAATCTATATATATAAAAGAGAAAAGTCACTGACTGACTGACTTACTCACTCACTGACTCACTCATCAATGCCCAGCCAAAAACCGCTGGGCCTAGAAACAAATCCTGGTGCAGGTACTGTGCTGGCCTGGGGGTGTCGCAAAAGTGCCATAAGGCATTTCTGCATCACTCCTGGGAGGGTTAGGCCCAGACAATACGCAGAAATGTGCCATCCTCACCACTTCACCTGTGGGAATGGGAAGATGAGTGAGTTGTGCTGGCCTAAATTGGTTGGGATTCTGCCCTTAAACTTCTAAAGCCATCCCATAAGGGAAGCCAAAAATCTAAGTGGATCCTTCCCAGCACATGTTAGTAGATATCTGCAGCATCCCAATGATGTCAGCAGTATATAGACCTCAAAGGGGAACATTTTGAGCATTTGGTCTCATTCAGAAACAATGACGGGATGCAATCCTAACCAATTTAGGCTGGGACATCTCACCTGCTCCCCATTCCTGTGGTGGTGTAGGGAGGCTGGCACATGTCTGTCCACTGACCTAACATGCTGAATAACGATGCTGTATTCAACACAAGTTATGGAACTGGTGCTGAGCTACCGCAGGGAAGAGGAGGCTCATAACTGTCAAATACAAACCTCTTCTGCTCCCTGCCCTGCCACCCTGACCCCTCCTGGGCACCAAATGCTCAAAAAATCCCCAGGCTGGGATTCCCCCACTCTAGATTGCAAAGGTACCTTCCACTTTCAGAAAGGAGATGCTTCTGGATGAATTTAATTTAATTCATCCAGCTGAACAACTGAACAACTCTGATGATTATTGCAAGATTTGGGCAGGATTGCATTTGATGTTATAACTAAAGACAAAAGTAATGTAATGCACAATAAGAGGAAAGAGCTTCCTTTTCATTTTGCTACATATGTGTATAAAAAGTTATTGGTTCACTGATTCAAATGCTAAAGGGTCCTTTCAGCTCCTAGAAATTATCTTGTGTGTTATAATGCTGCTCAGCAGGTATTAATCACCCTTCAGTAGACATTAGTATGTTACTACCTAGCAAATTCCTTTGCTTCATTCCACATGCATTGGAGTAAATTGAATGACGGTGAAGTTCACTGAAAAGCATTGTGTGTTGTTGTAATTAACGGCCAAATTCTGCCTTCTGAATGTTGCCTACTCTGACTCTGCCATGTTTGAAACAGTGGCATTTACACCACTTCATGTGCACAGTCTTTTTTCCCAGTAATGACTAGAAAATTTAATGACCTCAACATGTTTTAAACTTTGTGTGTCCCCCTCTCTGAACAGCGTATGTAGAAGCAACATAGACATTTTATTAATCTATAGTTTACTTCCCGTGCTACTAATAAGCCATTAGTATTATTTATTTAAGTGCTGACTTGCGGATCAGCTAGTCATAAGACAAATAAAAGACATAAATTCTAACCATGTCTACTCAAAAGTAAGCTCCATTGTGTTCAGTGGGTCTTACTCCCAGGAAAGTGTCTTTAGGATTGCAGCCACATGCCCCAAATTGCTCAAGGAAAAAAACTCAGTCTGGCCATGTTTAGGATCAGATGATTCCTACAGCAGTGGCAGAAGAGAGCATCGCTAAGGCCATTATGGCTCAGCTTCTCCACACTGCTCTGAGTCCTCCTCCCTTGACCAAGCATCCTCTCAAATATTCGGAGCAGTACTAGTTATTCTTCCATAGCCTTGCTTCATTTGTATAGTTTTAAAGCTTTTAAGAATCAAACAGTGTGAAGGTTTTATCAAGCTCAAATCAGCATCATCCATTCCTGTTAAACTGCTTAATGAATGTCATTATTTCATGTTATACTTTATGAAGACATTATTTCTCCCAAGTGCATTATCTTCCATTTACCTAAATGTGTTTAAATTAATACGGAGAGGAATTTAAATTGCTAAATGTGTGGATAAAGTGCTATACATTTTAATTGTATGACTTCGAGTAAACCAGGTAAGACCTCGAGTAAACCAGGTAAGAGGAATTCAAGAGGACCACAGGGCAAATGGACGCCTTGAGGAGGGAATAGGGGCTGCCCTGATTTACAGTTATATATCTCACTTCCGGTACTCACAGGTACTCACCATGAAGTTGTTATTTGCAATCATAAGCATTTCTCTTGTAAGTCGCCACTGTGTTCGAGCTGATTGGCAGCTTGCCTTCTTCCCTCTGTTTGGCTGTGTGTGCTGCTTTAAATAAACTGAGTAGAAAATAGCAGCTTAGTTAAGGCAAAGGGTATGTTTTTTAAAAAAAAAATCTTTTGGAGTCCTTTCCTTGATTTTCTTTTTTTAACTTGGAGCACAATCCTAATCATGTCCAATCAAAAGGAAGCCCCGTTGTGTTCAATGGATCTTACTCCCAAGAAAGTGTCTTTAGGGTTGCAGCCTTGCCGGATGAGGTGAGGGTAGGTGAATCTATGCCTACCCTGCCTGCACATCACTGGCATGGAAATGGCCACAACTGGAGTATGATATTTTAACACAGGGTTGTCCAAACGTTTTGGCAGGAGAGTCCCATCATCTCTCTGACACTGTGTCAGGGATCAGAAAAAATGATTAACATTTCAAATTTGAATAAATGTACATAAATTTATATATAAGAATATATTAGAGACAGAGACAGAAGATTATGAGGATTGCCTGTGGGCCAGATTGGGGGGGGGGTCTTGCTTCAGGCAGCACTGAGGCTCGCTGAAGGCCACATCTGGCCCCTGGGCTGGACTTTGGCCACCACTGATGTAACAGTTCAATGGGATGTCCAACTATCAATGGATTGCATCTATCACCAATTCCCACTTTCTAGTAAAACTTCCATCTAAAAATATCATTATTTTCTAAACAGATGCTCCTTCAGATCCGTGATTTCCTGTTGTGGTGAAATCTCCTGTAATCACATGGAGCTCTCTGACATGGAAGGCACTCACTGTAGCAAAAGATGGTATAGTTCTGAAGGCACAGCCAGTTTCTAAATCATCAGTAAAGAAGATGAAGAAATGAAGAAGAATGAAGACATTCTGATGCATATATGTGAGGCTTCTATCAAATAAATCTATGAGGTGGAGTGCTAAAAAATACACGAAAAAGCAAAAATGTCAGATTACTGAGGGTGCAATCCTAACCCATTTGGACCAGTGCAATGTGCCTGGCTCCCCATTCCCTCAGTGTTGTGGGGAGGATGGCACATATCTGTGTACTGACCTAACAAGTCACTTAAGAAGTGGTGCAGAACTGCTTTACAGCACTTTTGCGCCACCCTAAGGCCAGCATGGACTTGTGCCAACCTAACAAGGGGTTAGGATTAAGTTTGAGACTGTCAAAAATTTATGACCCAAACTGCACCTGCTATCAAGTAAATAGAATTTTCTAGTCCAGATTTATCTCGTAGCTCTGTTCTTTACATAGATACATCCTAATTCTCAGTCTTATCACTCATCTGACAAATAGCCAACAAAAATATAATGTCATTGACTAGTTTATTTAAATAAAGGTCCCGAAAATAAAATCTCTAATATTATATTAGAGAAAAAGTCACTATTATAAAAGTCACAATATTATAATTGAAAAGTCACTAACTGATTCACAGGCTCACTCATGAACACCCAACCGAAACCGCTAGACCTAGAAGAGTGAAATTTGGGGAGGTTGTTCGTTCCATAATGGAGGCACTCACTAAGAACTGGTTTTTGGAAACCAAATGGAAGGGAGTGAAAAGGGGTGCAATGTGCTTTCCTCCCTATACTTTCCATTGAAGAATCCCTGACTGAGGAACACTCTTCCCCAACTAGGACCTAGAAGCTTGAAAAATTCCTCATGTGACATGAAAACCCACTAAGAACCAATGTTGAGAAATTTAACCCTTAAGGGGGTGAAAAGGGGGTGCAATTTGTTTTTGTCCTATACTCAACACTGAAGACTGATCAACATCCAGCCAATTTGGTGCCCAGTACCTAATGCACTGGGAGGGAGGGTGTGCATGGGGGAATGATGCACGTGGGGGGAGGAAGCACATGGGGGAATGTTGTGCATGGGGGATGATGCACATGGGGGGTTGATATGTGTGGGTGTTGATGCACATGTGCATGGGGGATAATACAAATGGGATGTTGATGCTCATTGGGTGAAGTTGCGCTTGGGATGTTGATGCGCATGGGGAAGTTACGCAGGGGGGTTGATGCACATGGTGGGATGTTGTGCATGGGGGTTGATGCACATGGGGGATTGATGCACATGGAGGATTTTGCAGATGGGGGGATGATGTGCATGAGGATGGCACATGGGGGTTATTTTCCTCCTGCAATACGGGTACATTTCGCCAGTCAATGTATATTAAAAACATGTATTTCTGTCAAAGAAATACAAGAAAGCAAGGGCCACCCATATGACTGCTAATTAATACCTCTATATTTAACATCCTCAAAGGCTCGCAGGCTTCCTTATTGTAATCTAGTCATTAAAAGTTAAATTTAGTATTCAGGTACTGTCTTGTTTCGAGTACAGTGAGGCAAATGCACACCGATGAATGAGTACCGGTAATTTTGTTTGTTTACACATACTAATTTCGTGTTATTAGTAGCAAATGTCACTGAGGATTAGCAATTCATGAACAGCAAATAAAACTAATTACTATTTGGAAGCTGACTTCCAACACTCTTAGCTTGACTCCTCATGCTTTATGATTATTAGTTAAGAAGGAAGATTATTCCTTTTTCTTCCCAAAAGTTTTGCACTCTATCAAGTTTCCATTATCCCTCTCTAGGAATCAGTTGAGTTACATTATGCTGCCTACTCAAATGTTGTACTAAATCGTTCAGCTGAACGTACGGGAGCTGACACCCATTCCAGAGCTATGTATTGTATGTGAGGGTACTGTTGTACCATTCATTTCAATTTGAAATGGTTTGCATCCCAGATTTTGCTCAGTATTTGATTCCTATTTGTTTTTGAGCACAAGACCAGAGCATAAGACCATGTAAATTATTTATTTATTTATTTATTTATTTATTTGATTGATTGATTGATTGATTGATTGATTGATTTCTGGCTTTCTGGCAGGTTTTTTTTTATTAAGCCACTTTATCTACAAGTCTAGAAGGGTAGCCATTTCAATATGTTGCAGCAAAAACAACAACAAACTGCTCTGGGCTGACAATCCTTCCTTCATAAGGGTTCACGATTTGTCACATTTGGTCAGAAACATTAAATGTCCTCTAAGCCTACAATCCTAACCTGTGCTGACCTGGCGGTGTCACTAAAGTGCTATAAGACACTTCTGCGCCACACCTGGGGAGGGCTGGGGCTGGGCAAGTGCACAGACATGTGTTTGCCACCCTACATCACCACGGAACAGGAGGTTTGATGAGTTGTGCTGGCCTAGGTTAGGATTGCACTCTATTTTGGAGGTATATTATATTTACATGTTGGTACATTGAAGAAAAAAAAAGCTTTGAAAAGTGCTGCCAGAAAGATAAGAGATATCAAGATTGTTGGAATTGCTAGGAATAAAAAATCCAACTGGAGTGAGATGACTCATCTATACATATAAAAGAGAAAAGTCACTGACTCACTCACTGACTGATTCATCAACGCCCTGCCAAAACCGCTGGGCCTAGAAGCGTAAAATTTGGGGTGGGTATTCCTTCTGTGACCGAGGGGTGCACTAAGAACCGGTTTTCAGAAATTCCAACTGGAAGGGGGTGAAAAGGAGCACAACTGTGTTTTCTTCCCTATACTTTGCATTGAAGAATCAGTGACTGAGGGATGGAAGACTGAACAATATCCAGCCTATTTGGTGCCCGGTGCAGTGGTGGGGATGTTGTTCGGAGGGAGGGATTGCACTGGGGAGGATGCTACACATAGTGTGTTGCGCATGGGGGGGGGGTTGCATAGGGAGATGATGCGCATGGAGGATTGATGCACATTGGGGTGTTAATGCGCATGGGGGTTGTTGCGCATGGGGGTTGTTGTGCATGGGGTGTTGATGCGCATGGGGGGATGTTGCACATGGGGGTTGTTGCACATGAGGGTTGATGTGCATGGGGGGATGTTGTTCATGGGGAGATGATGCACATGGGGGGTTGATGTGTGTGGGGGATTGATTTACCATGGGAGGATGGCATATGGGGAAATTTTACTCCTGCAATGCAGGTACACTTTTTGCTAGTTCTCAGTAAGTGGGATGGTGGTATCTGAGGTCTGATTCCATGCATCCTGTTTTTCAATGTTTGTTTCATTTTGCAATTTAGCTAAAAATGGATCCTGGATGAGAAGTCTAACTACACGTTAAGAGTCACATGGAGCTGCACTCTACCCATCTCTTCATTCCAGCTTCCATATACCTAGCTGACTATTCTCTGGTGTGAGATCATCTCACTATGCACGATGTCATAACTGGCTGTTGTTGATGAAAGGAATAATGACAAGACAACACACTGTATAATGATGTCAGGCCACTCATTGTGTTCACGTGAGGTAGTGTAGAGAAAGATCTAGACTAGAGCAAGGATAGCTCCATCTGTTTCTAATTACCTGAAGCGATGAAAAATTCCTTGTTCTGATGATTTTAATTTATGTATAACAAGGAGCAGATTCTGTATTGTTTTATTTAGGTCCAAAGTGGCTCTGGATGCAAAACACTTCCCTGTTAAGAACAGACACTGAAGCATATTCAGACATGGCAGGAATAAATAAACAGAAGTCCAGCATTAGATACTGTCTGACTCACCAGAGCGTAATCCCTGAGTAAGAATCAAGTCAGCAATTACTGCTTATAGAAGTTCATGGGTTCCACTCAGAGTCCTTGCCAAAGCAGAACAGTATAATGAATCTTGCTGGTCCTAACCAGCCATGCTGTTTATGCATCATTAAAATTAAACTTCCACTTCTGCCCTCAAATTACATTTTCTATATATTCTCACAATTAGCACTTGAGCAGCCTCTGCTGTTCTGGGATGTTCTCGTCCTGGGGAAGCCTTGCCATCAAGGGAGTTAGAAAATGTTTTGAATCTGTTTCTATCCTCATCAGGCATGATTTCTCCTCTTCATTCATCAGGCCAGGATTCTTGTTCATGGAAAACGTGGATCCAAAATGCCATATATAGAGTTGTGTTATTGCTAGAGCACATCAGATATTCCTAATATGACACATGTACACCCACATAGATTGAAACTGAGACTGCTTTCCCCATATTGATGGTAAGGAAAGTTACACTAAAATCAACAGAAGATTTTTCCAAACACTGTGTTTATCAAAATAACACTGTTAACTAAAAATATTCTTGAAATTATTAGTTTTATTAATTTATTATTAATTTTAAGTCCAATGGAATGTAATTACTTTCAGAATAAATGAATGGATTAATACGATAATGGATTACTTGGCTGATAGACTGCAGATTTAGGCTTCATTTCTTACTAATATTAGTAAAACCTATCAAGGTGTAGCTAATGGGACGTTGGAAATTAATCATTTATTAAGATAAATAAGCAGAAAACTAAAATTTTACTCAAGAATATGAATATACAAGACCAATTAAAGCTGACCAATTTAAACCCAACAGGGTTTAAAGTGGAAAAATGGTTAAATACTTGGGTATCATATTGGCAAATATGAATTGTATGTCATTTCAGAATAATGTTAAAGTTTGGAATGAGGTCAAAAGAGATTTTGCAAGTTGGGAAGGACTGAAAATTTCTCTTTCCTGAAGGATCTCTGTAATAAATATTTACCACATTTAGGCTACAATCCTAAAAGCACTTTCCTGGGAGAAAGACATGGTTAGGATTGTGCCCTTAGCCGAAGGTCCTGATGTGGCCAAGGATCATGCTCACAAAGTACTGGCATGAGTCCAGGGTGACCATGTGTCCTATTTTTTGTGTCCTCTAAAAAATAATTGTCCTCCTAGTGAGGAAGCAGCATGTAGCTTTCCTTGTGCCTTGTGTGTGTGTGTGTATGCAGTTCAGCAGCTCTGAAGGGATCCCCGCACTTCTTTCCAGAAGAAAACTTCTCATTCCCACGTGCAACCTAGGTTTTCTTTCCAGGAACCAGAAGCATCAGCTGGACTGGAGAGACTGGAGAGATCCTGCATCTCCTCCTGTCTGTCCAGGTGGAGTGGAAAAAAAGGCTGCAGAGATCCTGCTGTGTATCAGGAGAGGTTAGAAGAGATTCAGGCTGCGATCCTAGTCGCACTTACCTGGAGTAAACGCCATTGACTATAATGGGACTTACTTCTGAGTAGACATGCATGGGATTCAGCTCTGAAACTGCAATCCTATCCGCACTAAAACTCCATGGACTATAACTGAAGTTACTTCTGAGTAGACATGCAAGGATTGCACTTTCAAGCTATAATCTTATCCGTACTTTCCTAAAAGTAAGCTCCATCGACTATAATGGGATGTACTTCTGAGTAGACATAGATAGGATCGGGCTCTTAGGCTGTAATCCTAGCCTCTTTCCTAAAAGTAAGCCTACTGACTATAATGGGGCTTACTTCTATGCATGAGATTGAGCTTCCTTCTCTGTAGGGAGGGAAGGACTTCTTAGGTCCTCGATCTTCCGCAAGGGATGGGATGGTTTGTTTCCCCCAGTAAGGAAGTCCTAAATAATAGACTCTAAA
Organism: Cryptoblepharus egeriae; assembly: GCA_030015325.1. NCBI lineage: Eukaryota > Metazoa > Chordata > Lepidosauria > Squamata > Scincidae > Cryptoblepharus > Cryptoblepharus egeriae. Next base: position 178,436,203 of record JAREYC010000001.1, on the reverse strand, counting down.
TAAACAAAAAGAGATAATGTTGTCCTTGGATGGTGTACCCAACGAGGATGAAATCGAATACCAAAACTTTACACACACACAATCCCCTAAAATTTTACAGACACACACCCAGAATTTTACACAAACATCCAAAACACACACCCCCAAAATTTTGCACACATACCGCAAATTTTACACACACAAATTTTACCCACATCCCCCAATTTTACACACAAACCCCCAAATTTCACACACACAGAATTTTACACACACCCAAAAATTGACACTCACATACACTCACAAACTTTACACACCTAAAATTTTAAACACAAACCCAAAATTTTATACACACCCCCCAAAATTTCACACACACACACCAATCCAAAAATTTTACATACACGCCTAAAATTTTACATAAAGACACACACAACCAAAAATCTACACCCACACCTAAAATTTTACACACCACCCATCAATTTTACACACATACATACCCACATTTTCCATACAGACTGACACACCCCCAGAATTTTCCACACACCCAAGAACACCCCCGCCCCCAAGTGGCATTGAGAGGAGGCTTTTTTGTATTTAAGATCTGGAAACTCAACTTGGATTTCAGGGGAATTCATGGAGGGGGAAAGGGAGACCAGATGTCCTCTTTTTCCAGGGCATCTCCTCTATTTAAACTACGTGTCCTGCAAAAAGATCTGTGAACAGAGAGCGCAAAGCCTTCTTGCAATTCATAAAGTAGATGTAATAAATTTAAAATAAGGCTGCATTCTTCAAATCACTTCCTGGGAGTAAAACCCACAGAATACAATGGAGCTTACTTTTGAGTAGACCCGGATAGGATTGTGTTCTAAATATTTCAGTTTTAAACTTAATAATAAGTACTGCTGTGTTTAAATGAACCGCATGAAATCCATGTAGCAGTGTTGTGAGCTTTTATTTAGTCAGGTCCTACATTTTTCTTGGATGTCCTACATTTTTGGAGTGCCTGATCCTCTTTGAAGGTGATGACATGGAGTCACCTTGGTCCAGAGTCTCAACCCAGGATTCCTTTTACAAGAGCCAAATACCAGCCCTGGAACAGAGTGTATCTGAGCATATACAGAGTGCATTTATAATAGGAACCAATTCAGTTTAGGTTTCATAGTGAAACTTGAGTTTCTCCACTTCTCTCTTAAAAATAAAATTAAAATATTAAAGCATGTATGTATGTATGTATGTATGTATGTATGTATGTATACACGCGTTAAATGTGCTGCACTATGTATAATGTGCCTTGTGCTACACTATCGCTTTCTGGGATATCCTAACTAAAAAGAAATGCAAGCCGGATTATAAACTGAGGCTGCAACTCTCTCCACACTTACTCGGGAGTATGACACATTGACTTAATGGGATTACTTCTGAGTAGACCTGCACAAGTTTGGGCTCTGAAGCTGCGATCCTATGCACTCTTTCCAGAAAGAAAGCCCTATGGACACTAACGGGACTTACTTAATGCTCTCAGGCTGCACTCTAAGGATTGGGCTCTTAAGCTGCAATCCTGTCCTCACCTCCGTGGGAGTAAGCTCCACTGACTCTAATGGGACTTACTTCTGAGTAGACCTCACCTGCAAAGGATTGGGATCTGAGGCTACAATCCTATGCACTCTTTCCTGGGAGCAAGCCCCATTCATCTCAGTCAGGTGGGACTTATAGACAGCCCAGGTTTAGGCTGCAAATTCAGAACTGTCCTGATCACACACTGCTCTAACCGGTGTGCAGCACTGCTCCCCCAAGGGCTGATTGGGGAGACCCTCTTCCTTCCTAATCTCTTCTCTCCCCATAAGGAGTTGTTCTTCCATATATATAGTTTATATATACTAAACTTTATATATTTATATAAACTATATATAAACTATTGTGTGTGTGTGTGTGTGTGTGTGTGTGTGTGTGTGTGTGTGTGTAGAGAGAGAGAGAGAGAGAGAGAGAGAGAGAGAGTTTAAACCCTATATAGCTTATAAAAATATTACATCTAATTTATTAAGTTCAAGAATTCTACAGTACATGCTGCCTCCTCACAAGAAAAAGGAGTACAAAGAAGATTTTTCCAAGACACAAGGCTAAAAAAGAGGACATGTCCTGGAAAAAGAGGACAGAAGGTTGCCCTGAGCAGGGCTGTGCCACCCCTTTCCCAGTCCAAGTAGCGGAAAGAGAAGGAGCAGCAGTGGAGAGAAGCAGGCAAACACCACAGATGCCTGAGGCATCTGCCTCAGCTGGTCTCATAAATGGGCCGGACCTGATCAAATCCATTAAATGAGTTTATGTTCTAGGCTCTGTTGTTGACTCTCCTCTACTTGATAAATCAGTTGTGCCCAAGGGGTGGGAGGCTCCCTCATTGCAGAGACTTAGGCTGCAATCCTAAAGACACTTTCCTGGGAGTAAGAACCTTTGAACACAATGGGGCTTACGTTTGAGTAGACATGGTTAGGATTGTGCTCTAAGCCTGTCTGGCTTGGGAGGAGGAAACTTCCTTTCCCCCATTTCCATCCCCCTCCCTGTGGCCAAGTAGCCCTGCTCTTCCTGAGACCTTAAGGCTATGATCTGTGTCCAATGGGGGAATCAGCCTCCTGGGGGTTGATTCATGAACCCCCCTATAAGGAAATACTGGGACTGGCAGTTCTTCTGAGCTAGGGTGACCATATGCTATAACAAAAAAGAGGACAAGTCCCTCCCAACATGTAGGAAACGCAAGCAAAAGGCAGGATATGACAAAATAAAAGCCAAAAACACTCATATAAAGTTGTCTCTCATTATCCACTAGGATAAAAAATAAGTCCGCAGATAAACGGAACAATGGAAAAATAGATTTGAAGAGCTACTTTCAGGTTTCTTTCTACTTCATTGCACCTAATGGAATAAGGTAGTGTTTTAATATTCTGGGACTGAAAGTTGGAATGATTGCTTGCATGACTACCTCTCTACAACAGCAGAAAAAACAGTTTGTAAAAAATCCATGCACAAGCAGGCTGCACCTGTTATCTTACTTTTATGTGGTTTATTTAAACACTATATTACTTGTGATTAAATTTAAAATTAATTTTAATTCCAAGAAGTCCACATGCTGCCTGCTTACAAGGAAAAGGAGGACAAGAAAGATTTTTTCCACCCCCAAAACATAAAGCTCCCCACAGACTCCCTCCGCCTCTGCTCAGCTCCTTCTTCTTTCCACACTGCAGAGCCCATTTCAGAGGATGCTCACTGGAAAGAATCAACTAGATTGATCTGGGCAGAATAATTCCTAAATCAAATGTCATAAATATCATAAACACAAAAGAGGATGCAATGTGGGATACCCAAGAAAAATGTAGGACATGACAAAGTAAAAGCTTATATATGTGTTGCTTTTATGTGGTTAATTTAAACACCATATAACTTCTTATTAAATATAATTTATTACATATAATTTATATTATTATATTAAATATACTGTATTTACTCGAATCTAATGCACCATTGAATCTAATGTGCACCCTATACTTTTAATTAGAACACCACATTTACTCAAATCTATTTAACTATTGAATCTAACGCGCACCCTGATTTTGGAGACATTAATTCGGCTGAAAAAGGTGAGCATTAAATTCGAGTAAATACAGTAAATTATTATATCTAATTTATTAATTACAAGAAGGTAATTTCCTTGATCTTAAAGTTCATTTCCAGCACACTAGACTAAAAAAAAGAGAACATGCCCTGGAAAAAGATGATATCTGGTCATCCCAACTGGAACCATCTTCATTTACTTTTCTGGTTAATTTTCCTGTATCCTTCCTAAAAAAAAGAACTGTAATTATTTTCTAGTGAATGCTTTTTAACATTAGCGGGTAATAATTAAATAAAACATATTCACCTAAATCTGGCAGGACAAACTCCATCATCTTGGAAGGAGGGCAAATATTTCACCCAGATTCAAAGCAAAATGTTAATTTGAGATTTGCTGGTTGATTAATGGCCAGAATTAATTCATCCTCCAAATAATAGTAATGAACAACCTCCTTTTTCGCCCCCCTACAAGTGAGGGCAGGTGTAGCACAGGGGACAAGGAAGCTGGTCAATGTGGACATGATAAAGTGGGGGGAGAGAAGAAAAAAGGAGGTTACGGGAAGAAAACTCTAGAGAGTAAAGGACTAACATGTAGACTACTACTAGGCGGTGCAATCTGCACAGAGCCATTTTTAGACAGGCACCTTCGAATTGCACAACCAAACTAATCGAGGAGGTGGAAACTACCCTCTTACTCATCGATTACAAACTAGTGCAGTTTCTAACCCACTCTTCAGAATTAAATACCATCACAACCAACGGGACTCACTCCCAGGTATTAAGCACGATGGATAGGATTGCAGCCTAACATGCCTACTCAAAAGTAAGTCTCATCGTGATCAAATAGCACTTACTCCAAGGAAAGCGTGGTTAGGATTTCAGTCTCAATGCGGTGGGTAGACTAGAGAGAGTGAGAGCTCTAGAGAAGGTGGTTGGAGAATTGCTTGATTCACACATACTAGGTATTAATTTACAGAGGGATCCTGTGCCTTTCGTGGCAAAGAAAGAAAGAAAGAAAGAAAGAAAGAAAGAAAGAAAGAAAGAAAGAAAGAAAGAAAGAAAGAAAGAAATTCAAGGTTCCGAAGCCCAGGCTTATTTCAACGGAGGCGATCAAAGCAAAAGCTTCTTGTCTGTCAGCACTAAACCAGTTTGGAAGGAGGACGTTTGACAAATTTAAACTGTTTTTTTCCAGGTATATGGGAAGAAAGAGGTCCCATCTGGGGTGCTGGGATGGAGGTCTAGATTATCTCAGACCCGATCCAGTGACAGGGAGGCCCTAAATTCAGAGAGTGGTGGCAGCTCGTTTCCTTCCAAATGGAAACTGTCCTTCCATTTCCTATGCGGCAACTCGGATGTAAGAATCTTTCTTTCTTTCTTTCTTTCTTTCTTTCTTTCTTTCTTTCTTTCTTTCTTTCTTTCTTTCTTTCTCTCTCTCTCTCTCTCTCTCTCTCTCTCTCTCTCTCTCTCTCTCTCTCTCACTCACTCACTCACTCACTCACTGTCTATCTGTGTCTTGGGGCAGCTTGATCTTGTTTAGAAATGAAACCCGGCTCAATCCACTTGGGTTAGCAAAAGTTGGCGAGGGCTACTGCGATCCTGTCCACGCTAGTAAGTCAAACTGTACGGAAGTCAACTCAGAAGTAAGTTCCATTGAGAGCAATGGGGCTTACTCACTGGAAAGTACTCTTAGGATTGCAGCCTATATGACTCCAAAATTTGCGCTCTGGTTGTGTATCCAATCCTTCCTTGAATTGAGGGGCTCACTTAACATGCAGCCGGGGGGGGGGGTTATATTACAAGCAGTGCCTCCCCCTCCCCTGCATCCCTCACCTGTCTCTGGGGAGGGGGGCGACGTCGGTGTCAATCACCGACGAGGAGGAGCAGGGCTGGGTCTCCTGGAGTCCAGGGAGGTCCTGGGGAGGCTCTACAAAGGGGATCCTCCTGGCTAAAGGGGCCCATCAAAGCTGATGATGGGCACGTCATCCTAACAAGCCCCCTTGGAGCTGGAGGGTTCCTTTTGTCCCCTCTCTCGCCTGCAGCCCCTATAAAAGCCCCTCTCCTTGCGAGGGAGGCTCAGATCTTGTTCATACAGGCAAACCAGACCCATCTCATCCCATCCAATCAGCTCTCCTGGCCAGGGGAGCAGAGCAGCTACTCTTTTTTTCTCCAGGGTAGAAGATATCCAGATCTCCACCACATCTCCAGAGGTGGCTCCAGGCAAGGTGGGTGCCTCCTCCTGCCAGGCAGGACCATGAATTCTGACTCCAGCTCTGTCTCCAGCAGAGCCTCCTCTCCAGACATGGATGAGATGTATCTGCGGGAGCACCACCACCACCACCACCATCACCACCATCACCAGTCTGTGTCCTCCACCCAGGGCGAGGTGGGGCAGAAGGGTGCTGGAGAAGGGCTCTCCAGAGGAGGATCCAAGGGCTCCTCTGGAGGAGACGGGGCCAAATACAAGATCAAGAAGCAGCTCTCCGAGCAGGACCTTCAGCAGCTGAGGCTGAAGATCAACGGGAGGGAGAGGAAGAGGATGCACGACCTGAACCTGGCCATGGACGGGCTGAGGGAGGTGATGCCCTATGCCCACGGGCCGTCGGTGCGCAAGCTCTCCAAGATCGCCACCCTGCTCCTGGCGCGCAACTACATCCTGATGCTCACCAGCTCCCTGGAGGAGATGAAGAGGCTGGTGGGGGAGATCTATGGGGGGCACCACTCCGCCTTCCACTGCGGGACTGCTCACCCTCCCCACCCCCCGGCACCCCCAGGGGTCCACCAGGTCCACCCCATCCTAAGCAGCGCCCTCTCCTCCGCCAACACCTCCTCCTTGCCGGGCTTGGGCTCCATCCGACCTACTCACTCCTTACTCAAGGCTCCCACCGCCGCAGCTCCTCCAGCTTTACAACTCGGTGGGGGTTTCCAACATTGGGCTGGCTTGCCTTGCCCTTGCAGCATATGCCAGATGCCCCCTCCGCCCCATCTGGCCGCCCTCAGCACCACAGCCGGCCTGGCTCGCCTCTCCACAGAGACCAAGGACTTACTCAAGTGAGCAGCAACTTACTCAGACTTGGTTACGTCGGGCATGGACGCTCCCCCTGGATCGGAGGCCCCTGGATGGGGGGCAGCCCTGTGGGGTCTCATGCATGCTTCTTGCCACGCAGGGGTCTCCCCCTTCTCTCTCCCCCCATCCCTCGCCATCCCATCTTGTCCAAACTCCATTTGATGTCAGGAGGGGATCTAGTGTAGGATCTGGCAAAAGGACCGTGTTTAGTTGAATTCCGGGGAGGGGGGACCCTTTTGTCTCAGCTGTGATTTAAAACCCCTGGGGGTTCACCACTGGGGGAGGAAAAGGGGACGCGTCAATGTAAATAGTGCCCTTAAAATTGAAGGTTCGGGGAAGGACCTGATCTTCCTTGTCCTTGTACTCGGGATCACTCTGGGGGACTAAAAATCAAATCCTGTACCTGTCTACTCAGAAGTAAGTCCCATTTGAATCCATGGAACTTACTCCCAGGAAAGTGGGGAAAGAATTGCAACCACAGAGCCCAATCCTATGCCGATCTAGTCCCAAAAGTGTTAATGGAGCCTCCTTCCCGGAAAATGGGGAGTCAAAACCAGAGTCCAATCCTATGCCGGTCTACTCATAAGTAAGTCCCATTAGAATCCATGGAACTTGCTCCCAGGAAAGTGGGGATAGGATTGCAGCATGAGATCCTACTCCTTTGCCTCTCTACTCATAAGTAAGCCCCAATAGAGTGAATGGCGGTTACTTTAGGAAAGTGGGGATAGGAATGCAGTCACAGTACAATCCTGTACCTGTCTACTCAGAAGTAAGTCCCATTAGAATTAATGGAACATATTCCCAGGAAAGTGGGGATAGGATTGTAGCCGCAGAGCCCAATCCTATGCAGGATTACCCCGAAGTAAGCCCCTTAGATTACTTCTGGTCTACTCAGAAGTAAGCCCCATTAGCCGCATGGAGATTACTCCCAGGAAAGTGGGGATAGGATTGCAGTCTCAGAATCCGATGCATGTCTACTCCTAAATATGTCCCATTATACTCAATGGAGTTTACTTCCAGGTAAGTGTGGCTAGGATTGCAGCCTGAGCACTTTCCTGGGAAGTAAACCCTATTGAACACGATGGGATTTATTTCTGAGTAGACTGGCATAGGACTGGACTGTGATTTCGACTGCAGTCCTGAGAGCATTTTCCTGGTAGTAAGCTCCACTGGACTCACTGTAACTTACTTCTGAGTAGACACGAATAGGATTGCGCTGTTTGTGGTTCAATAAAGTGTGGAAGGCTATTCTGAGCCCTAATTTGGAAGGAGTAGCATTGGCATGGATGTGTCTTTGGGGCACTGTAGTTGGGGGTCTCCTCAAGAAATCCTTGTTTCCTTACTTCGGAGTTGCTCTGTCCTTCCCCAGAGCTGGAAAATTGGTTGGATTGCGCCTTTAGGGCATCCATGTCTACTCAGAAGTTGTGTTCAGTAGGGTTTACTCCCAGTAAAGTGTGCTTTCCTGGGTGTAAACCCCATTGAACTCAATGGACTTTATTTCTGAGTAGACACTAATAGGATTGCACAGTTAGTCTGAGTAAACAAAACAAAGCATGACCAATTTGTCCTATTTTATTTCAAGAAATAAAGCCAAGAGATTCCCCCATTTTATTCAATTCAAGAGAATCCCCATTTATTGTAAGGGGAGATCTCTGAATAAATGGGTAACTTGGGTGTGCTCAGTGGAACTTACTTTCAAGTTACTTCCAAGTTACTCAATTGGGCGACACAGGCTGCAATCCTAACGACACTTTCCTGGGAATAAGACCCATTCCACACAATGGGGCTTACTTTTGAGTAGACGTGGCTAGGATTGTGCTCAAACTGGTCCTGATCATTGGGGTTTAAGCAGTTTGATGCTGGAAAAGCACCCTTACTTGGGAAGCAAGAAAGAAAGAAATTAGAAAGAAGAGTAGAGGAGTTGGAGGTGCGAATCGGATTGACTCTAATTAGGTTTACACGCATTTTCTAGTTACTCAGAGGACACGTTCAGGGGAGAATCCACGCGTGGGGCTGCCTTGCAACATCCACAGGGCAGGTTTTCTCCCCACAAGGACTGAGGAAGGATCCCTTGCTGTAGTATCTACTATGCTCTTCGGGCCTTGGGAAGCCACTCTTTCCATCCTTCCCCACGCGTGGATCTCAGGGGTGGGGGCATCAGAAGCAGACACCCCACTAGATTGTGGGGCAACCCTCTCCTCAATTTCCCCAAGTTCCAGCACGTGTCTACTCAGAAGTAAACCCACTGGGCTGAAGTTTTGGGCTTACTCCTTGCAAAGGGCTGTGTAGGATCATCTCTCGTGGGAACTTCCTGGGGTGGGTTTTTTCCCCTTTTCTTACCCCCACCCACCCCCTGGGGCGCTTGCTTGACACTATTTTGTTAGAGGGCCTCACAGACGATGAATGATGATGTGTGATCTTTATTTTTTATATATTCTCGAGAACTATCGATATATTTATTATGATGGACCAGTGTTTCTGGATGGAATTTCGAATTAAAAAGAAAACAAAAAATACACCACTAAATCGAGGCTTGGTTTTTGGGTGTTGATTGGTCTCTGCTGGGTTCACAGGGTGACCATCTGTCCTCTTTTTCCAGGACATGTCCTGGTTTTTAGCCTTGTGTCCTGGAAGAAAAAACAAACAAACATCAATGTGCTCCTTTTCCTTGTAAGCGGGAAACATGTAGCCTTATTGGAATTAATAAATCAAACCTAACAAATTATATGCTATAGTTTATAGATAACAAATGATATGCAATAGTTTTAAATTTAATAAGTATTTTGAATTAAGCACATTATAAATATAATTAATATATTATATATGTGCACATTAGATATATAATTATATATGTGCATATTATATATGTGCAGAGAGAGAGAGAGAGGAGGTATTTTTTAGCTTTTTATTTTATCATGTCCTCCATTTTTCTTGGGTGTTCCTACATTTTTAGGCACGCATTTTTAGGAACACATTTTTAGGAACATCTTCTGCCTGATTCTTGAAGAAATCAACAGAAAAGCAATGATAAAATTTGATATATGAAATAGAAAATCAATAGAAAATTTCAGTAAAAATATAGGAAAAAATAATGGCTTTCCCCCCATGGAATCTGCCCCACAGAAGTCAATGGGATTTACTCCCAAGTAAGCGCAGCATGGTTTAAAGCTTCCTACTTCCTCAAGTGTCCACAGATCCGGAATCCTTTTTCCCAAAGAAAGAATCCGAATCAAGCTTGCCGCTAAAACTGGCCATAAAATAGCATCTCGACCCTACTTATTTTCCAAACCCCCCAAATAGCTGGAAAGCCAGGCTGATTTCCTTTTGAAGAGGGACTGAAATCTCTCTCTCATTTCCTAACACCCATAAAATGACTGCAACACCTACACACAATGGGCAGGCTCCGGTAAAACAAATGCGGGCGAGCAGAGGGGGATCATAAATCTCTGGGGCTTTGTGCCCCCAAGAAAACCCAGAGGTCCCACCTCGGAGGGATTAGCCAGGCAACTATGCGGTTAGTTGAGGTTCAACAGAGAGAGAGAGAGAAAGAGAGAGAGAGAGTCCCCCAAATAGATTCCTTTTTTATAAAATCCCCCCAATAGATTCCTTTTTATAACCCCCCCAAATAAATCCCTTTTTTATAAAATCCCCCAATAGATTCCTTTTTATAAAACCCCAAAATAAATTTCTTTTTTATAAAATCCCCCAAATAGATTCCTTTTTAATCAGTAGTTGCAACAGGAGATATACTCCTAGGTGTAGGCGCAGAGCTGTCCTCAGAATCCCCACCCCAAGGAGTCACTCTGTGCTCAGAATCGGGTCTCTTACTGGGGTCCTTGGAGTTATTCCACATGGGACACAATTTTTGGTTATGAATCCAATTTAAAAGACAAAGAGCACAATCCTAACCATGTCTACTCAAAAGTAAGTCCCATTGTGTTCCAATGGATCTTACTTCCTGGAAAGTATCTTTAGGATATACTACTATACTATCGCTATACTCACTATCTTGGGAGGAAGCTCCATTCAATCTAATAGGTCTTCTGGGTAGACATGCTTAGGATTACACCCAAAGGTTCTGTTCCACCCAAAGTGAAGCAGTTTTGATTTTCACTGAACTCCATGGATTTCGGTATGGAAGGTTATTCCTTTTTTTAAAAAAAGTTTTCCTATTAAGTCATGAAACAAACAAACAAAAAAAACCCCTACAAAATAACAATGTAGTAACTATACCAGCTTTGCTTGTGCCATAAAAATTCCTTCCTGCTGATTCTGAATTTCTGAATCTTTTATTTCCTGCATTTGAATTACATGAAACAATTTATTTTCCTTCGTTTCTGAAATACTGTTTCTGTCCACGAGCAAAAGTCCATTCCTATGCATGTCTACTCAGAAGTAAGTCACATTATAGGTTGTGGGGTTTACTCCTAGGAAAGTATGAACAGGATTGCAGCCTTAGCCACAATGCAGCTCCATAGTAAGGAAACACATGTTCCCATATCTTAAGAGAGACCTTGTTACTATCCCTCTACCACAGGATGTAATGTATACCCCACTGGCACAACTGCACCTGCATAAGAGTGGGCCCTTTCTTTCTTTCTTTCTTTCTTTCTTTCTTTCTTTCTTTCTTTCTTTCTTTCTTTCTTTCTTTCTTTCTTGTAGCTGTTTGTTTCAGTGTAACAAAGAAACAAATGCCCTTCTATCTATCTATCTATCTATCTATCTATCTATCTATCTATCTATCTATCTATCTATCTATCTATCTATCTATCTATCTATCTATCTATCTATCTATCTTATTTATATACCGCTTTTCAACTAAAAAGTTTTCAAAGCCCTTGCTTAAAATACATACTTTGAGTCAATTCTGTTGAACTCAGCTGACCAGGTGACCAGATGTCATAACCAGAAAAGAAGACAAGGACTCCCCCAAATGTAGGACACCCATGAAAAATGTAGAACCTGACAAAATAAAAGTTTAAAACATTAATCTATATTGCTTTAATGTGGTTAAATTAAAATTATATTTAAATTATATTGTGTGAGAGAGACAATTCCCTTCCACAGAGTCTTAGCCAAACCAGATCAGGGTAGCTCTGGATAAATCCTGGCCAGGTTTAGTTCTCCCAAATAAGTTTCATCTGTGTCAGGGTGACCATATGTCATGACTGCAAAAGAGGGCAGGGCCCCTCTAAAATGTAGGACAATAAAGAAAAATGTAGGACTGGACAAAATAAAAGCTAAAAACACTCATGGATATTGCTTTCATGTGGTAAATACTATATGGCTTATTATTACATTTAAAATGATTCTATATAATTTATGAATTCCAATAAGGCAACACAAGAAAAAGAAGGACAATGAAGATTTTTTTTCCAGAACGGAAGGCTAAAAAGAGGACATATCTTGCAAAAAGGATGACATATCATCTCCCTAATCTGTGTGCAACAGCTGGCTCCAGGCTAGTTCAGAAAGATGAATGAAAACTTGCTTCTGATGACTTTTTGCAAGTTCCCTTCACTGCTTGGCCCCCAACGTTCAGGCACTGACACTCTTGCTACTTAGAAACAAACCACAGTGATGATCCAAGGAGCAGATCTGTCTTGAAAAGCCTGGTCATGTAGACAGTGTCCTTGTGGCTTCACAGGAGTGAGAAGCCAAACGGTGGCAAGAGCCACTAAAGCCCCTTAGAAATTGAGAGCTGGAGAGGAAATGCCCCAAAGATATGAGCAGGGAAAGGTTAAATAAAGTACCGGCAGCTGGATCTTGACATGGCCACACAGGTCTCCCACACTTCCCTGACAATTACAAAACATAGGCATGAAAACCATAAACAACCATGCCATGTCTTGTCCAGAGTATGCCACAATCCTAAACATTCACATATCAAGGAAATTCCCCTTTGCTGTGAGACTTACTTCTGAGTAAAGGTGCAATGGATTGCACAGCATGTCCTCTGTATGGTGTGCCAAGCAGTGATGTTGCACCAGGTTTTCCTGTGAGTCTCAGGCAAAGCCACAAGCCTTCTCCATTGAGGATCACTTGGTGACTTGGAGACAAATTGAGCACCTTTCCTGGTGGGTGGCATCTTTGGACAGGGTCTCTCCAGATAAGGTCCCAAACTAGCAGGCTACACTGTTAGCTCCAGTCTTAGCAAAAAGCAGGAGACATAGCAGCAGAGAATCCTTGTGGCCTTCACATCATTTGCCTAGCATGGAAAAAACCACACTTTTCACCCAAATTCCTACTTTTCTCTTCAACTTTTCCTCCAAAGCTTCCACTATAGCTGCAAGGACCGAACGTGCTCTTTCCACTCCAGTTTTCAATAGATTTCCCATTCAGAGCAACTTGAAGAGCTTGTCCTGCCACCACAAATCTGATGTGTCTCAGTCTCAATTTTTGGATAGGATCATGTGTTGCCCCCAATATGCCTTATTACCCTCCCCTTTTCTAAATTTTCCTACAGAGTAGATGTAGGAAACCTAGATGATTTTCCTACAAACCTTCAAACAGTGACGAAACACATGTAGGCTTGATCAAAGGCACATACTAAACCAGAAAGAAAGGATGGAGCCACTTTCGGAGCCTGGGAATTTTGTGAACTGAACTGGATGACCTTCTGCTGGGCCCTAATACTTCTGATCTGAAAGTGTAACCCTACAATCCATAGTAACTACGGGAAGTCGCAAGTGGCACTTACTCTGGATTGCTCTATGCATTTCCCATAGGTTTCTCATAGGCGGCACCGTAACTACATCAGTGTAAAAGGTCCCATAGTTACTTTGGATTGTAGCCTAGGTTTCACTTGCCCATGTTTGAATGGTACTAATATATGTTGGTGCTTATGGAGAACACCTGGACTCAGTTTCCACTATAGCTTTAATCCACTTTCAGTGTACTTCACTGTACTATGAGGGGGACTGTGGTGTACAGTTTCCAGAATACGTTGGGGAAATAGGAGCACATTAAAAATTAATTGAAATTGTACTGGAACACAGCCCTGGATAGGCTGAAATTGAACAACCCAATTTATTTTGGAATAAATGTTTTGTACTGTACAGTTTCTTTTGCCATGGCTTGGGCAGTGGAAATCCAGGTCCTGAGGATTTTGCCTCTCCCAAAACCTTCTCTTCTCAGGTCTTTTATATGATATCCAACAATATATAGTAGCTTTAAAGAGCATTATAAAACAGAGTAACTGTCTTGACAGATCTGTCTTAAAACCTCAGCATCCTCCTGGACCACTGATTTATTTTGTAGACATATCCAGATTGCTTAGCAATGCAGCCATCACTAACCAGTGTTATGCATCCCTAGTCTGTGCTGGGCCAGGCCAAAGAGCACCTTTGCAAGAGTCACAGCAGCTGTAGGTGCAGATGGCCCACCAGAGACAGGCTACTGGGCCAGGCTCTTCTACCAGGCCCTGCCCAAAGGGCAAACAGGACTTTACAAGGGTAGGCAAAGCATATTCATGGGTTAACCCTTCACCAGCTGTGCTTGAGTCCTAGGATAGGCAGGTTATTGATTGTAAGTAAAGATTGATCTGAAATCACAGGCCTAAGGCCAATAACAGGCCTCACTGACCCTACAATCCAGAGTAACTACGGGAGCACGTAAGAGACTTTATGTGTAGCCATAGTTGCTGCACTACCTAGTGAAAACCTATGGGAAATTCATATTGCAATCCAAATTGTTCTTACACCGGAGCAAGGACTCCACATAGTTACTCTGGATTGCGCCCTTAGAAGTAAGTGCTATTGTGTTTCATGGGGCTTACTCCCAGGAAAGTGTGTAAAGGAATGAAGTCTGTTTTGAGCAATAAAAAAGTATTCTTGGTGTTGATTTTTATTTATATCTCACTTTTCTTCCTGAAGGGCACCCAGAATTAGGGAATTATTAGGCATTACTATAACTCCCAAATTATGGAATGGGTCCACAAGGACTTGCAGGATGCCTCTAATCTCAAGGATCACACCACCCAGCAAATTCCAAGACTGACTTCAGAGCAGAAATGGCTGGGATGAGGTTGTACATGACTGATTATTGCTGGCCTGCTAGAGCTGTATCTGTTAGCATGCTCTCTTTCCATTTTTTTTATCCTCCATGTCTTACTGCCACAAGTCATGTGCTATTTTTACTTGATGGTATTTGTACTACTATGTTGTTTTTTATCTCTCTATGCCAATAAAGGTATTTGACTTGACTTATTGCTGGCATAGGCCTTTTCCTATTTGTGGAAACTAATGTCTGAAGTCACTGTGCCTGTTAACCAGCAGGCCAGGGTTCGAGACCCAGGTCAGCTCCACAAACAAGACAGGGTGAGCTCCTGTTCTTAGCCCAGCTCTGCGACACCAGCTGGACCCAATCGTAATGGCTCTGCCTTTCCATTGGACTAATTCAGTGGTGTAGAGAGGGGGGATTTGCTGCTTGGGTAACAGCCTATCCTCCATAACAATCTAACCCAGGCTATCATGCCTCGCATGCATAGCCGAGCATTATACCATAGTCTTTCAAGACTGACGGAGGCCTGCTGCTGTCTGCAATCCAGGGTGACCTCTTTCTCCAAGGCATGTACTTTTTTCCAGTCTTGTGTCTTGGGAAAAAAATCTTATATCTTACAACCTTCATCTCAAAAAATCTTAATCTTAAAAAAATCTAGTATGTAATAAACTTGTATGTATGTATAGTAATACAGTGGTACCTTGAACAAAGAGCATCTTGAATAAAGAGTGTTTTGTATAAAGAGCAAAATTTTCTCAGAAATTTTGACTTGTGTAAAGAGCACTGTCTTGAGTAAAGAGCACTTCTGAGGAAGTTCAGAACAGGCTTCCATGGCAAGGGAACCCACAGAGGGGACGAGGGGAATAGCTTGACCTACAGTAGGGCCCTGGGCAAAGTTTGAAATAGGCTTCCATGGCCAGGGAACTTATGGGGAGAGTCCGGGGGGGGGGGGAGCAGCCTGAGCCAGGTTTGTATGTGGGATCTGTGTGTGGCAGCGTGGAAGGTGTGCCTTATCAGTGTTCTAGTGCTGCTCCCCATCAGCCGCTTGGGAATGTTAAAGTTGCACAAAAAGACAAAGATTCCTTTGAGCCAATGGATAGCAGTGATTCCAATAGTGACTGTGAAAGTCATCCCCCTCTCTGTAACCCTCACACCAGCCATGAAGGTTTTCAGAGGTGCAGTACAGTTCACTACTGTACAGTATTTTCTTTATTGCAATGTTGTGTGTTACTGTATATTACAGTGTTTTGTACTGTGTTATATTGCAGTGTTTTGTAATCATTTTTATAAACAGTTATATGAATATTTTTTGGGTTGAGGAACCAATCGTCTGAGTTTCCATTATTTCCTATGGGAAAATCCGCTTCACATAAAGAGCGTTTCACATAACAAGCATGTTTCCGGAATGAATTAAACTCGTTATGTGAGGTACCACTGTAATAATAAACTTGTATGTATGTATAACAATTTTAAAATTAATAATAAGAAATATAATGTTGAAATCAACCACATGAAAGCAATGTGGTTTTAGCTTTCATTTTGTCATGTTCACTTTTTTTCTTGGGTGTCCTACATTTTTGGGGAGATCTCATCCTCTTCTGCAGTTATGACATACGGCAATAAGCCAAGAAATCTGTACAACACCCCTGTAAGGTAGGCCAATGGTTTTGACAGTAGGGGGATTGCCTGAGAGCCACAGTGTGTTTTGGTGGTGGGGCTGAGACAGGAACAAAGGGATGAGGACATTAACTTTGCCCAGATCATTAACAGGGTCTTAGTGTTTTTAGCTGGACTGAGACTTGGAAGATCCAAGTTTAAATCCCCCCTTAGCCATGAAGCTTCCTGGGTGACTTTGGGACAGTCACTCCCTCTCAGCCTCACCTACCTCACAGGGGTGTTGTGAAGACAAACCTTTTTAAACTAGTATGGGAAAGGATGGGGTATATAAACCCCTTAAATAAATAAATAAATTCATTATGTGTAGGAAGGCCATGGAGTTAATAAAAGGGCCCAATCCTGATTCCCATTGCAGTGAAGCTGACTCCCAGGAAAACAAGACACTTTCCTGGGAGTAAGACCCATTGAACACAATGTGGCTTTCTTTTGAGTAGACATGGTTAGGATTGTGCTCTGAGACTGCAATCCTAAACTCGTTTATTTGGGAGTAAGCCCCATTGACTACAGTGGGGCTTACATCTGAGTAGAGAGGGTTCAGATTGCACTGAAAGTCACATTCCTACCATGCGTGGAGGTTTCTCTTGTGCTCTTGAAATGGAAATGCGTAGAGAGGTTCGATCTAGCAATAGTCTACTCTGGATTTACTAATCCTCTAATTTTTTTAGTTACTCTGAAACAACAGGGACACACACACACACACACACCCTCACTTTGTGAGAAATCAAAACAGGTTGGTCCAGCCTCTAGATCTGAACTCATAGAGTTTCCCTTACAATGAGGTGGATCAAGGACACAGACTGGTTGTACCTACTAATCAGTGTACGTGGCAGGGTAGGTGACAGTCAGATCATCGCAGTCAGGATTTCCAGACAGAGGTGTGCCTACACAGAAGTAAACCCAACAGCACTCAGTGGAGTTTCCCGTAGTCAAAACTCCTCATTCTTTACAACTAGGAGATCTTGTGCTCGTTTTCGGGAGAACGACGGAGTAGTTCACACACTTTTCGTAGTCTGAAGTGCTACATTTTTTATTGTCAATCCTTGGAGGAGATTAAGAAAGAATGAATGAAAGACTGAATGAATCAGGGTGACTAAGAGCCCTATCCTGACCATGTCTACACAAAAGTAAGTCCATTGTGTTCAGTGGGTCTTACTCCTAGGAAAGTGTCTCTAGGATTGCAGCCCGTAAATCATAACCACAAAAAGAGGACAAGAACACTCCCAAAATGTAGGAAACCCAAGAAAAATGTAGGACGTGGACAAAATTAACATGGTGTTTAAATTAAGTAGATGAAATCAATATAGTTTACTGTTTTTAGCTTTTAATCTAAAAGCTAGTGAATTTTAATCTAGCTAGTTAATTTAAACACCACTGTATATGACTTGGAGCACAATCCTATTCAGAAGTAAGCCCCGTTGTGTTCAATGGATCTTACTCCCAGGAAAGTGTCTTTTGGTTTGCAGGCTAATTTTTAAATTTAAAACTATTACATATATAATTTATTACATCTAATTTATCAATTTCACACAGACTACATGCTGCCTGATGGCAAATAAAAGGAGAACGATTAAGATTGATTTTTTCTTCCAGGATACAAGGCTTAAAAAAGAAGGCATGTCCTGGAAAGAGAGGATTTGTGGTCACCCTGCAAGTGGTCCAGTCACCAGCTCACCTATATTGCCTTTTTGCTTGTCTGTGCACTTTCCTTTGCCAGAACCAGCAGGAGCAACCTTGGGAAGAGGGACAAAAGGGTCTTTCTCTTCTGTAAAGTCCTTAATGTAACATGGATTGAAGTCCCTGTCATTAGTACCATTAGTACCCTCACCTGCACTCCCAAGAAACTGTTGATGAGGGAACTGGACAGCTTCCCTCTTTAGGCAGGTGATTTCCATGCCTTCTTGGCTCAATAAGGACTTCAAACTCATTTATATGGGGGGGGGGGAACCCTGTTAACTCAGTGATTAATACCTATGGGACTAAATGGGACTAAATCCCATTTAACTTATTTTGAGCTCAAACCACTAAAAGTGGTGGGGATGAAATAGAGGTGAGGCTTACTTCTGAGTAAGGTTACTTTGTAAGAGACTTTGCATGTATTATTAGAGTTTTGTTTGGATGCAAAGATCTTCCAAAGATTTATCCAAGATTGTGATTTTTCAGCCTCTGAAAATTATCGTTATTATTCTAATTACATGAAACACAGTTTATACACTGAATAAACACAGTTTATAAAAATTTTATAAACACAGTTATAAACTGTTTTTGTTAAACTTTTCAACTAAAAGTTCACAAAGCTGTTATATTGTTAAATTATATTCAATAAAATATGATGATGATGATGTACTATTTCACGATCATCAGGCGTTTGACTGGAATTGGTTCTACATTAATTTGGCTCCTATCCAAGGAACTAGGAATTTATTATTATTATTATTATTATTATTATTATTATTATTATTATTATTATTATTATTATTATTATTATACATAAATACACAGCAAACAATTTCGTGCTGGTTTCATTCACCAATCGGACCCTTCCCAAGAGTCTAGGACTGTGTGATGTAGCGGTGTATAATTCTAGCTGAACCCAGAAGAGCGGCTTTCTGCAGTTGGCAGAGTGATATTTTGTCAATGCCAATAGTTTTCAGGTGCTTGCCAAGGTCTTTGGGCACTGCATCTAGTGTGCCAATTACCACTGGAACCACCTGCACTGGCTTACACCAGATACACTGTAATTCGATTCTTAGGTCTTGGTAGCGGGAGATCTTTTCCAGTTGTTTCTCTTCAATTCTGCTGTCACCTGGTATGGTGATGTCAACAAGCCACACCTTACTCCTTTCTATGATGGTGATATCTGGAGTATTGTGTTCCAAGACCTTGTCCGTCTGTATCCTGAAGTCCCACAGAAGCTTGACCTGCTCATTTGCAACCACTTTTTCAGGCTTGAGGTCCCACCAGTTTTTTGCCACTGGCAGATGATACTTTTGGCATAAGTTCCAGTGGATCATCTGGGCAACAGAGTTGTGCCTCAGTTTGTAGTCAGTCTGCGCGATCTTCTTGCAGCCACTTAGAATGTGGTCGATGGTTTCATCCACTTTTATCCATATTATTATTATTATTATTATTATTATTATTATTATTATTATTATTATTATTATTATTAAATTATATATATTTTATTGTATTTTCATAAGGGTCAGATTATTTGTAGAAAAATAATTCACCCATCCATGAACCACAGGCAAAGAGTACGATTTGCTTGGACAATTACGGGCAACCCACACTTGATAGGTTAAAGACTGGAGCTATGATGAAAAGTGGAAATGGTTGAAAAGTGGAATCGTGTCTTTTAGAGTTTACAAATGCTGCTTCTGAAGGTTTTTTTAGCTAGGATGGCTTTTTATCTAATAATAATAATATCTTATTATTTTTTATCTTTAAATATGTGAAATCACATATTTCACAAATGGCTTTTTATCTTGCAAATTCCTGCTGTCACACACAGATTTCTGCAAATGGATTTTCATTCACTCCTCCTGGAATTGGAATAGACCAGGAATAAACCAGCTACAGCGCTCTCTCTCTTTCTCACACACACACATACACAGTCTAAATCAGAATGGCATTGGTAAATCAACAAGGATGGCAATTTTAGCCTTTAGAATAGCAGAAAGAAGTTGGAAGATTGGAACATGTATTGAATAAATGACTTCTGGGTATAATGGAAAAGTTGTGGAAAGCACGATATAACTGTATAATGGATGGACCTTTAATTAGTGTAATCCTGTCACAACAGGCTGGTGAGTATGAATACAAAATAGGTCATTTAGAATAATAAGTGAGTATCTGGATTGAAAACATGTTATGTTGGAGGTGGAACATGGAGGTGGAGGTTGCTTTCTTGTAGATCTGGAGCAGATTAGATCATGTTCCACAGGTATAGAGGCTCAGAGAACCTCCACTTTTGCATCAAACTTTCTCATGGCTTTTAGGAAGAACTGATACTTCTTGGTGAAAAGGTATGGGCAGCCCCAGTATTAACTATTGAGTTGGCAGTTTAGTTGACTCTGAAAACTGCTAATGCAACTATTAAAAGTGGTATAAATAAACAAGAAATTAAGGCTGCAATCCTAAACTCCATTTAGGCTGGCCTAAGCCCCAGCACAAGTCCTGTGTTGACCTGGGGGTATACCTTCTATACAGTATATAGTATACCTTCTATACTTGTCTTGGTCAAAACAATGCTCCAAGGGTGATGTTACAAACTGATGTGAAATCATGGCAGACTTTTTATGAAGAGAAAATTGGGGAAAACCCACATCATGCCCTGAGTAGCATACTACCTACTTGCTCTGTCACCTTCCTGACCAAAACAGCAGTAACTATTTGCAACCTGGGGTCAAAGATGATTTTGCAGGCCCCTATTACAAAAATCAAATTTACAGCACAATCCTAACCATGTCTTTTCAAAAGTAAGCCCCATTGTATTCAATGGGTCTTACTCCCAGGAAAGTGTCTTTAGGATTGCAGCCTTAATTATATAAATAAATAAAAAGTGTGCCCCTTATTGGTTAGATACACTGTGCTGAGATGAAGACAGATGTTTATTCTCTTCATGCTTAATATAAGAGGCACACCACATTAAAAAGTGCTTCTTTTCCAGTTAACAAGGATAACTGTATAGACATGGAAATGAGAACTGCCTCATAAGGTATTAATCTTATTGGTCTGGTGCTGGAGCATAACAACATTTCATTGGTCTTATAGGTCAGTTTTGTCTCACAATTAATCTTATAATTTATAAGAATAAAATTAGCCATACAATTAGTCTTATTTGTCTATAATTTGTCAACAATAAGTGTTTCAGGTCAATAGTGAAATCCACTTTTTGATGGATTTGAAATTTGAAATCCACTTTTCATCCCATAAGAGAGTTGTGTTTTCAGTTTCTGGTTAATTGATCATAACTTTTTATAGAATACAGATGTTCCAATGCAGTTTGTTTCATGGCATTCTGCATTAAATTATGTCTCCAATGAAATATAGCATTATAATATTATTCATACATACCAAGGTTTTCACAATTTTAGTCCCTAAGTGTAAAGCTCAGCTTCTTGCCCCATAAAGCCCAGTGCCATTGCTATCCCCTATACACCCTTAGCAATCCCACTGGCCCAAAGCAGCTGCCAAAGTTTTGCTGATCACTGTCGAGGTAATTAATCATTGATCCTTTATAGCCCACTTCCAAACACCAATGCATAAAAGAAGGAAGCCACTCTGAAACCATCTGGCAATCTGAGAAGAAAGAGGGCTATGGGCACCTACTCCTTGAAGCTTCGTAGCTTTTTGGTGGAGGAAAAGAAGAATTGTGGCCTAACATTTTGTTCCTGGCAGCCACAGCAGTAAACACTGGTGAGCCAATGTGGTGGTACTGGTGGTGAGAAGACCTGTGTCCATGTGCCAGTGAGCCTCAAAGCTTAGTTAGTGACCTTGGGCAAGTCATTCTCAGCTTGACATCTCTCTCTCCTTCCTGAGTTGAACTCCTTGGGAAAGCAGAAAATAAAAATGTATTTATTAAGAACTGAAAGCATGGCTCACTGGTTGCCCAAAGACCGCTTAAAGGCCACATGAGAAAGGGATTTTCCTGATTTCTTTTTGCCAGGAGATGGGAGGAGAGTGTGGTCAGACTGTGGAAACAACTACCTGAACAAGTGCATTTAAATCTGTAGATATACAAGTGCATGGTGCATGTAGCATCTGGTTTAACTGTTATGCAAATAATTTATTCTGCAAATAATTTATTATTCTTTAGAACAATGATTAAAATCCATTCATTTATATAAACATATTTATTCAATTGATCATGGCTGCAATCCTAAGCCACAGTTAGGCCAGCCTAAGCCCCGGCACCTCTGCTGATGTGGAGGTGTCACAAAAGTGCTGTAAGACACTTCTGTGCAACTCCAGGGGGAGGGTTAGACCTATGCACAGGTCTCCCCACATCATCACGCAAATAGGAAAATCAATGACTTATGCTGGCCTATTTTAGTCTTAGTTTCTAGGAACACTGCACCCTGAATGTTCTTTGGACCCAGGTTTTTTTAAAGGGGGGTGCAAAGAACTTGTCTCTAAACTTCTCATTGCAGTGACCAATATGTACCAGTATCTTTACACTGAGAGACTATTGTGGCTGGCAAATATCTATGGAATAGTCTTCTGAACCAAGCACGCTGCCATGCAATGCAAGGAAGTCATTGGCAGAGTCTGGTTGATTTCTTGCTTCAAAAGCTAGTTAAAATGGATCACCCCTAATCAGGGCATAAATCTTCAGTCATCTGCCACTGGACTAGTCTTTTAGAGGCAGTTGAAAAATGTCCCTGGTTCCTCAAAGGACACACCTGTTATCTGAAACAGTTTTTAACCAGCTTGTTAAGCCAGCTTTGACACATCAAAGGGCCTGGACAATGGACACAAACTTTAACAATAGTTTGGCCTCCAGCAAAAGCCCCCGTCAAAGCCAGGCTTGTGCCAGTTGTATTATGGCCTCCAATTGAAAATAAATTTTACTTGAATAAGTACCTCAGCCTGATCAGAGACTCTGCCGCCAAGGAAACAAAAGCAGTTGCGGATAAGTTATTGACTTCAGTGACAGCCTGAATGGACTTCATTATGCCAGCCCACTCTTGGTAAATGTGTCAGGTTTTAAACTGAATTAGGTGGCAGGTGCAGGAACCATTTTCCGGCCCCCCTTGAGACGGCAGAGGACCAATCATCACCTGATTCTACAGACAAATGTTTAGATTTGGGGTTTTTGACAAGCTGCGTGCCCGTAAGTGAAAGCATATTTAAATCATAAGGCTTCTCTGTCCCCCCCTCCCATTTTGCCTGTCATTGGCCTGTAATGTCCCCACCGGCAAGTCACGCAGTTCCTCTGGTGTAATGTGACGTGTGCGTCCTCTTTAGTGCACAGATGACAACAACGATGGCCTTGATTTGTCTCTATTGTGGATCACTTGAGGTTGCTAATTTCCACCTCCTAGTACCTACTTCTGTGCTATGAGGAAATGGTACCTCTTCCTTTTGATATCCTTCAAGCAGAATTAAACATTTTCGCCTTCTTATGGGAAAGTATTTTCAGAAGGTCACTCCCCCAACTATCAAGGTGACCAACTGTGAATTTCTTGCATGTTTTCAAGGGAGTGTGTATATAATATGATTTCATCTACAGAGTTAAGGGCTTCTCACACATGGCCACCCCTACAATAACTCCTGTACCTAATACATAAGAAAACATATTGAGCAAAGGTTTTGCCAAGCTGTGAAACAGATTGAAGTTCTGTTGATTTCAGTGACGGAAACAAGCACATGGCATGATGTTCCCATTGAAATCAATGTGACATTGGAGTATTTCACTTTAGCTGGATAACCATCGCCTGCTACAAACAGATTCACACACTCAGCTGGCTCTTAATCACACCCTTATGCTCCAGAACAGTTTCTTGAATAAATTAATTCATACGTATGCCGAAGAATTGTGTGTGTGTGTGTGTGTGTGTGTGTTCAGTAACTACCGAAATGATTTTTGGGTCTGGAAAAAAGCATGAGAAGCAGCAATATCTGGTATTTAGGTCAGTCCTTTCTCCACATTATTCTGAGCAAGCTTTGTTGCTTCCCTGTGCCTAGGTGGTAGTTTCATGCTTGGAGTGACAGCTCAAAGGCCTTTGCAGAAGATACATTTTTCTGCAGAAGGTACAGTTTTTACATATATGAATTGTGAAATTGACATGGAAGTTTTATTCAGCTATTGTATGGAACCCAAACATCTGGTCTCATGCGAACTACATAAATTATGTGAAAATTATATTTTTGCTAGCACACAAACCCCAATACATCTCCTTTTCCTACATATTCTGCGATGCCAGCTGGATCCAATCGTATTGGCTCTGCCTTTCCATTGGACTAATTCAGTGGCGTGGAGAGGGGGGATTTGCTGCTTGGGTAACAGTATATTCTCCATAACAATCTAACCCAGGCTTTTGTGCTTTGCATGCAGTGTATGTAGCGCCAAGCACGATACCATAGTCTTTCAAGACTGACGGAGGCCTACATATACATAGGGAGATAGATCCGATCAGCTTCACATATGTCATAGTGGCTCTGGAGAGCACAAAAGGCAACAATATTTCTGCATCCTATTGCCATTTATTTGAACCTGGAGTTCAAAGATAAAAAGGTAAATGTGTTCCCTATAGATTGTCCTTCTAGTCATGACTAGGCTTGCCATAATACTTCTCCACAAAATTGGGACAGGACCTTCTGTGACTGTCCCATTTGCCAGTGTATGAACACAATCCCCCCAAATCGGAATTGTCCCTGTTTCTTGGGATTTATGGCAACCGTAGTCATGACCGTTGTCTGAAAATGCCTCCATGGTAATGTGGCCAGCATGACTAAATGCCAAAGTGCAAGTAATGGGAGCAGACCCATCTTGTAGTTCTCAGGTCCCAAACCACTAAGCACAGCATCTTTAACCACTGAGCCATTGCAACCTCAGAATTTAAAGATGGAGTTCATCAAACCTAGAGATTGCATACAGTCATCATGACTTGCAAAACCCCTTTCACTTCTGAAGCATCCCAGTTCCTAACTTGCTGGACTCAGTGCATATAGTTTTGACACACCTGTACCTGTGGGTTGTGGTGGGGGGTGGGAAGAATGGGGTCAGAATTGGGAAGAAGATTAAGATTTGAATTGGACATGTGGAAGAAGAGGAAAGTCTTCCTCATCCTTCTGGTTGTCCTCCAAAAAAGCAACAGGCAGGACAATCCAGAGCAACTAATCTGTCCACATAAGAGCCCTTAGGTTGCCCTATCTAACACTAGGTTGGAGCAACTGCAAGATGCTCCAGCCCAGTTACTCTGAAGGAGGCTTAGGGCAGAGCAAGGCAAGATAGGGTGCCCTAAGAGAGGTGGACCTGCTCTGCCCTAACTGGGGCAGCCTAAGCAGCTCAGGAGAGGCAAGTGGAGGGCATGTTTAGCATTGCCTAGGGCAGAGCAGTTACTCTGTATCCAGAGCCTGTTTCCAAGGCAGAAATGCCCTCTTCCAGCCCTCAGAGTTATACCACCTCAGGAGCAGGTATAGTAATGAGTAGACCCGTAGGGGTCCATGATAAGGCCTGAGTAAGAATGGTAGTGTTGACCAAAAATCTGAGTTCTTGGCCAGCCTAGCTGCAACCCCTGCCTCTCAACCTCAGGATATGGAACAAACTACGGCTGCCCACAAACCTCAGGATACAGCAGGCCACTCCAAGAAGCCCCTTGTATTCACTGTAGAATGTACTGGCATCTCATCAGGGACTCCTTATAAGGCAGGCACCCAGTGGCGTCACCAGACTGGTGCGGCTGGTCTGGGCCACATTGGGTGATGCGCTCCATATGGGGTGATGTGCCAGAGGAGTTTGACTGTCCTTTGGCAGGCCCCGGGTGTCAGCACCCCCACTCAGGCCTGCTCCAAGGCAGAGCAGCAGCCAGAAGCTGACACTTGTCTGAGGAGCTGGCCTGAATGGCCATCTGAGGTGCACTGCGCAGAAACACACTGAGCATGCCAAATAGCTTCAGAGAGACTTCCTTAGAGCAGAGAAAGTCCGCGCCTCTGCACAGCCATTCGGCCTCACTCAGGAGGCGGAGCGGCAGCCGAATGGCTTCAGAAAGAGTACTGCACAGGCACCAACTCTGACGCCTGCACAGTCTCCCCCAAAGCCAAAAGGCTTCAGAAAAGTACTGCGCAGGTGTCAGAGATGGTGCCTGCGCAGTACTCTTTCTGAAGCCAGTTGGCTTCAGAAACAACTGCGCAGGCGCCAACTTTGGTGACTGCGCAGTCCAGTTGGGGGGGCGCTTATCCCAGGGATGACGCACAGACTTCCGCACCAGGTGATGTGCAGAGTCATGTCACCACTGTAGGCACCACAGCTGTCCCTTGTTCAGTGTGATCTGAGGGGTGTCTCCTCAGGAGCAAGTCTTCCCCTTGTGACAATTACTTAGCATGCTCTGGAGCAGTTAGGGCAGCCCAGGCTTCCTGACTCTCTGGATTCAGCATAACTTTCTGCTCTGGATACAGAATAGTTAGGAGAGTGCAGTTAGGTCAGAGCAGGCTGAATTTGCTCTGGATTGTGTCCTTAGAAGAGGAGTGACCAGGCAGGCAGAGGACTATACTTGGAGGAAGATAGGTGTAGAGTACAGCAAACCTTTCCTCCATTCACTTCCCTTCCCCAGCCCATCACCAGAAGGAGCCACTTCACTCCACCCTGTTTACTCTCTTTTTGAAATCAACAGGAGTGTGTCTCTTTGATTTGATCAAGCTCAGTCTTCCCAGAATAAAGGCCCAATCCTAATCTAGGCTGGCATAACTCATTGGTCTTTCTGTTCACATGGAGATGTAGTGAGGCAAGCGCATGTCTGTGTACTGCCCTAATCCTTCCCCAAGAGAGGCGCATAAGTGTCTTATGGCACTTTTGTGACATCCCCAGGTCAGCAAAGGCATTATGCTGGGGCGTAGGCTGGCCTAACTGGAGATTAGGATTGCAGTCATAGTAAAACACTGATGCTTGCATAGAACTACTTGCAGCTGCAAAAGGGGCCAGTCTGGATTGGGACGTGATAGAGGCAAAATATTGAAGCTCTCACCTCTAGCTGTGGTCCAGATCTCAATTAGATCTTAAGACAGCTGCTGTTTATATTTCTCAAAAGCAAACACAAAAGTCCCCCAATTGCACAATCTGTTTGTTAGACCTGGCTTTTGAAGCAGTTTGGGCTGCCACTGCTATGTAGTAATAAGGCAGTTGTGTGTAAAATTGAATTGTATATAATATTGCAATGTATGCAAACTGTTCTCAAGATACATAAATACGCATTAGTGGTACATGCATTGAGGTGCATATTATCAATCACAGAATTTTCAAATTCCAGAAAGGGTGTGTCTCGTGCTTACAGGAGGGCTATCGTTCTTGCTCATTAACTTAAATAAGGCACACGGCCAATGACATATGCTCCTTGGCCTGAAAACTAGTTCTCTCTTTAAAGAGTCTTAATAGTCCTGGGTCTTATGATTAAGTAATGAGAATTGGCATCCAAAGTGTCTGAAGTTCAGCTGATCTTGCATTATTTTGTAGGTCCTGAAAGACTATTAACAAAATGGGGAGAGGTAAAATATGTATGCAGAAGAGTTAATAAAAATAGGACACATAAAACCTGACACATTGGCAGGAGGAGAAATGGATTCTAGCTTGTTGTGAACGTGCAGAAGATGAGAGAGATTAAAATTGCTGTCTCCTAACCCAACCCCATCCCACCCCCAAGTTGCTGCCTCCTCAAAATTGGTTGCATGGGGAGCTGGTGAAGGAGGTAGCAATGGAAGGTGGAGAGTGCATGTGCTAACAGGTGTGTGCTAAAAAGAAAAAGGAATGGTGCAATGTGGGCATTCCTTTAGGTCCTCTTCAGATTCACCTGGGCCTGACTCAGAAATACAGTATATATAAATATCTCCCATTGAAATTAGCAAGAGAGAAAATATGTGTTTTACTTATAAAGCATGCCTCCTGTATTATAAATAATTGGGACTATCACCTGCTAATAAATTTTAGTCAATACCTCAAATTAGTATTAATGATGAATTAAATCTGCATACATTTGTGTTCATTTATAAAAATCATATGCATTTTTTCTACATTGTAATTTTTTAAAAAATTGTATATAGTTGTGTGTGAATAAAACATTTTTTTTCCCAAACACAATGTATCCTGTACCTGTTTTTGGATTATGCTCATTTGTGACAACAGGCATCTTTGTAGAAGATGCAAGGGAGAAAATGGAAAGTGCCTGTCATCAAATAATTCTTGCTACTTAACATTTTGGCTACAATCCAGAGTAACTATGGGGGCAGATAAGAGACATTACGTGCACCCGTAGTTACTGCACCTCCTAGTGAAAACCTATGAGAAATTCATATTGCAATCCAGAGTAACTTGTTCTTACTCCAGAGCAAGGACACCCTGTAGTTACTCTGGATTGCATCCTTCGTGGGATAAATTCTTATATTTTAACTATTTATCCTTTTTTCTAGTCAGAAAATAAGCTCAGTTTTTCTAGCTCAGTTAATAAGGTTCAACTTTATAGTTGATTTGAAGATTTTACTTGACTAAGCTATCCGATTAATTGACAAGAAGTTGAGTTCCTAAAAGGAACATTTATTGCATATTTGCATTTGGAGATCAAGTTAGCGCCTAGCAAAATTATTCTCAAACCCTCCTAAGAGGTGCACATGTAATACCACAATCTCCCAATAGAGAAGCCTGCAAGGGGACGGGAGGGTCAGAACTGTGTGTGAATAAGGGCACTGAGAACTGAGGGATGAATAATGGGAGGTGGGGAAGCTGCAGGGGTAGTGGATCCAGCATCAATGACATGTGCCGAATCCTATCCCTTATTTTCCCACCCTCTCTGCCTTCCTCCTCCTCTCAGACTTGCACCAACCAGCTATAGAGCAAATGGAGGTCCACTGAGGAGCAGGAAACTTATGTGGAGAGATATAGGATATATCTGTGGAGAGATATAGGATATATATATAGGAGAGATATTCCCTTTTCCACATATATATATGTGGAGAGATATTCCACATATATATATGTGGAGAGATATAGGATATATATATAGGAGAGATATTCCCTTTTCTCCTCAAAACAATTGTCCTTCCTTTTTTGAAATATGCCCATTTTTTGGAATAGTTGCCTTAGTAGCAGGGGGAAGGGGGAAGAAGATAAAATTAGACCCTGAGTCACAGAAAAATCAAATAAATCGCACATATTCGAATTCCAAACATCATTCTCAGGGGATGCATTAAAATACACGCCACATCCATTATCAAACACTTTCACGCTTTAATTAGCAATTGCCTATAATTAACTAAGCTAGCACAGAAGTCTCTAACACTAGAAAATGCAAACTCTTTTGAAATTATGAAGTATATAGTTTTCAGAATTCAGAAGAATACCGTATTCACTCGAATCTAATGCGCCATCAAATCTAATGCACATCCAATACTTATAATCAAAATACTGTATTTACTGAAATCTAATTAACCACTGAATCTAAGGCTTACCCTGATTTTAGAGACTGAATTTGGCTGGAAAAGATGAGCATTAGATTCGAGTAAATAATTTAAATGATCTCATTGCAACCCTCAATTACTGTTGTTAGGTTAACGCCTGTTATCTGCTCTATAGTTCGACTAGGTCAGAATTTATTTTTGCCATCGCATAGTGGGAGGAGCTGATCACACATATTGCAACCTGGTCGGCTGGGCCAAGACCATTATTGGGACATATATACGGTATATATTTTCATATATGTAAAAAAAAAACACAAAAGTTCCATGCATTTGCCATAACATTCTGCAAAATAATTATTGGAGGTGCGCATTTAGTTCTCAAATATCCAGCATTCAGATTCTCCCACCTAAATGTCACCTATAGAATCAGAGCAAAGGGTTGAGGTGCTCTCACATACACGTATACACACTTCTCTTCGAAAACAACCTGAATAGGGCTATCTGAAAACCACTGTGTGTCAACACACAGAAAAAAACATTTCTCACAGTGGTATTGCTTGCTGGATATGTTCCTCTTTCCCCCTCCAAGCTTGAGCAGATGGTGTTTCATAGTTGGTCACAAATGGCTGTCAGTGAGTTTGTCTGCCTGCCAGTAACCTGTAGTTTGGGGACTCCCTTGGAGAGTGTACTAGCACCGAGTCTGCTGATAACAGCATCCAAGAAAATGATCCATCCTTTCTTGTCAGGCACAAAATTAGCCAGCTCACTTTCAAACTGTTGGCGAGGGGGATATGAAAGAAAAAGGGACACTGCCAAACTCGCTGACGCTTTTTGAGCTCTCGTTGTGTGACTTCAACACAGATTGCATTAAAAGCAGCCATTATGATGGCAAGGTTGAAATGAATGTAAAGGCATACAAATAAATATAAACCTATACGAGAGATCCATCCAACTTTTGGAATTAGCATTTATTTTCAACGTTTTGCCATCTGATACTGCCTTCATGATCAGAGCTTAATTCCCCCCCCCCCCCGAACCTATTTAGGCTACAAAGCCTGTGATAACCTTTAGTGACATTGTTCTGCAGAAGGAGTGGGAGGAATCCTGAGCCAGTAAATGTCCCATTGCTCCCATCATCTTCACTTTTGGCTTCAGACCCATAACTAGAAGGCAATCAGCCAAACCTCCTGTCCTCTGTGACTGTGGTCTTTTACCAGCACTGGTGAGCAGAAGGAATGAGAAGAGGAGGCAGTAGAAGGTGAAAGTGCATAGCAAACACCTCCTCATGAAAAAAGGCAATAACTTGCCAAGAAAAAAGCTTTAAATAATTTTATAGTATTTTCAACAGTATGTATCTCCATATATTTTTCAGTCAATTTAATAATGTCTAGTAGCCACTTTTGAACACAGACTTTGGTTGCAACCCTATCCACATTTTCCTGGCAGTAAGCTCCATTGACTAGAGCCCAATCCTAATCATGTCTACTCAAAAGTAAATCCCATTGTGTTCAAAGGGTCTTACTCCTAGGAAAGTGTCTTTAGGATTGCAGCATATAATAGGATTTACTTCTGGATAGACATACCTAGGATTGCACTGTCTGTCTCTCTCATATGTAATCAGAATATGCTTGTTTAATTTTTCTGATTGTGGCATCTGTCTGCCCGTCTACACATGTGCTTGTGCTTTGACATGCATGTACACAATATATTTTTTAGAATTCTCTCAATATTTCAATCAGCTATTTAGAGCACTATCCTAACCATGCCTACTCAAAAGTAAGCCCCATTGTGTTCAATATGTCTTACTCCCAGGAAAATGTCTTTAGGATTGCAGCCTAAGTTTCCTGGATGACCTTGTTCCAGTCATTATCTCTCAGCCTACTGTATCTCACCGGCTTGTTGTGAGGACTAAAGGAGGAAGGGAACCATGTACATCACTAAATTCTTTTAAGGAAGGATGGTGTAAGGTGTCCCTCTTTATCTTCCAGGGTTCCATTCTGAACCTCCCATGTATTAAAAAAAATCAACAGATTTTTAAACTGGAAAAATAGATTTAAAAATCCAGGTTTCTTGCTCCTCCATTACACCTAATGGAATAAGTTTGAACCACAAGAACTGCAAGGCTTTGATTTTGGGACTCGCTGGTGATATTAAAAATGTGTTAAATAAATGCGGTTAAAAAGTGCATCCCTTTACAATTGTTTAAAAACAGTTTTTCTTACTGTTGTAGAGAAGCAGTCAGCAATTAGAAACACAAAGGACACCCTGCCTTTGCCTGGTTCAGCTGAAGAATGGAATGATTGCTCGCACGACTGCTTCTCTACAACAGTAGAAAAGCAGTTTTTTAAACTGTGATTTGCAGTGGCCATTGATCTTGAGTCAAATCCATGTATAAATGTCCATATATAACAAGGCTGGACCTGTAAATAAGCAAACAAATAAATAAATTTGCATCCCCGACATGCATATAAGCATTGTAGGCTTCGTACTTTGCTTGAAAATAATTTTTATGTTGTTTGGTGATGCCTGCTCTCACATACATGTGCATTGAATTGTTTCCGTTTTTTTCTATGGGTTCGTCCAGCAGCCTTCAAATAAGTACCAATTTTACTAATGTTCCACATGGAAAACTGTTCTGAATCATGTGTTATCTGTTGAGGCAACACAAAATGCACAATGTAGGAAAAGCACAACCCTTGCCTCCTACTTCCCTGTGCTATTGAAACTGATAATGAAGACATGCCTGGTTCAGAACAGTTCGGAACCATATACAAGCTCCATTTAGAAGTACACCAATTTGTGCCAGTCATTCAGTGAGATTTCCTCCTCTCAAGAAATAATAGAGCCCTCCAGTAGCATAGCTAAAGGGACTGCAAAGCACTATGTTTTTCAGGATGTTAAAGTTAAAGTTTCATATTAACTTGCAAAGCACTACATGTTGCATGGAGCCTCATTGCAGGCACGCAAATGGCCCTCTTCAGAACTGGGATGTGAAGCAGGTGAGGCAGAACTATCCAGAAAACTCTACAGTTCCCCCATTTGCTTACACTCAGGGAAGCTCTCCTTATATCTGAGGACAGCCTTATATGTCTGTGTATCTTACACTTGCTTTTTTGCATGTAAGGAGTGCCTCCTCTAATGTAAGCAAGTAGAGCATAATAGGATAGACTATAACAGGGTGGCTCTGCCTCAGCTGCCATTTTACACTGCATGTCCCTGCTTCAGAGCCATTCTGGTTGCTAGCAATGAGGCTTCCACAAAACATATTGTTTTGGACCCCAAAAGAGACATCCTGTTGGGAAGTGTGAACTCTACAAATCTTCTCTTCATGGGCTTCTCCCCTCCATCCAGCCCTTGGGCAAGCCTTTTAATCCTCTGGATCTGTCTCTGATAATACACTCTTATATGTAAATTTATTCAAATTTGAAATGTCAGTGGTAAACCATTTTTCTGGCCCCTGATGTGGACCTCCTGTCAAAAGGTTTGGACACCCCTAGTCTAAAGAGGTTTTCAGACCTAAGAGGCCCTAAGAGGTTTTCACACCACAAAAAACGTACTGTAAGCAACCGAGACATAGACTCAAGTCAGCAAGCATGGAGACTAAATGCCAAATTGGTGGCCTCAGACTCAGGGTGACCATGTAGAATGGAGCACAGAGTGTCTCTACCTTTAACCATTGCACCGAAGAGGGAATTGAGGCAGGTGCTGCTTTTTACCCCCCTTCTATGATGAGCTAAACCTGCCTCAATTCCCTCTTCTATGCAATGGTTAAAGGTAGAGGCACTCTGTCCTCCATTCTATATGGTCACCCTGCTCACACTTGAGTCAAGTCATCAGCGCAGATGACTCAAGTCTGCATTAGTCAGCAAAAGGGTTTGCTGTGCTTGCACTACTGATCATAATGGGACTTACTTCTGAGTAGGCGCACTTAGGATTGCTCTGTAAGACATATAGAAAGAACTAATTAATATAATATGGAAATAGGCTGCAATCCTAAACACACTTTCCTGGGAGTAGGCTCCATTGAATACAATAGAACATACTTCTGAGTAGACATGCTTAGGATTGCACTGAAAGGAGGATAGCCTTAGTAGAGCCAGGCTTCTTGTTGGCTTTCTTTGGAGTAGTTTAGAAATGTCTTTCTTTCGAGAAGTATAGATACCATGGTGGTACTTATAAATTACAATATAGGAGTTACAGTACTTTTTCAATCACCATGTATATTCTATCAGTAGTTATGGCCAATTAACCAGAAAATGAAAACACAAAAGCATATAGAACAAAAGTGGATTTTTCTTAACTCAAACTTTCCCAAGTTACGGATTGCTCTGAGAGTCTATGAGATGTAATTCTGATACTGTATAGAACTAATAAGGTTAATATGAATATGCACCGGGCTACATGGTCATTAGCTATGCCACTGCATATGGTCACCGTACACTGGGAAGAATGAATGAAGTCTCTGCAGTGGTAGGGACCATGAGAAGTGGGTGAAAGAGATAACCTGTGCCTGGGCCGGGGTCAAAAAGTGGATTCAGTAGCTAAAGTAAGAACCTCAGAAACTTCCTGGTATCCTATATTTTCCCATGTCACTCAAACTGGTGGGATGCCCATTTGCTGAGGCAGCAGCTGCTGCCACAAGCCATGTCTGCTGGGTCAAGGACTGCATGGATGACACTCATAAATATAGTAACAAATTTGGTAGAATACAATAGGCCAGTAGGAAGTATAGGCCAATTATTACAATTTGTCTTGTGGATCTGCTAAACATGAAGGAGTGTATAGGAGCTCAGGAGTACAGCTGCTGTAGGACTACAGCTTCTGCAATAATTTCCTATATCTAAAAGATTAGAGGGACTAGGTGTGTGGTTTGTTTCCATATTATTGTAGCTTCTGATGCTACATTACTGCTAACACAGGTGGATAGACTCTGCATTGGGATGTCCAGTAGACCTTGGCTCCAAAAACTTTTCTAGATGTTGCCACCTGCTTTCTGTTTTTTTCTGTTTTGCCCTTCTCCACGTCTGTTCTGCCCTCCTCTGTTATTACCCTTTTGCGCCGTTTCATCCCTCCTCCCCCTCTTCGGAAAGAAGCCCTAAAGAAAATTCCTTTTGAAGGTTCTGTTCAGTGAACATTAAACAATGCTTAGAGGCCTGGATGTTTCTCTTATCTAGTAAACAGAACATAGCAGCCTGGCTGCTATATGCCTTCCATCCTTCTTCAGACTCAGGACCATTTCCAGCTCCAACTATCCTTTAAAATGAGATTTTCATCCTGCCCACATGATATCCATGATCATAGATGGAGCACTGCTTCTTCAATATGAATCAGCATTCAATATTGATTTATAGCCAAAACACTTTTTGAATGAATATTCTGCAGTAAAATAAATCTTCCCTTGGAATATACTCTATCTGGGAAGGCAAATGGTTTGGTTCCAATGGTACAGATTGCTTCAGTAGTGCTGCTCCGTAATGCTTGGGGGCAGGGGAGGGGGTACACGCTTTTAAAAATCATTGATCAGAAGGTCCATCTTGCCATAGTTTGATCAGACCCTACCTACCGGGAGCTCAGCTGCACCAGTCTAATTTCCATAAGCATCATGTGGTGTTACAGAAACCACATTTTGCCAAGCTGTCAACTGTACAGCCTTCTCTTTGCTAAACAGACTCCCATTAAAACTGTCTGCACAATTTGTCAGTTAAATGAGGTACAAGAGGGACGCTCTATTTGCCCCTAATTAGCTGTGCAGACTACCTTTGTCTGTTTGATTAAGTATTCACATTATCAATTTTGTTTAATCTGATTCATTTCACATACCTCCCCTGGGACTCAGCCCATACGGTTAACTAATCTCTGATATCATCTCGTATCAAGCTGCAATGAACTCCCATCGAGCATATTTTCTAACCACACATCCCACCCACCCCCACCAAAACCTTCAGAGAAGGGAGATCTTGCACAATGAACCCAAATTAAGCCACTTGATTGGAACTGAGCATTAACATATTTGGCCAAACAAAACCATAACAAAATGGCATCACCTCCAATGTGATTCCTTGCCAGCCTTTGAATGCTTTCCTTACAGGGGTTAAATTAAAACATCCAGCTAGTTAGGGAAAATCAGAGATCTGTGTTGTTTCCTTTCCGTCACAGCTTCATAACTGTTGCAGGTTTCATTCTGGATCCAAGGTGAATTTTTCATGTACTTTCATGTCACAAAGACATTTCTTGCTAGTAAGATATCTGATAATCTCTTTCCATTATGGGATGTTCCACATAACATTAGAAACTAGTTAAAGTCCTCAGCTGTCACTTGCAGATGTACAATATAACAACATTCATCAGTAAAAAAATCTTGCCTCTCCTCAGCCTGGCCTCTTCACTGGGCCAGAGTCCATGGAAATGGCAGGGGGGAAAAGGCAGAGACTGCTAGGATAAGAAGATAGCATTTGGCATCCTGCCTTGGATATCAGTGCTCTTGGAACAGCCCTAATTGATCCATCATATACTTTTTTTAAATGATGGACAAACTTTTCTAGACTTTGGGATTACTTATGAAAAGATCCACCTTAGCTTTTTTAAGGTGTGGCCCATTCTGAGCTCCAGATCTTGAGCTGTCATCTTGAGCAGGAACCAAGTGAAGCCAGGACACTTGCAAGCAAATTCCCTTTCAAGCTTCCCAATATTCTTCTTTTCCCTCCAAATATATTTGTCATTGGCAATGGTTTTGCACCTGATTGTACTGATTGAGTTTCAACACAAATGCAAAAGGTTGCAGTGGTGGAGAGACTGGTTCTTGGGGTCAGGATTAAACCAGCTATGCGTTTAGCCTGTACTTTGGAGAGATTTGAGCTGATCTCTTAATTAGCCCTGAAGTTCTGAACTACAGGAGTTCATACTTCAACTCTCCACTTCTGTTTTGGCTGCATCAAACTGTCTTTGTGGATATACAAACTCTGCAGGCGACAACTCCTCATATTGTTAGAAGTTCACTTCCTAGCTCATTCATCTATCTCCAAGATTTAGCAATGACCTGAACAGACGTTTGCTCCTCTCATCAATTTATCAGCTGGGCTCTTTCTGGCTGTATCTTTGAATATATTACTGTAGAATCATTGAACTCAGAAATGTTATTTTATTTTCCTAATACAGTGAAATCATGCATCAGGCACTCCCAGAGGGAGTCCATTTCTCAGTGTAAACTATTGCTTAATGATGGAAAACAGAGACTTTGTTCCTGCTTCTTATTCCAGTAGTCTATAGACGCAAGTGGTTAAGACACTGTGCCTGTTATCCAGAAGGCCAAGGTTCGAGACCTGGGTTGGTCCTCACAAGAGAGGGTGAGCTCCTGTCCGTAGCCCAGCTCTGTGACACCAGCTGTATCCAATCGTATTGGCTCTGCCTTTCCATTGGACTAATTCAGTGGCGTGGAGAGGGGGGATTTGCTGCTTGGGTAACAGCCTATCCTCCATAACAATCTAACCCAGGCTATCATGCTTTGCATGCATAGCCGAGCATGATACCATAGTCTTTCAAGATTGATAGATGCCAATACTAATACTAGACTAGAGCAGAGAGATCATCTGTGTCAATAAAAGGCAAATTCTGTCTGTCTGTCTGTCTGTCTGTCTGTCAGATAACCCTCTAGCTCCGACCGTACTTGCTCTACATAGACATATTATACATTTTTGGAATTGGGATGATCTTGGGATTGACCCCCACAGAAAACACAACTCCAAACAAGTCCTAAACCCCTCTAGCTCAGCCCACAACTGTTCTACATAGACATATTATACCATTTTGGAATCCGCATGACCCCAGGGTTAACCCACGCACACAACACAACTCCACACTCCACAATACACTCAGAACCCCACACTCCACACATACACACAGAACCCTACACAACACACACACACAACACACCTCCACACACACACACACACACACACACGCACACATGCTAACCTACTCTTTCTCACACATACAATGTAGCCCAACCCCCATACACAACCCACAAGTTTTAATTTTTATTGAGTTTATAGTTACTTTACATTGACCTGTTATAACATCCAGCATTGGGATGTGTGTCTGGATGAGGAGGGAACAGTTAAAAATTCAAATTTTTAATTCAAATTCAAATTTTAAAACAACTGAAAAAAAATTTGTGATTTTAAAAGTTTTTAATTTATATTGAGTTTAAATTTGCTCGATATAGAAATATTATAACATTCAGCATTGGGATTTGTGTCTGGATGAGGAGTTAAAAATTCAAATTTGAAAATAACTGTCAAAATCTACAGTGAGGTTTTCAAGTTCCATGGACTGAATTGAGGAATTCAAAGTTATTTCTTCAAAACTGCTGTTTTCTAAGATGGACCAGAGTTTAGTTTTGGGCTAAAGGCCCGAAACACCCTCCGCAGGAGCTGGCTTAAAAGTCTGCACAGAATGCGGCTTTTAAGCTAGTATTACCGGTATATAATCTTAAGATGTGGAGGGTAAGGAATATCACTCGAGGTAATAACAGTTATCTTCCAGACCCTTTTAGATTTCTGCAGCGCAATTGTTATGGTTTGTCAGAGGGCATTTACAGTTACAGCACATTAATATTACAGATTTTGTTAACAATTCAAGACATGATTGCTCAGATCTGATTCTCACATCACATGGGAGACCACTTGAAAGGCATCCACATAGCTATTCCACATGGCAGCAGCAGGAGAGAGACTGTTGGTACTTAGTGCCTGTTCTTGTGCTGCCATGATGAGGGCTTCAGTGCTATCTTTGAAGCCAGCTCTTTCCAGCCACTGATAGGATTTCCCAATATCATATGGATCATATGGATCCATACAATCATCATATGGATCATACCATATGGTATGATCGTCATATGGATCGTCATATGGATCATACCCAGGACATGTCTCCTAACCACTGCCAGACCCTGGAGATGAAGAGGAGCTGTAATGCAGAATCCTTTCAAAACTATCAAGAAACAAGTGAACAAATGCAGTGATCTGCAACAAAGAAGAATTTACTGTTCTAAATGGTCCAAGTTCTGTTATTCTGCAACTGTATTTATAGTAAGGGCTGTGGGTGGCGCAAGCGGTTAAGATGCTGTGCCTGTTAACCACCAGGCCAGGGTTCGAGACCCAGGTTGGCCCCACAAGACAGGGTGAGCTCCTGTCCTCAGCCCAGCTCTGCAGCGCCAGCTGGATCCAATCATATTGGCTCTGCCTTTCCATTGGACTAATTCAGTGGTGTGGAGAGGGGGGGGGGTTTGCTGCTTGGGTAACAGCCTCTCCTCCATAACAATCCAACCCAGACTTTCGTGCTTTGCATGCAGCGTATGCAGCGCTGAGCACAATACCATAGTCTTTCAAGACTGATGGAAGCCTGTTTTTTTTAATTTATAGTAGGATATTGCCTTTTATATTATAGGCATGCTATAGATACAAAGCATGAAAGATAGGTAAATCACAAGTACAAAAGATAAAAGAGAAATTGCTTATCTTTAGGAATGTCAGTGCAATCCTAATTGCCAGTTAGGCCACAGGGTGACCATATAGAATGGAGGACAGCGTGCCTGTACCTTTAACCACTGCATAAAAGAAAGAATTTAGGCAGGTTTAGCTCAGCATAGACTTTAAAAAGCAGCACCTGCCTCAATTCCCTCTTCTATGCTCAAGTTAAAAGTACAGGAATTCTGTCTTCCATTCTGTATGGTTACCCTGTTTAGGACAGCACCACATAGCATTTGCCTTGCCTGTTAACCACCAGGCCAGGGTTCGAGACCCGGGTTGGCCCCACAAGACAGGGTGAGCTCCTGTCCTCAGCCCAGCTCTGCAGCGCCAGCTGGATCCAATCATATTGGCTCTGCCTTTCCATTGGACTAATTCAGTGGTGTGGAGAGGGGGGGGGGGTTTGCTGCATTTGCCTGGTGATGTTGCAAAAGTGCCATAAGGTACTTCTGCACTACTTTAAGGCGAAGAGTTTAGGCTAGTGCACACCCATGTGCCAGCCTCCCCACACCTCCAGGGGAACAGGGTGACAGGTGAGTTGTGCTGGTCTAAATTGGTTAGGATTGCATGCTGACCCCTTATATATATATATATCTCAAATAACTGGACATCCAGCTCCCACAGAGAATAGAAAGTAAGTGAAGAAAGTGGTGGCGAGTGAGAAAATTTATTTTGTAAAACAGGATAGCTCTTGCTGTACCACCTGCCCTTCCAGACATTTGCTTAAGTATTTTTTTAAAAACTGGAGCATTTAATAAGTTGCCCCTAATTGAAAAGGGATGAAGTCCTGCTACTATTTCAACAGAGCTGTTTGAGTTAATTGATAAAGCTTCCCTTTTATAACCGGGGGTAGCCTTCTGTTTGAAAGCTGTACAGGTGATTGCCCCGAAAGGCTGGGAGATTTCCTTGTGGAAATCTAGCAAATATTGGAAATTGCACTGGCAAATTAGCAAGGCTCCCAGAGCAGAAGTGACAGCTCAAGTGGACTGGTGGAGGGGGCTGTGCTGCAACCCTGCACCAATTGGCCAGACTGATCATATGGTCTAATCACAACAGATCTGGTGAAATAATGGACACCAGATGTTATCGCTTTGTAGACGGCCTGTCCCTGGGGATTAGCGGCGAAAGGAAAGCAAGAGCATGATTCTGTCATATATATTAATAAAGTAGGGTTACCAGGCATTTTGGTGGCAAGTGCCTGGCCCATCATCTCATTTATTTCAATGTGCATACTAGTCAGGACTGTATAGAAAGCAAGCAAAAATAGAACTGAAGGCAGAAAAATGCAAAAATGGGACTATTATCAGATGAAAACATGCCAAACTACAAAAGTTTAGCTATTCATTTTTAAACCATTCTTGGCAGGGAAGAGATGTTGCTGAATGCGTATTGGATATGGCTCAACGGCAGTGCATTTGGCTAAAATAACCATGAATTGCCCTCCTCTAGGGATCCAACAGAGCACAGCCATAGAGCGTGAATACAAAAACAAGAAATCTAGAGTCCCCAATGGATACTATACATGACTGGTGGGCTGCCCTTGGCTTGCTGAGTCACATATCATGCAGACCTGACTAAGCAGCGCAGCATTGTCCCCACCTTCCCCATATGGTCAGTGGGCTTCACTGATGAGTGAGGAATGAGGGCTATTGTACAAACTTTGTCCCCTGGGAAATATTCCCAGAAGAATAGTCAGTGCTGTCAGTGCTGAGGTCAATGCTGACTTCTCCATTAAGTGTTGTAAATGTTTGTCCCCTTCCTCATCCCTCCCTGCAGTGCTGTGGATGTACATAGAAGACCATTCAACAGAGGAGAAAGAGCTGAAAGCTGCAAGAATTAATCTCAGTTCATTTTTCTTTTTTAGAGAAATTGGTAGATGTAATAGCTGAAGTTTGGCATAAGATTTGGGATGTAAAAGAAAGAACTGGGATACCGTGATTTTTTTAAATGACAAACCCTACAATCCAGAGTAACTACGGGAGCACGTTAGAGACTTTATGTGTACCCGTAGTTGCTGCACTACGTAGTGAAAACCTATGGGAAATTCATATTGCAATCCAGAGCAAATTGTTCTTACACCGGAGCAAGGACTCCACGTAGTTACTCTGGATTGCGCCCCATGTCCCTTTGAGATCCACACAGGTCAACCCAGAAACTGAAAATTGAGTTTCACTGATTCCAGTGGGAGTTGCTTACTCCTAGAGTAAGAGTTTATAGAATTGTGGTTAAGGCTTTCAATAAAAACAAGCAGTGGCATACTAAACAAAATCTAGAGGAAAGTCAAGTGAGTTCAGGAAAAGCTTATTTAAACAGCTAATTAAGTAAGGAGGAAGGAGATGGATGCAAAGTAGAATGCATGTCATTCAATTCTTTGGGAACCACTACAAAGAAGATTATTTTATAGCTGAACGAGCTGAACAGCACAGGATGTGCAAGGACACCTCACATCTTTAATGGATAAGTAGATCCATGCAGAGGACTGACCCATCTCTCATGTAGTGTACTCCTTCTTCTGCTACCCCAGTATATATTGTTTAGTATATATTGTTCGGGGGCAGTGGTGGGCTCCAGCAGGTTCGCACCTACTCTATAGAACCGGTTGTCAACGAGTGATATGACAGTTTTAAAAACAGTGATATGAAAGTTTAAAAATAGCCATTTAAAAGTGGCTGCCAGATGGGCATAGAATCGGTTGTTAATTTCTTTGAATCCCATCACTGTTTAATTGTTTAATCCCATCACTGTTTAACAATTAAATTGTTTAATTTCTTTGAATCCCATCACTGTTCGTGGGGAAAGTGCAGCCTGTGCTGCACTTTCTATGTGCAGATCTCAGGTTGACTGTAGCTCTGTGCCTGATCTCTGCAACCATCTCTGTATCTCATGCAAGTCTGTGTTGTTCCATGTTGGTGGGCTGGGCTTAAGGAGGGGGAAAGGATCTGGTGTGAGTAGCTGCTGCTGATCCCACCCCTTCCCAGGAGCCATTCAACTAACCTGTCCCTTCCCCTGCCCCACTGCACACCTCCTCACCCTCCTGCCATCCTGTACTAGTTAGCACAGGAACTAAGCATGCTGTGGGCCCAGTCCTAGCCAACTTTCTAGTACCATTGTGGTCACAATGTAGCCCCAAGTTATAAGAATCAATGTTCTTCATGGCCTCCATGACTGTCTTGTCATGGGATACAGGACACACTGTATTGGCATGGCATCATCAATACCAGGAATTTGGACAAGCTTGGTCCCTGTTTTTAATATGGCAGTGATGATGTTCATAATGGAACATCATTAATGCAGTCATGGATGTATGGCTTAATGTATGTATGGATTAATGCAATCATGTACTTTAAATCATGTAACCCTCAAGTGCTTGAAATACACTCTATAAATGCTATAAAAATCATACACTTTCACCTTCTCGTGGTTGAGATGCATTGATGGCACAGGAAGAGGGAGTTGGGAAGACACAAGAAATAGAAATAGGACCAGTACATGCCCAGAGGATTGTATTTTTCCACATGTTAGATTTCTGAAAGAGGGTAAAAAACAAACAAACAAAAAACACCAACATTACAGCATCACAATCCAAATAAAAGCAGTGGCACTAGTGAGATAACAGTCCACATCAATGAATTAGTGTCTATATTAGCTATGATAGCTACCATGAAGCCATTATTTGGAGGCCAGACACCCCTATGTTATATTGGTCATAGTTGCCTGCTAGCAAAAAGATACCGGTAATCTCAGCCCAATCTTACCTAACTCTTCCTGGAGTGGATGGGGTATCTTGCCAGGGCAGAAGTCCTGGAAGTCTCCTCAAGGTAAGGGAACATTCGTACCATTAACCGTAACTCATATCAGCATTTTCTTCTCCATAAGTCTTATCAAAACTTTGCCTACTCTTTTTCTGGGGAAACTGTGAGTGGCAGATAGGGGAGAGAGATCAAGGCTGGAAGGGAGCTGGAATATCCGCAGAGCCACTGCCACTGAAAAACCACCCTGTTTACACTATCAACATCCTGTTTACACTATCAACACCCCATTTACACAATCAACCACTCCTCAGCCTGTCCAAATCTCCACCTCGTTCTTCCATCTCCATGCCCTGTTCTTCCTGTGCCATCAACACCCGTACCAACGTACTGGTGTTAAGGCATCTTTATGGCTCACTGTTGTGCAACCACCACTGTGCACTGTTAATGGTGGGAGCCAACTTGCGCACAATAGCACACTGCAGTTTGCCACACCAGAAAGGCTGTTCAACTCTCAGAACATGAAATATGATGGTGCAGTAGCCTGATAGGATTGGACCCTAGTCTCCTGATGTTCTGATCCCAACCAGGAATTACTGTTTGTGTACAAAATTAAATATTTTAAATTACATTTTCACCCTGCTCAGGAAATTCAAGGCAACCGCTTTCTTTCATCTTCACAACGGCCCTGTGAAGTATGCTAAGGGAGTGCAAAATTATGCAAGGGATGGGTAGAATTGACAAAGTGATGTTCTTTTCACACAGCACCAGATCCTGGTGATGTCAACAAAAATTGAGTGTTGAGATTGTTAGGACAGACAAAAGAAAATATTTCTTCAGCATGTAATTAGTTTCTGGATCTCCTTGCCACAGCTGACATCTGGATTTGACAAATTTTTGGAGAGAAAGTCCATCATAGGTTACAAGCCACAAAGGGTATGTGCAACCTCTCTATAAAGATGTAGGCTACCTCAGAATGCCAGATACAGGGGAGAGCACCTTGATGCAGGTCTGTGGTTGACTTGTGTGCTCCCAGAAGCATGGGTGGGAAATAGGCATAGACACGGGAAGCTGGACTAGATTGGCCTTTGGCCTGATCCAGTGGGACTCTTGTTCTTAAGAAAGAATGATGGGCCACAGTTGCCAAGTGAGCTTCATGGCTGGGTGAGAATTTGAAGCTAGATCTCTCCAGTCAATATGCAAACATTGGCTTCCACTTTCATGAAGGTAGTAAAGTAATCTTTACAAATTAAAACATGCAGATTAATCAAATAGCTTATTAAAGCCACATTTTGTTCTGGACAGTGTGGAAAATTGAGTGTAATTATTTTGCCAGCATTAACGTTGCTACTTTACAAAGATCTTTCTTTCTTTCTTTCTTTCTTTCTTTCTTTCTTTCTTTCTTTCTTTCTTTCTTTCTTTCTTTCTTTCTTTCTTTCTTTCTTCTAACCAACCTTTTTTTAAAAATCCATTTTTGGACTGATGGTCCTGCACTCTTTTGCAAATCATCTGGCATTACAAACCATATATCAAGAATCTTTTCTTGTTCTTCCGAATGCTTTTCATCTTGAATGAGCGTTGATTGTTTTCAAAATGGCAGGAAGTCAGAAAAAATTGGGAAGAATGTTTTCCTGGGACAACATGCACAAATGTTAGCGAGTGCTTGTCAGTTCTTGACAGTGATAGAATTCCTCCTCCCTTGAAAGCAGTTCCTGAAGAGCTGTCTTTTGCCTTTAGCCAAGCTATTATCAGTTCTATGGCATTGCTCCATCTGTCTTTATTCCCGCAATTCTAAAGTCCGAAAAGAAAATTA
Organism: Cryptoblepharus egeriae; assembly: GCA_030015325.1. Taxonomy (NCBI): domain Eukaryota; kingdom Metazoa; phylum Chordata; class Lepidosauria; order Squamata; family Scincidae; genus Cryptoblepharus; species Cryptoblepharus egeriae. Next base: position 178,391,695 of record JAREYC010000001.1, on the reverse strand, counting down.
TTTTCACATTAGCAACTCATTAAAGGGCCCCAAATTTGTAGGCCCAATCACTGCTGGAGCCAAATGCATTGTTTTTTACACATCTCAATGCCTGTTTCAGGGCATTGTTAGTTAGCCAGCTCTGGCCTGCGGGACCTTCTGTCATGCACATGGTTAAGTAGGGAGGGTGGAGTTGTGTCACAGCCATCCATCACTATCCATCAATGTCATCGCCACCTGCAGGGATACAGCTAGTCAGTCAATCTGATAGATGGCTAGGTAGCTAGTTAGCTTGTCAGCCTTCAGTCAGGGAGACAGGTCAGCACACTGTACATGCAGGCATGTGCATGGCTTTTGTCCTCTGGAAGTGTGCTCAAAGGATGGGCATTTGGGACACGGAGCCCATATTCTGGGTAGAGCCACATCTTTAACTCAGATACAACTCCTATGTTCCTTGGACATAGAAAGATTGGGAAATGGCTTCCACTTCCTGATCATGTGAGAAGGAAAGAACTCCCATGTTCTGAGCTGTAGAGCATTTTAAAGAGCACATTATTGAAAGAACAGGCAACCAAAATTTTCATCTTCTGACTGAAAGGGTACCAAAGAAGAAACAACTACAGTCTGACTTGGACCATACTATCTCACATACCCTACAATCCAGAATAACTATGGGAAACCATAAGAGACATTACATGTACCCGCAGTTACTGCACCACCTAGTGAAAACCTATGGGAAATTCATATTGCAATCCAGAGCAAATTGTTCTTACACCGGAGTAAGGACTCCACGTAGTTACTCTGGATTGTGCCCATACTCAGATAATGGCTGTCCTCTATGATAGGGCTAAAGGCTATCCTCTATGATAGGGCTGTCCTCTAAACATCTATAACATCTAAAACAATGTTCAAAAAACCAGTTACAGAGGTCTAAATTAAACACTGGGATTAAAACATTGGGTCTTCTCTTAGAATGACCACCCTGATTCTGAGAGCGCTGCACTGATGCATGAGCTAATTCTGGAATTGGGCTTATGTCATCACTGTACACTTCTACTGTGGGTACCAGTTTTTCATAAATCAATGGGCACTGTGAATATCATAATATGATGTAGGGTGGGCTACCGAGGCCAGCCCACTTATTGGTCTTCTCATTCCCATAGTGATTTAGGGAGGCAAACACATGTCTGTGCAATGGCCCAACCCGCAAGCATTTAAGACGCTGTGCCTGTTAACCAGAGGGCCAGGGTTCAAGACCCGGGTCGGCCCCACAAGACAGGGGCCGACCTGAGCTCCTATCCTTAGCCCAGCTCTGCGATGCCAGCTGGATCCAATCGTATCGGCTCTGCCTTTCCATTGGACTAATTCAGTGATGTGGAGAGGGGGGATTTGCTGCTTGGGTAACAGCCTATCCTCCATAACAATCTAATCCAGGCTTTCATGCTTCACATGCAGTGTATGCAGCGCCAAGCACGATATCATAGTCTTTCAAGACTGACGGAGGCCTGCTTTCCCCAGGAGTGGCACAGAAGTGGCTTATAGCAATTTTTTGACTCCCTCAGGCCAACTTGAGACCTGTGCTGGGGTTTAAACCAGCCTAAGTGGGGGTTAAGATTACAGCCAAAGTGTCTCTTTTTGTTTTGTCAAAATAGGTAAAGAAACAGCAGGAAAAGTTTTCTTTGGTGACTGTGCATACTGTTTCCCATTGCTGCACATGAGAATCTGCACATGAATTGTGGTAAATGGATTTTAAGATTATTTTAGCATTATCCCCTCTATCTTTGGTCATCCCCACATATTGACTGGCAGTGAAGACCACTAGTTTGCTCTAGACATGAACTGAAATAAATGTAGCTCAGAAACCAAACAACTATACTTCAACTATACATACTTTGTACGTTTGTGTGTGTGTTGTGTGTGCGTGTAAGTGCATTAATGTGTTTGTGTTCATGGTCATGCCAATATCTTTCCTCAGGAGTGTCCAAACTTTTTGGCAGTACGGCCACATCACCACTCTGTGTCAGGGGCCAGAAAAATAATTAAAATTTTAAATTCTAATACATTTACATATAAGAGTGTATTAAAGTGTATTAAATTATAATAAATTCACATAAATTTAGAGACAATACAGGGCTTGAATGTGCACCAGATGGAGGAATCTTGCTAAGGGTCACATTGAAGCTTGCTGAGGGCCACATTCGGCCCCAGGGCTGGGGTTTGGACACCCCTGACTCCCAGACTTCCAACATTTCTGATATTGATGAGTCTCTGATTCAAAACTGTCTGATTTTGGAACTTAGGAAAAGGGTGAACATGAAGGGATGTGGCAAATACTTTTGCTCTGAAAACGTCTGAAGCAAAGCACTCAGTAGTGCAGTTCCTTTTGGGACTTTTCGACTTCTATGTGTGATGCTTGCACCTGATGCATGCAGTGTTTCAAAAATGTATTGTCTTTACCCACCTTACCCTCCATCAGTTGCCTGTAGACGTTTTCTCCAAACTGCCCAAACAGAAACTGCCCTTTACTTTCTACCTAAAATACCAGGACCTTAGCAATACTATCTGAAATTCCAATATGTTCAGGGCATTTTCCCTCTGAGAAGAAAAACAGGACCTTCTGTGGCTGAATAGGAGGAGGGGGGAAACATAAAGAGTTTGCTTAGGAGCACAAAGGCCTTCTTCCAGGAAGTGTGTGCGTACAATTGACCTTCCTTCTCATGGCCTTTTAGCATTCAAAAAATACATCTGACTGTGCTTATGGACCATGGAGATCCACAAGGTGCTTGCAGCTGGTACAGATACCTCATTAGAAATTCATTTTTTTCCTGTCATAATAACAAAGTGCAAAGCAGCGGTGGCAACATAGTTTCGTATGGGAAAGTGCACAAAAGGGGACAGCTGAAAGAAGCTGTGCTTTTCTCCTGTATTCCTTTTTTAAAAAGCCTGATAGCATCATCTTCAAAAGAAACAGCTTTGTTCCACTCCCACCCTCTTTCCCCAACTCCTCACATGCTGAATTTATTAAATTGTATTATATACACCTATTGCAGCAAGTTTGTTTCTTTAAAGCAAAGTCATCTGACTGTAGCATTGCTCTCGGGGTTTGTTTCCTGCCCAGAAGTTGAACACTCTGGTGGGTGAAATGGATGCGTATGCTGGCCATAAGTTTCCAACTACCTGGAAACATTTTTTGCACCACATGTAATTATTATAAAAGCAATGTTGCTGACAATGAGTTTTTAGTTGGAGGGGGAATGGGACTGAAATCTTGGAAACAAATATTTGGAATTACCACTAATAAATATGTACACACTTTATTAGTTTTTCCACTGGAAAGAAGATAAGGGAATACAGGTGTCCCTTATAACCACTAGGGATCTGTTACCTCCCATGGATTAAAAAAAATCAGTTGATTTTTTTTAGAAATGCAAATGATCCCTTGTCTTTGCCTGGCTCAGCTAAAAAACCAAATGTCTACTTGCAAGGCTACCCCTCTACAACAGTAAAAAAACAGTTTTTAAAACTGTGTTTTGCAGGGACCATTCATGCTGAGTCAAATTCATGTATAAAATATCCATGTATAACAAGGTATACATGCCTTGTTAGGTATACATGCCTCTACAGCTATAGCCCCTATCCACTCCCATTAGATATGCTCAATAATTTAAATGGAAACCATTTAAATGGGAAGACATTTCTTCAGATTCTTAAATGGAGACACAATTCAGTAGATGCTTATAATAATATAAGTGTATTCACTGGTTCAGGCCAAAGCTCCATATCATCCAGCTTCCTGTGTCACACAGCAGCCCACCGGATATCCCAGGGAGCACATATTGCTTCCAGGTGCCCTCTCTACTTCTGGCATTTCGAGGTTGTCCACATCCACTCACTCCTCCTGGCTTGTAACCTATGATAGTCCTTTCTTCTAGGAATTTGTCCAATCCCTTTTTAAAGGCATTGCGGCTAGATGCCATCACCACATCCTGTGGCAGAGAGTTCCACAGACCAATTACACACTGAGTAAAGCAATTATTTTATTTTGTCTGTCCTCACCCTCCCAACATTCAATTTTAGTGGATGTCCACCTGCTTGCCTTCCTGCTACTTTTTGGGTGACACCTCTAAAATGTCACGCAAATTGAAATTAGGGGCTGTGAGTGGCGCAAGTGGTTAAGACACTGTGCCTGTTAACCAGCAGGCCAGGGTTCAAGACCCGGGTTGGCCCCACAAGACTGGGTGAGCTCCTGTCCTTAGCCCAGCTCTGCGATGCCAGCTGGATCCAATCGTATTGGCTCTGCCTTTCCATTGGACTAATTCAGTGGTGTGGAGAGGGGGGATTTGCTGCTTGGGTAACAGCCTATCCTCCATAACAATCCAACCCAGGCTTTTGTGCTTCATATGCAGCGTATGCAGCGCCGAGCACGATACCATAGTCTTTCAAGACTGATGGAGACCTGCTTTTTTATGTCCTAAATCCAAATCAGTGCATTGCATTTTGCATTTTGTATCCAAGTTTAGATTTTAACTTGTGTAAAACCTCAGAATACAGGGTTTCTGCTGCAGTCAAAGGTGACCTGATTATGTAGTCTATAATACTAGCACTGTATAGTCTGTAGAGCTATAAAGGACGCAACTGATCTTAAATCAAATAAGAAATGTTAAATAGAGAGAAGCTTTGATTACAATAGTAATTGCTTGCATACCCTAGGGATATTTAAATGCCAGGCATCCCATATATTAGGCAGTGTATCATGTTCCGAATTGTTCAGTGGAAAAGCAACAGAATGACAGAAAAGTCTGTCCAAACCCCAGCTCGGGGCCAGATGTGGCCTGCTGCAAGCTTCCACACAGCCCATAGCAAGCTCCCCCATCTGGCCCATTGGTGAGTCCTGTAAGGTGCAAGGTGTGAGGAACTCTGCTTTCCTCCCCTCTGGACTGGATACGCTACGCATACATAGCCTCTGTGTGAGAAAGTGTTTATGAAAAATTTATTCATTTATGTAAGTTCAGTCATAGTGTGTCCACCACAGTGTCAGAGAGATGATGTGGCCCTACTGCCAAAACATTTGGACAGCCCTGGTCCATAGGATAATTATAAAAAACCCAGCTAAATATGGCCCATGAATTTACACTGTTATGTTAACAGTAAATTCAGTTTCATACTTGATGAAAACTATAAGTTAAGGCCTTTTTGTACTGTACCCAGTATTTAGTGTCCAATGTACTCACAGTAGGCCTGACAGTGACAGGGGACACCTCTCTGTGTCACACACACAAGCCACTTCAAAAACTGGATTGTGTGACTCTCACTGATTGAAGACATTCAGAAAGTGTCTTCTGCTCACTGAAGGACTGTTGTACACCTTTTACTGTTCTGTTGCCATAAAAATTAAACTAAATCCTGATATGTTTTTTCCCTCAACCACGTCTTGCATATGCATATTAACGAATAAGTGCTATAGAATGAGCTACCCCATGCACATTTTTGCATTAACACGTGCTGAACAGAAGTGGCAGTTACTTTCCTTCTACTCATGTTTCTTGGATCCAGTGTTGTTACTGTATGGTAGGGAACAAATAGCCCAGTACAAACTGGGTCCACTCCATGACACATTAGATACTGAAAATTCAAGAGTTGACTTGGCCAGATAAACTCTCTGATGGGTTGGCCAGAGCTTGATCTGGTTGACTCCTGCTGGCACCCCGTTTGCACCCCACCTACCATATATGATGTGAGAATAAGAAGAATCCATCTCTAGGATCTCCATCTCTAACTTGTGATTATTATACCATCATTGCAAGGGATTGTTTGATGCTGGAGCCTTCTCTGAAGAATATCTTGCTGCAAATTCCCTAGTAGGCATTGGCATTCCAGATACTGGAAAAGCCAAAAAGCACTTTCAGGTAACGATTGAATGAAAGACACCCAGCTATTACTATGGGAATGTTATCAGTCTCTTCTGGGAATGAGGATGACAGACAATGAGAATGAGAATGATATAACACAACAGAAGGTGTGGTCTTGTGGTTGATTGGAAGGCTGTCAGAAGACTGCTAAATAGTAATGGAGTAGGTTGAATTTTGGATGAGAGACCAAAAAGTTGATAAAGCTGTCATGAGACAACAGAGCCAGGAGACAGATCACTGTTAACAGATTGGCCAACCTGAAAATGGCGCCTCCTGGAACCTTGGAAGACATTCCCTGATGCCAGATGCGATGATCATGCCGTGAAAGATTCCTTCTGGAAGAGAACCATCCATAGAGCAATTACTGTACCAACTTCACAGGGTTGCTGAGAGGACAAATGGACATTGGGCATTTGCTTTGGCATGGGGAAGGTGGAGTATAAAACCCTTAAACAAACAAACAAACAAACAAACAAACAAATAAATAAATAAATGTCCCTACATTTGACTGTTCCATCAGGGGGGAAAGATATAATAGAAAAATATACGCTGCAATCCTAAAGGCATTTCCCTGGGAGTTAAATCCATTAAACACAATGGAACTTACTTTTGAGTAGACATGATTAGGAGTGTGCTCTATCCTTTAGCATCTCTCATCACTGTGTCCTCTGCCCTTTCTTCTTCTACCTGCCCTGTGGCAGGTAAAACCAAGCACATGCATCTCACTAAGGGCACAATCCAGAGTAACTATGGGGAGTCCTTGCTCTGGTGTAAGAACAATTTGTTCTGGATTGCAATATGAATTTCCCATAGGTTTTCACTAGGTGATGTAGTAACTACGGGTGCACGTAAAGTCTCTTACGTGCTCCGGTAGTTACTCTGGATTGTAGGATAACTGCACAATCCAGAGTAATTGCGGGTGCCCTTACACTGACGTAAGTAAAATTTATTCTGGATTGTGCTATGAATTTCCCATAGGTTTCCACTACGTGGTGCCATAACTACGTCGACATAAATGTCTCTTAGAGCTCTCGTAGTTATTCTGAATTGTGCACTAACTTCCTGGAGGAAATATTCCTTTTGTATTGGAGTGTACAATACTCTGTAACATGTAATTACATTACATCACTCTGTAATGTAACAGCAGGCCAAAAAGCCATTTTGAACAAGGAGCGCAGAGTCTGGTGCAGAGAACTGGAAGCCAAAAATACAACTGTAGTGTGGAGAGGAGTTGCATGACATTAGCAGGGAAAAAGCTCAATGTATGGAACCACCGTTAGAAATTTGTTGCCACCTAATTGTGATGGTGCTAAAGGACTTTCAGGAATCTATGGTGCAAGAGCAGAAGGTGAGGGAGAACTGCACCTTTGTAGTCTGAAAAACACTTACACTTGAGGAAAAGAGGGAATAAGGAGAATGGGTGTAAGTGGTTCCTTTGGAGTAAGGAGAGTATCCTTGAGAGTAAGTAGGTGAGGCAGCTGCAGTGCTTTACCATGGGCAATGGTGGCACAGTTCTGCTTCACCTGCCACCTTCAGACCACAAGTTCCTGAGGACTCTGGTGTGGAAACAACCTTTCGTCTCTATGTGTACATCTCTCTCTTCCACTGGGTTTCTGAATATGTGGAAGAATCTCTAGCTCAGATTACAAAACAGCCACAAATGACAAAAGAGAACAAACTCCACAGCAGTATTTGAACATTTAAGGACAATCTCACCTGTCCGCTTGGAATGAATACCTCAGATGGACGGATTAGCAATTGTTAGAGCTGTTTAAGGAACATCTATTCATGTCAAGGAATACTTTAGCAGTAACACTTGTTGCCATCTGAACTCAATTGTTTTTCTGACTTTATTTTTCGAATGCTCCCCTCAATTCTAAACACTTTTGAGCAAACCTTCACATTCATTAAATGTGTGAAATGATGGAAGAAAAGTGTGAAATGGTAATAATCTGTTTGGGGTTGATTAATAGAGATTTCTTCTAACAATTCCCGATCCTTCTAGGGGTCATTGGAATGAAGCAGCTGTAGAGTCAGCAGGAGTAATTTAGACACTGCCCATCGGGGGCTATGCTGGCTTTGCGACAGAAGTGGGAAATGTCCTGTGCACTTCTTCAGGATGGTAGGTGATGAGTAGCCACTGCCGTGTCAAGTTAACATGACAATTTGCTTCCAAAAGCTGTCTGTTGTTACAGAAAACTATAATTAAAAATTAATAATTGGATAACTCACACTATGAGCAGTTTGCTTTATTGCCAAATAGTATTACCAATGTTATTGTAAAAAAATTAAAGAAAAAACTCTGCAATGGAAAGTGAAACATCACTGTCAACATTGTTTCTTCTGAAAACAATTACACAATTTTAGAAATGAATACACTTAGGGTACAATCCAGAGTAACTACGGGAGCATGTAAGAAGCATTACGTGCACCCATAGTTACTGCACCACCTAGTGAAAACTTATGGGAAATTCATATTGCAATCCAGAGTAACTTGTTCTTGCTCTGGAGCAAGAACTCCCTGTAGTTACTCTGGATTGCGCCCTTAGTTGAAATTGCCTTCGTGGCTCAGTTTGATCCACTATCTTAGAAAGAAGCAAATTGGTGGTTTTTAGAGGTCACACTGCAATGTAAAATGTTTTCAAGCAGCTATCATGGTTGCCTTACAAATGATGCGAGACAACATCAATGTGCGTCTTCACATAGTCACAAGGTGTACAGTTAGAATAATGGTGGTGGGATATTTGGGACAAGACTGGACAAACACTGAAGGTAATTCACTTGTTTTGGTAACAATGGTGAATGTGTGACAATGATGTATACCAGAAGGCATGTGCCCCCTCCCCATTGCTGGGTATGGGTCCCCCCACAAACCCAATTTCTGGGTGATGGAACAATTATTCAGGAACATCAGCACATCATATTTTCATACCATAAACAGCTCACGGCACCAAGGATGGCTTTCCTGAAGAAAGCACATAGCATAAATTTGAAGGGTGTGAAATTGACATGATTAATAATTATAGTTATTAGCACATGCACCAGCTGCTCAAGTATGGTTTATCCCTTGATTTATGGTGCTGTATACGTCCATATCTCCATCTGATGCAGCACTGAGAGGCCATACAACAACTAAGAGCATCATGCATCTTTCTCATTGCCAAGAAGTTTTGATTTTTTAAAAAAAATGGACCAGAACTCACCGTGGATGGAAGTGACCCTTTTGTTTTCCTGCTGGCTTTTAAACCTGTCTGCTCAGTGTCCCCCAAGCCTTTGAAGTTTGGATTGCCGTTAACAGGGGGCTATAGCTTTTCCCACCCTCCCTTCACTCCTTCATTCTGTTGCCAGGCTGCAAACAATCACTATACATATTACAGATGAAACCATGAGGAGTAACAATGGAAGAAGCAAAAACTAATCATCGAGGTGCCAGAAGTGAAATCCTTTGTATCCACAGGCAATGCGATCTGCCTCTTGCTTCCCACTGCTTCGGTAACATACGCATCACATCTACAGCATGGGTGGTTACCAAGGCCGGCAATTTACAGCTCAATCCTAAACATGTTTACTTCGAAGTAAATCTCACTGAACTACAAAGCAAGTCTGGGGGATTGACGCCTTTGAGCATTGATAGCAGTCCCTATGGAGAGTCTTTGGGTTAAGTTATGAGGTGTGCGGTTGATAACCTGTGTTATTTTATGCAGAAATGTGTGTTAGCGCATAACTGGTAAAATTTGGCATGATTAAGTAGAGCTGACCCAGATCACTCATCTGGGTACCCTTGTCATGCCCCCAAATACTTTCAAATTTGAGTCAAATATAATGGGACATGACTGAAACAAATGCCATTTTATGCGGAGATGTGTCATAACAATACAAACATGAGCATGATTTTAAGCAATTTCTTTCTCATTAGATACTCTTTACTCATAAAAGTCTATTTATAAGGTACATGTACTCATCCCCACACAGGGTAGCATGGAGAGGCTGATGCACATCTGTGCTCAGAACAAAGTTTATAAGAGTTGGGCATCCCTTATCTGAGGTGCTTGGGAACAGAAGTGCTTTGGATTTAGGATTTTTCCTTATTTTGGATTACTTGCATTAATACTTCCCTGTATAATTAGAGATCTTGGGCATGGGGCAAAGTATAAACACAAAATCACTTACGATTCATATACCTCTCATACGTAGCCTGAAGGTAATTTTATACAATATCTTAATAATTTTGCACATGAAACATAATTTGCAATTTTCTTTAGGAGAAAAAAAACATGTTGGCATTCACAAATGTTCTGTATTATGGAATAGTCCATATTTCAGAATTCCAGATAAGGGTTACTCAACCAATAACTCTGAAAGGGAAATAGTCTGCAGACTCCCAATTAAAACTGTTAGCCATTTATATGTTTTGAGTTTTGTTTTCCTAATGTTAGCTCAATTACTTCCTTGGTCTGGGCTCTCTACAAGACAATGAGTCCTTCAGGAGTACAGGGCTGGTGACAGACTGCCAAGTAACCAATTTTTAGTTGGGAGAAACGGGATCTAATGACACCTTTATTTGATTGACTGTACTGATTGAATCACATTTTTGGGATTAAAAAATGAAATAAGTATATGCAATACTGGTACTTTTTCTCTAGAAATAAAAGTGGGGGTACTCACCATGAAAATGTTATTTGTAATCATAGGCATGTCTAGTTGGGGCCCACAGCAGTACTGGTACTGGTACGTACACCTCAAAAAAACCCTGCACATTATAAATCAAGTATAGATGAAAACAATGATCTTTAGTCATCAAGATTTTTTAAAACTTTTATTCCCCAGCCTACAGTGCAAGTGTTTCCAAGGAAGCTCCTAAATAAAAAGATAATGGAATAACCCAATTTAAAAATTTACAAAAAAGATAAAACAACAGAATGAGAACAAAAGAAAACAAAATCAAAGAGACAAAGTTTAAAAGCCTGGGAAATTAAAAAAAAATTCTTGGCTCTGTAGGGACATTTATGCCAAGGGATGTCTATAGAACATTCTCATTTATAAATGGCGATGGTTGTCACAATAGAGGTGTGAGTCTCACACTATTAATACTGGAAAATGCATTCAGGGATTGGAATGAGCACTTGCCTAGTGTCTAATCTGGCTACAAGGTTGCCATGACCCCAGGTAAGAGGTATAACCATCCCTAATTTATTCATGTTTCAGAAAACACTTATAAGCACTAAAAATGCAAACCCAAGAGTGGCTCCATGTTAATAAATTAAGGTCCACACCCTTTAAAGAGTGCATTTAATTACTGTAATCCAAAATGAACTTCAAAACATCAGATCCAGGTCTTGTTCTGGAGTTAGCATGCAGGATCCTATCTGCTCTTTTAAAATCTCTCCTTACTGATGTTCATTGTGTTTATTCACCAGTTAATGTAGCATGTACAAAATTGTTCAATTTAAGCGCTGATGGATTTTTCAGTAGCATAGAAGCCATCCCAATACTTGCCCTGGATTCAGCACAAGCTAGGACTATGCAAGTTAGGACTGTGGAGTGAGGGAGTTTACAACAGAAGCAAAATTTAAACTGGGGAAATTCTGCTTCTCAGCTCAGTCCCTTAGCTTGCCTAGCTCTTAAAAAGATACCCATGCATAAATATATATTTTAATTGTATGTGTTTAATTGTACTGTATGTGTTTACATGTACTGTATGTATCGTATCATGCATGATAGTTTAAGAGCTAAGCAACTGCAGTAGCTATTAACTACTAGTTAATTTGTTACTAGTTAACTACTTTAAATGTTAACTTCTACTAGTTAACAGCTACTAGTTAACATCTTTAGATGTCTAAATGTAGCTTTTCTACTCATATGGGGTGTAGCCAGAGTCAGGATTTGGTGGACACTCCCTTACGGGGAAGGATAGGTACCACCGGCTGTCTCCTTCCTGGCTGCTGCTGAGAGTGCTTCTCCTGCCTCCTTCTCCCTAGGTATAAAACCTTGCTGGAGCCTGAGGGTGCAAGCCCTTGAGAGTGGAGCCAAAGGGCTCTCAGTCATGGGGATCTCATTGAGGTGGTACTGACAGAATGGACTCCAGCAACAAGCCTGCCACTACCAGTATTGTTTGGAGATTGCAGTAGGAGTTGCTTTTCAGTGGTGTGCAGACTGGCCCAGAAGACTGAGCTCAGGAGGTAGGCCAACCTATCATGTGTTATCAGTCAAGAGGAAGCTTGGGGGAGGGAAATGGTGCCACTATTAAGAGGATAACAGGCCAAGGAAGATATGGTAGTGGAGGTCAGACATGCTGTTTCAGAAGAAGGAGAATCCATCAGAGGCAGATTGTTTCTTGTTCTGATCCATCTTCCAATTCTCAGATGGCTGGTGGTCCTGGCAGTGAAGCCCTGGATCTGAAGCTGCTGTTGTTAAATGCCAGGTTGGTGAATAATAAAACTGATATCATCTGGGACTTGATCTTGGATGAGAATGCTGACCTGGTGTGTATTACGGAGACCTGGTTGGATGGGGCGGGTGGAGTTAATCCCTCCTTCCTTTCTTTGCCCTCCAGCTTTCCAGATACTGCAGCAGCCACGATTGCAGGGTCGGGGAAGAGGAGTCACACAGCTCTATCATGAGTCTATCTCCCTTACCAAGTGCCCTGTCCAGCAGTCCACTGGATTTGAGTGCCTACATGTTGTGTTGAGAGGGCCGGACAGGATGGGGATTCTGTTGGTGTACCGACCACCTTGCTGCCCAACAGTTTCCCTACCTGAGCTGACAGGGTTAATTTCAGATGTTATACAGTGACGCCTCATGTAAAGAATGCCTCACGTAAAGTATGTTTCATGTAACAAACAAAAATTTCTCTAGGATTCTGCTTCACTTAAAGAAAGTGCTTCACATAAAGAACACATTCGTTGGCAATGGGGCAGTGGCCTGCTGCCTAGTGCACCTGCCCATAATGAAAGCAACACTTCCATGCTGTTCCTCCTGTGGCCGGGTGTCCACTGAGCAAAGAGAGAGAAGAGCAGTGGAGAAGAGGGAAGTAGCTCAGGGCTATCCAGAATGGAGCAGGGGAGAGACAGGCTCAGGATGGAGAGAAGGAGAAAGTGGGGAGACACTTTGAAGGTGTCTTGGATTGCAGCTTCCTAACCAGGCATGGGCTAATACTGGTTCGGACTGGATCGGGCGATCCGGTTGTTAAGATGAGCCTGCCGGTCACGAACCGGTTGTTATGATGGCTGACTGTAACACAGCGAGACGGTTCGGCGCGGCTGCGAGGTCCCCGCCTCCCTCTGCTGGCCATGGAGGCCGAGGGGAAGCCGCACGGCGTGGCAGAGAGGTCCCCGCCTCCCTCTGCTGGCCATGGAGGCCGAGGGGAAGCCTCACGGCACGGCCGCGAGGTCCCCGCCTCTCTCTGCTGGCCATGGAGGCCGAGGGGAAGCCACACGGCGCGGCCGCGAGGTCCCCGCCTCCCTCTGCTGGCCATGGAGGCCGAGGGGAAGCCTCACGGCACGGCCGCGAGGTCCCCGCCTCTCTCTGCTGGCCATGGAGGCCGAGGGGAAGCCACACGGCGCGGCCGCGAGGTCCCCGCCTCCCTCTTCTGGCAGTGGAGGCCGAGGGGAAGCTGCATGGCGCGGCAGCGAGCTCCCAGCCTCCCTCTTCTGGCCTTTAGCTTCAGACCCCCATCCTAAGCAGGTCTACTCAGAAGTAAGTCTGATGAAAGTCAATGGGACTTACTTCCAGGCCAGTGTGGAAAGGAATTCAGCCTCAGTGCCCATCCTAAGCAGGTCTACTCAGAAGTAAGTCCCATGAAGGTCAATGGGACTTACTTCTAGGCCAGTGTGGAGAGGAATTCCGCCTCAGTGCCCCATCCTAAGCAGGTCTACTCAGAAGTAAGCCCCATGAAAGTCAATGGGACTTACTTCCAGGCCAGTCTGGAGAGGAATTCAGCCTCAGTGCCCCATCCTAAGCAGGTCTACTCAGAAGTAAGTCCCATGAAAGTCAATGGGACTTACTTCTAGGCCAGTGTGGAGAGGAATTCAGCCTCAGTGCCCCATCCTAAGCAGGTCTACTCAGAAGTAAGTCCCATGAAAGTCAATGGGACTTACTTCCAGGCCAGTGTGGAGAGGAATTCAGCCTCAGTGCCCCATCCTAAGCAGGTCTACTCAGAAGTAAGTCCCATGAAAGTCAATGGGACTTACTTCCAGGCCAGTGTGGAGAGGACTTCAGCCTCAGTGCCCCATCCTAAGCAGGTCCACTCAGAAGTAAGTCCCATGAAAGTCAATGGGACTTACTTCCAGGCCAGTGTGGAGAGGACTTCAGCCTCAGTGCACCATCCTAAGCAAGTCTACTCAGAAGTAAGTCCCATGAAAGTCAATGGGACTTACTTCCAGGCCAGTGTGGAGAGGACTTCAGCCTCAGAGCACCATCCTATGCAGGTCTACTCAGAGGTAAGCGTCATGCTTTAATTTTTTTTAATTTAAAAAAATTATTCCTGGCCCAGCCCCCTGGCCCCGCCTCCTGACCTCGGCCCCGCCCCCTGACCTTGCCTGGCTCCGCCCACTTCTGGAGAACCGGTTGTTGGAGCCAGGCCTGCCCATCACTGTTCCTAACCATGTCTACCCAGAAGTTAGCCCCATTGTGTTAAATGGGGCTTACTCCCAGGAAAGTGTCTTTAGGACTGCAGCCTTAGACTTCATAAGATCATGCACATTGAATGCCTGTTTTGAATTCAATCCCAGTATTCTGTCATCATTTTTACATCCAGTTAATATTTTTATATGAATATTTTGGAGGTTGTGGAACCAATCGTCTGAGTTTCCATTATTTCCTATGGGAAAATCTGCTTCACGTAAAGAATGTTTCACGTAAAGAACAAGCCTCCGGAACGAATTAAATTTGTTACGTGAGACGCCACTGTATTGGAGTCCCTTCACCTACACGTACTGAGGGACTTCAATGTACATGCTGATGACTCCAAGACTGGTGCAGCTCAGGATATCGTGGCCATCATTTCAACCATGTGCCTCTCACAAAAGATCTCAGCCCCGACATGCAAGGCCTGGCACATGCTGGACCTGGTGTTTACTGCTGGACAGGTAGGGGGTGATCTGGATGTGGAGGAAATTAAGATCACCCTGTTGTCATGGTCAGATCACTTCCTGGTAAGGTTTAGGATGGTTGCGGCTTCATATCTCTGCAGAGGCGGAGGACTGCATTCTTTGGTCTGCCCCCATAGGCTAACGGATCTTGAAGGTTTCTTGAGGCTCTGGAGGATTTCCCAGCTACTGGGGGTGCTCTCTCATCTGAGGCCCTAGTTGACCTCTGGAATGGAGAAATGGCCAGTGCTTTGGATTAGATCTCTACCATGAGCGATCTCTACCTTGTGCAGATGGAGACCAGCTCCTTGGTTTAATGAGGAGCTGTGAATGATGAAGCAACAGGGTAGGCATCTAGAGCGACGGTGGCAGAAAACTCATGATGAATCCGACTGAACACAGTGTCGAGCGTACTATAGAGCCTACTCTATATGGCAATGTGGCAATGGTAGCATCAAGAAGGTCTTTCCTCTCTACTACCATTGTGTCCTCAGAGAACCACTCAGTGGATTTGTTCCGTGTGGTGCGTGGCCTTTTACTTCTGGCCCCCTCAAAATATCAGGAGGAACACACAAGTCACCCACTGTGAGGCATTCTCTAACATTTTGCAGATAAAATTGATTGGATTTGTCATGACTTGGATGCCACATTGACAGTGTCTAATGATGTCCCTGAGGCAACTGCTTGTCAGGTTTTGTGGGATTCCTTCCAGCTTGTGCAGCATGAGGATGTGGACAGACATTTCTGGAGTGTGAGGCCATCAAATTGCCTGCTTGACCCTTGCCCACCTTGTCTTGTTAGATCTATCTGGGGTGGGGACTGGCTGAGTGGACAGGAGGGTTAGTTAATTCTTCTCTGGTGGAGGCGGCCCTACTGCTGGCATTGAAGTGGGCGGTGGTACATGCCCTCCTGAAGAAGCCCTCCCTGGATCCAACTGTGTTGGATATTTACCAGCCAGTCTCTAACCTCCTGGTCCTGGGCAAGTTTCAACCATTGGAGGACAATATTGAAATATACTACATATAACCATAAGAAAGGTTTGAAGGCCATTAAGCTAGATACGGCCAGAGAAGAAGTTTTGAAAAAAGTTTTGAAGGACATTATGGATGGACTGTTTTGGATATTTGTGTTTGAAAAGTGAATGTATACCTTGGACTGCAATTGTTGATATTTGAATTTTGAAAAGCAAATGTGAACTTTATAAAGAAATATATAGCAGAATTGTGTTTGGCCCACGAACGCCTTTTTTGTTGTATCTTGTTTACATACAGCTATTCCCTCATATTGTTTGGCTCATTTTTTAGCCAAGATTGGTTCTCAAAGTGGCCTGAAATTAAAATCACTCAGAAGATAAAATACTATATATGTAAGTACATGTACCGTATATGTGTGAGAGAAGGAGAACTGACATTTGCATCTCACTATTCCTATTTATAATCATGCATTTTTGACTTGCTCTTGCCATATGTTTGGCTTGTTCATTTCTTCTGTGCATTTTTAACTAAATATTTTACAGAACCTTCAAAATGCCAGCAAGTAGAGGTGCTGATAACTGTGGAGGGGCTGTAAAGTCTTGATGACTGTAGAAAAGGAAGAAGCTTACCCCATTTCTGCTGTATCTGATAGGGCCTGGAAAAAACACTATGAAACTGTTATACTGCCAGCAGTCAGAGTTAATGACGGGAACACTTTTTACAGCTCACAGCTCTCATCCTTAATCTGGGATGCAATCCTAACCTAGGCCAGCACAATTCACCAGTCTTCCTGTTCCTGTAGTGATGCAGGGAGGCAAGTGCATATCTGTTCACTGGCCTAACCCTCTCCCAGGAGTGGAGCAGAAGCATCTTATTGCACTTTTGTGACATATCCATGTTAGCAAAAGACTTATTCCATGGCTTATGCTGGTCTAACTGGAGATTAGGAATGCAGCCGTAATCACAGAGGCAGGATGGTGTAGTGGTTACCAAGCTGGACTGAGATCAGGAATTTCCAGGTTGAAATCGTTCAGTGGCCATGAAGTTTCTTGATGACATTGGGCCAGTCACTAACTCTTAGCCTCACCTACTTCACAGGGTTGTTGTGAGGATAGCAGGAGGGGAGGAACTACAGCTTTGTAAGCCACCTTGGGCATTTGGCAGGGGAAGGAGAGATATAAATCCCTTAAATAATCTTCAAACTCTGTAGTGGCTGTAAAACTGTTGGGTCCTATGTTGTCCCTGTTAGATCAAAAGGACTTTTTTCATAAAAGTGCACCAAAGGAAAACAAACCAGACAGCACAGATTATGCCTTTCCTCAAAACGAATCCAATATGTCTTAAGGGTTTGGAAGTACTATTTTGAAATGATCCTGTTTGCTTGATCTAGAAAGAGGGTCATCAAAAATCTATGCATCCTTGTTCTCAATGTGCTCACCACCAGGAAAAAAATAAGTGCAAGAAAGGATCTATGCATCCTTGTTCTCATGTAAGGTGGTTTAAAGCTTCTTAGCACTGAAATTCCTGGAAGTGATGGTGGGGAAAAGACTGCTATCCTTTGCATGTTTCCCTGTGAGAAAGCCTAATTTCCAATAATGGAATTTACTTTTCAGTAAATGTGCATAGGATTGGGCTGTAAGATTGCACTTAAGTACAGTAGTTATTTATAAGTCTCTTTGTAAAAAAAATTGGTCTACAAAATTAGTGGGACCAGCTTAAGTAAACATTGCTGGACATGCTAAACATTGCTTGACATGCTAGACATTCCTAAACATGTATTTTGGCATATTCCCTACTGAAGACAAACTTTCTTGGTAAGTACGTTTGGGCAGTAAAGGTTCTGCTTCTGTGGCAAATAATTCTATACCTACCTGAAATACCTTTAAAGTTCTTGCAGAGTGTCTTCTGACATTTCCATATTCAAGACAATTAAAACATTTTAAGGACTGGATTGTACAGAATGTTATGATCATCTGTGGTCAACAACACCATAATGTTGTGCCTATCCCAGCAAAAACAGTGTATTAATGGAGCCATTAATCACCATCAAAACTGTATTAGGAGTGAAGATAGCCAAAAAGAGCTTAACTGACAGCAAGTGGCCATAAACCTGTCCAAAACCTAATTTGATTACCATCATACCAGCATCTGTGCCTCTTACGAGGGTTCATTTTTTTGATGAAATTAAGTAGACAAGCCATTCATGCGTATAATAGACATCTAAATCATAGTAAACATGTTGCTGGCAACAGAAGTGGTTAAAGAAAGTGGGAGATTGATTTGGAGGCTGCATTTTGTACACATCACAGTGAAGGCATTTTTTGAACAACAGTTGGTTTAAAATAAAAAGGAAATGCTACCACCATCCTCATCTTATGCAATGCCAAATATTGCAAGTGAGAAGCATTTGGATCCACAATTAGTCCTGCAAATCAGGGGACTGCTGGCATTTTGCATGAAAAACTGTTTTGCCAGTCTGGATACTTGGTCTTTATTGGTCATAAGTAATCCCTACAAACAATCTGTTTTATTTGTAAGCAGTTGGATCCATTTAGGTTTTTTGCCATAATGAATGGGACAGTAGAGTTCTTTGTCTTTTTAGAATTGCTTTCATAAATAGGGTGTAGTTTATACATGAATACATTTTCAATGACAACTGAAGCTACACATAAATCTGATAAATAATTCAGTTTTTAAAAATGCCATATTCCAACTTCCCAATTACATAGAAGCCAGATTTCAGAGGTGATTTTTCCTTCCTCTTCATATTTATAAAGCGTGACACTAGTCATCCATTGTAAAATATTCTTACAAGAGCAACAGAGTTTGTGCATATTTGTTTTTGTATGCTCACAAATTCTCAAAATTGGAGTCCTTCTCTTGCTCTGGTGGTTGAGTCCTCACTCAACAGTTGTTTGGTGCTACTAACTTAACATGAAAGATCTCTGAACTAGAAGTGCCTGGCAGACTTTATGGTTAGGTACTTGGATCAGTCAGGGATTGCAGTGCTTAGTGGTTAAAGGCACTATGGCTGTTAATCTGAAGATCAGCAGGTCCACGGTTTGAGACCTGAGTGCTGCACAACAGATTTAGCTCCTGTCGTTTGTCCCAGGTTCTGCCAACCTAGCAGTTCAAAAGCATGCAAATGCAAGTAGATAAATAGGTGTCATCTCAGTGGGAAGGTACTATCCTAGTGACATGCCCCTGTGACAGGTTGGTCAGGTTCCCCCAACTTCACATCAACAACGGTTTGCATGACTCCAATCCAGAACAAGCAAACTCTGCCAATACACGGGACAAATGCTGAAGTAGTTGCCTTTGCCTTCAGCTTCTTGGCCAACTAAAATAAGCTCATTGGGTTGTTTTGAGTCTACAAGAAGTAAGGGCCCACAGGGTGTTTTATGCACTAAATGTGTTAGATAAGTAATAACTTTAAAAGGATGGGATATTTATCAACTGTATATCCATATATAGTTTTGTATAGCCTCTATACAAGAGCTGGACCGACATATTTGCAAACAGCCTGAGTGACATTTATCTCCAGTTCCTTTTATGAATCACAGCAATGTTAACAGTGAACATCTTGCGTTTGCTGTGAGCCATGCCTAAAGCCATAGGAAGCTGTCTGCCGTTCACAGGCTGATGTCTTGTAGGCAGCTCCATCTTACCTGAGCTTGCAGATGGGCCATTCCCCAGGTGGGCTTGGCCAAACACTTCTCATTAATCATTGCTTAAATCCCTCTCATGGGGAAGACCTCAGGTTAGACATCATTTGGAAACAAATTGGGTGAAAAATAGCTCTGACAATAAGGAGCCTTCCTGAAATTCCCTGGTGAAAATGTCAGCAGTGTGAAAACAGCCTCTTCCAGGACACTAAATGATCTGTCAGTTAGTGAATGACATTATAATCCACTTTTATGCCACAAACAGCCCTCAGCCTTTGCTTCACTTTCTCCTTTCCCTGTTTACTTGCCATTATGCTTCGAAAACTTGAGCAGCCATAAAAGAAATGTAAGGCATCCTGTTTAGCAGATTTCACTGGGTCTGAAACGGCTCATTTTTTATGCAAATCCAATAATCCTTTATTGCCAGTGAAAAGTATTATATACTGTATCCCAAAAAGAAGACGCAGACAGAGAGTAAACCAAAAGGAATGAATATTGTTAAAGTTGAGAGGCTGCAAAGGTATGGCTTCTCAATTAATGAGAAATTAATGTGGTTTTTCTGTTTGCTTCTATATCTCGAAAAAGAATCACATTTAAACCCCTTTAATTTCCATTGGAGAGCTTTAAGGATGAGTTTGATATCTCTAGTAAAACCAAGAAATGTGCAATGCAATCTTATATTTGCACAGTGGGACTTGCATTCTGAAAAGAACACTGTCATCCTTAATTTACTTATTTCCGGCTGGATTCCACCCATAAATAATTTAAAATCCATGTTTGTGGATTTCCTTGGGGTCCATGGGATTATCTTTGCACTTCAGCAGGGATTTACTCTTCCAGGTTAGTTTCATAGGATTGCAGTGAACATCTGTAGAAACCTAGTGCTGCCTTAACCGGACCATTTTAAGCCTTGGGGCAGCCTGAGAAGTGACAGACCTTGGAAACTGCTTCTATAATTTGTATTCAGCAACGCAGCCAAAACATCTTAATTTAGAGATGAGAGTGGCAGACTGGATCATGCTTCTCTGCAGAGCCCCAGAGAACGTGTTGCAGTTTTTTCACTTTCCTAAGAAAGCTGCCCTTCCAGAACTAACTGTGAGACTGTGAAGTTCTATAGTATCACTCCAGGTACCACAGTATTTATTGGTGACTCAATAGGAAATGATTAACCTATTGAGATTTAGGAATAGGAGGTAAATATACAACCATGTCCTGATCACATAAAATATCTTTTATTTACACATAAAGTGTCACATAAAATACTTTTTGGAGTGGTTTGCTTTTGGGCAGGGTTACCAGATGCTGAAACCAGAATTCCCTGCCAAGTCCCCCAGAATTCCTACCCCCCAAAGCCAAAATTCCTACCCAGTTAAAAAAAAATGTAGGGCACCCCCAAAAATGTAGGACATGTTAAATAAAAGGAAAAATACTCGTATTGGTTTCTTGTACTTAATTTCAACACTTAAAAAAAATAAAGACCTTTTAACATGCATGATTCTGACCCAGACATGTAAGACACCCTCAAAGTAACACAAGCCTCATGCAAGTGACTTCTACATACATAATTCTGACATGCACTCACTCTCTCTCTCTCCCACACACACACACACACACACACTCAGCATGCATACATACACTCATGTATGCATATACGCACACTCATGCATGCACCCACACACTTGCATATACACAACCACACTCAGCTTGTGTGAGTGCAGAGGGTGGAGGGGTGCAGAAGCAGCAGTCTTGTGGCGAGACTGGGTAGAAGGCAGAAGTGTGGTCTGGCTGGGGAGGGAGGCGGTGTGGGGGATGTGCGCTCACCGGCTATCTGTTCCTCTTTTCAATGAGTGCACGGAGGGAGGTGCACAGAGGCACAACATACTGGGAGGAATGCTTCTCCTATTTAGTTGTGGCATTTGCATGTCTCCAAATATTCCTATAGATTCCGTGGATGCACAAAACCGCAATCCTCATGCAGAATTAGCCACAAAGCAAGGAAGCCCCAGAGAAGTCATTGAGCATGAAGATTTATTGCTTTATTTGACAGACTCTTATTGACTAACTTGGGCATGACACTTTGGGGACTGGGAGCCATCAGTTTGACAGCCGGTGGAATAACACAGGTCCATTTGGTGACAATCTATGTCACCAGGTCACAGTTTTTTAAACCTCAGTCTAGGACTCAAATGTAACCTTTACACAAAAGTCAAGGCCCCTGCAACAAAGGGGAATCTTCTGTCGCAGGTGAGGATGTGGAACACAGAAAATGACCTTATTGGATGGCACAGCAAGAAAAGGTGCTGTCTGTTCAGCTCTGTCTCCCTTGTCATTAGGCACACTAATGATGAGAATCAGCTTACTTAATCTTAATAGACTAGCAGGGAGAGACAGCTCCATATTATCTAAATCAAGATGGCAAAAGTGTTGCAAGTACTGGTCAAGGCTAAATTAACCCCTTCTCATCTTGCGGAGAGTGCCCAGAATATGTCGATTGTTTGAGATTTGGATACCTTTTTTCTTTTGTTTGCGTCAGTACATACCGGTAATTAGGATATGGACTTTGTTATTGCAAGATGGACTGCATTATTGTAAGATTTTAGGCTTAGGTGACCTTGAAGCAGTTCTACACCAGTGTTTTTCAACCTTTTCATCTCATGGCATATTGATAAGTTGCTAAAACTGTCAAGGCACACAATCCGTCTGTTTTCTACCATTGACAAAGCACACCTTGCTGCTGGTGGGGGGCTAGCTAGAAGTTTGCAACCTGGAACCTCTTCATTTCAAGATAGCTTGCCATTGAATCGTAATAGCTGATGAGTGCTTGATGCTCTGTTTGGGGGGCTTTCAAGAAGCATTTGGTCAGTGACTCCATGGGAAACAAGGTTGGGACTCTTTCACTTCACCTGGATTCAATGAATTATGGCAATCAACATGCCCAAAGATAAGTACTAAACAGTGGCTTTCATATATTCAGGAAGTATCAGAGAGCCTAGTTTACTGAACAACCAGTTGTCAGCCCTCAGTCACACTCACTGTGTGGATGGAGACTTTTTCTAAGGCAGGGATGTTGGTCAACGAGAGTGCACAACCTTTTTCCTGTAGAAGGTTATGGGTTTAATCCTTGGTTGGAACTCTGTCTCTCAGTATAGTCACTGTTGTCTGGATAGACCAGACAACAGCATTTCTCAACTTTCATCTCCCAGTGTACCACTTTGCATGGTCCATCTCTCAGAAGTATCACCAGAAGTACCGTAGATATCATTGGCAGTAATGTCTAGGATGGGAGGTCAGAAGCAACATGAGAAACATCAGTAAAAGGTTCAAGGCGAGCAGGAGGGCTTTTTCAAGTGACTGAAAATCATACACTGACTTCTGCAAATTGAGCCTCTTAGCATTGTTTCTTGCATCACACTCATACTGCAAGGCAGGGAATGCCCCACATAACAGTGGACACCATATCATGCATTGCTGGGTCAGAAACACTGTTCTAGACCAAACACCACAGGTGCCCATGGAAGTTTTCCTCCTGGGACGAATAGAAGCAAGGGAGCTGGGGACAAAAAAAAAATCTCATGCTGCAGTCATGATCTGGATTGCCTCCCCTGCAGTGAAAAGCCATTTAAAGGATGACTATGAGTATGGGTTGACAGCTTCCTTCCTTCCTTCCAGTTCTGTCGAGTGTGTTGATGTATAGACCCTAATAGTTATAATATTCAGAAGCTGACCTAACACAAAAATATCCCATTTTTTTTTAACTGAGCATGTAGATCTTGGATCTTGAAGATTCTTGTAGATCCTGATCTTGAAGATCATTGTAGATCCTGATCTTGAAGAATGTGGCTGCAGCAGAGGCCTCTGATTTGTGAGTGCTCAGGCTGTACAAAGCAGGAGGGGGAAAAACCTCAATATTTTACATGAAACTACTTGGTGTGGCAGCTCAGCTAATTGAGCTAGTTATTTTCCACTTTGCAAATTCTGAGTCCTCTTCCTGCATGAGAGCACAATCCTAACCATGTCTACTCAGAAGTAAGCCCCATTGAGTTCAATGGGTTTGACTCCTACTCTCAGGAAAGTGTCTCTAGGATTGCAGTCTGAGTTGCATTCATGCACCATTTTTTGTCCGCAATTACAGGTATGTTCTTGTTACTGAAGGGCTCCAATCAAAGTAGATTACAAAGCCTAGTGCCTACCATAATATATAAGTATGCCAAAGTTTTCTTTTGACTTATATTGGGGAAATAACCTGCAAATAATTCCAGTGCCTCAGTTGCCCTAAAACCAGTGATCTTTGGCCTCCTTGTGCATAAAGTGGGGTGACCCTCAAGCTTCTGAAAGAAGTTTCCTCTTTCCCCTTTCCATAGAATTTTTTTTTAACAATCAGAAAATTATTATTTTTACATTATGATTGGTTAGTACATGCATCACTTGAACAATATTGGTTTTAAATAAAGATTCAACATTGTGCCCAAATTGGCACTCACTAAATACAATTTTTTTCTTGAAAGCAGATATACAGTATGTTGGGGAAACTCTTGTCCTATTCTTTACAGAAACAGGAGGGCAGCAGAAGAAAATCATCAGTGACTACATGGTGTTGGTAGTAAAGAGGTGAAAAAATAAACAGCATCTGGACTCCATGTATGTTCAGAGATTTCCAGGGGGAAAGCAGTTTCCATATTCATTACAGCTTAGTGAGGAAGAGGAGAAAGGGAACAAGGGGAAGGCAGCTATAAAACAGGGGAGACCTTTTGTAACTGTGTCCAATATGGTTTCTTTTGATTGTTCATTCTCCATAGTCAGAGACTCCCCATGGATTCTCATCTGTTACCCAGGCACAGCCATACCTGCCTGACTGTGTGAAAGTGGCTCAGCTGTCGGCTCTGGATGTGGCTAACGGATCACATCTATCTCTCAGACATCTACAGAGTTCACAGGGCTCCAAGGATCAAGCCCTGGACAAGAATACAAAAGGAGATCTGTATAGAGAACAGCCAAAATTGTCCATCATTCATTGTATGAACACTGGAGGTCACAACCATCCAGCATTCTTGCTTTCACAAGATAGGTTAGGGTGTATTTTTTGTGTGTGCGCGTGTGCACACATGCATGATTCACTTGCATACATGTGAAGGGAAAGAGATGTATCATCATTGTTGTCTATTTGAGAAAATAACTGTGCAGCACCAATAATATATGGTATTTGTATTGATGCTCCTTGGACAATACAGCCTATAGTAGATGCAAACTGGAAATCATGCCAAAGTATGTATTTACAATTTTAAAAGATGAACTATTTTATTTTTAGATTGCATACAGAGAACATTTTCTATAAAAAGAGAAAAAGGCCAGAAACAAAATTACATGTTCCAAGCACTGGCTGAGCATGGATATGATGAAGACGAACCAAATGAAACTTCATTTTAAATGGTCAAAATTGAACTCTAACAATAGTGGAAATTGCATATATGTTTTAGTATTATCTGGAGAAAAGGAACAAATTATTGAAGAATTCAGAAGAAATTATTTAATGAACACAAAATTGACAACTATTACAGGAATTTAAGTATTCAGTACATAGTCCATTTTAGAAAACAATTCATTTAACTCAAGCTTCCCCTTTATTACTTTAATTACCTTGCTGTTCTTTTAAAGATCTGAGGCTAAAATCCTAGCCCGAGTTAGGCTGGCACAAGTCCCATTATGGTTTTGGGTGTTCCAAAAGTGCCATAAGTACCAAAAAGTGCCTTTTGCGCCACTGCTAGGGGTCTTGGCCAGTACAAAAACATGCACCAGTCTCCCCACACCACCATAAATGAGATGTGCCAGACTAAATTGGTTAGGATTGCGCTCTCAGAGAATTTAGCAGACATCCACTAATTAATAAATGATTAAATTAATCAGTCAATTGGCAGATGCAATGACCTTGCTCAAAGGAAGGAAAAGGCTTAAAGCTCAATCCTATGCATGGTTACTTACAGGTACATTACACTGTTTTCAGCAGGGCTTATTTCCAGGATACTGTGTATAAGAATCCAACCTGAATTTTGTAAGGTTTATTCATATGGTACAGACCTATGTGTGCAGGGTGACAATATGACCAGAAAATTTCCGATTTGTCCTCTTTTTCAGCCTCTTGTCTATGTGTCCTCCAAAATGGCTTCATTGTCCTCCATTTTGGCTTCATTTTGGAACTTTGCAATGGTTTACAGTACCCCATCATGTCATATGTTGTTGGATTTGTAATGGAGAGCAGAAAGCAAAAATCCAATGTAAAATCTAATGCAAAAATTGGTTTTGAAATATCTTCTTCATATCAAAAGTTATGGCCAAAAAACTAAAAATCAAAAATATGCATTGAGCTCTATGGGAAAGTGAAAATGCCCAATATCGCGGCTTTACTCATGAGTAGGCAAATGTGTTAGTGTCTGCCAGAAAGGCCAGGCTGCGAGGAATCCAAGATCTTGTCCTCCTTTTGAGGTTTGGGCATCGGGTCACCCTGTATGTGTTTGTCCATAAACATTTCTTTTCCCAAGTTATCACTAATCCCTGAAAGTTTCCCTGATGGCAAGTAGATGTACGGAAGTTTTCTTTTCAGATTTATGTATTATTTATTTACTTAATTAATTTATATCCCGCCTTTCCTCCCTTGCCAGGGGGAGCTCAAGGCAGCTGACATCAGGGAATAAAACATCATTAAAGTAGATCATAAAAAAGATTAAAACACCATTAAAATATAATTGAAATACAATTAAATTGAATAAAAACATGCAGATTAAAAATATTTGTTAAAAACAGTAAAAACAATAAAACAACTGTCCCCCCCACCTTTGCCCCATTTAAAATGCTTTTTTAAAATAGAAGGTTTTAAGGCTCCGCCTGGAGCTCTGTATTGAGGGAGCTTTCCTTAGTTCTAAGGGGAGGGAGTTCCAAAGCCGGGGTGCCACTGCCGAGAAGGCCCTATCTCTGGCCGCCACACCTCTCACATCTCTAAGTGGCGGCACAGTCAGTAGGGCCCCCTCAGATGACCTTAGGTGACGGGTTGGATTGTACTGAAGGCGGTCCCTCAGATATCCTGGACCCGAGCCGTTTAGGGCTTTAAAGGTCAGGACCAGCACTTTGAATTCAGCCCGGAAACGAATGGGCAGCCAGTGTAGCCGCTGAAGCAGTGGCCCGACAGAGTCGAACTGACGAGCCCCAGCAACCACATGGGCCGCAACATTCTGGACTAATTGCAGCTTCTGGACCATCTTCAGAGGCAGCCCCACTTAGAGCGCGTTACAGTAATCTAGTCTCGATGTCACTAGGGCATTGGTCACCGTGGCCAGATCCGAGCGACTCCGTGGCCAGATCCGAGGTATGGTTGCAGCTGGCAGATCAGCCGAAGCAGAGCAAAGGTGTCCTGGGACTCCAGGAGCAGCTGCGAATCCAGGAGAACCCCCAAGCTGCAAACTTGCTCCTTTATGTAGCCATAAATATTCCATTGAAAGAGGTGTAAATTTGCCAAATGAAAAAATGACAAACTCACTACTATCGACGTAGAGATAACTTTCCTTCCTTCCTTCTTGCCTCTCTTTGCCCTTCTGTTTCTTTTTACCTCCAATATTGTCCCCTCCTTCTCTGGGCACCTCTCTCCCCTTTGCTCCTCTTCTCCCTCTGTTCCACAGAGCTTTTCATTTTCAGAAAATGGCCCACTGAAGAAAGATTCGTTCCGCACTGTCCCCATAAAAAGCAAATATTTTCAGGTTGACTGAAAGTTTAACTTTGTTATTTTTTATTTTTAAAGAAAATCCAGCGTGACCCGGCACGTGTTGATGCCCTTGCCACTTAACAAATTACTTGTTTTTGGGACTGAAGTTAAATACTGTGCAAATTTGCCTCGTTCCTGTGTTCATTGTGTGGCAACGTCACTGAGAAATAATAAAAGCTTGTTCAGCTTTTTCAAGGTGGGCCTTCACTAATTTAGCCCAGAGTACTTCATACCACACTTCCGCAGCTATCATGCTGGAATCTAAACTGAACTAACTGGTCAGCCTCTGTTAAGGTCGGGAGAAAGAAATAGAGGTTCCAATAGCTTTATTTCCTGAGAAAGTAAAATAGGACAGTGAATCCCTAATGCTATGAGATCAGTGAAACAGTTTCTGAATACAATATGGATTACACATTTTCTGTCAGATATATTTATGGGATTTTTGCCCTGCCTTTTTCTCCAACGAGCATTGAAGGCAGCTAACAAACAAATAAGAGACACTATTTATTTTATTTACTTATACCCTGCCTTACCCATGCAAACACAGATGCTCAAAGTGGCTTGCAAAGCTTTAAATCCTGTTCGTCTGCTGTCCTCACAACAACCCTGTGAGGTAGGTGAAGCTGAGAATGAGTTACTGGCCCAAGGCCGCCCAGGAAGCTTTATGACCAACATGACCAGGTCTCAGTCCAACACTCTAACCACTACCACATCCAGGTTCTCTCTCACACACAAAACATAAAAGAGAATGTTAAATATTGAAAGTAAAAGTGAAAGATTTCAATTTCAAAATTCAGACATTTTCTTGAGAAACTTTTGGTGTTTTCTGCATGTATGCAATTATGAGTTTACTTTTGTAAACTGAGATCAGATTTTGAGAGTTTCTTTTGGTTTGTAAAAGGTTAGAGCCATTTGACAGAGACCAAGTTAGTATCCCTGTATCATTTCATAGTTGATGTTGCTACTTCTTTAAATGGCCAGTTAAAATACCAACCATATTCTTTTGCATGAGAGTTAAAAGAATTTCTTTTAATGGACGTATGCTTCATTGAAATCCTGTGGAAGCCATCACTTTACAAAACAATAACTCCCCTTTTTCATTTATATCCATTTCTCTGGCAAGGTCCTGATTATTGAACTGGTCATGCACGGGATTGCCCCTTTCCGTGAGGCTCCTTTCTAGTGTCTCTTATCAAGCCGTTTAATTTTCAAAAGCAAGAAATACTGGATAGTTGTAAATCTCTGCCCTTTCTTTATCCAGCCCACACAGTCCATCCTGGTTTATATAAAGTGCTGCCTCTGAAAAGTGTTTTAAGACTGGGGTCAGTTGGCTAGCCATGCATTTCCTGGCAGGTGGTCAAGCACAGACCGAGAATACTTGGGAGAGTAAAGATGAGCTAAAGTTTCTTTCTGCGGGTATGTCATGGTTTGAATTATAATATACCCTGTCCGAAATGTTTATCAGCCCTTGTTTCTGTTAGAAGCTTCCCCAAACTCCAAATGGAGGAGGTGTAAGTAACACATCTTGGCAACACACCCTAAGGGTTTCCTTAGGAAAGCAGTTTAACTTATTCCCAAGCATGATTAATTGTATTAGCCCAAATTGGGATGCTTTACAAAATGTTGGTGTCTGCTATCCATGCACTAAAAGATCCTCCCCTTATTGTGGTTGCCAACAATGGGCTGTGCTCCTGCCGCCTTGCTGTGGCGATGAAAGTCAGTGGAAGTGGCCAAGCACAATTTCTGTGGACCTGCCATACATTTGTTGAATGGGACTCTCCCTCCACCACCCTCACCCATAATCCCTTCTCTGTTTTGAAAATGAAGAGCAATCAATGCCCTTTAGCTTTAGTCCTTTATGCTTATTTTCCTTGGATGCCAGAACTATAGCTGGACAAAACAGCTTGACATACCCAATATGCTGTCATCCACAAGTGTGTGACCCAAACCCCTTTCTACTTTCTTCCAAGTCCCATGCATCTAGTGGTTTTGGGTAAATGGCACCTAACTCATCCTAAGGACATCTCTTAAGCACTGATTCTTTCTCACTGTAATACTATCGCTGACAATGGTGGTGGTGCTGGTCCCTCCCTTCTGCTGCCACATCCTATTAGTTCTTCTTGTCTGTGTGTCAGAAA
Organism: Cryptoblepharus egeriae; assembly: GCA_030015325.1. Taxonomy (NCBI): domain Eukaryota; kingdom Metazoa; phylum Chordata; class Lepidosauria; order Squamata; family Scincidae; genus Cryptoblepharus; species Cryptoblepharus egeriae. Next base: position 178,362,197 of record JAREYC010000001.1, on the reverse strand, counting down.
TGCCAACAAGCACCCCAAGCCTATTCATACCTGAAAAAGTAAATATTTTGAGAGGCACATTTGTGTCTCTCAAATGACAAGCCCCAATTTTCCCATCCACGTGCCTCCCCAGGGCCGGATTTAGGTTTGATAAGGCCCTAAGCTATTGAGGGTAATGGGGCTCTGTATATGTCCATATGTCCTTTGTCAACAAAAGTCGCTGTTTTTTGTGCTGAATATATGCTATATGGTAATTTATGGACCTAATAGGTATCTGAAGCCATTTGCACATAAAATATATATTTTATCAAAGTAACTGTTGAACTGTGGGCTGTGGGTGGCACAAGCGGTTAAGACGCTGTGCCTGTTAACCAGCAGGCCAGGGTTCGAGACACGGGTCGGCCCCACAAGACAGGGTGAGCTCCTGTCCTTAGCCCAGCTCTGCGACGCCAGCTGGATCCAATCGTACTGGCTCTGCCTTTCCATTGGACTAATTCAGTGGTGTGGAGAGGGGGGATTTGCTGCTTGGGTAACAGCCTGTCCTCCATAACAATCCAACCTAGGCTTTCGTGCTTCGCATGCAGCATATGTAGCACTGAGCACGATACCATAGTCTTTCAAGACTGATGGAGGCCTGTTGAACTGAAATAGAATTTAAATTTTTGGGGGGCCCCAGGAGGGTGGGGCACTAAGCTATAGCTTGTTTAGCTTATATGTAAATCCGGCACTGTGTCTCCCTGTTGGACCCAAAAGTTTATTGTTCTCTCCCATCCACAACTTCTGATGAGCTCCACCAAACTCCTGGAAAATGGAAACAAAAGACTGGACACAGAAAATAAGTTCAAACTTGGGCCACACTTTATTAACTAATTCTGCTCCTTATTCTGTCTTCTGTCTCTTTATTGTCCCTTTGGTTTAGATTTAGCCTTGGATTTAAAATTAGGTCTGACAGTTAGCCTACGTCAGAGGTTCTCAAATTCTCAGAGAGTTTGAGCCCCACTATGTGTGTGTGGAAGAAGAGAAGGTAGGTATGCAATCACCAGGATTTTGACACTATTGAGGAGCACAAGACTTTACGTGGACTCAGCATCGCATCCAGCATCCTTCCAGGGACACATAGTGAAGTGAGCCTGAGTGCCAAACTCCACAGAAGCCTCCAGGCTGAAAAGGGAGTGAAAGTTGCAACTGCAATCCACTTCCAGTTTGCTGTTGCAAATCTAGAGGTGTGTCACAGTCACAACTTTTACTCCCTCTGCAACTTGGGAGGCCTCACAGAGGCTGGCGCCAGGCTTCCCATACCCCTAAGATGGGCACGCTAGATGCTGAATGCTAAGAGGTGTTCAGGCTAGCCCATATAACCCTCCATAGAGATGCAACCTTGGCAATTGTGACCAGTGGTGGGATTCAAATAAATTAACAACAGGTTCTATGTCCTAATAACCTAAATTACCAACAGGTTCTATGTCCCATTAGTAACCGGTTCTCAGAACCAGGCATTCATTTGCAAAGGGTTCTATAGAACTGTGAGAACCCCCTGAAGCCCACCACTATCATGACACTGCCTTCCCCCTTCCCACTCTTTTAAGGGGCAGAGCACAGGGTTCTGGGGCATCATTATGCCCCACTTTGAGAACCACAGGCCTGTCATCCTTCCCAGGGCCCTGGAGGAATGAGGCTGGAAATTCTCCTTCAGAAGTTCAGTTTCCAGCCCTGAGTCCCAAAGCCCTGAGAAGCTGAGGAGACACTCACCTGTCTTTCACTTTCACTTTCCCCTGCCTTCTCCTGCACTGTCTCTTCTTTCCACTTCTTTTCACTGTCTTCTCTTTCCACTGTCTCTTCTGTGTTGCTCCCGCCAAACCCTCACTAACCAGCCCTTGTGACCGGGGGCTACACTAGTTAGTGGCACTGCCTCTACCATTACAAAACCCTTCCAGCATCACAGTGCAGAGTAGGCAAAAAACCACCCTCCTGGAGGCCAATTCAGGGGGGTGGAAAAAATTCCTACTCGGCCCCAAAGGCGACCGGCTAATCCCACACTGTCACCTGGGCGGGTGGGCAGATGCCAAGATGCTGCTGACGGGGGGGTGGGCTTCACTTTTATTCCCATGGCTTCCAACCCCCTCCCCCCGGATTGGCCTGGAGCAGCCTGAAGCTGCAACATGATGCAACAGGGTGCTGCGTCCTTCCGCCAGGGCAGGCTTTGCTCAACCCCCAGCCCCACTGACACAGCCAGGGCTACTGCTCTGCCACGTGGCCTCACTCTGGGCCTCACCCTCCTTTCTCCCATGGTTTTTTAAGGGAAGGAAGGGGAAGCCATCACACAGTCGTGCTGTCGGACTGCACTAAACTGAGAGGTGCCCTTTTCTTTCTCTTCAAAAAAGGGTGGGAGAGGAGGAGGTGGCCAAGAATAGTTTTTTTAAGGGAAAGAAGACAGCAGAGCAGCCAGCTTCCTTGACTTAAAAGAAACTTGATAAAGATGGGCAGCAGGGCAGGGCACAAGGCTGGAGAGATGGCCTCTGCATGAAGGACGCCTGGGGCATTTCCCCCTAGAATCCCAGGTAGGCCACTGTGGCAGGTGCCACAATTGACCAGAAAAGTGAGATTTCCAAACAACAATATACCGCTCTTCTGGCAGCTTCTAATGATGCTGGAGATGTGGAGGCCTCTCTTCTATTTGCTGCCACAGCTTCTCCTGAGATCCTGAGATCTTCCAGACCATCGTGCAGCTGCAGCAGACAGAGCTATGGCAAGAGGTAGTTGCAGGTGCTGCAGGCGGAATGGCTGGAGGCAGGGTGGCTGCAAGTGCTGCAGTTGCTGCTGACATGATGGCTTCAGGCAAGGTGGCTGCAGGTGCTGCAGTTTCTGCAGGCGGGATGGCTGCAGATAGGGTGTCTGCAGTTGCTGCAGGCAGGGTGCTGCAGCCAGTTGCTGCAGGTGCTGCAGTTTCTGCAGGCGGGATGGCTGCAGATAGGGCGTCTGCAGGTGCTGCAGGCAGAGTGGCTGAAGGCAGGGTGCTTGTAGGCACTGCAGTTGCTGCAGCCAGTTGCTGCAGGTGCTGCAGTTTCTGCAGGCGGGATGGCTGCAGATAGGGCGTCTGCAGGTGCTGCAGGCAGAGTGGCTGAAGGCAGGGTGCTTGTAGGCACTGCAGTTGCTGCAGGCAGGGTGCTGCAGCCAGTTGCTGCAGGTGCTGCAGTTTCTGCAGGCGGGATGGCTGCAGATAGGGCGTCTGCAGGTGCTGCAGGCAGAGTGGCTGAAGGCAGGGTGCTTGTAGGCACTGCAGTTGCTGCAGGCAGGGTGCTGCAGCCAGTTGCTGCAGGCGCTGCAGTTTCTGCAGGCGGGATGGCTGCAGGCAAGGCGTCTGCAGTTGTTGCAGGCAACTGGCTGCAAGTGCCACCCTGGCTGCAAGTGCTATAGTTGCTGCAGGAAGGGGACCTGCAGATGCTGTGGGCAGTGTGGCTGCAGGCGCTGTAGGTGCTGCAGATAGGAGGGCTGCAGGTGCTGCAGGCGCTGCAGACGCTGCCACAAGCACTATTGCAGACACTGCCATGGACACCCATTGCTGCTTCTGCTGCCCAAGAACTCCCACTGCCACAGGCTGCTGTTGCAGTTCTGCTGCTGTTCTTCTGGATCTTCATTTTTTCTGTTTCTTCTCAGACTTTTCCTGCAATGCTTTCTCTCCTGTGTTTTGCTCTCCGGGCATCTAAGGTGAGGTTCAAAATTCCACACTTTACTCAGCAGCTTTGCAATGCTCTGTAATTGTTAAACTCTCAGTGTAATCCTTATGTGCCTGGGCTGCATTGAGTGCAAGTTTGAGGCTCCTGCTGCACTACTTGCTGCAAGAGGAAACTTCTCCGTTATTGTGGGTAATGTCACAGCAGCCCTAAAGGGTCTACTTTAATCTGAACCACCAAAATCTGGGACATAAAACTCAGCAGCCTGGGACATGTAGAGCTGCCTGGGAAAGGATTTGGATCTGGCACTAGCGCTTCCCAGTCCCTCATCCTGCTCCCCCATCTGCTTTGCCTGCCCATAGTCCTGCCCACCACTCACCCTCCCCAAGCCCCTGAACTCCTCCCATTCATTACCCTAGATCAGCCAGCACAAACCTATTTCTCCTCAGTACCTGCAGCAGCACATGAAGACCAGCGCAAATCTATGTGCCAGCCTACCTCCTCTAGAGTGGTGCAAAAGTGCTTTATGGCACTTACATAATACTTTTCAGTTGATGCAAGTTGCACTCACAAAAAGGGAAATCTGCATTGTGCCCTGTGGGCCCAATTACCAATTCTAAGTGGTTTATGAAAATGACAGGGCAGTTATGTGTCAATGATTTAAGAAGTTGCTACTTGAGGGGATATCACTGCTCCCCATCCCCATTATATCCATACCTGTTTGCATTTATAAATCAGTCAGCATCCTCCAACGTCTCTAGAATGAGAGCCACTGCGCCAGCCAACAGCTCCTTCTTTCCTTCCTTCCTTTTGCATCCAGGCATTAAAGGATAAGGAGCAGTTGAAGGCAGGTGGGTGCTTCGAGTTGGGCATGTTTTCTGGGCATGTTTTCGAGTTGGGCATGTTTTCTACCCATGTTTTCCCTGCCTTCAGCTACCTCATGGTTGGGCTGATTCTGTCCCTTTTGCCATCATCTGCATAGGAACGTCCTTACACCAGACACCCAACTCTGTCTTGCTTTTTGCTTTCAAGGACTGTTGATGGTGGAAAACCCGAAGTGCTTCAGTCTGAAGATATTTTGCCTCAAATGTGGGGTTGTGTGAGAATCTCGCATCTTGTAAGAATCTGATCAGGTTCGGCAGACAAATCTCATGGGGAACACCTTGTTGTCTTCAAACTGGAGGGACAGGGGCAGTCACACTGCATTAGAAGAGCTCATTCTTAAGTCTGTTCTGAGAAGGCTTCTCAATACCTTTGCCTCTTTTTCTTGTTCTTGGATGGATAGTGGGCAGAAGGATGGATGGGTGTCTAAAGGATAGAAGAGTTGATGGCTGGATCAGATGTGGTTGAGTAGACCTTACTGTAGACCAGATCCCTTCAAGTCTGCAGGAGGAGGCTGTGCAGGGTGGCAGGGGCTTCTTCGCTTTACTCATTAGGTTGCTGTCTGTGGGTCTTCCATGTGGTAGCAGGAGCTGGTGCCAGGCATGGCTATTGCCAACATCCTCCCAGACAACGGCTTCTATTGTGAGGAAGAAATGCCCATTCAAGCCTTCATGACAAAAATTGCAGATTTTGGAGTATTCTGGCTCTCAGATGGGAGCCGTTTCCCTCTGAAAACCCGGGAAATCCACAGGAAAAACCCAGCTAAGCATGAGTTACCATAACTTGCAGTTTAATACCTCGATTCAGACAAACATGCAGCTGTGGTTGAACAAGCTGGGCTACTTCTGTCATACATGAAGGCTGCTTTCTGCTGCATGAAGGGAGCGAAGAGCACTTGGCCTCAGCGCTCCTTCTGGCTGCATTCACTATCTTCTGAGTCCATCCATTTTCTCTTGTTGCCACCTTGAAAGCACCTGCCCAGAAGGATTGTTAGGTGTGACGCTTCCTTCCAACCATCCCTGGACCTCTTGGCTCTTTCCAGGCATCGCTCAAAGATAGGCCTCCACTTGGAAAGCATCAGAGATAACAAAAAGTGTAGGAACACCTCCTTAGTCTTCAGCCCTTCAAGCTTTCACTGCTTGGAGAAGTGGGGAAGCATGTTAAAAATGGGAGAGAAGCTCCTGCCTCTGGCATTGGACCTCATCAGGATCCTGATGTTGCCCGGAAAGAGAGAGGCCAGCTGTTTTCCATGAAGTCTTTAACCTGCCCCAGCAAAGGCAAGACTGACATGCCTATTCTCACGAATGCCCCCTCTCAGTAACGGGAAACTGATCCCCAAAGCAGAGCAAACTGTCCAGCCTCCAGCTTGCTCAAGAATCTCTGCCCAACTGAAATCTACTGACAGTTAGGCTGAGAGTAACTGATGCAACTGATGTCACAAGGAGTGATGACACAAAGAGCAACCAATGATCCAGCTGCTCCAGCAACTGCCTGTTTCACCCACTGGCAGACCAGATGCCTCCAGGGATCCCACAAGTGGGCTTCCTATAGATCCCTTGAGGGCTTCCTATAGTTGTTGCAGTTCTGTCCAGTTACTGGTGCTTCAGTAACAGTTTTAAGCCAAATGGATCAATTCCTTCCAATTGGACTCCATGCTGAGAAGGCTCTGAGCTAAAATAGTATACAGTATTCTTGTCAAATATACAGAACAACACATGCATATTTTGACTTTTTCCCCCAAACAAAAATTACTAAATTTCACAGCTAACTAAAACAAGTGGTTTTCTCACTATTCACTTTTCAAAGGTAATCTACACATTTTATTAACTTGTAAGCTTACAGAACATATGAGCCATTTAATATTACAGTGTACAGTACTTAGGTCCATCAATTCATGTGCACTTTTAAAGTGCATATTTGTATTGTTTTCTATCCTATCAGAGATGGAATGTCTATAATAAATTTCATTTATATAAAATTTTACAGATTTTAGCTATGAACCTGAGACCCACAAAACATGTTTCCAATTTGTTCCCGCAGCTCCTAAAGTCAGCCCTGGATGCTGGAACATTCACACCCCTTTATTAAAATGGAAACATATAATATTCTGTGCCATCTCACTTACAACATTCATGGTTATTTTACAATTTCTAGCCTAGGCATGATTTTATTAATGCCTAAAAGTGTATTTTATTGTACCTAAATGCGTATTTTATTTCACCTGCTTAATGTGCCTTCCCAAAGAGATCTAAGTGTTTTTAAAGATCCAAGTGTTTTTAAAGATCTTAATTTTAGTTTACTAAAATTGAGCAATTGTTTGTTCAAAGTGGCATATACTACTCATTTCATTACCTAAACACAATTGAGATAGTAAAACTGTGCATTTAGCAATAAAGGTACCTGGCATGCTCCCAACTTTGGCAGATGTTCCTCAATCTCACCCAAGCAAGAAGCCAAGTCATTTAGGAAAAAGTTAAAAAGATTGGGGGACAATTCAAATACACACTTGTTTAAACCCTCCTGTTGAGTGGGTATTCCAGAGAGAGTCCCCCTTCAAGGAAGAATCTGAACTGACATGTAGTATTGGACTGGGGGATGTTCCGTTACATGTGCCAGAGGTTCTCAGAGGACCAGAGGTTGGTTGGAGCTGTATAGAAGCTTACGATAGGCCAAATTTGGAGAAATGATATTGCAAATCTGAAACCAATTTGTTCGGATCCAAGAATTGTCTAGCTTGTTATCCAGTGGGTAAAGTTTATTAAGAAGATGTTTTGCATAAAGTTGGAATGGGCTTGAAAGTTTTGGGGCATCTATGTTACCCTTTCTCATAGATGGGGACTATAATTGTCTTGGTCCAGCTATTCAGAATAATTCCAGATCTATCAATCATAGTGAAAAGAGATACCAGAACTGGCACTCACCAGTCAAAATTGTACATCAGTCTGGGGGTGACATCAGGACCAGGAGCTTTCTTGGACTTGAGACCATCAACTAAGTATTTTATTTCCTCAACCAAAGTCTGAGACCACTCTGGGGAGTCAATGATCAACGGTAAAACTACAGGCTCCCATAGGCAACTCATGTCATAAAAGAGGGCATTTTTGCCCTCACAGACATAAAAGGACAGTTATTGATTGCATCCCCATGGGCATAAAATACCTACATGCGTATTCCAAAATTTAGAGTAAAGTCAAAATATTGCATTAACTGATTGAATTGTTCATTAAACACAGTCAGACCCTACAATCCAGAGTAACTACAGGAAGACGGAAGAGGCACTTACTCTGGATTGCTCTATGGTTTTACACATCAGTGTGAAAGGTTCCGTAGTTACTCTGGATTGTAGCCTTATAGTTAAACTAGGTCTTGCACTGATTCAAATGTAGGTCCAAAATGTAGCTGACAAGAATTTCAGGTACATGCAATTTTCTATACTGCTTCATTAAATTACAGTCAGACTCTTTTATCAGTCTACGTTTGTTGTGAAACCACACATCAGGTGCAAAAACAGGAAACCTTGTGCATAAAATTTATTTTCTGGATTTCTACCCTGCTGATTCAAGGCGGCTAACAAACATTAAAAACAAACAATATATATAAAAACTTAAAAGCATTTTAAAAACATTTAAAAACATCCTACCAGCCTAAATGTTATCATAAAAACCAATTAGAACTACTAAAAACATAACCAAACCTCCAAACCAAACCTCCAAAGAAACTAAAAAGCTTTTGCCCCCAAAAATGTTTTTAGACCCTGCCAAAAACTTTACAAGGAGGGAGCAGTACTTAAATCCAAGGGAACAGCATTCCAGAGCTGCGGTGCAACCAAATTTTTATCATCAAAATGGTGATAAAATAAAAACATATCAATCATTCAATCAATCAGTCAGTCAGTCAATCAACATTATTTATATACTGCTTTTCAACAATAAGTTCACAAAGTGGTTTACATAGAAAATGAAATAGCTAATGTCCCTATTGAACACAGTGGGACTTACATCTGAACAGACATGCTTAAAATTGCATTGTAAATCAAATATTTTTACACTTTATTATATTTATAAATTTTATATTTATATTTATTCAAATATTTATAAACACTTTTAAAGTGATTATAATTAATTATTACTCTGTAACAGTGATTTTCAACCTTTTTCATCTAATAGCACACTGACAAGGTGCTGAAATTGTCAAGGCACACCATCAGTTTTTTTTACTATTGTCTAGGCAATCCATGATACTGGTAGAGGGGTTCAAATCCCCTACTTGCCCTCCTTATAAATGACACTACCCAAATTCCGAAGGTACATCTATGGACCATCCATGCCACACCAGTGTGCCATGGCACACAGGTAGAAAATTGCTGCTCTGTAATGCAAATCTTGAATAAGAACATATAACATCAGTTTCTGCACTTCTACCATTAGAGAATACAGAAGTTAATGGGAAAAAAGTTTTCTCTCTCCTCTGTTTCAAGTAAAAATGTTCAAGTAAAAATTAAGTAACTCCAAGCAAATAATCATTGACTCATTTATAAGAGGTGGACAATTTTGGATTATGCTTCATTCTGGGAAAATCTCATTCATGAAAACAATTTATCAGGACAAAGAACTGTCCAGGGTAAAGTTTTCCTTCTCCTTTTTTCTAAGTACTTAATAAATAGATTGTCAAGAACATGTATTTCTGCCACACCAAGAATAAGCCACTTCTCATACTCTGTGGACTGAGTAGGAATTCATTTTGACCCCATCAATTTTCAGGGTTCTATCCTGATCCTTTCCATCAAAATCACTTCAAAGACTCAAAACAGATTGATTCACACATGACCATTACCAAAACTATCTTCCAAGGCCTGGTGGAGAGGAGAAAAGGAGGCGGATTCTTGTCTTATGTTTCTTTGAACCCACTGTTTTCTGTCTACTTATATTTACTTTGCATGGCCTATGGCTGAACCATGGAAATTAAAAAACAAACTACTATTCAGCAAGTCATGTCAAAGGTGACTGCTATGCCAAAGCGTTGACTGTGGGACAAACATTCACTCTGCTTCGAAGGCCTCTTCTGCAATGCTGCTGTCTCCACAGTTACATACCTGTCTGCAGAAGCCTTTAGTTTATCTTGTCTATGTGGGAAGTCCTAGACGATGCCATCAATCTGAGAGATGAGAGGGATGCTCCCTTGACACCAAAACAAAAGCTATGGCTCTGTATGAAAGAATCCTAGCTCCATGCCGAACAAAGTTCTTTTGAACCACACAATGTTCACACACAAAGTGTCAGAACGGTCGCCATGTTCACATGCACGTTTTGTGCTCTGAGAAATGAAAGATGTCTCATGAATGAACCAAATAGGTTGATCAGGAGGGTTGAGTATATATACACCTCATGAGAAACACCATCAAACTCAAGGACTTGCTTGCATTTGCTTCCTATCCCTCAATGATGCTTTATGATGTATTTGTTCTTTCTTCCGTGTAGTTGAACAATGAAGGTTAACATGTTACATTTGCCCCAAGAACCAGCTTTTAAAAGCAAATAATGTTTCTTTTCTCTTTAACATACTTTAGCTTTCAGAGGCTATCCCCCAAAGTTCAAACGAGGCTCCAAAAGGTATGTTGAGCCAGACATCAATAGCAAAGTGTAGTAGCAAAGACTTCCGCATATTTGGAAATTTGCCTTATATACGACTCAAGCAATCTCACGTTCAAGACACTGATATTTGTTGCCCTTTGCTTGGCTTACTATTGGCTTTATTTGTGCACCACCTTGTGCATTCTGAGAAAGCAGCAATCGAGGCTGGGATTCTGCAAACCTATTTCTCTGCTTTGGGGATCCCCCTAACCCACATGCAAGCAGGGGCAGCTTTAATGCTTCTGGTCCATTCAAGTCTTAGGAAAGTCTGGTCTTCACCAGATGCTGTAAATATGAGCCTTCATGAGTTGTAAATAAACCTGCTCTAAAGTTTTAATTCTGGTCTCAGTCTTAATTTTTGCATGCGCCTAAGCAAACAGCCAAGGTGGGGTGAAAGGCTTCTGAACCACAGAAGGGGATGCTCTGTAGTCATCAGTCTGGTGAGTTGATTCAGCTTCCAATAAGTATTTGGCACACTATCTCAGAAATCTGGAGGCTGTGGATTGGCCTTGACTACTGCATATGCATCCTGAGTCAACCCTTTTCACTTTCTGCCCTTTCACCTCCAGTCTCTTACCCTTTGTGTGTGGAGCTGTTACCATCTTGCTTCCTCCCTTGCTGCCTCCATGACTGCTTTGCAGAAATGTGCCATTCCTTTTTTTCAAAATAATTTTTAAAACAACAGACACTTATCCCATATCTTTACATCACGATAAAGTTGTAAATCATCTCCAGGTTTTTGGGAGTTCCAGTCATGCTGAAACCATGTATCTGAAATACGCATGCCACATGAGTATGGTGCTCTTCCTTTGGCTGATCCAAATGTATTTACAGGAGCAATGCTGGTGGCTGGACCTCAATGCAGGTGGCATGAACTGCAGCACTAAACCCCCATTTAAAGCAAGTTTTTATTCTTAGATTTTTTCTCTCACATCCTATATAGCACTATGTTTTTTGGGAGGGAAATGGACCATCTGGAGGTAATCTTAGTTTTGTCAGAACAAATGCAGCAGAGAAGCTAACTGGGTGACCCTGGTTTTGATCCCAACTCTCTGCTTACTTCAACACAGGCTGCAATCCTAACTTCTAGTTAGGCCAGCCTATAAGTCCCATGCTGGTCTGGAGGTGTCACAAAAATGCTGTAAGGCACTCCTGCACCACTCCCAGGAGAGACTTAGGCCAGTGCACAGGCATGCGCTTGCTTCCCTACATCACTATAGGAATGTAGTGAGTTGTGGACGTTTACTGAGTTGTGCTGGCCTCGGTTAGGATTGCACCTTACAGGGTAGATAAATGGCTACACCGCATAGCCTCTCAGAAGAAGGTAAATTATATAGAGGGACCAGATGGCTACATAACAATGTGCTGTAAGGTAAGCAATCATCAAATATGGTAGTATATGTTGGAGGGGCCTAAATTTTATTTTGAGCCTAAACTTAATTATGGTCAAGTAGTAGGTAGACTTAAAAAAATGTGACACCGGCTTTAACCATCTTGTGGGTGCAATTCTCTTTGTCAGTGGAGCAGATAGCTCATCCCTTAGCACATGCTCTTTTCGTTCTTTCCAGACACTTTCAGCAATCAGATACACAGCAGTTTATCTGTAAAGGGAACATGCTATAGTTCCCCTTTTCCCCCTTTTCTGAAAAGAATGCAGAGTTCAAAATGTGGCATTGTGTTGGGTTGCTACGTGTTCTGTGCTTCCCGTAATACAAAGTGTTCAAGCATTGTAGACATGCAGGGTTTCATCACTTGCTTGTCTTTAGTGCCGGGAACACAAATAAGTTCCAGGAGATCTATCATATGATTAGAGCTGCCCAATCAGAATGCGTAGAAGGGGAAATAGTTGCCAAAAGAGCAGATGTGTCCAAAGTCTGTACCCGTTAATTTCGTGACCTACTAAAATCACTCAGAGATTTATACTGCTAATTACTGACTTTGTTTCTGATTTAATCACCCTTTGCTTCACCTTTCTAAAAATGTGAGTGTAGCTCTCTTTCTGTGAAGGTATCATATTGCGTGTTATGCCTTAATCTTTGAGATAAAAGAAACGCCTGCTGCATTATCATTGAACAAAGGTTTAAACAAAGGTATCATTTAAACCAAGATTTGGTAATCAACAATGAAAAGCTTATATCATTCAAGCTCATGCAATTAACAAAGGTGGAGTTTCAAAAATCAATGCATTTTATAATTATAAATGTGAGATTGTGAAGATAAAAAGACAAAGTATTTAATAAAATAAATGAAACATGCACCCACATCCCTTGATCCCTTAAAAGAGCAGTCAGCACAGGCAATACAAGCTTAAATGGAATTATTATGCTTGTGCATATAACTGTCTCTCACATGTTCCTTTTCTTCCATACATTGTAGGAGGAGACGTAAAGGGTTTGATGCTTGTCTATCTACAGTATTTATATACCGCTTTTCAACTGAAAAGTTCACAAAGCGGTTTACAAGAAAATGAAAAAATTAATAGCTAATTAATAGCTAATGGGTGCCTGTCCCAAAAGGGCTCACAATCTAAAGTGCAAAAAGTACACCAGCAGAAGCCACTAGAACAGACATTGCTGGGGTGTGTAGGGCCAGTTACTCTCCCCCTGCTAAATAAAAGAGGAACACCCACTTGAAAGAGTGTCTCTTGCCCAGTAAGCAGGGGTTGTCCAGATTCTTTCCTGCTCAGCTTGAAGGAATTTGCTGAAAGCACAACCTGCTTCTCAGATTCCTGAAAAGCAAATCAGACCCACAGCACTAGTAATCTGGAAGACTGGGATGGTAGTGACATTTTTCAAAAAAACTGGAACCACTTTGCAGGTAACCTATATCTTTGGGAACACCTGTATTGGGTGGTCTCTAAATGAATACCTGAAGGAATTCACCAAGAAGTTCACATGTAGAAACCTTAACTGGTATTGGAATTATTGTGGAAGACAATAGCACTTCCCTAATTGAAATAATATGTATTATGTTATATATAGTAGTCGGCAGTTGGCTTTGTGGTTAAAGGCTCTGTGCCTGTCAATCTGAAGATCAGCAAGTCAGAGGTTCAAGACTTGAGTAATGGAAGATGGAGTGACCTCCCGTCCTTAGCCCAGCTCCTGCCAACTTAGCAGTTTGAAAGCATGTTACTGAAAGTAAATAAATAAGTACCATCTTGGTGGGAAGTTAATAGCATTCTGTGCACGTGTGGGCACATGTAGGCATCTTCGGCTTTATAGCTTTACACTAGCTCTATGGCTTTAGAAACAGGGGATGAACACTGCACCCTAGAGTAAGTCGCTACTAGCAGAACAACCTGCAGGAGACACCTTTACCACCTTTTTAAAAAAATTGTATTATGGCTGTGTGAAATTTGAAGTATCTCATTCCAATAAGAACCATTCTGAATGGTTCTAACAGATTAATGAAGGCCTTGATAAACACCTTGATATATTACAGTCAAAATGTTAAGTTATGTTGTATCTAGCTGTGAATTTCAAAGTGTTGTTGTTCCACTACATGCTAAGGCAGGGTCCATGGGTTGAATGTAACCCCTGTGCTATTTCTTCCCTGCATGAATGGAGCTTACCATCCCATGGGGGAAGGTTCTGATTTTTGTGCCCGACCTCCCTAAAACTTTGTGCTGGCCAGCCATTTCCATTTTTGTCACCCCCAACTGGCTACGTACCCAGACTTCTGGGCAGACACTGCTGTCCAGCAGAAGATTTGTGGGAGTTGCAAAGTTGAGAGGCTCCCCAGAAGAATGGTAAACTTTGATCATGCCAGAAGACTATTTTTAGTACACAGTGGTCTTCAGTTTGGAGACCACTTCTCTAAAACCTGGACAATAACTGATATATTGAAAGATGTGTCCACCTGAGACATTAAAAAAACACCATCACTGGTGCTTACATACTATTCATGCCATGTTTGAGAAAGTTGTTATCAGACCACTGATAATTTTAAAAAAGAAAGCATATAATTAACAACCTTTGTAATATTGAGTAAAAAAAAAAAAGCAGGCCCCCGTCAGTCTTGGAAGACTATGGTATCATGCTCAGTGCTGCATACGCTGCATGCGAAGCACGAGAGCCTGGGTTAGATTGTTATGGAGGATAGACTGTTACCCAAGCAGCAAACCCCCCCTCTCCATGCCACTGAATTAGTCCAATGGAAAGGCAGAGCCAATACGATTGGATCCAGCTGGCGTCGCAGAGCTGGGCTAAGGACAGGAGCTCACCCTGTCTTGTGGGGCCGACCCGGGTCTCGAACCCTGGCCTGCTGGTTAACAGGCACAGTGTCTTACCACTTGCGCCACCCACAGCCCATTAATTTAAGTAATTTAAATTAATTGAGTAATTTAAAGAAAATTCTGGCTAACATGAAAAGCCCTACTTGTAACCAAATTTTCTCACCTATCAGGAAAGGAAATGTCCACTGCATTAAGGTTTATATAATCTTTTGCATTGGTCTGCAACAATAATTCAAAAACAAGCAGACTCATCCATGTACAATAAATACATTATATATTAAAACGAATACATTTCAAAATCTGTTGTTTCCCCATCAAGGGGAATTTGTTGTCAAGGCCTTAATTCTGTATGAAAGGAATGTTGTTTCAATGCAGATCTAAGATTTCCGACAAGGCAGACAATGAGCTTTCTGAAAGGCGAGAGCTTTGGCTTGTTTCTTTTTTATAAACTCACAAACATGGTCAGACATAGTTTTCCTTTCAGCCAATTAAGCTGTTTTAAAGCAAACTGGTCAAACAGTGACATCATAGTGGGGGGCCATGGAATCAATTGGATGATATAGAAGGCAGAACATTTAAATGGTGACTTCTACTATTGTTTCCCCTGTCTGAGGCTTTTCTCCTTGGCCAATGCTGCCCGAGTGACCCTATACAATTGGGAGAATTCAAAGTCACTGACCTCAAGAGATGCCATTAAGAACGCAACCACAGAATAAAATTTCATGGTTGGGAGCCAAACGTACTGTCTCCTTCCATGTCTTGATGTTGACAATATTTTATCTGTATGCCTTCTTCCCATCATTATCATAGCATTAAAAGAGATAAATGTAACAGATAACACAGATGATAGTATATTTTTGCTAAAAACCATACCTGTATGTACATAAGAGTGCCGGTAATCTTAACAAATCCCATAAATAGGACTATTTCACAATACAACAGTGTTGCCTTTTATAGAACGACAGTGAATAATTGCAAGTGGTGATTTTCGGTATTCTAGTGCAGATTATGGACTCTTTCCCTGGCATATATATTTCATATGACATCCATTGTCTTCTCCAGCTGCTGGATATAAAATTGGTGAGTTTCAACATCTGTCTAATGACCACACAGTTTCCCATGTGCAAGGAATAGGCAAATTCAAAACATTCTGTTAATAATTGGGGACACTGGGGGAAATTTTCTCTTTGCCATTTCTTAATGAGGACATCAAAACCTGCATTCAGCCAGGCAGTGGATACAAAATAGAACCTTGGGAAACCTAAGAATGTGGCAATTGCTGTTCTCTTGCCACACACAAAAAAGTATGTGCAACTTTTATTTATTTATCTTTTCCTGGTCTGTAAAGGCCATACTAAGTACGATGTTAGGAACCTATCAATTTTTTAAAAAAACATATAATTACCTTATTGTTAATTAATATCACAATACCTCAAATATTAGCCCAAGTGATTTCAGAATCCCTGTTCTGGATTTTTCTGTAGGTTGCATATGGTTTAAGCAAATTAAAAGATGCTGCATTTCAACACTAACTGAGCACTGTAGAAAAGCTACAGTTGAAAGTTTTAGTTGAAAGTGTAGTGCCATGGCTGTTTTGCCTTCTGCTGGATGTACAAAATATACTGAATGTATACTGAATGTATACAACCATCAATGGGATGTAGAAAAAAAGAGAGAAGAAGCTGTCTTCTTCTAAAGCCCACCACAAGTTTTACATTTTGTCAAAAAGAACCTATTGCTATACAACCCAATCCTATAGGGCCCTTACAGAGGTAGAAATCCTACACAGCTTTCTAAATGCCAGTGCTGCACCATAAGTGGCATGCTTCTATTTCTTGCTGCAGGGTGCAAATAGCTAGAGGCTCTTGAGTGCCACACTACTGCAGGCAGAGGCATAACTAGTATATAGCAGGGGATGCTTTTTGCATGGGCTCTGTCCATGGAGAGGCACCAAAGTCAAAGGCACTTTGCCCCTGCTCACCCTGCAGCGCACTTCAAAGGAGTCCAGCCTCCCACAGCCTTCCTCTTTGACTGCAGTTCAAAGGGGAGGGGCTGCTATGCTGGGCTATCGCAGTTCCTGTCCCTTCCCTTCCCTGCAGATTGAAATGAACAGCATCCCAGGAGCAGGGTGACCATATCCTGGCACCCAAAAAGTAGGACAAGGTCCTCCAAAAGTCCAGATTTTCCGCTGAAAATCCAGACTTAATTTTTTTGGGAGGACCCTGTCCTCTTTTTTGGGTGCCAGGATATGGTCCCCCTTCACTCAGGAGTAAGCCCATTGACTCAATGGGCTTTTTTATGAGTAGACATGGAGGACGGGACTTACCTGGACTGGGGGCTGTTGGGGGCACTTACAAGCAGCAGCCACAGCACAGAAGCTGAGTCTTGCTGGCTGCGGCATCCATGTTTTTTAAAATGTGCGTGCAGCCTCTGGGCTGCATAGCACACATACATGTTGGAACCAACACTTCCTAGTCCAGCTGTGCACACCTCCATCACTAGGTTGGGCAAGGTCATCAGGAGGTGCGCACCTTGCCCGAGGTGCAAAGGCAATTGGTAACAGAAAGCAGTGCCCACCAGGATGTTGTTTTCCTGGTATCCCATCTCTCCTTGTACTTGTGCCAACAAAACAGCTAACATACAGTCGATCTGAAGAGACTCATGGAAGGTGGGAAGGCATACAGAGAAATAAGCAAAAAAATTTCTTACTTACCTGTCCTAGTTCATCTGGTCACACTTAACACACTATTGCATGAAGTCACAGTCCATCAATGTGGCTGCGTGGTGAAAGATGGAGGGGCTTACCACCAACAGGCAGGGCAACCACCAGGATCATCATAAGCAAATGGCTGAGGCTCTTAGGGAAAGTAATACCTCTGCCTGGGATATTTACATACATGGCAGCCACTCACAGAAGTCCTGCTGTGATCATGGGAATAACAACACCCATGTATGAAAGTAAACCTGCCTATAAGTCCGGTGGCTTCTAATTCACTACCAGAGACATAGAACAAAATAGCTCTGACAGTTTCTTAACTTGTTCCAAAATATCAGATGCTTATTTGGGCCTTTGTTTGTAGTAAGTGTAGCCTCTTGCAGAAGGTATGCAAAAGTGCTCACAAGGAATACTACTTAAAAGGCTTCCTTGGACACTGCAGGGTTGTTTTAATGAGAGATGATTGAATTCACAAGATATCATCTCCAAATAACCTGAGAATGATCTGAAAATGATCCATTCACAGCTGAGAGCTGAGAACCTGTGCCACATAAAAGGCACTATTGCTACTGATGCTCCTTTCATCAACAGGAATCCTAAGTAAAGGATGGAGAATATTGCATGGAGGAAGAGATCTTGAATTCAGGCTCAGAGAAGAATTCAAGTTCATTTTGTGCAACTGAAAACCTTTTTGCTATTTCGTTAAATAGAAAACACCACTGGGATGTAGGTTAGTCTGAGAAATTGTGATTTGGGTAAGGTCTCAAGGTTACCTTGAAGCATAACGAATGGGGATCCACCTGAAATTTGCTTGCAACCACTTAGTGGACTCCAACCCACAGTTTGCTCTTGTAAAAATGAGAATGGCCTATTAAAATAGTATTAAATTTCAAATTGCCACAGGTGGACACCCAAGCCATCTTTGAAATGCTGTCCTTTATTCTGAAGGCATCACAGGAATAATGACACAACCTGGCATTTTTACAGCTGTCGTCTTAGGCTGGAGACAGATGATGTTTATGAAATTTGAAAGTGACCGGGAAGGAGTATGGTTGTCCTCAATGTACACACACTGCATTTATCCAACTGGTTAAACAGATTTTGCAGGTTTATGTAACACCACAAAAACCTGTTTGTTAGCTGTGACCATGGCATAACTGCATGCCTCGCAGCCAACTACATCCAACACTCTTAAAAACACGAAGCAATCATCTGACTCTCGCCGGATGGAAAGCCACTGGACGTTGCAATTCTTCCTCACTTTGTTAGGCTTTGTTTTCCTGTATCTGTTACTATTTCCTGGCTACTTGCGACGGTTCCTGTGTAGACGCATGTTAAACATGATGACTAGCTGTATAGATGCCATGTGTTGTCATAATGTAACATCATTAAACAAAGTGTTTAGAGCAGTTTTTAGCTGAGCCAGAACATGAACAACAAAACCCGCCAAGTACCGTGTCATTTTCGGTAGTTGTTAAGGTTTCAAATGTCTCCAACTTTTTCTGGTAGGCCATATTGAGCATGTCAGAGTGAACATCTGAGATAACGATTTGCTAGGTAATGTGTAATTCTCGCTCCCCCCTTTTTAATATCAGAGAAGAAAGAGTTCTTTATAATAATTTGGCTCCAATGTCTACACACATTGCTTCAGCGTCTGTAGCAGCATGTGTTTCTAGGATTGTTCTGGAAGAGAAAATGCAGAAACAGCAGGGAGCAGAAGATAAACAGGCAATTCGTGACTCATTAAAACCAGCACTGGTAGCCAACATTGTGGAGTGTGTGAAGGCCCCAGATCCAGCTCGCCTATAAACTTTTCTTTACCAGCTGGACTTAGCATCTGTCAGAGTTTGGAAGGAGAGATAATCTGGTACAAATGATTTCAGTGTGTCGCATTTATTAACCTGCCACCTTACATAACACTGCTGCTGATTGGGAACTCGGGGAACTGTTTGAACAATGACACAGCTTATTGTTGAAATGTTATGACTTTGCTGTTAAAAAGGCTTTTATAAAATTGCAACAAAAGACAACTAAAAATTATAATGAAACTGGCTTGAATGGCAGCAATGCCGAGAAATGGAGGAGCCAGAGAATTGTTCTAAGCTGATTTTTTTTAGCTTTTCTAAAATTTCTGCTGCATTTACTACTTTGCTTCAACAAACAGGAAAACTTTTTGTCACATTAACTGTTAGACAGTTAAAAAGAAAACTTTTTGTCACATTAATTGTTAGACAGTGAACAAAACAAATATTCTGAGAACATCAGTACCTTATTCTGCCCCCAACTTCTGTTCCTCAAATTTAATGTAATTTTGTCAGCAAACGTCCTGATTCTAACTCCAGCTATGCACATTCACTTCAGAGTAAACTTCACTGCAAGGATTTGCTTCTAAATTAAAATACACAGAATTGGGCTAGAAAAGTGGTAATCAAGTAGTTATTTCCATTGCATTGAAAGAGAAAAAATATTCTTGTGTATATGAACATTGTAAACTATGCTAAGGCTGTAATCACGTACCTGCTTATCTGAGATAAGTCCTGTTGAATACAATTGAGCTTACTTCTGTGTAGACATATATAGGCTTGTATTCTAAGTACTTTTACTCTATTATCACTATCCCTAATTGCTTTGTTTAAAAGGTGTAATCCTGTGCAAAATTAAGCAGCCTGGCTCAAATTCACTTTTGTTTCAAAAGAAAGCAACTGGACAGTGTCGCAATGAAGACCTTGCCCTGTGATTTTACAGTGAACTGGTCGATAATTGTTTGCGAACACTCATTTTTAGAAACATCTTATACATCAAAGACAGGGTGACCATATAGAATAGAGGACAGAGTTCCTCTATCTTTAACTATTGAGTGGAAGAGGGAATTGAGGCAGATTTAGCTCATCATAGAAACAGCACCTGCCTCAATTCCCTCATCTCTGCAATAATAAAAGGTAGAGATGCTCTGTCCTGCACTCTACATGGTCAACCTGATTAAAGAAGTATTTAATCTGTATGTTGAGGGTGTATTGGACAAAATACTCCCCCCACCAAAAAACACACAAGACAGAGGGAAAATACATATGATCTTTGACGACCCTAATATTCCACCCATCGACTACCCCCAATAGTCTGAACCACCTTGTGAATAAGCTCTGTTCTTACTTACAGGCTTTGTTTCGGGGAGAATAATGGTATAAATATTAGTATCTACAATGTCATCTAAATATAGTCTTTCCAGAGCTTGTTTGACAGAGCATATTTGCAAAGCAGTGTATATTTGTTCCTCTTCCAGATCAGTTGCCAGAAATTTCAAATTAATGGGGATGTTTATTCTTTA
The DNA here is from genome assembly GCA_030015325.1 of Cryptoblepharus egeriae. Lineage (NCBI taxonomy): Eukaryota > Metazoa > Chordata > Lepidosauria > Squamata > Scincidae > Cryptoblepharus > Cryptoblepharus egeriae. Next base: position 178,341,760 of record JAREYC010000001.1, on the reverse strand, counting down.
TTACAAAATGTGCACACATTAACTTATAAAATATGGATAAGCTGCTTTCCCGAAGCAAAATGCAGACTTGCCATTTCAAAATAAAGAAAAACTGCAGAGACTTTGAGAAGCGGGGGAGGGAGGATAGCAGGCAAAGGAACACCTCACATTTCATAATGGCTAGCCTATTATTTGTAGTTTTGAAACTTTATTGGTCCCCGGTCTAATCTTTTCTGAGTATAAAAACATTAACATATGGTTTAACGCAGCACAAGGCTAGAAAGTCCATATCCCAAATGCGCATTGTATGCAGGGTGACATTCACACTAAATATCATCCCACAGGGTCTGTACTCCATTTTACCTGGGATTGGAGAGCCATGAAATCTCTGGAAAAGTTGTTCATGAGTCTGAACCAAATGGTGCACAGTGTACTGAGATAGAAACAGTGTATGCTTCTGCCAAAGGTTGTGGCTCAAATGTCTCTCTAAGTAACATTAAAAATCTGCTGCTTCATGCCTATGAATTTCAATATTTATAGTGTTCAATAAAATGGTCCACTGTCAGAGAGAGATGTGCCACTGTGCACTCTCTGAGCAGATGGGCTGCAATATGGCACATTTACATGGACCAGCTGTGGAGTGCAGAAATGAATGCTGGTCATAGGCAAGGTACAGGCACCACATCTGGAATGCTAACAGACTGGCCTCTGTACCCATTGTAAAGTTTCCTGCATTCTGATTTAAAGCTGCTCACCAGTGTACCTTAAACTGCATCAAGAGTCCTCATTAACACAAGAGACTATAGTGAGGTTTAGGGCATGGAACTTCTCTGTTGGGCATCTGTTAGAACACAAGAATGGTACTCTATAGTCTCTTATAGAAGCACTCCAGGGAGAAATTCTTTCATGTACAGTGCTGTGTGTTCTAAATTTAACTTCTCTTTTGCTTTCTCCCATATATGATGGAGCAATTTAATATGGTCGGAAACAGCAGACAACACTTCCCTTTCCAATCCTATTTGAAAACCCACATTACACACTGATTGAACAGTTTATTTTGAAAAGAATGAAAAATGTAAGGTGCTTGAGGCATTAAAAATGCTAAATTATTCTGCCATAGCCATTTATTGTAGTGTACAGCAAAGTGGGTTGTTTAAACATGTAGATACAAAAGCTGAGATTCATGGTCATTTTATGACATAGAGAACAACATATATATTATGAGGGAATCAGTTACTCAGAATTCAAACACAGACTAAGGGCACAATCCAGAAGTGCACTTGGGTTACCTCATCTACAAGATGACCAAACTGCAAGATGCCCCACCCTAGTTACTCTGGAAAAGGCTTGGGGCAGCCTGACAACAAGGGGACAGCCCAGTGATAGGGTAACCCAAGTGCACTTCTGGATTGTGCCCTTAATCTGTGTTTGAATTCTGAGTGATTCCCTCATAATAAATATGTTATCTATGGCATAAAATGACCATATATCTCAGAAATGCCTTCTTCCAGCTCCTCAGAGTTATACCACAGGAGCAGGTACAGTAATGAGTAGACCCATAGGGGTCCATGATAACCCAGAGTAAGAATGACAAAAAATCTGAGTTCTTGGCCAGCCTATCAAAACCCCTGCCTCTCAACCTCAGGATATGGAACAACTATGGCAGTCACTAACCTGGGGATACAACAGGCCACTCCAAGCATCCATCCTCCAGTAGAGGTAATGCTGTATTGCATTCTCTTGCTGCAGCTGCTACTGGTTGTCAGGAACTTCTGGGCTTCCTTACAAGGCAGGCACCACAACTGTTCCTTGTTCAGTGTGATCTGTGGAGGGTCTTCTCAAGAGCAAGTCCTCCCCAGGTGTCACTTACTTGATGCATACTGAGCATCCTCTGGAGCAACTAGGGTAGCCCAGGTTTCCCGACCCTGGATACACCATAACTGCTCTGGATACAGAATAGTTGGGGCAGCCCAGCTAGGGCTCTCCTCACTGCCCTTACTCTGGATTGTGCCCAAAGGCTGCAACTCTAACTTCTACATAGATTGACATAAGTCCCAGCATAAGACCTATGCTGACCTGAGGGTGTCACAAAAGTTCTATAAGACACTTTGCCTTTGGGGTTTAGGACAGTGCACAGGAATACGCTGACATCCCCATACCACCACAGCAAAACATGCCAGGTGAGTTAGACTGGACCAAATTGGTTAGGCAATTGTGCCCAAAAGGTTTTTCTAAAAGTGCATGGTATCTTTGGTGGTATAAAGGAACAAGCAAACAGATGTTTGCTTGTTTCCAAAAGTTACGTAGTTTCCAAAAGTCTTTTCCAGATAATTTGAAGCAGATCCAGCAAAAGCAATGTTGACCTGAAGCTTCCTGGGCTTCCCATTTTTAAAATAGGAGAATATACAAGTAATAACAGTTATGCCCAAACTCTAGTTTTGCTCTATAGTCTATACACAGTAATATTGTACATATGGGTCATTTTTATGCCACTTAGGCTGCAATTTTGAAGGGCACTTAGGCTAGCCTATCTAGCACTGGGCTGGCCTAATTCCAAGATAGGCCAACCTAGCTACACCAGAAAGGCTTGGGCCAGTGTAAGTCCACTTAGGTTGGCCTAAGACAAATGTACCTGGGCTGATCCAACAGTGCTAACCTAGGCAGCTCAGCATAGGCATGTTGAGAGCATGTTGAGCATGGCCTAGAAAAGTATCCAGAGCCTGTTTCCAGGGCAGACATGTCTCCTCACAGATTCTCTGACTTAGGCAACCCCAGGAGCAAGTGTAAAAAAGAGTAGACACATAGGGGTCCATGATAAACTAGAGTAAAAATGGAAGTGATGGCAAAAAAATTCAGAGTCCTAGGCCAACGTAAGCACAATCCCTGCCTCTTAACATCAGGATACTGCACAACTACACCAGCCCGGTGAGCATGCTGCCCTTGTGCTGCCGCCTCTCCAGCAGCAATTATGCCAGCCCAGAGGCCTCCTAGTCATGTGGACTGCCTGTCAGCTCAGGATATGGCCTACTTAGGCCAGCTTAGCTGGACCATTCTCTCTGGCCTAAAGTCAAGATTGCATTCATTAACTTTCTTACTTTCTCCCCAAGAAAACTACAGATCACACTTTGAAGAAGTGTATCATAAATGAATCTTGTAATAGATCTCTAAACTGAACTTCCTCATAGCCCAATCCTGAGCGGCCCAGTGTCCAAATGAGCAGGACACCAAAATTGCTCTCACTTCATCCTATGTTCACTGGGGAGACTCCAGCATCTCTGGGGCACAGGTTCCCACTGGAGCTCTTCAAGTCTGCACTGACTATTTTGCTGGCACAGTGTCGGAAGGCCTGACATAGCAGAACAGAGTATCCAGCTCTCAGTTTTGCGCATGTGCACATACATTCAAATAATAAAATCATTTCCTATTCCTGGGAATAGGAAATGACAATTAAATAAGTTTGATTTCATTTTGTGGATTTATCATCAGTCTTCCTGTCTGTGATCTTGAAGAGTCCTGTTCTGATCAGTGTCAGAGAAATCTTAGCATTTTCTGGAACACAACGTGAAGACCATTCCATTTGTGCAATAAATCACAGAGACAGGCAATAAATATTAATAACCATCATGATGACTGCTAAACTGTTTTTACATAATGCCACTTAAAATGGACAGTGATTATGCTGAATGGTTGCAGTTCTCAGTTCCATCAGATGTGCATGGGCTTGTGCACATGAAAGAGGGCTTTCAACTGATTTTCTTTGAAAGCCGCTCTCCATGTCTCAACAGAAACAGCCTGTCTCTCACATGCCAAGCACAGCTTCTGCTGTAGCAGAGGAGAGTTTTAAAACAGTTAAAAGTCCCTCTGTGTATGTGCATCTATGAGTGAGAGCCATCATTTCCACTGTTAGCATTCTATTTTAATTTGTCAGAAATATTGTGGCAATTACGGACAAAATCAACTTCATGCTTCCATGTTCCACAACACCCTCAGAAGAAACAGATCCTCGTATATAATACTATTTTGCTGTATGGTTAGTCGAGATCATTTGGTGAAACACAACCAACATAGAATGATCATAGGACATTTTTAACCTTTCTCTTTTTCAAAGCTCCTCAGATAGCACAAAGGCATCTGTTAACATCACAAATAACTCTAATAGCTTGTCCATCAGACAAGCAGTGTTCCACTTGAGAGTTGTCTGGTCTGACATGTGCTTGTCATGGATGGCTGAACTCACAAGTTTTCCCATCTTGGAGGGGACACTCAGAGCACATTGCTTTTGACAAGAAACATATGTATTTACAATCCATACAGAGAATGTAGGTGATCACATTGGGTAAGGTGTCAAACTAGTGGTGTAAAATCTTTTGAGACAGACAGGACTGTTCTAAGCACATTTCTCAGAGAACCCACTGAGTTCAGTTGGGTTTACTCTCAAGGAAGTCAAAAGGGATTATAGTCGAAGGCTGTAATCCTATCCACACTTTCCTGACAATAAGTTCCATTGACTATCGTGAAACTTACTTCCAAGTAAACAAGAATTAATGAGCTACTCAGTGCTCAGGATGCAGCGGTGGTATCCTGACCACAACAGGCAGTCACCCCAATGCCTCCTTGGGGGGCAGGGGACATTTTTACCCTTCCCCTGAATAAGGTAAGTGGCCCTGCAATGGAACTACTTTGCACTGGCTATTCAACTCTGCACCAGCATAGGACTCTGGATTCCACGGAGTTCAGCTCTGTCAGTCAGAAAAGCTGGGCTGCAAAGTCACCATCAAATGGACAGTAGCATGGACACTGTCAACTATTACAAAGTGATGATGACAAAAATTCTGCTTCCAGAGCAGTGTTGGGAACTTGAATGACTCAGACTTGAGTCACAAAAACAAAAAGCTTTTTTTTTGCTAACTCATATTCAAATTAATAAGCAAGTTCTGCTTGTGTATGGGTGTATTTGCTTACTATTTGTGCAACCTGACAAATCTCATGGAGCTGCCATTCATACCAGACACACAGAAGGGAGTTCCAGCAACAAGGCAGGGAATGTGTCATCTTGCAGACAAGGGAGGCTAGTAAAAGCTCTTTAGCCAGATTCTGATAGAGTCAGCACATGCCTAGGAGCCAAGCTATCAAAGACCAAGTGATGTCCATACATGAATGAACCAGACCACTCCCTGTCACCATGCCTTAACCATCATTCTTCAGTGCATGTATTTGAAATTCAGAGAAACTTATGGTCTGACACAGAATCCAAGTTATTCCCATGTTCAGATCAACTTGCCCTGGCATACTTTTACAAGTGAGCTAGTGCCTCAGTGCTGATGAATCCTCCCAAAGGCAAGCAGGGCAGTCTCATATGCATATAAATTCATGCCAGTCTTTGGATTTATCTTGGAAATAGAAATGAATAATATATACACCATGATAAACACTCACTGGGGAAATCTAAACGGGCAATCAGTCGTGCTGCTAAATTTTCCTCAATATTTATCATGTTACCTTCTTACTGACCTGGGAGATTTTGAAAAGCAGTAAAACTGTCATCAACCAGTAAAATGAGAAATGGGGTGGGGGGGAGCGTGGGAGATGAGGGCATTTGCATTCAACTTTGTCCTATGAAGACCAAACATTAAAATGCTATTTAGTAACTTAGTAATAGAGAAGAAAGGCTAGGCTGTATTCTTTTTTGGGCCCAGCTCTTTTAAGTGTCTCCTTAAGAGAGCTCGGTAGGGTGTGTCAATATTGCTCCCCATGGTAATCATATGGTTTGCCTATGCAGACGCTGAATTGTTTTGTGGATGTGAAATATTGTGTGTTACCCTGTGAGCAGTGGAGTCAGTGGATCTGGGGGCCGTTGTTGAGACTGACAGTTACATTGTGCCTATGAATAGTGCAGAGGCAGAATCGAAAACTCAAGTGGACCCAGACAGAATGTCCTGACCTTTAAGAAAAAAGCTGATTGGTTATGGTATATAAGCTCTCCTTCATCTTTCAACATCATCCATTACACCTTTCTTAGTGAACGCTCGTAATTTATGAGGATGCATAGAAATCTTTCCCATAGGCTCTTTATCAGAGAAACAAGTGCATGACAATATAGTATCTTACATGTAATTATTTTAAGTGTTTTAGATCAACATTAGTTTTTATACCTATGCTTTCTTATGTAGTCTTACAATAGGATTCCAACTCACTTGAAGAAGTCAGTGAATTATGACAGTGTCCCCAAATAATAAATTTGTGGCATACTAATCCAACAAAATATTTGCACAGTGCACAGAAAGAGGTAAAAATATATCTGAAGACATTATAGCCACTGCTAAAAAACAACAACCCCGCATTAGTCATGATCATCATTATTGTTATTTTATATTCCTCATTTTAGTTTCTAACCTAGATTTATGGAATATTTGTAGCAGACATGATAGCTCATGCAAATTTAATGTATTATATTTGGAGAAATTGTCTACTAAAACTTAAAAGAAACTAAAATCATTGTTACTCTTTTCACAATTTTTGGAAAATGACACAGAAAATATTTTTATTTGCAGTAATACAAATATTTATAACTCTATGGTAAATGGATTGGTACTGCTGAATTTTAATGAATATATATTGAATTAATTTCATGGTGATCTTTTCTATTGTTATTGCTAGGTGTGTTTTTTATTGTGTAGGGGAAAGGACAAATAATGTTTCTGACATAAGCCTTGTAATAAATAAGTGATTTTGTCAGTTGGAGGAATGGGGTTGACATGAATAGCATTTTAAAAAATAAACCAGGGATTCAGCAACTGTAAATAATAAGTATGAACAAATTGGGAATTGTGAAATTCACTGAGGGGAGAAAAGAGTGAGGAAGAAAGCTTTCCTTTTCTTTGCCTTCTCCTTTCACATCCAACTTTCTTGTTACTGAGCTGCCTTATACTGAATGAGCCCATTTAAGGATGGAAGCAAACATTGGCTGAGGTTGCAGCTCACACTAGTCAACATGGCATGGCCATCCCCTGGTCACTCAACAACCAGTAGCAGCTGTAACACCAGAGCACTGTCAGCAGGTAGAAAAGGGCCCAGTACATGGCTTTCTCCAACCTCCAAACAACTTGGTGCTGACACTTAAAACAACTGGTCGGTTGGTCTGTCTGTATGTCTGTCTGTATGTCTGTCTGTCTGTCTACAGTATTTATATACCACTTTAATAATTTTCTGTGCTGGCTGGCAGGAGTTCTGCAGGGGTTCAGAAAGAGGTCTGTCCCAGAACTATCTGGACATGGTGGGATTTGAATCTGGCCTTCTACATGCAAATCCTATGCTCTAGAGAGGCGCCTACTGCTCATGTGCGCCTCTCTAGTGTTCATCTCTCTAATGTTGCATCATGACTACAAAGCCATTGCAAGAAAGTCTTGGGGTAGCTTCTCCGTAATGGAAGCCACAGTTATTGTCACCACAGTTATTGTCACAGTTATACGCACTTATACTGCGTTTAGCAAAATAAAAATAGTCATGGACCAGCCTACAGGTTTACAGTCTTTTGCAATGTGACATAAAAGGAAAGGGAGTTAGGAGGACAGAGGGATGAATCAAACATAAATTAAGAAAACCAAGATGACTCATGGCACAAGGAGACAAATCAAGATTAAAAGATTAAGGCCCCAATCTTAGCCAACTTTCCAGCACTGGCACAACTGTGCCAGTGAGGTTGGGTGGCAGTCAAGGATGCCTCCTCAAGAAAAGGGAATGTTTGTTCTCTTAACCTCAGAACTGGAAAGTTGGTTAGTATTGCACCCTAAGATATTGTACCTCAATAATTTCTTAATTAAAGGAAAAGGGGCATTGCATCAATGGTGGAAGAGCATTCCAGACATAGAAGCCAATGATGTAAAAGACATCAGAGGTCAGTTAAGTCTGAGGCTGGCCAAAGGTCCATTCCCATCTGAAGGGTGTGCCCTCAGTTGCAATGATGACACCCGAGAGGTGGGCAAGGAGCTGCCAGGGAGCCTAGTGCAGGATTTTCATTGGGCACAAGAAAAAGCCACCTTGGGTGCTCTTCGGGGAGAAAGGCGGAGTACAAATCAAATAAATAAAGTAAGTAAAGCAAGGTTGATATCTAAACTGTAAACAGATCAACATGGAGTATGAAGAGAAAGCAGAGATGAGGGACAGCAAAGACTAAGCCTATGAAGACACTAAAAAGCAATATAAGAAAGGTTAAACTAGCAGCCCAAACCAACCATTGGCCAGCCCAGAGATGCTGAGGTAGTCTCAACTGCATATGACTGGCCTGCCAGGGGCCAACCAGCAACCAAAAGGTTAGTGAAGCAGTCTTTTACTTAAACCTACTTCACCACTGCCTCGTCTACAATGAGCCTATCTGGGATCTGCACCAGCAGGTCAATCCAAGCGGGTTGAAGGGGGTATGTTGAACACAGACTAGGGCATAGGAGATCAGCACCAACACAGCTGCCAATATCTGCCCCAAACATGCTTCTGATAAAAACCCAATGCAGCTCAATCGCTGCCCCACTCCTCCCTGAAATGTGCCCTCCACTGGACTACCCGGTCTAGCAGAAGTTCAGTACTCAAATTGTATGTACAAGGGTCCAGCAGCTGTGTGCCTGCCAGTAGAAAAGTCCCTTTGGGGTTGTGTTCTTGTGTGTGTGTGTGTGTGTGTGTGTGTGAGAGAGAGAGAGAGAGAGAGAGAGAGAGAGAGAGAGTTTAAACTCCAGTATACTGTAAGGTTTCTATGAACTTGGGAGTAATCTGCTGTGGTTCTATCCAATGGGAAGGGAAAGTGTGGTATTTATGTGAGCTATACTGTGCATGACACTGGCAAAAATCATAGCACAAATAACCTCATTATCACAATAGTTCTTTAAAACTAGCATAAGACAACTGTCAACATAAAATCAATACAGTGTGCTCTAGGGCAGCTATCTGTAGGCAACTTCTTAAACAAAGCAGCCTTTTATCACCTGGATGATTTTATTTTTCACTGATGCATATGTACAGTATACTGTAGATTTTCTTTTGTGAAACAATCACTTTTATTTCAAAAGTGCTTTTCCTGCTAAGGGGACTTTGAAGTTTGAGTAAATGGTAGCCTCTTCTGTGCTTTAAAATTTTTTTTAAAGTACTGTCTTGTTGCCCCTTGTGTACATCAGAATCCTCTGCTTAAGTTAATGACCTTGATTTCTGTAGTGTTTGATGATGAAAGCTTTAAGACAGGCCATCTGGTGAATTTTTGTGCAACAGTATTTTCCCTCCTAGTACTACAGCATGGAGTTTACCTTATCCTGTACACTACAATTCATCACCTAGAATCCCCACAAGTTTACACTCAATTACAGCAATGGCAATTTTGCATCCTTGTTCTGCGAGAGGCATTAAAAAAAATCTTCTAACTCAATTAGCATTCTAAAGAATAGGTTCCATTTTGTGCTCCATTAAAGTCAGCTAAATTGATGCCCTGCATGTCTTTATTTCAAAATAAAGCTGAACAATTAAAGCCCATGTCTCTTTGCTCAGCTTTTGATTCCTCACAAAGCGTTCCCACTTGCCGCCTTTGGACGTAATGTTAACAAAGTCAGTTAACATCAAGAGCGGCGGTAACAGGCATGGCGGAATTCCTTGTTTTTGCTCAATCAGACTGTGTTCAAACTCTCCAATTGATTTATTTGTTCAGCCTGACCCTTCGTCACCACTTAATTATCCTTGTATAATGTTTCAAGAGCCTCCTGACATAAGGAGAAAGACAATTGCTGATGTTCTGGGAAACAACTGTTGACCTGATGGCCAAAATGATGGTTGCAGGTCGAAGGTTGGTCTCATTTTGAAGGGTATATGGCATTCTGAAGAGGTGTGGCTGGAGACACCTAGCCGGAGTACTGCCAGCAGCCTGCTCAGCTTGTCAATCAACTTGCAGAGCTATTACCTAAGTGACAACCAGTGAAGAATTAGGCATGAAAAGGACAGCTGCCCAAACAATTATATGAATTTAGGATCTGACCTTCTTTATTTATTAACACTAGGCCCCATTCTGATCTCACAGTTTTGTTTTGTAGCATCAATGATTTTTAAGTAAATTAACAAGAGGTAGTACTATCTAATACCCATGTGTTATAGCCTAGTAGTAAACACAGTAGCTCTCCTGGCCCTTGTCCCACTTTGGGGCAAGCCTGGAAATGTCGTCACCGCTGATGAGCCTGGAGATCTTCTAAGGCCATATGTGGCCAAACTGGCCCTCAAAAGTGCCTTTGTAAGGCCTTCCAGTTCTGGTTTTCCTCCAAAATGGAAGTACTTCTGTAAGTATTTTGGGAAGACTTTGATGCCCATCAGCCATTAAATCAGTAGATATGCTTAGGCAAACTACTTTCTACCTACCCTCCTCCCATCTATTAGCTAAGGATGCTGGATCCACCTTATACATTCATTGAAAGGACTACAGCAAGACAATGGGTTGCATCCTGAACGGCAGTTCTGCCATTGGAAGTTCATATTCATGCATTCATGAAGGAAGCTTTTATCCATGCTGTTAGTGCCCAAAGACAGAAGGAGACCATCCAATATGAATTCACATTATGTGAAGCTATTTGAATATTTTAACCAGAGATGTCAAACATAGAGCCAGCCTGCCTGATAAAGCTGGCAGAAGATCATTATCCAGGCAAGCTGATACTTGGGCTGTCCCAATTATCCATCCATCAGCTGCTCTCATCTGCTTAACTGTGGTTATAACAGAAAAGCTGAATGAAGTTCCTGGGCACTTAACTCTTTCTTTTATTTTCTTATCTCCCTTGTGCCTGCTGGAAAGGAAATCAGACATGTGTGCAGATCACTGAAAGAAGTGGTGCATGAATGTAGGCTGTGCAGTTAGAAATGTGCTTCTCTTTGACCATCTCTGAAAGGGAAAGGACATATCAAACATAGGTGCAAAGGGAGGGCTTCCAAAACGATCAGGGGGATGGAAAAAGGGGACAGGGAGAAGGTATGCTGAGGAGGAATGTAGAGGTTTATGAAAGACTGGTTATGACCTGGTTTCAAGGACTGGATTTAGGTTTGATGAGGCCCTAAGCTATTTAAGGTAATGGGGCCCTTTATATGTTCAGTTGTCCTTTATCAACAACAAATGGTTGCTATTTTTTGTGTTGAATATATGCTAAATGGTAATTTATGGACCTAAAATATATATATAGAAAATATGTATATAGAAATGAGCAAACCAGTGATATTTTAGGGAGCAGGCTAGCAGGCGGGGCCCATTACTTACATCATAGGAGCTTACACAACACAAAACACTGTTGCTGTATGTAGGTTTTGTTTTATTTGTTTTTACTTATATTTTGGAAATGTACATCCAGTTTTTTTCCCTTTAAATTTTTTGGGGGGCCCCAAGAGATTTGGGCCCTAACTATAGTTTGTTTAGCTTATATGTAAATCTGGCACTGGTTTGCACTCCATCAGTCTTGAAAGACTATGGTATCGTACTTGGCACTGCATACGCTGCATGCGAAGCAGGAAAGCCTGGGTTGGATTGTTATGGAGGATAGGCTGTTACCCACACAGCAAAACCCCCCTCTCCACGCCACTGAATTAGTCCAATGGAAAGGCAGAGCCGATACGATTGGATCCAGCTGGCGTCACAGGGCTGGGCTAAGGACAGGAGCTCACCCTATCTTGTGGGGCCAACCCGGGTCTCGAACAGCGTCTTACCCACTTGCGCCACCCACAGCTCAGGTGGGAAGTTGCACTGGGAAGTTGAATAAAACAATCTCCAGTCACACTGTAGTGATATTATTACTAGTACCACTCAGAGACAATTTATCAAAGTCATTTTATATTAAAAGAATATGGTCCCACTTTTATTTTATAAGGAGATGGTCCCACTCTCAACTTCAATCTTTGGTATGCAAAAGTAAGGCTAGAGTTTCTGGCAATGGGCCCTGATTTAAATCCCAGTTCTATCCAACTTTCCAGTACTGACGAAGCCATGCCAACAGAGTACAGTATGTGCTAGATTCTGCACTGGAGGGGCAGTCTTGAAGGCATTTATCCCTTTACATTGGGGGGACATTGTGGCAATAACAGTGCTAGAAAGCTGATTACACTTGGTCCCTATGTGAATAAGGCTGCCGTCCTATAATTCTCTCATAAGAGGAGCAGCCCAATCCTTCCTAACTTTCATGCAATGGCATCAACATGGCATTAGGCATGTTGAGGCCTCCTTAGGAGTAAACATTTCCTCCAGAGTAAGCTTGTTTCCACCTTGCATCAACTTGGATCTCTGCCAGCTATATTGCTTGTGCACGTCTACGTTGATGAGTGAGGCTGCAATCCTAAAGACACTTTCCTGGGAGTAAGACCCACTGTACAAAATGTGACTTACTTTTGAGTGGACATGGTTAGGATTGTGCTCTGAGGCAGATTGAGTTTAAGAATGAGGTTAGGATTCAAACAGAGGTGGGCTGAGCCTCCCCCAAGGTCCGGTTCGCCGGAAGTTGGGGGGGCAGGGGCAGGGTTGGGTTCAGGGCTGGGGCCAGGGGGCGGGGCTAGAGGTGGACCCCCAAACCCGGCGCACTGCGCATGCGCCAACCCCCAGCGCATGTGCAATGCATCTCCTCTAGTTGGAGGAGACGCAGTACGCACGTGCCAACCCTAGGGGTCGGCGCGTGCGCAGTACGTCTCCTCTAGCTGGAGGAGATGTACTGCACATGCACCGAGGCCGGCGCGTGAGTAGTACGTCTCCTCCAGTTGGAGGAGACACACTCGTCTCCTTGGAGGAGACACCCTGCCAACGGCAGGGAAAAGGCAAGATCCGGTTTGGGCGAGTAGGCCCGAACCGGCATCTGCCTACCCCTGGATTCGAAATACATTGCTTCCACCAAACTTCCTCCATTCCCAGGCCCGATCTAGCCTTCCTCCTGCCAGCACTACTACAAAGAGAGAAAAGCTTCAGAAAAGGGGAATAGGGATTGGTGTGCACCATCACAACTCACCACTCCAGTTCCCTTTCCTGCCCAATTTTGCCCCTTGCTGCCCCATTCTTCCTTTGCTTCCCCTCATTCCCTTCTCCCCACCTTACTATTCTCAGCAGACAACTGGGAATCCACCGGTGAGATTATGGCCTTCCATCTTGTATCCTAACAACCTCCTTGCCACTTAGTGCATTGCCAGAGAGCCTTGCACTGACTGCTTCACACAAGTTCTGCTGATGCCTAGGCCATTAAGAATGGGCCGTAAGTGAAACTGAGAAACCAAAACATTCCAGACATGAATTTCTTTCTTGAACAGCCATAAGCTTCATGGGATGGGGCCATGGATTGTACATTAAAAGTTCTGATCTTTCATCCTGCATCATGTGTTTGATCCACATGAACCTCACCAAAGTAGCTCCAAGCCATAGAGGAAAAATATAAAGTCACAAATTGTGCTATATGCTGTCGTTTCCATCATTGGCAACCATCTCTGGTAATCATCATGGTAATGTTAGGGAATAGGCTGAGGCAAAGGGGTTACTCTTTTTCTCTCATGCAATGGTGATAGTCCTGATTTTGGGGTGGGAAGTCTTTTAAAATAAAGGAGACGTCAAGAGTTCAAGCTTCTGCATCACATCTAGCTTAGTCCCGGAATAAACTATCAATTAGGAAGTTCCTGGGTCAGATTGAATTGCAGTCATGTAGATTGTCTTAGATATATTTCTATTGCACCTGCTTTGCCTGCAATACAAGGTAATAATATTGATCTCCATTATAGGGTCATTTGTAATGTACACAAAGCGCATCTTCTAACTATAGAAATGTAAAGCAGTTTTATGCCTAGAAAGCAGTATCTTTTTCACATTTACATTGCTCTTTGGAAGGCTGACGACAACAGCAAGCATCACCGCATGTTGTTCAGTAATCCAGTGTCAGGTACTCAAATGGGTGAACTGACCGAGGTCACATCAGGGTGGTTTGATGGCACTTAAAGAAGAGCAAAAGGATTCCGCAAGTGGCAGTTTTTCATTTGAGAAAGTGCTTCAAACCTTTTAATAGTTAGATGAGCAAAGTTTTGAAAGAAGAAAAAAACCTTTGTTGAAGAGATGGAAAATTTATGACTCCAAAGGGCAGTGTTCTATCAAAGAGTTTGGCCAAGGCCAATGCACCTACTGGGTGATGTGAGGACACAGCAAGATGAAAGTGAAGCTTGTTCATTTCTTCCCATCACAACAAAAAGGTTGATGAAGAATATACTTGATGTCCTGCTGTCCCCAGTTACCTGGGAGTTTGGAGCTTGCCGTTTGAATAATGCTCCCTGTACAATAGGAATGACAGCAGAAGTGTGGGGAGACTGATGGGGCTTCCTGCAGGCTCAGCTTTTATAGTTCAAACTCATTCTTTACTCTCCGAATAGAGCAGATAATAAATGTGTAAATAAATAGTTAGAAATCTTCGATCATAGAGCAGAATAACTAGTCTCTTTCTTGCCATTTCAAAACTATACTTGGAAAGAAACTCTTGCAACTGAGCCATGCCCCGATTGTTTCATAATTCACTGCTGAGGTTTGCATGAAATGAATAATTTGCACTATTTGTGGCAGATTATGAATAATGCAGAATTAAACCCCTCAATGAGTTGTTAACCAGGACTAGAGTTGAAGTGACAAGGCTTGTCTATGCATGTTAAATTGTCAAGTGAATGCTGCACCCACCAACAATATGGCCCACTGCTATATGTACACACAGCGTGATCAAGGGGTTCCTTATGCATGTAGGAATTCAGATGTGCGCTGGGGCAGCTGCATAATGGCCTCCCTGTTGATTTCAATGTCGGGAGCCATTCTCTGCATGCATTCCCATTGTGCTTCATGAGCTGCCCCTAACATCAAACCCCCCAAAGAAGCACACTTCTGCAGGAGTACTGTGTATATACCAGATTTTACTCACAATCTGGGATCAGAGCAAGTATTTTTAATATAGATCTGGATATTTTTGTCCAGTTAGGATGTTATTAAAATGGCATCATGATCTTGTGATCAAAGATTGCCATTTTTTTTCCATTTTCGCTTTCAAGGGTGTAACAGTCCAATCCTAAGCTGCCAAGCACCCACATGAGCAGCAATGGTTTCCTCTGATCTTATGGGTGCAGTGGCTGCTGCCAGAGTCAGGAGGACATTTGACATCACCCCTCAAGGAATGGTGCAAGCCCCACAATGGGTCTTCTTCAATTTGCGCCAGCTATTTTGCTGGTGCAGTTTGGAAGACCTCCAAGTATAGAATCCAACAGAGCAGGGCTCTGCCAGTCCTACCCTCTCCATGTTTCTCCCCAAACCCCACTTTCCCCACTCTGTTCCATTTACTTCCCACCAATCCCACCCTAAAGTACTCACTGCTGGATGCTGCTGCAAGAGTGCCTGCCACCCTCCATGTGGTGCTCAGGCTCAGCACTGATAGCTTATCATCTACAGATGCTGCAGATGTGCTTACAGCACACTTGCAACACTCATTATTAATTCAGGAGTTCAGCAACAATGCTAATGGAGTTCAGGATTGGATCCTAAGATGGCAAATCCTATGCTAAGCTGCATCAGTCCAGAAACTGTATAGTTCAATTTAGCTAGCTTTTTTAATTTAACTTATACTTGTATGTTTGATATTCTGATGCCCTTGTATAGCCCACCATATGTGGGTGGCTTTATGTTGTATTAATACTGTATTTACTTAAATCCAATGCTCACCTTTTTCAGATGAAATCAGTCTCCAAAATCAGGGTGCGCATTAGATTTGACGGTTAATTAGATTTGAGTGAATACAGTATTTTGATTATGAGTTTTGGGTGTGCATTAGATTTGAGTAAATGTGGGTGTATCTACCAAATAAATATTTCACTTAGGGACCAATCCTGAAGTGAAGCAAGTGAGAATGGCCTAGCTGGGCTGGCCCAAGAAGGCTATATCCAGAGCTGACAGGCCAGATCCACAGGGGTAGGGCACTGCTAAGCACTAAGTGGCACCTGGGGAGGGCTTGCTCCTAAGGAGACCTTAGATGACACTGAACAAGAAACAGCTGTGGTGCCTCCCTTATAAGAAAGCCCAGAAGTCCCTTACAAACTATAATAGCTGCACCATGTTACTGCAGTACCTGTGGCGGAGAGGAGGTGCAAGGGAATTGTTGCTGGTGTGGCCTGTTGGAGTTGTGCTATATCCTGAGGTTGAGAGGCAGGAGTGGTGCTTACTCCAGCCTAGGGCTTAGAACTTTTTGTTTTGTTTCCATTTTTACTTTGGCTTGTCATGGGCTCCAATGGGTTTACTCAGATTTATTCCTGCTCCTGAGGTTGTCTAACTTTGAGCAGTAGGAAAAGGGCATTTCTGTCCTGTAAACAGGTTCTGGTTATGGCCTGACTGCACTGTTTTAAGCCATGCTTAAAATGATGCTAAAGTTGAAACAGATCAAGAAAACAAATCACAGTCAAGCACTTTGGAAGAAATAATATCTGTCTGCAAATCTCTACTAAAATAATCTTTCCCCAAAATGGGAAAATATTTGTTGTAGCCTTAGAATAAATTCTTTTCTGCTGGTGTTACCCAGTGGTGGGCTTCAGGGGGTTCTCGCAGGGTCTATAGAGCCCTTTCCTAATGAGCGCCTGGTTCTGAAACCAGTTACTAATGGGACACAGAACCTGTTGTTAATTTAGGTTATTAGGACATAGAACCTGTTGTTAATTTAGGTTATTAGGACATAGAACCAGAGGCATAACAAGGGTATAGTGCAGGATGCGATATGCCACAGGCGACAGGGCCTCATCTCTCCTGCTACAAGTAGGGGGTTGGAATAGATGACCTCCTGGGATCCCTTCTAACTGTTTTGGTGGGGTGAAATGTCAGTCCTTGCCATGGGTGAAATTTTGCCTAGGTACGCCTCTGCATAGAACCTGTTGTTAATTTATTTTAATCCCACCACTGGTGTTACCATAGGATATATCAGTTTCTTAATTCTAGAACATCAGAGCTCCACAGATGGGGGGAAAACTCTCATAGCCTGTATGCTAATCTAAAACTTTAATTTCTGTGTTTTTGATTAACTCAGACATTGGAAACATATGAGATGAAGCCTCTCTTTCCAAAAGTATTGACACCACTCATCCCCTGCCAATATATTTACTTCTACAGCAGGTTCTGTTGGGTTTTTTTTCAGTTGGGCTGATGCCTATTTGCCAGATTTGCAAATCAAATGCTTTGCCACTGGCGTGAGGAAAGGAAGCTGTAACTCCAAAAAATGCACTCCAAAACGTCTGTCTTTCCAGTCACCTGGCAGGATTTACAGCCATAGACACAAAACTGCATCTGTTTTCAAGGAAATAGTGAGCAGGACAGTTGAATATCTATTTGGATAGATTTTTTTCTGTCATTTTCTCAGTCATTAATTTAGGCCAAATAAAATGCAACTGACTGTCCTTCTAAAGACAAGAATAGAAGCTTCTGTATTGATGAATGTGCAGTTTGGCAGGAAACCTTTTTTTCTGGAGTAAATTGCACACAGTATCAATCAACTCACATAGTATGCTACATAGATGCACAGATGCTGCCCTCAATCCATGTGAATTTATTAACGCCTGGATATCACTTCCATGCATATGTGAGTTGTATCCACATAATAGACAAGCATAGTTTTGTAAAGTTTTTTATCTCAAGTGTGAGACCAAAACATTCTTAATACACACATACAGTGCCTGCATACCCATCCAGACATCGTCCAGTTATTCAGATGAATCTTCAAGGAGAAACTTCACATACTTTCATAGTGACTGCTTGTCACTTTTTCTGGCCAGGATTTGTCCTGGATTTTAGCCTTGCGTCCCGGAAAAACTTCAATGTCCCCCTTTTCCTGGTAAGCATGCAGCATATAGCCTTCTTGTAATTAATAAATTGTATGTAATAAATTAGTAATAGTTTTAATAAAATGTAATATAAATAAATAGTTTTAATAAAAATAATATAATACAGTGTGTCCCAAAAAAATGTACTCACACTTTAGCTGGCTATTACACATATATTTAACTTTGATTAAGGTGTTAATTGACATACTTACAAGTCTAATAGGATAAATTCACAAAATTTATCCATTGTGACACTATGGAGTAGATTAGTCTTTTCTGCAAATCATTTACACATTCGTATATGTTCGCAAATGTTAAAATGTTCCATCATTTTCCAAACAAAGGACTGAGTACTTTTTTGGGACACCCTGTGTAAGGAAATAGTTTTAAATTTCATCAGAAATAATACAGTATTTAAATTAAGCACATAAGAGCAATATATATGAGTGTTTTTAGCTTATATTTTGTCATGTCATACATTTTTCTTGGGTGTCCTACATTTCAGGTGGTCTTGTTCTCTTTTCGGTTACAGCATATATCACTGCTCTCCGTTGCATGCATGATCCTTAAAAGAGTGTTTTTGAATCACCTGACTGACCACCTGAAACAGGGACTACTACGCAAGACACAGTGCAGCTTCCGCAAAGAGCATGGCATGGTCGACATGATCTTTGCAGCCTGACAGCTTTAGAAGTGTCAAGAACAGAATTGTGAACTGTATACCATCTTCGTGGATCTCACTAAGGCTTTTGACATAGTCGGTTGCAAAGATCTGTGGTGCATCATGTTGAAGTTTGGGTGCCCTGACAGATTCATTCTGATGGTACGTCAGTTCCACGACAGCATGGTAGCTCATGTTCTGAACAATGGAGAAGCTTCAGAGGCCTTTCCCATCACAAATGGCATTAAGCAAGGGTGCATGCTGGCACTGACCCTGTTCAGCATGATGTTTTCAGTCATGCTGTCAGATGTTTTTCAGAACAGTTCCTTGGGAGTCGGTCTGAGATACCAAACTGATGGGAAACTGTTCAACCTGCAAAGACTTCAGGCTGTCACCAAGACAGACTGTGCTATGAGACCTTCATTTTGCTGACATTTGTGCCCTCAATGCAGGATCAGAGCAGGAAATGCAAGCCAGCATGGACACATTCACAGCAGCATGTGACAACTTCAGCCTCCTCATCAACATGAAGAAAATCAAAGTGACGCATCAGCCAGCTCTGAAAGCCCAACACCAAAAGTCCACCATTACAGTAAAGGGACAAAAGCTGCAAGTGGTGGACCAATTTACATACCTTGGCGGCACCCTCTCCCACGCAGTGACAATTGACATCGAGGTCAACTGCAGAATCGGCAACACAAGCTCTGCATTCGGCAGATTGCAGACCAATGTGTGGGACCACCGTGGAATAAGCCTTGCTACAAAACTCAAAGTCTACTGGGCGGCAGTACTAACTACCCTTATGTATGCCGGTGAGACTTGGACTATATACAGGAGGCATGATAGGCCATTTAACCACTTCCACATGACTTGCCCCTGCAGACTTCTGAGGATCCGGTGGCAGGACAAGACGCACTATCTCTAGAGCAGGCCTACTGTCAGTTCACACTTTGCTGATGAAAGTCCAGATGCGCTGGTAAGCCATGTTTTAAGGATGCCAGATCATCACATTCCCGAACAGCTCTTCTATGGTGAGCTGTCTCAAGGAATGTGATAGCATGGGGAACAAAAGAAGTGATTCAAAGATACACTGAAAGCCTCTCTCAAGTCCCTGGATATTGACACCACCTCCTTGGAAACCCTGGCACAAGACTGATCAACATGGCACATGCTGGTCCATCATGGCTGCCAGACATATGAATCCAAAAGGACAACCATAGCACAAGAGAAGAAAGCATGGCGCAAAGCCAGAGCTACAAATGCTGAAGCAGTGGTGCCCACACATGTCTGCTCAACATGTGGCAGAACATTTTGTGCCCTCATTGGCCTTCTCAGCCACCTGCAGACACACCGTGGCTGGCCCACAACCGACCCATGTTAGAGGTTGAGGTCCTCTTTGAAAATGATGGAAGGACATCACCACCACAAATACACATAACCCTAAGAAAGAGTGCATCTGAGTGTATAGTATTAGCCTCTTAAGTGCACCACCTGCTTTCTGAGTAATTCTGAATCTGATGAGCCACTACCAACAACGAGTGAGTCAAGTGAGCCACAGGTTGCAAAAGTTGGGAACTGTATGCTGTACACCATGCCCAGCTCTCCAGACTGTTCTACTCTTGGGCAGGAGTACCACTAACCCCTGCCATCTCTGCCACTTGTAATGTCTGTGTTACATGTTGGCCTCTCATGATGATTCATATACCATCATATACACACCTGAATACTGTTCAGTATACCTCATATTGTTGCATATCATTCAAACTGCTTTGTAATTTGATGAAGCTGATTATACTATATTAGTTTATTGCAAGACACATTTTCTCAGGTGTAACCCTGCTTCCTGTTCTCTTACTGAGAGTGTGGTCCCCTGAAAGTTTTTTACAATGATAAGAAGCATTATTTATGTCATTCTGATGCTGCAAAGGCAGAAAAATCCATTTGCCTTTAGTGATCAGACAATAGAATTGCATGATGTTGTATTCTGACTCATGGGCTTCCACTGAGAATCAGTGCTATACCTGATGTACTCTCTCTGTATATTTGGTTCAAAAGCCAAGCTATTTGGATGACAGATAGACAACAAATGTTGGATATGATCTCTCCTCCTGGAGGCAATATTTGGAACTGCATTTTCTATAGAATAAAACAATAAACTTATTCATCATAATTTCCACATTCACACATATAGAGCTTAATCTAAGCAATCTTATTATTTTTATCCTTTGCAGCCATATCTTATGGATGTTCCAACGCTACTTTGCCCCTCTCTGTGATAAGGCCTGGAAATTGGCCTGTAGAATCAGTCACTCCCAGTGTCTAGAAGAAGAATAGATCAAGCTTTGAATGTTCATGTTGGATATTGTCTGAAAGGTTGCCCATCATGTTACTGCTTGGAAGCTCTGGCGGTCAGGGATGACACGCTCCGGATTCCCTATTAGACCCCCTACACAGCCTGGACAAAGGAAACTGCAGGCTCCCAGCCAAGCACATACATTTGCAAACTGCCGTCAGTCAGTTCCCAAGGCCAGAGGCTGGATGCCATTAACAAAAGAGCTGTGAACTGGGGGCTCAGCCCATTTCACTCTCCCTGCCGAGAGAGTGGCGCTTCTCATGGACATCTATAGAGGTTGTTCACTCCCCAGTCAGGAAAGAGCTGCCAAAGAGCTGCTGCTGCTACTTCATATTTTAATCAAATGCTGTCCAGGCGACTCTTGAACTCAACACAGGAGTTGACAACACATGAGCTACACTGCTGTATAAAGAGAAGGGAAATGGCCACATTCTTGACTTCTACAGTCTGTTTTAAATATAAGCCTGAAATAACCCCAGTCAGTAAATACTGGGGTTAGCTGAAATAGGGAAAGCATGCCCTTTTACTTGTTTGGAAACAAAAACGAGAGTTAATCTATTTTACTATGGGGGCTAAAATAATTGTTACATAGTCATGTATTCTCGTCTGCATGCTTCTTTCCTCTCTTTTGCAGTTTCCTGTTTTGACAGGACTTCCAAGTCAGTAAACAAAGCTTAATACTTGTTCCCTTTATAAATTGCCGCCATTTCCTTTCTAAGAGTCACACAGCTCAGTCCTATTCTTCCCCCAACCAATGCAGTTACACTAAAATGGCTACCACTGCATCTCATGGGGGAGGATGACTATGGAGGTCTCATTTCAGTAAGGGAACAGCCATCCCACCATTGGGTCACAGCACTGAGTTTGTTTTTCTCAAGAAATCAAAGGGGTTATTTCCATTTTGGCCAGCCCATCATTCTAACCAATTTAAATTTTGATAGATCTTCTTCATAACACCACTTCTGCGTTTCCCGTACATTACTCTTTGATGTACTGTGCTATCATTGAACAAGTGGAGTTTGGAAAGCATCTTCAGGAAGAATAAACCAGAATAGCCCTATGCAGAAAAGCTATGGGCGCAATCCAGAGTAACTACGGGGAATCCTTGTTCTGGTGCAAGAACAATTTACTCTGGATTGCAATATGAATTTCCCATAGGTTTTCACTAGGTGGTGCAGTAACTGCGGGTGCACGTAATATCTCTTATGTCCACCTGTAGTTACCCTGGATTGTAGGGTAAATCAATTTTTTTATATTACTTCTCACACTAGAATTCATATTGGAAGGTATATGTAGATGTAGGCAGTTCCACATGACAAAGGTGATGCCCTGCAGTTGGCACAATCTTATATACTCCCCATGTGATAATCCAGCAGTATCAGCATAGCTTCTACTGCATCCTTCAGGGGAGACTGGTGGCTGCTGGTCTCTTCGGGGTAAGGATAACCATTATGGGTCAATCCTGACCTGTGCTAGTTCAATTGTTGGCACAAATCTGCATTGGCCCATGCAGGCAGATCAGGCAAGGAAGGGGGTTGGGATTCAGCATGTGTTGCTGCCCCAATTCCACCCACCAACCACCCATTTCAGGTCTGATCCATCCACCTCCCCATCCCATCACTGTCCCCTTTCACCTGCCCCCTTACCCTCCCTTCATCTATCCTTCCATGCCCCGTTCCATCCCTGTGCAGGCTTACCTACTCAATTCCCCCCATACAGGCTTACGTACTTTACAGAGGTCCCTCCCAGTGCTCTGGTAGTGCATGCTGCCAGAGTGTGCTTTACAGATGCTCTATAGAAGCCAGCAATGGCAAAACACAAGTTCCATCAGCAGGGCAGCCCATTAGTACTGGGCTGAGAATAAATAATTTGTGTATTTCTGGCAACGGAGCACAATTATTCATACAACAAAGATATTTTCAGTAGCAATGTGGTTGGGTCCATGGGGTCTCTCCTTCCTGTTCTCCTCCACTCCATCCTCCAGCTCTCCCCTCATGTTGCAGGCACAGATCTTCACGCGCACACTCTCAAGTAGAAACATAGAAAAAACTTTACTGAACATGTTAACAGGTCACATCAATGCTAAACAAGCAGCACAGCCATCTCTGCCCAGCTGGATCCTCCCTCCACAGCCAATTGCCACTCCTGCCTTCTCCCCCTCCCCTTCTTCATATTGTCCCCTGGAGACATCCCCCCTTCCAGAGTGAGTCCAATCCAGCCAGTCCTGGTAGTCCTCCAGGAAGGGTTCCACCGGCCTAAGGCACCCAAACATCCTTAGGACTCCCCAGCGGCTGTCCATTCAGGGATGCATAACTGCGATTGGACATCCTCTGGGGTCCAATGGCACATCATGTCTCACCCCCTTGTCATCCCAAGTCCAGCCCCTGTCAGAGGGAGCTTCTTTTTGAGCTTAGCCCTGGCAGAGTTTAGTGGAGCTCCCTGGTCTGCAGGGGAGCTGTCCAGCCTTAGAGAGAAGATTCTGGCTGGAAGCTCCTCACAAGCAACCATACTACTATAGTTCTGCATGAATGGAGACGAAACCCAGGAGCAAAGAGAGCCATTTAAATCCATATTTACCAGCAAATATAACATAGATCAAATATATATGACAATGCCTTGGCATCCTTCAGTCTCAAAAGACGATGGTATCGTGCTCTGAGTGTCCTCTCCAGAGCACGATGGCCTGGGTAGATTAATATGGAGGACAGATTGATACCTAAGCAGCAAATCCCCCCTCTCCACATCACTGAAACAGTCCAACAGAACAGCAGAGCTGATACGATTGGTTCCAGCTGCATCGCAAGAGTTACCAGAATGTGATTGTACACAGTCACAAACTGCTTCTGGGACTCCGGCTCCAGATTTTGCCTTGAGGTTGACTCCTGAAGCCTTTCCCATAGATGGGTATAGCCACAAGGCAGTAGAGGTTTGAGGTGGGAGTTTTCCTTCTCCAGACAACCCATGTTCAGTGGGAGTTTAGACAGGTCCTCAACCAAGGCCTGTCTGGCATGGGAGTCCCTGCCAGTAGCTGCACTACTACCAGCATAGCCCTTTGTATCACCTGAGCACACAATTCCACCACCATGAAAAGGTACTGTCCATCGGTTGGATATGTCAATATAGCAACCAAAATTCACTAGGTTTTAGGAAGCAATTCCTATTTTTAAGAAACACGGAAACACAATAATTACAGAATGAATTAATTGGTCTGTGAAATGAAATTTCATTTCATGCTCTGATAGATGAGGTTCTGTAGTACAGGTCCAACCTTGTTATAAACGGATTTTTTTGTACATGGATCTGTCTCAACATGAATGGCAACTGCAAATTACAGTTTAAAAAACTGCTTTTCTACTGTTGTAGAGAGGTAGTCAATCATTCCATTTTACAGTTCTAGAATCAAATCCCTGTAGATACTGAGGCACTATCTTATTCAATTAGATGTATCAGAGGAGCAAGAGACCTGGAAGTGGTTATTTAAATCTATTTTTCCATTGTTCTCTTTATACACAGATTTTTTTATCCACATAGTTCCAGAATGGCACCCTAGTGGATAGCTAGGGACACCTGTAGTCCTAATCTTAATGTTTTCAGGCATGTGTTATCATTCAACTAAATACTATGTTGAAAGATCCTCCAGAAAGAAGATTTATAGTATATTAATAACACTTAACCATCACCAAGCACTTTTCAAAAGCTTCTCAGATATACTGTATATACTCGAGTATAAGCCGAGTTTTTTGGGCCCCAAAAATGGGCCCCAAAAGTCCCCTCGGCTTATATTTGGGTGAACTGAAAAGTGGCGGGATCAAACCCCATCATGTCATATACTGTTGGATTTGTATTGAAGAGCAGAATCCAATACAAAACTCAGTTTTGAGATATCTCATTCTGATCAAACGTTATGGCCAAAAAACAAAAAAAAAACAAAAACTATAAAAATAATTTTTTTTTAAGTGGGTAGGAATTTTGGCCTGGGGGTTCAGGAATTTTGGGTTTGGCATCTGGTCACTCTGTCCTATGCATGTCTACTCTGAAGTAAGCCCCACAGTTCAATGAGGCTTACTCCCAGAAAAGTGTGCTTAGGATTGCAGCCTATGAGTTCCAAGAAGGCTACAAGGAAAAGGACCAGTACCAGTACCTGCTGCATTTCCTACTCTAGGCTTATACTTGAGTCAATAAGTTTTCCCAGTTTTTTGTGGTAAAATTAGGTGCCTCGGCTTATACACGGGTCAGCTTATACTCAAGTATATATGGTACTTAAAATGTCTGCTTTTTGTGATATGAAATTGTTGTTTAAAAAAACACTATAAACACTGGTTCCTAAGCCAACAAATCTCTGGTGGCCCACAATACCCTGAATAGTTTGCAAGGTATAAAAGGGGGATTATCTTCTATCACTTCCAGCATTTTGCCAACTGAGTGCTCCCCCATGGACCACCAAAGAAGATGGAGAACAGAGCATATAGAATTTCCAGCAATGCAACCTTAGTTAGGATTGGGTTGCTAAACTACAATTCTATACATTCTTAACTGATATAAAACCATCCAGTAACCTAATGACATGAATAGCTTTGCCCTACAACAATCACAACTCTTTTTCAGGACCATAGGTGCATCTTAGCAGTGAGCTGCCCAGTTAGCTGTGCTTCTGGCAGACCTGCCTTTTGAAATACAGAATTAAATAATGTTTAATGGCACAATCCTAACCATGTCTACTCAAAAGTAAGCCTCGTTGTGTTCAATGTGTCTTACTCCCAGGAAAGTATCTTTAGGATTGCAGCCATAATCTCTCATAATGCAGAGATATTATTGCTGAACTATTCCTGTGTTTGTTCATAGATTTTCATGGCTAGCAATAATCCAACAATTTCACATATCTGGATGTTATGATCATGATTAAGCCATGGATTTTACACAACCATTGTCATATCAGGTAGGTGTTAAATTATTGGATTATCTTTATGTTTGTTCACCTTTCTGCAGTCAGTCCCTCAAGATGATTTCCTGTCTACTAAACTCATAATATTGGAGCCTACTGGAGAAAAAGTGGAAAAGGGTAAGCAAAAGGATGATATGGATATATGTGTGTACTCCCTCATTCAATGTGCATAACCTGCCCTTCTGGCATTGGCTATCACACATTCATGCTGATGTTCAGAATTCTTTCCCCCCTAATTTAAGGCCTGCCTGATCCGATGCTAGGGAACAACAATACATCAAGGAGAAGGCTGGATACAAAGCATTGGTCAATCCACTTTATGTTATATTAGAATCCAGAAGTTTTAATAACATTACTGCATCCATTGTGCCAGGAGCACATTTCAACAAGGGCACAGATGCAAACACAGATTTTACGAGCAGTAACTTTACTAAGGAGCAACATTTATAAGCTGTAATTTATAGCTTTTAGATGCAAAAAGATATAATGCAAATAAGTTTCCCCTCCCTCTTCTCCCACTGATCAGCTCATGAATAAGGCTGAAAGGATTTCAGACCATAGGCAGAGGAAGCTCAAGGAAGAGGAGACTAAGAATGAATTAGCTTTCCCATTTTCCTCTCCCCAATCCCTAACTTAAAGTTCCATCAACCGATCATATGATCACTTCATAGCCCAGCATGAAAACTGGGTGCATACCTATGTTTCCTTATAATACAGTATATAGTGCTCCTCCCATCCATAGGAATTTACTTGCCTATCGTGAAATAAAAATGCAAGAAATGTTACAAACAAAACAAGATGCCTTGATCTTGACCACACGAAGGCACAATGACAGTTAACATGAAAGTTGGCATTTAACTGAATGTCAGTTTTCTTGGCAAAAAAAACCTGGACAATTTGTTCAGGTCTTTGCTTGTGAAAAATCTCTGTAACAGGTAATGTTTTGTGACATGGCTACAACTTAGGACCAAAGCACATGCAATGTGTCAGAGTGTAGTTATAGGTGAACATTTACTCAAGTGTAGCAGTCCTGTGGAGCACTGATTTGGATTGGAACTGCAATATTGAGGTTGAGGCTATGTAATTGTTTATCTCCGTGCTGTTTGCTTGCTGAAAATTACCTCAGCAAAGCTATTCAACTCTAAAGTTCAACTCTAAAAATATAATTTGTTAGAAATGTGAACCGATTTCAGTTCGACCCTGTCCCCTCTTTCCATGATGGGGAAGTAGAAGGGAAGAAAGGACAGGATTCAGGCACCTTGTGGTAAAATGAGATCAGACAGATTTGCATGCAGAAGGTCCACATTTCAACTCCTAGCATCTCCAATTGGAGCAGAGACAGACCTCTCTTCAAAAAAAAACACACACAAAACCCTGAAGAATCTCTTCTACTCTGGGGATGATGATGATGTTGATACTACTAAACTAGATGGAGCAATGATTTGACTCAACCCTAAGTTTAAGGCTAATTCACATGATCAAATCTCAACAAAAAAGAAATAAATCAATTTGCTTACCATGTGGCCATCTGTTTTGGCCTATAAGCATCATTCTCAACCCTGTGTCCAGAACTACACATGAAACATATATATTTCTCGCAAAGATACAGTGCAAGGAACCCAGCTCTTCTTTACACATGACATTCTTGATCCAGTAGTGTAATTAGTATACTAAAGAAAAAAACCTTAGGGTTTCATCGCAATAAGAGGATATTTGTCTCCTTACCCCATTCTAAGCCCCAGCTACACAAATTTGTGCCAGCTATTTACCTGGCACAAGTCCTGTAATCTCTGCATAGAGCTTCCAGTCCTAGGACAGAGAATAGGATATGGTGAAGGCCCTCATTAGATTTGACTGAAAGTGAAACGATACAATATACATGTTTTCAGACACCCTGGTCTTAAATGTGTACATTTTAAAAAATTATAGGTGTATACCTATAAATGTCCAGTTTTATTCACTTTCTTTTCTTTTAATAAATCTTTCAAATATGATATATAACATTGCAAAGGCATTCTCAGCATAACCCTGCCATAAATTATGCCATGATGCAAATGTTTTAGTAAAATTCTAATATTAAAATTAAAGCCAACAGAGAAGAGTAATTAGGCTACAATCCTAAAGTCACTTTCCTGGGAGTAAGATGCATTTAACACAAGGGGGCTTACGTTTGAGTAGACAGGGTTAGGATTGTGCTCTTAGTCTACAATCCAGAGTAACTACGGGACCTTCTACACTGACATAGTTACGGTGCCACTTATGGGAAACCTATGGGAAATACATAGAGCAATCCAGAGTAAGTGCCTCTTACGTCTTCCCATAGTTACTCTGGATTGTAGGGTTAGTCTCTAGAAAAGTTTCTTTTCCTGTCATTAAACTGTTACTCCAGTACGCCGAGATCTAAAATATATAAATTTTATTTAAATCCTTTAGATCCTTTACAGCATCAGAATAAAAGTTATAATTGCTGGCAACAAGCACTGAACCATTTAATTCTCACACAATAATTATTAATTTAGTACATATTGTTTGTGCAACAGGAAAGGTGAATGGAAGAAAAGCAGCATAGAAAATGTTCTTTTCTGAAATTCGTTTTCATGGACCCATATCTAACACCCTGATCACAAAAAATCTATGAGCTCTGAGACAAATTCACATTGTCTACAAAAATGTGCTAGTCATGATCAAGTATAATATTCTGAATGTTGTCTGTCATTATTCCAGGCCCCCAATGTTTATTTTTCAATAATCATTAAATTTGAATAAACATTTGAATAAACATTTGAATAATGTTTTTGGAATCATTTGTATGTTTAAATTTAAATACAACTATAATTATATGGCTACAAATGTAAACACAGCACACAGTCATCAGCACACACAAAAATACCAACTGCATCAGAACCTTCAGTTCTCTCTCTAGATTTTTTTACAATTAACCTTTTTAATATAGTATTCTTATTTGTATGATTTTATTTAATTTGAGTATCATTTCATTACCATAAGAAGAACATGAAATTTTATCTTAAAATTTATAGTAATCCCACAAACAGTACATAAAGGGTGATTTCAAGGTTGTATCATGTTGCAGAAAGAATGTGTTGTTTGACCCATTTCATATAATTTTCAACATATGATAAAAGGATGTAGATATAATATCTCATATAAAGTGTCTGAAGACAGTCACCTCAATTTATAATTATTTTAATAAATAAAATATACATTTTAAAAACATGCTAAAATGAAAGCTGTGTCTACTTGTCAGTCAGTTTAGAAGCACTGTGTATATACCGTATTTACTCGAATCTTATGCACCATCCAATCAAATTGAGATTTTAAAAAATATGTTTACTGGCAGAAAAGCAGGTGTAGAATTTAATTTTACTGCATGCAACAACCAGTTATATGACAATAATAATACTGATGATAATACTTACAATGAGTTTGTGTTGTGATTTTTACCTCATTACACTACTTTATAAAATGGATTTATGTTAGTTTTTTATTACAATATAGTAAACTGTTACACTAAATTCTGACCTATAATCAAAATATTGTATTTACTTGAATCTAGTGGCCCATCAAATTTAATGCAAACCCTAATTTTGGAGATTAAATTTGGCTGGAAAAGGTGTGCATTAGATTTAAGTCAATATGGTATTTTATCATATATATGGCATAAGCAATTAAATTTAAAAAGATCAGACAAAATTATTATTATTTGCACAAGTGAGTATATTAAATTACATGAGGAAAAAATGTTTTTAAAAACCACAATTTTTAGCATTGTTTTTGAAATCACTAAAACAGATCTGGCCAAGTTGAAATGGTAGCTAATTCAATTAATTTTACAACACTATATTTAACTGTTGTATAATTTTACAACACTGTATGGAACTGAAATTTACCTGGTATTTCCTTCCAAACTCAGAATGCTCCTAAATTATTTAGCATGCAGAAGCAAATTAACATCAAGAAATTTTTTGATCCATTAGTTGATTTTTTTCATCCTGCAAAAAAATAACGTATTAAAAAAACCAGGAATTTCAAAAGATTTACTATGCCTTAAAAAAAATTAACACTACTGAAAATCACTCCAAGCCTTCCAAATAATTATGCAATCCTAACCTAGGTCAGCACAACGCATCAATCTTCCCATTCCCATGGTAA
The DNA here is from genome assembly GCA_030015325.1 of Cryptoblepharus egeriae. Lineage (NCBI taxonomy): Eukaryota > Metazoa > Chordata > Lepidosauria > Squamata > Scincidae > Cryptoblepharus > Cryptoblepharus egeriae. The sequence continues at coordinate 178,311,805 of JAREYC010000001.1, read as the reverse complement.
TGTAGAGAGTGCATGTCTGTGCGCTCTAAACCTTCTCCAGGAGTGGTTCAGAAGTATCTCAAAGCATTTTTGTACACCATCAGGTCAGCACAAGACTTATGCCAGGGCTTAGGCCTACCTAACTGGAGATTAGGATTGCAGCCTAAGTTGCTGTCCTACCCGCTTTGAACAAGACTGTATGCTTCAGCTTTAGTCAATAATGCAGCAGAATTTCACAGCCATGCAATTAATGTTGCACTTCTAATTGCTTTCTGTGTGCTTTGGCTCATAGTATCAGCATTTTGTGAGCAGAAATTAATTTTTTTTAAAAAGAAAAAAATTATCTGCCAACACATAACAGTAAATCTGTTGAAATCAATATTTTAAAATTACAGTATTATTCGAAATTGTTCTACATTCGACAGTACAGTCTTGAAATGGAGCATACTGGTACTCTTCTATGAAGTATCAAGGGCCTTACAAGATAACCTCTGCAATTATTGTGCAGTTGTTACAAAGTTAATTCAGTTAATAGGGAAGTCCAAACATCTCTCCCAAAGCAGATTTCTATTGTTAAGTAATCACAATTTCCCAGCCATCAAACATCAGTAGTTGAGAATATGTGAAATGCAATTTTGCTGTTCTGGAGTACAACATATACTGTGATTGCATGAGGATCCTGGGTATGTCTCAACTAGAGCAATGGACTTATGCAATACATAAATATATAGGTTGAACTTTAGTGATGGCTGGTTGACTACTCTCCTCTGTACCTTTCCAGTGCAGGAACATCCAAGGAAACTTTTACAAAAGAGAAACAAAAGCTGACTTAATTGACCTTGGCCCTGTAATATTGGCCCACTACGTGCCCCCATTCTCTATCTTTATTTAAACATATTTCTCTACTTTCTATCCCCAAAACTGCTGTTTTTCACATTTGCAGACAGGTGATACCACAGTGATTACCATCCCACTGCAACGAAAAAAGAAATCCCCCATTCATTGTGTGAGGACATAATATTTCACTCACTATAAGGCAGCTCTTAATAACTTCTGGGTATTATGAAGTTTACCAGAAATAATGCATACTTCTTGAAATCTAAAATCCACAATTTGAATGTTAAATCTAATTCATTTGGTTCAGCTGATTGACAGGAATAGAGGATCTTAAGAGGAGATATTTTTCCATCTGTGCAACATGAGGAGGACTGAACCTGAGATTTTCATGGATTATCACCAACCTAAGTCCTTTCAGTTATTCCCACTCTTAGTCAATAGAGACACAATGTAGAACACATAAATTACACAGCAATGATGAATTTTCATTGTGTACTTTGGATAAATTGTCACAGTGTGTGGAGATGAAAGGACACAACCTTTACATTCCCAGAAAAGCCTGCTACAATTTTTGTTTAAGTCTTACAGATTCTGCCGTTTCAGAACGACTGGATACTTGCAGTGCAACCTGTGCATGTTCATGCAGAATAAGCTTGTTTTGTCCAATACTATTAACTCCCAGTTAAATGTGCATACTATTTTTCTGGGGTTTCATTATTACTTGTAAGGCATGAGCGTTCTTTTCAGTGTAATTAATACCACTGACAAAATGATACAGTCAGACTAGTTGCTGTATTACAGTGACACCAAGTGGATTTAGAAAGCAGTGACACCAAGTGGATTTAGAAAAAGTGAACTAATTCAATCAGCATTATTACTGGGCTGATTATTATTATTACAGATTATTAGTAATCCTTTACCCTGTCAGCAAGTGATGGTAATCTTCATGTGGAAACGTTTTTATGTGATTGAGTTGCTGTCCATATGAAGTCCAAAATCTTGCATATTGTACAATAGCTGTGCATATTGGAGGGGTTAGTACAGTACAGTAGTACTAATACTGGGGGCTAGTACAGTAGTTGCCCATGATGAAGAGGAAGGATGCCAGTCACTGGCATCCTAAGTCCATCATAGGGCAGATGGATTCACCTACGTCCACCATATGACAGATAAATGCAACCTAGACCAATGCCAACTGGCCTTCAGGTTTTCCAGGCCTGTAAGGTCTGTGATTTGGGGGCATCCCACATAGTCTATGAATATCACAACAACTGGTACACCCTCAGACATCCTGCAGGCTCTGCCTCATGCAACTTACCCTACAATCCAGAGTAACTACGGGAGCACATAAGAGACTTTATGTGTAGCCATTGTTGCTGCACTACCTAGTGAAAACCTATGGGAAATTCATATTGCAATCCAGAGCAAATTGTTCTTACACTGGAGCAAGGACTCCACGTAGTTACTCTGGATTGCACCCTTAGACACCTCTCCTTATTGGCCAGCCACAGTTGGATAGCTGTCTACTTGATCAATATGTTCCTGAGACATGCAAATATCATCAGGACAACATCTAGGTGGTGTGAGGGACCAAGTCATCTTATGACAAGATTGGATGAAGCCTGGACACAGGCCATGGGGAGAGATGAGCTCCTGGTATTAAGGCCATGTGTCTGAGTCCCAACAGTAACATCATAATATTACATAACAGCAGAGTGATCTCCCCACCCCCCACCTCCCCCCAAAAAATAGGACATCCAAGAGAAATGTGGAACACTTTTTTTATGCAACAAGAAACAACTTTAAAATCTTTTATACTTTTATAAAAAGAATAGGGCCCATATAGGGCCCAATCCTCTGCCAGCCTAATTTACCTGCCCTATTCTTCAGTGATGGTGTGGGGAGGTCAGCTCATGCCAGTGCATTGATCTAACAACCCCCTCCCTGCAAGGAGTGGGGCAGAAGTGTCTTACTGCACTTTTGTGTTCAGCACAGGACTTATGCTGAAGCGTAGGCCGGCCTAAATGGAGATTAGGATTGCAGCCAAAATTTATTACATATTAACTTACTAATTACAAAAAGACTAGATGCTGTCTGCTCACAAGGAAAATGACATTTAAGTTCTTTTCTAGGACATGAGGCTAAAAAAAAGGTGGACATGCCCTGGAAAAAGACATCTGTTCACCCTGCATAATAAGCTTTAATTCCATACAAAAATGCAGGTCCCACCAGCCCTAGCTGGTGGAATTCTTTGTAGCCCTGGTGAGGGCAGTGGAAGCAATTCTGAACCAGACTGTGGCTGCAATCCTAAAATCACTTTCCTGGGAGTAAGACCCACTGAACACAATGGGATTTACTTTTGAGTAGACATGTTTAGGATTGTGCTCTATGGCTGCAATCCAGAGTAACTACGGGAGCACGCAAGAGACACTACGTGCCCCCGTAGTTACTGCACCATCTAGTGAAAACCTATGGGAAATTCCAATTGCAATCCAGAGTAACTTGTTCTTACTCCGGAGCAAGGACTCCCCGTAGTTGCTCTGGATTGCGCCCTAAGGCTGCAATCCTAAAATCACTTTCCTGGAAATAAGTCCAATTGAATACAGTGGGGCTTACTTCTGAGTAGACCTGGAAAAGACTGTGTTCATGTGAGTAGCTGTGGAGCAAGCTATGAGTGCCCCTAGTTGCTCAATGGCCAGTTCATCTGGTTCAAGAGGCTGCAGCCAACACAGAGCTACCACAGGGACTGAAGGGTGGTCATTCCATGTTGAAGGAAGCACTGCTGTTAGGACATCTTTGTCTTTCCCCCTGGAGCTATGGGCCAAGCAAGAATGAGGTGGGCAAAGAAGGTGGAGCTGCCAAGGAGAAGCAAACAGTGGGATGGCCAAAGCGCCAAGCCCTCCACCATTTGGAGACCTATGCAGCAGTAGTAGGCCGTCCTATCCACAGGTGCAACAGAGGAGGAAGCAGTGAGTGGCAGTGATAGAGGGCAGCCATGAAGCAGTGACACCACAACCCAGACACAGTAGCTGATGCCAACACATCTTTATTAAACGCAGGCATGCGAACAGCCCCATGGCACCTGTTTATATAGCCCTGTTATGATGGCCAGGCACCCTCCAGACCAGTGTACACACATGTATTAGCCTGCCCACACCACCATGAAAATTGGGAGATGGACAAGTTGTGCTGGCCTAAATTGGCTAAGATTGCATCCAATCTGTAATAGTTTTAAAGTTAATAAGAACAATGTTTAAATTAACAACATGAAAGCAATATCTATGAGTGTGTTTAGCTTTTATTTTTTCATTTCCTACATTTTTCTTGGGTGCACTACATTTTAGGAGGCCTTGTCCTCTTCTGTGGTTATGACATCTGGTCATCCTGCTACAGGGGCACCAACAGAGTCTTCCATGTCATTACAGGATCCTCTGAGAAAGCCAGTTGCAGATGAGGAGATGGGAGAATCAAATTATAACATTGCTTGCAGATAAGTAAAGCTTTGAACAAACTTTAATTTGCTGGGTTAATATAAAATGGCAAATGATGACTTGCTGTAAACTAGGAATGGAAGCTCCTAATGTCCATTCTTCTGTATAAAGGAAAGAAGGAGAGGTATTTTGAGCTATACTCAGAGATGCTCATACTCAAACCCTAAAATCCAGAGTAACTACGGGAGCACGTAAGAGACATTATGTGTACCTGTAATTATTGCACCAGCTAATGAAAACCTATGGGAAATTCATATTGCAATCCAGAGCAAATTGTTCTTACACCAGAGCAAGAACTCCCCGTAGTTACTCTGGATTGCGCCCGTAATGGCAAGCTGTAGTTGGTTATTACAACTGAATGTAATCATATGAAATAAATGAGCAAACTCAACTCATTTCAACAAAATGTGCCTCCAGCAAGTTCAGAGGACCCTCAGTAGTTGCAGGAGATCCATTCCAGGAACCATCCCCCTGGAATGAAATTGGAATTGAAATTCCAATTCAATTTGTAATTGAATCAGTGGTGGGCACTTACCGGTACGGGCCTACGCGCCCGTACCGGTTCTTCCCGTTTCCCTGCCGCTAGCGTACCGCCAGCGACAGGGAAATGCAAAACATAGCGGACCAGTACGGTCCGCCATGTTTTGCGCCCACCGCCGCCTGCCTAGAAGCGGGCAGGCCCGCTTCTAGGCAGCCTCTGCACAAGCGCTGACATCGGCGCTCGCGCAGACCCTGCCTAGAAGCGGCCTAGCAGGCAAGCCGCCTCTAGGCAGGGTCTGCTCAAGCGCCGGTGTCGGCGCTTGCGCAGAGCCTGCTTGGAAGCCCACCTGCCAGGCTAGCTTCCAGGCAGGCTCTGCGTGAGCGCCAATGTCTGCATGAGTGCCGGTGAGCGCCTGGCAGGCCGGCTTCTAAGCAGGCACTGCGCAGGCGCCAACGTCGCCCCGCCCCTCCCCAGTCCCGCCCCTCACCCCGCCCACACCCCTGACCCCGGCTGGCCCCTCCCACTTCCGGCGTACCGGATCTTGGGATGGGGCCAGCCCATCTCTGAATTGAATCTGTAGGAGTGGGCAACAACCTACCTGAAGGGTCTGCTCCTGCTCTCCCAAGGTTGCTCCCAGCCTCCTCAGAAGGCTTCCAGGACATGACTGGAAGGCACAAACCAGAAGTACCTTCCAGTCTCTCTATGAGGCCTACTGGGGTGCAGTTTTTGTCCCAGATATGACCAGAAGTCATTTCCAATCACATCCAGCAGGTCTTCTGAAGCATTCAAGCCAATAGCTGGACATCCTTGGAAATTCAGATCTGTGAATGATAGTACAGAAACATGGAGACTGATCAAGCCCAAAGATTTGTTTTTAATTGTTTCAAATCATAATAATTCACCAAAACCTAAGAAATGTTAGCCAAATGTAAAGAATAAAAAATGGAACATTAAAGTTGGCGTCCTTACAAAGAGAAGCAAATGTAACTTGTATTCCACAGTATGTTTTCTATTGTGTTGCAAACACGGAAGACATTTTTCATGTGTCACAAAATGATTTAATTTGAAATGAACGTAGGTGTTCATATTAACTGTTAAAACCACTAAAGCAATGAAAGTAAAATAGGTTAACACTTTTCTGCCACACTTTCATTCTGAGGTGAATGTTTCCTGTGCTGTGGTGAGTAGTAGGGAAAATTTATTATTATTATGTTTATTTCCTTAGGTCATACGCTTGTAGAGCATTTAAAAGGTGAGCATTAGTATTGTTGCTATTTTAACTAACATGTTATGTAAAATGAAGCATTGTTCTGTATGTTTTTCTGATGATGTGGAGAACGTTTTCCTATAGAAACCATCTTTTTAGCAATAGCAGGGTTTTTTTTATACCTGTTGGTTGTGGGATGATCTAATGGGGAAGGCCTTGCCTATGCTTTGCTCCCAGTTTCAGCTCAATCTTATGCATAACTACACAGAAGTATCCATCATATAGAAAGGAGTTTACATCCAGGAAACTGGATAGACTGCATGAGCTAAGGCACCTTTTATTGCCCTTTAAATGAGGGTTTTGATATGCTGCTGTGCTTTTTACTTTTTTACTATTTTGCTGCTTCTACTGCTGTTCTTGCCTGTCAGTTTTATGAGGTGTAATTTTAATGATGGAGCTATTTATTTTCCTTCAGTCAATTTAATGGACTCTACTATTTCAGGCTACAGGTGGAACAGTACATTCTTATTTATAACAGCCTTCTGAGTTTTTTAATCGACTGGTCTTGAACCTGGCTACCCTTCTGCATACTCTTTTAGTATGGTTTTTTAAAATTGTTTTAATTGGTTTTATTGTAAATTTTATGAGAGGATGTTTTAAATGTTTATATAATCTAATTGTATTTTAATTGTATTTTAATTGTGTTTTAATCTGTATTTATTATCTAATTTTAGTGGTGTTTTATTGCTCTTTTAATTTTTGTTAGCCGCCTTGAGCTCCCTTTCATTAGGGAAGAAAGGCAAGATTTAAATCTAATAAATAACAATAATAAAATAATAATAAATAATATTCCATGTGGTGAAGCAGTTCTTTGCTCACAGAAAAGTAGAACATCAGGGATAAGACTTGAGTCAAAGTGGGAGCCCCAGGAGAAGGTGGCTGCAGAATCAATTCCTGTCATGATTTAACACTGCTAACCGGAGAAGAGGCACCTTGCCTTGTGGGTGCCCCTCTTTTATTTAGCAGGGGAGAGTCACTGGTCCACCTCATAAGAACATAAGAAGAGGCTCTGCTGGATCAGGCCAAAGACCCATCTACTCCAGCTTCCTGTATCTCAGTGGCCCGCCAGCTGCCTCAATGAGCACACAAGACCTGCATTTTGAGGTTGCCTACATCAGTCAATAAGCACACGCACCCATACCCATCATGGCATGTATCTTGTGATTATCCTTTTCCTCTAGGAATCTGTCCAATCTCTTCAGGCGTGAGGCTAGATGCCATCACCACATCCTGTGGCAAAGAGTTCCACAGATTAGTTAAAGGCTGGGTAAAGAAATATTTTCTTTAGTCTGTTCTAACTTTCTCATTTAAGTGGATGCCCCTATTTATGGTGTTATTTGAGAGAAAAAGAGCATCTCTTTATCCACTCTCTATCCACAATTTTGTATGAGCACAATCCTAACCATGTCTACTCAAAAGACCCATAGTGTTCAATGGGTCTTACTCCCAGACAGGTGTCTTTAGTATTGCAGCCTATGTCTCAATCATGGCCCCAGTCAGGCACTTCTTTCCTAGGCTGAAGAGCTCCAAACACTGTAGCCTTTCCTTGTAGGGAAAGTGTCCCAGACCATCAATCATTTTGGTTGCTCTCCTCTGAATCTTTCCATTACTTCTATAGTCTTTTTGAGATGTGGTGACCAGAACTGGATGCAATATTCCAAATGTCGCATTACAATTGATTTAAATAATGGCATTATAATATTAGCTGTTTTATTCTCAATGCCTTTTCTAATGACCCCAAGCATGGAATTTGCCTTCACTGCTGCTGCACATTGGGGTGACGCTTTCATTAAGCTATCCACTAGCAGCCTAAGATCTCTTTCCTGCTCTGTCACAAACATCCCAGAGCCCATTATCCTATATGAAAAGTTAGGATTCTTTGAACACAAGCCTAAGAAATTTAGGCCGGCCTAACTCACCTGGCCTGTCTTTCCATTGTGTCATGTGGAGGTCATTGTATGCATGTGCATTGACCTAATCCCTACCCCTCCAGGAGTGAGGCAGAAGTGTCTTACTGCACTTTTATGACACTCCCAGGTTAGCACAGGACATATGCCAAGGCTTGGGCCATCCTAAATGGAGATTAGGATTGCAACCTTTGCCCCAATGTTTATAACATTACATTTACTCACAATGAAACACACCTGCTATTTTGTTGCCCATTCCTTCAATATGGAGAGATCCTTCCGATTAGTGTTGCCATATGTCCTAAAAACAGGAACAGTCCTGATTTTGGGAAGTTGTGTTCACATACCGGCAAGTGTGACAGAGGGTCATGTCCCAATTCTGTGGAAGAGAATTATGGCAACCCTACTTCTGGAGCTCTTCACAGTCTCTGCGGGGTGTACTTTTGCATCATTTTAGATTGTGAGCTAATGGATCCCTTTTAGGAAAGGGAGCCATTAGTTATCACATTTTTTTGAATATTTTTTTTTTTAGAATTACAAAAGAAAACAAGAAAGTAAAAAATACAGAAAAGATACAGAAAAATATTATAAACTATTTTTTCTCCAAAAAACCGCTTTGGAAACTTTTAGTGGAAAACTGGTATATAAATTCTCTTATTAATAATATTAATACTTTTAATAATAATAATTATGTTCAGTAAGGCTTACTCCCAGGAAAGTGTGTATAGAAAATGTGCGTCTCTCTACGCAGCCTGAGTAGAGAGAAGGGAGTGGTGTTCAAGTTGGCAGAGCACACATAGATCCAGCACTGAGAGGGAAACCTTAAGGGTGTGTTTTAGTGAAGAAAAAAGTCTGCACTTTCTGTGACAGTTCCACTGAGGATAATGGAGCTTACTTCTGAGTAGACATGTATAGTATTGGGCTCTGAGGCTGCAAGCATATCCACACTTTCAAGGGAGTAAGCTCCCATTAATTTTAATAGGGCTTACTTCTGAGCAGGCAGGCATATGTTCCACAGGTTCTGTGGAAGCAAGCTCCACACTTTCCTGAGTGTAAGCCCCATTGACTTTAATGGGGCTTACTTCTGAGTAGACTAGGATTGGGCTCTGAGTCTGCAGTCCTTTCTACACTTCCCTGGGAGTAAGCTCCATGGATTGTAATGGGGCTTACTTCTGAGTAAACAGGCCCATGATTAGGCTCTGAGTCTGCATTCTTCACCCTTTCCTGGGAGTAAGCCCCATTGATTTTAATGGGGCTTACTTCTGAGTAGACTAGGATTGTGCTCTGAGGCAATCCTCTACACTTTCCTGGGACTTTAATGGAGCTTACTTCTGAGTAGACTAGGATTGGGCTCTGAGGCTGCAGTCCTCTACACTTCCCTGAGAGTAAACCCCATTGACTTTAATGTGGCTTACTTTTGAGTAGACTAGGATTGTGCTCTGAGGCAATCCTCTACACTTTCCTGGGACTTTAATGGGGCTTACTTCTGAGTAGACTAGGATTGGGCTCTGAGGCGGCAGTCCTCTACACTTCCCTGAGAGTAAACCCCATTGACTTTAATGTGGCTTACTTTTGAGTAGACTAGGATTGTGCTCTGAGGCAATCCTCTACACTTTCCTGGGACTTTAATGGGGCTTACTTCTGAGTAGACTAAGATTGCGCTCTGAGGCTGCAGTCCTCTACACTTTCCTGGGACTTTAATGGGGCTTACTTCTGAGTAGACTTGGATTGGGCTCTGAGGCAGCAGTCCTCTACACTTCCCTGAGAGTAAACCCCACTGACTTTAATGGGGCTTACTTCTGAGTAGACTTGGATTGGGCTCTGAGGCAGCAGTCCTCTACACTTCCCTGGGAGTAAACCCCACTGACTTTAATGGGGCTTACTTCTGAGTAGACTTGGATTGGGCTCTGAGGCAGCAGTCCTCTACACTTCCCTGAGAGTAAACCCCACTGACTTTAATGGGGCTTACTTCTGAGTAGACTAGGATTGCGCTCTGAGGCTGCAGTCCTCTCTCCGCTTTCCTGGGAGTAAACCCCATTGACTTTAATGGGACTTCCTCCTGAGTAGAGAGGCAGAGGCTTGGATGAGCCATAGAGACAGCGTGTGGGCGTCAATCTCTGGCTGCAGCCATGAGGGAATATCCGGCCGAGAAGTCCCGACTCCCCCGCCTTTCCGCAGCCGACTTCGGGTGGAGCTGGTTGGGAGAGAGGCTGCTTCTCTCCGGCCTAGAAGTTGGGGAGTCGGTGCTGCTTCTCCTTCTCCTGCTGGGCTGGGCTGGGCTGGGCTGGGCGCTGCCTGAGGAAGGCGATGGGGCTGGCGAGGGCCTTGCTGGTCCTCTGCGCCTGGGCTCCCTGCGGCGCCTGGGAAGGTAGGCAAGGTAAGACAAGGCAGGGGAAGGGGCTGCTGGGGCTGGACTGGGCTGCTGAGCCCCTTGGAGGGGCACCCAGGGTGCCCACATGTCCCCTTTTTCAGGACACGTCCTCCTTTCCAGCCTTGTGTCCTGGCACAAAAATCTTCCTTGTCCTCCTTAGTAGGCAGCATGGAGCCTCCTTGCACTTACCTATTAAATAATAAGCAACATAGGCTGCCACACTTTCCTGGGAGTAAGCTTTTTTGACTATAATGGGACTTACTTCTGAGTAGACAGGAATAGGGTTGGGCTGAGAGTGTTTAAAAGGAACCACATGAAAGCAATATGTGTGTGTGTTTTAGCTTTTTTCATGTCCTACATTTTTTGGGTGTCCTGCATTTTTTGGGGTGTCCTTGTCCTCTTTTGGGATGATGGTCACCCTGGGGCTACTGAGATGCAGGAGGCTGGACCAGGAGCACCTTTGATCTGATCCTCTCCTTGCATTCTTAGGAGCCAGTTTTCTGGACTTACAGCACAATCCTAACACTGTCTACTCAAAAGTAAGCTCCATTGTGTTAAGTATCTTAACACATCTTATTACAATCCAGAGTAACTATGGGAATACACTTACTCTGTATTATTCTTACCCTACAATCCAGAGTAACTATGGGAGCACATAAGAGACTTTATGTGCACCTGTAGTTACTGCACCACCTAATGAAAACGTATGGGAAATTCATACTGCAATCCAGAGCAAATTGTTCTTACACCGGAGCAAGGACTCCCCATAGTTACTCTGGATTGCGCTCTTACTCTGTAAGAGGCACTTACTCTGGATTGCTCTGCATTTCCCATAGGTTTTCCATAGGCACTGTAACTACGTCAGTGTAAAAGGTCCCGTAGTTACTCTGGATTTCATCCTTACTCACCCAGATCTGGGGTTTCCCCATCGTCCTGGTTTCCCTGTGTTGTCTCTCTTGAGCTTTGGTGTGGGTTGTTTTTTCTGCATGATCCCTGCAGAAAAAACGGGTAAAAAGATCTGGGGATACCACATTTTAGTGCACCAGGATGCAGGGCTCAAGTTGGTTGCCTCTTGTGTGCAGCCTGGGCCATCTGGTGGTCCACTGTGAGATACAGAAAGCTAGACTAGATGGCCCTTTGGCCTGATCCAGTGGAGCTACTCCTTTGTGAATAGCCTGTGGAACTCCTTGCCACAGGATTCAGTGGATGCAAGCCCACCATGATGCAAGTCTGTTGTCCTGTGTCCTCCCTGAAGCATTTGGTGGGCCATTGTGAGATCCAGGAAGCTGGTCAGATGGGCATTTGGCCTGATTCTCTTTTATTTTTCTTATTGGGAAACTTGCGAGAACAAGTTTCTGTGACTCAGACACACCAGGTTTCCTATTTCCTTGTTTTCCTTTGAGCCTTGGTTGTGGTGATGCCCCCCCCCCCCATCTCTGCATGCGAGACTAAATCTAACTTATTCTGTCCCTTGGGAATGGGATGGTGGGAGCAGATACGGTGTGTGCATTTTAAATTGGCACAGTTCTCTGCTCTGTTTCCTGTACTGTTTTTCTGAGTCTTTAAACATCCTTAGAGGAGCTGAACTGAATTTCCTCTGTGCCTAGATTTAGTTGGCTCTGCTTTTATTTCATTTGTTCATGTCCTGGCTGTGATCTGCCATAAGTTATTTTGCTGTCCCCCCTCATCTCTCTTCTTTTTCTCACTTCCCCTTTTGACTGTTCATGCTGCGTGAACATTATGTGCATTTTGAATTAATTACGACACATTATCACGTCTTTGTTCTGTTGTTGCAGTTGTAATACTGCCATAGTATGCACTTCACTGAGCATGTGTGGAAGACTGGGTAGTGTCCACCTTTTCACCAGTTTGCTTATATTGAATCATGGAGAGTGATTTAGCAACAAATTTTGGGAGTGTGTGTTCCACAAACAGGCACATATTCATCCCTTCTAGTTGTGTCCCAACACAGTTTAGTGTTTAACAGGACACTGAACTTGCTAGTGCTTTCCCTAGAACCTTATTCAATACCAAAAGTTGGCTCCAAAATATGTCAGAGAAATAATCATAAATAGTATTTGTGAGTATGTGCTAAAATAATTTTTCTCCCCATTGAGCCGTCTGCAAATGAGAAACTAGTGATTCCAGGTCCCAGGAGTGGCATCCAACCTCAAAGATGCTTTTAAATAACATCTGCCAGCTTCCTTTTTGATTTCTTGTAAAACTTTGTGGTTTGGGGAATGTTATCTTGCTTTATGGTTTAGGGAATATTTACTATCTTGAGAAAGTAAACAGTAGCAGGACAAATGACTGAATCTGAGAAGGGTGGTATATCTGCTTTCTCCCAAGTGAGCGTGTGCGAAGCAGGTAGAACAATAAAAATGCAAGAAGTTTATTAAAAGTCTGAAACAACAAAGCAATGACAAAGCAAGGCACTAATGATAAGCGGGCTTTGGAGTGTTGGCAAAGAGACTGAAATGCAAGATGTTAACCTATTGACTAACTGAAAAGTGTTCCTTTTCTGATGACTCACACTATCTCAGGAATCAGGTACTTTCACTCACACTAGTGAGTTGGTGTGTCTTTTGCAGAGTGCAGCTGCTTACAGCGATGGACAAGTACATTACACTTGAGTTGATGACATAGATCAGGGGTGTCCAATCTTTCAACTTCAGGACTCCAGGACCTTTAACAAGTATGCAGAAGAGGAAATTTCAGCAGGTGCAGCTTTTCATCCCACAGATCACAAGCTACACCTGCTGAATTTCCTCTTTTACAAGCTTGTTAAAAGTCCAGGAGCCATAAAGTTAAAAAATTGGACACCACTGACATAGATCCAGCAGATTTGATAGGTTATAACTTATGACCACCAGGGTCCCATACTTACCCTATCCCTTTATCTGGTCAGAGGGACTGGGAAGCCCAGATTGTCGAGTGCCATTCTCAGTAGAGGGGCTGGCTAGAGTCTGTTGTCTTGGGCAGACCTGGATGAGAAGCTAAATCCACAATGTGACTTGTCACCTTTGCTATGCATCCTTTCTGCAGTAGTGCTGAATTCAGTCTCGGGAAAACAGTCCCTATCAGTGGTCACCAAGGGTGGTGATGGGAGTGAGAATGTTCAGGCACATAGAAAAGTAGGCAAACAGTAAAAGAAAACTAAGGAATTTCACCACAATATCTTTGAAATTAGTGGGACTTCTGACCAAATTTACTTAGGCTTGCCTTGTTAGTGCATCTCAACACAAGGAAGTTGGCAAGAGTTAATCAGCTCAACAGGTATGGGAAGGACAGCAGTCAAAATATGTTTGTGGTGATATAACTGTTTAGTCTGGCATGCCTCTTAGTTCCTGGCCTTTTGTTTTTTCATTCTGTGTAAGCCTAGGGTTTCTCAATGACAGGCTATAAATGGTGGACACAATTCCCTGAAACACAAATTTCTTACCACCTTTCCTCTCTTGCAATACGCAGGTCTGGGAAATTGATATATTTCATGATTCATATATCATGACTCATTAGATGTTCAAGATTTCTCCATCCCTCTTCTGCATACAGTCAGGTATTGGTTAAGAACCTACAGTCCTCCAAAAACTCACCTGGATAACCTGCCCTGTTTGGGAAAGATGTTGAAAGCTAAATCAGACTGTGAAAAACTATTATTAGTTTTGTAGATTTTTCAGTCGCTAGAATAAAGTAAGTTTTTGAGTGTTACAAATTCTAGCTTCTGAGCAAAATTTTAAATAATCAATCCAGGCAATACAGAATAGAACTAGTAGACTGCTCCTATAGGATGAGTAGCAGTTGACTCAGGGCAGACATCCAAAGGGTGTTTGTACTCGTCCATTATTCTCCTAACAGCATAAAAATGTGCTTTGACATTGTTTTGATCTTTGTTCATACTCCTGCTACTAATATAACGTGTTCTGCAAAAAGAGACTTACAAGTAGGTTCCAACACTGCCCTAAGCAGAAATGAGGGTGGGGAGACACACAGCCTCAATCAAGCTTTTTCTGTAGACACCGGGGACCAGAGCATCGTCCAAAAGTGAACATCATTGAAAAGTGTAACCCAGTCTTTTCCACCTTGCAAATGCAAAATGGCCACCAAAAAAGACATTCCAAAGCATGTGTTGGCAATGAATATCTTATGTATTTGAATGATGGTTATTTATTGAAGTCATAACGAAATGTCAAAAACTGTTTAATCACCATATCATATGCAAATCAACATTAGGGAAGACAATTTTAGCCTTTAGAGCAGCAGCAGAGATGTTGAAAGAATGAAGCATGTGTTGAATGAATGAATCCTGGGAATAATTGAAAGGTGTTGAAAAAGCTGAACCATCAGAAAGTGGAGGACATCTGTATCCGACCAGAAGACATAGAGAGATCTATAGGTACAGTACAGCAATCATAGTGTTGTTTTTCTGACTGGAGAATCATTGCAGTAGCCAGGTTCTTTCTTAGTGTTAAGGTCAGGAATTACTGAATGCTTCTTTGTGCCTGCGAGTTAAAAGTGACAGTAACTGTGAAGAATCGAGAGACTTCTATAGGGAAGTTCAATACTCTGAAGTGCAAGAAGCTAATAAAAACATAAGGGGAAAATTTCTTCTGCTACAACCATGGACTGCGTTGTCCAAAGTTCAGAGGAGCACCTTGACTCTACTTAAAACAAAGATATCTTTTGATTTCCCTTTTTAGACCTTGAACACTTTTCTTATTAACCACTATCACTGTGTGATATCATTAACTGTTTCCACTGTGCAGATGCTAAAATTCAGATTTTTCAGTGCTTACCAGATTTTTCAGTGCTTACCAAAGGCATTTTTCCTATATATGCCTTTGTCCTGGGTTGGGGCATCGAACTATCCAAGACAACTAGCTTGCAAGCTTCATAAAGTAACCTGTGCCATAGAGAAGGAAATTCTGCTGATGGGACTTGCCTGTTTCCATCAGGACTTGCCTGCTGAATGGATGACTGTAATTTACATCCTTGTGAAAATTAGTAATTCTCAGATGATGCATAGTCTGCTGTACTGAAATCTATGTTCATACAGTCTAAAATGTTGAATTTAAGTTGGGCTCAGAATTCAAGCTGAGTGCATATAGACATCTTTGTCACACTCATTATTCTGCTGCATTAAATCATCTTTATTTTTTAGTGCCTCAACCAACAAATGTTACTATAAAATCATATAATTTCAACACCTCCGTATTCTGGGATTACAAAAATATGTCACTGGAGCCTCTCTTTACTGTTCAAATTCATTGCTACAGAAGGTAAGACTTTTGATTTTCTTATGTAACTGTATTTTATCTTTGCATGTATTGTGTTTTTCCTCAGTTTTTGACTCATTAAATGTCAACTGCTACTCTATAATGAACAGGAAGATTAATACATACAAACTGTTTTCATGCTCTATAGTACTGTATATTTAATGTAACTTTTTCTTATTCTTTCTCCAAAGCATAACCACAAATCATTCACAGCACATATATGTGGTCGATACCTGTGTAAATATATCTCAACGTTATTGTGATCTTACTTACAAGATTTCTGAATCATGTGCTAAAATGTTCTGGGCAAAAGTTAAAGCTGTTGCTGGGTCACATGAGTCTTCATATTCACAATCTGAATCTTATAAAATCTTCCAGATATGTAAGTTACTTTCCAAACATAACATTTTAGATCTTAGCTATTAGCCACTTTTAAAAGAGTGCTGAAATATACTACTTCTGCTATTGCAATGCAAAAATATGATGTTTCTGCTGTGTGTTCATTATTCTGATCATTTCTGACACCCATTTATATTGGGTACCTCTGCAGAGACCATGTTCCAGGCCAGTAATATGGTTTCTGGATATGGCTATAGCTTCTAGCTGTTTGATACTGATCCATAGAATTGGGCTCCTGGTTACGTTTCTGTCCACAGATCCATCAAAGATATACAGATTGACCATGGATCCGGTCCGCCCCCTTGACTATCCCCAGCAAGGAGAACCGGCCCCCCCTTCAGGCTGCCTGCAGTTGCATGTGGCTACTATGACCCTCAGAATGGCAGAAGAGACTGAAAAAAACCTTTGGAAACCAGAAATGACATTTTTAATGGCTTATAAAGCTTTGGAGAATCTTCCAGTGGGAAGCCAGAAACACAGTGTCTTTTTGTCTTTTCTACTATTTTAAGGTCAGAGTGGCCACAGGTGGTCATGCACAGCCTCTATGCATGAAGAAGGAGGTGAGGGGAGCCCACCTTTCCTCATCTCCTGAAGGGATAGGTGGTGGGAGGGGGGAAAAGACCTTATCCACTGAAATTGTAGGATATGGCGTCTCTTGAATCTTATTTAATTTCTGTATTGATAACTTTTTGTCTTTAAAAATTATGTGAAATTTAATGTTCTCTAGACCTACTTTTCTTATTTGATATTGCACTGTGTGCCTTGCCATTAACAGAAGGATTCAACTGTTTCAGGTCACATAGGACCACCAAAGCTTCATCTCTCTCTTCAGAAGGATGAAGTCAATGTTTTGATTGAGCATCCTCTCACACCATATTTTGAGGAAAATTACCCACTTAGTGTGAGAGAGAACATCACTGATTTCACCTATAAAGTATTTATGAGGACCACTGGAAGGGTATGATTAAGACTAAAATGCATTTTCCTAAACTAAAGGCTAGTTTTGATGCAACACAGGAAACAAATGGCTTTTTTAAATAAGTGTAGTGGACCAGCCTCAGCTTTCAAGTAGGAATGTGAGGCATTTTCCATACATTATGCAGGAAATTCCTTTTGTTGTATAAGACATTAAAAGTGATCTGCAGTTTGGACTTCTGAGAAAGCTTGGAGAATTGCTAATCTTTCTGTTTCTTTCATACAAAGTTAAAGGTGTTCTACTTTTGCACTTAAGCAGTACTTTATAAGTGGGAAAGAATAACTCCTCATTTGTCTGCAGGACATAGGAGAGGGTTTCCTGTATTTTTCCTAAGAGTTATTTGGTCCATCTGTCTCTAACCAAATGTGACCTTGCGCTGTGTACCACAAAAAAATCACAATATACAGTGGCGCCTCACATAACAAATTTAATTCGTTCTGTTGGCATGTTTGTTAACATGAAACATTCTTTATGTGAAGTGGATTTTCCCATAGGAAATAATGTAAACTCTGACGATTGGTTCCACAACCCCAAAAATATTTATATAAAAATACAAGCGAAAAGCGTACCCCCATTGCGGGAGTAACATTTCCCCATATGCCATCCCCCACGGCAGATCAACACCCCATGCACGCCAGTCCCCCCGTGTGCACCAGTCCCACCGTGAGCAACTTCCCGCCATGCGAAACATCCTCCCCAGTGTAACCTCTTCCTCTGAACAACATCCCCCAGTGCACCAAGCACCGAGCACCAAATTGGCTGGATGTTGGTTGTCTCCCATTTTAAATATTGGACAAAAAACACGTTGCACCCCTTTTCAGCCTCTCAAGGGTTAAATTTATCCACATCAGTTCTTGGTGGGTGTTCATGTGACAGAAGGAACTCCCTTCCAGAATTTCATGCTTCTAGATCTGGAGGTTGGGGCGGAATGTTGATGAGTCATCAATTCTTCAATGCAAAGTATAGGGAGGAAAATGTGTTGCGCCCCTTTTCACCCCCTTCCAGTTAGAATTTCCGAAAACCGGTTCTTAGTGCACCCCTCGGTCATGGAAGGAACACCCACCCCAAATTTCACTCTTCTAGGGTTTAGGCAGGGCGGTGATGAGTCAGTCAGTCAGTGACTTTTTTATATATATACTAGCAAAAAGCGTACCCGCGTTGCGGGAGTAACTTCCCCATACAACATCCCCCCACGGTGCATCAACAACCCGTGCGCAACTTTCCCCTTTCCCCCGTGCGCAACTTTCCCCTTTCCCCCGTGCGCAACTTTCCCCCGTGCGCATCATCCCCCCATGCACAACTTTCCTACATGCGCATCATCCCCCCATGCACAACTTCCCCCATGCGCAGCATCCTCTCCAGTGCAACCTCTTCCTCTGAACAACATCCCTCCAGTGCATCAGGCACTGAGCACCCA
Source organism: Cryptoblepharus egeriae (assembly GCA_030015325.1). Lineage (NCBI taxonomy): Eukaryota > Metazoa > Chordata > Lepidosauria > Squamata > Scincidae > Cryptoblepharus > Cryptoblepharus egeriae. The sequence goes on along the minus strand of JAREYC010000001.1, from coordinate 178,293,407 downwards.
ATTGGCTGGATGTTGTTCAGTCTCCCATGTTAAATATAGGACAGAAACATGTTGCCCCCTTTTCAGCCCCTGAAGGGTTAAATTTCTCCAGATGGTTCTTGGTGGGTGTTCAGGTGACAGAAGAATCCCTCCCAGAATTCCATGCTTCAGGCCCAGCAGTTGGGGCGGAATGTTGCTGAGTCATCAATTCTCAATGCAAAGTATAAGGAGGAAAACGTGTTGCGCCCCTTTTCACCCCCTTCCGGTTGGAATTTCCCAAAACCGGTTCTTAGTGCACCCCTCTGTCACGGAAGGAACACCCACCCCAAATTTCACGCTTTTAGGCCCAGCAGTTTTGGCAGGGCGGTGATCAGTCAGTCAGTCAGTGACTTTTATATATATATAAACTAGCAAAAAGCGTATCCGCACTGTGGGAGTAAAATTCCCCTGTATGTCATTCCCCCCCATATGCATCAACCCCCATCCGCAACTTTCCCCATGCGCATCAACCCCCATCCGCAACTTTCCCTCATGTGCATCAACCCCCCATGCGCAACTTCTCCCATGCACATCAACACCCCATGCGCAACTTCCCCCATATGTGCATCAACCCCCCCACGCGCAACTTCCCCCATGCACATCATTTCCCCCGTGCGCAACTTTCCCCCATGTGCACCTTTCCCCATGTGTATTACCCCATGCGCAACTTCCTCTATGCACAACTTCCCCGATGCCCAACTTTCCCCCATGCACATCATCCTCCCATGCGCAACTTTCCTCCATGCGCAACATCCCCCCATGCGCAGCATCCTCACCAGTGCAACCTCTTCCTCCGAACAACATCCCCCAGTGCACCAGGCACTGAGCACCCAATTGGCTGGAGGTTGGTCAGTCTTCCATGTTAAGTATAGGACAAAAACACGTTGCCCCCTTTTCAGCCCCTGAAGGGTTAAATGTCTCCAGATGGTTCTTGGTGGGAGTTCAGGTGACAGAAGGAACTCCCAGAATTCCATGCTTCAGGCCCAGCAGTTGGGGCGGAATGTTGCTGAGTCAGCAATTCTCAATGCAAAGTATAGGGAGGAAAACGCATTGCGCCCCTTTTCACCCCCTTCCAGTTGGAATTTCCCAAAACCGGTTCTTAGGGCACCCCTCCGTCACGGAAGGAACACCCACCCCAAATTTCACACTTCTAGGCCCAGTGGTTTTGGCAGGGCTGTGATGAGTCAGTCAGTCAGTGAGTGACTTTTCTCTTTTATAGATAGATAGATTGATAGATTGATTGATTAACTGGATGTAAAAATGATGACAAAACACTGGAGTTCAAAACATGCATTCAATGTGTATGATCCTATGAAGTCTACTTAGGCTGCAATCCTAAAGACACTTTCCTGGGAGTAAGCCCCATTTGACACAATGGGGCTTACTTCTGGGTAGGCATGTTTAGGAGGCTGCAATCAAAGATACTTCTGTAATCAAAGACACTTTCAAAGTGTCTCCCACTTTCTCCTTCTCTTCATCCTGAGCCTCTCTCCCCCCTGCTCCCTTCTGGCTGGCCCTGAGCTGCTTTCCTCTTCACTGCTGTGTTCTCCCTCTGCCCAGCGGGCGCCCGGCCACAGGAGGAACAGCATGGAAGTGTTGCTTTCACTATGGGCAGGCACACTAGGCAGCCCTGACGCTTTCTAAAGGGGCTACCGGCCAGCGTGTCTGCCCCAACTGCCAACGAGTGTGTTTGTTACGTGAAGCAGAATCCTAGAGAAATTTTTTTTTGTTACGTGGAACATACTTTACGTGAGGCGTTTGTTAAGTGAGGTGCCACTATATCTCCACATGAGTGGGCATGAAAATTTGTATATGGCAAACTTCAAAACAAGTGTACACAACTGAAAAGGCTTATTGAAATATTTTCCATTTGGCACTACTGTACTAATAAAAAAAATCAGGTGTTTTGAAGTCACATCCTCCAAGGGGGTCCCACCTCCCACTTTGAAGACCACTGCATTAGAGTTGTATCCAGAGTAAGTTAGCCATGACAAGACAACAGTAACTAAGTTATTTGTAACTAACTTAAATCTGATTTGTTTTGGTAGTTCTTGCTGCCCAGTCATACCTAAAGTCCCAGGCAATGGTGCTGGTGTGAGTTTCACTGCTTGATTTTCGGCTACTGGGCAAGAATCTGTTGTAACGGATTATTGTGCAGTGGGGCTATTCTGGTCTGCTGTTCCTTCATGTTGGCAGATCAGGCTCAGGAAAGGTGATAGTGTATGCCAGCACTGCTGAACTTCCATTGATGCCCTCCCCACATCCCATTCCAACTTCCACACTTGGAAAGGCTTTGGCTTTTCTGCTGGCAGACAGAAGGAGGGCATAATGTGATGGCAACGAGGGTAGGAAAGGGTAAATCAGGTCCAGGATTTGTGGACAACAGTGGCTGCCAAATCCAGACCTCTTTCTAAACTTGATCCCTTTGCATAGGTCCATGTAGACCTGCATAAGAAAATGTAGTAGACCCAAGCATTTGGATACAGCACTTGAGCACTAGAAATATCAACCTATGTTTGAAAAAGTTACATTTCAGTAAATGTTAGATGAGAAATCAGATGGCAAGACAGTTTTGTTAACTTGAAGAGTAACTCCAAAAGGAAGAGCATGAACCAGACTGAGTTAAAAAGAAACATCATTATAATGGAATAGGAGGAACAAAATGAAAAGGGGAAGAATGAATGAACTGCAACAGACTTGAATGTTAAAAGAGAAGCATAAAAAATAAGCTGAGGACCATCAAGGGTATTCAGTATAAATTGGTGGTCCTCAACCATGTGAGTTATGCCAGCCTACATTTTTTAGGATTATGCTTTCAGTCATTCAAAAAGTAAATAAAATGCATATAGGAGAAAACCTGGCCCTGCCTTAGAGATTGTAAAAAGAGCTTTCTCCATTTGTGAGTCTCATCTGGTTTAAGCTGAGTACAGAACAGCTATGTAGTCCTCCTTATTCACTATTGTTTAAATTGCAATTAAGAAATAAAACTGACATTTGTAAATATGACTCTTACAGAATAACTTTTCCAGATGCTTTGAAGTAGACTACAACAGTGCATGTGGAAAACGCTATTGTACCATAAATCTTCCAGTTCCAATTCCAGATATTGGGTATTGTGTATCGGCTCAAGGAACTTCAGAACTGGCACGCATAGTCTGTGAAAAATCGAAAGAGAGCTGCATAGTTCCACCTAAACATTCATTGGGTAAATTAAAAAAACACATTTCTTTCATGTAGCACTTTCTGAGAAGTAAAACTTCTTTTTATTTGTTGTCTTGGTGTTGTCTTTATAAAAATCCTAGAAGGTAGATGAGTTTTAGTATAGTATAAATACAACAGTATAAGCACTGTTGCTTGATTGGTTCTGATATTACTATGGTAGTAATATCGGCTCAAGGAATATCAAAGAATATTACTCCTATAGTAGTAATATCAGTAATATCTTGAGATGATGGGGTAAGATTCAACAAGGGGTACGTTTTTAAGCTTATTTCAGAAAAAACCTTTCACAGAGAATGTACGTCTGTATACCTGTGTATCCACACTGTGGTTTGGAGTACTTCACAAATTAATAGTGCTGTGATGAGATTAAGGGTGCAATCCTACCCAATTTTGGCTGACATAGCCCACCTGTCTCCCTTTTCCTGTGGAGATGTAGGGAGGCTAGCATGTGTCTCTGTACTTGCCTAAGCCCCCCTCCCAGGAGCGGCACAGAAGTGTTTTACAGCATTTTTGTAAAACCCCCAGCTCAGCACAAGACTTATGCTGGGGCTTAGGCTGGCCTAAATGGAGGTTAGGATTCTAGCCATAGCCTATTAGCTTACTGAAAAATCCTTGCTTTTTTATTCAGAATTCTGTGCTTGCCACACAACTCTCAGTACTGTTCCTTTTATTCTCTTTATGTTGAATTACAATTAATTAAAAAGTAGAAAACATCCTTGCTTTTTTAAATGTGTAGTAAATATTCTGAATGTAGTGTCCTCTTAAACAATATCTATGTTGTTTTTGTAGATTTAACCAGGGTCATAATTGGCTGTAGTCTTGCTGCTGTTGCGCTTATAGGAATTCTTGTGATTGTTGCTGTATGCATATGTTTAAAGCATCCAAATGTTAAACTTCCAGAGTCTCTGGTAAGTTCTATATAGGAGGTTAATAATTTTGAAACTTTATATCCATTTCTGTAATGCTGAATTCTTTTAAGTTTTATGTCAATGGATCTGTAGCTAAAGCATCCACAAATACCATCCACAAATATTTTATTTATTTATTTATTTAAGTAATTTTTATCCTGCCTTTCTTCCCCCACAGGGGGGAACTCAATAACAGCGAGGTATCTAATAATAACAGCGAGGTATCTAAATGTAGATAGTTCCTTAGAGCAGAGGTGGCCAAACTCACCACCACTGCATAGAGGAAATGCGGTCCCTGTGCAGACAGCATCTTAGCATTCCATTTGTGCCATGTGTAGACTTCTTAGGTAGGGGGGAAGGTAGGGATGCTTTGGGCAGTCATGTCTGTTGCCCAGCATCCCAGAAGGCTAAGGTATCCAGGCAGATACAACTGCCCAGAGCACACTTTCCCCAGATCTAGAAGGACTACACTCGACACATGGGCAGACTGTTTTCTTGGATTCCTGGATCTGTCCCCTGAGCCAGGTGTGGATGGCCCTGTCTTAAGATGTATGACAGTTTTAAAACTTCCTTTAAAAAAATCAAATGGGAACAACTTCACATTCAAAAGCAATTATATTAGACTGTTCATGAATCATTTCCTTATGAGAACTGGATTATTTGCTGCCTGTGGGATACAAGGATAGCAACAGGTAGAGGGGATTTATATCCACCTTGAGTTCTCTTAGGAGTAGAAAGGAGGGGTAGAAACTCATTATTGCAAGGTCATCTCAGGGGGTCCTGCTGCCGTGCCACCAGTAAGGGATGTGAGAGGTGTGGCAGCCAGAGATAGGGCCTTCTCAGTGGCAGTACCGAGTTCCGGCTTTGGAACTCCCTCTCCTTTGAACTGAGAAAAGCTCCCTCAATACAGAGCTTCAGGCAGTGCCTAAAAACTTTTTATTAAAAAAAAAATTTCAGTGAGGCAGAGGTTGGGGGGCCTATTCTTTTTACTGTTTTTAGTGTTTTTAGCTTTTGTGTTTTAATTGTTTTAATTGTATATTTTATTTAATGTTTTAATTATGTTTTATTGTAAGCCGCTTTGAGTCGGGCTAATGGCCCGAGAAAGGCCGGATATAAATTTTTAAAATAAATAAATAAATAAATATTATAGAAATATATACCCTACAATCCAGAGTAACTACGGGAGCACATAAAAGACATTACATGCACCTGTAGTTATAGCACCACCTAGTGAAAACATATAGGAAATTCATATTTTCCTATAAATTCATAACCTACAAGGAGGTTAGCACAATCCTTTCCAGCCAAGAACTGAGCAGAACCAGGCAGGAGGAGATTTTTTCTCTCCTCTTTTTTTCTCCACAGAGGAGAGAAAGAAATGGAGGTGGAGAGGAGAAAAACAGAGCATTGTAAAAAAATAAAATTGAATTGCAGTGAGTGTATTCCACAGTTGTACAGTGTTGTTGGAGCGTGAACATTGGAGGAGGGTGGAAGAAGAGAGAGGGTAGACCAAAAACTCCAACAAGCATGTTGTTTGATTATGGCATGCTTACTCTGAAGTAAGTCCCATAATCATAATCTTTCTACAGTGTTAGGAGATTTTAAAAATAAATGAAGGAGAGAGGAAATTGATCCATGTAACATTGATCTATGGCATGCTTACTATGAAAAGACTGACACAAAATGTAAAGACTGGAGAGGTATAGAGAGCAGGGTTTGTGTGGGAGAAGGAGGGAAATACAAGTAGACAAAGGGCAAAATCCTGAGTAACTATGGGGAGTCCTTGGTCCGGTGTAAGAACAACTTTCTCGGGATTCCAATATGAATTTCCCATAGGTATTCACTAGGTGGTGCAGTAACTATGGGTGCACGTAAAGTCTCTTATGTGCTCCCATAGTTACTCTGGATTTGGGGGTATGTAACAGTAATTGAGAAGACTTCAAAAACATAGACAAGTACAAAGGAAGACATTACGTGCACCCATAGTTATGGCACCACCTAGTGAAAACCTATGGGAAATTCATATTGCAATCCAGAGTAAATTGTTCTTACACCGGAGCAAGGACTCCCCGTAGTTACTCTGGATTGCGCCCTTAGTTAAAGCTAATTTTTATTTTCTATTTTTTGCTTCACCTACTTTCAGGTCACTGTGGTAAGAACCATAAAACCATCTGAAATAAAACCAGAAAGTCAGTATAAAGTATCGATTTACAAGCCAGTAATGCCAAAAGATGAAGATGAGGACTTGATAGCCCACATTTATCCTACTGAAGAGCTTCAAACCACAGACCTCACTGATTGTGGCGAAGAAGTCAATACTGGTGGTTCAAAAAGACCTTCAAGTGAAACAGGAGAGATGAGCGTCCAGAGTGGCATTGCTGTGGAAATTCCTGAGAGTGAACACAGCTTTGAAGCCAATGACAACTATTCAAAATCTATCAGTGGTCAAGAAGAGCCATGTAACATGCTTCCAAGTCTGGATCTTCCCACAGCAGATGTGCAACAACCCACAAACATAGGAAGATGCACAGTTCCATCTGGATATGATAAACCTCATTGGGGTGACCCAAATTCTGAGGGAGAAGCAGCACTTGTTGTATAGAAGCCTAGCAAAGAGCTAGAAGCCTAAATAAATGTAACATTTGTCTTTAAATTGGCACTGCTGAAAATTGTACAGCATTCTTTGGTTATGTTCAGGCTTTCACCGGAGGCACTTTAAAGCACTTTAAGCATAACCGATAGCCAATTTGGATATGAACTCCAAGATTAACATTTTCTGGTGCCAAAGAAATAACTGAGGTAGTTTTATGATAGCCATGACTTCGCACGGTAGGACTATACATAGCAATTACCAATGTGGATCTGTTTGCATTCATGGTGAATATTTTGGGACTTTCACAATAAGACAAAATTGCTCAGAGCTACCATGAGGGCACGTGCAGGCCATGTTTGATACTAGCTTGGATAAAGATTCGGAAATGGATGACAGCAGCTCTCAAATGCGGGGGGAAGAGGAGAATGGCACCAACGAACACTCATTTAAATTTTGCGAGTTAAGAGGATAAAGTTAAGAATTGTCTGGGACAAAGACATTGACAATGATAACCAGTAGCAGGAATTTCTATCTCTAAGCTGTGTATGTGAACACATTTAAGTGCATTATCTTCAGTGTATTATTGTTAATTTGTTTCCCAGACTTCCATCAATCCTGTTCAAAGTATTTGGTGGTATACGAAAAAGTAAAATCAAAAATATAAAAACAAAAAGGTACATTTTTGGCAATTTTTTAAAGCGGGTAGGAATTTTGGCCTTGGGGTTCAGGAATTTTGGGTTTGGCATCTGGTCACCCTGGCACAGTTGCAATCCCAAGCAGCCTTCCCTGGCTTGGAGATTTGCTCCAGAGTTGACATACACAAGACCTGATCCCTGCTGCTCTATGCCTGTGTCTCCCTCACTCTTCCCTATCTATCTAGATCACCTCACCTTTCCCTTCCTACCCCCCAACTTACCTGCCTTCCTGGACCATTTGCAATGAGATTTCTGCAAAATGATGTAGTCTGATCATTTGCAATAAGATTTGTGCAAAAGTCACAAATCACTGACACTAGAGATGGTGAATTTTTGGGGTTACCAGAAAATTAGAAGAGTTCTTGAAGCTTAAAGTCTTTCCTCATTTGTTAATGACAGTGAAATACATGGTTGAAAAATTATTCTGCTGTATTTTGTTAAATATATTAGAACACCATTTGGTTCAGAATATTTTTTTTCTTGTTTTGCTCCTCTAAACTTTGGTGCATCTCATGGTCCGTGCGTGTAATAAGCCGGAAAATACGGTAACCTCTTTTCTTTTTGTTCTTCCTGTTTTATTCTTCCTTCTTCTGAATCTCTCTAAAGATGAAACAAACCACCATATGGTGCCTACTGGGATAACTTTTGTTTACAATGTTTCTGTATCACTCACCTTTTGCAAACACCAATTTCCTCTGTGCCACAACATGCATATTTGTTTGAGCATGTGTATGTGTGGTAGTGGTGGCCATGCTCTGAAGTTGTTTCTGCTGATGCCAGTAAGCTGAACCCAGAGCTGCAATAATGATACCTTTCAAGGGTATTTGACTTTTCATGTAGACGAGTTTTACCCCCTACAGCAAGGTTTTCCAAACATTAAAATTCAGGGCTCGTGGATGGTTAACACGTGTATAAAGTAGGGAATTTCAGCAGGTTCACCTTCTCATCTCACAGACCACAATCTGAAATTCCCATTTCTACACACGTTAAAGGTCCAGAAGCCCTGAAATTAAAGGTTTGGATACCCCTGCCCTACAGGATAAGTTTCATTTAAGTCTTTAATCAAGCTATAGAGAAGCAGTTCTCAAACTCTGCTAGAGTTTGAGCCCTGCTGTAAGTGCTTGCAGGGGTTGGGGAAAGATAGCAACATGATCCTCTGGATTCTGCCTCTTTAGAGGTAGGGGCTTTCCTGGACTCACTAGAGTGTCTAGTAGCCTTCCAAGGGTATAGAGAGTGCTATACCATCCTCACAGCTTCCCCACCACCACACTGGAGAGAGTCAGAATAATGATTGTGACCCATTTCCAGTTTTGCAATCAGAAACCATTATCTGCAAATTATCTCTTTATTGTGGTTGAAGCTTATGTACTGGAGAGGGAGTGGATTGCCTAAGGCCACCATATGAGTTCATGACAGAGGTAACATTCAAACTAAAAGTCCTAACTCTCATCACTCTCCCGTTAAACGATTAACAAAACATATACTGTAAACTCTCAAGAGTGACAAAATGAAAAAGTTTAAAAAATGATCTAGTCACTCCAAACAAAACATTTTCAGTTGCTTCATCACATTTCATGTGATGAAGGCACAGCCCAATCTTGATAGGATATCTTAATTCCAGCCTTTTGATCAGTCTTTCATTGTATTGGGGTCAAGTCATGGTCCAGTGTGGCTCATCCTGCCTCTCGTTTGGACTGAGAACACTGAACTCGCTCTCCACTGTGAGCTCACCACCAGCTTTTCCAACAATTATGTGCCCCACAGATAAAGCATAAACCACAACTGTGAACTGTAAACAGCAAAGGGAAGAGTAATATGTAAACCAATATGGAAGGAGTTTCTATAACTGTCTTGTTTCTTCTTTGATTTGGTACTCACTGCAAGAAGTTGTTTCTTCTAAGCCATAAAGGTCAGCAAAGATACATCCACCAAATTACATTTCTATTTCATTGACCAAAAGGGCAGACTTTCAAAATCTGGTACTCAAAAGACACAGCTTGTGTAGAAAAAAAAAGTTTGATAAAATGACAGCAACACACCAGATGCTCCATCCTCATAAATTAGGAAAAGATTATGCATCACCAGCTGCACCATATAAATGCCCAGTTTTTTATATTACACCATGACTCTTGGTGTTTATCATATGGTCTAGCATCTGGTCAGCCCTGTCTACCTCTTATATATCTGTTCTAATCAGACATGGGTTTTGAATTGTTTATGTACAGGGCTTGTTCCTAACAGATTATTCCTATAGTCTACTCTTGCTATAACAAGACAGGATGTATCCTTGTACTTTAAAAAAGGAAATGAAAACAAGCATAAAAACAGCCAAGCAAAAAGTGAAGCAAACCTCAAACTGCTACTGCCTCCAAAATGCAGAGAAAAATGGCCAATGGTTATAAACCTTCTTAGTTTCACAATATATTCTTTGGAGTCTGACTCAAGAAGAATATCTCCTAGTTCAGGGGTTCTTAGCCTGTGTTGTCTGCACCCTAAGTGGGCCCAACTGATGCAGCACCCAAAATTCAGAATAAATAGCTTTGATCCATTTTTTTCTGTTGTTAGAAATGTAATTTTGTTGAAATTCCACTTTTGCCATATCTAGTATGTTCAATGCTATTTCAGGAACGTAACAAAATAAATATACATGAATAAGCAGCTTGCCATGGGCTGTGGGTGGCACAAGTGGTTAAGACACTGTGCCTGTTAACCAGAAGGCCAGCGTTCAAGACCCGGATCCCCACAAGACAGGGTGAGCTCCTGTCCTTAGCCCAGCTCTGTGACGCAGCTGGAACCAATCGGTGCTGCCTTTCCATTGGACTATTTCAGTGGCGTGGAGAGGGGGGATTTGCTGCTTGGGTAACAGCCTATCCTCCATATTAGTCTACTGAGGTGTTTGTGATTCACATACAGTGTTGAACACTATACCATAGTGTTTCAAGTCTTTCAAGACTGATGGATACCAATAATAATAAGCAGCTTGAAATCTGCCTGAAGGGAGCTTGAGCTATGGAAGGTAAAGAACATCTAATGTACTCAAATGTTTGACTTTTGTTTTTGAGACTAACAAGCATTCCTGATACTACATACTTCAGAGTTTTTGGCAGATAAACTGCAGTAAAGGTCATGCAGTCTTATTTGCAGATTACAAATGGAAAACCAACTCTGGGCAACCAAAACAGAGATGACAGAACAGCTTAAGTAACAGGATTATAGTCAGCCTGCACCCTGAAGATGTGGAGGAGGTGTTCCAGAATCTAAAGAGCGGACCCCCCACCAGTGGGAAATCACTAAGGGGAAGAAGAAGAAGAAATGGAAAACCATGTGATCTGCAAAGAGAGAAGAAGGGTTCACCCAGATTGCTTGGAGTAGGTGAAAATTCAGGCTTCATAGGAACCCTCCTTATTCACTTGGGAGTAGGCAGCAACTCCAGTAGTATTCCACTTCCTTTCCTGACATTCTCCCCATGATATATTTTATTATTTGGCTTGCATCCATTCACAATATGATCTCCGATTGACTAGAACCGTGAGGAGGGCCCAGTTACTGTAGATAAAAGCAAATGTGCCACCAAAGCTGCTTCCATGATGTGAAGTGTTACAAATAAAGGTGTGGGTGTTTGTGCAGATGGATTTTCAGTGAACACTTTCATCCTTCCCAAAGCCCCTGTTTACACTGAAGCGGTTTATGTGACAGTATTTGGCACATTTTTCTTTGCAGTTTCTTCCAGAAAACATGCACTTCCTTGGCAGTGCATGGCAGGCTGAACATCTTACTGATGGCTCTGCTTATCAGCAGCGTACATCCAATGGATTTAATTGAGATACTCCTGGACTGAAGGGATGTACAATGAGCTAACCGCAAAAGCTCCAGACGCTCTAACCCCCAAGGAAAACTCTCTAACCCCCAAGGAAAACAGCTCTGAATGTATTACATTTTAAATGAACAAGAAGGAAAACATCAAGGTCAGACACGGACAGAATGAAGGAATAAATTCTAAATTCAGTTTTGTTGGAGCTGCTGGTCCACATCATTCTTCAGATATTCCAAACTGTATGGGCTATATATGTTTCTTCTTTGATTTTTTTTCCTTCTGCCATTTCTATTCAATTACAAAGACATGGTGACAACAGTTTCTCACACTCTGGTTGTGTATTAAAATTCTTATAGTTTCCATCAGATTTCAGAACTGTGCATAGGTGGAAACTTGGGGTGCCATTGGCCATTACGGTGCCATAATCCACCTTCTCAGATACCTCCCACTGTCTCTCAGTGCCTCTTCCCAGATAATCCCCACTTTGGGAACCACTGTTTTGAAATATTAGGTAAACTCTTCAGTTGTTCCACGGAATTTACTCTCTAGTTTTGGAACTTAGTGTGCAATCCTAAGCATGTCTACTCACAAGTAAATCCCACCGTCTTCTATGGGACTTACTCTGAAGAAAGTGTGTATAGGATTCCAGTCTTATTCTTTCAACAATGCATTTGCAGCATGTTTCATACCAATCTTTCATCGAGCACCTAGAGTAGAGCATCTTTGTACAGCATCTCCCCCTTCAACACCACAACCGCCACTGTTTCCTGTTCACAACACCAGAGAGCAAGCAGCTGAGGTACCACACAGTTAAATAAAAAGTTTCAAACTGACTCTGATAAAATAATCAAAAGTAGTAATTTGCAATTGAAAATCTAAGTCAGTAGATGGCACTCTTGCTTTCTGTTAAGTACAGTCGAAAACTGGCTTTAGCAGTATTTGATCTCTGATCCGCCTGGGAAAAAATAGCTGTAAGTAGATGCTCTAATATAAACAGGCAAAGTTGATCTAATAATGTGCCACTCAATTTTCTGACTCCAGTAAATCACAGAATGGAGAAATGTATTGCTTCTTTAAACCATAGTTGAAAATAAATACGTTGCTGTGTGTATATTTTCTTTTTTCAATTTACTTTCCAAGTAAGTCTCTCAGCTGACTCCAAAATGAAACTGGGAACAAGGTTAGCTCTTTCTTCCCAATTTCTGAAAGCAATTGTAAAAATGCATCCTTCAGGATAAGGAGCAGCACAGAAAGAAATGATGTATACAGAAGAAGGATCCAACCCTGCCCAAAGGTCATCAAAATACAGTATGAAGCAGTTAATTAGGACCTAGTTGTCATATAGAAGAAATACATAGAAGATACAAACACCATATTTACTCAAATCTAATGCACCATTGAATTTGATATGCACCCTATCTTCTTTTATATATATAAAAGAGAAAAGTCACTCACTGACTGACTCTCTGACTGACTGACTCACTGATTGATTGACTGACTCACTCATCACCACCCTGCCAAAACCGCTGGGCCTAGAGGTGTGAAATTTGGGGTGGGTGTTCCTTCCGTGAGGGAGGGGTGCACTAAGAACCGGTTTTCGGAAATTCCAACCGGAAGGGGGTGAAAAGGGGCGCAACGCGTTTTCCTATACTTTGCATTGAGAATTGCTGACTCATCAACATTCCGCCCCAACTGCTGGACCTGAAGCGTGGAATTCTGGGAAGGAGTTCCTTCTGTCACCTGAACTCCCACCAAGAACCATCTGGAGCTGAAAAGGGGGCAACGTGTTTCTGTCCTATACTTAACATGGGAGAATGAACAACATCCAGCCAATTTGGTGCTCAGACCCTGGTGCACTGGGGGATGTTGTTCGGAGGAAGAGGTTGCACTGGTGAGGATGCTGCGCATGGGGGGAAGTTGCGCATGGGGGGATGATGCGCATGTAGGAAAGTTGCACATGCGGGAAGTTGCGCGTGGGGGGAAGTTGCACACGGGGGGACTATGCGCACGGGGGAATGTCTCGTACGGGGGAATGTCGCACATGGGGGAATGTCGCCCATGGGGGAAGTTGCGCATGGGGAAGTTGCACATGTGGGAAGTTGCACGTGGGGGGAAGTTGCACGTGGGGGGAAGTTGCGTGTGGGGGAAGTTGTGCATGGGGAGAAGTTGCGCATGGGGTGTTGATGTGCATGGGTTGTTGATGTGCCGTGGGGGATGTTGTATGGGGAAATGTTACTCCTGCAACGCGGGTATGCTTTTTGCTAGTACTTATAATAAAATAGCATATTTATTCATATCAAATTAACCATCAAATCTAATGTGCACCCTGATTTGGGAGACCAGCAGCACAATCCAGAGTAGCTATGGGAGCTCTTACATTGATGTAAGAAAAATTTAATCTAGATTGCTCTATACATTTCCCATAGGTGGCGCCATAACTACGTTGATGTAAGAGCTCAATGGATTGTGCTCTGGAGCTCTGGATTGTGCTGTGAATTTGGCTAGTAAAGGTGAGCTTTAGATTCGAGTAAATACAATAGGTAAAGGAAAAATCTGAGCACTACTTGCTGATATTGGAGTATAAAACATAAGTGTCCCCCACACGTTGTACTGCTAATCATGACCTAGTAGGGTGCGGTGCTCATTCCCATTTCGAAGCCAAAGAGCCAGCGCTGTCCAAAGAAATCTCTGTGGTCATGTGGCCAGCATGAACATACACCAAGGTACACAGAACGCTTTATCTTCCCACTGAGGTAGTGCCCATTTTACTACTTGCATTCACAAGCTTTCAAACAGCTAGGTTGGCAGGAGCTGGGCAAGGGATGCGAGCGCACTCTGTTTTGTAGCACGTGGGTCTCAAACCCTGCCCTGCCTGTTGACAGGCATGGTGCCTTAACTACTTAGCCACTAGTATAGTATAATATAGCATAGTATAGTGCAGTCTATTTCTGCTGTGAAATATTTTTGATGCATGCATTCAATGGAAGATGCTCCCAGATAAACATGCTTATGATTGTAGCTTAAGCCTCTTCTTTCTCACAGCTTACATGCCTGCTTGCCAGTTTATGGCACTAATGCCATAATGCCCACCACAGTAGAAAAAAGATAATGGATGCAAATAAAGAAGAACCCAGATGCACAGAAGTGCAACTGAGAGCAGATACAGTAGAAGTGAGGATACTCTCTTGCTCAGGTCATTAACTGTGCTTCAGTTCAGTATTTTGGTTGAATTACAGAGCCTCTCTCTATGATGAATGGGAACCTTTCACTGGCACACAAGCTCCTGTTGGCCTCCCTTTCCTTGAGAGAGGAACTTCTTTTAACTGGAGCACCCTGAAAATGTGCTACCTCAGGGGCTGAGAACATCTTGGAACTAGAGTTTGGAGCAAGAAAGGCCTCTGGCGCTTTGATTTGCAAGGAGAAAGCACAAGATGAACCAGTAACTTTTGTCTCCGCTCAACAGTTTATTACAGAGAAGTAAAACTGCTCCAGACCAGTTCATGATGAGGACCTTTCTGTCCACTGAAAGAAAAGTCCCACAAGAATAAAATAATAGATCATGACATATTTGGATGAATCAGAGTTCTGAAAATATGGTGCAGATGTTTATTCAGCAGTAGATGTACTCCTCTTTGATGCAAACTGTAGCTGTAGTGTTATGTAGTGCTGGGAGTCGATCTTGCTGAATTGAATGGGAGCTGCATTTGCGTCAACATTTGTAGGATTAGCTGATAAGTTTCTTTGTGTGTGTTGATTAGATCTCCCATCTCTACCATGCTCGTTATATTCAGTACTAATGTACCTACCCCATTTCTGTTAATTGATGGTTTTGTAGAACAATTCCTTTGGAACTGAGTTGTCAGATCGTGCCAGGGTGTGAGCCACCACAACAGATGAAAACACCCCCATGGGGTAGCAAGGCAAAGAGGGAGTGTCAGCATAAATTTCAAACGTCCCCTTCTTTCTTTTCCCTGGATATGGATATTGATCCCAACCAGCAGCATGGTTGCCAGCTGCGTGAAACATCCAGACCCACTAGCCAACAGGGAACAAAGGAAGCAATTTTGCTTTCCTCCATCTCCATGGGCCAAAGGAGATGTTCACCGATGAACCCCCCTCAGGGTACATCCAATAGCATCATTGCAACTTTGGAAACTTCAAACACATCATAGGTGCATATTCCCATGGAATAATTGATGTGTCTCTGTTTTGCCTTTATTACCCCTGGGAACAGTCCACTGTAAAGTCTATGAAACCAATAATTCCATCTATCTAATGCAAGCTAATGCAACATTTTCCCAGCAACTATAATGGGAAATCAGATTCAGGGCGGGAGCAGTAATACA
Source organism: Cryptoblepharus egeriae (assembly GCA_030015325.1). Classification (NCBI taxonomy): domain Eukaryota; kingdom Metazoa; phylum Chordata; class Lepidosauria; order Squamata; family Scincidae; genus Cryptoblepharus; species Cryptoblepharus egeriae. The sequence continues at coordinate 178,277,811 of JAREYC010000001.1, read as the reverse complement.
ATGAAAATAGCCACTAGAAGATAAAAGCTCTTTAAAAAAAAGAATCTCTGAATAGAGCCACCGGAACATAAATGATCTGGGAGGAAAAGACAAAAGGGCAGTTCTAACACAGCATGCATTTCTTGGCAGCAATTTCAAATCATGGTTTTCTGTTAATAGTGTGATGAGAAGCAACCAGGCCTATCAGCAACACATAGGTTACAATCCAGAGTAACTACGGGACCTTTTACACTGACATAGTTATGGTGCCACCTATGGGAAATGCATAGAGTAAGTGCCTCTTACGTATTCCCGTAATTACTCTGGATTGTAGGGTAGTGTGGGAGCTGAAAAGTCACCATAAACTGAAAAGCTACTTTATTAGGACAAGAAAAACACCTCAAGGGTTAAGGCCTCTGGACACCAAGGTAAATTGACATTCAATTTACAAAAAGGAGCACCTATAGTTTAAATCTTCATTTATGGGTTTCTTGTTTCAGTGGTAATCTGAGGACATGCCTTGTAGAAACTCTTGTCTTATATACAGGATTGCAGTCTTGTACAGTACAATCCTGGAGCAGGAACTAGTTACCATTTTTCTACGTTCACTAGCAAAAAGTGTACCTGCGTTGCAGGAGTAAAATTTCCCCATAAGCTATCCCCCCACTGCGCATCAATTCCTCACACACATCAATTTCCCATGCACAACATCCCCCTGTGCAGAAAATCCCCCCCATGCGCATCAGTCCCCTATGTGCATTAATCACCCATGCTCATCAACTGACATGTGCACCATTTCCCCATGCACATCAAACCCCCATGCGCATCAAACCCCCCATGTGCAAATCCCCCCATGCACAACGTCCCCCATGTGCAACATCACCATGCACATCAGTCCCCCATGCGCATCATCCCCCTATGCAGAAAATTCCCCCATGCGCATCAGTCCCCCATGTGCATTAGTCCCCCATGTGCATCAACTGACATGTGCACTATTTCCCCATGCGCACCATTTCCCCATGCGCATCAAACCCCCCTGTTCTTACACTGGAGCAAGGACTCCCCATAGTTGTTCTGGATTGTGCCCTTAGTAATATAGTTTTTAAATTAACAACATGAAAGCAATTCCTGTTTTTATTTTGTCATGTCATACATTTTTCTTGGGTGTCCTACATTTTGGGGGGGTGTCTTATCCTCTTCCTGTTATGACATACCGTCACCCTGCATAGATCACAATGATGGAATCATAAAATCCCTTCTAACCCTATGAAATGATTAATTGAAGACCCGTTAAGTAACTGACATTCCTATACTAAATACCCCTACAATCCAGAGTAACTAGGGACGCACATAAGAGACATTACATGCACCCATAGTTACTGCATCAACTAGTGAAAACCTATGGGAAATTCATATGGCAATCCAGAGTAAATTGTTCTTACACCGGAGCAAGGACTCCCCGTAGTTTCTCTAGATTGCGCCCTACGTGAAATTTTAATCCACGTATAGATGCACACATACTAGACAAGTAAGTACTTCTAAAATAATGGAACTCATTTTCAAGTAGACATGCTTAGAGTTGTACTAAGAGACTGAAATATCTGTGACATTTCTGAAAATGTGGTTAGTCTGAATCACCTGTGAAGATCTTGTTCCTAGTCCATAATATATACATTTTGCTTTAAAATGCCGTTCTTACCAAATATCTCCTGATATTGATCTAAAGTCTGCTTGCCTACCACTCAAATATACGTCAACAGCTAATCTAGGTTAACGGGCTGGGGGGAGAGGAGGCAGAGGGCGACGACAATATCACTGCAGCACAGATTCAACTGCCGGTTTATCTTGTAGATTACCTTCAGATATCCTTTCCACAATCACAACGGAATTGCTAAATAACCTGATTAACAACAGATAGACATGGAAGCAAACTGCCCCACTTTATGTCCAAGTAAGCTACAACACACTGTGTCACAATCTGATCTTGATCAGCCTGTTCTGTTGTGACAAATAGTCCAACCTGATCTGTCCAAGAAGAAGCATGACACAAAGTTCCAGCAAGTATTTCTGTTACTCTTCTTTTTTGGTATGCCTAGGAAAAAAACCAGTGATGGGATTCAAAGAAATTAACAACCGGTTCTATGCCCGTCTGGCAGCCACTTCTAAATAGCTATTTTTAAACTGTATATGTCCTATTTCTCGTTAACAACCAGTTCTATAGAGTAGGTGCGAACCTGCTGGAGCCCACCACTGAACAAAATCATCACTCCAAGAGAAACAGAAAGAAAAGGGGAAACCCTTTCCGTAAACACACATTTCATTGGTAACATTTGCTGATGGGAAACTATCGCATACCATCAAGAATGGGGGAATTTGCCCAGAGAAAGATAAGAATACAGTTATCCTCTGCTTTCTGATGCTTTCCTTTTCAACACATTTAATCTATACTGTACCTGGAAGTCATTAATTCAATGCACGCTCTGCTCTTTCAACCACCTGTGCGGTCCTAAAGACTAAAATTTCCCTCCCCCATGTTAATTTGCATGAACATAATTACTGAACATACCCCCAAATCCAGAGTAACTACAGGAGCACATAAGAGACTTTACGTGCACATGTAGTTACTGCACCACCTAGTGAAATCCTATGGGAAATTCATATTGGAATCCAGAGTAAGTTGTTCTCACACCGGAGCAAGGACTCCCCATAGTTACTCTGGATTTTGCCCGTAATGGGCTTACCTTGAGTTAAACAACACCATTTTCAAAAACCTCTACGTATAGCTTTGCTTTTGGGGGAAAAGAATCCGGATTGTAAGGCTATGCAAATTCTTCTCAAAATACCCTCTGAAATCCCTGTGTGGAAAGTGATATCATACAATATATTTTGGATTAGATGCAGCAGCGATGACCACCAGCAATAAAGAAATGATTGCATCCTTTCATCCTGATGTACCAGAAAATGTAAATCAAAGCCAAAATCTATGGAAATGTGCATGGTACTCTATTTCTGACGGCACTTCAGTTGACTCAAGGAGCTTACAGGGAGATCCATTCTATTTACCCTTCTCTGTTATTTCTTAACAACAGAGAGCTTTGATCACAGACTTTGAACACAGCCTTTGCGGTCTTATGTGCTTCCTGGATTAAAAGTAGCATTATTGTATAACTACTGTGTTGCAATTTGATATCTCAGAATCTGCAATCCTTAAGCCAGTTATGACTGAAAAATAAAAGTTGTTTGTTACATCACCTCCAGCAGGGTCCATTTGATCCAGAGCATATAGAAAACTGGCAGCCTCATCACATCAGTCCTTATCTTTATGGTGATTGTTTCTGGGACGCATGCATCATCACCAAAGTCTATAAGATCCCTAGAAATTTACATTTGGGGGTATATATGTCTCCTCTGTTTATAGTAAACAAGAAGAAGCTCTGGAGAATGAGGCCAGCTGCCACTTAATGGAAAAATTCTGATAAACTGGCAAGCAATACTGTGGCAATCCCAACAGTCCAGCATCAAAAACAATGTGGAAATGGTTCAAGTTTTACAAAAGATGAGTTGCAAGGCAGCTGCGAAAACAACTAAACCATGCAAATCTGGTCAAGACTGGTTCTGTCTGGTACTGGTATTGTGTAATGCAGATGTTGCTTGTGCTTTCTTACAATGTTTCAATTTATACTTTACAGAACTTTGAATATTTTTGCCTATTAGTGTATAGCGATGGCATCAAAGGAGGATGATACTGATACCATTTTCATAATAACCAGGTTGATGTTAGTTTCACAGCACGGTAAATGAATACTAAATAAAAATCAAGACACTAGAACAGGGTCAGGTGAACCCCGGCATGATGGCCATATCTGGTGTTCGGCCAAATCCTTCCCTCCTGTGACGAGCACATTTGATTCCAGAGCACAGCCCTGGTTCCCAGATCGGAACAACACAATGCTCTGACCCATCATGTCATCATGGAAATCCAATACAATGCCTGCTGTGGCATTGTTCCCAGATTTCCATGATGACATGATGTGCAGAGAGTTGCACAATCCCAACCGTTTTCATCTTGCTATTAGTATTCTGAATGTTTATGTCATGTTTTAAATTGCAGCGTTATCAAATGGATCCTGGCCTCTTACCTTTGGGATAAGACAGATAATTTCCAGCTTACTGCAATGTACTGATAAGAACAGAGACCTTTCTTTTGTTGTCTTCCTTTGTATTCTGGATAGAAACCTTCCTCTTGAAGTGTAATTTATTTATATCAATTTTCTTTAGGAAAATTAAGGAAAAGTTAAGGAAAAGTTAAGGAAAAGTTAAGGAGAAGCCAGGTATGCATATTTATATGCTAAACAGCCATATAGTGATACTATGTATATGACATTTCATAAGCAATTACTGCTCTTTCACCTATTATTTTTGATTCTTTGAGAAATGTGTTAGTGTGAAGCTATGGAGGTATGAGAATCAATTACCTAACGTACTATTACTTGAGAGGCTGCCAACCTGCATCCCAATACCTGACCTGAGGCAAAAAAGCAGACTTTTGAGCTTTGGAAAGGCTCCAAACCTTCTTGACTCTCCCAGTGGCCTTAGTTGGCACTTCCAGTTTTTTATGGAAAACCAGAAATGTTTTTTTCTAAGACCTCTGTGAGGGTGTTAAAAAATTGTGTGCCCGCAGATGCCAGATGGTTCAGCAACATCACTGTTGTATGTGTTGATAGAACCCCATAACAGGCCCAATCCTATAAAATTTTCCAGGGCTGATGCAGCCGTGCCTACAGAGTGTGCACTGTATTCTTAAGTGGGAAGGGATCATGAAGGCCTTTTCAATGTAAAGGAACATTTGTTTCCTTATTTTGGGGCTGCCTTGCAGCTGCATTGACACCAGCAAGTTTGATAGGACTAGGCCCAAAGTGTGGTTGACTAAAAAGGACTTGACAAAAAATATTCAAAAGTACAACAGAATTAGCCTTTGGTGATAAAAACTATGGGCGCAATCCAGAGTAACTACAGGGAGTCCTTGCTCCGGTGTAAGAACAATTTCCTTTGGATTGCAATGTGAATTTCCCATAGGTTTTCACTAGGTGGTGCGGTAACTACGGGTGCACGTAATGTCTCTTACATGCTCCCATAGTTACTCTGGATTGTAGAGTAAATCTGTGGTGGTTTGTTAACAAAGTTGATCAGATAATCTGCTACTTGTGAACACAATTATTATAGGAAGAGTAAGAGAAAGGTCTCTCTTTCTCTCTAGAAAAAGTTCCCCAGTCTACAGCTGTTACACAAACTTAGATGATGGCTTGGATGACTACAACAGAAAGAAAAGCTGTTTTTAAAATTGTGATTTTAAAGGGATGCCTTTTTCCCTTCTCCAGGGATCAGCACCAGTGGTGGGCTTCAGGGAGTTCTCACAGGTTCTATAGAACCCTTTGCTAATGAGCGCCTGGTTCTGATAACTGGTTACTAACGGAACATAAAGCCTGTTATTAATTTAGGTTAGACACAGAACCTGTTGTGTCTATTTATTTTAAATTTATTTAAGGATTTATTTGAATCCCACCAGTGATCAGCACATTGCTTACCATTTGCAGTGCCCATGTGTGGTGAATTGAATTGTACATTTAAAAATCTGTGTATAACACAGTTGGCCCTGAGGTACTATACAAGAAACCTCTACATTAAACAATTTTGAAAATGAAAGCAGACACTAAAAGGCTGGTAAGTAGGAACAAGCAGAGCCCTTGAAGAAAGTTTTAAAAAGAAATACAGCATTTTAATATTATGTTTCTCTTTTTAAAAAATGCTGCAGTACTGCAGCATCTTTCCACACATATTTCCCAATATTGTTTTTCAGTGAACTACAATTTTTGTTGTAGTCAACATACAGGGACAGTTGAGTTTGCTGAAAATGCTTGTGTCAATATTATTCGGACTCTTCCAAGGACAACAGATTCCGAACCTGTTGCTCACTGCCATATGCCACCTTAAGAGACTATTGCATGGAAGGTTACAACTAACTTGTGTTCATTCGTTTGGAGAGAAGACATATGGGGTTATATGGAAATAGGTGAAGAAGTGCTTCATTTTCCTTCCAAAACTGATGAGTTTGCAAGTCTCATTTCTTAGGTATGTACTCATGCTAATCCCTTTCCCCAGAAGTAAAACCACATACTGTAAGTATCTGGAATGCATATCTACCCACTTTCAAAATCCACTACTGAAATAGTGAAATAATAAACACTGTTCTCACAACACCTAAAAACAAATGTGTTTTCACAATACACATAGGTTTGGGGGATAGATGGGTTATCAGATACAAAAGGGGATGGTGTGCCAATACCTATACAAATAGAAGAGGGAATTTTAAACAAGGTTTAAAAAGCTACACCTGCCAAAATTTCCCCTTCTATACAATGGTTAATGAGATTTGTAACTGGTAGCTCCAGGGATAGCTCCTATCTTGTACAGCTTAGCAGTCTTCAACTGCAGTAATTGACCTCTGAGACATTCCGACCTATACTGAAACGTGACCTGACCATGTTCTTCATCCCTATGACTAGTCTTACAAGCATTTCCCTACCTTCTGCTCAAGGGTGAATGGCCTACTCACATCACCTCACATCCTGGCTGTGATTTTCTTTAGTTCTTTGTTTCACAGTTAGCATATCTTCCAGTACATGCAGAATTGGCCCAAGATCCCCTGACTCCTGAGACCTCTGCTCCAGCTCTTCTCCTCCATGTTTCTTTGTCTTCTCTTTTCCCCCTTCCTTTTCCAATCCAGTGGAAGGGAAAAGAAACAATGCAGGCAAGTAGACCAACAGCAATGGACTTGGCAGCAACCAGATGGCCTCATAGATGGGCCACTCCTGGATACATGGAGCTTTCATAGTGTCATCCTGAAGGAATGCTGACATCAGGGATCAAGGGATCCCATGAAGGGATCAAGACATCAGCTGTCAGATGCTTCAGCTGTGGAGGAACGCAAGCAGTAGAGCAACCTAGAACATGGTGTTGGCCAGTGCTGTGTCCGGGGGGAGGTGCAGTTGCACCGGGCTACAACCTTTAGGGGGCTATGAATTGAGCTTGACATAAGTGGTTAAAATTGTTAAAAACAGGGAACATATGAAGATAATACCATCATGTTATATATCGTTGGAAAGGTAGTTGTATGTAGAATGCAATGAAACAAACTGAACTGGAATATCTATATTCTTTCAAAAGTTATGGCCAATTAACCAGAAAATGAAAATACAAAAGCCTCTAGAACAAAAAGTGGATTATTTTAAATCAAACATTTCCATCATACTGATTGTTCTGAGAGCCAGTGAGATGTAATTCTGATACTGCATGGAACTAATGTTAATGTGAATTAGCTCTCATTTTCATATACATATATCATAATACAGTTACCCATGCAGTTGGTATTCCTCTTATATTTAGCAGGGGAAGAAGAACAATTCATCTTTCCCCCAGCACAGTTTCCCTAACCAATAAGGGACACAATTTTAATTTTTTACTTAATTAAATTTGATTTTGTTCTTGCAGGGGAAAATTAATTAAAAAATAACCTGGGATGACATCACTTCCAGTTGTGACATCATTTCTGGGGCAACATTTTGAACTTTGCACCAGGCTACATAATCATTAGCTATACCACTGATAGTGGCTTACGGAAAACATCACACATGCAGCCTCTGCCTCTGCTGCACCTTGCACATGTGCAGATGTGGAATCTGCTGCTGGTTACACCATCAATGTACAGACAACATGTACATCTCAACACTTTGCTGAGATTAAACAGATCAAACAAGCAGAGAAAGCAGGATGGCCTGTCTAGATGGTCAGTCCTGAAAGACAGAGTGTTATACAGGTTCAGGTAGATGGCCAAATTAGCAAGTCTTGATAAGTCTACAAGTCATATTCTGCACACCGCTTATACTTACGTACTACATAACTATATAATTATATGTGCATGAGAATTATTTTCTGAATTCAAAGTTATGCTATGAAAATCTATTCTGTTTACACTTCTCTGTTTGGGTGGAGGGGGGTAGTCTATTCAGTCTCAGACAGTTGTCTTCCTTTGCCAAACAATTATTCCTGTGGTAGTGGATTTTTTTAAAAACTGTCTTATGGAACTGAATAACAGTGAAGAGGCGTTGTTGCCAGCTTCACTTGATGAAATAAAATTGAATCAATGTTGTAAAATAGAGTCTAACTGTGTTTAAAGTTGAACCTATAAATTGGTGTCTAACAAAATCTATGTCATCAATCTTATCACTCGGCCAAGCTGAAGAACCATTTTGTTTTGTCCAATTCAGCTTTTTTTCCTCCCTCTGGTTTCTCTGGAAGATTCAGGTCTCTCTTATTTCCCATTTTATGAGACAGCCCACACTGCACATGTTGAAGCATCACAGGATAGCATTAATTCTTTTGGAGGATCAAAATGAAGCAAGACCTCTGAAAATTAAATAACTGTTAGATTCTTGGAACATTTCTGGTTGTCTTTTAACCCATGGCCACATCCTCCCCTCCTCAGGACATAATGTCAGGATTCTAAGAGGGCTGAAAGATTTTGGAGAAACCATTGATAACATACCTAAGACTGCAATCCTATGAAACATACCCCTCTATTCAACTGAATTCAATAAGATTTTAATATACTTGCACAGAACTGTGCGATAAGTTTAAGAAACTTTGAGCACAATCCAGAGCAACTACGGGGAGTCCTTGCTCCGGTGTAAGAACAATTTGCTCTGGATTGCAATATGAATTTCCCATAGGTTTTCATTAGGTGGTACAGTAACTACGGGCACACATAATGTCTCTTACGTGCTCCTGTAGTTGCTCTGGATTGTAGGGTTTAAAACTTACCATGAAACTGCTATTTCAGCTAACAGATGTTAGTGAGATGCCCTTTTCTGTAAGCTTGATCTCTGAATATTTTAAAAATAAATCCCAGTCAGAGCAAAGGATGTCATTCTGACTTTTTGCTTTGAGAATAAAAAATATCAGCAAGGGCTGATGTTATTTTTAAAACTTACAGAACCTTATTGTGGCTACAGTTGCCAACTGGCAAAGGGGAAAAACTGCCCTGGTATATTCTGAAGTATTGCATTCCCTCTGAAGGACCAAGTCTTCAGTGCAGTAAGGAGGGGTATGTCCCTGTTAAGGCCACTGCACCTTTTGGCAGATTTTTACACCATTACTATAGTGTCCTTCTGGGTCAGCTGGCTGGGTTAGGGTTTGGAGGCACAGACTTGGGGTGATTCCATTCCTTCCTGATTGATGGATCCCAGAACTGGTGTTCAGTTATGATAGATCTCAGAATCTGTCTCACTTCTCCCTCCAGCATGACTTGAGGATACTTAAACATCATGTACAGCTAGTAAAATGAATATCATAAACCCATCTCCCTACTCCGGTAGTTATGGCTGTTACAATACATGAAACTCAGTGGGCAAATCTATATATACCTCCCACCTCATCCATTCAGGTCTCTAAATGCACACCAGTCAGCACCTTCGTCCAGTATTAAACACTGACTTAGCAGTTTTTATTATTTACTTGGAGCAGCAATTTTCAACCTTTTTTGTAAAATAGGGCACACTTAACAAGGCACTGAAACTGTCAAGGCACACCTCAGTTGTTTCTACCATTGACAAGGAACACTAGACTGTTCATATCCCCCAAATTTCCTGTTCATGAATGTCAGTCCCCAAATTTCCGTGGCACACCTGAGGACTATCTGCAGCACATGAGTGTGCCATGGTACACTGGATGAAAATCACTGACTTGGAGGAACTAAGGAAGCTCTTGATGAGGGAGAAAGAAAAACAATTGCAAAAAGTGGCTAAAAACTAAACATTAAAAAAAAAACCAAAACCATGTCTTCTAGTCCCATCAATTTGTGGCAAATAGAAGGAGAAGAAATGGAAGTTGTGACACAGTTTTTTTTGTTCCTGGGCTCTAAGATCACTGCAACTGTGAGTGCAGCCAAGAAATCAAAAGATGCCTTCTTCTGGAGAGGAAAGTTATGACCAGGCTAGACAAGCTATGGTTTTCCATGAAGTAATGTATGGCTGTGAGAGCTGGAGTCTGGACGATAAAGAAGGCTGAGCACCAAAGGATAGATACCTTTGAATTATGGTGCTGGAGAAGAATCTTGAGAGTCTCTTGGACTGCAAGGAGATCAAATCAGTCCATCTTCCAGGAAATCAACTCTCCCGTCTCCTGCGCTAAACACCACTCTCACCCCCAATCCAGACACGCAGCCATGTTGCCCACATGAAGAGATAGCCTTCTTGACCTGGGAAAAATCCTGCGTGTAGAAGAGGCTATGGTACAGATAGACTCCACTCACAGAGCTGGAGTCCAGTGCCATCTCTGCCATCACCACCCACGTAGCCAGACTCTGTACATTAAAAACATACAATCCTTTCTTAATCTTGATGTAAGTTTCCCTTCAAATGATTTCCCCCTGCACAGATGACACTGGAAGAGGAAGTCATGAAGTTGCTGATCCACAAAGGGCACAAAACCAGGAGCAATTGCGGGGAGGGATACCTCATGGGAAGGCATACCTCATGGGGAGAGATAACATCTAGGAATACAGCATATCCCTAGACAGCATACCTTTAACAAACAGAACTCTGCACCTGGCTCTTTGATGCCCTGAGCAAAGAACCACTGGCTAAGAAGTCATGCCAAAGGCACACTGCTCTGGCATGCCCCTTAGGGCTTTTGCTTATTTTTCTGACTGTCAGCAGAAAATTGTTGTGTTTGTATGTTCAAATTATCCGCTGGATTTCTTCCACAAAACTTAATTGCATTCTTTAAGAAAGAAAAGAAAAACAAAAGCTTTGCATATTTGCCTGTGATTTTTGAATGCCGCTTGGCGCCATTTCCATCCAGATTTTTGCATGGTTCCAGTTCAGTCCATCTGGCAGTGTGGAATGCTATTTGGACTCAATCTGAAAATATTATTTACAATTCTAATTTAGAGGGTTTCCAGCAGCAGCATGTGTGCAACTTCATCTTCTGAATGCATCTTTCAAATTAATGCATTCCGGGAGGAGTGGAGAGAAAAGTGTTAGTAGATCAAGGGTCGGAAGATCGGAAAGAAGGGAATTGCTTTAATTAACTGAATTATAAATTCATAGAGGCTTCTGTTAAAGCAATAAAACAAATTTTATTACACTCAACCGTTTGGCTGATTGATATTTTTATACAGTTCTTAGATGTAATAAAATGTGTATTGTATCTTTGCAGCTGTTTTCATCTTTCAAACTCATATGCATGCAGACAGAGATATTAAAAAGGTCCAAACTAACTAGGGAATAGGGTCACCATGTTTTGCAGTTCTGTTCTTGAATTTCTGGAGAATCACCGTGGGGCCTGCTCCTGCTTGGTACACCAGAATAGGGAGGGTTACAACCTGCCCTGGAAAGAAAAGGGGAAAGATAAGGGTAGGGGTCATGGGAGACAGATATAAAAGGAGAAAAAGGCAGGAGTCGGCAGTTGGAAGGTGGAGGAATAAGGTCCCAGTTGAAGAGAGTGCTGGACACCTTGTTGTGCCTGGCTTGTTCAAGGCTGAGTTCCATTATCCAGTCAGGAAAGTTTCTTTTTAGGGTTTGGAAGGAATACAGTACGTGTGCCATGCCAGAAAAGAGTCGGGAACATTAGAGGATGTAGTCTTCATTCTTGATTCATTCACTAGGAATAAAGAGCTGAGGGTCAAACATAGCCCAGAAAGACTTCACGTTCAGGCCATGTTTCTCAATTCCCAGCTAGCAAGTATAACACTTACTAAGTGTTATAGTAAGGAAGGAATATATATATGGAAGGGCGTCAGGTGCAGGTGTCGTCTTGTGTGACTCCTGAGTCATCTGATGGGCAACTATGAGATAGGATGCTGGATTAGATGGGCCTTTGGTTTGATTCAGCAGGGCTCTTATGCTCTAGGCTCCAGCATAACCCCTAATAATGCTTCATGCTTCTCAGCCATGTTCTCCTGACTAGAGCCACAAGCCACAGGTTTTTTAGCTCCAGGTAGAGCAGCCTCAGAGGTTATTTGAGAATTCCTTTCCCGAAATGCGCCAACTGCTTGTTCTTGTTTGTGAGCCAATTGACTGGTGGCTGCCTAAAGGAAGGGCTCTGCCAAACTTGTGTTTGGGCTTGTGCAGAGAGAGTCAACTGGAGAAGCCAATTGCATTACTAACCTCCCAGCACTTGGAATTACCAGTACCTGACTTACCCTACAATCAAGTAACTACGGGAAGAAGTAAGAGGCACTTATGCTAGATTGCTCTATGCATTTCCCCATAGTTTTCCCATAGGTTGTACCATAACTACGTCAGTGTAAAAGGTCCCATAGTTATTGTGGATTGTAGCCTTATTTTTTTCCTATTAAACTCAGATAAAGCTGGAGCACAGTGTCCTCTCTTCACTGCAGGGCATCTTAGAAGTGTTAATGATTCCATATAAAGATCTCAAATACCAACACCCACACAGGAGTCAACAAGGAGGGCTGCCACATAGGAGCTTACTCACAGAAGTGTAAAAGAGTTTTATTCTGAAAACAGAATAAACATTTTGGAGAGATAATTTTCATCCTAACTACACCATCTTGGCTAACTACAAATTCAGTTTGTTCCAGTCCTTGTTGAACAGGACTGGAAATCTTGTTGAACAGACTGCACCTCTGATCCAATGATCAGATCAATGATAGTTCAGATGTCTCTGATATTTCCAAATGTTATTTATGGAAATTAAGATGGGGGGGGTGATGTTTCTTTCCATGCAAAGCGGTTAACTGGCTGACAGTCTACAATCCTATCCACACTTGCCTGTGAGTAAGCCCCACCAAACACAAGAGGACTTCTTTCTGAGTAGACATGCATAGGATTGTGTACAGAGTTTCTGGTTTTGACAGATTGATAAAAAAGCCCAATATTTTGCCAGAATTACCTATTTAGCATTAATTACCTATTGCACAGCTGATAAAGCAAAATTGCTGGAAAAGATGTAGAGCACGATCCTAACCATGTTTACTCAAAAGTAAGCCCCATTGTGTTCAATGTGTCCAACTCCCAGAAAGTTTCTTTAGGATTGCAGCCATAGTAAATCAAGCTCATATTTTCCCAGTGGTGGAAGTGTCCTAAAATACAATGGTGCTTGTACCATTTTGCAACACTAATTACATATACTCATATTATTAAATCTACAGTGTATTGTTTGTCCTTTGATACTATGATAGTATTATTGCATGATAAACCAATGCAGTTGATTCAGAGAGAGCAGATTGTCCTTCTTTTAATCATGGCCAAATCTGAAACTGTTGCAAACTGAAAAACCTCCAAGTATTCAAAGATGGCAGGACTAGATACAGGAAATTTAATGTATAGATGCAATTTTGCATCAATTAAAGGCATCATGAATCCTGAATTTATTAAGTTATAGAAAAAATGGCTTCCAGTTCTAAATGTAATTGAGTCCCAATATTGTACAATTTTCCAGTACCAATGCTTTCCTGAAGAAGGACATAAGGGAAGAACATCCCTTTATCTTTAGGAGTACCCAGCACAGGATGCAGCACATATCCTATTGATGTGGCTACATTGGTTCTGGAAAGTTGGATAGGATTCATTCCAAGCAGTCCAACTGTATACTTGACGGCACCACCTGGTGCAGTGGCATCACAATGGCTACTGCCATATCCAGCTGCACTGCTTCCCCCAATATAGGGTTGCCATAATCCTCTTCCACAAAACCGGAACAGGACCCCCTGTCAAACTTGCCAGTATGTGAATGCAATCCCAGTTTATAGGAACATATGGCAACCTTACCCTGATGAAAACTCTAAGCCCTCAGTGGGGCTTCTCAGGTCTGCATCGGCTGTTTTGCCAGTGCAGACTTGAAAACCTCCATGTCAGTCTGACATAGAGGATAGGATATAGCATAGTAAGGTTCTTCTGGCCCTATCCCAATCCCAATCCAGCCCAGTTTCTTATGCTATCCTCACATATTGATACACATATTGCAGCAAGTGTTGTTTTAGGAGAGGCATCCTCTTTTTAATACACAGATGGAATACCTTGCTTTCTGCGATCTATAGTTAAAAAAAATAAGGCATCTTCAAAAATCTGTTGCCCAACTGCAGGAGTTTATTTAATTGATCAGATTGTTATTAAAAGAGTAAACCAACCAATTATTCAATTAAACTTTGTAGCCGATATAGTATTCATTTACATTCCTAGACTGACTCATCATGAAGGCGCAGACTAATCACTTATTTATATAAAGTTATATCCCATATTTCCTTCTCATCTAACAACTTCCAGGTTGGCTTATAATAAGTAGCAACAAAAGATAGAATGAAAATACAAATCAGTAAGATATTTTACTGATTTGTATGAAAATCAAAGAGCAAAACACGTAGCAGCACTGCTACAACCACTGCAGTGAACAGGCAGCCCAATATTACCACCTGCATTGGATTAGGCTGGCCAAACCGGCATCCATCAGTCTTGAAAGACTATGGTATCGTGCTCGACACTGCATGCACGAAGGCCTGGGTAGATTGATATGGAGGATAGGCTGTTACCCAAGCAGCAAATCCCCCCCTCTCCACGCCACTGAAATAGTCCAATGGAAAGGCAGAGCCGATACGATTCGTTCCAGCTGCAGCGCAGAGCTGGGCTAAGGACAGGCGCTCTCCCTGTCTTGTGGGGACCTGGGTCTCAAACCCTGGTCTTCTGGTTAACAGGCACAGTATCTTAACCACTTGCTCCACCCACAGCCTTGCAGTATATCCTGTACACAAGGTGACCAGACCTCCAGATTTCCTCTGGAAAAACCACCTCTCTTGGGGTGGGGTAGGAAAACCCCAGAGCCCCTCCAGGATTCCCCCTGGCCCCAGCAGCCCTTTAAATGGTCCCGCGTGCACTTTAAATAGTTGCACGTTTTCACCTTCTCCGGGGCCTCCCCTCATGGCTTTTGGATCTCCCATGCCTCCCCCTCTCTCCCCAGCCAGTTCATGCCTCTGGTGGCTGCTTTTCTGACCTCTGCTTGCAAGCTTCCTCTCACTGCTGCTGGATCCTCCCTGCCTCCTCCCTCCCAGCTAGGTTGTGCCTTTGGTGTCCACTTTTCAGGCCACTGCTTTCCATCTTCCCCTCACCTCTGCTGCCTCTTGGGGTTCAGAAATTTTGGGTTTGGCATCTGGTCACCCTGCCTGTACAGCATGGGGGATGGCTACTGCACAACTCAGAATTAGAGGTTATTTATCTCTGCACTGGTTACAGCACTGCTGCTATGTGTTCTTGCTCTTTGATTTTCTTACTGATTTGTATTTTCAACTATGTTTTGTTGCTATTTATTCACCCTGTGTTGTAAACCAGCCTCCCATGGGGCTACTGAGATCTGCAGCAGCAAAATTGCTACTGCATGACCTGAGCAGCCCATACGCAGGTGTTTCACAGCATGAATTCCAGGAACAGCACAATGCAAAGCAAGAGTGCCTCTGAGGGTGTGCAGAAGGCACACAGCAACCTCCACTTCCTCCGAGGCACTCTTGCTTTTTTGGTACGTGGCTGTTCTGGAATTCATTCTGCTGGGAGCCAATTCTGCTATACAGCACCAACACACCTGTGACTGAAGCAGAAATACAGGATACAGATGTTATGCCTGGCACCTCAACAACACCACATGGGCTGGGACTCTTCCCCCCTCCCTCTGAAGTATGTTTTTATGCCTTGCCTTGCCTTGCCTTGCCCAGGAGGTGGGAGGGAAGGAGGGAGGGACCCATCATAGTGCAGTGGGAATAGCTCACCGTGTGGATAATTACTGCAAACTGAGAAGGAGCCACACACAGGCACCAGCTTGGTCCTGCACAGGAGAAACATCCAGGCAGGAAGACAGGCAACCTCAGCCACTGGGTAGCCATGTAATGCTGGTCCAGTCCATCACTTCTCAATGTGTGACCCGCAATGTATGACCATCACCCATCTGAAATGGGTGTCAACTCTCTGGTTCCTTGTGCTACACCTGG
Source organism: Cryptoblepharus egeriae (assembly GCA_030015325.1). Lineage (NCBI taxonomy): Eukaryota > Metazoa > Chordata > Lepidosauria > Squamata > Scincidae > Cryptoblepharus > Cryptoblepharus egeriae. The sequence continues at coordinate 178,261,781 of JAREYC010000001.1, read as the reverse complement.
CCGCTCTTCCTCTTCCCCAAGAGGCTTCAGGTAGGTCATGACTACATACTTGGGCTTTTCTGGTGCAGCTTCACCATCTGCATCCAGCTTCTCCACTGCTTCTCTTCATATCTTGCTCCTTCTGGGAATCTTGGGGCATGCTGATGATGCCAGATCAGGTTGCAGAACCATTTTGGGACTAGTGCCATACTGCTGTCAGAGTAAAATATCTTTCTGAATAGACTCCTGAAAGCCATCATTGAACCGTGAATTAACTCAGCCTAAGATCTGCTTGATGTGTCAGGGCTGAGACCTGGAATGGATGTACTGAAAAACCAGAATATTTTTCAGGATGTATTAGTTACCAAGTCTACCTTTGAAAGATGCAGGAGGTACAACCTGTCCAGACTGAACAAGCTCACTAAATATAACTGAGCAACCTTGTCAACCAACCAACCTCACCAACTGCTGATGTCAGCCCAGGTGTCATGTAGGTGGACTATAGTGGCATCTCCCCAAAGTCTTTCAGAACTTACATGATTATTCTTTTAAGATAACCAACCACATTAGGCCACATTAGGATTTTTTTGGGCCCTGGATACTTTTGCTTTCATATCACCTCTCCTTCATATCTCCTTTATCAATACCGCTTTCATATGCCTTCACATTCCCTTTAACAATATGAAAACTATTTTTGCTATAATTTTGATTTAACTCTGATATAACTAAACTGTGACAGATGAGGAGAAAGATCTTTGGGTGCAGGTGGATAGCTTAACAAAAGTGACAACCTAATGTGCAACTACATTGAAGAAGGCTTATTCCATGCTTGGGGTCATTAAAAAAAGTATTGAGAATAAACAACTATTATAAAGCCATTATACAAATCTCATAAAAAGATAAGATATAGTGGAAATGGAAAAGCTGCGGAGGAGAGTGACCAAAATGATTACTGGGCTGGGCTGGGACTTGTTATTGGTTAAAGTGTGTTTTTTATGGAGTATAGTAAGATTCTATATAAGGCTATCTTTAAACACACTCTGGAAATCTCAGCTGGTGCAAAATGCTGCTGTGAGAGCATATGGGGTTTGTGAGTGAATAAGACTTTATAGTTATGCTACAGCCACTCCACTGCATTGCTTGCCAATTTGTTTCCATACACAATTCATGATGCTTGTTATATTACCTTTAAAATCCTAAAGGTTCAAGTGGAACTTCTCTGTGCTGCAGAAGCTTATCCCCAGATAAGGAAACAAAGATTCCCTTACCCAAGGAAGACCTCCACAACTGATAGGTATCTTGCAATATGCAGTGGTAGCCTTTTTGGTACTTCTGCATCAGTGAGGGGAATGAATACGATGGTGCTCTTGGTCATGCACCCTCTCCATCACCATGGGATGGTGAATTTGCATCATCCGTCACCATTGCACAGTAAATCTGTTGCTCTCCATCAGCTTCCCAGGTGTCCATTCATTTACACAGACTTTCACTGTACGTGTTTGAATTATGTTCACAATTCATTTTATATTATCTTATTTTAAGGAAATCTTTAAATTTGGCTTTTTAAGCTCTTGTTTTAAAAATTAATGGGTTCCCAAGTGTCTACATTCCTCTTATTTCAGCAAAAGCAGGATTGGCATCACACATGTGATAATCTCTAATGTTCTGTGCTGCCCTCAGCGGTAGAAAAACATCCTGAGCCCAAGATGTTTTTCTCCTGAGAGATGAGTGAAATTATGAAATTATTTAAATTAGACAGAAGAAATTCAATAAAAGATCTTTTAAGGTGATTGTTCTTTACTGCATTCCAAGTATTATTGCACAATGATTTGAGTGAAATACATACTATATACAAAACAGGCTGGGACAGAGGTTGGGTGGCATGGGGTGGGAAGACTGGAAGGATCATCCCTGGCCTTGATCCACATTCCTAGGTTCACTCAAACATGAACCACCAAAATTGCTAGGGCAGTCCTATTCAGTCAGCAGAGCCTTTCCTTGGACAAGAGAAAAAAAATGTACTCCCATAGGATGTAGTATGCACGCCAGTGACCCAGCTGCTTTAGATAGGATTTAGATAGGACTGGACTATTAAATATACCTCTTCTTCATGCTAACAATTTTCTATTCCTTGTTAATTAAACTTACTTGATTTGTGCAATTTTATTTATGGTTAGTTGGATTTACGCCTACACAAGATGGCATGAGAATGCAGACTTAACTTCAGCCTTTTGTATTTCAATTTAAAATGTATTCATATGATCTTCTTGCGACCTGCATCATTGTGGCACCATGTGCAGTGTTTTGTTCATGTTATAGCAACATGAAAAACCTGTAGGCTTTGAAAAATTGGCATTGAAACTGTTAAAATTATTCCTCACCTGCAAATTCCAAGAAGTGTTGAAAAACTGTACGAGAAACATAGTTGCAGATGGAAATTTGGCAAAAGATCAAGTAGCCTGGGGTCATTCTGGGGTAAAATGAGTCCAGTTGGCTGTGGTTATGTAGTGAATATTTTCTGACTTGTAGGGAGGCAGTAGAAGCTGCATTTAAATTCATTGCCACTAGGGCAGCATGACAGTTGTAGTTAAGTAAAACCAAAGCTGCAATCCTAAAGACACTTTCCTGTGAGTAAGACCCATTGAATACAATGGGGCTTACTTTTGGGTAGACATGATTAGGACTGTGCTCCAAATGTCTTTGAACCATCACCTCCTCTGATCAGACCTGGCTGATTTACAAGGAATACTGTAGCCTGTCAATCAGAGACAACAGATTGACTTGAGGGCATCTGCCCACTCATTTCCGCTGCTGCTCTTCTTCTTCCCATTATTTGGAGTGAAAAACAAAAGGTGGACATAAACCCTAGTGATGCCACTGTTGTGCTCTCTGTTCAGTAAAAGTGCTGCACCACAATGACATGCACTGTGATGTTACCTCACTCTATTACATCATCACTCTATTACAAGCAAGTGGGCAAGCCTTCCAGTGGACCTCTGCAACCCATCCTTTTACCACCCTGTTCTGCCCTTCCCTGCCTTATTCAACCTCCTTCCCTGGACTCCCTTCACTGTACTTACCTGCTTCCCACTGGCAAGTCTGGGCCTTAGGTGGACACAAAGCACTTTATGGTGCTTTCACAACAGTGCAAACCACAGAACAGACACTCTACAGTCTTTCCTAGGATTGGCCCATAATAGTCCAACCAGTGATGGGATTCAAATAAATTAACAACCAATTCTCTGCCCATCTGGCAACCACTTTTAAATGGCTATTTTTAAAACTTTATATGTCCTATCTCTCATTAACAACCGATTCTATAGAGTAGGTGCGAACCTGCTGGAGCCCACCACTACCCTATTGGTCCATAACAGTCCAACCCTAATATAAATAGAATTTATAAGTAAATAATGTACATTGCACAAAGTTGAGATGTAATCTCATTTCCTGGAGAAACTTAGATTGGTTGAAGAATATAATCTCAAGCATGTAAGAAAAAATAGTAGAAACAAATCACTCTGGCAAACGGTTTGGTTAACAGCATTTACAGCCCAGATATTCCAGCATATCTTTACACTGGTGCAATAACAGACACAATGCAGAGAAATGCCACACCTATATAGCCCAAATGCCATTTAGATGACAGTGCAGCTCTACTAGATGACAAACCCAAATTGGGATTGGGGTATAAAGGGGGAGAAACAAGTAGGAGTTCATATATGCAACATTCTAATACTTGTTTGGATGACAGATTTCCCCTGATGTAGGAAAAATGCTGTCAACAGTGGAGCTGGCTTTGATACAGTATAGAGTATCCCCATACAGAACAAGCCCCCTGCAATGTCCACTTTCCTATAATGGAGAATACTGGATACAGCCTGTGTTTGGCAGTCAATCACAACTCTCCAATTCTAGTACTAAAGCCTTTGCCAGGGTGATTACAGACAAAATGAAATTGTTGTTGCTCCACAAGACAGCTGGTCTATTTTTTCCAAGGCTTTGCAAACTCCATGGCAGACAGCAAATCAGCTGGTGCAGACAGATCATACAGGAACCTGTTACTTGGCCGTTTGTTGGATAACTTGCAGTGGCTCCATAACCTTGCTGGGAAAAGATGGTTGGCAATATCTTATGAGTTTTCATTTCAGACACTACTTCATCTTTCTTCAGTCTTCCAGTCATAAATTAATAATTTCTTCACCATGCTAGTTATTTACCATGTTAGTTATTTATAACCTCAGTTGTTTCTTCACCATAATATAAGCTCAGTTGTTTTCAAGATGGGAGGTCTTTGGGTCCAATTCTATCAAACTTTCTAGCATCCATGCAACTGCATAGAAGCTCTGATGGAAGTGAACAAACATTCTCTTACCTTTAGGAGGACTCCATAATTCCACCAAGATTTTAGATGCCTGTACGTATTGTCTGACACAAGGAATCTGCTACACAGTAAATGTATAGGAATTGTGTTTACCATTCTGTGACAACCATATCAGTTTTGCCTTGCACATATATCAGAGGAAGCTTCACTTGATTGCAGGTTCCCACTGTGCATGTATGCCTTGTAATAGTATTGCTTTATTCCATGTGGTATGTTTTATTCCATATGGTATGGTAGTACAGGTATAACCTAGTAGACATTTCACCCCTGGTTTTATCTCAACGTGAGTGATCTTGGCCCATTAAATTAAAAGATTAACATCCCTTTAGCTTTAAAAATAGCCTTCTTAGTATGGCAAGAAAAGAAGGAAAAAGGCAAAATTATTGGAGTGCAAAAGAATGCAAAGTGATAATCCATATATCACTTTCCAATAGCTTTGCATTCTGTCCTATGCTCCAGGGAGAAAGGTGGGCTCTGTCTCCCAGCTGAAATAAAGTTCTTCAAAGCCCACAAGAAGGTTGATTGTTTGCCTGCCTGCCCCATTACTATTTTTAATGGTAAAATCTTTTAATCTTTTAATTGCTCTTAATGTGAAAATCATCGTCCTCAAATGGAACCCTCACATGTCAAGACTCAGCTAGTAAGTTGGTTTAATTTATTTGTTCATTATGTTTTTATGGTCTGATATGCTACAAAATGGGCACTCAGGACTGTTTATTTATTTTTTTCCTGCAAATTGTTTACTGCCAGGAGAAACAGTGCTCATCTAGTGTGGTCCAACAAAATTTTTCTAGTGTGGTCCAACGAAATGTTTAAATTTGATTGTGTGGGATTCCTTGGCACCTGATGTACCAAAGTTTGGTGGTGCTTTGTTTTTTTAAAAAAATTTGCAGTGTGTCACTCCTTGTAACCTTTATGGAAAAAGAGAAAGATTCTGCACAGAATGTAGATGTGAAATATAATGAGAACATTTGTGGGTTAGAGATAGACTGACTTAAACACTGGCTAATCAGGAACAGTGCATGAGCCTTCTTAGCGTTACACATAACAATGCAGTGCTGATATGCGAGAGTAAACTGAAGGGGAAACCTTGTAAAAATGAATTGCTGTGAACGTCATCATCCATTGTTTTGTAAGGTGTTCTTGGAGAACAATTGTGCAATATTACATTGCAATCCTCCTTTCCTTGAGGTTTACGTGGTTCCCACTTTTCCCACACAATTCCTTTTCACTGTTACATGGTACCAGATTCAGTCAGCTATGCTGCCAGAAATCAAGAGAATTAACATGGGAGACCAGGCCTGGTTTTGCTCCTTTATTTATTTCAGGGATTTATACCTCACTTTCTCATGCTAACACAAGACCAAGCAGCTTACATAACGTTTTTTAAACTTCTTTTTATCCTCACAATAACCTTGTGAGATAGGTAATTTTTTTGCAAGCCATTGGCATCACTAGGATGGTGCGGGTGGTGCGGTTCGCACTGAGTGATGGGCCCATAGGGGTGACATGAACTGGGGGAACCTAAAAATTGCAACTTTGTGATGGTGTGTCAAACCCATCGTGCCATATACCGATGGCTTCATATTGAAGAGCAGAATCCAATGCATAAATCCGTTTTGAAATAGCACCTTCCTATCAAATGTTATGGCCAAAAATCTAAACAACTAAAATATGCATTGAACTCTATGGAAACTGAAAGTTACCCATATCGTGGCTTTGCTTGCAAGTAGGCAAATATGCCATAGTTTATTGGGAAAGGCAGGCTGAAAGCAATCTAAGGACACCAGAATTGTCCTGATCCAATAAGTGCAGCCCCCACAAATCACCTCAGAAGGAGGTCCCTGATGATTGCATTGAAATTCATTGAAAATGGATGTGAACTGCACAACTGTGTTTACTGGTGAGTAAACAAGCGTGCCTTGGCTGGAGTGGAAGGTAAGTCCAGGAGGGTATAAGACTTCAAAAATGGTCCCAATCAGGGACATTACTAGGGCATTAGAAAGGTGGCATCCTGGCCCTTATGACCTAAACGGCTAAAATCATAGTTTGTAGAAATAATCCTATCATGTTATACACCTTTGAATGTGTAATATACAGCAGAATGCAGTGAAATAAACCACTTTGAAATATCTTTATCCTATTAAAATGTATGGTTAAAAAATTGGAGGCAGTGCAATGGCACATCACCACGCCCACCATTCATATTGTTGCCCGGTCCAATGTATGGGGGATGATGTGCTGACCTCCTGCAGCGCACTAGGGTGATGTGAACCCTAGTGACGCCCCTGCTGCAACTGTAGAACTCTTCCAGATGGAATCCTAGGGCATGGATATAACTGGCATCAGGGAGCCAGTAGGAACTCTTCCAGTAGGAGCAGTTTTCAGGTCAGCTGAGTTGTAAATAGCATCACCTCTGGCTCCGTCGTCTCATGGCAGCTTTATCAGCATTAAGTCTCCCAACCAAAAGTCACCCAAGTCTTTTCCTGCTCAGCATTCTTTGGCAGCCCTTTTGTCAACCACACCTCTGTAGTTGACAAAATCAGACAATGCCTCTGTAGTTAAGAGTTGTCTTGGAAAGGTCATATTTGTTGAGCTGCTGTTGTTCTGAAATACTGTTGTTCTGAATGTTATACTGTATCTTATGAAATTACAAGTCCTGCATCTTCACCTTGAGAACGTTCTGATTAGCCTGGAGCCCTTCATATTCTGCTGCTTTAGGAATCTTAATTTTTACACCTTGTATTTTCTCCTTGACTGTTGCATTATCCTCCTCTAACCAACCTAATCTGTCCTTGCTAGCTCCAGGACTTGCGCATCTTCACATCTCTGCTGTAGGGCATATTCCTGCCAATCCATTCTAGCCTTCTGCTGCTAAGAGAATTACTTCATGGGCAGTGCCATTGTAATAATTTCATTTCTTCCACCTTGTCCCCAGTTACAGAGACTACTGTTGGCACCCTTCAAGAGTCTCCCTCCATAAATAGCTTCTGTCACTATCCTGTCAACACTGTTTTCCTCACAACCTGCAGTTTATAATGTCTAATAATAACTTCATTGTAGAAGGGGTGACTTTGGAGTATTTCAGCACTTTTTCAATTGCAATCTGTACAATGAGGTTTAAAAATGGTAAAGGTCCCCTGGCAGATTACTGCAGGTTGCCCTGATGCCTATACAAGCACTAGCCACGGAAGTTGGGTGCAGCGCTCATCCCTGATTCAAAGCTGAAGAGCCAGCATTGTCCAAAGCCACTTTGGTGAATATGTGGCCAACATGACTATATGCCGAGGTGCACAGAATGCTGTTTAGCTTCCCGCCGAGGTGGTACCTGTTTATCTACTTGCATAGATTACAATGAGGTTACTTACAATCTTTGCAATGAGGTCCCACTAAAGATGTTCTAGATCCTTCCTACTGACAAATGACTTCCAGGTAAAAAAATAGTATCCTAAAGTTCCCACCTTTTAACAACATATGATAAATAGGCAAACCTATTTGGGGTTCAGGGCTTTTCATATGCCCTGTGCATATAGTGAATAATTGCATAAATGTAGAACCTTCTTAATGTTATACGTGGATGAAATGAATAAATTTACTTATTTATGATAAGCGCTTAGTATATAGGTAGAATTTTGCCATCCAGTTCATACTTCTTTATTTGTGTGCACAACTCCTCTTTCTGAAGTCAGTCCCTCTGCCTCCACAACTCTAACCAAGATTTTCAAAATTCAACAGATTGTAGTGTTAATCATATTGGCCTCTTATTAATGGATTTTCTTTTCTAAATATTCCTCTATATTTGCTTCCTTTCCCAACAGCATTACAGTGTACTTTGCCCAGTCCTAGGAATGTTCATTTTGTCTCCAAAAATATGAAGAATATCTTGCATTGGTTACCACCGGAAGAGATAGCAAAGGATGAATTAAGTTATACTGTGAAGTATTTAATGTACGTTGTGATTGTTGATTTTCCTACATTACTATTACAAGTTATTTATGTACATTGGCACTTTTGAGTTGCAAATGCAGAATATAATTGTTTTCCATTAACTCTGAGAAACAGATCACTAATTCCTTGGAAAGCCAATGTTGGTGCAAATACAACCAATGGACTGGCTCCTTGAAAGCAATCCTGGGCCTCCAGGAATGCTCATGAGCCTCTTCTCTTGTCTCACCAGATACACAGTCCCTGCCATTTCCTAAAAAAAGGAAGCCTACAATCCTAGGTTGGATATCTATGGGTACAATAATGCAAGAAGGTCCCTTTTCGATTTATCCTTGAGCTGCTCAGCTTTGCAATGAGGTCCTACCAATCTCACCTGACAATATAAAAGAGAAAACCTGAAGCAGAGCCTCCCCTCCAACCTCAGAAGACAGAGAAGTATATGTAGGGAAAGGCCATCTTTGAATGTCCACTTGGGCGTTTGAATGCCCACTTAGCTGCTGAGAATGCCCACTTGGGAGAAATAGGATATAAATAAATAAACAGAAGTGTCACTGACACACTGACTGACTGACTGACTCATCAACGTCCAGCCAAAACTGTGAAATTTAAGAAGTGCAAAATTTGGGAATGGTATTCCTTCCATAATGTTGGCATCCACCAATTTTTAGATCAATTTTTACCAATTTTTATAAATTCTTCAAGTGTAGTCCTATGTTGAGGATAAAGTATGGACAACTTTTCTAAATACAAGTCTAGTCTGAAAGATTGCAGACAGCTTATCATAAAAGGATAATCATATATTTTTATCATAAAATGATAAAACGATCCACATATCATAAAAGGATGTGGATCACCTGCCAAAAAGGACCACTATAGACAAATATTCTTGCTTATTTAATTTTATTATGGCTGCCATCCTAAACATACTTTCCTGGCGCTTACATTTGAGTAGACATGGTTAAGATTGTGCTCTATAACTTATAATTTAACTTGATGAAACAAGAAATGTTTTGGGGATGCTAACTGTTATTTTTATTTTCTTTACCATTTCAAATTCAGATATGGCACAAATAAATGGATTATGAATTCAGCGTGCAAAAATATCAGTCGAACGTGGTGCGACCTGTCCCTTGAAACCTATGACCACAAAGAGCTATATTATGCCAGCATAAAGGCCTTTTCAAATGGCAACTGTTCCAGCTGGGCAGAGTCTCTGCGGTTTAATCCACTGACAGACTGTAAGGAGAGACACAAGCTATTTCATATGTTCATACTCTGGAGAAAAGAACTATAGCATTGGAGTTTGCATACTGACAAAAAAAAACTTTTTTCTTTCAGGGCACACCAGCCAAAGGCAAAATAATGCAATCAACTCATTTGAAATATATCTGATAAAATACTCACATAACAGATTTTCAGAAGTGTGTTTAATTATGTGTGAAAGGTGGTTGCAAAACAGGTGTTAGTGCAAACAGGGTTTACAAGTTACAGCAACAGCAAAAGATTAACCCAGATAGATCCATAGGATAGACCTTTTCCTATAGCAAAGAGATTAACCCAGATAAATCCACTGCGCTGCAATGCACAGTATTTTACAAGAGGATTTAAATTGTTAATCTGTATCGGAGCAGTTGCTTGCCCGTTGTCTTCCTCTTGAAGCTACACAGGTCTAGGCAAAATCATGTGGCCATGTATTCCTATCTTGTACTCATGTACTCATGGCCATCATGAAAGCAGATCACAAATTGGCAAAGTTCTGCTCTCACCCTCCATTAGTGATATCTTCTAATATGCAAAAGAGACAGATCTGCAGGTTGTCGTTGCATACAGCTCAGGGATATCACAGACTGAAAAGAAGTGCAGCCCAAGCCTATCCTCCCCAGAAGTGGCAAAGTGGCTGCTGCTAGATCCAGGTCCCAAGTAAAATCCCGGCCCTTGCAATAGGCTGCACTATTCTCTAGCAACTGTTTTGCTGGTGCAGACTTGAGAAGTTCTGTGTCAGGCTCTTCAGGCTAAAACAGGGCATAGGATCTGGCAGAGGAAGACTCTGCTGGTCCTGCATGCCTTCCAGGCCAGTTCCTCTCCCTATTCTGCCCTTCCCATCTCAAAACACATTCCTAAACCTGAAAGGTCACACCACCACCCAGTAATGCTACATACTGTCGGTGGCTCCTATTAGGCATCTTCATGATGGTGACGACAATGCCATGTGCCCCTTGCCAGGTGCTGCAAACATCCTTGATGGCATGTTTGCAATACTCAGCACCAGCAGTATGCACATATATTAGTTGTTTGATCCCACAGGATTGGGCTCTCAATCCATTGCTGAACACACTGTCTAAAACAATGGTAGTCAAACTGGGGGGTTGGGGATTGGGATCTCAGGTTAGGAGGGTTGCAAGATCTGCTATCTTGGAATCTGGCACTGGGCTTTCCGGGAAATAACCCTACAATCCATAGTAACTCTGGGAGAATGTAAGAGACATTACGTGACCCGTAGTTACTGCACCACCTAGTGAAAACCTATGGGAAATTCACATTGCAATCCAGAGTAAATTGTTTTTGCACCGGTGCAAGGACTCCCCGTAGTTACTCTGGATTGTGCCCTAAGTCTCATTGGACACAATGTCTACTTCTGAGTAGACATGGAGGAGCATGACAGTGATGCCACATCCCAATTTGTTTGACAGGAGGTCCCGGACAGATTTTTAAGTTTGAAAGGTGGTCACATGGGTGAAATGCCTGAGTACCACTGATGTAAAAGAAGTGGGCCATTGCTCTTGAACTAGAAGAGCTTTGCCAGCACTAGAGATCCAAATGAAGTTCCTTGCCTGCAGTAGAAAAGCAACAATATCTATTTGCCTCTTGGCTCGGTACATGCAGGTTGTTTGTTATTCTGCACAATAGCGTACTTTTCAGTCTCTTCTTTCCGTTGAAATTTCTGACAGCATCTCTTGTTTCACTGAACTTTATACCTTCATGACATACAAATTGATATGACAGCATTAGCACTAATTTTGTATCATTTTAAAATATTTTTGAAAGCACTCATTGCAATCCATGGCTGGGTTCTAAACAAATCCTCAGGCTCAACCTGCACCAGTACGTCTTGTTCTCTTTGAACAGCAGCCACTCATCCCTGATCAGAAAAAGTTTTTGAAACTCCCTTTGGAGTCAAAACCAGTTGGCCATATGACAGAAGGCAGGTGGGCGGGGAGTCTGCTGGTTATGAAATACAAGTCTAAAACTCACTATATACATATAAACAACACATATTTCATTTTCTTCTAAAGATCAAAGAAAACTAACAGGAGTTTATAATTTAAAAGGCCATAGACCCTTAGGAGTCACCACAAAGATGGACTACAACATCGGGCCTCCAAGAGCAGAGGGGACATCACTATTGCCTGCAGCTGCTTTTGTGATGTTATGCATCATGATGTATGTTTGTTTTTTCCAGCTCAGATTGATCCACCTGCATTTACCATATCTTCAACAGAAAAATCTATCTCAGTCATTGTGGTTCCACCAGAGAAATGGAAGAGGGATCCCAGAGAGAAACCAGAGTATTTCCACCAAATATACCCAGACCTCCAATATAATGTGTCTGTATTCAACAAAGCAATAAAGAAAAAGGTCAGATTGAACTGTTGCGGGTAACATTTTCAGCCGATGAAAACTTGTTGATTAACTAGACTTGACCACTGCTAAGGGTGCTAAGATGCAGCTAATATGTAGCTGAATGGTTGTGAATCATGATAAAGGAAAAAAAATAATGGAGGTAGTGGTGCTGTAAAGTTCAAACTAGATTTAATGAACAATCAGTTACACTAGTTATCTGATCCTCCTTCAATTTTTTTTCCAAAACTAAAAGTTTTAGTTAGAAACTAAACTAAAACTAAGCGAAACTAAAGAAACTGCCATCTGGATTAGAAGTCTGTTATGTGGGAGATGCTTTTCCTTGGGGTTTGGCCCTCCAAAATATCCTTAAGCAGTGAAAAGATTTAATGAACAATCAGTTATACTAGTTATCCGATCCGCCTTCAATTTTTTTCCAAAAATAAAAGTTTTAGTTAGAAACTAAACTAAAACTAAACTAAAGAGACTGCAGTCTGGATGAGAAGTCTGTTATGTGGGAGATGCTCTTCCTTGGGGATTGGCCCTCCAAAATATCCTTAAGCAGTGAAAAGAGGAGGAACCAGGACCTGGTAAGGTCTCTAGAATTAAGCACCATCCTTATCAGATAGTGCAGCAAGAGGATAGTGGGATGGAGGGGAGAAAATATATTCACTCTATCTTTGTTCTCAACTGGGACCATAGTTAGAAAGTTGCTTTCTATAATTCTTCAGTACATTGTGATCTGCAAGCACGGTGAAGATCCAAAATGTAAGCATGTCACCTTCTTTTTCCAGTGGATGTTCACTATTAAAAACAACAGCCTGGATGTGCTCCAGTTAAAGTCAAATACAGTGTACTGTGTCACAGTGCAGGTTTATATTACCCCACTTCTGTTTAGTGAATATTCCAGAGAAAATTGCATTTCTACTCTGAAAGGTAAGCAAAAGACTGCAATGTACCCTGGGTATACTGGATGTATGATGGGTGGAGTTAGTCCTAAAAATAGTTAAAAGTCCTAAAAATAGAGATAGTCCTGGTGTTAGTCCTAAAAACAGATTCAAAGAACTATTTACATGTTACTTGTTCATGGAATAGACTTGTGCCTCAGTATATACAGGGGTTTCATTCTGGGAATCCTCGCTGATATAAAAAATGTGTTAACTGAAAGCAGTTTTTAAAAAGTAAAATGTCTCTTTACAATTGTTTAGAAACAGCTTATCTTACTGTTTTGGGGCACAATCCAGAGCAAGTTCAGCCTGCTCTGCCCTAACTGCTCTTTCCTAACTATTCTGTATCCAGAGCAGAAAGTTATGCTGCATCCAGAGAGTCAGAAAGCCTGGGCTGCCCTAACTGCTCCAGAGCATGCTAAGTATTTGACACACGGGGAGGACTTGCTCCTGAGGAGACACCCCTCAGATCACACTGAACAAGGAACAACTGTGGTGCCTACAGTGGTGACACGACTCTGCGCATCACCCAGTGCGGAAGTCTGTGTGTCACACCTGGGATTCGTGCATCCCCCTACCTGGACTGCGCAGTTGTTTCTGAAGCCAACTGGCTTCAGAAAGAGTACTGCGCAGGCACCATCTCTGACGCCTGAGCAGTACTTTTCTGAAGACTTTGGGCTTCAGAGGAGACTGTGCAGGCGTCAGAGTTGGTGCCTGTGCAGTACTCTTTCTGAAGCCTTTCGGCTGCCGCTCCGCCTCCTGAGTGAGGCCGAATGGCCGTGCAGAAGTGCGGACTTCCTCTGCTCTAAGGAAGTCTCCTCTGAAGCTGTTCGGCATGCTCAGTGTGTTTCTGCGCAGTGCACCTCAGCTGGCCGTTCAGGCCAACTCCGAGGACAAGTGGCAGCTTCTGGCTGTTACTCCGCCTTGGAGCAGGCCTGAGTGGGCACGTTGACACCCGGGGCCTGCTAAAGGACAGTCAAACTCCTCCGGTGCATCACTCCATATGAAGCGCATCACACAATGCAGCCCACACCAGCCGCACCAGTCTGGTGACACCACTGGGTGCCTGCCTTATAAGGAGTCCCTGATGAGATGCCAGTACATTCTACAGTGAATACATGGAGCTTCTTGGAGTGGCCTGTTGTATCCTGAGGTTTGTGGGAAGCCATAGTTTGTTCCATATCCTGAGGCTGAGAGGCAGGGATTGTAGGCTGGCCAAGAACTCAGATTTTTGGTCAACACTGCCATTCTTACTTGGGCCTTATCATGGACCCCTATGGGTCTACTCATTACTATACCTGCTCCTGAGGTGGTATATCTCTGAGGAACTGGAAGAGGGCATTTCTGCCTTGAAACAGGCTCTGGATACAGAGTAACTGCTCTGCACTAGGCAATGCTAAACGTGCCCTCAACTTGCCTCTCCTGAGCTGCTTAGGCTGCCCCAGTTAGGGCAGAGCAGGTCCACCTCTCTTAGGGCACCCTATCTTGCCTTGCTCTGCCCTAAGCATTTTCCAGAGTAACTGGGGTGGAGCATCTTGCAGTTGCTCCACCCTAGTGATAGATAGGGCAACCCAAGGGCTCTTATGTGGACAGATTAGTTGTTCTGGATTGTGCTGGTAGTGAGGCAGTGAGCAATTAGAAATGCAAAGGACCCCTTGTCTTTGCCTGGCTTGGCTAAAGAATGGAATGATTCCTTGATTGACTGCTTCTCTACAACAGTAGAAAAGCGATTTTTTAAAATTGTTATTTGCAGTGGCCATTTGTGTTGAGTCAAATCCGTATATTAAAAATCCATGTATAACAAGGTTGGACCTGTATCTCAAAACAGGTCAGCACCAGTGACTTTTTTCTGGGGAAAAAAGGTGCCAGTACTCACCATAGAGGCATAGTTAGTCATCCCCATATGATTATTAATTAGCTGCTTGCGGGTGGAGGTGAAAAAAGGTGCTTGTACTGAGTACCTGTGAGTAGCCCCAGAAAAAAGCCCTGGCCAGCACTATTGTGCCTGTGGAAAAGTGCTGATGCAACTATCTGTTATCTTCGTTGGAACCTATGTTTGTGTGGCAATCTCCTTGCAAGTCTGATAAAAAAAAGCAGGCCTCCGTCAGTCTTGGAAGACTATGGCATCGTGTTTGGTGCTGCATACGAAGCACGAAAACCTGGGTTGGATTGTTATGGAGGATAGGCTGTTACCCAAGCAGCAAATCCCCCCTCTCCACACCACTGAATTAGTCCAATGGAAAGGCAGAGCCGATATAATTGGATCTAGCTGGCATTGCAGAGCTGGGCTAAGGACAGGAGCTCACCCTGTCTTGTGGAGCCTACCCTGGTCTCGAACCCTGGCCTTCTGGTTAACAGGCACAGCGTCTTAACTGCTTGTGCCACCCACAGCCCCAGTCTGATAATCAGGTCAACTTTGCTATTGGGCAGATATCTACATAGCTAATAAGATAAGATGAAGATGTGGACAAGACAAGGTTTCATCCAAACCTATCAAACTGGTGAACCGCAGGGAATGATCACATAAGGATCCACTGCGAGAACTTAAGGTATTGGCCAGTATGTGGAAAAATCTGTAAAGATCATCTTAGCAACTTTTGTGTGTAGGAGGAATCAGGGGAGCATTCTGGTGTGTTCTGAAATTGCTGGATTCATGGCTATCATGAAAATGTACACACAGTGTTCTACTAAGAAAGTTTTTTCTCAGATATCATGTCCAAAGGCTCTAGGAAGGGCATAAATGAGCAATAAATGTATTTTAAAATAGTTCTACAATTTTATTACCCAAAGTGATTTTACAGTGGGGAGCCCAATCCAATTGTTTCTCTGACCATAACATACCGCGTGCCAAAATGGGCTGTGCTGTATGCTATCAAGGTGGTGGGCAACTGGGAGGATTGGGAAAAGGAAAAATGTTTTCCCTTATCCTGAACTTCAGCCCCTTGCTCACCTATGGGTCTTCTTGGACCTGCACCAGGTCTATAGATGATTCAATTCTGAAGAGAAAAAAAAGTCCATGCTCAAAAATTTCAGGGAGGTTAGCAACTTGTGCAAGGAACTTATGCGGAGACATACTCCACCTTCCAAACACTTCAGCCCCTTCCTGCTCCTTCTCATTCCAGCCCACTCCCTGCCCCATTCCACACTCCTTACTAACATAAAATGGCCTCTTGCCACCACTATGCAGTGCTCCTCAACTTCTGTGGCCTTGTATTTCTGTGGCCACTTTGTCACTTGCTCGCTTGGCCACTAGTTTCATCAGCAGAGTCAAATTGGGCTATTGAACAGCTGGGCAGTGCGATCCTAACTTACACTGGAACAGGCAGCTAGGCATGCCTGCCTGCATCCAGTGCAAGTTTCTGACTGCCCCTGCACCAGCCTGTGCAAGGGGAAACTTTTCCCCTTACCCTGGGGAGAGCCACTGCAGCCCCAGTAGGGCTACTCACATCTGAGCCACTTCTAACTGCAGTGCATGTCTCAACAGCTTGGGGATAGGATCCAGCATAACTACTGTTCCATCTCTCGCCTACCCCCAGGAACATTCACAACCTTCCCTCCTGCCTCCACCCCACCCTCCCCATGCTCCTCAGACCCTTGTGCTGGCTGATCTCAGTCAAAGCAAACTAACCCCTTCTCTAGGGTCCATGTACTGGCCAATTAGGTCCAATCTCCCTAATGGATTTGTACTCTGCCTTTCTCCCTGAAAGGCACCCAAGGCGACTACCAATCAAGGGTTTTCCAATAAAACAATGAAATATGTAGGCCTCCGTCAGTCTTGGAAGACTATGGTATCGTGCTTGGCACTGCATACGCTGCATGCGAAGCACAAAAGCCTGGGTTGGATTGTTATGGAGGATAGGCTGTTACCCAAGCAGCAAATCCCCCCTCTCCACGCCACTGAATTAGTCCAATGGAAAGGCAGAGCCGATACGATTGGATCTAGCTGGCGTCGCAGAGCTGGGCTAAGGACAGGAGCTCACCCTGTCTTGTGGGGCCAACCCAGGTCTCGAACCCTGGCCTGCTGGTTAACAGGCACAGTGTCTTAACCACTTCCACAGTGTCCTAACCACTTCCACCACCCCCAGCTCAATGAAATATGAATATTGGCATTTTTCATTTCACTGGCATATTTTTATTTTTATGCTTGGCATATTGTTTTTTAAGTGTATTTATTGTTTTTTTAATGAAATATGAATAAAACAATAAATCACTTAAAAACTATATGCCAAGCATAAAAATAAAATATGCCAGGCATTAATAAAAATATGCCATGCATCAGCAATAAAAATGCACAGTAAAAATATCTTTCCATAATAGCAGCATTAAAAATTATGAGATATTAAAGACTTTCCTAAATAAATAGGTCTTCAGGCACCACCAGAAGGTTATTAGTGTAAGGGCTAGTCTCAATTCAAAGGGGAGGGAATTTCAGAGTATAGGTGCCACCACTGAGAAGGGCCTATTTCTGGGTGCTGCACCTCTAACCTCTCTCAGCGGCAGCATAGTCAGCAGCACAGGTGGGCTGAGGCCGGTTCGCACCGGGGCTGACGTTAGCGAACCGGTTGTTAATTGGGGGCCATCATCTTTGAATTGCATGCCGGTGTGTTTGAATTTCTCTTGGGGGGCCTCTACTCCCTCCTCCCTCCCCTTCTGAGCCTCCCTCCCCTTCTCTCTCTCCCCCCTCCTTCCCCTCCCTAAGGTTATTTTTTAATTTTAAAATACAAAGAGTCTGTTGCCATGACCAGCACAGCACATTCAGACTCTGACTGCTGAGATGGAGGGTGTTTGCATCACTATTAGCTCCATGCTTTAAAGTCAGGGTTAGAAATTCTTCATGCCCCAAACCTTTGAATGAGGCTATTCAGGAATCCTGTCTTTGCTGAACATCTTATTTTGATTAAAAACCTTATTTCTAGCAAGTTTTCAGAAGTTATTTCCTTGTGCAGTTTGCAAAGCATGCTGGGTTCTCACATGCAAATGAGCAGCCTCTCTGGCGATGGTGTGTTTTTTTTGAATCAGGCACATGATGGACAGCTTTACTAAGGGCTCCTTGGGAGGGAACAGAGAAGCCAGCATACAAACCTCTGGGAGCCTTAGGTGAGTAATAGCAGCAAGCCTTCCTGCCTGCCTCCCTCCTTCCCTGGGTGCCTTTGCAGCCCAGTACAAGGCATGGAGAACTACTCAGTACTACCCAGTACTACTCAGGAGTAAGCCACACTGTATAGTAGAGGACTGCAGCCTGTGGCCACAATCCTAGCCACACTTTCCTGGGAGCAATTCCCATTGACTATCATGGGATTTCCTTCTGAGTAGCATAGGAATTGAGGCTACTTTCCCATCCAGACTTTCCTGAGAGTAAGCCCACTGACTATAATGGGACTTACTTCTGAAGAGATTGGCAGAGGATTGGATCTCTCCCTCCAGGCCTGTTCCTCCATCCCAGTCTACTTTCCTGAGAGTAAGCTCACTGTCTATAATGGGACTTTCTACTGAGTAGACATGATTAGGACTGGGCTCTGAGGCTGCAATCATATCCACACTTACATGGGAGTAAGCCCCACTGACTAGAATGAGACTTACTTCTAAGTAAGCCTGCATAGGATTGGACTGTAAGGCTAAAATCCTGACCTTTTCACTCTTCTGCCTGGGAAAAAATCTTCATTGTCCTCCTTTTCCTTATAAGCAGGCAGCATGCAGTTCCCATCCTGCACTCCCAGGAGCCCAGTCCACTGCCTACTCTGAAGTAAATCCTATTAAAGTCAGTAGGTTTTACTCCCCTGTGAGGATAGGAGTATAGCCTCAAAGCCCAATCACTGTCTACTCAGAAGTAAGTTCCATTATAATAGTGAAGCTTACTCCCTGGAAAGAAGCTGGTTTCTAAGAGCTTGTAATCCTATGCCTGACTACTCAAAAGTTAATCCCATTTCAATCTATGAAGCTTACTCCCAGGAAAGTGTGCAGAGGAGTGCAGCATTAGACCCCAATCCTATTCTTGGCTACTCAGAAGTAAGTCCCATTAGAGTCTGTGGAGCTTACTCTCAGGAAAGTGAATAGGATTGCAGCCAGAGGCTGGTTACTAAGAGCTCAGTCCTTTGCTTGACTACTCAGAAGTCCTACTATATTCACTGGAGCTTACTTACAGGAAAGTGTGGACAGGATTGTAGCCTTAAGTAGGGGCTTAGAGGCAAACCTCAGCCTGTAGACGGGACACCACAGACTCTGGTCCTAAACTGCAGATCAGTGTTTCTCAACCAGTGTTATGAGTACCACCAGTGAAACTTGTGGTAGTGTCTGCTGGCACTGAGGCACCTGGATGCAAGTGTTATATTGCAGCAAGAGGCTGGGATTCTAAGAGCCCAAATCTTATGTATGACCATTCAGAAGTATTGGTAAGTCCCATCACAGTTAATGGAGCTTACTTACAGGAAAGTCTGGACAGGATTGTAGCCTTAAATAGTGGCTTAAGTAGCCTTAAGTAGTGGTAGATCAGTGTTTCTCAACCAGTGGTATGAGTACCACCAGTAAAACTTGTGGTAGTGTCTGCTGTATTAGGCACCTGGATGCAAGAGTCATATGTGCTCCCTGAGGCAGCTGGTGGGCCTCTGTGTGATTCAGGAAGCTGGACTAGATGGGTCTTTGGTGTGATCCAGTGGAGGCTTTTCTTATGCTTTTATGTTCTTAATTGTGGCACACATTCCCCCTGAGAGCACAACAAGGCATCATGCATAGGAATAAATTACACAGAACCCAGGGGCTTAATACTGATTGATGCAGTCACAAGTGATACCATTTTTTTGGTAAACTAAGGGGTAAGGTGGCATGCCCGCCCTGCCCCTGACCCTGGCCCCACCCCCTGACCCAGCCTGGCCCCGCCCACTTCCAGAGAACCGGTTGTTAGGGCAGGCTGGGCCCACCACTGGTCAGCAGGTCCCCTTCTGATTATCTCAGAGAACGTCATCAGAGGTGAATGACAAAGTCTAAATATTAAGACTTACCCGCCCCAAATCCAGAGTAACTACGGGAGCACATAAGAGACTTTATGTGTACCTGTAGTTACTGCATCAACTAGTGAAAACCTATGGGAAATTCATATTGCAATCCAGAGTAAGCTATTCTTACACCAGGGCAAGGACTCCCCATAGTTATTCTGGATTTTGCCCTTAATTTTTATGGTGAATCAAGTCTTAATATTTAGGGAGAAGGGCCCTAGGGCTTCTTTTCCACCTTGCATAAAGGCATTTACAACATTATGGGATTTGCAATGTTATATAAATCTTTTGGGATGGATATTTTGGATTTTGTACAATGGCTCTTGGAGTTTGCAGTTAGTGTCTCTGGGCAGTGGTGGGCTCCAGCAGGTTCGCACCTGCTCTCTAGAACCGGTTGTTAATGAGAGATAGGACATATAAAGTTTAAAAATAGCCATTTAAAAGTGGCTGGCAGATGGGCAGAGAACCGGTTCTTAATTTCTTTGAAGCCCATCACTGTCTCTGGGCCACAATTATTATTAAAGTTGTGCTGAAAATAAATAGTCATGTTTTCTTCTTAAGAAGCCGTCTCTGTCCTTTTTGAAACTAGAAAATATATTCTCTATTACAATACTTTTCATCCTTTAAAATTATAATATTGTCAAATGGTTCTTCCTCCAAAGGAGGGCTGACCCGAGTTTCCCACTGGTCAAGAAAGGAAAATAATCAGATATTCCACAGATTTCTAATATAATTTCTGCTCCACCTAATTCAGGACTTGATTTCAACAGGCCCACTTATACAGCAAGCTGTTTTCATCTTTATAATATGAAATTGGTGCTTTTTGGGTTTCATTTTGATACTGAAGAGCGTAATTTTCAATCTTTTATTAGAAACCAGCAAGTCAGCCCTTCTTAGTCCTTATTAGCAGTCTATGTATCCCTAATAATTGGCATAAATTAGGCAATGAAAGAATCTGCTGGCAGAGACCTCAGTAACTTGCAATGGAAAAACAGCCTAAATATAGAATTTAAAAGAATCTAACCCAGCTGTTACAGAGTTACAGAGAATAATTATTTTACTGCTTACATATGTATTTTTTTGGAAGGAATGTTATTTCACAAAATTCTCTTTTATATGTGGACAATTTTTTTGGAGGTGGTGGGTGTTGACACTAATAACTCCATTCCTAACCATTAGGAAGTACAGACTGCAGCAGGTGACATGCTCAGGGAGGTGACACCACAAGTGGCCAAAAATTTTGGAAATCTTTTGGAAAATTTGTATTTATGGATAATATTGTTGGAACTGTTATATATATTGGATTTTATATATATTGGATAATATCATTGGAAAGATAACGTCATGCAAAATGTACTTCAAACATGCTGAAGTATCTGTATTCTATAAAATGTTATGGCCAAGAAGACACAATTTCTGTAACAAAAAGTAGTTTTCTTTAATGCAAAACTAATCAATAAGACTCTTTTGAGATCTAATGAGGTATTGTTATGACACAGCAGGGGACCAATAAGGTTTTGGTAGGAGTTGGCTTTCATTTTCATGTATCAGGGGTTATACTAGAGCTCTTATTCAGTTGTATGAGCATCATCAAGCTGGCCATTTTTTATATGTTGGTGACCTATCCTCTTATATAAAAAAGTTAATGGAGTTACACCAGTCCTAGAAATGCCACTGCATTTAGGCTGTTAGCATATGATATTGTAATTTATTTTGTATATATGGTCTTGTACAAGAGCATGACCATCATGGTGGTGACATGATGTCTCACACAAGGTGAGATGCTCTCCAGTGGAGGCTTTTCTTAAGTTCTTATGTTCTTAAAGTGACAATTGCAATTCTGAATAGCTTACACCCTTTTTAAAATTTCATGTACACTGTCATTTGAAAAGAAAATTTGCTACAAACTCAACCAGGTATTAATTTTTTAAAATATCCTGAGAGTAATTAACATCCTTTCACTTTTTGTTTTGTCCCTCTTTTAAACTGAGCCTGTTTAGATTCCTATACATAACTGTCACTAATAAATGCTGCTGGAGATTTGAGAAGTGAACAACACCTTAACATATTATGCTCTCTTTGCAGACCCAACTTTCAAGCAGACAAGAACAATCTTGTTGGAATATACTTTGCCTGCTCTTTTGATAGGCCTTTTTATTTTGGTGTCAAGCTGTTTTGTATACAGATATCTCCACATTACAGAACAAGTATACCCTAAGAACTTGGTAAGGACTCTGCATTATTTTTATGCAGTGGTGTATAATGGCTCCTCTATTGCAGTTGTATGGGAGGACATAACACATTGCCTGTAACAGGCTGCCAAACATAAGGCTCGCAACCCACCATAGAAGCTCTTTGGTACAAGGTCTATCTGGACCTTGTGTTTCTCAGTTGCTGAGGTGTGCCAGCATAATAATTGGGCTGTCCTATATTTTGAAAATGTGGTCAAGATTTGTTTATTTTCTCTTCTGTCCTTTTCAGTTAATGGACTTCCAAGTGAGAAGTTACTTCTGAACATGAACTGCTTAATTGCCAGCTTCCTGCTTAATAACATCTGGCCCTCAATAGGCATCATGCATACTATTAAGCCTCCTATATGAGCATACCTGACATACCTATGTGACCCTTGACATATAGCATCAACAAAAGTGCTCCATCATGGAAGGCTTCATTGATGCGAGAGAATTTGCATGACTCTGGTGAATTAATATAGATGAAGGGTGATCATATGTCATAATAAAAAAAGAAGACAAGGCCCCACAAAAATGCAGGACATCCAAGAAAAATGTAGTACATAACAAAATAAAAGCTAAAAAAAATCATATATTTTACTTTCATGTGCCTAATTTAAACATTTACGGTATTTTTGTAAATTTAAAAATATTACTTTTAATTTATTACATATAATTTATGAATTCCAAGAAGGCTGCATGCTGTGTCTGCTCAGAAGGAAAAAGAGGACCATGAAAATTTTTCCATGACATGAGGACATGTCCTAGAAAAAGAGAACATATGGTCACCTTGTATACATAGCCTGGCTCATATATCATTTGCTCATGGAGTCTTAATGATAATTTGCTTTTTCAACTTGCTGTGTGTGCATTTAATTTAACTAGAATCCCAAGAAGGATTTGAAGAATCCCAAGAAGGCCTTTCTCTCAAGGAAGAGCGTACAAAACCTCTTTTGCATGCACTGGCGCAGTGGTGAAGGTGGCAGCACTTAACTTTTTTTGACATTGACTGTTACCCAAGCAGCAAATCCCCCCTCTCCACGCCACTGAAGTAGTCTAATGGAAAGGCAGAGCTGATACGATTGGTTCCAGCTGCATCGCAGAGCTGGTCTAAGGACAGGAGCTCACCCTGTCTTGAGGGGACCGAGCCAGGTCTCAAACCCTGGCCTGCTGGTTAACAGGCACAGTGTCTTAGCATGAACTGTGTAATTGCGTGGTGGCCCTTTTCTCTATTGTGTGCTGAGTTTTCTAATTTTACCCCAAAAAAATGCTTTTCTCTGTGTGGCAGTCAACCCAGAAACTGATTTCTAAAAATTAACAAGCATCAAAATGAAAATCCTCATCAAGGGTCTTTGCCCTAAACAATGACTAAAGTACTTTGTTCTTAGGCAAAAGCTCTACAAAAACAACAAGGCTATATTTATGCCCTATGATGCATCTTTTATTTTTTAAAATAGCCAATGCTTAAAAATTACTGATAGATGAATTAATTATCTCCATGCAAAAGCAAGTCTAAACTGAAATGGATTGAGATTGTTCCCAGCTACCCCAACACTTGTTTCACTCAATTATATTTCAGGATTTAAAATGCACATGAAGTAGACAAAGATTACTTCGCTTTGAACTGTGCTGTCTTTAAATGCCCTGCAATCTCCTTTACTTATGTATTTTATCCAAAGTACAGACTAGTATAAAAAATTATAATCACATAATTTGAAAAAAAAATAACCTAACCCCAGGAAAAATAATCCTGTCAAAACATCTCCATGTTCAGCTTGTTTATTTTTCTTCCTCTTTTTTTCTTTTTGGCTAACTAGATAGAAGTGATGGGTGAGGATAATTTTTATTTTATTTTATTCAGTTCATAATTGGGTTTTCTGTGGCAGATACTTCTAGACAAGTTTTAATACCATTAACATTACTATTAAATATACCACTGGTAGTTTTCTACCTAAAATCCTTTAACCAGTTTATTAGAATGTGTCCACATCTCCAGGTTAATATTCAGTTTTGGGTAAAGGAGTCAAGTAAGCTGAGGAGAGCCAACTGTCAACATTCCATTTGCATTCCAAATGTCATTTCTAACTGCCTCTGGAAAGGTAACAGGACAGGCTGAGAAAAAGCTGTGGTGAGGAGATTGAGGAGAGCTGGCAAAAGGGAAAAAATGGTCTCTGGTGTCTGGGCTTCACTTTAAGGAGTAACCAGGTTTTGCAATAAAAGTATAGCAAACTCACTCAGTGCCTTTTGAGCGAGCAGGGTCTCCAAACCCTGCCCCCAGATGCGGTCCTTGGTGAAACTCAGTGTGGCCCCTGGCAAGACCCTTCTGTTCGGCCATTGGGCAAGCCTTGCAATCCACTCTAATACATTCTTATATGTAAATTTATGTAAATTTATTTAAATTTAAAATGTAAATTAGTTATCTGGCCGCCAGCAGTGTCAGAGAGATGATGTGGCCTTCCTGTTCTCAAAAAGCTTTGAGACTCCAGCTATAGAGCATTGTTTCTCAAACTGTGGGTCAGGACCTGCTAGATGCGTCACAAGCCAATTTCAGGCCTTAATTTAAGAAACAGAAAGAAAAAAACAGGGTCTGAGAACTGCCCTGAAAAAGCAGGCTTGATGGTCTCAGTCTCCATCATTTGCTCCCCAAATACTTAAGGGTGAACATGTGACTCTCCCCCCAACTTCTACTGAGATCAGTGAGACATAGAGCACAATCCTAACCATGTATACTCAAAATTAAGTTCCATTGTGTTCAATGGGTCTGAATTCCATTAAAGTATCTTTAGGATTGCAGCCACAGCAACAAGTAATATCTAGACTGAAGTTTTATTGTATAGTAGAGGCATCAACTGACAAGTTTCATTCTTTCATTGTCTGGGTTTCTTTCCAGGTTCTGAAGAAAAGTAATAAGCATCAAGGAGACCTTTTTTATCCTTCTGAAAAAACAGTGGTTACAGAGGACATTCATCTACAAGGCAATGCTGAGAACCTTGCTGGGGATTGTGCTGGTAATCATGCTGAGGAGGAACGTTCTCAGAAGGTTTACCACGATGAAGAAGCTGTACACAAAAATGAGCAAGATGGGAATGGGCCACACATGATGAGATTTAGATCTCATGATGCTCAGGGCCAGATGAAGAATGAAGATGTTGTTTATGAGTTTGATGTAAGAGGTGAAGATACAATTCCAACGGAAGATGGACAAGTAGAGTTTTGCTTAACAGACAGTGAGGATGCCTTAGAAGGGCAGCTACATAACTCTCCAGAAGCACTATCTGGCTTCGCAGCTGATGAAACAGAGCAGTCTTATTGTCCTCAGTATGATGTTGGGTCTCCTTTGTCAGTGCACAAACTAGAACTGCTTTCAAACAAGATGGTCCCAGTAAGCCTCCAGGTTCCTCTGATAAACCTGATGACATTTGATCAAGGCTTTTGTCCCAAGTGTGGAGTAACTACAGACTTTTTTTGGGCACCTGATAAAAAAGAACCCCTTTTGGGATAGGGAGGATGTATAGCTCAGAGAATCACAGAATCTCACATTCACAATGGCAAAAAATGCTGCAACATCATATTATCCTCAGTTTGTATCGTGGAGCAGTCGGGACCAAGGAGGAACCCAAGGAGACCATGCAGAGAGCGAAGTCATAAACCAAGAATCCCCAGAACAGAACACCATATTTGCCTGATTTGTTCAATTTAACAAATAAGGAAATAACAGAGACTGAAAAGTATGTAGAAGGGCTAGAAGAAGGGACGTTGTCCAGACTTTATATGTACTCTGATGATCTATCAGAGGAAGAAGAGGAAGCATACCTCCTGCATCTGGAAGAACAATGGGGACTGGAAATACAAATGCAAACCTAAACATTTTTTCTCTTGTATTCATCACCTAGCTTTCTGTTTTTAAGAGGGAATTTTTTTAAAAGTCAACCTCAGTTTCTGACAGTATCTAATGGCCCAATCATATCCACCTTCTCTAGCCTCTATCCTCCCGTTATGACACAGCTCCTTTAAACCTCCCATAACTCATAAACCTCCCATAACACCTCTGTAACCTGACCTGATTTGGTGCAGGCTGACTGCTGTCTGGTCTTTAGGCTGTCAACTATATTTATTGATTCCTTCAATACACCTGGCAGCAACGCACCGTTTCTGCTGCCACAGCTGTCTTTACAATAGCAGATCACAAGAATCACAGTTGTAAAGACCAAATGGGATTGTGCAGTAGGTTGCTGAACAACAGAAAGCTTTTCATTCAATGAGTTTTGCACTAGTGCCAAGACTGAAGTAAACCAAAATATGTTGATGCAAACCAAAATTTCTTGTTCTAAAGCAGGGGTGGGCAAACCCTGGCCTGGCCCTCAAGGATCCTCAGTTCAGCCTGCAGGGAGCCCCCAGTCTCCAATGATCCTCTGGCCTACCAGACACTGATGGAGCCCACACTTGCCTGTGGGAATTATTACCTTACCTCTGAACATGATGTATCCATGTGTTTCTGAGTTGGTATTTATGTTTTCACTGTGGAAGAGTGTGCAGCAAATAGTTTATAGTTCTTATATGGTTCCACATGCCTGTGTTATAGCTCCCTTGAGTACCCTGGCAGGGTAAAAATAAAGTTATTATTATTATTATAGTTCTTGTGAAGTGGAGTGAAGCAGGGCTGTGTCCTCGCGCCAACTTTATTCGGGATCTTTTTTGCCGTCATGCTGAAACATGCTTTTGGAACAGCAACAGAGGGAATTTATCACCGGACCAGATCAGACGGAAAACTCTTTAATCTCTCTAGATTGAGAGCAAAGTCCAAAGTTCAGCTGAAACGCTTATGGGATTTCCTCTTCACTGCCAATGCTGCTGTTACTGCTCACTCTGCCGAAGACCTCCAACAACTTATGGACCGTTTTAACAAGGTCTGCCAAGGCTTTGGACTAACAATCAGCCTGAAGAATCAGCCTGACTTGAAGAAAGTCAGTTTACCCTGAAGAAAACATAAGTCTTGGGTCAGGATATTATTACGATCTCCCTGTATTACGATCTCTGAATATGAACTGGAGGTTGTCCATGACTTTGTGTACCTTGGCTCAACTATCTCCAACACTCTCTTTTTTAATAGTGAGCTGAATAAACTTATTGGTAAAGAGGCTACCACATTTTCCAGACATACATAAAGAGTACGGCTTAATAAGACGCTGACCCAACATACAAAGATCTAGGTTTATAGAGCCTGTGTCCTGGCAACACTCTTGTACTGCAGCGACTCTTGGACCCTTTATGCACGGCAAGAGAAAAAAGCTGAACACCTTTCATGTCTGACATTTTCTTGGAATCACCTGGCATGACAGAGTTTCAAATGGCACAGTCTTGAAACATGCTGGTATCTCTAGCATGTACACACTTTTGAAACAGCGACATCTACACTGGCCTGGACATGTCGTAAGAATGGCTGATGGTCGGATTCCAAAAGATCTCCTATATGGAGAATTAGTGCAGGGAAAGCGTCCTAGAGGGAGACCACAGCTGCGATATAAGGACATCTGTAAGAGGGATCTAAAGGCCTTGGGAATGGACATCAACAGCTGGGAAACCTTGACCTCTGATCGTTCAGCTTGGAGGCAAAAGATGCAGCATGGCCTTCTCTAATTCGAAGAGACACTTGTTCGGCAGTCCCGGAACCAGCAAAATCTGGGCAGGGGACGGACTTTATCTGTCCTCAGTGTGGAAGGGATTGCCACTCTCTAATGGTCTTTTTAGTCATAAAAGATGCTGTTTTAGGACCTCCATTTCAGAGCATGATACCACAAAGACTGAAGGATGCCAGTGACAGTTATTATTTAGGATGCCAATAAATAAACTCAGAAAATATAAACTAAATAAACTCAGTAAAATTCACACATTGATATAAGTTCTGTTTCTAATGTATTCATTTATTATTGTTTGAAATGTAAATTAATTCATTTTTTCCTGGCCCTTGACACAGTGACAGACAGATGTGCCCCTCTTGCCAAAATGTTTGCCTACCCCTGTTTTCAAGTCTTGGTAGTTAAATATAGGCAAGAATGGAAGGAACATCAGATGCTGAATTTCACTTGCAAGTACATGAGATTTCAGTGATTCAACACATCAGCCTGGTCTTGAACATAATTTACAGCTCTATCTTTCCTATACTTTCTGAGGACAACAGTGGCAGGACCTGTTGCAGAAGCTACTATGACAGTGCAAGAGTCAGCATGCCATAGTGTAAACTGGAGCCCATTGGTCCTCTAAATGTAGGACATTCAGAGAACACTTGACAACAGAAGGTCACGTACAGAAAAATTAGCATTTTGTCATTCCTTTCAATGTTTTTATATGCAGTGTGTAGCTGTAAGGGTAATAAAAGAAAAATGTATGGTTGCTTCATTTTTATCAAGGCAGCCAGAGTAAATCAATGTTGACACTTGTAACATCCTGGAGGAAGTAACTTCTATTAACCTAAAGCTTTTTGATCACCTTAAATTAATCCAATTATCAGGCCTGACACTTCCATCCAGTCTAAAGAATTGGCTGCAGTAGGAGCCTCTCCCTGGGAAATCATAGCTACATTCACTGTTTTGTACAATTTTGAATAATCAATTACATGGACAATTCGAGCTAATAAAAGAATTCACAAGCTGGAGCCTGACATTTTGGTTACAGAATTTTGGTAAATTGCATGTAATTGGCCTATAATACATTCAAGGCAGGGTTCCACATTGAGAAAAAATGAAGGGATGCTATACATCCATGACATGATTTTCAAAATGGCATTTGCAAATAAACCCTCTTTAATGCTGTCTCTTTTCCTACTTTGCTTTGACCAACTTTGAGTAAAAGGATCTGTGCCTTGTGAAGTGGTTTGAAACATTTCTGTGCACATTTTACAACAGAGAGAAAAGAGAGATGGGGTGTAAAATGAAATACTATGAAGAATGTGAAGATTCTGTATAGTACGACTAACTCACACACAAGGCTCCATTTGATGCTGTGGCCATCAAGCCATGATCATGCATTGGCTAAATTGGGAATGAAATCTGGAAGGGAGGCAGGCAGAACAAGTTCTACATGTCTGATCTTGTTGATTGCTGAATGATCTGCACTACATTGGCAGGAATTTCTGGCTCCCAAATGCTTATCAGAAGCATCATTCAAAGGAATACCTTTTTCTAAATTAATCATTAGAATTAATTCTAGAATATATGTCAGAATATATTCTGAATTAGAATATACCTCAGGTGTATATTTGTATTTAGAAAGGCAAGGTGCCATAGGAAATTGTCTCTGCCTGTACAGGGCTCCCAGGACTTCCAGAAGACTGCTGCTGATACCAGTCAGTAAAATGAAGCTTTCCATCACCCCTGGCCTGGGGGTTGTATCACTGTCTTCCCTCCTCCACTACAAAGACTTACAATAGCTCCAAGAAAATCTCAATGAAAACATTGAGCAGTCTTATTGCCTAGCGAACCACTTTGCTAGACTAGGGATCCTTTTCGGTCTGGAACCTGAAGGAATTTAGGAGGAATTTAGGATTCCTCCTTGGGAAAGGAGGCCCCTGTTCCTCTCTCTCCATACTGCCCACACACCTGCCCCTTTCATCTCATCCTGCCACTACACGCAAGACACTACCACTACATGCAAGACATGCAAGACACTACACACAAGACACTACACTGCAAGCCAGACACGCAAGACACTACACGCAAGACACTGCCACTACACGGAAGACACGCAAGACACTAACAAGGCAGTTTGCAGTTACAGAAACCATGCAAAAGAGGGGAAAAGGTAGATGGGCAAGTTAAGTGGGAGTGAGGGATAAATGAGCATCTGGGTGGGGGGAAAGGTAAGTACCTGGGTGGGTGAGCGGATAGGTGGGGACCTGGGTGGGGGGAAAGGTAAGTAGCTGGGTGGCATAGCTAAGGGGGATGAGACAGACAGACAGATAGGGAAGCAGGCAGGCAAGTAGGTAGGTAAATAGATAGGGGTGGCATAGGTGGGAGGACTTACCTTCGGCAGAGTGGTCCCAGGATCAGGAGCAGCAGAGGAGGCAGCGGGGGTAGCAGGGGCCTCCAGAGCTTGGTGCAATTTAAAAAATGGCGGCAGGGGTGAGAGAAGTGAGGAGGTGTGCATGCACAGAGTTAATGTACCATAATTAATCCTAATTAATCTACTTTACTGGGATTGTTGTAAGGGTGTGGGTGGCGCAAGTGGTTAAGGCACTGTCCCTGTTAACCAGAAAACCATGGTTCGAAACCTGGGTCCCCAAAAGACAGGATGAGCTCCTGTCCTTAGCCCAGCTCTGCAACGCAGCTGGAACCAATCATATTGTCTCTACCTTTCCACTGGATTATTTCAGTGGCGTTGAGAGGGGGGATTTGCTGCTTGGGTAACAGCCTATCCTCCATAACAATCTACCCAGGCTTCCGTGCTTCGCATGCAGCATCAAGCACTATACCATAGTCTTTCAAGATTGATGGATGCCAAGTTTGTTCACCCTGCCCATAAGCACCTGGAAATATAGCCAACGCAATTGAATGGTTACGAGAAAAGGAACAAGGCAAGAATGTGTTGCATCAATTTGCAGTGGGAAGGTTGGGAAACAATCATGGGTAACATGGGAGACTTTAAAGGTTTAAGGTTCAGGTCTTGCCTCCATTGCCAACTTACCAGCACCAAATGAGGTTCAGAGAAGTAAGGAAAAGTTCACTGGATACTTTTCAGGTACTCAGTGCTGCAATCTGGGTAGGAAAATCCATGCATGTACACAGGTTTTGGGGATAAGGGTGTCTTCACATTTGCCCTTGGAACTGATAGCATATGTGGGGAAGAAACTTATATGCAACACCAGAAAATTGGCACATGTACTGAACCACAAACACACCACCAAATAGGTAGTAAGATCTGCTAGACTGATAATATTCTCCACACATTTGGGGATATCTTCACACAATTTCCATTTCCTCTTCAGTGCTGTGAGAGCAAAAAGAGGCAGCTCCTCCCTTGAAGCACACATTCAGTCCAGGACTGGTGGAACTGGAGACCAGAACACTGAGTTCATTAGAATGCTACAGTCGGGTAAATAGGATTATTTCCATCTTACAGATGATCACCCTGATCCATCAACCCTATTGTTGCTGATAAGAACCCATAAGTTTTTCCTTATGTCTCAGAACCTCACAGTTCTGGTGGGTGCATGATATTGGTGGTGGTGGAGGAGGCACGATATGGATGGGAAATGAAAGGGTAGGATGACTTTTGGGAAAGGAGGGAAAGTCCTCCTTTTTGGGAAAGGAGGTCCCTGTTCCTCTCCCTCCATATTGCCCACACACCTGCCCCTTTCATCTCATCCTGCCACTACCACTAGTGGGCCCATAAGCCTCTCCATTTATTTCACTGGAGGGACACAATATAATGTGCCAGACTTTATGTTCTGGGATGAGTGAGGAATCTCATATTCCAATGATCTACCATGTTTCCCCAATAATAAGACCTACCCTGATAATAAGACCTACCCTGACTTTTGCTGTGCAGTCTAAAATAAGACCTCCCCCGAAAAGACCTACTAAAATCCCCATTGGTTTCGTCTCAGCGCTTCCATGCTTTATTTTGGAGGAAAGCCCCCCCCACCCGGCACTTGCCTGCACAGCAGGGAGCAAGCAGCAGCATTCTCTTCCCGCTCTGCTCTACTCTGCTCTGCCTCCATTGCTACACCTGCCCAACTGGCCAGCCTCCTCCTCTGCAGCCTCCTCAGTTCAGAGAAGCCTTCCAACCTCTGCTGGCCCCTGCAGAGACCAGAGGCCGAGTGTGGTTGTGCTGCCTCCTTAGCTCCATCAGAAGTAGCTGCTGCTGGCCCCACAGGAGGAGAACAGGAGAAGACTGAAGTGGTAATTACTAACCCTTAGACTACCATCTAAAAATAGCCCAATTTGGAATGAACTACAGATTTGGGTCTAATTGACCCGCCTGGTAGGAAAGGGGTACAAGTGGAGAAGCCCCTTCCCCTCCTGCCCACTCACGGACCCCTCCCTCCTGTCAATGAGGCAAGTCTACTCAGAAGTAAGCCCAATTAGCATCAATGGGGCTTACTCCCAGGAAACGTGGATAGGATTGCAGCCTCAAAGCCCAACTCCATAAAAGTCTACTCAGAAGTAAGCCCAATTAGCATCAATGGGGCTTACTCCCAGGAAAGGTGGATAGGACAGCAGCCTCAAAGCCTGGTCCTCGCATTGCTACTCAGAAGTAAGCCTCATTATAGTCAGTGGGACTTATTCCCAGGAAAGTGTGGTTGGGATAGCAGCCTCAAAGCCCAACCCATCTGTGCAGACACACACAGAATAGGGATCTTAATTAAAATAAGGCCTACCCTGAAAATAAGACCTATGGTGTTTTTTTTACCCCCCATCCCAAAAGAGTGTCTTATTATCGGGGAAACACAGTATATGCACAGTCGTGGGTGAATCAGTGGGGGCAGTAGATTGTTAGAAAAGAAAGTAGGGAGAGATAGCATCAGGGCACACAGCAGAGCCAGAAATGAACCTATATCTTGTTATTCACAGTTCTAGCTTCTCAACAATAAAGCCTTTCCTTCCCATGATCCACCCATTATTCTTCATATTTAATGTAATAGAAAGAGGACACTTGAGAAGGCAGTGTTTTATTTCATCCTTTCATCCTAACAACTTGTTATCTTCAAAGACTAAACTGGCATTCCTGCTATCAGTAAACATAACTTACGACTTTACATGGCTCTGTTTTTAATTAAAATAAGCAAGTTGGCAATCAATGCTACCCTATTGCAAACCCAAATTCCAAATACTCCAAATACCAAGAAAAAAGGATCAAGGGCGGGGGAACATGGGAGTGATTCAAACCCTTCTTATTAGCGCTCTGGTATTTGCTGACTTGCTGGAAACATTTTTTGGGTCTTTGGTAGCCTGGGGCATGAAATGTACTTTGGTTCGGAGACTTTGGACGGCACCCATCTCTGCGGCAGTTACATCTTAGCAGTTATCACTGACACATTGGCATATGGTATGTGTTTATGTTTGTGAGCCCTTGCAAAAAACGCACTGGATGATGGTCGATGAAAATGGTCTGGCTGGTCTGAAAATTATTTAAGTAATTAATTAATTAATTAATTTACTTACTTATTTACTAGCGAAAAGTGCCCCTGCGTTGTGGGAGTAAAATTCCCCTGTACGCCATCCTCCCATGGCACATCAACTCCCCCATGTGCAACATCCCCCATGCGCATCAACCCCAAAGTGCATCAACCCCCATGCGCATCAACCCCCATGCACATCAACCCCCATGCGCATCAACCCCCATGCGCATCAACCCCCATGCGCATCAACCCCCATGCGCAACTATCCACCATACGCAACTATCCACCATACGCAACTATCTACCAACCATTAAAAACCCCATGCGCAACATCCCCCCATGTGCATCAACCACTCAAGCACAACTATCCACCATATGCAACTATCCCCATGCATAAAAACCCCATGCGCAACATCCCCCATGCACCTCATTCAATCTCCCATGCACATCATTCCCCCATGCACAACAACCTCCCATGCACATCATTCCCCATGCTCATCATCCCCCCATGCGCATCAGCCCCCCATGCGCATCAGCCCCCCATGTGCAACATCCTCCATGCACAACATTCCCCTTTGTGCATCAATACCCCATGAGCAACAACCCACAGGCGGAACAGCTCCCCCTACGCATCAACACCACATGCGCATCATCCCCCCATGCGCAACCCCTCCCTCCAAACAACATCCCCCCACTGCACCGGGCACCGAGCACCAAACTCTCTGGAGGTTGGTCAGTCTTCCACGTTCAGTATAGGACAAAAAGCCCCTTTTCAGCCCCTCAAGGGTTAAATTTCTCCATATCAGTTCTTGGTGGGTGTTAATGTGACAGAAGGAACTCCCTCCCAGAATTTCACACTTCTAGGTCTGGGGGTTGGGGCAGAGTATCCCTCAGTCACCAGTTCTTCAATGCAAAGTATAGGGAGGAAAACGCACTGCGCCCCTTTTCACCCCCTTCCAGTTGGAATTTCTAAAAATTGGTTCTTAGTGCACCCCTCAGTCATGGAAGGAACACCCACCCCAAATTTCACGCTTCTCGGTCCAGCGGTTTTGGCAGGGCGTTGATGAGTCAGTGAGTGAATCAGTCAGTGATTTTTCTCTTTTTTATATATAGATTTGGTGCCATTTCCCTGCTAAAGCAAATGTTCACAGTGGCTTACAAAACTCCATAATAAAATGTCCAGTGTATCGCATCAATAAGTGAAAAAGAACATCAACCCAAAGCATTAATTTTAACATTCAACACTAAAACATTAAAAAAAACTTTAAAACAAAGTAAAATCCATCACACAAGTGTCAAACCTGGGAAGGCGGTGGTGGGGAAGATGACAAACTCCTAGACAAATTAGTCCAGGAAAGAAGTCAGGCCACAACCAGAGAGGCAGAGGGCAAACATCCACCCATCAAATGAAAAGAAGCACAGTCTCAGCAGCTGCAACACCATCCCAAAATTGTGACTTATCCCCTAAAAAAAGCATGTGCATAGGCTTTTAAAGTAGCTATTAGTTGTTACCAACCAGACGATACAGTCCTTATTTTTTGTCCCTTCCTTTCTTTACTTTTATCAATCCCGAAACTGTGGCAGGGATGGGGATTTACTTTAATTCCTGGTCCCCGATGTGTTTCCAACCCTCATCACCTGCATACCCCACACATTATTGACAATTTTCAAAAAGCCACTATTGAAAACTAAAGGAAGCTTTTACAAAAACTGTCAGTAATAAGCTGGGGAACTGCACAACTGGAAGCCTCCCCGGGAGGGTGAGCATTTAATTCCCCCCACCCACAGTTCCAGAGCATTTCATAACTCTCCCCCCCCCCCATGAAAAAACTGTCAGTAAAGGTAGAAAAAATGGGAAAACAAGAGCCACTCACATCATCATAACGGGTAGTTTGTTCTTAAGTGCTCAAATGATTACACAAGTGTAGTCAAAACTTCTGGAAGAAAAATATGTCATCGGGTGCCATTCAGGAAAAGCTTTTGCTCTGAATCAGAATGGAGGCGCCTTCTGGCCTGACAGCTTGGCCAGTTAATGTAATGATATTAGTCCCTCTGGCCATCAAATATATTTTCTTGGCATTACAATGACAATTTCGCTATCAGCCAAATGTTCCTGTAAAAAGCAGGGCATAGTCATCAGAATCCAGTGAGGAGATGGGCAAAGTAGTGAGTTCTCCCTTCTTTCAAGGTTTCTCCCCTTTCCCTTGCTCCACACTGCTATGAGATTTTGATATGGAAAAGCAGATCTGGTCTCTTAATCTGGTTAGCATGTATCTCCACATCATCTTTTGCTGCACTGACATCAGAGTTCTTGAGAGATGGATTCAGGGAATCAAACAAGCAGCCTCCTTAAAGCTGCTTTTGTAAATTCAGCTTCTTCTCTAACTTCTGATCGTGGAGATAATGCAGCAGATGGCTCTGCTGTGGCTGGTTTGATTTGATTATTGGTTGCTGCAGAGCGTCCTGCCATCATGTACGTGAGAAGTTGCACAGTCCCAGGATTGCCGATCAGCAGCCTATGCTGTGGTTTCTTAAGTATAAGATCTTCACATTTGCTCCATGTATCACTCACCCTTAAATCACTCCAACTTCTGGGATAATTTACCTGCAAAGTAAGGTGCTAGTTGATATCAACCAGATTTTATTTTTCCATATCAGTGGGAATCCTGGAATCAGCTGGTCAGGATGCATTTTCAGGAAGCATGGGAGCTTGGAACAGTAGCTTCACAGCTGAATGGGAAAATGCCATTCACCACGGGGTCTGATCAGCTATGCATGGATCCTGCCTACCAGCTGGGCTATGTAAAGTCTTGGTCTAGATGACCCTACAACATGAATCTTGTAGTCCTAAAGTTACATAGAGCACAATCCTAAGCATCTCTTGGCCCACCACAAGTCCCTTGAACTGGCCAGGAGTGTTGCATGGTACTTTTGTGACATGTTCCACAAGTTCCAAGTGAAAGTAAGGTTGCACTGACTGATCTTGGTCAGTGCAGGGGTTTGAGGGGGCATGGGGAAAGCAGGGAAGATCTGGGAGGGATGAGGAACAAGGTTGGTGACAAGCATCCCGGCGCCAGTCGAGAGTGGGAGGTACGGCCAGGACCAAGCACTTGTGCCGGATCCTAGCCTCATTCCTGGGCTAATTCCTGTTCAGATTAGCACCTCCAAAATTGGTGGTGCAGATCCAAGTAGATCCAGTGGACAAGAAGAAATGCGTTACCCAAGGCAAGAGGAAATGTTTCCACCTGCCTTAGGTTGGTACAGCAGCAGCGCCAAACTTGTGCCAGATACAGTGAAGGCATGGAAAGTTCAGATTCTGGTGCAAGTTAGGATAGTGCTGCTAGATATTCAAGCTCATTAATCTGTGTTTTAAACAATATTCTCTACTAGGTGTGATAAAGCAATGGAGAAATTTGACGAAAAAGCCAGCATTAGAAATTGGAGGAAGGACTTTTAATAGTTGCAGGAATCAACAAAGTAAGAGATGGTGCTACATTGGCCAAAACACAGAAGGGCTTTTTCCAAGATGCAGGCATGAGAGCTCTATTAATTAACTCCTGGAGCTTGTCCACAGCCATTGGCTGCAGAACTACTAGCTGCAGTGTTTGTGCAAACTGGACTACCTCTGCAGAAACTCAATTAATAAATGCATTGCACAGCATTTCAAATACTTGCCAGACCAAGCTATTTGGAAGTTGTCACTATTGGTCAAGCTGGCTGCTGAATTCAACATGAATTTTGCCTTGGTGGTGGAAAAAATGGATTCAAAGTTGAATTTCCAATGCTGATGATCATTTACCGGTAATTAATGCTTACAAAAATGAGATGCCTTCTTATTTTCTTCATAACTCTTTTCATATGAAATCAACACTCAGGGCTGTCCTATGACCCAGCTCAGAAGGTTACCACTATGCTAGAGCACGAGCTGGCACTTAAGAGCAAGACATAGCTGAATCTCAATGATAGCAAGTGAAAAAATAGGCTGTGTAGCAACAATGAAGATGCTAAAAAGACCCAAGAAAGTTAAAGGAAAAGGTGCCCTTCGCAGGTTGTACTGCTAGTCGTGACTGGCTGTAAGGTGCAGTGCTCATTCCCATTTCTAAGCTGAAGAGCCAGCGCTGTCCAGGGTTACCTCCATAGTTGTATGGCCAGCATAACTAAACACCAAAGTGCACAGAACTCTGTTATCTTCCCACCAAGATGGTACCTACTGTATTTATCTAATTGCATTTCCATGCTTTCAAATTGCTGGGTTGTCAGGAGCTGGGCAAGGGACAAGAACTTACTCCATCATGAAGCACCCAGGTCTTCAACCCTGGCCTTCTGGTTAAAAGGCATGATGTCTTAATTGCTGAGCCTCTACAACCACTAATGCTCTAGCCACTGAGCTAGGGATATATGAGCACCACTGAGCATGTATATAGCAGCCTGATAAAATACATATCTTACATCTCCTCAAATGCAGTCATATATTTCTCAAATTAGACTAATACATTAAAAATAAAATACACATTTAAATGAAGGGGGACCTATCTTAAACTCTCCCCTTGCATCAAGAAGATCTCCAGCAGCTGAAATTTCCCTGCCTGTGCCAGTGTGACTGCATCACTGCACAGGGATTTATTTAGGATTAGGCTGTTAATAATTGCTATACAACCAAAAACCATGATTAAATCACTACCCAGCACGTAGGTACTCTGTGGAACTCCTCGCTACATGTTGTGGTGATGGGATCCACCAAAATGCTTTTTAAAAAGGATTGGACAAAAAAGTCCATCACAGGTTACAAGTCAGAAAGGCTATGTGCAACCTCCTTATTTTAGATATAGGTTACCTCAATCCCAGATAGAGGGGAGTGCACCAGGATGCAGGTCTCTTGTTGCCTTGTATGTTACCTGAGGCATCTAGGCTGAAATCCTAAACATATTTTCCTGAGAGTACAATCAGTGATGGGCTTCAAAAAATTTAAGAACCGGTTCTCTGCCCATCTGGCAGCCACTTTTAAATGGCTATTTTTAAACTTTATATGTCCTATCTCTTGTTAAGAACCGGTTCTATAGAGTAGGTGCAAACCTGCTAGAGCCCACCACTGAGTACAATCCATTGAATAGAATAGCACTTATGTCTGAGTAGACATGCATAGGATTGCTCCCCCAGTGAGATACAGAAACCTGGACTAGATTGACCTTTGGCTTGATCCAGTGGAGCTCATGTTCTTAAGTTTTCTGAACTTGTTTTTGTCCTTTGTTTCCAATACTTCCTCCTTGCATGCCAAGATTACTCATACACCACAGTGCTTAGCGTTTATTCTTCCTCAACACAAACAGTGTAAGCCGTAACTGCTGTTATGACATACCAGCCCTTGCGCACTGCAACAAAAGGAAATGAGCACGTCTAGCTTCTCAGTTCCCCTTTGCTTTGGTTGTGGCCCAACATGTGCAGCTGTCAGCACTTCCTGCGATCATCCCAAAAGTTAAGACTTTATTTGTCTTTGGTGTTGCAAAGGATACAAGAGCAGAGAACGAGACAGATGGGCCGGCTACTAAGGCTTTGGCTGACTGCAGAGTCATTTGTGTGCTTGGGTGTGCCTGTCTCTTTCTGTATGTGTGTCTAGTGATATTTGTCTGAATGTTTCTCATGAGGGTTTGTTGGCTGTGGGAAGGCAAAGAGAAGCTGGGCTTTGGTACAATGGCTAGTTATAAAAGGTCAAAACTCTTATGCTCAAAAAATATAACAAATCTTATATTTTGCCTACAGTGGTTAGGGGAGCGCAATCCAGAAACACTGTGTGGGAAGGAGGTCTTTAACCCCAGTGTCAGGTCTGGCCTTAGCTGAGACTGACGTGTGGGTCTCTGACTGGGTGACTTGACTCCCATCACCCGTCCCCACATTGTGCACAGTGCCTGGCCCCATTCCTTCTTTTTTTTCCCCCTTGCCCTGGACATTTGCCATTGCAACTGAGGCTCTCTGAGGCTTCCTCAGACCCCTTGTTTATGCCTCCTCTTCCATAACAGCTTT
Organism: Cryptoblepharus egeriae; assembly: GCA_030015325.1. Lineage (NCBI taxonomy): Eukaryota > Metazoa > Chordata > Lepidosauria > Squamata > Scincidae > Cryptoblepharus > Cryptoblepharus egeriae. Next base: position 178,222,558 of record JAREYC010000001.1, on the reverse strand, counting down.
CCCTGCACCTCACCCTCACACCTCTTACAAACAATAACTGTGGTGGCAGCAACAGCACCACACTTTTTCAACCCTGCCATGCTAGTGCTATCTTTTTCACAAAGCAACATGAAGGCCATGGACCACAACAAGGATTGGAGAGGACTCATCACCTGATAGAGTCCTCTGGCAACCAACAAGGTGGCCTTGTCACTTCCGCAGTGTACCACTCCTGCCATCAAGATCCATTGCGTTGGTCTCTTCGTAGGTGCTATTCGCTGTGAGAGGGAAGCCCTCATTAGTGCCAATGAGACCCTTCCTCTTATAACAAATAGGACTAGAGGTGGGAATCTGAACTGAGACCAGAATGGATGAAAAGTCCCTTCCAACGATAATTCAGAGAAACCTTTGTCCCTCACTGGATGTTTGCAACCCATCATAGATTTGTAATGTGACGTTACTCTTGCAGGGTCCAGTTCACAGTAATCCAAACCTCAGTTGTTCTCACCAGCTTCACAATCACACTTTCTCATTGCTAGGATCATCCTCGCAGATACAACGTCTTAGGAGTGGAAAGCATGACCAATGGCACCACAGTTTGCTCCTTTCACTCCAACACACTCAGTGTCCAGAAAGGCTCTGAGATTTCATTTTACCCTGTTTTGCGTCAAGTGACATTAAAACTGTCCATGCAACAGTTTTCCACCTAAGCCCACCTAAAGACCTTGTCTGTAGGGAGGTAGACTCTAGGGATGAAAATGATGAACTTTTTGAGAAGGCAATGCTGCCACCTAGTGGGTGTCATCTCAAAACTTATAGGAAAACTTGGGTGAAATAGGGGGAGATCAAGAAAGATTTGAGTACAATTTATAGGATGGGAAAATCATATGGTTGGCCAGACTAAACATTTATAGAGGATTTATAGTGAAAAGTCAAAGCAGAAGCAAAATTCCAACTGTGGTGAGCTTGATTCACAACTCAGGCTGCAATCCTAACTTCCAGTTAGGCTGACATTAGCCGTGGAATAAGTCCTATGATGATCTGGAGGTGTCACAAAAGTGCCGTCAGACACTTCTGCCCCATTCCTGGTAGGGATAGGCCAGTGCACAGGCATATACCGACCTCCCCACACTACCACAGGAAGATATGCCAGATGATTTATGCCGGCCTAAAATGGATAGGATTGTGCCCTTTTAAATTTCTCAGCCACTATGCTATTGCTATCTCCCCTGGGATTGCTCTATAAAAGTATTTTTCAACCAGTGTATTTGAGGTGGTGTCTGGTGGTACCCATCATGGCACCCCATACCTCTGCTGCCTGGCAGCAAAACTAGGAATATGTCCCAACAAACAGCAGCAGGAGGCTTGGTTCAGCTCCAAAGCATGCTTTTCCACACGCATAAAAAGTTCTCCCTGCTTTCAGCTTCTTACTGGTGTCCATTGTGTCTCATCGGGCCTCCCAACTCAGAAGTAACCAGTAATGATGTCATCACAATTACTTCCAGTGGTATATCCAATTGATGGACCATTGGTACTTCCAATAGATGGCAGAAGACAAGCATTGAGAAACTCTGTTTTATAACTTTGTATACAAAAGCAAACATCTCAGTTTTAAGTTGTCACCACTTTGATCAAGCCATCCCCCAATTTAAAAAAAAAATTGTGATGCAGGCTCACAAGCACTCACATACATGCACATTTTGTTCAGCATTGTGCTGCCACATCGCTCCATTCCCTCCCATGACATAAATGCTTTGCTTTATCAGCCATACGGATCTGTGACCATTTCATTGAGCTGTCTCTCCTTTCTCAAAACGAACACTGTCCCCCTGTTTTTGACGCACATATTCACTGGCATTAATCAACTAAAACAAAAACAGATTGACAAGCAGAGCTTCGAGGAGGCCTGGTCTCCTCCAAACACGCAACTCCTTTGGAAAGTGGTCTGGTTTAATAAGATTGTTCTTGTGCCTATCATCTGAGCAGATGAAAAGCATCAATGAAAACAACAAGCAACTTCAGAGCTTTGGCTAACAACAGACAAGCCCACTTCAATCACTCCTGACTAATACCATGTTGAGTCTTGATACAGCTATATCGTTTTCTGGATTCAAAGGGAAGAAAAGATTTAGGGGAATTAAGTATACCAAAAACATATCCCAGAAATGCCCTCTCGTTGAGGATCAATATTTTACTGCTCCAAAATAGTACTGGGTTTGTGATCTGCACCAAAACCCCGAGAGAAAACCCTTTTTCATTTTTTCTTAAATCAAGCTAGCCAATCTGTATTTCATTTTGCTTCCCAATATTGTTTACATGTAGAACATTGTGTCCTGGAAGTACCTGCTGCACAATTTTTTTTCTGACAGTGCAGTGTGGCAACCGTGCGATCTCCGTCTCCCCAAAGCACAATGCATTCCAGCAACAAATCTAAAAATAGCTTAAAGCTAGAGAAGGGCAGAATGTGGACACAGATGAATCCAGGATCCTGGTCATCAACTAGTTTTCTGGAAGAGCCATTCTGAGGTGGAGGCTAATCACAAGATCCATAGTACAGCCATGTTAAGGGACTTAGGAGCCCAATGCTATTCATACCCCAACCACCAATGCAGTCAAAAGAGCTATCACCACATCCTGCTTGAGGAGAAAGGCTTGTGGAGGTCTCTGCTGGGTAAGAGAACATTAGGTTCCTTACTCAGAGTAAGAGCACAATCCTAACCACGTCTACTCAAAAGTAAACTCCATTGTGTTCAATGGGTCTTACTCCCAGGAAAGTGTCTTTAGGATTGCAGCCTATGCCTCTATAATATGGGGAGGGAATCTACTTGACCATGTATCAGCAGAATAATGGCACAAGTCTGTGTTGACCTGAGATAGTGGATTAGGCCCAGGAAGAGTGTTAGGATTTGGTGGCCACTCTGCCACTGAACCCATCCCCTTGCCAGACACAATGTGGTTATCCCATCCCTGTCACTTTCCCTACCCCATTTCACCTTCCCACAACATACCTGTACTGTAAGAGATTGCTTATAACGGCTGTAAGGCATCCAGCACTGGCAGAACACTCATTCCACCAGCAGGCAATTTATGGCAAGATGTTTTACAGCGGTGGGCTTCAGGGGCTTCGCACAGGTTCTATAGAACCCTTTGCTAATGAGTGCCTGGTTCAGAGAACCAGTTACTAATGGGACATAGAACCTGTTGTTAATTTACTTGAATCCCACCACTAGTCTATAATCTGGGAAAGCAGTGTAGAAATGGGGGTGGAGTGGATCCAAAATAGGATTTTGCTGACACTTTGCTAATTAATTTTCAGGTTAATTTAAGGTTTTATCATCCATTTTTAAATCCTTAAACAATCTGGTGTGATTGAGATCTTGCTTTCCCACCCCCCTCCACCCCCCCGCTGAGCATCCATAAACTCTTGGATCTTCAGACTGGGTTCACCCCTGAATTTGTCTGAAATCAGGTTGGCATCAGCTGGAAGCAGGACTGTTTCAGCTGTGGCACCTGATCTTTGGAGTGATCAAGTAGCAGCAGGCTCAAATTAGGATATCTGGCAGGAGGTGCTTTCCATCCTACACACTGTTCAATTTGCAGGGCAGTGACTGGCTGGACTGAACCTTGCTGCTCCCCAGCACCTTAAAATTACAGAAAAGGAAACTGCAGCCAGTCAAGCTTTGAAGAACTGGGTGATTGCAGAAGCCAAATAAAACCTTTGCTGGTCTTTCTATTTATCAGTACTCTACTAGTCTCTACTCTACTGAGTAGCTGCTCAAACTAGCAATGTAGCTGCATTGTCTCATCCACTTAACCAGTTACCTGATCATGAGCCCCGTGTCAACCATGTCTTCTGCCGCCTGTCCTCTACCTGCTCAAGAACCTGACCCTGTTGCAATGCCTTCTTTTGCTGTTGGCCTTGTTAGGTCCGTCCAGCCAGTCTTGCTGTCTCCTACAAGATGTGCAGGATGAGTTGCTTCTAGCATTTCAGCTCAGGCCCCCTATTCTGACAGGCCTATAGGGGAATGTCTGACTATTTTTATCATCCTCTCAGCTTTTTAATATGGATTGATGTGTAGAGACTAAATGATTTTAATTGCTTTTCAGTTAACTGTTTAGGTTTTATTCCTATACATTGTTGAAAGCTGCCTTGTGGGCCTGTAATGGGGAAAAGCAGTGTATAAATGGGACAGATGTAAGATTTGTATTTTGTACATCTATTCACACTATTTAAAAAAATACATGGAGGTTCTACACAGGTCCATTTTTAAAAAAAACACATGGTTCACTTTCTAACATACTAAATTCCATGAGCGGGGGAAAGGAGATAATTTGTACCCAGGCCCAGAGTTTAAAAAGGAGGCCCTGGAGCCAAAAGACAATCCCGAAAATTTCCTGGGCTTCAATCCATTTTCCTATCTTTCCCAAACTCATTGCCCATCTATGATGCTAGCGGCACACATACACACATACGAGGGACACACATACCTGATACAATTCCTTCTAATAACTGCACAGCTTCCAGTGCAAGAAGCCCTCAACCTTCAGATCTTCTCTTTGGGCAATTAACAGCAGCTCAATCCTCTAGACCAGACCTGTATACGTGACACTCTCTAACATACAGTGTAATTCTAAGCATATCAACTCAGAAGTGCCATTGGGTTCAATGGTACTTACTCCCAGGAAAGTGTGGGAAGGATTTTAGCCATAGTGTCACATCTGGGAAGAAACCAGACTACTTCAGTAGCTTTTTGGCTAGTGAATCCAGTAACCACAAAGGAGCATATAGGAGCCCAAGGTCACAGCTGCGGGGCTACAGCAACTGCAGTAGTGCCAGGACACTTTCTATTCTAGTGTGTACTAAATTCTCTATCCTTTCTCTTTCCAATGGTCTTTCCATTCTAATTTCCTGCAATGATTTTCTTTACTGAAAAGATTTTAGAGAGAAACTTAACAGTGCATTTGGTTTTCTATATTAATTTATCTAGTTGCTGACACCATGTGGAATCTGTAGCCTCTACTTCCCTGTTTTGCCCCCTCCTCATCCCATCACTTTCTTCTTGATCTGAGTTTGGTCTGATCCCAAACCAAACATTTTATCCCCTGATGAAATTCCTCTCACTGGCCCTGCTATTATCCCACTAGATACACCATAAAATAGATTTTTAATAACATTCCCTTTAAGACGCATGGTGCTTTTGAGTTGCTACTTTATTCTCTTTATTGGGTTGAATTTTTTATCTCACTTGTACAGCTGTAGTTATTCCATTAACCTGATCTCTTGGAATGTAGAGATACAACATGGGGAGCATAACTATTATTGTTGCCTGTGGTATCTATAGGATGAGACACAAATTATAATACCATTTCAGAGTAAGCATTATTTTGGCTTGAGTTTTGATTTCCTCCTTGCAAGCAAGGGAAAGGTCAATATGATTTTGGACAGCACTTGTGTTAGCAAAGGCTATTTTCCATTGTGGTTTGTGAAACCACATGCAAAGGCTGGAGTTAATAAACCCTCGAGGATTTATTAACAATAAATAATTACAAACAATAAAATAATTAAAAAATAATTATTAAAAAATATAATTATTACAAAAAAATAATTAAAAACAATAAATAAATACAAACAATAAATAAATAGTGCAATCCCATCCTAGATTGGCAGAAATCATCAGTCTTCCCATTCCTTTGATGATGTAGAGACGCAAGGGCATCTCTGGGCACAGGCCTAACTCGCCCTGGAGGAGCATAAAAGTATCTTCTGGCACTTTTGCAACACCCCAACACCAGTAAGACTTATGCAGACCTTATGCCGGCCTAAGTGGGAGGTTAGAATTGCAACCTCACTGAGCAGTACTGATGACAGTAGAAAAGCATTCCTTCTTTTCCTTCCACCATGCAGTAGGGCCTAAATTTATTTATTCATTCCTTCCTTTCTTCCTTCCTTCCCTGCTTTTCCCATGTCAATGCAAACGCCCGAGGCAGCTTACAATGCGTTGGCTCCTCTCTTCCTGCTGTCATCACAACAACCCCAAGAGGTAGGTGAGGCTGAAAGTGAGTGACTGGCTCAAGATCACCTAGGTTGCTTCATGGCGAAAGAGGAATTTGAACCTACAACTTCCAGGTCTCAGCACAACTCCCTATCGTATCTCTGAAATGAGCTCTAGCCTTCCTGAATTTTCCTGCATATATTCTAACTATCATTCTAATATGGATTCTGTATGCCTCATTCCTGCATATATTCTAACCATCATCATTGCCTCTGAAATCCCAGGTGTTGAGGTATATCAGAAACAGAATTAACTGTTCAGAATTAAGCAGAAGAGGCCACTTAGTAATAATTGTCCCTACCACCTGGGTCATCTCCATATATCACAGAAGGTTTTTGACAGGATAATGAGCTATGTCAATAGGAAACTTTCCAAGGGTTATCAAGAAATGGATCATCAAGCTTTGGCAGCTGACCAGCCTAATTGGTTCTCTACCCCAGACAAAAGAGAGTGCCAATGTGGTTTGTGAGCCTAATGTGAGCCTAAACCTCACTAGGAAGCAATTGCTCCATACTGTAGCAATGAACCTCAGAAGTTTAATCTCAGATCACTACTGAGCACAGAATAGCACATTCAGAGTGTGACCCACAATATATGTCAGGCCAAAACATTAGGATCAGCTGATGGTTGTTATAACAGCTATGAAATCCTGAACCAACTGATTTGGCTGTTTAAGAGCCTAATCTTAGGCATGTCTACACAAACTACAGTATGTTCCGCTAGTCAGTGGGGCTTATTTTCTGGTAAGTGTGGATAAGATTGCAGCCTAAGGTTTCAATCAAACTTTCCAGACCTAATGCAGCTGTGCCAATGGGATACGCACTGCATCCTATATTTTAGTGGCAGTCATTGAGGTCCCCTCAAAGTAAGGGAATGTTCGTTTTCGATGTATTGCAACTGCATCAGTCAACATAGAATTTATGCCGGGACTTAAACTGGCCTAACTGGTGATTAGGATTGCAGCCTCAGTCTTTTAGCACTAACATGTCCTCTACAGCAAGTTTTAGAAAACCTAAAATCTCCATCAGCTCAAACAAGCAATATGGTCATTTGGGACATTAAGAACCCAATCCTATCCTTCCCCCATCCTGCCAATGCAGAAACGTCAGAAAAAAATTGTGCTGAATCCTACAAGTGTGGGGGTAGATTGGGGTGCTTGGGAGAGGTAAGGGAAAATAATTTGCTTTTTCTATCTATAAATCCCTCAGTTGCCAATGGCTCTCTTTGGACAACAGCTCTTTAGCTGGTTTTTGTCCAGGGCGAGAAAGGAGATAGCATCTAGTGTAAGTCCCCTGGTCCACATGCCACCTCTCTTATCCAACACACCTCCCACTCTCTCATACCCAGTTCCTTCAACCCACCTGGTCTGTTCTGCAATGCCACGTGTGAGGCTGCTCCAGCTTCACTGTTGATAGGCTGGTAACATGTGCCTACCAGCAAGCCATTTGTGATGGTCGTAAAGCACTTCTATCAGCGGAAAGTGTGTTCAGCCAGCAGCATGAGCTATGAGGAATGACCTGTTACATAAAGGCCATTCTGTATTTAGTGATCCACACCAGGCATCATCACTCAAAACTACAACTCTGGCAGACAGGGAAGCTGGAAAGAAAATGAAATCTCTCCTTCTCACCGCTGAGTATTGTATTGCACTGTGCCGAGAACTGTGGCGCACTGCTCAGAGAACACAGCTGAGGGAAACTGATATTTCTCATCCTCTTGTGTATCCAAATCTTGGTGAAGCAAGTAAGCCCAATCAACATCCTCCACATGACATCCTTATGTTCCAATCAGGCATTAAGCATCCTTCAGTGTGACGATTCATAGATGGGACAATCACCTTGGTTGAAAAAAAGATGGGACAACCACCTTGGTTGACATCAACATCAGGATTTATCAGGATTTCAGGATTTATCAAGTAAATCCTGCACCAGACATAGCACAAGATCCTGATAACACCATTCCTGCAATGGAAAAAGAAAAAAGAAAAGCACCCACACAAGGCAGAAGATGAAAAGAAGCTGATCCTCCTCTTTACAGAGCAGGCAGATCTGTTGTGTGCTCACCAGCCTTGTCTGTTGAATGCCAGAAAATGTGAATGCCAGAAAATGTAAAGAGACACAAGGATACTGTGCCCCAGTGACTGCCAGATTAACTTATTTCATTCTGTTGTCTTTGGGTTTCCAACCATAATTTTCTTCCTGCTTATAGTTTTGACTTAAACCTGCCTTGAGGGATTGACAGTGGCTGACTTTGGAGTAGGAGACTGAGTGCATGCTCTGACCAAAATTCAACACTTTAAATTTGAAAACAGTGAAAGATTCAAATTCCCACTGAATTCTACCACTGAACTAAACAGGCCTCAAAATGCTTTATTTAGATGAGATCACGCCCAATATTTTTACCATCCTGAGCTGGACATGTGGATCTTGCTCCCAGAATACTAAGTGCACAGAACATCCCTGTGCGTTCCGCTCCATCTGCTCTGTGGTGATTCCCTCCTGGTGGTGTGACAGTGAATACCTGAGCCTTAACTATGGCAAGCTCCCAGAGACATTTATACACATGAGGACTCTTTGCATTTTAATGCAAATGAAAAATATCTTTGGGCCAGGATGTTCATTCACATTCCGAATACTTCTGCTCTGTTTTATATTCTGCTTGACAACAGGCATCATCAGACATCAACATAAATGCAGCAATCCTCAGAGGATTTAAGCCTCATTTTTTTATTAAAAGGCTCTCTTCCTCCAGATATCAGTTCATTCCTCCATTCTCACCTTTAAAAACCTCCATCAAACATTTGATGTATGGATGTTTTTAAGGGATCTCCTGTTGCCTGTCTTCCTTTTCGTGTTTCCTCCCTTTCCCATTTTTTCTTTTTCTAGTTGTTATAAAATATTGCATTTTTTTTCCATTTCATGAGATCACTGAAACCCCAAGTCATATATTTGCTAAATTATTATTCGTGTTGTTGTCGTTGTTTTCGCTGCTGCTGTTAATGTAGTCCTAACAGAAGTCCAGCCAGTTTCATTGGGATTCACAGACTCCTAATGGGTGTTATAATGGATATCCTCAAAAGTAGATATGCACTCCTACCCTGCACAATCTGAGGAAGCAATCCTAACCTGTACCAGTACAGTACTTTCTCCCTTAATGTGTATTTTCCCCCTTCACCCATGTCAAGCCCCAGTCTGCCCTATAGGGCTACATGGATTTGCACCAGCTATTCAGCTTGAGCAAATCCAAGCAGCCCATTTAAAGCTACCTGGGCCTGCAGTTAGGAAACAATATTGCCACAGCTGATCATATCCCTTTCCAGTTCTCCCTAGTCTGCCCTCCACCTCACACCCCTTTCCATAGGATTGTAGCCATTGTAAGATACTTACTATTCTGTCTCCTCAGAAAAAGTAGAGTGATTACTTTAATTCAGAAACATAGGCCATTTTTAGGCAGCCATATATCAAAGTGGACTTCCCCGATATGATCTGTTCTGCAGGAAACCAATGTCTCATCTGTCTCTAGGATTTCTGAAGTATCCTTGGCAAGCAAAGCTGGCATCCTCTAAGGGGAAAAAAGGCACTGACTAAATGATGTATTCTACACTGCCAGGTTAGGGTTGTGTCCCGGAAAACCAGGATTACCCCAGATTTGAACGATAGAAAAAATTACCCATCTGGAAGAATAAAAATCCCAGAATTTTTCACCACAGACCACCCCAGGAAGACTGGGGAGGCACCGGAGAACAGCTGCTGCAATGGTGGAAGTGCTGAGAAGTTGTCCGCCCACAGAGATGGGCTCACTCCTACCCTCCTGTAGCGGGCACCACAGGCCAGAAAGCCAAGACAGATCCTGGCTGGCCATACACAAGGAGAGTGGCACCTATCTGGAGGTGTCTGATGAAGCCAGTGCAGGGTGACCAACCACAGTAAGTCAAATTTATGACTCTTTACAATCGAAGAAGCTTGGGTGGATGGGGTCCATCTTTGATGGATAGCTCTCTTGCAGCACTTGACTGCCAGAGGTGATAGAGGCAGCCCGGGAGGGGTGACAGCAGACAGCCAGCACCATGAGAGAGAGAGAGAGATGTCTAGAAAGCAGGCATGCCATACATTCATCCTAGTTAAAAATACCCCAGTGTTCTCTGAGTCATGAGTTAGGAACGACAGCTTTGATGCCTCTATCTCAGTCAATGCCTGGGCATCCCTAACTCCTGAACAATTACACAATGAATAGAAGAGTCTTCTCGCATTTTTCTTCCCAAATTTGTGGGAACGTTGATTGATGTGTGATCCTGATGAATCACATGCTGCCTTAGCAGGCATCTTAGCTTGGTGATCCACTCCCCAGAGGCAGGCACCAGACAGAATTTGGGCCTAGTGCCAGTGTGAAAAGACAGTGAAGGGCTAAGCTTTAGACAGACCTAGCAGCTGCAATGCCAAGAGCAGGGATAAGGCAAGCTATCCTCCTACCTGCTTGAAATCACATCTCCACCAGCCAAGTCCTAACAAATTGCTGCCCGCAGCGCGGAACAGCATCCTGTGCTCAGAAAATGGCGGCCAGTGGCATGCAACATGCACAGTCAGCAGCCGTTTTACAACAGCAGAATTTCGTTTCTTTGTTGTAAATATTTCTATGGGCCGACCTTGTCCTAGTTAGGAACAGACAGTAAACCCCTGTTTGGTCCTTCTATAAAGCAGAGGTACTCAGGCATTTCAGCCCAGGACCCCCTTTCAAACTTAAAAATCTTTTGGGATCCCTTGTCAGCCTTACTGAGATGTGGCATCACTCCGATGCCAGAGCTAGGGTTGCCATAATTCTTTTCCACAAAACCAGCACAGAGTCTCCCTGACAAATTTGTCAGCATGTGGTCGCAATCAGTGATGGGCTTCAAAAAATTTAAGAACCGGTTCTCTGCCCATCTGGCAGCCACTTTTAAATGGCTATTTTTAAACTTTATATGTCCTATCTCTTGTTAAGAACCGGTTCTATAGAGTAGGTGCGAACCTGCCTGTGCCCACCACTGGTCGCAATCTCTGAAAATTGGGACAGTCCCAGTTTCCCAGGACATATGGCAATTCTACACCATGTCTACTTAGAAGTAATTCCCATTGTGTTCAAAGACACTTACTCCCAGGAATGCGCAGTGCCAGTTTCCAAGATGGCAGATCCCACCCTCTCGCCATCCCCCTGACTCAAGCACATGACCTCTAAGGGGGTCCCGACCCCCTCTTTGAGTACCACTCAAAGCATTCCCACCAAACACATAAGTGGACATTTGGATGCAAGGAGGAGAACAGGAGTTTCCACAAACACCAGTTGTAGCAGCACAAATTTAAACAAATCCTTAGGATCAGAGTGCAAAGTGCACAAACGGTCCTAACAAATGAAAATGAGAGGGAATTTCTCAAAAGTGATTTTGAAGCAACCTTTTAGTGCAAAGCATATAAGGATGAGATCTCTTTCAGAGGCTTCTGAAATGAAGCATTTCTTCCATGCACTAAAGCGTGCACCTATGATGCGCATGAAATAATTTGGCTGAACATTTTAACTGATTTTGGAAGAAAGACCTGTGGGGCAGATGTATTTTGTGGCTCAACTAATTTCTCTACTGTCTTGTTAAGTAATAAGGATTTGAAATATTGAACTAGGCACAGAATCTTAGTGAGTCTTTTTTAAAATGGTGAACATACAGAATTGATTGCATATGGATCCGCTGGCAATTACCCATTGGCATATACTACCTATTGCTGCACCAATAGGTACAGCAAGATGCTGCAGAAGCACTCATCCAAATTAACTATCTCTCACAGCAGACATCTCCAATATGGTGCACACACCAGCCTTCTATCCTCTGGGCTTTGCTGGTTATTCCATATCCAGCAAAAAAAAAATTCAATTTATGGCACTTTATGTTCTGAAGTCTGCTTTGTAAAGAAGCCAAATTAAATTGTCAAGTCAGCTCAAAAGTGATATATTCCCAAAGCTAACTTCCCAAATGGCTTTAATGTGTAGTCAAGTAGGGTCACTGAGTTCCTTCTTTATTACGCTCTGTGTCATTATAGATTCGTTTATCCAACCAGCCAGAAATAGGCATTTAAAGAATGAACAAAACAATTCACCCAGTGGACACCATACATACTAATAACTTTAAAACTCTTAATTATTTGTAGAAACTTGGTTATCATTTGGCTCTTCTAGAAACTATTTGGTGAATTCTATGATTGGGGCAAAAAAATCCCAAGCTCATGGACACTTGATAGGGTCTGTGTCAGTGACAAACCAGGGAAAAGATGATAGGATTTGAAATTTTTTGCCCCCCACACAGTGTGTTGCAGCTCAGTTGTGGAGTAAATCTGCTACCGGTAGTAAGGGCTCAAGACTGAGGCTTAAAGTATAATGCCTGTATTCAGGTTTATGGTATGGCTACATTTGCAATACTTTGTACAGTTCTGGTCATCACAACTCAAGAAAACTGGAAAAGGGGAGAAGCTGAAGCCCTGGAATAGGAGAATCAGCTGCCATCAAATCCTATCCCCATTCCAACCCAACAGTGTAACTGGTCAAGATCCAAGCAGTCCTTTTAAGTAGGATATGGCTCAACATGGGATAAAAGAACAAAGAATATGGAGCTGGTGAATTGTGCCAGCCTAAATTGGTTAGGATTGCATTTTAGAGTCAATATACCACAGAGTACCAGATGCTAAATGTAGGAAATAAGGAATACTATCACCCAACCAAACATCTACAACAGGGTGACCAGATGCCAAACCCAAAATTCCTGAACCCCAAGGCCAAAATTCCTAATCTCAGGCCAAAATTCCTACCCGCTGAAAAAATTGCCAAAAAATGTATTTTTTTGGTTTTTTTTTTGTTTTTTGACCATAACTTTTGATAGGAAGGAGATATCTCCAAACTGATTTTTGCATTGGATTCAGCTCTTCAATACAAATCCAACAACATATGGCATGATAGGGTACTGTGCACTATCACAAAGTTTCAAAATGAAGCAAAAATGTAGGACAATGATGCCAAAATGTAGAATACCCGGACAGAAGGCTAAAAATCCGGACAAATCCGGGTTTTTCCAGTCATCTGATATACAATCAGATGAAACAGACAAAAAATAGCTTTGCTTTCTTATATCAAGACTGTTTTTGCTTTTATAATATGCTTGCAATCCGAAACTTAATGAAGCCAGCATAAGACTATTTGGATACTTTCCATATGCAGATGTATAATACTGTGTGTCTAAGCCGGGTGCTAATGCACAGATCTCCAAGTGATGTTAGCTGCACATGAGCCTAAGTATGTGGTACTATATCAATCTGTATCACATCTTTTTTTCTCCCTAGTAACAGATTTGCTACATTACAGTAGTAATGTATGGCTGTGATAAAGGGACCATAAAGAAACTGACCACCAAAGAATAGATGCCTATGAACTATGGTGTTGAAGAAGATAGACTGGAAGGATATAAAATCAGTCCATCCTCCAGGAAATCAACCCTGACTTTTCATTGGAATGAGAAATACTGGTACTGAAACTCAGATATTTTGGCCACATCATGAGAAGAGAGGATTCTTTAGAAAAGACCCTGATGCTGGGAAAAATGGAAGGCAAAAGGAGAAGGGGACAGCAGAGGAGGTGGTGGTTAGATATTGTCACCAAAGCAATGAATATTAATTCGGACAAATTTCAGAAGTTCGTCGAGGATTGGATGGCCTGGTAAGCTCCAGTCCATGGAGCCATGAAGAGTTGGACATAACACAGGCTGCAATTCGAAACACACTTTCCTGAGGGTAAGTTCCATAGGACAAAATGGGACTTACTTCTGAGTAGATATGCTTAGGACGGCACCCAAAAGCATGCCTCCATCAGTTTTGAGAGACTATGGTATCGTGCTCGGCACTGCATACGCTGCATGCGAAGCACGAAAGCCTGGGTTGGATTGTTATGGAGGAGAGGCTGTTACCCAAGCAGCAAATCCCCCCTTTCCACGCCACTGAATTAGACCAATGGAAAGGCAGAGCCCATACGATTGGATCCAGCTGGCGTCGAAGAGCTGGGCGTCGAAGAGCTTGTGCGGCTGACCCGGGTCTCAAACCCTGGCCTGCTGGTTAACAGGCACAGCGTCTTAACCACTTGCGCCACCCACAGCCCCATAATGACTAAACAACTACAACTACTACAAGCAGATTTGCTTGCACATTTACAGTGTAAATGTGTGCAGTGCAATTGATCCTAACAGAAACTCTTAATTTTCCATATAAATTGTGTTAATGTGAACAATGTATTGTCATAAGTTTTCCTTTTAATGGTTCTTTTATTTTCACCATGACCGTGCTGCAGGTTGTAATTTGATACAAGGAAGGAGAAGGAGCTGGATAATGACCAGGTACAGTATTGGAAGGAAAGGTTTCCAGCATACTTCAAGTGTTGAGACGTTTATAAATATGTACTCTATTTTTATAAGAAGTACATAAAATGTAGATTTGAAATATGTAATCAAATCATTTGTGGTAGTTTCAATGGAAATATTTTTTTCCAAGACTCACTTCTGGGTACTCAAATTATATGTGTCAAATTCCAAATGCTGTCAATATCTAGGACCCTGTCATTTTCTTAATAATCTGCCCAAGTATAGCTACTTATATGAATACTGCTGTAGATCTTGATTTCCCAGAACAGCAATCTTCAGTTATCTGAACCTGCAGACTTGATCCAGTCCTACTCATACAGTCCAATCCAATATAACTCTCTGTGAAGCAATACAGTAGTACCAGTGTGACACCCATTATATCCCTCCAGAAGAGATGCACCCATAGGAAGCCTTTGCAAGGTAAGGGAGCAGTTGTTCTCTTCCCATAGGGTAACCACATGCTGGGCCAGTGGGTCAACTTGGACCTGTACTAGCAATATCACTGCTGAAAGGCCACATTAATCTATGAAGGTGGATGAGGCCCAGCAAGGTGCTAAAGATTCAGAAGGTCGAACCTTCCCATCCTGATCTGCCCTCCCATGCCCCATCTCCTTCTGCTACTAGAAAAGCTATTTTATTTTATTATTATATTTTTTATTATGGTGCAAAGTTCTTTCTTGCCTACAACCCATCTCATCATGCATTCCATTCCCCATTAACTCCCCTGTTTTCCTGCATCCTACATCTCTATTTATATGCTAATGTGCAAGTCAGTCTGAAGAGAGTCCAGGGTGACCATATGACTGGAAATTTCTGGATTTCTCCTCTTTATTTAGCCTCCTGTCCTGGTGTCCTCCAAAAGGGCTTCATTGTCCTCCATTTTGGCTTCATTTTGGAACTTTGCAATGGTGTGCAATACCCCATCACGTCATATGTCATTGGATTTGTATTGAAGAGCAGAATCCAATGCAAAAATAAGTTTTGAAAAATCTTCTTCCGACCAAATGTTATGGCCAAAAAACTGAAAAACAAAAATATGCATTGCGCTCTATGAGAAAGAAAAGTTCCCCATATTGCGGCTTTACTCAAGAGTAGGTGAATGTTCCATACTCTGCCAGAAAGGCCAGGCTGAGAGGAATCTAAGACCTTGTCCTCCTTTTGAGGTTTGGGCATCTGGTCACCCTGGAAGATACACCCTTTTGTCTTGTACCATCTCACCTACTTCCATCCTGCATCCAGGATCCCCAATGTTAATCCTATTTTCTGGCCCTATGTTTGGCTTGACCACATGTAGCTGGGTTTGCCCTTCTTTGACGGGAGTCCTTATTGGGTGATGGTCTTCAGGTCTTCCCCTTTGTGTGCAGTAACAGCTGTTTTATAAACAGCCTAGTTTATAAAAAGGTCCCCCATCCTGTTGTTCTCTCTCCTTTTCCTGGATGGCATGGCATGAGGAGGTAGATATTTCCGTTGGATCCCTTACCTTCCTTCCTTCGTCTTCCTTCCCAGCTCTCTCTCTCTCTCTCTCTCTCTCTCTCTCAGCTTTCTTTGCCTCCCCTTTTCCTTCAGTACACATACTATTCAAGGAACAGTCACATTTCATTTTATGATATTGAATGTACGTAATTTTACTTTATGCTTTATAACAATAAATTCTGTTTCGTTGTGATAAGTTTCCTCTCTAAGTAGTCATCTTTCTAATGAGGGTATCCCCTCTACATGACGCTGGTTAAGAGTCCTGCCTTGTGATCCTTATATATCCAAGATATATTTATCTCTCTCACCCTCTCACCCTCCAGCCGGCATTCTCAGTCCATTGCCACATGGATCCAACTTCATGCTACTTTCAGACCGTGTTCTCAGGAATTGATACATTTGCAAATGCAGAACTATCTGAATCTGCCTAAAATATTGGGCGTTCTTTAATAAAATACTAATCTTGCTACAAATAAATAATGCTTTGATTTCACTGGGTTGTTTTTGCAGATCCTCTATTTTGCATCTTGAGTCCTGATGGCACTGAAGGAGTGTCTCCCACTAATGGGCAGACTATTTGAAACAGAGACAATATATCTGGTAACTTGATACTTATCCTAATATGTTTTCAGTCATTGCAAGTTAGTCAGGTTTCAGCTCTCTAGTGAAAGAAGCCACTTATAAATGTAAAAGCTTTAGATCAGTGGTTCTCAATCTTCCTAACGCCATGACCCCTTTATAAGTTCCTCATGCTGTGGGGACCCCCAACCATAAAATTATTTTTGTTGCTACTTTATATCTTTAATTTTGCTACTGTAATGAATCGTAATGTAAATATCCGTTACGCAGGATGTATTTTCATTGTTACAAATGAAATGTGTGTTCTATGCACACATTGAACACAATGGGATTTATTTCAGAGGACTGGGCATAGGATTGAGCCCTGAGGCTGCAATCCTATCCACATTTACATGGGAGTAAAGGCCCCCTGACTATAATGGGATTTATTTCAGAGTAGGCATGCATAGGATTGGGCCCTGAGGCTGTCAGTCAGCCCCAGTGTGTGTGCAGCTATAGCCAGAGGTCTGGCAAGCGTGACCTAGCCCTCTGCACCAGGGGTCTTTAGGTGACCCCCAGGAAACCTCTAGGTGACCCCAAAAGGGGTCCTGACCCCAACTTTGAGAAACGCTGCTTTCGATTATGCTGTCTAAGGACCATAAAATGAAGAAAATAATGCAAAGGATTTCTGTGTTAGAAGGAAATAACATATTGGCTATGAGCACAATCATAACCAAGTCCACTCAAAAGTAAGCCCCCTTGTGTTCAATGGGTCTTCCTCCTACGAAAGTGTATTTAGTATTGCAGCCTATGTTTCCGTGTAAGAAACACCTCAGCTTAAGAGAGAAAGTTCTTACTATCTTCTGAATATGTAGCTGCTGTTGCTGGAGCAACTTCATGGATAATGTCATTTTCTAATAAAAGGCATAAATTCAAGGTATTAGCCAAGCAGAAATTTTTATCTGCACCATTCTATACAGAAAATGCTATAAGATTTGAGGATATTTCCACTGGGGGGCTGACTTTGGATGCCTGAACATGTCAAATGCCACCCCTCTTTCCCAGTGATGAAATCCCACCTCTGCTTCTTCCCTTCTCCAACATTCCAGCAATCCTCTCTTCCCCTTCACATGCCCTCTTACCATCCTATACCATCTTCTTTTTCAACAGGGTTACAGTCACCAAACCCCAGCACAGGGGTCAGATATGACCAATGGCAAGCCTCTAACCAGCCCACGGGCAACCTCTGATCTGAGAGCAATGGACCCACTTGACCAACCACAAACTGAGCTCTGGGGTGGGGAAAATGTGGGTCCTCTAGTTGACCACTTAAGTGTTGTTCTTTATTTCTGTGCAGCATATTGTTGCTTGCAGAAATCCTGGAAATCTGAGTCCATTTATTCATTAAGTTCCATCTCTAATGTGTTTATTTAAATGTTATATTTAAAAGATTTTTTCCAACCCTCAATACTGCGCCAATTTTGATGTGGCCCTTTGGCCAAAAAGTTTAGCGACCCATACAAATTGGGAATGAATTGGGATCAGTGAAGGCAAAAAAAGGTTCATCTCCCACCAATCTGCTACCTTATGGACAGGTGGTTCCTTCTCCAGGTCATTCCTGTACCTGCCTAACAAAGGAAGATTTCCGGTAGAGTCAACCAGCGGCATTGCTTTCAATCTTTGTAAACCATCTCCAATAAATTAGCTTCATTAGTCTACCAGGATGTGTTTCAAATGGAGGGCAAAATCATTCCACCCGCCCCTTTCCAGCATTCTTCCAGAGGGTGAAAAGGAAACAAGACATGCTTATTGATTGCAGCAATGACAGTGCCTTAAATGAGCAGCTTTCAGTTGACCTCCAGCAAACCCACCAAGCATGAATGAACACAGCAGCTAATTGATGGGCAGACTTCTATTGCTTCCTCTCTTCCCGCCTCTGTACAAGCATATGGTTAAACACCAGCGGCAGCAGCATTGAAACCGCATCTAGATAGAGAGGTAACAAAGGAAGCACATTACCTTGAGGTATCAATCTTTTAACTATCCACTGCCCAGTGGTGTCACTAGGGTGTGCATCACCTGCTGCTGAATGCCAGCACATCACCCCTATGATAAACCTTCTCCCATGCAGTGGGTGATGTATCATTGCCCTGTGCCCTGCTGTATTTTTTCTTCTATAACTTTTTGATGGAATAGAGATTTCAAAGCAGTTTTTTCATTGCATTCTGCATTAAATTATGCATCAATTGATAAATCAAATATTGATATTATTTAAAAATAACAGGATATTTAAAATGTTGGCCAATAGTGGTTTCAACCCCTCCCCCCATATGTGTCAACCGGTATGGACTGAGAGCCAGGATAGTGTAGTGGTTCAGGAGTTGCACTCAGATCTGGAAGATCCAAGTTCAAGTCCCCTTTTAGCCATGAAGTAGATCTGGAAGATCCAAGTTTCAAATCCTCTTCAGCCACGAGTGCGAGAAGTCACTTTCTGCCTCACCTACCTCACAAGGTTGTTGTGAAGACAAAAAGATGAAAATTTTTGTAAGCCACCTTGGACATTTGCTTTGGCATGGGAAAGGTGGAATGTGAAAAATAAAGAAATCAATAAGACAGTGAACAACAGCCCAACCCCATAAAGTACATGTTCATTCAGATGTAAGTCTCACTGGGTTCAGTGGGGTTGACCTGCAGGTAAGTGTGTATTGAATTGTAGCATTAGTGCATTTGAAAATTTAAATTCTTCATTTTAATATGAATGCCATTCCCATTTCTTTCAAGCTACAAAAGAGGGAAGCAATCATTGAACAAACCAGCCATGAATTTTTATCAGTGGGGTAATGCTCATTTAATTCTGCGTTGGATTGTGACCACTGAGCTTGGAATTGCAGATGTTCTTTTAATAGACAATTGTATTGTGGTTGGCCCATTTATCTCACTCCAAATTCAGGCCCCGATAATGGCCATGGGATACTTAGCCAGAGAAACATGGACATCTATAGTGTATGCCTTTTAAAAAGTGTCTTTTAAAACATAATGCAATAGCAAGGCTGGTTTGGGGGCTTCAGGGTTCTGTTAATGTCCAGCTTTGTTAAGATACAGCAGGTGCTGCTCAACAGCATATTGACACAAAAAATGAATGTTTATTTTGAAAAATACCATTGTGTGCTACAACCACTCGGTTATTATTGCAGCAAAAAGCAAATCTCTCCCTCCCTCCCTCCCTCCAATTTCCTTCGAGTCTATTTCTATGGACATGGAAAATTAAGTGATACAGTCTTCTACAAAAACCGCTTGACCAAGTACACTGCATGCGTATATAATAGTCTCAGGTGAAATTGCCATCAGTTTAGGATGGCAATCCTTATTCACTTCATTGCGGAAAATTGTAAGTACTTGATACATACGAAAGAGTGAAAACCCGTTCAAAGCACTGTGATCTATAGCCACTGTTATTAATAGAAATGAATGTCTCAATAGCGGCTGATTGACAGTTTTACTGCCAAACAACACTGGGCAAAATTGTTCCAGGAAACCACTGCCTGGAGTCCAAACAAAGCACAGTATTTTCACATGGCTGAGATAAGCCAACTTCCAGGCCAATTTC
Source organism: Cryptoblepharus egeriae (assembly GCA_030015325.1). Taxonomy (NCBI): domain Eukaryota; kingdom Metazoa; phylum Chordata; class Lepidosauria; order Squamata; family Scincidae; genus Cryptoblepharus; species Cryptoblepharus egeriae. Next base: position 178,202,469 of record JAREYC010000001.1, on the reverse strand, counting down.
ATGCTTAGGGCATTCGATAATCAGACTGCAAATGCACACGAGATAGTGACCAAGCAATGGGTGATAGATGTAGAAAGTCACTTGTACTCTTCATAAAGTACTCATCTGCTCCCAGCCAGCATCTAATTGGCATCTTGCCTTATGCTTACCACATGGATTGTGTGGCATGAAACTGATCCCAGACCAGCAGGCTCTTGCCAAGTCAGCGTTGGCCCGGTGAGAATCCCAAAAAGATTCTATAGCTTGGAGTATGGTAGTATTTTTTCCCCAGATCATCACACAGATATTCACAGCTGTGGGTTCCCATTTGGCTCTCGACGTGTGAAACAACCAGAAGAGATTTTAAAAATCCTTCCAACCAATTGAATAGGGCTAGATGAGCATCATGGCACTGATGGACTGAAATGGACTTTCCCATCTGTATTGGCTGTGTGTGTAAGCCTGAATTCAAGATTTCTGGATCAAAGCACTGATGTATAAAGTCCTAAACTGCTGTATACATGTATATTTATATTGTACGTATAAACCAGTCATTTCCAACCTTGAGAAGCCTGTGGACCAGGGAGGCAAAAACTGGAATTGTTGTGGGTCACAGACAACATACCCATCCTCGTGCACACAAAAAAATCAAATTCATAATAGAGAAAATTTATTACTGTAAATATTTTTTATTTATAGGTGTTAGTTGCAGTTTTTGTTGCCAGCTATGGCTCCAGGTGGTCCATAGGGAAATGTCCCCTCAACAAGGCTACTCTATTGACAACCAGAGATGGTGGAAGATGTACTGTCCATAACCACAACTGGCACTTCAGTGATGGCCTCAGGCTGTCTGTTCTCCACCCTCCCTGGTGGTCCATGAGGAAAGTGATAGGTGATTTTTTTCCCCACATGAAAGCTTGTGGACCATTTCTCAGATCACATGTTGTTCATGGATCATGGGCTGGGAACCAGTGAGATAAACAAACCTGTATAAGGCATGTGAACGCACACACGCACACACATACACCAACTCTCAAAGATTCCAGACCAATAAAGAGACATGTTCAGCCTATACCCAAACAATGAGAAGAAATTTCATAAAGCTTCTGTGAAGCAATGCATTTTATTACCATGTCTCATTCTCCAGATTAATTGAAGTCTTATATTTATGCAATTAAAATGCCTCAGCACGAGGCAATAGTTTTATTATTTTACTTTACAACAATCTCCTTCATTGGAAAAACTGGGCTGCATTTACCAAAACCCCCTTTTTTAATGAAGGGAATTCTTAGACACCCACATGAAGCTATTAACAAAGATCCAGCAAAACCATAAAGTCTTTTTTTAAATACTGTACAAAAGTTTCACCAGCACATTTTCAAATTGTCCAACACTGTTAGTACTCCCAAGAGTTACACTTTTCAAAGCAGCAAATTGGGACTTATCCACAAAACATGTAGAAAAAATATAACAACCCATAGGAGAGTGAGCAATGCACAGCGTGGTATGCCGCGCCATCCAGGCCACAGAGCTGTGAGTAAAAATGGCATTGAACACAGTTGAAAAGTGTCCTGCAATGACAGCTGCCTACAAACACTTGCATAAACCTCTTAAAATTGTTCCAGGCTGGTTGAGCTTGCTAAATAAATAAATAGTGTTTAAATGGCCTCATCTAATGACAAGTCTACAGCTTTATCTGATCATGTGAAACTGCCATTTACTGAATGCGAATGGTTGGTATTTGTATTGTATTAGTGGTATGTGAACTTTCTAGCTTCCAAGGACACCAGTTTTTCTAGAGATGCCTTTCCCGCATTAAAAAAACACTTTAGGTATGGAAGAGGTTTCTGGAAATAATCTGCTTCCCCTCAGTTCCTGTAATGCTGATGCATTACACCCTGACCTGATCCTGATCACTCGCTCCATGAACACATCTTTCCTGTGTCTGGATGTTGCACAGGAAAATTGGTAATGGTGGGCAAATTCTCTCTCAGGAAAACTAGTTCAACCATGACTGATGTTCTCATTGAGGAATACCTGGCTGACACGTGGTTAAAGCATTTGATGCAGAAGAAATTTGAAAGCCAGTGGGAAGTGGCAAAGAGGTATGGAATGGTGTGGAACCGCTCTCCTCTAGCTCGGGGTCTCCAAACCCCAGCCCCGGGGCCATATACGGTCCTCAGCAAGCCTCCATCCGGCCCTTAGGCAAACCCTGTAATCCTCCAGAGGCAAAGGGAGCTCTGCTCTCCACACCTTGGGAGAGTATTTTGAGGATTGGGGGGTTGCACACACCTCCTCTCTGTGTGTATGAAAGTGCTTAGAAACTAGTTTGAAGATCACCAGCTGATTCTGTGTTGAAAAGTGTTTATGAACCAATTTGAATTCATTCATTCATTCACAAGTTTCGTCACTAACATATTCATTTATGTAAATTTATTCAAATTTGAAACGTAAATCAATTCTTTTTTTTCCCCGGTTCCAACACAATATCATAAACATGATGTGACCCTACTGCCAAAAAGTCCCCTGATTTATGGTGAATGGAGCAGCACTGATCTGCATCCCACATGCTAAAAGTGCACATTCTGGTTTATTTAAAGGGACCAGACAAGGAAGGAGCAAAGAGTGGGGAATTGATTGTGCAAAAAAAAAAAAAAGCCACACAGCAGGTAACAATCCACTTACCAATCCACTCACTTCACTCCTTCCTTGCATGGTTTCTTGAAATAAAACTTTGAAGTGCCCCCAGCATGTTCCATAGTTTCTGTTTTGTTGAAGCGCATCTGAAGATTGGCAGATCAGCAGGTTCAAGACCCAAGTACAGCAAGATGGGATGAGTTCCCATCCTTAGCCCAGATCCTGCCAACCTAGCAGTTCTGAAACATGTAAATGCAAGAAAGGAGATTCCGGCTGGAAATACGGAAAAAATTCCTGAGGGTGAGGGCGGTTCGGCAGTGGAACAGATTGCCAAGGGAGGTGGTGGACTCTCCCTCACTGGGGATCTTCAAGCAGAGGCTCGACGAGCACCTGTTGGGGATGCTCTAGGGGGAATTCCTGCTGCAGGCAGGGGGTTGGACTAGATGACCTACTAGGTCCCTTCCAACTCTATGATTCTATGATTCTAAGTAGATAAATAGGTACCACCTCGGTGGGAAGGTAACAGTGTTCTGTATGCCTCGGTGTATAGTCATGACACCATGACCAAGGAAGTGTCTTTGGACAACACTGGCTTAGAAACAGGGATGAGCAACACCCCTTAGAGTTAGTCATGACTCTGTGGGGGACACCTTTACCTATCTTATTTACTCCTAAAGACCCAAGGCTATTTCCCTCTCTGCTACCCAGCCCTCTCCCTGCCTGTCCAGCTGATTCTTTAAACCAGTGATTCTTGAGCATTTCATCCTGGGACCCCCTTCTAGGAATAACAATTTGTCTGAGACTTCCCAGAAGTGATATCATGGCTGGAAGTGACATCAAACAGAAAGTGCCATCACTATGGTGCCAGAGCTTTTCCATGTCTACTCGGAAGTAAGTCTCATTGTATTCAAGGGATACTTTCCTGAGTTAGTACTCAGGAAGTACTAACAGCCTGAATGCCCCATTCCAAGATGGTGGTGCCCAGTGTCAGACTCCAAGATAGCGGCACCCAGCTTTTCACAACCCCCTGAAAAGAAGTCACAACCCCCACTTTCAGAACCACTGCCTTAAACAACCAAACATGCAAGGAGGAAGCAGCAACAACAATAGCAGTTGTGGGGAAAAGCTAATGGAGACAGGAATGCAAATTAAAAAACGGGAGAGGGTTACAAGGGGGAAATGAGTGCAGGCAGTGATTGTGAATCTGTGCTGATTCAAGCAGCAGATCTGTTTTAACTGCCCCTGCTTGAATTATGGTGAGCTGAACTATAGCATAGGTGTGATCAGTCAGGCCACAGCCAAATGCTTTCTGGCCTTTGGTTCTGTTTTACACTTCATGGCATGACTGTTTCATCATTCAGTTCTTCAATTGTTTGGCAATGATGAGGTGCAAATTCACCAGCATAGAAGTTATTTAAGCTCCATTTACCAGTTTCAAACAGAATGCACCTCCAGCCCATTCCAAATTAGTGGGAAAGGGCAGGGTGATCATGCAGTAACTACATAATAGTGTGTGTCCAGAGTCTTTCTTGATATTTATGTTGCTTTGCCGAAGGGCGAAGGTGAACACTTCTAATACAGTCTTTGCATTTGCATTCTTCCCTTTCTTCTGTGCAATACATGAACCAAACCATGAAGAAATGTACAAGCTAGACATGATTTCACACATGTGGCTTAATGTCCTTTTTGCTTAAATCTGTTGTAATGCAAAGTCAAAACTGATTCGGATCACAAAGCCTATTTGAATTACAAATGCCTGTCTTTTGTTTCCTGTTCCACAATAACAGTTCCACATTCCTGTTCCACCCAGTTCCTGTTCCACATTCCTGTTCCACATTAACTTTAAAAATTCAGACCCATATATATATATAGTGTGAAGGAGGCTCAAAGGAGTGTTAGATCTCTTGTATGAAGAGCCCTTGATCTGAAACTACAGGTTCTTCTTTTTGTCTGGTAAACAATATTAGTAGATTGTAGTGATTTGATGGCTGGAGTTAGTTTTTAATAGCTAATGTGGAGCAGGATTTGTTACTCCTTATAATTAGCTCTCATTCATCAAATGGACTGAATTCCCTTTGAATTCTCTCAAAACCAGTTTGGAATGCTCAGCAATTCACCACAAGCCCCTTAAGCACGATTCCTTCTCACCACCATACTAGTCTCTGTTGGGATCGCCAGCTGCAGAAATTAAACATGCTTCTTTTCCTTCAATATCTGGGTAGAGAATCTCTGTAGAGGCAAATATCTCTTATGGTCAGAGTACAACCCTAGGGGACCTAAGAGGTAGGGGAGAACTGCACTTGCCATTTGTAGTGCCAATGACTGCTGACAATAAAGTTACATCAAGTTTGAGAGCTATCATTGGAGTTAGTGTGCAGACCTGGCTTGATCTAGAATGATACCCAAATTCCATTGCCCTTCCTGTGCCACCACCATCACTACCTCCTCTTCCACTCCCACTACCATCTCCTGGACTCCTCCGGTGCCACTTCTTCTCAACTATATTGAGAGGATCCTGGGAGTAGAACCTCTCAATTCCAGCATCCCTCCACTTGGAAGTTCTGCAAGGAGCTATCTTCTCTCTCAGCACCACTGCTGTGATCTCCAGCAGCACCACTGGAAGAGGTGTCATGCCCCATCCACTACTTGGTTATCTCCCTCTGCCACTTGTCTGCCTCCCCCTCACTACAGCCTGTCTCATTGATGGACTTCTGCTGCTTGTAGAAACAGGGAAAAGCCTAGTGTGTGTAAGTTTAGTGGAGCTTCAGCAAGGGCGTTCAGCAAGAAGCCTGCACTGACTGCTCTGGTTGAGTCCATTCAGTCCCCACTGACTGTTCTGCCCAGACTATTCTTCATAGCTCTAATATTTGCATATTTGCAACAGAAATTTAGTGAGAACTAGTTTAACTCAGTCCTTAATGTGTTTCTCATTTTGGGCAATGAGTACTTGCTGTCTAGTGTATCGTGAAAAGATGAAAGGAATGACAGCTTGAGAAAGGGAGTTGCTGAAGGGTCATCGAATATATTTCTGTACAAAAACAAATAAGGAAGAAGTTTGTGTGTGCGTATGCGCTTCATGTACATTTATATATATGGTTTTGGCACTTTCATCACCTGTAGGTGATGATACATAAGTTACAGGTGAAAAGTGTAATCACCTGTAAATTACATTTATAAGCTTAGAGCTCACAAATGTTGACTGCAGCAAATTTCAGGCATATTTATGGGGCTGTGGGTGGCACAAGTGGTTAAGACACTGTGCCTGTTAACCAGCAGGTCAGGGTTCGAGACCTGGGTTGGCCCCACAAGACAGGGTGAGCTCCTGTCCTTAGCCTAGCTCTGCAACGCCAGCTGGATCCAATCGTATCGGTTCTGCCTTTCCATTGGACTAATTCAGTGGTGTGGAGAGGGGGGGATTTGCTGCTTAGGTAACAGCCTATCCTCCATAACAATCCAACCCAGGCTTTCGTGCTTTGCATGCAGCGTATGCAGTGCCGAGCACGATACCATATTCTTTCAAGACTGACAGAGGCCTGCTTTTTTTGCTGCTATGGACATCCTAATTCATGACTATGATGAATGAGATCTCAGATCAAATGCCCTAATGTTCTTTTATACATTATGCTGCATCACCTCTACACTATAAAAAATGTAAGGCTTATTTCTGTCTGTAGTTTAACCTGTGAAGAATTTAACTCTTTTCATCATTTCCTGCACCCATAACAAAATGAGCACAACTTCAAAGGAGTTGATGTTTGTATGTTATTTGATATTGGTAGGGGACTTTTTTGAGATGGTACTTACTGAGAACTGGTACTTCTGTGGCCCCCCAAATGCCTATGATTACAAATAACATCTTCATGGTGAGTTCCTCCACCTTTATTCCTCCTCCACTCATCACCTTCATGGTGAGTACCCCCATCTTTATTTCTAGGGGAAAAGCTCTGGATATTAATATTAGCTTACATATTTGACAGGATTGATTTCTGGCACAATCCTAACCAAGTCCCAGTTGGGTATGTGCTGCATCCTGCAGTTGAGGGACAGTCACAGAGGTCTCCTCAAGGTAAGGTAATGTTTGTTCTCTTATATATGAGTTGCAATGCATTTACCTTGGTTCTGGAAATTTGATCAGGACTGCACCCTTACTTTGAAACTTGTTAGTTGAAGAAACTCTTTTCCTGTTTTCCTCAGTTTTCCACTGACTTTTTCCTCACAATTTTACTTTACCATTTCAGTACCCTTAATATGGAAGCCTTATCTCAAATAAGGTTTAAGAATTATAATGTATAGCTTCTGAACTTTTACAATATACAACCTGTGTGTGTCTAGTATAAACAACTTATTAACTAAAAATAAGTTGATACAGGTTTGAGGCAAACAGGAACATAAGCAGCTCAATCACCCACCCACACCGCTCTCACTTTGTCAGGTAAGGCAGATGAAAAGTGCAGAATTGTCAGCGGGTTCTGGTTAGCCGACTTCTGTACATGTGCTACAAGGGTTGCCCATGTATAGGTGGGACTTGTCATGCACAAAACCCCACTCTCTGTCATGTGAGGGAAAGTCTTTGAAAAGCTTTGGGCCAGATGTTGTGACAGTGTTTCTCAACGAACATGTTATAAATTTATACCTGGAAAATGGTATGTGGACGCAGTGAAAGAGCTCACTTAAACAATTTGCAAATGGGCAAAGAGTGTCTATTAATGCCAAAAAGTCTCACACTAAAGTCAACTTTCAGAAGTTCTGTTAGTACATGCTAAAGAATATGCTCTTTCTCTACTAACCATACATTCACCACATAGATTTTCCGTTATGTGTACTGCAAATATTAAAACCATATTACTTTACTCCTACCAAAATGTTTGATTATATGGTCTGAGAAGTGGCTGTTTGAAACGTACTGCCTGGTGTGAGGTGTGTACCCATGGCTAGCTTTATAATGTCCTCCAAGCGTGTGCATTTCATACAATATTTATCTCCTATGCTGTGTCAGTAGTGTTCCACAGCCTCCCATACCATAATAAAGTGGTTTCACTTTTTTCTCCTTGGCATAACACCATTACTTTATTGATATAGGTATGATATTTAACTCTGTACTGATATGGAATAATATTGTTAATGGCTGTTAGACATAGGGCGAAATCCAGAGTAACTATGGGGAGTCCTTGCTCCGGTGTAAGAACAATTTGCTCTGGATTGCAATAGGAATTTCCCATAGGTTTTCACTAGGTGAAAACCACAGGTACACATAATGTCTCTTATATGCTCCCATAGTTACTCTGGATTGTAGGGATAGACAGTGCAATCCTAAGCATGTCTACTCAGAAGTAAATCCCATTGTGTTCAGTAACACGTACTCCCTAGAAAGTGTGGTTAGGATTGTAGCCTTAGGGTTGAACTTGGAATGGCTTTGCAATGAGTTAGAATTTTTCCCATTTAATTTTATCTGGATTTTCACTATAAGGGCCATTTTCAAGAATGAATTAGGTATGGATAATGAGGTGGAAATGTACAGTGTAAGCCTGAACTAGGTAAAATAAAATAAGCTTTAAAAAAACATTTTGGATCCTACTTGTTACTGAATCCTGATTCAATACAAATGAGAAATCAGGGGAAAATCCACCAAAACAATTGCATCTCACTTAACCTAAGCATGACCATCGTGCTTTTGTTCTTTTTGAATGAGGCAATAAACAATTACAATTTCTGTGAACATTTGAAAACATATATCCATCTTTTCTTCTGCCACACAAGGAAAAAAAATAAATGCATACTTGGTGTCTGCTAAAAAATGATTATTAAGGACTTGGTAACTCCTCATTCTCTACTAGGTAATCCTTCTTCATATATTTAGCCCCTCTAACCAACCTCCACACTCCAAGATAGGCTTCCTTTAGTGAGCTTTTGTTAACTCCTTCAGAGTTGGTGTTGCCTTCAGAAATAATGGATGCACTTGTTTCTTTCATAATGTTGTCCTTCTCTTTTGTGCCTTGATTACTGCTTCCATTTGCCAACTCCTCTATTGTTGTATCTGCAGGTTCTGTCTCATTGGACATCTCCTCCATTACAAATGGTGGCTGGTCTCCTTCAAATTCTTTCTTCTCCTCCTCCATAGTTTCCTCCTCCAGATCTTCGTACTTACTCTGTTTTCTGGTTTCAAGATACTTAGCCACACAGTAAATGATGGAGCCAACAGTATTTACTATCACTCCTGCTATAAATAGTTTTGTGGGCTCCACATCATTGAAGGCAACCATGCCAACTGTGATGGTTGCAATGCTCTTCACCACTCCGACGAAACTAGTAGTTACAGCTGAGTTGATGTAGGTGCAGTGAAGGGTGGTAAAATTCATGGCACAGCCTATCAAGACACATGCAATAAAAATGCATGTCATAGCAGGATCTTTCCAACCTGGGAAGGACCAGACATTGATGGCATCCATGCTGGCAAAGGAGAAGATAATGAGAAAAGGTGTGGCTAAAACAGCAATGGCATACTGCGCTGTCAGGGGCCCAAAGTCACTGTCTGCACTTGTCTTCTGAATAAGTACCAAATATGCCGCGTGTACCAACACAGCCAGCACTCCAGTCACATATCCAATGGGATCACCAGTCAGGTCACCCGCACCTGTCAATTGGAAAGAAAAAAATATATGCATTTACATGGAGTCTATGTATTGCTTCAGGTTTTATTTTTGTCAAATTCTTAGAACAACATTTTTAAGTGATTACTACCTATTACAGCTAATGGGAAGTTCTGCCAGGTATTTGGAATAAACACAGTGAACAGCCATTATCATTATGCTCAACATGTAAGTTTTTATGGACAAATGGATTTCCCCACTCAAGAGATGCTGGTCCAGATAGACTTTGAATCAGCAGATAGCATAAGCGCATAATTATAAGCACACCATGACCAGATATCATAAGCTCAAAAGAGGACAAGCCCCCCCCCCAATGTAGAACACCTCAGAAAAAATGTAGGACATGACAAAATAAAACCATAAAGCACTAATATATATTGTTTTCATGTTTCAATTTAAACATCATATGACTTATTATTAAATGTAAAACTATTACATAGAATTTATTAAAGATTACAAGAAGGCTATATACTCCCTGATCAAAAGGAAAAGGAGGGAAATATGTTTTCCAGGACACAAGACTAAAAAAGAGCACATATGGTTTATCCTGCCTTGGATTGATACTGCAAGGCAATTTTTATATTTCTGTATATATACTGCACATATAACCTGGTATGACTATTCTACTTCATTTTACCAGCAGCAAACATTTTAGCAGCAAACTCCAAACTGAAGTCTGTGAGCTAGATCTAGCGTAAAGAAAAAGAGTTTCCCCCGTATGGCACTGCGCTTATTGTTTCACACCCTTAACTTTACAGACGATCCACAACAGGACATTGCATGACATGGGATCACAATGTCCTGATCCCAATCTGGATTCTGCTGATTGCCCCCCTCCGCTCCAATTTAGGGGAAAGTCAAGTTATGTGGTTAGCATAATGTGTAGTTTGCCCCTTAACTGGCTTTCCATATTCAACTCATGTTATGGACCCAGGTGAGTCTCAAGTCAGTTTCAGACAGTATAGAAAAAAATACACAAATAAAACCATGAATGATGCTGTCAAAAACCACTCTTTGTCACCAGCAACAAGTCTTGTGGCACCTTGAAGGATAACAGATTTATCTTGGCAGGAGCTCTCATGGACTAGGGCCTCCTTCAACAAATTTTCATCCTCCGTTGACAGCCAAGCACATATACACAGATAGGTATGGAGGACAAAACTGCAGACCAGAGGGGCAAAAGGCCACAAAATGCCCTAGGCACAGTCTGTGATACTTCTACACAAACCTAAAATTTGTAGTCATAAGAAGAAGAAAAACACACAAATCATTATTAGAAAGGTCAAAAATAACGGAGTCATGGAAAGTGAGGGTTGTCGTCAATTTTGCAAAATAGGATTTGAGATTTGCCTATGACAACCATTTCATAGAGATCTGTACTGAGGATGACCTGGCAGAGTCCGTTTCAGCAGCAGAAAGAAAAACTGTGACATTTTGGCCATAGCAAAGTCCGTTTGTACTGAAGGCAACTGCAAAATTTCACAGGGGTTAATCCTTTTCCACATTATGTCCTCAAAATACATTCTTTTTAGCAAGCAAGGACCATAACTGTACTACATACAAAATCCTGCTCATGTCCCTTATATTACAGTAATTTGTATAATGCTTTAAACAGCAGTAACTTAGTTGGGCAGTTATTCCTGCAGAGCCAATGTGCAAGCTTTCTTGAATTTGATTTGCGGGAAACAAAAGCCTGGCTGTGCACAGTTTGGTGATATTATGGACTAAAGACAGCATCGCTGCCTCCAAGCAAACTAATGGCTCAGTGCTACCTTGGGCCAGCTTACACATACATAGCCATTGATGCAAGGGTTGCTATATCCTGCAGGGGACCAGTCCAGCAGGGAGAAGTAAGGAATTAAAAACATTTGACCTTCTCTGATCGTTCTCTGGTCCTCTGTGAAATTTGTTTCCACAAATTTGTAAGGTCAAAGGGGGGCATGTCTGGGCCAGGGTAGGGATATAAGATTCAGAGTCCACCACAGCTGTCAAGTTCCATCCCGTCCAACCTTCAAACTGCTTTGCCTGGCCCAATCCTCATCCTAATCCTCCACCACGACCATGCTAATACTAATACGTTATTTTTTCAGGATCTGGCCTTGTGTAAAATCAGACAAAACTATTGAGTTTCCTCCCTAATTTTAACCCATGACTTATTTTAGGGTCATAAAAATGTCAATGACCTATCCTCAATATATCTGGGAGACCAAGTTACCGTATACTCAAATATGTGGTGATCCTCTTAAATGTAGCAGGGGGAGAGTAACTTTCCCTCTTTGCTCCAGTACAGTTACTCTAACCAATAAGAGACAAATTAATTAACGTATTAATTTTGATTTTGTCATGGGAGCTACAAAATTTACTTTGGCCACAGGCAGCAGATAAATGCCTCTGGTAAAATCTGACAAAATTATAGTCACACACCCCTGTTTAAATCCCAGACTTATCTGAAGGTCATAGAAAATTCCATGATATACAGTGCAATCCTAAGCATGTCTACACAGAAATGTCCCTTTGTGTTCATTAGTACTTACTCCCAAGAAAGTCTGGTTAGGATTGTAGCTTGTAGCTCTGAACCTGCCCTTAACTCACCTGTGAAATCAACTTATAGGTGAGCATCAACACATAAGCATGCATCTACTGTAGATTGAAGACTAGCAATAGCTATATGAGTAATTGGTAATAGAACACCAAAGGTTTCTGATTCCCAATTATTTAAGTAATGAAAATTACCAGTGGATGGAAAATATCTTTAAATATTTTCTCCCTTGCACACATTGCTTCAATATCATCTTCTGTGTCTTTCACCTATAAAACTGGCACCTCACTGGGCGATCTTTGACCAGATCTTTCTATAGGTCTGCAGTTTATCCCACTGTGTGGTTACTAGAAATGGTTGTCATCTCCTCCTCCCAAGCCACCAATTTGCATTTGGTTCCACCAGCTCTCTGAATGGTGGACCTTGAGGTTATACTTGGGTTGCCATAATTCATTTCCACAAAACCTGGACAGGACCCTCTGTTCCATGTTCCAATATGTGAACCCAATCCCCCAAAATCAGGACAGTCCCTGTTTTGGTTATAGAAAAGTCATCCCCGCAAACAAAAGTCCACCTACTCCCTGCTCTTCTGAACATCACCACACAATTGACTTGTATGGGCATTCCATAAACATCTGTCATTAAGAATTAAGAAACAGGATGAATAAAGTTACCTTACCTCCCTCAGTTAAAGTTACCTCCCACAGTTCTAAAATTACCTTACCTCCATCAGTTTCATTTGTATGTTTATCAAGATACTGGCAAAACACACCTGTGTGGTGGAGGTAACATACCCCTGTATGCCATCCCTCCATTGCACAATACCCCTGATGGTACATCAACCACATGTGCAGCATCATTCCCCATGCGCAACAACCTCTCCATGCGCATAAACCCCCATGCTCAACATCCCCCCATGTGCATCAACCCCCACATGCATCAACCCCACAGGGGCATCACCCTCCATGTGCAACATCCCTCATGCACATCAACCCCAATGCACATCAACCTCAATGTTAAATATAGGCCAAAAATATGTTTCAGCCCTTTTCAGCCCCTTAAGGGTTAAATTTCTCAACATAGGTTTTTGGTGGGTGTTGATGTCACAGAAGGAACTCCCTTCCCGAATTTCATGCTTCTAGGTCCAGGGGTTGGGGCAGAGCATCCATCAGCCAGGGATTCTTCAATGGAAAGTACAGGGAGGAAAATGCTTTGTGCCCCTTTTCACTCCCTTCTAGTTGGAATTTCGGAAAACTGGTTCTTAGTGGGCAGGGTGTCCACATGCAAAACCCAAAATTCCTGAACCCCAAAGCCAAAATTCCTAGTCACCCCCCAAGCTAAAATTCCTACCCACTTTAGAAAAATGCCAAAAAATGTATTTTTTTTTGTTTTTATATTTTTTGGTTTTTTGGCCACAACGTTTGATAGGAAGGAGATATTTCAAAACCGATTTTTGCATTGGATTCTGCTTTTCAATACAAATCCAACGACATATGACATGATGGTGTATTGTGCACCATCGCAAAGTTCAAAAATGAAGCCAAAATGTAGGACAATGAAGCCAAAATGTAGGACACCAGGACAGGAGGATAAAAATCCAAACAAATCCTGGTTTTTCCGGTAATATGGTCACCCTGTTAGTCGGTGCCTCCATCACAGAAGGAACGCCCTCCCTAATCTCATGCTTCTAGGCCTGGTGGTTTTGGCTGGGTGTTGATGAGTCATTCAGTCAGTGAGTCAGTCAGTGTGTGATTTTTCAGTTTTATATACTGTACATAGATTAGTGCTGGTCTGGGCTTATACCATAGTGGTATAAGTAGTTGTGCCCATATTGTTCCAGAAATCCAACTGTTTGAACATAGTTTGGGTCTATCCAAATGGTAAATAAAATGCAGTAAAATACAGTAAATGAATTATCTTTCACACGTGTCCTATCTTCAAGTAGCTGCCTGTATTTGGATTTTTCCATGCAACTGTAGCACAACTAGAGCAATTCCTCTCCGCAGAACCACCTCTCATAAAAAGACGCTGAACACCATGTCACAGATATATAAAGACAAAAAGCTGCCTCATCTGATAACCAGATCTCTGCCTTGGATGGCTCTTCAGTTCCTAAGTGCATCATGGTCTTTTCACATCTTACTTACAAATAATAATCACGTTCTCACAGCAGAAAACATGATGAATAAATGCAAGATAGTGTCAATTCTGCCCATACGGTTCTTGAAATTGTTGAATTATGATCTTTTAACCTAGTCAGGTTCAGACCAGCCTGGCTGCCTCCATCAACAAGTGAATGGGAGATCACCACGAGGACCCAAAATTAGTCCTCACTAAACAGGCACAATTCTAAACAACTTTCCAGCACCGAGTTAAGGTCCACATGGTGACCAGATGCCCAAAGCTCAAAAGAAGGACAAGGTCTTGGATTGGACGATGGCATATTTGCCTACTCACTAGTAAAGCTGCAATATTGGGCACTTTCACTTTCCCATAGAGCTCAATGCATATTTTTTATTTTTAGTTTCTTGGCCATAACGTTTGATAGGAAGGAGATATTTCAAAACTGATTTTTGCATTGGATTCTGCTCTTCAATACGAATCCAACGACATATGACATGATGGGGTGGTGCACCATTGCAAAGTTCCAAAATGAAGCCAAAATGGAGGACAAGGGAGCCTTTTGGAGATAACCGGACAGGAGGCTAAAAAAGAGGACAAATCTGGAAAAAGTCCAGATTTTGGAAAATGACCAGGTTCTGGAAAATGACCAGACCAGTCATATGGTCACCCTGGCCTGAGGCAAGGAAACAAACATTGCTTTACCTTGAGGAGGATCTCATAACCCTTAACTGCAGCATGTGGCACATGCCCAATTGGCACAGCTATGCCAAAGGAAGTAAGGTTTGCCTCACAAATATAAAATATCCATATATGAGTTCTGTCTGTGCAGCTATACCTAAATAGAATTCTTCCGTATCTTTAAGAACCTGATAATAGACTTTAATTACAGATTATACATGTGGCGACACAGCCTGGTCGATCTATCAAGTGGATTTTCTCTGAATTTCTCTCAGTCTTGACAACAGCCGATATGTGACAGACAAAACAGACAGCTGAAAATAACATGAGGTCGTAGGAAGATGGAGGATTGGGAATAACCAGCTGGGCCACTTCAGAAATGACATTTTCCCCACATGGAGATCACTTATGTGAAAGAGGAGCAAGCACATGGTGTGCACCGCCATATATTGGAAATAGTTTTTTTGCAGCAGTGATCAGTGTTTAAAAGCTGTTGATGTACACATTTCCCCTATGTAAACTTTATATGGCTGCAATCCTAAACACACTTTCCTAGAAGGAAGACCCACTGAACATAATGGGGCTTACTTTTGAGTAGACATGGTTAGGATTGTGCTCTAAATCTGTAAAAGGGAAACGCAACATTATGTGTTGTCAATCATAAAGAATCTCAAACAAATTCTTGTCATTGAGAACATTAATACACACAATGAATCCTCAAGTTTCAAACACAGCAAAAGGGTGGGGTGAATTGAAAGAAAATGTGGGGAACTGTGGCCAGGTTAAACCACAATAAAAAGTGTGGTTCCAAACAGAGGTTCACATAATGGTTCTTCTCTGGTTACACACACAAACACAGCACATGCTAAGTGAACATATGAGGAAAGCACATAAATGTGTACAATGATGTATATTTCCCTGGGAGTCAAGTGATTGGTAGGGGCTTCCTGCCACATTGTACTGGTATACATTTTTCAGAACACACAAATGAGTCCCATAAGTGGCCCATAAAAATAAGTGGCCCATGAAAATTTGCGGGAGAGGAGATGAGGAATTTGAATTTATGGGACTGTGCTGCTGGTGATGCTGGCGAGCACCATCCTTATGTCATGCAGATGGTGATGAAGATGAAGGTGATGAAGATGAGGATTGTTAGAAGGAAAAGGTGAGATGCTGATGGAAAGATAGGGACTGAAGAAGGACTGGGATGGAATCCTAGTCACAGTTTCCTGGGAGTAAGACCCATTGATTGTAATGGGTCTTACTTCTGAGTAGACACGCACAGAATTGAGCTCTTGTTAAGGGAAGCCAGTAGGGGAACAAAACAGTCTTAGGCTGGTATCCTATTCACACTGAGAGAAAGCACCTACTGTACTTGCTTCTGAATAGTCATGTCTACTCTGAAGTGAGTCTCATTGTGGTCAACAGGGCTTACTCCCAGGTAAGTGTGACTAGGATGGCAACCTGAAGCAATAGGTGAGCAAAGACCTGAAAGTAAGAGGGGAGGTTGGCAGTGTGGGATGGGGTGCCAAGAGCTATGGAAAAGACATGGGGGGCCTTGCAGGGTGATGGGAAGGGTTGGGGACCAGAACCAGACAGAAAGTGTGGTGGAGGAAGGTGTGGGGGGGATCAGGTGTGCATGGAGGTCTGTGAGAGGACCAGGGTGCAAGTGTGTGGGGAGGTCTATGAAAGGGAGAGCTCTGTGAGGGGAACAGGAGTTGTGCAGACATGCAGGGAGCTCTGTGGGGGATCAGAGGGTGTGCATGGGGGGATCAGGAGGGGACCGACATGTGGGTGTCCCTGCATGTGGGAAACTCTGTGGGGGGTTGTGGGGTGGCCATGCATGCAGGGAGCTCTGTGGGGGGAACATGGGGTGTGCCTGCATGTGGGGAACAGGTGTGTGGGAAGGTCTGTGGTGAGATCCCCTCACCTTCTGTGGGCAGACGTGGCGGGGTTGTGTGGGGCGAGCAGGTGTGGATGGGGTTGGCAGTGTGCTGGAGGGTGGGGTGTGGGTTGCATGTGGGGACGGGGCAGTGTGGAGGAGGCTGGGGCCCGAGGGGACGGGTGGGGGGACCGACCTGCCAGGGCTGCTCCGCAGGTGGTGATGAGGACGGCGGCCAGGACCCCCGGGGAAGGCGCTCCGTTCTTGAGGACGAGGACCCCGACGAGGAGGGTGACGAGGGGGAGGCAGCGCTTGAAGACGACGTACATGGGGAGGCTGAGCCCCCTCAGCGCCCAGAGGGTGAGGCTGGACTGGAGCGTGGCCAGCAGGGCCACTCCGGCGAAGGGGCGCGCCAGGCTGAGCCCGAAGGGGGGCAGGTGGAGGGCGCCCCGTCGGCGGAGCAGCTCCAGGGTCAGCGCCGCCGTGCAGCTGGTCAGGCACTGCAGCAGCGTCAGGAAGGCGAAGCGGTAGCGGCTGATCAGCAACTTCAGCAGGATGTTCAGGGACCCCGAGAAGAGCCCGTGCGCCACCGCCACTCCCACGCCCAGCGCCCGGCCCCGGCACCGCTGCATCCTCCGCTCCGTCCCGTCCCGTCCGGTCCTCCTCCTGCTGCTCCTGCCGCCGCCGCCGCTGCTGCGCTGGGGAGATGCACGTCCAGGCGCTGCTGGGCTGCACTGGACGGCCGCGGGGATCACCCGCGCGTGGGGGGGACCGACGGAGCCTCCCTACACTGCAGGCTGCCCACCAGCTCCCCCACACGACGCACTGGGGGGCTGACACTGCTGGCCCTGCCGCCGCCACAGCCGCTGCCCATCGCCCTCAACGCAGGACTGCCGTCGGAGGAGCCTCCCCCCCCCCCCCGGGCATGAATCATGTTCCTGGAAGGAAGGGGAGGTACAGCCCCCCACGCCATCAGGGTCACCATCCTCTTTTTCCAGGACACGTCCTCTCTTCTCCTCCTCCTCCCTTCCTTCCTTCCTCCTTCTCCTCCCCCTCTTCTTTCCTTCCTCCTCCTCCTCCTCCTTCTTCCTTCCTTCTTCCTCCTCTTCTTCTTCCTTCCTTCCTTCCTTCTTCCTCCTCTTCCTCTTCTCCTTCTTTCTTTTCTTCCTTCCTTCCCTTCTTCTTCTTCTTCTTCTTCTTCTTCTTCTTCTTCTTCTTCTTCTTCTTCCTTCCTTCCTTCCTTCCTTCCTTCCTTCCTTCCTTCTCCATTTTTTAATCTTCATTGTCCTCTCTGAGCAGGCAGCATACAGCCTTCTTATACATATTATTAAAATTAGACGTAATAAAAATTACAATTAAACTCTAAAATTAGATATAATAAATTTTAAGAATAACACACACTTTTCCTGGGAGCAAGACCCCATTGAACACAAAGGGCTTAATTCTGAGTAGACACGATTAGGATTATGCTGTAAATCAGATAAAACCCAATCCTATGCGGGTCTAATCTAGAAGTCCATTTATAGTCAATGGGGCTTACTCCCAGGAAAGCGTGTATAGGATTGTAGCAATAGTGTTTAACTTAACCACATGAAGAGTACAATCTTAACCATGTCAACTCAAAAGTAAGTCCTATTGTGTTCAGTGGGACTTACTCCCAGGAAAGTGTGCATAGGACTGTAGCTGAAAGCAATATCAGTGAGTGTTTTTAGCTTTTATTTGGTCCTGTCCTACATTTTTGAGGTGTCCTACATTGGGTGGGGGGCTTGCCTTGTCCTCTTTTGTGGTCATGACATCTGTCAGGGTGATCATCTGTCTTGTTTTTCCAGAACACGTCCCCTCTTTTGTAGCCTTTTATTCTGGGGTGGGGGGGACTCTTCATTGTCTTCCTTTTCCTTCTGAGCAGGTAAAGCATGGAGACTTCTTGTAATTAATTTTAAAAAGAAAAAAAATCGACGGAGTGCCTTGGTGGTCTGGACCCTCCAAGAGGGTGAGGCACAAAGACAGCCCAGGATTCATTGACACTAATGGCAGCAGAGAGAGAGAGAGAGAGAGAGAGAGAGAGAGAGAGCGCGCACTCTTGATTGAATGGACGGGGGGGGGGGCAGGCAGAGGGTCCTTAAGGGGAAATATGAACAGTATTGATCTTCCTGCTCAAGCTTTTGCAAGCTTCAGAAACAGGTGCTGGGGGGGGGTGGTGGAAAGCAGGATTTAACCCTTCCAGGGAGAAGATTAGACTCTGTGTGTGTGTGTGTGTGTGTGTGAGAGAGAGAGAGAGAGTTATGTTGTTTTGACTGAAACACCACGTTTTACAAAAAGTAAACCCCATGTGTCATTAACCTGTGAAACTCCTTGCCGCAGGAGGGTGTGGGGAAGGCATCATGCCTTATAAGAGGGGATGGGACGGATCTCAAGTCCATCAGAGATTACAAACCACGATGGAGATGTGGAGGCGAAGATTTTAGACTGAATTTTAGGAGGAATTTTAATCCATGGAACTCCTTGCCGCAGGATGTCAACTGGGCTGGATACATTTCCAAGGGGGTTGGGTTGGTTGGCCGGATTTCAAGAAGGAAAGCCCATCACACTACAACAAGCCATGATGGGGATGTGCAACCTCTCTGTTTACCACCCGAGTGCCCAGATGCAGGGAGGACCCCAGGGTGCAGCAGATCTCTGGTGGGACACTACTGTGAGGTGGAGGGAGCTGGACTAGATAGGCATGTGGCCATCCTTATCCAGAGGGGCTCTTCTTAGGTTTATGTTCTGAAATCCCACCAGTCATAGAGGCATGGAAGTGGGGAGGTGTTGTACCGTCGAACAATATATAAACAGAGCTGGAAGTGCCAGCCTGGAGATGCCCCAAAGGCGGTGAGTGTGATGGATGGAGACTGCAGGGAGGGAAGCCCAGCCAAACCCACACCTAGGAGACGACCCTGCCGTCGATCAAGAAGCCTGAGAAGGGGAGCGCAGGAGAACCCAAGACTGCCGCCCCTTCCTGCCTCGGTTTGGATCTCCAGGGTCCTCACCCCGGGGATGCTGCTCTGCTGCCCGCACCATCCCAGCTCCTGCTGCCCTCGGGCGGGAAACTCCACAACCTGGCCAGTTTGCTGCAATCTTCCTCCAGGAAAGGCAGGGTGCTTACCCGGGAGTAAGACCCATTCACTATCATGGGGCTTACTTCTGAGTAGACGTGTATAGACCTGGGCTGTTAGGCTGCAATCCTATTCTGGAAGTAAACCTCATTGACTTAATGGAGTATACTTCTGAGTAGGCACGCATAGACCTGGGATGTAAGGTTGTAATCAACACTTATCTGGGAGTAAGCCCCGTTTTCTTTAATGGGGCTTACTTCTGAGTAGGCAAACATAGACTTAGGTTCTTTGGGTGCAATCTACCCGGACCTACCTGGGAGTAAGTCCCATTCACTATAATGGGGCTTCTGCGTAGACATGCATAGACTTGGGCTTTTAGGCTGTAATCCTATCCACACATACCTGGGAGTAAGCCCCATTGACTTAATGGAGTTTACTTCTGAGTAAGCATGCATAGGATTGGACCCTGAGTGTTTGGTCTGGTTGACTTTACTCGCCTAAGATGATCATCATCATCATCTCTGCCCCCACTAGCCAGCCACCAGCAGCGCTGTCCACCTATAGGGTGGTCTCTCCTCATAGTAAGTGCACCACTGGAGTGCATTCACTTAGGGAGGCTGATCATCTTTGGAGGGCTTCTCCAGGAACCCCCTTTGAAGTCCCCAAGGAGATCCATCTACCTTTCAGCCCAATCCCATGCATACCTACTTAGAAATAAGTTCTATTGTTTCCAATGGAGCTTACTCCCAGGAAAGTGTGTAGAGCCTTGGTCAATAGAGCCAGTCACAAAGGACACCTGCCTGGCTCTTCTCCCCCTCCAATGCACCCTACTTCTTCCCTTGGCCTCACTAAGAGTTGTGGTACTTTCCAAATGGATAGCCAGCGATGGTGTTGGCAAGCATAGCACAGGGAATGATGCCAGGTCATGACAGGGGAATCATATGTCCTCTTTTTCCAGGACATGTCCTCTTTTTTCACCTTGTGTCCTGGAAAAAATCTTCATTGTCCTCCTTGTCCTTGTGAGCAGGCAGTATGGCGCTGTCTTGTAATTAATAAATATGTAATAAAATATATATTATTATAGTTTTAATAATAAGCAATATAGTGTTTAAATTATCAACATGAAAGCAACAGAAGTATATGGATTTTCATGTCCTATATTTTTCTTGTGTGTCCTACATTTTGTCCTTTTTTGTTGGTTATGACATATGGTTTCCCCTAGGTCATGACCCAGTGTGAGCCAGGCCTTCCCAAGGAGGAAGAAGTGGAAACTTGCCCTCTGGGTGTAGACTTTGGCAGCAGCTCTGGTTCTCTGCCATACATATAACTGTCCTTACAGGGCACTATAATCACCCAGCAGATTTATTATGTGCTGATGCTGCTACAGCTGCAAAGTTTCATGGTTGTGGGTCTTCTTCCTCCAGTGCATGATTTAAACCTAGACAGTGACCTCTACTAAAGTTGCCTTCAGAGCAAACATTTTTGACCCGGTAGGCAGCCGTGCCTGCATTATTCTCCCAGCCAACAGGTTGGATGTGGATTTCTCCTTGAGAACAGATTGCCAGGCAATTCTAAAAAAAACTAAAAAAACTAAAATAAAAGTGCATTTTAATATAAAATTAAACTGATAAATAACTGTGAACATTTGGAACTTTGTCTGCCTGTTTCTTTTGTTCTGCATAGACTTGCAATGCCTCCCATTATTTCCCATTTCTATTCCTGCTCTACTTCCAAGGAACTCAAGGTGGTAGTGCCTACCACCCTTTTGTACTCACCACAACCCTGTGAGGTAGGCAAGGCTGAGAGAGAGAGCGACCTGCATTCAAACCTGGATCTTCCAAGTCCAGCTCCATACACCAGGGTGGCTCTCCTCCAAAACAGAAACCATTGCAAGCTCAAGATCTAACAGCACTCTTGTCATCATGGGAAACCCCAGTGGCATACCTAGAGAGGGGGGCAAAGCAGCTATGGCTATTGCAACTTGGCTCCAAAGGCAAGAGAAAGGGCACTTTACACAGGCTTTGCTTCTCCTGAAAAAAAATAAATTTGTTTCTAGGAGTACCACTAGAAACATATGCACTGCTTCTACATATGCAACTTTCTGTACTAAAAAAAATCATGATGATATCTTAATGTAGGAGACTGAACTCTCTCTGATGCACCACTCAAGTGCAAGCGTCCTCATCTAACTCCTTTAAACAAACTGAATTTTACAGCTGCAAAAGTACCTTTTGCCTTATAACAATACCTCTGTTGTTTCCTAGACCTTTTATTTTGACCTTCTCTGTTGTTCTAAATCATTTGTAGGAGTGTACTCTGCTTCCCCAGCATTGTAGTCTGCAACACACCTGAAGCTTCCACCCCATCAGGGTGACCTAGTATGTCTCCTTTTCCTGGGACATGTCCTCTTTTTTTAATGTTGTGCTCTAGAATTCATCTTCCTTGACCTCCTTTTCCTTGTGAGCAGGCAGCATGTACAGGATCCTTCTTGAAATTAATAACATGTAAGTTTTAAATTTAATAGTAATACAGTATAGTAAAATTTAACCACATATATAACATATGTTTCACATATACTGCAAAAAATGAAAAGTGCCCCCAAAATGTAGGACATGACAAAGCTAAAAACACTCATATATATATATAGGTTAAATATATATGTTCAACCAGCAGGCCTCCATCAGTCTTGGAAGACTATGGTGCTGTGATTTGAAGGACAAAATGGTTAAAGTCTTAAGTGTTATTTCCAACAATCTGCTGTCAGTGCATATAACTAAATTAGAAACAGAAAACGCTATAGAAAATCTCCATTCTGTTCTTTTGAAAAATGATGTTACCATAACCTTAATGTGAGTTCTGAATGTCGTAGCTGTTATTTCAGGTTCCATGGTCTGTGAGATGATGGTCTGGAAAGAGTGTGTGCTATAAATGTAGAGTAAAATGCAGAGCACCAGAGCAGTCTGAGATAGGATCTTGAATGAAAACAGGCCACACTGATACCAGTTCAGTCCTTGCCATTAAATTGCATTAAGGAACCAAATGAAGGTACATGCCAGTCAAAGTGAATATCATTGTTTTCCCCCTGAAATCTTAATTACTTGGTAATATCGGGGGATCCAGATGGGTGCAGGGAGCTCTGTTCCTATGCTTTCTTCCAACTGACTTAATAAACATAATAATCTGTATCTAATCAAGGTCTCAGCTAGAAAACAAAGTTGCTTACAATTTTACTGCAGGCGTAGACAAACTCTGGCCCAAAAGGACCCATTCAAGACCCCCATTTTGGCTCACAGGGAACCCCCAATTTCCAATGAGCCTCTGACCTGTTGGAGATGTTTGCAGCCTGTGCTGGCCTCCAACTGCCAGTCACAGAGTCCATAATTGTCCCAAGTGCATCAGTTTGTGTTTTCCTGCTTTTCCCTCTCCCCCATTGCCCCTAAACAACATGTCTCCATGTGTTTCTGACTTGATCTGTATGTTTTCACTGTGCAAGTGGTGTGTGACAAACTATTCATAGTTCTCATGTGGTTTTACATGCCTGCGTATGTTTTCCTGTGTATTATAAATAAGCTCGGTAAAATTCAATCATAACATATAAATTCTGCCTCTAATATATTCATTTAAATAAATTTTTCAAATGTAGTTTACATTTTGGAAATGTAAACTAATTCTACATTTTTATGTTAATTAAATTATTCTTCATTTTAATGATTTACATAATTGAGATGTGAACTGTAACCAAAATGTAAATTAATTCTACATTCAAAATGTAAATTAATTCTTTTTCCTGGCCCACAACACATTTTCAGAGCGATGACGTGGCCCTCCTGCCAAAATGCTTGCTCCTTGCCATAGTAAGGGCATCAATATCATAAATGAGAAACAGTTGGCTACACTCATGTGTGTACAGTGAAGATACTGGAGGCAGGCAAAATAAAAAAGGCCATGTCAGGGGTTTCTTGTCATGCTCTGTGCTTCTGTCAATGAACACAACGAGGGATCTAGTGGCATTTGCAGCCACTTACACTGCACAGAAAAAACTTGCTTCTCATGGAAAGCGTTGTTCAGGGATGGAACACTTGTGTGGGTTTTGCAGAACAAGTGCTGTGTTCCAGACTATTATTGGGTCAGGTTTACTGTACTTTCAGACAAACAACCATGACCACCAACACCACAAAAGGTATTTATATACTATTTTTCTGGCCATTGGATTTCTCCTTTTGGCTTTATTCAAGGTGGTTTACATGGACAGGCTTCCCTAACCCCTGAGAGGGTTTTACAATAAACAAAGAGTCACTGTCTTTCAAGAAAACACTACAGGCTTGATGGATCTTCTTTTCTGTCTTAGTTATCTTCCTGGCTGTGTTTTTGCCTCAGTGCTAAGGCTGCAATCCTAACTTCCAGTTAGGCCGGCCTGAGCATAAGTCCTGAGCTGACCTGGGGGTATCACAAAAATGCTGTAAGACACTTCTGGGGCGGGTTAGGCTCTTGCACAGACATGCACTTGTCTCCCTACACCACTTTGGGAATAGGAAGACCAATGAGTTGTGCTCAGTGATGGGCCCAGCCTCCCCTAACAACCGGTTCTCCAGAAGTGGGCAGGGTCAGGCTGGGTCAGGGGGCAGGGCCGAGGTCAGGGGCAGGGCCGGGGAGAATTTAAAGGGAAATTTTAAAAAAAATTTTAAAAATTAAGCACGCAGCTTACTTCTGAGTAGACCTGCATAGGATGGTCTCTGAGGCCGCAGTCCTTTCCTGGATCAGGCCTGGGAGTAAGCCCCATTGACTGGAATGCGACTTACTTCTGAGTAGACCTGCTTAGGATGGTGCTCTGAGGTTGCAGCAGCCAGCCAGACATCTTTTTATTTTTAAATTTGCCGCTCCTAGCGGCAGTCCAGCGAAACACCCAAGAAGCCTCAGCGGCTGGGGAAAAAATAGCGCTAAGGCTTCTGGGGCGCTTCGGTGGCCTGCCGCTAGGGGCAGCAAATTTAAAAATAAAAAGATGTTGAGCTCGCTGCTGCTGCGCACTGCGCCAGCGAACCAGTTCGGCTTGTTTGGGGGGGCCCTCGCAGCTACCGGTTTGGTAGCAATGGGGAAATGGGAACTACTGGTTCCCAAGAACCGGACCGAACCGGTCTGGGCACACCAGTGGTTGTGCTGGCCAAGATTAGGACTGCACACTTAAGAGATAGTTGCAAGCTGGCTCTTTAGCTCTCAATCATCTCCACTCCACAGCTTCAAGGTCTCATTGCACAGATTCTACACAGCTCAAACTTGCAATCTTCAGATGTTATAAGAATACAAGAGCCTCCACTGGATCAAGCCAAAGACTCACCTAGTTGAGCTTTCTGTATGTCACAACAGCCTACCAGATGCCTCAGGGAGCACCTTCATCCAGGTGCTCTTCCCTGCATCTAGCACAACAGCTCTACTGTCTCGACAAGACCTTCTGCCTGAAATGCTTCTAAACACAGAAGTATCCAAGTGTTATTTCTTCAAATACATCATTCCAAATCTCTTTGTGGATGGGGTGGCAGAAGAGTCAACCTGCAAAGTCAAGTTAAGAGAGAGCCAAAAATTTGAGATCAATTTGGAAATAGCACAGAGTTCAAGTAATCCAGAGTTCAAGTAATCCAAAAGGTAACGTTTGATCATAAGAACATACGAGAATCCCTGCTGGATCAGGCCCAGTGTCCATCCATTTTGCATTTGCAAAAATATAAGAGAAAAAAAAAAGAAAAGTAAATATGCTTTTCAAAGCAAAAATAAAAAAGCAAGATGCTTTAAAGAAAAAAGCAAGATGCTTTAAAGAAAAAAGCAAGATGCTTTAAAAAAAAAGCAAGCCAGGCAGAGGCCTGCAAATTTTGTTGAGATTTGCAAATGTTTGCAGAGGTTTGGGTTTTTTTGCCAGCAACAAGGAATGAGCATGAGCAAGTCAACCACACATAAGTACTTAGAAGTAGACTTAGTGTGCAATCCAGAGTAACTACGGGGAGTCCTTGCTCTGGTGTAAGAACAATTTGCTCTGGATTGCAATATGAATTTCCCACAGGTTTTCACTAGGTGGTGCAGTAACTACGGGTACACGTAATGTCTGTTACGTGCTCCCGTAGTTACTCTGGATTGTAGGGCAGGGGTCAGGGAACAGGGGTGAAATACCCCACATGGGGTAAAAATAAAATTCCTGGGGGTAATGGACGGTCGACTTTGTAATGTACGGTAATGCACGACCATCCATTATCCCCAGACACTGGTGGAAGGAGCCTGCCGCAGGTGCAGAAAGGAGGACAGAGTGCTGGCAGGAAGACAGAAGGGGGCCCTGGAGGAAGCTCCTCCCCCATCCCCGTGGCCAGGCAAGGAGAGCAGCCCAAGGAGAAGCAGCAGGGTGACCTCTGTTGCTGCGCTCCATCGCAGCCTCTCGCCTGGCAGGCAGCGCAGCCTCTGCTCTTCCAGGAGCCCCTGCCTGCCTGCCTGCCCTGCCTTCCTCCTGCCACCCCCCTGCCAGCCCGGAGATGGCCAAGGGAGAGCAGGGCAGCCACACTCCTCCAGCAGCAGCTGCCCCAGCGACTCGTCTGCCACCAGGTACTAATCCTAATCATGTTTACTCAGAAGTTAGCCCCATTGTGTTCAGTGGGACTTACTCCCAGGAAAGTGTAGGCAGGGACATGATCTGTCTCCAAACACAACACAACCTTCCCCTTTCCAGCATCCAGTCTTTCCAAAATGTAACACACAGCCCAAGCCTAACCACCTCTACTCAGAAGTAAGCCCCATTGTGTTCAGTGGGACTTACTCCCAGGAAAGTGTAGGCAGGGACATGATCTGTCTCCAACCACACAGCCTCCCCCTTTCCAGAATCCAGTCTAGTCAACATATAATACACAGCCCAGTCCTAACCTTGTCTACTCAGAAGCCCCATCGTGTTCAATGGGGCTTACTCCCAGGAAACTGTCTTAGGCTGCAATCCAGAGCAAATTCAGCCTGCTCTGACCTAACTGCACTCTCCTAACTATTCTGTATCCAGAGCAGAAAGTTATGCTGAATCCAGAGAGTCAGGAAGCCTGGGCTGCCCTAACTGCTCCAGAGCATGCTAAGTAATTGACACAAGGGGAAGACTTGCTCCTGAGGAGACACCCCTCAGATCACACTGAACAAGGAACAGCTGTGGTGCCTACAGTGGTGACATGACTCTGCACATCACCTGGTGCGGAAGTCTGTGCGTCATCCCTGGGATGCGCGCCCTCCCACCTGGACTGCACAGTCACCAAAGTTGGCGCCTGTGCAGTTGTTTCTGAAGCCAACTGGCTTCAGAAAGAGTACTGCGCAGGCACCATCTCTGACACCTGCGCAGTACTTTTCTGAAGCCTTTTGGCTTTGGGGGAGACTGTGCAGGCGTCAGAGTTGGTGCCTGTGCAGTACTCTTTCTGAAGCCATTCGGCTGCCGCTCCGCCTCCTGAGTGAGGCCGAATGGCTGTGCAGAGGCGCGGACTTTCTCTGCTCTAAAGAAGTCTCCTCTGAAGCTGTTCGGCATGCTCAGTGTGTTTCTGCGCAGTGCATCTCAGATGGCCTTTCAGGCCAGCTCCTCAGACAAGTGTCAGCTTCTGGCTGATTCTCCGCCTTGGAGCAGGCCTGAATGGGGGTGCTGACGCCCGGGGCCTGCCAAAGGACAGTCAAACTCCTCCAGCACATCACCCCATACGGAGCGCATCCCCAATGCAGCCCACACCAGCCGCATCAGTCTGGTGACGCCACTGGGTGCCTGCCTTATAAGGAGTCCCTGATGAGATGCCAGTACATTCTACAGTGAATACAAGGGGCTTCTTGGAGTGGCCTGCTGTATCCTGAGGTTTGTGGGCAGCCGTAGTTTGTTCCATATCCTGAGGTTGAGAGGAAGGGCTTGCAGCTAGGCTGGCCAAGAACTCAGATTTTTGGTCAGCACTGCCATTCTTACTCGGGCCTTATCATGGACCCCTATGGGTCTACTCATTACTATACCTGCTCCTGAGGTGGTATAACTCTGAGGGCTGGAAGAGGGCATTTCTGCCTTGGAAACAGTCTTTGGATACAGAGTAACTGCTCTGCCCTAGGCAATGCTAAACTTGCCCTCAACTTGCCTCTCCTGAGCTGCTTAGGCTGCCCCAGTTAGGGCAGAGCAGGTCCACCTCTCTTAGGGCACCCTATCTTGCCTTGCTCTGCCCTAAGCCTCCTTCAGAGTAACTGGGCTGGAGCATCTTGCAGTTGCTCCAACCTAGTGTTAGATAGGGCAACCTAAGGGCTCTTATGTGGACAGATTAGTTGCTCTGGATTGGGCTGTTACTCCCAGGAAAGTGTCAGGCCCTTGTGAATAACACGCTTCCCTGCATGATGCAATGGGCCCTGTCTCCAAGTCCTTTCAAATCAAGTGGGTAATATCAGCATATCTAAATATATTTTGGGGTAATGGGTAAAAAAGTTCCCCGACCCCTGCTGTAGGATTATTGCTTTCCATAGATGTTAAGTCATGGTGCATTGAACTGTAGCCTGGCACTTTGTTTCAAATTGAAATGGGGATTACATCCTAGTGTCTTAAAAACAAGATCTTTGCAAACCTCTGCAAAAATTTGCAAAGTTAAATGAGAATGCAGAAGGATCAAGCATGCTCCAGCCCAAAGAGAAGGACATTTGCTTGATTGCCCTGGTTTGAAGCATCTTGCTTTTTGTTAGTCTAACAAATTGCACACTCCAAGTTATGTGTGTACAATATGTTATGTATATACAGGGTGCCCCCCCCCCCCCAAGGCAATCAAAAACTTTAGTAAGCTCTTAGCTTTTATACACAACAATTACCTATGGTAAAACTATGTGTTCTACATATCTTCACAAACATCTTTGGTTACCTTTTTTGGGCCACGCTGTATTATGTAGAGGCTCTGGCTTAATACACAAGGCACATAACAGAAGGATCTGATTAATGGCTTTACTGGTATGCTGCTTACAGTGCACATACTCTGAGAACATTGACAAAAAGGTTGTGAAGACCAAATTTAAAAATTTAGTGAATGAATAAAAAGTATCTTATGGTCTTTTACTATATTTTTTAATAGAGACATTACAGTTAGGTAACAAAAGAGGCATTTTTCAGGATCTGGCTTTGTACAAAATCGGACAAAAGTATAGTCAGACATCCACTATGTTTAACCTTTGACTTGTCTGAAAATCATAGAAAATTCCATGATTTTGGTTCATAACCTGCCCTCATCTTATCTGAGATCAACTTACAGTATAATCGAGTATCTGCAGTAATACTACTAGAACTTTTTCAGCTGTGTAATGGTTATCAAGTTGGCTATTGATATTTTGTTTGTTACCGATTTTTCAGGTGACTGTACCATTATACATGTATTTCAGTCAGTCAACCAATCAATCTCAATCAATCGAATGAACAGCCCTAATGATGTCATTGCATTTAGGCTGTGTCTATGATATTGTAATTTATTCTGTATGATTTGGAACAGGATTAGGTATGTCATGGAAGTAACTCAATGAACTCTTGCACTGAATGATGCAAACCCTAGTATTATCTCTGCCCCTTCCTGCGACATGATGATCCTGAGCGATGATTGGGTACCCACAGGTATTTGCATAATTCAATTAATTTTTTTAAAAATCAGGCACAACAAGGCTAAACATGCCATAGAAGCAACATGGTGTTGTTATATTTTCAAACCAAAAGCATATAATTTTTTTATGGAGCATGAGATTCTTAAGAGGCAGATAGTGCATCTGCTATGAAATTCTAAGCTAATGCAGGGCTATTACAAAATCACAGAATACATACAGCTCTGTCTCTAAGGTCAGGAAAAAACAAAGGATACAGTATTTCTGTTCTTGGTTTAGACATTAGCAATTTACTACATAAATAAGACATAAAAATTACTACCTTAGTAGTTAAGGAAACTACTGCAGTTAAGGAAATGTTGCAGAAAACAACAAGGAGTCTCTGAAACATACTGTCTGTGATTTGCAGGTGCAAGCAGAAGATATGTACTGTACAAGAATTGCTCTTCAAACTCTGAAAGGAACGATGTTGTGTTCACTTACAGAACGGCTAATAGCATGCACTCCATTTGTGTTTTAAAATGTTTCATTTCAACAAAAAAGAATTTAAAGCAGTTTAGTCAGGATAATTAAAACAAACTACAATGTAACACATTTATCAATGACAAAATTTCATAGAATAAATACAATGGTTCAACAAACACTCCAGAAGAAACAATCTAATAGTTACAATTGCAGCAAGCAAAAACGCTCTTAAAAAGTGTTTGCTTTGCAAAACAGAGAATGAAGGACTGACAAATCTTTTCAATGAGGAGCAAGGCTGGAGTTGGGGAGAGAAAGAGTGGAGTTCCCAGACTACTTCCTACCCCAGAAGTAGCAGTCATTAGGCATTGAACACACAATGTCATTAGGAAGAACACACAAGAACACATAATGCTGAAACTTTTTTCAAAGGATCTTAAAATCAGGGTCAGCAAAAAGAAAAATGGACCAAACCATCATTTCCCCAAGGATAGTATCATGGCAGCCTTTGTAACCACAGATCCTGTATCTGTGGTTTCAGTTAACTGTGGATCATGTGCACCATTTCTGGAGATGGAAAGAGCAGCTCTCCCTTTGCTTGTGAGGGCTGCAGAGGGCACATGTAACCATCTGTTGCCAGCTTCCCTGGCCTTCAGAATGCCTTATAAAGCAATAAAACCAGTTCTACAACAAGACCAGCTGACATGTTTTTAAACTCTAATTGTCAGCAGAGACCCCCAGAAACTGTAGGCAGATGTTCATGGCCTCTCTTGAGCTCATAATACCACCCTGAAGTGAGGAGAGCACAGCTCCCTTTCCTTCTGGAGGGCGAGGAGACATAACCACAGATTCAGCTATCTGAATCAGTTAGACAGGCTTCTCTAACCCCTAAGAGAGTTTTACAATAATCAAAGAATCTCTGGGTACAATCCAGTAAGTATGGGGAGTCCTTGCTCTAGTGTAAGAACAACTTACTCTGGATTGCAATATGAATTTCCCATTGTAGTAACTACGGATGCACGTAATGTCTCTTACGTGCTTCCATAGTTACTCTGGATTGTGCCCATAATCTCTACAAATATGGTGACCCACTGTAGTTTGTGTTAGATAGATGAAGGCTGCAAACCTATGCAGACAGACCAAAGGGTAGCTCTTATGTATGATTGATATTGGCTATTCCTTTAATACATTTTTCATATTTATTTAGGATATTTTTAAATGTCATTTTATACATTTGTGTGAAATCCTTGCAATCCACTCTGAGCATTTGGAATGAAATAAACTAGCTTTTCTCAGAGAAAGTATACAATGGTACCTTGGTTTAAGAGTGAATTGGATCATAGGCTCAATCCTGAAGACACATTCCTGGGAGTAAGACCCATTGAACGCAATGGAGATTACTTTTGTGTAGACATGGTTAGGATTGTGCTGAGTGTTTTGCATTAAGATCAAAATTTTCTCAGAAATTTTGACTTTACAGTGTTTTGTAATCATTTTTATAGACAGTAACGACTTTTATATAAATATTTTGGACTGTGGAACCAATAATTTGAATTATTACATCCTATGGGAAAATCCACTTTGGATTACAAGCATGCTTTTGAAATGAATTATGCTTGCAAACCAAGGCACCACTGTAATTGGTTTCAAAGTTGGAAGAAGTGGCAAGAAAATACTTGAATTAAAAAATTAATGTTGTTCATTTGTTCATATAGTCTGAATGGAACAGTTATGATGACATGTGTCATGACGGCCTGTGGTATGTCAATGCACCACTGGGAAGGAGCTTCTTAAACCAAACTAACAAAGCCTGTAGATCTTGTGCCACTCATTACACCTCACATGGTACTGGTGGGGCAATTCTTAACTTCTTTTTTCAGGGAGAGACACACAAGATGAGGCGGTCAAGCAGACACAGCCCATGTTATGCAGGGCAATCCGAATCAAAATTCCAGCTCCAGGTAAGGGTAATGCAACTCCAAGGTAAGGGAGCAAACATTGCCTTACTTTGCGGAGGACTCCATGACTGCCCCTCTCCACAACTGCAGGATACAGGGCATTCTTCATTGACACAGCTATGCCAGCCCTAGAAAGGTTTGGATTGGACCCACTGTATTTTAAAGATGAAAATCAGCACCTTAATTTGTTCCTAGAAAGCCAAAAGTTAGTAAGTGAAGCTCTTTAAGAGTTGGAGTTATGAGGTTACTCTGACCTGCTTCATTCAGGAGCCTGGGCACTATATCCTGGACCACTTGTAGTTTCCGAACAGTTTCCATGGACTGCTTCACACAGGGCACGTTAAAGTAGTCTTAAATTCAAGGTATGACTTACGGCAAAAAAGATCCTTATTTCCAAGAAAAGGAAGTGGCTGAAATGATGGTGCAACTGAAAGAGAAGCTGCAACCCACAGGATAGATCCTGTGTTAGAAGCTCTTCCATGCTATCTATGATTTTGCTTCTTGAAAGTGTTGCAAATCACTTACTTGCAAGTCATTTAACAAATCCTACAAATAGTAAATACAGTAATATGCCTGTTTTTAGCATGCTCCAACAGCTGGGGTGAGAAATGATAGAATTGGGCTCTCAGTCTCATCTGAGAAAGTCTGGAATCAACCTGCTACCATTCTTTCCATATCACTTGGTCCTCCAAAGTTAGACTAAACAGAGGCTCAAGAAGATACTGCCTTTGATGAAGATCAAAACCAGATCTAAACAGTGCTTTCAGGAATGTACTCCAGAACACAAGGCTAAAAAAAGAGGACATGTCCTGGAAAAAGAGGATATAGGGTCAACCTGCTTTATATACCAACATCCAAAAAAAAAATTCACATTGATATGAGGGAAAATTTCACTTAAAAAAGTGTTGAGCAAACATTTCACAGTGGGCTACCAACCAATATTCATTACCAAAAGGAAACTAATGGCCAGAACTAATTAGGGCATACACTACCTGGGTACACTACTAATATTTTTCAAATGCACATGTTTCAAGCCTTCCTGGGGATGATTCACTGACCATTTACACAGGTGAAATTTCATTATTTTCAAAGGGTCTACACCTGCATAAGTAGTAATTGATTTGGTTCCCCAAGAGGCCTAATCTTAATGTGGAACTGCAATAATGTAAAGCATACTGTGATAAAACACTTGGAGCAGCTTCACAGAAATCTCACATTTTCACGGCATGTGCAAAGGCAGGAAAAAGGAATAAACATGAAAGAATTTTAATGTGCCCTTTAAAATAAGGATTAAACACTAATGACATTTCTCCTTAAAAGGCCACTTCTGAATGCAGCTACTGAAGGACCACAAGATAACTGCTGTGTTCCTTAAAAGCCACAACTTAAAAAAAAATCATTATGCTTGCCAAATAATTAAAAGTTAGCTTTCAATGACTGCTGAGGAAACACTTTTCACTACACTAAAAGATGTATACAGTATAGCCTTCCTTCTTTAGACATTTGTTAAGGTTAAACGCCACATTGCATTTATTTAATGCATATTCAGGGCTAGATCTGCTCATTTTTCAAAAGGGCATCTGGGCTTGTGACATGGAATCTAAAGGAAAAGTCAACAGAATTAGGTATCTAAACGCCTCTATTAAATATGAAGATCAAAACCAGGATCTATTCCATCAAAGCTGTACATGAAATGAGATTTCTATTCTCATGTGTGGTTAGTTCCTAGCTTCTGAATTCGTAAGAGCTATGGTAATTTTGTTAATATATTATTTTTCTCCTGGAGCAGCCACTCTCTTTCTTACAATATATTCCCATTACCCTAACATGTTGCTTTCACAATGACCAGAGAAAGATAGGATGATTAAGGCATGAAACAATCAGCTTTAATATAGCAGACTAGCATTTATTGCCAAAAGGAAAATGCAGCAGTTTTATGGTTCTGTGCAATTTCTCAGTTGATAAATTTACAAGTGTTTGTGACACTTCTTGAATATCATATCACGCAAAACAGAAAATGGAACTTTTGGCTTTTCAAGCAGACACTTGAAGACTGTAAGTATATTCGGGGCATTTCCAGGTTGTTTGTGGTGCCAGACAGTTCATGCTTTGTCATTTGCAAAACTGCAATGTCTTTCCAGTGTACAGATGATTAAGGCTGCAATCCTAAAGTCACTTTCCTGGGAGTAAGACCCATTGAACACAGTGGGGCTTACTTTTGAGTAGACATGGTTAGGATTGTGCTCTTAGAGTGTATTGGGGCACAACAGAGTGACTTGCCACGTTTTAACCCTCCTGTTCTGACTGTGGTCCATTGCATCTGGGCATGCATCTTTTTTTAAAGCACACCAAAGAAAAAATTAGTGGTGAAAGAATACCACTAAAACCAATCCAAGTACAGTCTTTATTTGCAAGGGCTTACTCACCCATGAGGCCAGTTGAAGCGGTTGCCTGAGACAGCAGAGTAGTGGGGCGCTAATCTTTTCTGCATACTTGTCTCTACTGCTCTTACTTCTCCTTGCACTTTCTGCTGTGAAAAAGGAAGGAGGGGACACAGAGGAATGCCTAGGAAAAAAGGCACTTGCCCAGCTAGCAGGGGGAGTTAACCCTTCAAAGCTTCTGTTCTCAACAAGGGAGGGACTTCTCTGCCTGAAACTATTTAACTATAAAATACACATTAGTGGTTATTTCTTATTTTCCTTTTCTGGTAAAATAGTTCCAGGCATATGGACTCTACTCCCTGACTTGTCTTGTGTCTGCCCCTGCCCAGTATCTGCAATTTTATCCTTCAAGAGTTTGCAACCTTGAAGTTTGATCAGTCATAGTCCAACCTGAACAGACTCCAAATATAATGAAGTGACTCATAA
Source organism: Cryptoblepharus egeriae (assembly GCA_030015325.1). Classification (NCBI taxonomy): domain Eukaryota; kingdom Metazoa; phylum Chordata; class Lepidosauria; order Squamata; family Scincidae; genus Cryptoblepharus; species Cryptoblepharus egeriae. The sequence goes on along the minus strand of JAREYC010000001.1, from coordinate 178,168,007 downwards.
ACATGGCCTTTGTCAAGATTGTAGACAAAGTGAAACATCTAATGGATATGTTCTTATTAAGAAATAAAAGAAATTTTCATAATCAGACAAGAGTTACAACTCAACCCTGTGAATGTCTACTCAGAAGAAAATCCCATTATAATCAATGGGACTTCTTCCTAGGTAAGTCTGAATAGGGTTTTGGTTTCAGATAATGTCAGGTCATTTACTATCAACAGCAGGCACCATATTATGATGAAGAGATCAACTAAATATATTCTACACCAGACTGATGCCACATTGCAGAATAAATTATACCTTTTAATGGTAACACCTGATCAAATTACAATCAATTTGCTTTTTATCTTTAGTATTTATTGGACATGGTTAAAATAATTGAATAGTAACATGATTATTTGCCATATACTCTGTATACTCACAAATATTCAAACACAGACAAATCTAGTAACTTTTTTTTTTGTTTTTTCCTACTTGTGTCCTCAGTCTGCTGCCCCAGTGTTACCTTGGTGAAAAAAATCTTATGAACTTATCCTTAATTACAGTATATGTTATCTTATAATACACCAAATCACATTTAAAACGTATCAAGGTGATGTGTGACATTGTCATATACATCCTACAAAAGTTCTATTCTGTGCTTTTCTGGGAAATTGGAAATGATTCCTTCCAAATTTGCTGTTTTCCATGGAGACTGTTTTCTATGCAGGAACGGCCAAAGAAGGTGGACAGTAGGTTTTTACTGTTTCATCCCAAGCGCAGTCTGCAACCTATTAAGAGCAAAAATTATGAGTTATTAGGGGAATAAAACAAAAGGAAGAAGAAATTGTATCATTCAATATTCATTAGTCACAGCAGCATTTGATATAGTCTCTACTAAATGAAAGCTTTTCAGAGATACATGGGTTTCTCATGTTCGTAGCCTACAGATGAGTATCTTGATTGACATTAGTTGTCTCACTGTCATATCTACGTCATGAAGTTTTCTACCTGTTTCCATTAAATACATGTTATTCTGTAATCTCTTGCTTGTTTCTGCATTCCTTAAGCATCACAACCAAAAGCAAACTTTAAATATACCAAATACAGTGGTGCCTCGCTTAATGAGTGCCTCGCATAGAGAGTGTTTCATGTAAAGAGCAAAAATTTGGGGGGATTTTGCTTCGCTTAAAGAGCCTTTTTTGTATAACGAGTGCCCATTGGCTGGGCTCCCTGTCCTTCTCCCTGTCTCTCCCCAGCATTGAATGGGCTGAGGGAGTGAGGTAGGACTTTCTCCCCCCTGCAGTACATGGAAGAGACCAGCAGGGAGAGCAAGGAGCTTCTTCTTTGGTAGAACAAACATGGCTGCCTTCTACAGCCAGAAAATGTGCTCAGCCAAGCCTCTGAAGACTCCATCAGGTAGAAGGAAATACTCCTTCTGCAGCCCCCCTCGAACAGGCCCCTTCCTCCCAGGAAGCCCCCTTGCCTGGACCCCACTACAACCACTTTCTTCTCCCCACCACCACCTTCCTTGCTTGTTTTCCTTTCCTGTTAGTAAGCCCCACTGCATTTAATGGGGCTTGTTTCTGAGTAGACCCTTCTGTGCCCTTCTTCATGCAAACTTCCAAAGAGTAGGACTTGTTCCTCTTCATGCAAACTTGCAGGGAGTCAGGCTGCATGACTGACAAAGAGTCCTACACTCTTTCCAATGAGTAAGCCCCAGTGCATTTAATGGGGCTTGATTCTGAGTAGACAGCATAGGATCTTGCCCCTTTGCTGTTGCAGACTGCCTATCTAGTCTCCATAGATAGATCTCATACACAAAGAGTTTCCTTGTTAAAGATGCTCCAAAAGACACCAGAGATTCTTTTAAGGAAAGTTAGTCATCCTTGGCCAGAAAGGTTTTCTTTTCTTTTTTACTGTACAGAATATTACAGTGTTTTATTACAGTAATTGTGGTCTGTATTATATTATAGTGTTCTGAATTCAATTCCAGTGTTTTGTCATCATTTTTACATACAGTTAATATTTTTATATGAATATTTTGGGGGTTGTGGAACCAATCATCTGAGTTTCCATTGTTTCCTATGGGAAAATCCGCTTCACTTAAAGAGTGTTTCACTTAAAGAGCATGCCTCCGGAACAAATTAAGCTCTTTAAGTGAGGCACCAATGTATGCAAATATTTATAAATATATATAAATATACAAATATCCACTGAATGCAGCCTTGTCAATGTATCTCAAGATGTATCCCAATGCAATATGCTATGTAATCTTCCCATTCCCCCTCTGTTCTAATTTGCATGACATTGTGTTATGGCTACATTCTGAAAAAAACCCCAATGTATTATGTGTCCTGCATATCAGCATTTGATTAGAACTGTTTCCTCTTGATTGTGAACTTTTTAGTTGAAAAGCGGTATATAAATACTTTGATTGATTGATTGATTGTGTGTCAGAAACAGGCACTTTAGCACATTCTCTGACTCTATTCATATACCATTTTACACATTAACACAGAAATCTCCAGACCCCCTTTTATACTCTTATAACCAGATTATCCCAAGAGTTGTATGTAGGTAGGTCTCCAGAACAGTGGCATACCTGGAATGAAGTCAAGGGGTGTTAATGCCCCAAACTTGGGGTCAACACTTTGCCACTATCCACTACCTCAAGCAGTGCCCCTTGGCAGCATTCAGTCAGGGTGCCAATCAGTAGACTGATCTGAAAGCTGCCCTGAGGGCCACCTCCCAGAGACGTTCTTTGGCCCAGAAAAGCTGTGCACACCTTGTAAGGCCGTCTACTTTTCCAGTTTTGGGTTGAAAACTGGAAGTTGAGTGCTGATTTTCAGCCACCAGAAAACTTTGTAAGGCCTGACTTAGGACCAGGGAGACTATGGGCACAATCTAGAGTAACTACATGGAGTCTCCAACGTAAGAAAAATTTACTCTGGACTGCAATATGAATATCCCATAGGTTTTCTCTAGGTGGTACTATTAACTTCATCGACATAAATATCTCTTACGTGCTCCCATAGTTACTCTGGATTGTAGGGTGACTGCTGCATTCTTTAGTTATATCTCTTCTTTAGTAAATATCTCATTAGTAAATATCTCATTACTAAAAAATCTCATTCTTTAGTAAATATCTCTTACGTGCTCCCAGTTACGCTGGATTGTAGGGGACATGCCTTACAAGTGACTGCTCCATTCTTTAGTTTGATGTTTGCTGTGTTATTGCCTACCAAACTACGTGTAAGTAGGTGGCCTATCATTCACACACAAAGTAATGTGTCACTATCTGAATTAGTCCAATTTTATTAGACTCTGAAGTGCAAACTCCAATATGCTTGGTACTGACATGCAGCACATTTTTTAAAAAATCAGTTTTTCAAAACAGCAATATGCTTTGGGGTATATATTGATTCAGATAATCCAAATATCTGAAATGATCTAAAATCCAAAACTTTTTGAGCACTGACTTAACACCACAAGTAAAAAATTCCACACTTGACCTCATGACAGGTCACAGCCAAAATGCAGGTGAACAAGAGACAGTTTATTTAGCATCCCCAAAGGAAACAAAAATAATCCCAGTACCCTTCAGCTGCAGGATATATTTTCCATGTACAGAAATATGGACCTCTGTTTCATGCACAATAGTCAAAATACTGTATAAAATTATGTTTAGGCAATATGTAAGTTGAAGTGTGATTTTTCAGTGGAAACCAAAAAAAGACAAACAAGCTTTCTACACTTCTTATTTTTGTAAACAAAAAAATCTCTAAAAAACAAAAAACCTGTTCTTTTTTTAGCAATTCTTCACATTGATCACTGTAGGTTAGTTGAGTTGGACCTGGTTGAGCTGCATGGGTAATGACTCTGGCTGGATCTGCTGACACTATACCTTCTATATTACCTAAATGGTACACTTTTAAAACAATTTTAATTTATACTGCAGCCTTTGAATAAAAACACTGCTTCCTGAATTCTCATTTTTTGTCTGTGAAAAAATAAAAATGCTTAAGCACACCTCTATTGATAAGGTTTCATTTTCATTTAATGAAAATACATTAAATGTATTTTGTTCTTAGACCTGAATCTTGTCTCTATGATACTCCATTATGTTTATGCAAATATTCTGAAATATGAAACAGTTCTGGTCCCAAGCATTTCAGATGAGGGATACTCAACCTGTGCAAATGTAGTTCACTGAACAACTGTGAAATCTTATTTTCCAGTCCATTCAATTGCCAAGAGGAAATAATGCAAAGGACACCATCTGCATAAACCCTGGGGAATTCCCACCTGTGATCAACCTAATTAGTATCATACTGTAGCTTCTGAACACAAATACAGTAGCAGAATCATCTAGCATCAAACCTTAAGAGCAAACACCATTTAAACAAAATGAAGACAGAATAATTTTGTGTAATTCAACTCAACTCTGTACATGGAAAAATAAAGTGCAACAAGGCACAGTTAGCTAAGACAATATGTTCTACAGGAAATAATACTGATAAATATTTATGATCTCTTGAAGCCTGATACGTCACAAAACATCCCGATAAAAAGCATTGGGATATATCATGAGACCTCTCCTATATAACTATATTGCCTGAAATGAGGACATTTGTTGCCTGGCACTGCATCACTTCCAATTGCACAAAGGAAGAATTGGCTGTTAACAGCTTGTGAAAGTCTGATCAGTATTTATACATTCAACACAGCATCCATCGTCACAATAGTTTTGTGTGACTAGTTTGATTTGTTGAACTAGGCAGTGACTTATCCAAGGTGAGATCTCAGAGGACCTGAAATTCAAATTATTGATTTTCCAAAGAAGTCCAACATTATGTCTACTCATGTAATCTGGGATTTAATACTAAATCTAGGCATATATTGAGAACTATCTCTTGTATAGCATATGCTTCAAGGCAATTCAGAAATATCTGGGAAGTTTCCTTTTGCACCAGAAGAGCCCAACCAACCTTTTCAGCTGGAGATCCAGATCATTTCTTGCCATGTTGTTGAAGATTTGAAGCGGATCTCAATTCCATTACCAACTTATCTGAAATGGTGCCACAACTAACTAGGCTGAAAGGTTGGGCAGTACTGAGAATAGGTTACTGGCAACTACCCAGGACCAAGATTGCTGTGCCCACTTTGTGGAACTCTCACCTGCATGAAGCCTGACTGGCTCCTTCAATCTCTACCTTTAGAAAGATAATTAAGAACATCCTACTTCACTGAATATTATAGGAATGGTAGCTAATGAGATATTTGTGGAACCCTACACATTGGTAAGGTAAAGTTCCCTGGCAGGTTGTCCTGCCAGGTTTCCCTGCTGCCTATACAAGAACCAGCCACAGTTGTTGGGTGGTCACATGGCCAGCATGATGGCAAGGAATACTTTTTATCTTCCCACCAATGTGGTACCTCTTTATCCACTTGTGTTGTGCCTTCCAAAGAAATGTCTAAATTAAAAGTTGGTGGTTATATGACCTAAAATATGCTTGGGTGTTAAATATTCAAGCGCGCTAACAGAATTACTTTTCTTCCACTTGATGATGTTATGAGACTCATGCATATGTATCCTTGCATTAATCACATGGGAATGATCCTGTAAAGACAGGAAATACCCAGTGCACACCAACACATACCTGCAATGATTTCAGCAATGATTTATTATACACATAATAATAAAAACATTGTTATAACTATTATTGGTAAGGTGCCTTAAATATCTGGGTGGAAAATACCTGGAAGGACAGGAGGACTGGCTCTGGTTTGCAGGATTACCATTTATGATTGAAAAAATCCAGTAAATCACCACAAGCACAGGAAACTGTATAACAGAAACTGTATAACAAAACATATTGCTTGACACCTCACACTGTATATCCCCATGTGATTATCTGAACTTATAACTGTCCTATATTTGGGAGGCAAGGTGGAGAGGGTATTCCTCTGTGAAGGTTGATACATATCCATTTGCCAAAAATGCTAAGCCAAAAGTAATGTGCAAGTATAATCTGCAAATAGTTTATTTTAAAGAAATCTTTTCACTTGGTCCAGTGGGAGCCAGCAGAAAAATAATGGAGAACCTAAACAACAGTTATGCTGGTGTACACCATATAGCAGGGTTTCTCAACCCCCGGTCCGGGGACCGGTCCTTGGCAGCTGCCTGACCGGTCTGTGAGAGGACTCCTGTAAGTGCCTCTTCCCCCTTCTCACAGAAGGAGTGCTCTCTTAGAGGTTTGTAGGCTCAGAGCCCAATCCTATGCCTGTCTATTCAGAAATAAGTCCCACTAAAGGCAGTGGAGGTTACTCCCATAAAAGCGCTGGTAAGATTGCAGCCTCAGTGTCCTAGCCAATGCCTGTCTACTCAGAAATAAGGGTGCAGTCCAGAGTAACTACAGAGAGTCCTTGCTCTGATGTAAGAACAATTTACTCTGGATTGCTATATGAATTTCCCATTGGTTTTCACTACGTTGTGCAGTAACTACGTCCATGTAAATGTCTCATACGTGCTCCTGCAGATACTCTGGATTGTAGGTTAAGTCCCGTTATAGTCAATGAGGCTTACTCTCCAATAAGAGTGACTTGGATGGCTTTGTGCATTTTCACTGCTTCCTGCACTAAAAAAGATTGAAAATCCCTGCTCTGAGTAGACATGCATTGAGACATTAAGCCCTCACTTGCAATCGTATCCAAAGTACCCTAATCTCTATTTATTATACTGGGACTTACAGCTGGAGGGAGGCACAACTCTCCCCCCCACCCTTGGGCTGGTCCCTGGAAAATTTATTTTCCCCAGAACTGGACCCTGGGGCCAAAAAGGTTGAGGACCACTGCCATATAGAATGTATTACATACAAGTGGATTTACTGATATATTTATATTTCACTTTCTAGATAATCATATCTTAAATGCACTTATAAATAAATATTAGTGTAAGACAACTATATCTGGTCTAAATTACTAGCATGCATGTTGTATTTAAATGCCACTCTGCCAATATTAATTACAATTTACACAGCATGCACATTATAATTAACTATATAATGTTTGCTGAAAAGTTAGAAACTACCTGGATTTGGTATATTTTATCAACAATTGTTCCTTCTCTATGAAGAAACAAAAGAAACATTGCAACTATTTTGAATATTCAGGAAGTGCAAGTGGGAACATTACAACAGCTATATCAGATCAGAATAATAGCCCATCTGGCAAAAGTATGCCATCTCCTAAAGTGACTAAATACTCCACGTCAATTAACTGCCACACAAAAGTAGATGATATGTGTTTGCACTACTAATTCAAATCAAACAGCATCAAAACACTTTCTGCATGGATTTCCATCTCAGGGCAACAACCACTTCTGTTTGCTGGATTTGAAATTTATCTTGTGCAGGGTGAGGAGAAGCATCATTTCATTTATACCCAAATGTGTTACAAGAACTCTTGCATCCTCTATATCCTCAATCCAGCTATACTTAGACACATGAAAACAGTGCAATTCTATACATCTATACGCAGTTCTAAGTCCAGTTTTTTCAATGGACCCACTGAAAAAACTGGACTTAGAGGAGTGATTACATACATTATTTAATTCAGTGGGGCTCACTTCCATTTAGACATTTTTAGGATTGTGCTGAAAGCAACGGAACATAAATTAATTGTTGTTCATGTGTCTCACAGGTTTTAAAAATTACGATTAACTTTAGCTGGGCTAGGTTAGATCTCCAAGCAGTTTTTACCCAAGAACAAGCAAAAATTCTTGCTATGGTTCTTCAGTCCCTCATGAAGAGAGAGTAACCTGACACCATAATCCTAACCCTCAGTTAGGTTGGCTGAAGTCCCTTGCACCAGCCTGTAGTGTCGCAAACTTCTGAAGCATTCCTGGGGTGCTTAGGCCAGTGCACACATGTGCACTGCCCATGCCACTGTGGGAGTGGGGAAATGGGTGAGCTCCGCTGGCCCAAATTGATTAGGATTGTTCTCTGGTTAACATTAACAGCTGTAAGGCAGATTGATTACAAAAGCTGGTGTGTTAATTATGGTAAATGGGGATCTGTTATAGTAACTTTTTTTCTTTAAACAAAGCGTTATGGCTTAGACCTAATGACTTGGGAAATAATTTCCATTATTAATGATTTCTTATTCTGCTTAATGTATTATCATAAATTAAACTGAGTTTTAGTTACAGATTGAATAGTGAAGCATCTCCCTCCTTCCCATTGTTTATAATAGTGTGAACAGACTAATTGTTATGATTCTATAATAATTAATTATAGTACAATTGATTCTATAACAGTTATAATTGTCAAGGTTCTGTAATTAGACACAAGCCTAATTACTCTGAAATCTGGTCTAAGAATCATTATTCTTAGTAGTTATTATTTTAATTCTTATGCCCTACAGTATAAACTTCATGAGTTGCCTTCCCTCACATATTCCTGCATGTCCCTTGAGGTACTTAAAAGTGGCCTTTTGGGGGACCTTTGTCATCTGAAGCTAGAGGGATAGCAGTGAAGTATATGGCCTTCTTGGTTGTGATACCATCCCTCTGGAATCAGATCCTAGAACATCTGAGTATATGTTCTCAGTACAGTACAGGTTCCCTTGTTATCCACTAGGGCTCTGTTCTGAAACTTCCTATGGATTAAAAAAGTGTATAAAGAAAACAATGAAAAAATAGGATTAATGACCCACTTTCAGGTTTCTTGCTTCGCTATTGTACCTAATGGAATAAGGTATTGCTTCAGTATGTGCAGGGGTTTGATTCTGGCACTGAAAAATGCAATGACTGCTTGGATGACTACCTACCTGCAACAGTGGAAAAAAATTTTAAACTGTGGTTTGCAGTGGTCATTCATGTTGAGTAAAATCCATGTATAAAAAATCAGTGTATAACAAGGATGGACCTGACTATGTTCTTGGGAAGATTTTGCAGTATATGGTTTTTGGTTGGGTATGAAAACCTATCTGTAGGGCCTTTGAGGGAAGGACGCTTTGTACACTTTTATGCTGCTGACATTTTAATCTGCTCTTTTGTTGCTATCTTTTAAATTTTTAATGGTTATTATGGTTTCATTTAAGCAACCAGCAGAATGAACTTGTCGTTGAAGGAGTAAAATTTCCAGAATATTTGTGGTCTCTGGGCACTGGGCAGCAGGCATCAGCACGCACTGGAATTATGACTGATCTCTACCATTTTGCTGGTATGAAATTTGACAGGTTATTTCAATTACATAAATAAATTCTCAACTGAATATAAACTGACAAAGAATATAAACACTGAACACATGTAGGCTGATAAAGCCTGTCTCACCACAAATTCTAAAGTGAAAGACAATGTATATAAAATACTTAACTTTGTCCACATTTGTAGTGCTGTTTTTCACTGACAGAATTTAAAAGAGCAGTGATTCATTAATGCTCATTTTCATTGAACTGATTTTCCTCTTCAACAGGTCCCCAAGTAGTTATTGATCATTACATTGTGACTCTGCAATTCAGACCTTTCCCAGCACCCTGAGGCAATCTTTTCAATCTTTTGAAATTACCTGGATGACAGCCTTTGCAGTGCTTAAGAAGAAAGGCCAAATCTTTTACAATATACTTAAGTGCCAAAAAACCCAGAAGTGAAGAATCTGTAGTTCTAAATACAGTTATTATTTAAAGTGGTATTTAATCATGAGTAAGCAGAAGTAGGGCTTGATAAAGAAACTAGCAAAAAGGTCAGGAGAAATGTAAAAAATTTAAGATATGGCTGTGACTGTAATGATACAAAATCATTACATTTTCATCACAAATTATCTGGAGAACTTATGTACAGGAAAATGTGAAGCTGCCTTCTACCAAGGAAAATAGCTGGTGCAACACTGTTATTTTTATTTAAATAATTATTATTTTTATAATACTTAATACTGTAAGTACTGCTTTCACTGACTAGCATGGTTCTTTTCCACACTAGCTGGATATGCTAGGGACATTCTACCTGTAAAGCAGATGATTTGCCAACTGAGCTACATTCTCATCCACCTTACCACTCTGGACCAATCTAAATGAACAATTTATTTCTTAGAAAATGAAAATTAAGATTACTGTCCTGAAGAGGAAAGGTTCTGGGAAATAATTTTTTGAATACAATGTATTATGCCAAGAGTTCACATGTGTTATGATTTGCCATTATCTGCTGAAAGATGCTATTGGAAGGGCTAACAGGGATAATTCAGAATTTATTAAAGCTCCCATTACCAGTTCATAAAAGTTAAGTGATGATTGTCAGTTTCCTTGACAGAGTCCCATCAGGGGTATAATTCTCTTGCATTTCCATCAGGAACATGTTATGGAGTTGAATATTTTACATTTACATCCAAGAGTCTTCTTGGTTGTAGCAATCAATTCCCGAATCTACATTAACCCATGAACAAAAGGGTGAAGCTGTGAGCTGAGGCTGACTGAGGGCTCTTTGACAGGCTAACATGGACAATCTTACAGTCAAAAACTTTGAATTTTATTTTTTTTCACATTTTCTATCATCCTTCCTCAAAGGCACACAGGATTCCTTCTTTGTGGTCTCACAATAACCCTGTGAGGTAGGGTAAGCTGAAAGATAGGAACTACCTCAAGGTCAATAAAGAACTGGTACTTAGCTAGCTGGTTTTCAGCTGTATTATTCTGCCAGTGGGTCTGTTAGTTTAGGACTGTCATCCTTTGGGGTGTTGGATTTGGTACTGTATAGGCAATTTCTGAAATGTAGACATAGTGGTATCTGTGGACTTTCCCACAGTCTACTTTGGACCATGTCCCTTTACCCATAATATGCTTCTCAAACTGACTCTCCAGGAAAATGTGTTGCTGTTCAAAAGTGTCTCATTTCTGTGCTTTAAAATATGAATTTTTACTACTATCCTGCCATATAAAAAAATTCTAATTTAGTTTTTTAATTGTAGTTCATACTTCACAGAACTTTTACAAGATAATGTATTATTTTCTTCAGAAAGCTTAGTCTCCCTTATAGGTAGAGATCTGCTATAGAAAAAGCCTTGCTCAACAGAATACATTCATTTGTATAATATAGTTGGTGCTCTGTTGCATATAAAGTAGAACTGATAACTAGGTACAGATTTAAAGAAAGGGTTCCCAGGACTTTTCATTTCTTTTCCTTACATTTCTGATGAATGTTATGCAGTCTTAATACAAGAGCAGTTCAAAAATACCACAATTTCAAGCATTTTATGAAAGGCAAAGAAACTTCCCTCGTTTCATTGAATCTTAAAAATAACATAGTTGAAAAAAAGATGAATTTGACCACTGAAGCAAGAGCTGGAAGGTTCAACCAAAGTATTTAATGGGCTACGATTTATTCTATACAAGTCTTAAAATGATGTTTCCAAACGGTAGCATACACCCACAAAGGTCTCAGCGGAAACTGCAATACCTAATAATATAGTTGACTGCAATGTGCTGCTCTTATTTCCTTATTAAAAGACAGAAATAATAGCAAGAATGATACCTGGGGAATCAAGTTTGGGCACTTACAGCACATGGTGTGCAGTTTTATAATTTAAACTAAATTACTTAACTTTCTTAAATATTATGGTAAGAACCACGATGGAGGAAGAGAGAAACAGAGGTGAAGTATATGGGCTAGGAAGTTTGTGAGGATAAAGAACTAAGAAACAAAAATTTTGAAATTCCATCACTGTTCAAAGCAACATGTACTTCAACAAACACAGTGTCTGCTTACAAATATCTTACCAGGAGAAGCAATCCAATGCACAGCGAAGTGCCATTAAATTCCATAGAGATTACTGGGATTAAGGCTAGCACACAGAATGGTGAATACATTTCTAACCAATATAAGGGCCTAATCCTATCCAACTTTACAGCACTGATGCAGTTATGCTAAAGAGGCATTAGTGCCACCTGAGGTGGTGGGAAAACCTCCTCAAGATAAATGAATATTTGTTTCTTTATCTTGGGGTTGCATTGCAGCTGCAGTTGCAATGGAAAATGGGATTGAACTGGGCCCTCTGTCAATTTACCTCACTTTGGTAAAGAAATACCCCATACTATTTTTTCTTGACAAATCCAATTTTCCCCTTAAAACAGCAAATTGCCCTCATATATGAAGAGTATTTATATTTATAAATATATTTATAAACGTCACACAAATTTACCAGAGGCTAACTTAAAGGATGCGGTTGAAGGTTTTACAAACCAATAACCTTTCTCAAACAACCTCTACCATGTTGATTTTAAAAAAGCAGGCCTCTGTCAGTCTTGGAAGACTATGGTATCGTGCTCAGCGCTGCATACGCTGCATACGCTGCATGCGAAGCACGAAAGCCTGGGTTAGATTGTTATGGAGGATAGGCTGTTACCCAAGCAGCAAATCCCCCCTCTCCACGCCACTGACTTAGTCCAATGGAAAGGCAGAGCCAATACAATTGGATCCAGCTGGCGTTGCAGGGCTGGGCTAAGGACAGGAGCTCAACCTGTCTTGTGGAGCCGACTCAGGTCTTGAACCCTGGCCTGCTGCTTAACAGGCACAGCATCTTAACCACTTGCGCCACCCACAGCCTATGTCAATTTAAAATCAGATTATTGAACAGTTTTGATGAAATATCACTCAGGGTTTAGACTTACAAATTTTATTCACAATAGTAATAAAATACGTTATCCCATAAAATGTCAAATTACACTGAGTGGAGTCATTACAATATTTGTAATACAGGTATAGTAAACTGGATTCAATTTCATTTTGGGGCTATATTTAGAAGGCCAGAAAAAAAACCCTGCAGGGAATGTCAGAAATGCATAACTTGACGTATAAAGGTATTTTATTTGCTTACTGGTAAATTTTAAAAAAGTATTTTCATTGTCCATTTGAAAATTAATGATATGTCAAGAACATCATAATATGTGTGCCATATTACAATAAACGGCAGTCTATAAGAATCATGATACAGATATACAATTCCACCTATATATTTACATTCACTTTTCATCAAGATGATGGCATAAATGTGCAGCTGGAATGTATGATGCATTTTGAGATTTTTATCCAATTTAGGTGCCAATACAATTGGAGCCTCCCACTGTAGGAGCAAAGAAGTTGAGTTGCTGTTGTACACTGCTAGACCTATTGCAAATGTCCAGAGACACGGTACATGCAGCAGATGACTCTATGAGGCTCTGAAGGCAGTGGTGATGGAAGGATTCTGCATTACTTTGCAGAATCATCACACATAAAGACCGGATACCTGGATTTTCCCACAATCCATATGCCCTTCCAACTCTTATCTGAGGGCAATTCTGAAGTTGTTTTAACACTGGTCACTATATAATTATATTCTGTGAATTAGGGTTTTTTTTTTTTGCTAAATTTGAGTTTTGCCTCTACTTTTTCCTTTTTAGGTCTCAATTTAACATATAATTATATTTTCACCCTTTTAATGATTTCTCCATTGCTATATTCTGGCCTTGAACATTTTTTGGAAAGGTGGTTCTTGTTTATTATATTTAAAACCTAAACCAAAGAATCTGATGCTGTTCTTCTATGGATAAATTCACACCTACTTATATTTAACCCCAGAGAAGCCTGTAACTCCTAATTATGTATATCTTCACAAATAATAAGGTACTGTATCTCACTCCCTCACTCCTAACCAATTTTCAGGCTCTGGGGTAAGAACAATGCAACTCCAAGTTAAGGGAACAAACACTGCCTTACCTTGAGGAGATCTCTATATCTGCCCTGCAAGTGCTGTGCCGGTGCTAGAAAATTTGTTAGGACTGCGCTGCTACTAGATTTCATTCATGCCTTTTTGTAAATTATAAAAAGAACTGCTGCTACAAACAATATAATCTGTAGTTAAACTATGGTTATGGTCATATAATAAGAACACCTTCTTTTACCTTACCTGACCAAGTTGGTGCAAACTTAAATCAAGGCCACACGTAAACTCTGTATGATGCTCCACAGTTTCAAGTAGAGGATCAGGCTTGGAGAAATCCCAAAATCTATAGATGGAATGAAGAACACAATTATGGTAAGTGAAAAACTTTTTTTTAAAAAAATGTAAAACTGGATTACTAATTTACTTGAAGCTGCCAGACGCTTTTAGAAACCCAAACTCATCCACTTTAGAAATGCAATTAATTCTATTGCCACAAGTCTCTTGACTCATCTGCATAAATAAGTACTTCATTAAAGAAAGCATCTCCTTCAGCCCAGTATGGAAATTTAGATCAACAAAGCTGGCACAATGACCTCCCATTGGGACAATCTGCCAAACAGTAATCTGAAGCCCGTCTTTATTTAATAAAGACAGCTTTACAATATATGAACTTGACAGCTCTTTAATTCTTCTCACCTAATACACTCTGCTCTAATAGATAGCAGGTCTTCAATGGTGGAAGCAAGGCTCTTTCCCAACCTACCTGCCGCAATCCCTGTAAGCAGGAAATGCCAGGTATTCAACCTGGCTCTTTCTTCACACATAACATTTACTCTATCACCAAACTAGGCCCACTCCCTGAGTTTTATGCATCATCTCAACTGCTTGCTATGGAAAAATAATTCAAGAATGGAAAACAGGCAAGTTTTCAGATTTTCTACGTTCATGACAAATAAAAATATAAGAACCACATCCTAAAGTTCTGAATGTTTTTAATATCTCAAATTAGTATAGATGAAAAGCATGTAGACAAAATGTTAGAAGACATATTTCTTTAAATGCTTAAGCAGCCCCCAACAGCCAGGACTACAGATAGCTTACTTCTGCTTGCAGCTAATGTTTTCCTGGTGCCAGAACATGAAGGAGGAAATTCACTACCTTACTTTCCTAATACTTAAAACATATCAGTAAATACTTTTCTTCCGGCTAGTGGAAGTATCAACATATGCTTTTGCATGGATTTCAGAAGGCTCAAGCTATGAATTAGAAGGATTCCATGGATTCCAACAACTATGGATTTCAACAGCTCTCTATTGAATCATTATTACCTATAATCAATGAATGTATTAAAAATGCAAGGGTGGTTTTTTGGCATACAACAGGCAAGGTTGTGTATAATCATTCCTTCAAAGCCAACTACCACCACCTTCACCAACAGTAATTCATTGTGCATCACAATCTTGGGACAGGACAAGGGTTGGCCCTTTTCCAACCATTGGAAATTGGTTCAGCAGCACATTTGGCTGCTATTTTACCAGGCATGTCCAAACCTCAGCCCAGGGCTAGAAGCACCCTCCATCTGGCATTTGGACAAGCTCTGTAATCCTCCAGATGATATTCTGAGGGGTGGCAGATTGTACACACCTCTTCTCTTTGTAAATGGAAGTGCATATTAACTGGTTTGAAGACCACCCATCTCTGTTTTAGAAAATGTTTAGGAACTGATTTGAATTCATTCATTCATAAATTCCATCTCTATTAATTTATGTACATTTATCCAAATTTGAAATGTAAATCATTTTTTCTTCCAGCACTTGATATGGTGTCAGAAGGATGATGTTGCCCTCCTGCCAAAAATTTCGGACATCCCTGTGTTAGGCAATACTAATCAGGTTTTAAGCATCTACTGACAACATTAAATGCTGTTGTTTAAAATGAAAGATGAAATGCTCCAGGAGCTGAACTCTGCAGTGAACGCAGACATACAGCATAAAATTTGACTTAAACTCTATAACAGCTAGGAAATTGCTGAAATGATCAGTACTTACTGGACTGAACCCAACTATATAGATTTTCACTACTACCCTTGAGTCTCCCACTTCAAGTCCCTTTTCTTTCTTTTTCCCCTCCCAACATTTAGACTGTACGCTTACAAACAAAGAACAATGTTTAGTTTTTCCCTGATGTGCACACCTGGTTTTGCAATTGGAGTGGTTGTTAAGAAGTGGAAAAAATATCAATCAATCTGTAGAAGCAGTTCAGATACAGAGCAAACACTAGAGGCTGGTGAATTGGTTTATTTCAACAGTCTTCATTAATTTCCCAGTAAAATTACCTAACTAGACTGGCAGCTACATAGAGGATGTGCTATAGCAACACACCGCTTTAGAATCTCCTTGGAGGAACAAGATAAAGTACTCATTTTCCAGCAATCTGACTGTCAAAGGACAGAAGCAAATGCAGACCAGCTTCATTCTTGCAATCTGCCCTTGCAGTTTTCTAAGGTACTTCAGTGTGTAAGTTTGCTAGGCTTTATATACAACTAGCGAAAAGCGTACCCGCGTTGCGGGAGTAACTTCCCCATACAACATCCCCCACAGCGCATCAACAACCCTTGCGCAACCTACTCCCATGTACAACATTCCCCTGTGTGCAACTTCCTGCATGCACATCATCCCCATGCGCAACTTTCCCCATGCCCATCATCCCCCCACGCGCAACATTCCCCCGTGCGCAACTTTCCCCCGTGCGCAACTTTCCCCCGTGCGCAACTTTCCCCCGTGCGCAACTTTCCCCCGTGCGCAACGTCCCCATGTGCGCATCGTCCCCCCATGCGCAACTTCCCCCCATGCGCAACTTCCCCCCATGCGCAACTTTCCTACATGTGCACCATCCTCCATGCGCAACTTCCCTCCATGCGCAACTTCCCCCCATGCGCACCATCCCCCATGCGCACCATCCCCCATCCGCAACTGCCCTCCATGCGCATCGTCCCCCCATGCACAACTTCCCCCCATGCACAACTTCCCTCCATGCGCAACTTCCCTCCATGCGCAACTTTCCTACATGTGCACCATCCCCCATGCGCATCATCCCCTCATGCGCAACTTCCACCCATGTGTAACTTTCCTACATGCTCAACTTCCCCCATGCGCAACTTCCCCCATATGCAACTTTCCTACATGCGCATCATCTCCCATGCGCATCGTCCCCCCATGCGCATCGTCCCCCCATGCGCATCGTCCCCCCATGCGCATCGTTCCCCCATGCGCAACTTCCCTACATGCGCAACTTTCCTACATGTGCATCATCCCCCCATGCACAGCATCCTCTCCAGTGCAACCTGTTCCTCCTAACAACATCCCCCCAGTGCACTAGGCACTGAGCACCAAACTGGCTGGATGTTATTCAGTCTCCCATGTTAAGTATAGGACAGAAACACGTTGCCCCCTTTTCAGCCCCTGAAGGGTTAAATTTCTCCAGATGGTTCTTGGTGGGAGTTCAGGTGACAGAAGGAACTCCCAGAATTCCATGCTTCAGGCCCAGCAGTTGGGGAGGAATGTTGATGAGTCAGCAATTCTCAATGCAAAGTATAGGGAGGAAAACGCGTTGCGCCCCTTTTCACCCCCTTCCGGTTGGAATTTCTGAAAACCGGTTCTTAGTGTACCCCTCCCTCACGGAAGGAACACCCACCCCAAATTTCACACTTCTAGGCCCAACGGTTTTGGCAGGGCCGTGATGAGTGAGTGAGTGAGTGACTTTTCTCTTTTATATATATAGATGCAAATTACGGTATTCTTTTTAAATTTCAGAAGTAGATCTTCAAAGATTGATAGATTATTAGGCCACTGTTTTGCAACCCAAGGTACAGGTACCACCAATGATACTTGAAGTAGTATTAGGTGATACTCGTGATCCCTGGGAACCTGCTGCCCTGCAGCAACACCAGAAGGACAATGAAACAGTGGCAGAAGTTTTAGTTCAGAAGGCAGAGGTCCACTAAAGCCTTCCTGCCCCCCCCCCCCCGAGCAACAACTTACTGATAAGCCTTTTACTGCTGCTGTACCTGCAACATTTTTACACATCTACCTTTCTGCCTGCCCTGTTCCACTTCCCCTGCCAACTTACTTGGGTTGGCAAGCTGATCTAGACCATATTCTCACACAAGGCTGCTTCATATGCTGCCAGAGACCCTTTTGCAACTTCCATAAAGTAGTCACCATTGGCAGTACACTCCTTCTGCCAGCCTTACTGCCCAGTAAGACTGGACTGTTAAATACATAAAGATGCTTTAAGCCAGGGGTGTCCAACCTTTTAGCTTCCCTGGGCCGCATTGGAAGAAGACGAGTTGGTTTGGGCCGCACATAAACACTAACAACTTTTTTTAAAAAAAAATGTAGGACAAAATGTAGGATGGCCTATATTTTGTCCTACATTTTAAAACCTTGGAGTAAGTCTCATTGCTTTTAATGGGGCTTACTTCTGAGTAGGCATGATGCATAGGATGGGCAGTGTTCCTCTCCAAGCTAAACCTTGGAGTAAGTCTCATTGATTATCATGTGGTTTTCTGCTGAGTAGCCATGCATAGGATTGGGCTTTCAGACTGCAACTTGGGAGTAAGCCTCATTGACTTTAGTGGGGCTTACTTCTGAGGAGGCATGATGCATAGGATGGGCTGTGATCCTCTCCAAGCTTAACCTTGGAGATATGCTGCAATCCTGAACACACTTTCCTGGGAGTAAGACCCACTGGGTACAATGGGCCTTCTGGGTAGACATGGTTAGGGTTGCAGCATATCTCCAAGGTTAAGCTTGGAGAGAATCACAGCCCATCCTATGCATCATTGGGCTTTCAGAATGCAACCTGGGAGTAAGCCTCATTTACTATAATGGGGCTTACTTCTGAGTAGATCTCAAGGGCAGCAGGCAGCAGCTGGGATAGAGGCTGAGCATGCTTTTGGGGGATGCGGGTGGGTGAACGCTGCAAGGTCTGCAGGGGCCTGAAGTGCTCTGAGTGCCAGGAGGCAGGTAGGGGAGGAAGCAGGCAGCCCAGACCAGCTTTGTGGTGGCTGCCCAGGGCAGTGCGCAGAGAAACATGTGAAATTTGAAAACCAAAGCTGGTTTTTCCAATGGTGGCCAGCTTTGCAGGAGGGCCGCATCCACCCTCGTCCTGGGCCGCATGTGGCCCCCGGGCCTTGTGTTGGACACCCCTGCTTTAAGCATTTTCCAGAGGAAAGGTTATTTCAGGTGCTGATACAGTTCAGAAATAACCTCATTTATAACACACTATCCACTTGTCAAGCTTTAATTGAATATCAAAGAATAGCGTTTAAAGGAAAAGGAATTTTCTGCTTTACTCCTCCATTTTCCTTTTTCTATACTGCATTAGTGGGCATTCACTGTAACTGGGACTTCATTTTCACAGGAGGCTTGATGTTCTATATATAAACTTCAAGGGTGAATGCCTAAATTCTTTTTATTTTGAACTTCCACAGCTAATGGCTTCAAAGTTACAGAAAAATTTCATGTACCATTCACTGTTTTAATTTTACCATCAAAGAGCAAGAGCTTCTATATATCATCTGATATTGTCTATGAGATTCCCAGAATGCCTTGCTTTGCCAACCTAAGCACATTTGTTGTTGTGTGCCATTTATTTATTCTTTTATTTTTCACATGTGCATACTGTCCTTCCCCTTACAAGCTCAGAGTGGCATATACAATTTTTACCTTCTTTGCTCCTTACACTCTGTTAGATCAGGCTGAGAGATAGTGACTGGGCGAAGGCCAAGTGACGATTTCAACCTAGTTCTTACAGGCGTGTCCACCTCTAAAAGCATTATACCATCCTTTACATAGGAAGAGAAATTAGTGGAAATACTAGAGATAAATGCCACTTCAAAGAAATTTAGATTTGTTCTCTTACCAAGAAATAATTCTATCAATTGGGTTGTTTAAAGGAGCTTTTTCAACTTAAAAGGGTCTCTCCTTTCTATGAATGCCAGTAGCTCACAGATCCTAGCCACATTAAATGGATGCCAGAGATCAAAGTAGCTTCAGCAGTCTCATTAAACTACATAGTGATATTTATCCACACATCATCTTTCCCATGACAAAGGTGGCCAGATAATATCTAAACTGGCTCAAAAACTCCTATGATAGCCAGAAACACATTAACAAACATTTTTTATCCCAGACCATTTCAAATTCTTCTCTGTCAACATTAAGACTGGATTCTATATGTTAATCCTACACTTAGCTTTGAAGGCAGAGCACTATGTAAGGAGAAACTCTCCTTCTGGTGACCGAGAAGGGGAGCTTCTCTGGCCAGAGCACAGCTGCCTCCAAGCCAGGAGAGGTGTGGACTTCACTTGGATGGTGGCATCCGCACCCCAGTGTCGCAGGCCCTGAGGCCAGGCAATGGGCCATGGCTGAGGGGTTGAGGACCCCTGACTTAGGCTGCAATCCTAAATAAACTTTCCCGAGAGTAAGACCTATTGTACACCATGGGGCTTACTTTTGAGTACTTTTGAGTAGACATGGTTAGGATTGTGCTCTTAGACAACTACGTTGGGCAGGACAAGTTTAAGGGGGTGAATTAAGGGGTGTTTTATCAGTTTTGCCACATGAGCTTACTGAAAAATATATTAAATGTTCAAATATGTAGGGTATGTATTCCTCAAAATACATAGTGAGTGCTTCAAGTGAGGCAGGGATTTGGTGATGATTGGTCTTAGGAACTTAAAAAATCCACGAACTGTTCCACACAAATCCATCTTGAAACTATTGCTTTAACTGGAAAGTGAATTGGATAGCATTTGGTTTCACTTTACCTTTTTATTAGCCATTTTAATAAGCAGCACACTCAAATCATTTAATCTGTGCAAACACATAAATTAAAGAAAGCTATTAAGCTAGTACTGCGCTAGCAATAAGAATGGATTTATGGATGCATGCCTAAGCTGCAACCATAAATTAATTACAAACCATCAGAGTCATTTTGTAATACACAACTATCGGAATAAACCAGACATTCTGACTAATGAATAAACTAATAGATTCAAAAATGTTAAGTGACCATGTTGGTCCTTTAGGAAAATAAAAATAAATAATTGGCTAATACCATGATTCCCAGGGTGCCTCAGTTAACTCACAGAGGAACCAGGGAATGTAATATTTTAAATTTTTGAGGGTAAACAAGCAATAGAACTGTTGGTACTGTACAGTACAACTTCGTATAGATAATTTTCTAAGGTTTAGAAACTAAGGACGCTAATCCTTACCAATTTTCCAGCACTGGCATAGCTTTGTCTGTGGGAAATGTACTGCAGCCTGCATTTGGGGGGGGGGGGTGAGGGTTGTGCAATCATGGAGACCTCCTCAAGGTAAGGCAATGTTTGTTCCCTTATCTCAGCCTTATCCTGGAGCTGGAAAATTGATAAGGACCATGCCCTAAGTTTTCTAAGCTTGTTAATGTCTATGTTTTATAAATTAAATAGAAATTTTTATGTTTCTATTTCAAACGCATTTCTCTTAAAATACTGTACATGATATCTAGGTAGCTAGATAAATAAAAATCAAAGCCTGTATATGGAACCATGAATCATTAGACTTCGATGCGACCATGAATTCACTATTAGACATCTGTTTTTACAATTCTCTTACATCCTACTTTTAAGGAATGACAACAAAATTCAGCCCTTAAAGCCTAAGAGTCCCTGATAAGACTTAATAATATGTTTTGACATGGAAAAGTGCTTATGGCAAAATTTAGCATTTAATACAAAGGTCCTTGCTTTGTTATCAGGTATGTAGCATATGAGCTAAAAGATATTTCTTTCATCTTTAATTGTAGTACAGAATAAGTTCAGCACTAAAATGTCAGCAGGAAATAGATCTGAAAAAACAAATACATTCAACTTAAACTGAAATTCTAATCTGTATCAAAATATGCTTGTCCAGTCACTATTTTTCACAACTCAGTTATTTTAGTGCTCTCTTAACACTATCAGGCCAAGTCAATCAGATTACTTCACTATGAGGTCACTATGAGGTCTGGCCCAAAGTTTGTGTCATACAATTTAAAAGTGGGCCACTTACTACCTGTTTTATTTGTAGAGTGATAAGGAAAAACATAAAGGCAATATTCTGTTCAATGTTGCAGTAAGAAATTCATACTGAGATGGTAAAAGGGCCCTAATTAAAATGGTAATTAATTTTAATTACCTAATCTGGGGCTTGACTTGCCCAACCCAGGGAGCAGCCTGCTAGCTGGACACTGAATTTGGAGCAAGTGGATGCAGGAGCTTCAGAGAGCAACCAGGACAGTTGGGTAGACAGAGGGAGGAGCAGCCACAGCAATATAAGAGGGCCAGGGACAAGAAAGGGCTGCTGAAGGATAGAAGAAACTTTCAGGGCACTGGGAAACTGGCAAAGGACCTGAGGAAGAGTTTGGAGCTTTAGGCAAATCTGTTACAAACCTTTCCCTGCCTCTTCTCTAAGGTCCAAGGAGAAAGAGACAGTTTGGAGGAGACAAGCCAGGAAGATGTGGCCTTGGAACCCCAAATAGGCTACAGTCCCTATACCGAGGAGAACCCCAGTAACAGTGGAAGCCTAAATCCCCACTCTGGCATGGGACCCCTGACAATGTATCTTATTTTTAATACAATGAAATAAACCTAGGTGGTTTATTTGAAGCAATCTAAGTGCTCTAGCTAGTCTGTATGAATTACTGGTATCTGTTCTACAACCTACCCTTACAGCATTGTAATTGTTTTTAATTTTATATTGCTTGAATGTTTTAAACTTTGTTTAAAGTTGACTGCCTTTTTCAGGAGAAAGACAAGGTGTAAATTCTTAAAACAAGCCAATATTTCTGAAGGCTCTGCTGAAGCCAATATTTCTCAAAGGCTAATAAAGGAGTGCTGGCAAAGGGCTACTAGAATATACGCAACAGGGTGGAAAGGCTTTGCCTGTGTAGGATTCCCAGGGAGAGGTGACATAGGAGTTATAGATACAGGGGCTCAGGCTGACTTCCATACAACTTTTACAAAAGGGTGAATGCTTAACAAGAGAAAATGCTTAAACTGACAGTATATATTCTTTTTACAGGGTGGGGGAGTCAGAAAGTACACATTTGAAAGTTAATTCTGCTGCTTCATGAAATCAATTATAAATCAGAAGTCTTCTAGAGATAATTTCTATAGTGATGCTGTGGTTGATTTGACAGCATCTGAATAAACTGAATTTTCTACATTAGAGACAAGATCTAGGTAAATATTAGCATATGAGCCAGCCTGAAGACTGTAGCAATAGTTATATAGATACAATCCAAAACTCCTCCTTCTAAATTAGAACTATTTATTTTAAGCACATTTATCACTTATTTTGGTATATCAGGTCTACCACAAAGGTACCAGTTACACAAGATTAAAATATTAATGTTTAATACTAGCGAATAGTGCTCTCAGCTTTGTTTTAATGTTCCCATTCATGGTAAATCAGAGGCACTTCATTGCACACTTGCTAACAGTCCACTTTCCAGAAGCTCATTATCTAAAGTGTGGTATACAAATCTGCATCTGCCACACAAGATTCTAATCCTCCTAAATAAATGATCCAGCACAAAACTGGCCAATCTCTGGAGCATAAAAGCCTTATATCTGAAGCTATTAAAATCTCTAAAGCTAAAAAGCCTTATAAGCTTTATCATCACATCATAAAGAATAGTTCTTTTGTCTCCTAATGAAATATCTATAGACAATTTTAATTAACTGATTACAATCAATTTACCTTTGCTTCTAATTGTTGGATAAAATTCCTAGTGCACAAAACGCCTGGGCGCACCCACACATATCATCTCAAAAGTTCTAACACTGAGCAGAGTTAATATAAATACAAATCCTTGGCTGGAGTTGTACTGAAAGTCTACAACAACAACCTTCATATAATGCTGAGAGATCAAATATCTCCTCCCCCCCCCCCCCATTTTATTTAAATAGCTTTTTAAAGTCATTTACAAGACATAAATCAAATCCACACACACTTGCCAGAATTATGATCAGGGGTGTATAGTCCACAGAAAAAGGTACATTAATTCAATTTTGATTCTCCAAAAATTTTCCATATATAGTACATTAGCTATCTCCTAATCACAGTAGTTCCTGTGAGAGTCAGTACATTTTGGTATCTTACAATACAAACAACTTATATAAAGGAACACTTTTCACCAGAACCAACCCTCTGAATTGGTTTTTGTAGTGTTTTTACAACACTACACATATTGTAAAGGGCATGCCCATATCCTGAGATGCCAGCCCAAGGAATCCAGAAAATGAAGCATTGAATAGAACTGCTTATTCCTTTGTGTAATCAGGAGACACCATTCCAAATGTTTCCATCCTGGACATGTAAGATGAGGCCACTATTTGATAGCTAGGTGCATGTAGGCTGCAAACAGTATCTGTAAAGCATGCAAGCCATCTCTGGTTGCAATATCACAGGACCATAACCTTACTGAATTAGAAGACAATAGGAAATACAAACAATTTACCAGCAGTAGAAATTATCTTTCAAACAGCAATGACTCATTATACCTACTTTTATGATAATCTGTTTTGGTTGAGTATGTGAAAAAGGTTGAGCATCTGCTGTGTCATCTTTTGCAAGAAAACATCATAATGGCATGATCCAATCTATGTGAACTTTTAATTATAATGCCTTTATAAGAAGAAAATACTGTAAATCTTTTCATATTTTTGATCAAATTATGGCTTTGTAAATGGTTCATATTGTTTGAATATCATGGATTAAATGACATCTTACATTATCTACTAGAACTTCTTCAAAATTTCCTGCATAGCAATAGCAGGTTCTGCCATCTGCCAGATTCTACAAGCGGCAATTTGGCACTTTCCTTCCATTGCATAACATCCCTACTATTCTAAACTGCATGCATCATAGCATTTATATCGGTAGCCCAGAAGGGGATTTGTATCAATAAAATGAGTGCAACATAACCATTATGAAGGATAGAAAGCACAAGGGATTGGAATACATGAGTTCTAAACGTTCTTAAAATGAGGTTTACATATTGAATTGAGGTTTACCTTGAAATGGTAAAAGTTCTTTTTGAAACAAACCTACAAGAGATGGCATATTCAGTCTGTAAGTCTAGGAAGAGATATTATGGCCATCTTCAAGTATTTGAACAGCATAACACAAAACATAACACCATAACTCAAAAGGAAGGGGGTTTATTGTTTGTGAGTCTAGAACTAATGGGCCAAAAGAACTAGAACTAAAACAAGAATTAATGGGCAGAATCTACAGGAAAATTTTAGAGTACATGAGAAAGTATAGGAGTACATTTCCTAACAGTACAAGCTGTCTGGCACTAGAAGAGTCTGCCCACCCTTACTGCAACTTTTCAAGCAGAAACTGGACGGCCACGTGCCAGGGATGCTATATCAGTTCTCTGCATCAAGAGGGGACTGGATTAGATGATCTCCAAGATCCAATTCTAATACATTGAGGGATGGTGACTGTAAGATGGAACTAGAGTAAAAATATGGGTGTGACATTCCACTAAACTTCTGAAAAATGTCTTAAAACTGTTTTCTGCACATTCAAAAAAAAAGATTTAGCTATTTTATTCCCTTCTGTAGAAGCTACCAGAAATCTCTGAACCATCTGATAGCCATTGTGAGATGTGTGTTGAATCTGACAAATACAAGTAACCCATTTTGGGTCACTGACTATACTATAGAAGTCCAATCCTAAACATTCTCAGTATTCATTTTCTAGAAGCATTATTTCAAGATGAGCATGCAGAAGGATTGCCTGAACAAGGTGGCAACTGTCAGTCTGATCCGGATACAAGTCTGGAACTTGGGCAGTAAAATGTTCTCCGCAGTATAATAGTAATTTCCTGGTTTGACAAACCTACTAAGCAGGTGGCAGAATGCCATAAAGCTTTGGGAGGAGAAAATGCACCTCAGAACAAATAATTTGTCTTTTTTATATAAGGACATAAATGTTTTACATTCAAATTTCTTTCATTATAAATAATGACATTATAGCATGACATAATCTGCACAAGTTTTAATACTGTCTTTTTTCTTTTGAAGGATGGATAGTGAACAATGCAAATCCTATGCATATCTATTCAGAAGTAACCTCCATCACATTCAATAGAGAATACTTCCAAGTAAGCATGCTTAAGATTGCTGTAAATGCTTTTAGGCTGCAAAGACATTTGGAATGTGTCCAAGCCAATCCCCAACAGTATGTGATGGTTGCTAATTTTTTTAATTTGTTTTTATACCTTTAACTGCCTATTATGTAGAAATTCAAGCAATAGTAAAAACCTCACCTGCCTATCACCATACCAAAACAAGGTTGGTTGCTTTATTTTTACGTATTATACTCTGACACATCAAAGTAGGGCTAAGAAAAAAACTGACAACCCTACTTACTTGCTTTGCCATTCTTTGATTATTGGAAGACACGTTTTGAGTAAGACAGTACTGTGGATTTAGTTCAGTTAAAGTTTTACTAACACTGTTCTAATAACAGAAAATATCTGAAATGGTTAAAACAAACTTCAGAGAAACCCAATGGATGCCTGTTGTTAGCATTCAAAGAAATTAGCCATACAGACAGATTCTCAGCATGTGAAGAAACAGATTAAAGCATCTATCATGAGCAGTTTAACTAAAACAAAGATACATTATTCAAAGGGTTGCAACTAAGTTATTTCTGGTATATTCCACTTATGCAAAAAGCCATCACATTGTCCAAGATACTGGTTAGCGGAACAGCTATTTTAATAAGAGCATCTGTCATGGCAGATGGCCAATAAAAAAAAATCCTACTGAATTAGTCTTTAAACAGCAAAGCGTCACACATTTTTAGCTAACACTTGAAAATGCAAATGTGCAAGTCTAATCCTAAAAACAAGCCCTTGAGTGCCCAATTTAGAACAACTGTCTACTAGTACAACAAATACATATATCCTCTTGGGTCTAGTTCTCACAAATAGCAAATGAGGTAGTAAATGTGAGCCATGGTTGTTGTAGCACTTTAGATTGCAGTCAACAGCTTACCTGAAAGAATGGTCTTTCATGCATACACTCACACTCTTATGCATAGAAAGCTGGTATATTAAGGAAGAGGCTGGGGGCAGAACTCTGCTACTTTACACATATTTCTCTTTTTTGAGATTTTACTTTTGTACAGAAAAGCAATAGAAACATACTTTTATAACCACATCTGTGAAAACTAATTTTAGGTCTTTCTAAAAGTATAGCACTAAACTGAAAGGAGAGAAGGTGCGAGGGGGGAAGCAGATAATTATTCCATACTAAGAACCTGTGCCTCATTATTATTGTGACTGGTTTGTATATCTCTTAACCCAGTGGTTCTCGAACATTTCAGCCAGGGACCCCCTTCTAAGAATGACAACCTGTCTGGGACCCCCAGAAGCGATGTGATGAATCTGGAAGTGATGCCATGGTCAGAAATGCCATCAAACAGGAAGTGCCATCACAGCAATGTCAGAACTCCATGTCTAATTAGAAGTAGGTCCCTTTGTTTTCAATGAGACTTTCTCCCATGAGAGTATGGATTGCAGCTTGAGTGCCCCATTCCAAGATGGTGGTTCCCAGTGCCAGTTTCCAAGATGGGGCACCCAGCTTTTCACAACCACTGAAATAAAGTTGTGTCCTGATCCCAACTTTGAGAATGCACTCAGCATGGGAACTACAACATGGGAACTAGCAAAGTCCCTATGTAAATTATGAGTACCAGGTGCACTGATTCAGCATGTCTATCAATCACAAAAGCCCCCATCTAGAAGCACCTTGTAGAAATATCTGTCAGAGCAAATTTATTCTCCTTGTAAGTGACCTTTTCAATTTCCATTATTTATGTTCTGTCTAGATCCTAATCTATACAACAGTATACAAGAACAGAAAAAAGGAAGTAATAAAACCATTTGTTAAAAAAACTATCAAGTTAATTAAAATTAATTAAGCAAGAACCTACAACAGCAATACAATGTCAAATTGCTAGAGAAGCAAACTGCCACTGATTAAACTGATGGGGAGATAATGGGCAGATCTGAATTCCCCTTCTCAGTAGTCTCCATGGCAGGGTCAGTCCTTGTCATCTGGGAACTTTTATCTTGGAAGCTGCTGAAGCAGTTCACTTAATAATCCTCTACTGCAGCAGCAGATTCTGAGGTAAAAATTCTGAAGTAAAAATTCCCAGATGACAAGGACTGACCCTGCCATGGAGATCCCTCTGGAGAACAGCTTCAGTTTATTCAACAGCAGTAGAAGCCCATTTCCTGAACTTGTAGGGTAGAATCCAGCTGTCTCTTATATATTAGCAAAAACATACCCACGCTGCAGGACTAAAATTCCCCTGTGAGCCATCCCCCCATGCACAACGTCCCCCCATGCGTAACATCCCCCCATGAGCTATGTCCTCCCATGCACATCAGCATCCTATGTGTAACAACCCCATGTGCAACGTCCCTCATGTGCACGACATCAGCCCATGTGCATAAACCCCCATGCGCATCAACCCTATTCACATCAACCCTTCCCATGTGCAATAACCCCTTTCACAATTGTGGGCACCCATATCTGGCAGGTTCAGGATTTAAGGCTGGGTATTGATCAGTCTTCAATGTTAAGTACAGGCCAAAAATATGTTTCACCCCTTTTCAGCCCCTTAAGGGTTAAATTTCTCAACATTGGTTCTTGGTGGGTGTTGATGTCACAGAAGGAACACCCTCCCCAAATTTCATGCTTCTAGGTCTGGGGACTGGGGCAGAGTGTCCCTCAATCATGAACTTTTCAATGTAAAGTATAGGGAAGAAAACGTGTTGCACCCCTTTTCACCCCCTTCCAGTTGGAATTTCTGAAAACCAGTTCTTAGTGGGTGCCTCCATCACAGATGGAACACCCTCCCCAAATTTCATGCTTCTAGATCTGGGGACTGGGGCAGAGTGTCCCTCAATCATGAACTTTTCAATGTAAAGTATAGGGAAGAAAACGTGTTGCACCCCTTTTCACCCCCTTCCAGTTGGAATTTCTGAAAACCAGTTCTTAGTGGGTGCCTCCATCACAGATGGAACACCCTCCCCAAATTTCAAGCTTCTAGGCCCGGTGGTTTTGGCTGTTGATGAATGAGTGAGTCAATCCGTGAGTGAGTGACTCAGTCAGTGACTATTCGGTTTTATATATATAAACAGAATCATAAAAAATAATAGGATTTTCTCTGCCTCCTGCCCATGATGAGGAACTCAGAATACACACCTTCCCTTGGACATTTTATTTCTATACAACAAACATAAAAACCAGTTAAGGACTTCATAAAGTGCAGATCAGAATTATATGTATACAAATTAAAATATTCATTACCATACCTCACGGTAAAATCATAAGAACAGGAAGCCAATACTGTGGCATGAAATGGTGAAAACTGCAGCAAAAGAGATAAAAAGCAACAATATTAAAAGCACAATAGAAGAGAGTGATTTACTAATAATGTCATTTTATAATGTAATATGGTAAAGGATCTAAACAGAGCACTGAGTTTAAAAAACACAGTGCAATATCATTCCGTGCAAAGACCACTGTAAAGTTGCCAGCATCAATTTCATTACAGCACTACCCAGCAGCTCTGCCATAAATTAAGTGTTCAATCCAATTTTAAGTCCCTTACATGACAGTCACTTTAGGGAGCCATTACATTTTTCTTTGAATTACAGAATGTGAATTCTCTGCCTATGAAATTTGCAAAAACAAATTGTTCAGGTGTTTCAAACTCATTCCAATTTAATAAAAGATTTAAGAGATGTATATGTTATAGTTATAGCACTGAATGCAGACTTTCTCCCAAGTCTTTTTAACTATTATTATTATTATTAGGATAACTGGATTCAAGCCTGAAAACTGGCAACTGCGTAACAGTCTCTCATAATCTCCCTCGTAACAGTGAGCAGATATATTATTATAGCCTTTGGCAGAGGCAAGAGTAGAGATGAACATTTCCAAAAGACTGCGGCAAAGATGAAAACCCAAAGCCAAACTGTCAACCTCATCACTGGCTCCTATACAATGAAATTAATTCACAATTTCCTAGCAGATCAATGGTGAAAAACAGCAACTCTTCACTATAAAATTTACAAACTTGACCGCCCAATCATATGTGCTCTGGCCTGCAGTGAAACATACAATTCCAGGGGAGAGGCTCTTTTGCACAACTATGATGGTCCGTTACGTGGGTCGTCTGCATTGCTAGTAAATAGCAATCTCCCATCAAATGAGAAGTTTTAAAACTTACTTTTACTCTTCTTACAGCATAAGTATGGCCAATGAGGTTGAAGAGTGGTTGTCGGATGTTTCTCAAATCCCAACCTTTCAAACTGCAGTCAACAGCACCTGTTACCAGCAAGTTCTGATAATTTAATAAAATGTTCACTGTTAATATATTGACAATAAACTAACTTCCAAAAGTTAAATGTAGAATATTAACTAAAAGTATTAGTCTGGAGCTACAGGCCATTAAATCTATATACCGTATATACTCGAGTATAAGCCGAGTTTTTTGAGCCCCAAAAATGGGCCCCCCAAAACCCCCTCGGCTTATACTTGGGTGAACTGAAAAGTGGTGGGATCAAACCCCATCATGTCATATACTGTTGGATTCATATTGAAGAGCAGAATCCAATGCAAAAATCATTTCTGAGATATCTCATTCCGATCAAAAGTTATGGCCAAAAAACAAAAACTAAAAAAATAATAATACATTTTTTGGCAATTTTTTAAGCAGGTGGGAATTTTGGCCTGGGGTTCAGAAATTTTGGGTTTGGCATCTGCATATCTACTCTGAAGTAAGCTCCACTAAGTTCAATGAGGCTTACTTCTAGGAAAGTGTGCTTAGGATTGCAGCCTATGAGCTACAAGGAAAAGGACCAGTACCAGTACCTGCTGCATTTCCCACCCTAGGCTTATCCTCGAGTCAATAAGTTTTCCCAGTTTTCTGTGGTAAAATTAGGTGCCTCGGCTTATACTTGGGTCAACTTATACTCAAGTGTATACAGTATATAAAACAGAAAAATCACTCACTCATCAGTGCTGCGCCAAAATCGCTGGGCCTAGAAGCATGAATTTTGGAGTGGGTGTTCCTTCTGTGATGGAGGGATCCATTAAGGACCGGTTTTCCGAAGTTCCAACCGGAAGGGGGTGAAATGGGGCACAATGCATTTTCCTTCCTATACTTTCCATTGAAAAATCCCTAACTGAGGGATGCCCAACCCCTAGACCTAGAAGCATGAAGGGTGTTCCTTCCGTGATGGAGGCACCCACTAAGAATTGGTTTTTGGAAATTCCAACCGGAAGAGGGTGAAAAGGGGAGCAACACATTTTCCTTCCTATACTTTACATTGAAGAATCCCTGACCCTTCCCTAACATTGGACCTATAAGCATGAAATTTTGGGAGGGTGTTCTTTATGTGACCCACCTGGTGGTTCCTACCCACCAGGAACCAATGGTGAAAAATTTAACCCTTAAGGGGCTGAAAAGGGGTGCAACTTTTTTGTCCTATACTTAACATTGAAGACTGATTGATCAACATCCAGCCAATTTGGTGCCTGATGCACTGGAAGGGAGCGTGCATGTGGGGAAGACGATGCACATGGGGGACAATGTGCAAGGGGGATGGGCGTACCAGGGAATTTTACTCCCGCAACATGGGTACGTTTTCACTAGTTTTCTGATAAAAAGAAACCAGAAATATATCTAAATCTGTTTATTTCTGTTTATTTAATCAGTCACAAAGCCCCTTTTCTCTTAGCTCTGTATTTGCAATTTGACATATTCATATCCATCATAACAGAATGAGTACCAATTTTGTACTTAGGTATTTAAACCTGTAGTATTTACTTAAAAAGTAAAGATAAGCATTAAGATAAACATTACAAAACCACACAGTAGTAAGGCAGATGGTGGAAAAACAAGGCATGCTTATACAGAAGTAGGTGCTAGGTAACAATTGATCCCTTATACAGTAAGGGAATTGCTTTGCACTGTCTAGGAATAGCAACTGCATTTAAACCAAGTTGTAAATTCAACTTGAATTCTTGCAGAATTCAAGAGTGAAAAGCAGCACAGTCTGTGTGTACTGAGTGTGAAATGATAGCAAGTTGTTACCTGGATCACTAAAGGAAGCAATAAAAGAAGTGTTGTGACAGACAAAATTAAAACAGCCAATTTTGTACTACAAAGCCAATATTGATGATGGTGTGTGATTTTGAAAAAGTGAAGGGATGCAATTCAGCCAAAAAATTAAACATTTCTCCTATTCAAGTGTCTTGAATTATTTTCTGCCTGCATGTTGCATGGTCAATAGCTTCATTCAATAAAAAATAGTTTAATCTTGAATTTTTTCCAATTACTATACCTGATCATACTTGCACCAATCACAACTTAGAATCTCAGCGTTATGAGCAGGAATTATTACTGGAATCCTTGGTGATTTTGCATCCCAGACTCTTAAAGTCTGATCACCTGGAATAGAAGCACTAATGAGTCACTTTACCAGAACCTTTCCCATTATAAAATATACAATTTCATCCTTCCTATGCACAGAAACACATTTAATGCAGAGAAAAATATCACAGTTAAAACATGCAAAATGAAATTTGGTAACAAACTTTGGAGACAGAATTTTTCCTATTAATTCAGGTGGTGTTTACAAAAAAAGCCCAAGCCAAAACACAGCTTCAATTCACATTGTTAATGTTTACCATTTTTTTTACGATGCAGTTTGTAGAAGCTCTAAAATATATTATATATTTGATGAACACTGACTACCTGTCCACCATATTTAGTGCCATCTGTATATTTTCATTTCATCAAAACATATACTACAATCTCAATCCATAAAAGGCCCTCAAGTTCTTAGTGAATAGTAATATTCATAATTGCAAAATCAAAAGCAGCATATAAATACAGTATAAAAAAGTTCATTTAGAACTCAACCAACCTCACCAATAATTCTGAAAATAAAATCAGCAAAGGAAAAAAGAGACCTAAGCCCTAAGAAAAAAGAGCACTAAGACGTTAATCCCAATGTAAAACTGAATCCTAGAAGCTTTTTCAAGAATGTAGAATAAGCAACACAGTAGTGGCTAAAGCTTTAAATTGCATTATTTTATTGATTTTGTTCATCCTATATAGAACAAGAAAGCAAGAAAGTTAGACTTCCCATTCTGTGATCATTGATATTTACTTATTTTCCTCTTTTAATTTGTGAAATGATCTCAACCGATCTGGAATCCTGAAATGTTTACTGATCAAAAACCCAAGACTGCCAGCACCGCCAAGATCTTATAGGCAGTGTACACTGTTGCAAACATGTCATAAGGCACATTTGCAGAGCTTAGCGCTGGACCAGCACCAAAGCTGACCCAGTGTGAGCTTGCAGTGGATTAGCGCAGTAGGCGACTGATAGCTCACCTGAAGTTGCCCAGATGGCTGGGTGGCAGAGAGGTGAGTGGTGGAATAGGGGAAGGCAAGGAAGTGGTGTTGGTGCGGGGGAGGGCAGGGAGGTGGCATGGTGTGCAATACAGACAGAAGGGAGAAGGTAGTACCCGTCGAGTTGAGCTCTGTGCTGGGCCATGAGGCCCAACACAGAGCTCTCCAATTCTGCACCAGCTTAAGGATTCCCATAGAATCCAGAAACCCCACAATAAGTCTTATTTTCCTTACTCTGGAAGTTCTCCCAAGAAGACAGTGGCAGCTGCCTAGACTACACTGGATGCTGTGGTAGCTCTGCACTCCAAGCAGCTCAAGATTGGGCTGCCCAACCACATATCGTTGAAAAGAAATCTAGGGCATTAGGCAGAATCTACAAAATCACCAGGTAGTATAAATTCGATCTGGATTTAGATCCACTTCTCATGTTTGTCATAGGAATAGCAAACACATGAAAAGTTTACAAGAGGTATACGTCCTTAAAAACTTACATGCATACATCTGGAAGCCAAATTGGATTTATTGTTGCATTTTATTAATTTCTGAAGGATCTGTATGCCATTCTTACAGCCCAATCCTGTGGGGCATTTTTGACACCAGACTAAGTATTCTGGTGGCATAAACAATCCAATGACTGGACACCAACAGAAGTGGCAACTGGCCAGGACTGGGTAATGACAGCCAGTGGACACCTGCCACCTCTTGGCAAGATTCCACAATGGTCATGTCAATAGGGACTTGAACCAGAGATACCAATGGCACAGGTCCAAGTTGACCCAACTGGGAGCTTACCCTGGGGCAAGCGAACAACTATTCTGTTTTTCCAAGGCTTCAACACGCTGAAACTCCCCCAAGCGAAACACTGGATGTCACAATGGCACCGCTACATTGCCCCACAAGGAGTTTGGTCAGACTGGTTTGTTAGACTCATCCAAGTAAGTCTGAAATCCCTAAGTTGTATATTTCTTAAGCTTGTATCCCAGACTTGTTCCAAAGAACACATGGGGACATATCCAGTAGTGTATTAAGATTTAAAATTTCTGAATGGTAATGGGTATTCCATTATTCCCTGTGGTTCTAAGTAATTTGGCCCTGCACATGCTTCTTGTAGTCTAAGTCTTGCCCAATCTTGTCCATTGCCAAGAAACGTTTAATCTATTGAAATGGTTCTTGGCTCAGGATGCTTGTTCTCCAGTTGCCCTTGGGCTGGAGAGATCTAAAAGTATTCCTGTTCCTTCTCATCTGCACTGCGTTCAAAAATATGTATGTATATTATTCAAAGGGAGATGGTGTAATTTGAAGTAGTTTGGGCATAAAATGTGAGTTGTCATCAAAATCTTTCACCATGTGATAATTGCTTATAAAATAACTTTTAAAATGCCCCATTATGATCCCATATGGTGCTGCCTCGAAGAATCCAAAAGAGTTTCACTGGCAGACAGAAACAAATAAGCATTATCTATTACCAGTCTCTTGTTTTGAATGGTTCTTCTTCACCTACTCATCCTCGCTTTCCTACTCTTTCCAACCATGTGTACTCAGAAGTAAGTCCCATTGTGATCAATGGGTTTTTTACTCCCAGGAAAGTGTGTTTAGGATTGCAGCCTGTGTCTTCTTACTTTTTGGTTTTTCATATGCTCATCTGCCATTGCAACACTCCCTTTTCCATCTTCCAGTGCATGCCTGCGAGCTGAGAATAGCTTTTCATTTCCATATGACAATCTTATCTTTAAATCATTCCAAACCTTTCCTGAAAATGTGGCATTTTTTCTGCCACAAGTTAACTTTCTTATATACTTTTACCTGATTAATTCCAATCTTTATTGCTACCATATAATTTAGGCTTCTGGGCATGGACTATGGGTACAACATTTTACTTTCCACATGTTTTGGAACAAAATAAAACCTTCAGCACATTTAAATGATTCCAATTTGTAGCTATCATTGCATGCCTATTATTTTGTGGGCTCTTCTTTTGTAAATTCCATGCCCAAAATACTTAGCAGCAAAATATACATGTGTCCCAGCTTGTCTATCCATTAGATTTCTCCTTCTATAACACTGGAAATGTCTGGGTCCTTCTGAGCTTATATGTCATATGGTTTCTGGATCTTTCTAAATATAAATAAATTAGTGCTATAGAAATATTACGGTCATTTGTAAACCAGTTGGGATTAAAGAAAAAAGGGATACACACCTGCACTACCTTTCAGTCATGCTTATATCCAAGGACACTACATGCTGGCTTACATAGAACTCTAAAGTGCCCATCAGTGAATCCTGAATAGATACACTGGTGCATCTGTTTGCAACGTAAGACTAACATGCCTGCAATGCTGGCATGATGCCACATTTTGTGATGCGCAGGCAGGAGAAAAATCATGCCCCAACTGAAAACACTTAGTTGTTGACAGTGCAAGTTTTAGAATGAGGCCATTACATCTATTGAAATGCCTGCTCCTTCTTGGCCTTGGGAGGCCACTTATAAATATCAGAAACTGACCTTATTTTCTACCTAATTTTAAATATTAAGACACTTAAGACATTAACTGTTCCACATTTTTTAAAGTGCAGCATTTGTGTCATAAAGTAATATAATTACTGAACACAACAGTACATGTGGGCAGAACATCAAAAAATTATCACAGAATTGCAGGGAAAGCCTGGTTGACTTTTTTGATAACCAAGTAAAATTATTGAGTTGCTTATGGGTCTGCCAACGCCTTATATTATCTTCAGCTCCAGATTCCTCATGTGTAAATTATTTTCCCATAATGCACTTTGGTCATTAACACTGCTGTCAAACTCAGAATACAAAATGTTAGAATGCAATGTGAAAACGGGATTTAGGCTGCAATCCTAAAGACACTTTCCTGAGAGTGAGACCCATTGAATACAATGGGACTTTTGAGTAGGCATGGTTAGGATTGTGCTCTTATTATATTCAGGAACTAAATAGCTTACAAATTCTTTCTCTTCATTCAGAGTCTCTAGTGTGAAATTCTGAAAGAAAATGGTGTATCAGAATGGAAAGAAAACTTTAGAAAACACTCCACTACATGAAAGTCAATTTTAATTATCATGAATGAATAACAACACTGTTAACTAAACTCTACTACAAGTAAAGAACACATTTTTAGTCTACAACTCTTCAAAAAGCTGCACGGAAACCAAGTGCTATTTATTCTCATAAATAAATGTAATGGCCACATTAAAGATCT
The DNA here is from genome assembly GCA_030015325.1 of Cryptoblepharus egeriae. Taxonomy (NCBI): domain Eukaryota; kingdom Metazoa; phylum Chordata; class Lepidosauria; order Squamata; family Scincidae; genus Cryptoblepharus; species Cryptoblepharus egeriae. The sequence goes on along the minus strand of JAREYC010000001.1, from coordinate 178,131,563 downwards.
AAATGACTGAAGCATTAAAACTGAAGTCCTGGCAGTTAAGATAATTGCTGGCTCTGCTATGCCAAGCTTCACGAGCTTTGCAACTGCAGAAGTAGCTCTCCGTTTCCACATATAGGCTAGAGAACTTTGTGTAAGTAAGCATCTGATTTGGAAGTAGCTTCTTGTTAGCAAATTTAAGGGGCAATATCCACTGACTCTATAAAGATGCTTTCACAATAAATGGAAGAACTCATCACAGCCTTTTGCTTTGCAAAGTTAATAGTTGAGAGCAGTTGAGGATCATTTAACAGTACTGATTTATGTTTGGCTGTCCATGAGCACTGGGTACATTTGGGCCTTTTCTATGTGGCTGTCATTTTGTTCTCCAGGTAGAGAGAGACCTTCTGGACAAATGGCGCAATGACTCATTAACCCCTTTTAGCCACGAGGCAGCTTTGTTATTTATGTCATCCCTTTAATCACATTTTCCACATGACTGGTCTTTTGTTGTCAGCCAGATATTTATCAGGCCCCTGAGCCAGAACTGCCTCTGCCACTTGATCTCCTAGTCCATGCTATCCATTCAGAAACCAGTATTGACTTCCTGACATAATAGAAGAAGCTATACGCTTCAGCAACTGCAGGTTTTTAATGTGCTCTCCTAACTGACTGGGTAAGCACCCACAGGAGAAGACAGCATTGCAGATAATATCAACCACTTTTTGCACCTTTCCAGATCATAAGTTTATTTAGTGCTGAATACATATGAACTCAAATACTGGCCAAGAAGGGTCATTTTTTTTCTCTGTGCCATAATTTACTACCCTTTACATTGACAGAATTCCTGGACAGAATTTGCACAACTCCAGATTCTTAGATGCTTAATCAGTTAAGCATCGGCTGTGGGTGGCGCAAGTGGCTAAGACACTGTGCCTGTTAACCAGCAGGCCAGGGTTTGAGACCCGGGTCGGCCCCACAAGACAGGGTGAGCTCCAGTCCTTAGCCCAGCTCTGCGACGCCAGCTGGATCCAATCGTACTGGCTCTGCCTTTCCATTGGACTAATTCAGTGGTGTGGAGTGGGGGGATTTGCTGCTTGGGTAACAGACTATCCTCCATAACAATCCAACCCAGGCTTTCGTGCTTCGCATGCAGTGCCGAGCACGATACCATAGTCTTCTAAGACTGACGGAGGCCTGCAATCAATTTTAAAATGTTATTTTATTTTTAAGATCATAAATCCAAAAATCCTCTTTCTGTTTTCCTCAAACAATTTGCTAGAAGAAACAAAAAATATTTCAGCGTAGGAAGATATTTACACACTGTCATATAATCTGTGTGCGTAAAAATTAATTTACTGACCACTTGAGTTAATACCTATTGTAGTAAATGGGAAGAATTCCAAAATTGTATTCAATGCACATTTTAATTACTGTATACTGAACAATCAATGTGGATGCTATGCAAATGAAAATTAAAATATCTTATACACACTACAGTAGTTAGGACTGGGGGACAAAAGACCAAGGTTAGTTTGAAGTAATTACTGGCAAGCAGACAAGAGTAGATTTTAAGGAATTACTATTTACTCGAATCTAATGCGGCATCAATTCTAATGCGCACCCATACTTATAATCAAAATGCTGTATTTACTCAATTCTAATTAACACTGAATCTAATGTACACTGTGATTTTGTAGACTGAATTTGGTCAGAAAAGGCCATTTTATTTTAAAGGCCATTTTTACTCATTTTATTTGAGTAAATACAATGTTATCAAACACCACCTAAGCACAGCAAGTAAAATATTTAACTTCTTAAATAGTCTTGATCTAACAAGCTAGAACATAGTATACTTTCCCACCACTCAGAAAAGATCTTCGGAGTAATTTATGAGTCCGACACATTTTTAAAATGTCATCTTAGGGCGAAATCCTGAGTAACTATGGGGAGTCCTTGCTCCAACGTAAGAACAATTTACTCTTGACTCCAGTATGAATTTTCCATTGGTTTTCACTAGGTGATGCAGTAACTACGGGTGCATGTAATGTCTCTTACGTGCTCACTTAGGCTGCAATCCTAAAGACACTTTCCTGGGAGTAAGACCCATTGAACACAATGGAGCTTACTTTTGAGTAGACATGGTTAGGATAGTGCTCTAAATTAGTCTGGATTTGGCTGCTGATGTGCTACATTAACCAACATTAACCAACATTAACCAACATGCTGTTAAGGAAAATATAGGAAGAAAAAATAAGAGCAGTACGGCAAACTGGTCAGAATTTGAGATAATTTGGCATTTGAGAAGACTTCCTCAAGGGGAGAAGTGTCAATGTAAGAACAGTACAGAAAGTAAAGGAAGAGGTTCAGTGGGGTTAATTCCACGTTGATGGTGTATGATGGAATAAACTCCTCCTCACACACATTTGAAGCACTATCATGAATACAGCTCTTTATTGACTGACGCCCTAAAGATGACCTGTCCAAACCCCCACTTACCCCCATTAGGAGAAGGACAGGTGGAATAGATGATGCATCCCCTCCCCTCTTTTCTACACCTTTCCCCCCTGTCTTCCATACCATGGGATAGCTCAGCCATATGCTAGGAATGTCAAACGTAGCCACTCCTGTCATTACAATTTAAAAAAAATTAAGAAAAAATACTGTGACCACACCATTAATAAATGGCTGAATTTATAATTTTTTAAAAAAAAACTTTGATGATCCTTTTCATACATATGCATTAGTAAAAAAAAACATAATAATAATGATAACAATAATAGTTGTTGCATCTAATACATCAGAAACTATACATTCTTTAAGGCACCACCAGTTGCTTACTTATTACTATTTTATCAGTCATAAAATAGTAATAAGTAAGCAACTGGTGGTGCCTTAAAGATTCACATATTATTCTTCTGTCATTTGCAGCTAATGAGTTCCGAGATGAGAACAAAGTCCTGATGTTTGGGCTTCACTCACTTAATAATGTCACTTCTGACCCTTAGTGGGCATCACAAATGCTATTCAGTTTTCTATATGAAATGAGTTTGACACACTGCCATAGGAAATGGAGCTGGCTATGCAATGAAATGCTGTTGCTATATATCAGGGGCTGGGCACTGAATGCTTAACCTCTCAACTACTGTACATTCAACAGAATACAGAATCTGCATATAGAATCCGTAAAGTTATACAAGATATGGTTCCTAAGACAGTGTGTTTAAATGTTCTACACAGGATAGCGTAGAAACTGATTTACTATGTAAATAAATAATGATTTATTGACCTGCAGTGCCTACATCACATACCATTAGGAGAAAGCATTATCTCTGCCCAGTGGCTCTTCATCAAAAGCCTCTGAAACCATTCAGTTAATTTATTCATTAAAAAACCTGTTATCTTGGCTTCCCATTTGATCTGAAGACCCAAGAAACAAAGAGAAGATTGTGTGAATAAAAAACATAAGACTTCCAAAATAAAACTTTAGTGGTACATTAGAAGCCAATACACAGAAATAATTCTAAAACAGTTATCCTTGAGCAAACAGATCAACTCAAACACATTTTAACAAAGTGTCAATGGAAATCACAAGGAATAGGGATGACACTTTATTTTATACTGAACCCAAACTGCTCACAATTATTAAATTCCAATATAAATTCTAAGGACTCAAGTCTTTCTGATTTATTCACAGCTAAAACAAAGTGAAATTCGCGCATAAGAAGCCAGTCTGAAATCTGATACATAAACCCAGGATCCAAAAAACATGTTCACACATCCATTTCTTTTTTTAAAAAAATCAATGAGGCTCACCTCTAAAAAAGCTAAGATCAGAAACTAATACGCAGTACTGTGAAATATTAAAAGCAGGCCTCCGTCAGTCTTGAAAGACTATGGTATCGTGCTCGGCGCTGCATACGCTGCATGTGAAGCACGAAAGCCTGGATTGGATTGTTATGGAGGATAGGCTGTTACCCAAGCACCAAATCCCCCCTCTCCACGCCACTGAATTAGTCCAATGGAAAGGCAGAGCCAATACGATTGGATCCAGCTGGCATCGCAGAGCTGGGCTAAGGACTGGAGCTCACTCTGTCTTGTGGGGCCGACCCGCGAACCCTGGCCTGCTGGTTAACAGGCACAGTGACTTAACCACTTGCGCCACCCACAGCCCTGTGAATTATTAAGTGGCATTATATTTGAAAGGCAAACAGGCAGAACTATCCACTTTCTAATAACAGAAATGCCCAAGCTTTTACTAATAAAATTATGGTGCTTTAGAAAATGTTTCACAACATGCAGAACAAGACATACACCCAACAAGACATATACCCAAAAGAATTTATATACACAGAAGAATTTTATCTTAAATATAATTCTAATTTTGATTTCACAAAAGAGAAGTTATTAATTAGGAGAAAAATTAGGTGGGAAGGGAGAAAAAAGACAATTCAACATCTTATGGCCCAACACATCTTTAAGTAGCACAGACTGCTTGATAGTTATTGCAAACCACAACCCACCATTTTGCACAACTGTGCCACTACAACAAGAAGTGAATGGTCATGACCCAGTAGTCTCTGGAGAAATCCAAGTGCAGGTAAGTCGACAAGGGAGGCAGGTAGGATCCTGCCTCCTAACCATATCCACCCAAAAGTAAGCCCCATTGTGTTCAATAGGTCTTATTCCCAGGAAAATGTGTTTTGGATTGCAGTCTAAGAGGAGTAAATGAAATGGGGGGATGTTGAGAGTGACAACGATTGGCAGCAGCGGTTTTCAAACATCCTATCCTCCTTTCCTGACCTTGATCCACCAAACTAGGTCCACTTGGACTAGCACACAAAATAGCTACCATAAATTAGACTAATTAGGCTCATCTTGCGACAAGGAAAACTGACCTCTGCGAGACCCCTGAGAGCAAGAACTTCCCTATAGGATGCAGTACATCCATTGGAATCGCTGCATCAATAGAGGGAACCTCAATTGAATCTGGCTGTCTGATACCTTAATTTTCTCCCTACATGGAATTTTGCTAGCCATTGATTTCAAACTTATTATTATCATCATGCTCATTCTATGTGGAAATTTCTTCTCTTTTAATATGTCTTCAATAAAAAACCCCCAACCAGGCACAGTTAGAAAAATAGGGGAATTTCTTCTTTCAATGTGGCTTCAATTAATAAGTACAAAACCCCCAACAAGGCAGTTAGAAAAATAGGACTCAGGATACAAAATTTAAAAGTCCTATCCCACTGGTAAATATGAAATCTTACCTCAGTTAGACAGGGTGACCATATAGGACTCGGTGCCTTTACCTTTAACCACTGCATAGAAGAGGGAATTGAGGCAGATGTCGCTCAATACAAAAGGATTTAAAAAGCAGCACTTGCCTCAATTCCATCCTCAGTTCTCCCATTCACCTTTAAGTGGAGTGGCAACATGTGCTGTGTGACTTGTTTTGGTAGAGCACTATAACTAAGTCACCATAAGAACTTATATGCTGTTACAGCCAGGCCAAGTAACAAGCTCTAAATCTATTTTAATTTCGTTGTTAGTGCAGTGAACCATTGCAAAATAGTCCCAAATCCCTTTTCAAATCACTGAAATATTTAGTTCATCCCAAGAGATTAACCATTTTTTTCTTTTACAATCAGCAAGATATACTGTACAAGAATAAGCAGGAACCCAAGTAGCATAATAGTTGAATTTCCTTTTCCAACTTGACAATTTAATTCACACAAGAGTACAAATCAAAGGGTTGCTGAACCATATTTTCTAGAGAGTGACTTCCACTCAGCTTGGACAGATATTGAAGTAGCTGGCAAAAGACGTACAGATACAATTTATAACTAAACACTGGCATTCCTGTATAGGCAAGGAAGCAAGGAAAAAAAGTTATACAAGAAAAAGAAACAGCAGTGATGAAATGCCAGTGTGAAAAATTGCCACCAGCTCGTTGAAGAGAGACAATTGTTGATCCGTGAAGAGACCAAGTCAATGGAGTTAAAAGATAACAAGTGAATCTTCGCTTCAATTATAGCTATCCATTTATCATCTCTCTCCATTTGTATAAAATTATACCACCACCTGCTGGACAGAATTTTAAAATAATCAAATGTAATGGGTTCCCCCTGTGAGTACACTGAATTGTAATCTTTACCTGAGGCAGATGCAAAGCAGCCTGGGATGTGCGGAGACCATATTGTGCTATAAATGACACCTTCGTGGCCTGTAAACGTGCATATTGATTGTCCCACAGCTGGATCCCACTAGACAAAATATAAACAAATAGCTGCTTGTACAATATAAGAACTAACGGCAACAGACTGCATTTTGTTCTCCCAGACAGAAAACATAGGTTTACTCTGGGAAATACATATTTTAAAGAACACATTACTAGTGTAATAGCTGCATTTAGATATTCTATTGCAAATTGTTTTATTTGTGGGCCACTGAGTTTTAGTGAAAAGCACGGTATACAGCAATTACCTTATTTATGCGAATGTAACATGCCATTGAATCTAATGCACACTCAATTTTCAAAGGCTTGAAATATAAAAGAATAGCTGCTTCCCATCCCCTCCTCAGACCATCCAAGCTGCCCACCTTCCCTGCTGGCTTGGAGAGACTGAGAGGAGGGTAAGAGGCTCTCCCTCCATAGCAGAAGCCTGGTGGGTGGAGCTGGTGGTCTGAGGAGGGGATCCATGTCTCCTTCTTTCCCCTTGCAGGCCTGGAGGAGGGGAAGAGAGGAGAGAGCGCTTTGCTGCCACTGAGTGACCACCACCCTCCAACTTTTCCTAAGGAAATGATTGGCTTGCCTTTCACCGTAAATACCCAAATATAAGGCACCATCAAATACAACACGCACCAGTTTTTTCCAGCTGTGAATTTGGCAGAAAAAGCTGTGTATATAATGAGTAAACACAATACATAAAGTAAACACAATGTATAGAGTAAAAACAATATAAACACAATATAAAAAACTAAAAAGGAATTACATTGGTGTTTCACATGTACAGCAAAATGGCCTGTTTCTGAGTAATAACTACTATGTGAAGGAGAACTATTTTATAGAGTGAAAAAACCATATTTCACTGCTGCAGTTAAATTCAAGTTTTGTTGTACATTCAATTCTAAAACTTGGTCTGCCATATAAGGCACACTTAGGGCACAACTCTTAGTGGGTGCTCACATCACAGTAGTAACACCTTCCTTTCATGCTTCTAGGTCCAGGGGTTGGGACAGGGTACAGGGATTCTTCAATATAAAGTATAGGGATAAAAATGCATTGTGCCCTTTTTCACCCCCTTCCATTTGTAATTTCCAAAAAACCAGTTCTTAGTGGGTGCCTCTATCATGGAAAGAACGCCCTTCCAAAATTTCACCCTTCTAGGTCTAGTGGTTTTGGCTGGGCATTGATAAGTGATAAATTATCTTTCAATTTTGTATGTACCGTGTTTTTCCTATAAGACCTAATCAGAAAATAAGCCCCACCTGGACTTTTGCCCTGAGGTCTAAAGTAAGACCTATCCTGAAAATAAGACCTCCTAAAATCCCACTTCTGCATAGCAGCATCAAAGCCTATCAAAGCCTATGTGGGTCTACTCAGAAGTAAACCCCATTATAGTCAGTGGAACTTACTCCCAGGCAATTGTGATTGGGATAGCAGTCTCATAGCATGATAATTGAATTGCTACTCAGCAGTAAGCGTCATTATATTCAGGGTACTTAATCACAGGATAGCAGGACAGGATAGCAGCCTAAAAACCCAACCCTTTATTCAGGATTAGAGCTCTTCCACCAGCCTCCTGAGGAACAGAGGAGCAGCTGTTGCTGTTGCCTCTTTGCCTTTGCTCCCTGGTGTGGTTCTTCTGCTGCAGCTGTGGCTAGCCTGGAGAGGAACTGGTAATTAATAAAGGGGCACAAACTAAGAAGCCCCTCCCTTCCTGCCCCCTCACAGACCCCTCTCCCCTCCAGACAATGAGGCATTGCTATTCAGAAGAAAGCCCCATTATAGTCAGTGGGACTTGTCCAAGGCAAGTGTGGATAGGACCCTCAAAGCCTGCTGCTGGTGTTTCGCTGGCTTGGCCTGCCCTAAGGAGGTACCGGTATGCCCATCTCTCCTGCCTCCAGCTGCAGTGGAGAGAATCCCCTTTCCTGCCCCATCTTGGGGGGCTTCACCCCCCTCACCAGGAGGAGCCCTCCTTCTCTTATCTTGGGCACAGGGTGACCATATGTCCTCTTTTTCAAGGACATGTCCTCTGGAGTCCCCCCTTCCCTTGGCTTTGGCTTCCTTTAGGGAACAGGGTGTCCTCTTTTTCCAGGACATGGTGTTCTCTGGAGACCTCTCTCCCTTCCCTTACCTTTGGCTTTTCTTAGGGTACTGGGTGACCATATGTTCTTTTTTCCAGGACATGTCCTCTTTTGTAGCCTGGTTCTACTGCTACTCAGAAGTAAGCCCCATTATGGTCTTACTCCCAGGAAAGTGTGGTTAGGATAGCAGTCTCAGAGCATCATCATTAAATTGCTACTCAGAAGTTAGCCCCATTATAGTTAGTGGGACTTACTCCCAGGCAAGTGTGGACAGGATAGCAGCCTCAAAGCCCAACCCTTCTGTGCAGGCACACACAGAATAGGGATCTTTCAGCCAGACTTTCCTGGGAGTAAGCCCTTTGAGTGTGGTGGGGATGGATGGGACTTACTTCTGTGCCCAGGGTGACCATATGACTGGATTTGTCTCAATTTTTAGCCTCCTGTCTGGGTGTCCTACATTTTTGCTTTATTGTCCTACATTTTGCTGTCAATGTTAATTAAAAAATGCCTACCCTGAAAATAAGACCTATGGTGTTTTTTTTTTACAAAAAAATAAGACAGTGTCTTATTATCGGGGAAACACAGTATGTACTGTATGTATGTATAACCAATTCAAGACTAACTTTAAAGAGTGAATTTAAACACAGAAAAGTGCATATAATACTAGTGCAGGGATCCAACTTGGAGTACAAAAACATTAGCAACAGTTGTTGCCACATTTATTCCTGAAAATAATACAAAATGAAATAGATCCCATTGTCTATTGAGCAAAACCTCAATGTAGGAGTGTGAATTGCTTTATATATCTGAGCATTTAACTTTTCTATCTTGCTTGATGAAGCAAGGGGAAAGGGGTCTGTGAGGGGGCAGGAAGGGAGGGGCTTCTTAGTTTGTGCCCCTTTATTAATTACCAGTTCCTCTCCAGGTGCACAGATACTCCTACATCCGCAGAGATTGTTCTGGCAAACTGATAATGGGATCACTCTGAGCCCAGCGCACATGCCCAGAGTATGAGCTCTGAGGATCAGCATGCTCAGCTGGAACGGATGTAAGGAGGAGCAGCATGCCCTACCTTGGAGAAGAGTAGGTTGAGCGTGCTAATGCTCAGTGCACGTGCCGCACTGGGGTGGGACGATAATGCTAGCCAACGCACATGCCCAGAACTCTGGGCACGTGCAGTGAGCTGGGAGTGTACTGGTTCCACTGCACCTGCCCAGATTTCTGGGTATGCATGCTGTGCACCAGCACACTCAGTCCACACTGACATGAGGAGGAGCAGCCTGTTCCTCTATTGAGCAGAATGGACTGACGCATTGGTGCCCAGTGCACATAGCCGGAACTCCAGGCAACAAAAAGGCATTGAAAAGGCTGCATTCTGGTTCTGTCTGTCCCAAAAGGTGACCAGCAACTTCTTGCCTGAGCATTAAGATGCAACCATTCTCACCCCCAGCTTTGTCTGCCCATTGATAGGTCAGACAGACAGGGCAGAATGACACATGGGGAATTAAAAAAATGTAGTCCAACTCTCATACTGCAGTCATTCCCCATTACCAGCTGCTAGCATTTCTCTACTACCTAAGCATTGAAAGAATACTGAACATACTAAGAAAAAAGTAAATAGTAAAGGGCCTCTTCTGTGGTTGTATCACACACCCCTTGTTTCAGCAGCAGCTTGCTTTTCTTCTATATTTATAAAACTGAAAAGTGACTGACTGACTCATCAACACCCAGCCAAAACTGCTGGGCCTAATAGCATAAAATTTGGAGAGGATATTTCTCCATGATGGAGACACCCACTAAGAAATTTCAGAAATTCCAACCAGAAAGCGGTGAAAAGAGACACAACCAGTGGTGGGCTCCAGCAGGTTCGCACATACTCTATAGAACCGGTTGTTAATGAGAGATAGGATGTATAAAGTTTTAAAACAGCCATTTTAATAGTGGCTGCCAGATGGGCGTAGAACCCAATAGTGGCTGCCAGATGGGCATTGAACCAGTTGTTAACTTCTTTGAATCCCATCACTGGGCACAACACATTTTCCTTCCTATACTTCACATTGAAGAATCCCTGACTGATCCGAGCCCTGGACCTGGATGCACAAAATTTGGGGAGGGCATAAAATGTTCACCCACCAAGAAATGATGTTCAGAAATTTAACCCTTAACGGGTGAAAAGGGGTGCAATGTGTTTTTGTCCTATACTTAACACTGACCAACATTCCAGCCAATTTGGTACCTGATGCTTAATGCACTGGGGCAGATGATGTGCACGATGGGAGGTGTTGTGCAATGGGGGATGGTGTATGGGGGGTATTTTACTCCTGCAACCTAGGTACCTTTCGCTAGTACTCTATAAGTTATTGCTGTTTTAACTTCTGCTTTAATTTATAATCCTCAATGCAGTGTGCTGTTTTGGAAAGTTTGTTTTTTGTGTGGTTCTTATTTATCTGTACTGTGTTTTTATAATTGCTGATGCATTCTTTATTGTTTGCTGGAAAGGTGGATTGTGGATCTTTTGATTTTGGTTGTAAATCTTTTTGTTTTCAAAGAGGTACATTCACACTACAATGTGATAATTCCGTCTACAGTGGAGGCAAATTCCATTTTTGCTATCTTCATCTTTCTCACTTTCCTCTGTGAGAGCTGCGGTTTCACATTTCTCTACTGAACCACCTGTAGGAATGTTTGGTTTCATAACTTCCTTCCTCCACCTTTTGTTTCCAAGAATTCTGCTTCACTCAGCACTATGCACAAACTTAATTTGTCTACCAAGAAATATGTGATCCATCATAAAATTTTTATGGGCAGTGCAATCCTAACTTTCACTGGAACAGGCTGGGTGGGTGAGCCTGTGCTGTATCCTGAAATTGTGTACGTTTCAGGACTGCTGCCACACTACCACAGGAAAGGGAAAACTTATCCTCTTTACTCGGATAGGGTTACAGCAGCCCCAGTGTGCCTACTCGGTTGTAACTGCCTCTGGAGCCACATATTTCCCATTCCCTGCCTACCTTCAGGAACACTCTTCCCCATCCCTTTCCCTGTTTCCTGGTGCCTACATTGGCAAACATCTGTGTGCTGGTTCAGTGTTCTGCATAAAGATGCAAAAGTGGCTGCCACACTATTCGGCAGGCACAATGGATTTGCTTCAGCCCAAGGACACCTTGGGATTATTCCCTGAGTTAGTAATAATTTTTTAACACTTCATGCGCTTTGATTAATAAATTTTTTGCTTATTTAGCCATGTAAATAACTATATGAACTATTTGGTTGAAATAATATAAAATAATTTTTAAAACCTTTGAAGGTCTTCTAGATATTTAATTTGGTATAGGATTCTCCCTTTAATGTATATAGTTAGCAACTATTAACAACAGTTCAGACAGAAACACAGGCCAAAACAAGAATCTTTTTCTTAACTATTTACCAATTTTAACCATTAGAAGGACATACCATTTTTGCTGTCTGATCCCATGATCCCGATACTATTAGCTGTTCTCCTCTAGTTTGGCTCCAATCAACACTGTAAACCTGAAGCAGTATTTGAATTTTAGTTTACAAAAGCACAAAGCATACAAATCTGATAATTTGTATACAGGATATTTTTGCTGTCCTGCCAGAAATGGACATATTTGTTATTAAAGAAATAAAAGCTTACATTTCTATAAAATATTTAAGTATACTTTTCTGCGCTTTACTGCTAAACAAAGCCAAAACAAAAAAAACTATCATTTCACACCAAGAATTAAACATTTGAGATAGGCAGACATACTAACGATAAGGTATATAGACTGGCCCCCAAATCCAGAGTAACTATGGGAGCACGTAAGAGACATTACGTGCACCCATAGTTATTGCACCTCCTAGTGAAAATCTATAAGAAATTCATATTGGAATCCAGAGTAAATTGTTCTTTCACCAGAGCAAGGACTCCATGTAGTTACTCTGGATTTTGCTATTAATGAGAATTCATGACAAAATGGATCTTTGTAGCTATCTGACTTGACAAACTAAAGTAAGCAACACTTTTATATTTACAGGTGACACTTTTATATTTATAGGTATACTAATGGAGTCTTGGACCTTAGGCTTATTTTCCTAATTTGGTACGCAGAGATTTGATTATGACAATTTTCAAGTACAGTGGTACCTCGCTTAACAAGCATTTCACATAAGCAAAAATTTCCAAGAAATCTTGCTTCACGTAACAAGTTCCGCTTCACTTAACAGCAAGCGTGCCATCGGCACACGTGCTATGCAGCCCTGATGCTCTACACGGAGGCTCTTTAAAAGGGCTACTGGCCAGCGCTGTTGTCTCTAACTACCCCCAACAAGCTTACTCCCAGGAAAGTATCTTTAGGATTGCAGCCTAAGTAGACTTCATAGGATCATGCACATTGAATGCATATTCTGAATTCAATTCCAGTGTTTTGTCATAATTTTTGCATCCAGTTACTATTTTTATATGAATATTTTGGGGGTTGTGGAACCAATTGTCTGACTTTCCATTATTTCCTATGGAAAAATCTGCTTCACTTAAAGAGTGTTTCACTTAAAGAGCGTGCCTCTGGAACGAATTAAGCTCTTTATGTGAAGCACCGCTGTATTCTCTAAAACAGCGTTTCTCAAAGTGAGGGTCAGGACCCCTTTGGGGGTTGCCTAGAGCGTTCCTGGGGGTTGCCTAAAGATCCCTGGTGCAAGGGGCCAAGTCAGGCTTTCCAGACCTCTAGGTGTAGCTGCGCGCGCACTGGGGCTGACTGACAGCCTCAGGGCCCAATCCTATGCATGCCTACTCTGAAATAAATCCCATTGTGTTCAATGTGTGCATAGAACACACATTTCATTTGTAACAATGAAAATACATCCTGCATATCGGATATTTACGTTACGATTCATTACAGTAGCAAAATTACAGTTATAAAGTATCAATGAAAATAATTTTATGGTTGGGGGTCCCCACAACATGAGGAACTTATAAAGCGGTCACAGCGTTAGGAAGATTGAGAACCACTGCTCTAAAATGATTTATGGGCTCCAGACAATTTAAATGTTACCATCTACATATGGAGAAGGGTGCAAGCAATTGCAGGAAAGAAGATCAACAAGCCCAAAGGCTGACCTGGCCAATTTTTACTAATCACCACATCAAAGAGACTTAAAACTTAGGGATCAGAACTACAATTAATTAAGGTCCTGTTCAGATAATGAATGTACTTGCATAGGATAAATGTAAGATTCAAAGAGTCCTTTAATTATTTTACTGTAATAAAATAAATTTACAAATGTTACATAATAAATGTAACTTCCAAAGAGGCCTTTAATTACTATCATTATTCTTTTCAGATTCCAGTGTAATAAGCCTCTTTGATGTGGTGTTCTGAAGAACATGGGGAGTCTCTGAAAACTTATACTGTGCATATTCACAGTAGATGGCAAAACCAGGTTCTTTTCATGTCTAACAGTAATTGCCTGGTTGGTATATGCTGATTTTATTGATGTTCTTAAATTGTTTGTAAGCCCTTAAGGCATCTGTATAACTAAAAAAACAGAAAATTATTTTTTATATAATTAGATAACATTTTTGCTAGTTAACAAAGCTGAAAAAACTAGTTTGGCAACTCATATAGCCATCTTTTCCATTGTTGATTATTAATGCAGAGGAACCCGGAACATACAGCAGCCACTTTAATGTGTACTCATGAAGCACTCTAAGGATCATGCTGATAATGACAGGACTGACCACACATTGAAGACTGGCCATGTTGTTCACAGGCTCATTGTAAGCTTGGAGCCATCACAATTAAAGCAGATGTCTTTTCTAAGTCCAGAAAAGTAATGGCTTGCAAAATATTTTACTAAACTGCCTGCTTGCAATACATACATTAGATCCAGTCCAATCCATGCTCCCCCCCATCGATGCTGAGGTGTTAAAAGGCTACTAATGTATCCTGCTGGGGGTCAGAAAGTTGCAGCGGTCTCCTCTGGATAAGCCTCTATAGCACAGGAGAGTCTACCAGGATCTGAGCTAGTGAAATCATTGGCTCAGATCCTGTCTTACCCATGTTGCAGAACTGGGCTCAAGAAGAGGGTTAGGATTTGGTGGATGCCACTGCCAACAAACCCACTTCCTTCATAAATCTGTTCCACTCATCCCCCCACCACGATCACCTCCCCATTCCTCCTGAACAGTCTCATACTGCCTGCCACACCAAATTACCATATCTGCCTTGACTGTTTCAGGGGGATTCACAGCATTCCAGGGAGAAGGTTCAACAGCTTTCTCAGTGGCACTCCATAAGTGTGCACCTCCACTCACCGTCAATAATGCTATTTACAACTGCCATAAGACAGGCAATGCTGACAAACACTTGTTCTACCAGCAGGGCAGACCAAAAGGATTGGCTTGCTTGTGACTTAAAATATGGGATCAACTTCTGGAAAGGTTCCCTGATGGTGAATCCTTCCTCACAATAAACAAATGGTTATTTACAAGCCTGGTTTGGATGCCAATAATTATATGCATGGATGATACAAGTTCAAATAAAAGGACAGTGTAAGAGAACCTCCTAATCAAACTTGATATTCATGATTTATTTCTTCCACCCAACATTGCAGGGAGAAATTTAGCACAGTTAAAACAATGTTAGTTCAATGGAATTTTAAAGTACTGTATTAAAATCAGCTGGAGCAGGATTAAAATTAACATTTTCTTTGATAAATAAACAATTTATATTCATATTGAAATGGTTTGTGCTTGTTTATTGTATATTGAAAGGATTAGTATTTATCCTCAAAGCAAAAAACTCTCATTCCTGATTATACCTGAAATATTATAAGCACCAATGAGAGCATTAATCAGAAATGGATTAAGAATTAAGACGTTCTTCAAAGTACTATCTGTTTTCCAGCATTTTCTAAAAGATATTGACATTAAGGGTGTAATCCTAACCTAGGTTGGCACAACTCATTGATCTTCCTGTTCTCATGAAGGGAGGCAAGTGCAAGTCTATGCCAGGCCTAACACTGACCCAGAAGTGGCACAGAAGTGTCTTATGGCACTTTTGTGACACCTCCAGGACAGCATGGGATTTATGCTGGTACTTAGGCCAGCCTAACTGGGGATTAGGATTGTAGCCTAAAATCTGATATTTTAACTACAGAATAGAAATATATTACTTTACCATAGATATACAAGGAATGTGTCTATTCCTCATAGCACCCTTTTTGCTGCAAACATCTCAATAACTGATGAGAAAATGTGTTTTTAAGGCTACTAGTGGTCTGAATTTAATCAATCTCTACCCTACTGTTGAAATGGCACATTAACATTATAGAAAAAGCATACATTAACTTTCATGCTTTAAGTCAGGCTTTCACAAATACAAGTGGATGTTTTTCTCTCCCAACCATGGAAACTGGAGGAACTCGAGTTCACAATGTCTTGAATTTTGTATAGAGATACAGTCCTAGCCCAAAGATAATGTATTTGTTTTGTATAATGTTAACTTGCTATTTTAATCAGGGGAGGATGATGTCTTTCATATCATGCTGAGTTTTGCAACAGACTGTTCCAAATACCTCCTATCATGCTGAGCTTGCACTGTTTCTGCCTGCTCAAAAAAGGTTTACTCCAATATGACACACACCACCCTCTGTGATTGCCAGAGAATGTGGGAGATGACATGAAGGAAAAGAGAGAACAGTGGCAACCCCAAATTATGGATAAGCAATAAAAGTCTAAAGTTAAGGGTGCCTCTTTATAGATCTAACCAAGACTGATTCCTAAGTAATACCTATATTAAAGACATGCAAAAAAAAAACTTAATCCCTTTTCCTGAAAACCCTAGCAAGGTAAGGAGGGGCTCGAATTTTCTAGCAAAGAATTCCTACCACTCTAACCAAGCTACAATTTCAAGGAGACTTTTGAGGAAGCCTTTATTATAGTTAAATGGGAACACAACTGATATAATTGCACAGTACAATTCTGATCTGTCTCCCAACACCAGCCTTTTTGTTTTTTCCCCCTGCATAAATCTTTACTACCAGCTCCCCTTTCCTTTGTTCCTATTATTTTACACCCAGTCTAACAGCACAGTCCTTTGACACATCACAATTTAAGATTAGGCAGTAAGATGCCTCATCCTCAAACATTGTTTTCTTTTTCAATACAAATGCTGTATTAATAAAATACATGTGCACAGGTTAACCCAATATGTAAGATTTGGATCAAACTACCACTCTTCATATTCCTTTCAAACTGTCATCAGCAATCACCAAATTCATACAGTGGTGCATTGTAAGACAAACTTAAATAGTTCCAGAGGAATGTTTGTCTTACAAAGCATACTTCTTACAAAGTGGATTTTCCCATAGGAAATAATGGGAACTCAGATGATTGGTTCCACAACCCCAAAATATTCATATAAAAATATTAACTGTAGGTAAAAATGATGAAAAAACACTGCAATCAAATTCAAAACACTGTAATATAATACAGAACACTATTACTGTAATTAAACACTGTAATATGCTGCACATTAAAACAAAAAAGAAAAACCTTTATGGCCAAGGATGACAAAGGGCAAAATCCAGAGTAACTACGGGGAGTCCTTGCTCCAGTGTAAGAACAATTTACTCTGGATTCCAATATGAATTTCTCATAGGTTTTCACTAGGAGGTGCAGTAACTATGGGTGCACATAATGTCTCTTATGTGCTCCCGTACTCTGGATTTGGGGGTAAGCTTCACTAAAATAATCACTGGCATCTTTTTGAACAATTTTAACAGGGAATCTCTCTGTGTGTGTGTATCTGTGCGTTTCCAAATTTGCAGTAGGAGCAGCTCCAAAGACTTCTGCCTGATGCAAATCCTATGCAGTCTACTCAGAAGCAAGTCCCATTATATGCAATGGGGCTTACTCACAGGAAAGTGTGGGGCTTACTCATAGGAAAACTCCAGGCAGGAAAGATGGTGGAGGGGAAGAGGGGAAGTTGTAGTGGGGTCTAGGCAGAGAGGGGGTTTCTATTGAGGGGGTTCCAGACCAGAGAGAAGTCCAAGAGGGGTTTCCCTCCTACCTGAATGTGGCTGCTCTGCTCCAGGGGGTGGGCTGGGCTGTCTGGATTGAGGCCACATGCTTGCTGGAGACTGGGGAGTGCAGGAAGCTGGGTGGGGAAGCTCCCACATGCAGGAGGATGCCTCTGCTGCTCCCTCTGCTGGCCTGTTCACTGGCACTGCAGGTAGGAGGCGAAGTTCCACCGCATCCACCCAATGGGGATTTGTCTTACAAGGCAAAATCCCATATAAAGGTTAGTTTGTCTTTCAAAGCGTTTGACTTATAGGGCATTCGTCTTGCAAGGTACTCACTTTAAGAAAGATGCAGCCAAACTGGAGCAAATCAAGAGGAGAGCAACAAGAATGATCAGTGGGATGGAAGGAAAGCCCTATGAGGAAAAGTTGGGGGAACTTGGGATGTTCAGCCTGGAGAAGAGAAGGCTGAGAGGAGACATGATTGCCCTCTTCAGACACCTGAAGGGCTGTCATATGGAGGGAGGGGCTCATTTGTTCTTAGCTGCTTCTGAAAGCAGAACTAGAACTAATGGGTACAAACTGCAAGAAAGGAGATTCCAGTTGGATATCAGGAAAAAATTCCTGACGATGAGGGCAGTGGAACAGATTGCCAAGGGAGGTGGTGGACTCTCCCTCACTGGTGATCTTCAAGCAGAGGCTCAACAAGCACCTGTCGGTGATGCTCTAGGAGGATTTCCTGCTGCAGGCAGGGGGTTGGACTAGATGACCTACTAGGTCCCTTCCAACTCTATGATTCTATGTACTTCAAAATAAAGGACAATCTCTGGCCCAGGATTCATTTTAAAATGAGCCTTTCCCCAAAGCAGCAAATTTCTTCGTAACTGATTCTTTCTCACTAGATTAGTAAATTAAATGATCAATACTATTTTCAGGAGCTAGTAGCTCCAATGAAATTAGTTATAATTCCTGACAGATATATTTTTCAGACCTTCAGAATCTAGCAGAACATTAGTCAGTGTGATTCTGTGAAAACCATATTGCTGCAGTCTGCAGAAAAAGAGAAGTTAGCTATCTTTATGAGATCCAATAAGCAATAATTCATTTTACACAACAGAACTGTATAATACAGGAGTACCAAGGCCTAATGACTTTTGTACTCAGAATATATAGTATAGTTTAATAGACTCTAGAAACTAGCACCGTTTTGTTGCTATGACATTTTGAATGATGAAATGATAGAAAGGATTATATTCTTTAGTTTTCCCTAAGAGAAGCTACAAAACTATGAGGGTGTACAACAGTGTTTCTCAACCAGTGGTACGGGTACCACCAGTAGTGCTTGTGTTGGTGTCTGGTGGTACGTGTGGGACTCCCTGACATCTGTTGTTTGGCAGTGAGACGAGCAATGTGATGTGACAAACAGTGGTAGGAGGATTGGCTCAGTGGGCAGAGCTTCAAAGCACTCTCACGCACTCTCAAAGGCCTCCTGCCCATTCTTTACCTCTTACTGGTGCTTTTAACTAAGCAGATGAAGTTAAAACCTAAGAAATAAAACACAACTGGATGCTTCGTAGCAATATTCAAATACCATATTCTCTTAATTTACACAGCATGTGGAAAGCATATACATTTATAAGGAAAACTCGTGTGGTGTTGCTCTTTTAATATTATGATACAATTTTTAAGCAGTGAAAAACAGCATAGGGAAGTAGAGTAATATCAAGAGAAATAATGATTAATTTAGTTATTATTATATATGATTATTATATATAATTATATATATAATTATTAGAAATAATAATTAATCAAGAGAAATAATAATTAATTTAGTTTTGATAACATATCAGTTTACCTGGTCATTTACAGTGGTTCATAGGTAGCACAAAACGTTTTGGTATCAAAAAGTGCTTATAATTTAAACTAGTGTGCGGGGAAGGGATGGTGGGATAGAAAGCCAGAAAGATAGGAAGGGAGGAACAATATGGGCAAGTGTTGATACATGCACCCAACAGTCAGTAAAGATAGACCAAGTGCTATGCAGAAAGCATAAGGAACAGGCAGGGATTAAGTTAGATTCAAAGCCGACAGCTAACACCATGTTAGAGATTCTTCATGAAGAGCATGAAAACAGAATGGTATGCATGGTAAAATCAGTTAATACCCTTGCAACCAGGGTTATGAACTCATTACAGCTGGCTTAAGTATCCTTTTGAAAGAGTGTTTCCTGATAAGGAAGAAATATCATAATATGTTCATTTTACCTCCTGAGTGTGCTCTTTATAGACTTGCAGTGGACCTGTGGGTTTTGCTGTGTCCCAAATTTGTAAAGATCCATCGCCACTAGAAGTGACCAAGACATGTTCATTGTTCTCACTCCACGTCACATCAAACAGACCATCATTCCAATCAAAACTAAAGCAAAACAAACACATAATCCATGAGAAGTAGCATATGAATTGACAAACGATCTTGTTGTTCCTAAGAAATTAGTGCTTTAGAAAGACTATGGGCAAAATCCAGAGTAACTACGGGGAGTCCTTGCTCTGGTGTAAGAACAATTTACTCTGGATTGCAATATGAATTTCCCATAGGTTTTCACTAGGTGGTGCAGTAACTATGGGTGCACGTAATGTCTCTTACGTGTTCATGCAGTTACTCTGGATTTGGCTGTTAGTTATTATTTGACAGGTTAGTTGACCAAACCCTTTTAGATTGGCCAAAAATCCTTCCCTAACCAACCCTGAATCAAACTTCCATATTAGAAATCAACAATATAACTTCATTTAATGAAGTTATATCACTATCATAAAAACAAAACAAGGTTATACAATAACAATATTTGTTAATATTAAGTCTTCTACCTCCTGAAGAGATGAAGTCCAGTTTCATTTTGTTCCAGCACAATCAGAGTTCCGCAACCTAAAAAGGAACAGAATAAAATCTTAAATCAAACCACTTTCTTTTGAACAATGAAGATTTAAGGTACAAAAGTGATTTATAGCATGAAAAATTTTAGACTGAACACAGTTATACTGATATTTTCACCTTTGGACTTCTGCTGAGATACAGGATGCCCAGGACATTATTTTGGTGACTCCCTACAAGTAACAGGACTCCAGAAATTAATTAATTATTATTGTATCCTGCTTTTCTCCCTGAAGGGCACCCAAGGCGCCTAACAATCAATAAAACAATAACAATAAAATAGAGCTAAACCAGTAAAATTCAGTTAAAAACAATATAAAAAAACAACCAAACAGCAGTAAAATCAAATCAGGATGGCTGAAAGACATTATGTAATGTCTTTCAAAGACATGAGGACCAAGTATCAAAAGTACTTTTCTATTCGCACTTTCAGTGTGGGTTTGAAAACACAATCAACTTTACCCTGCAGCGGCTTTTTACTCCCTATAAAGATCAAATCAGAAAAACAAGTATAACTGAAATGCTAGAAGTATGCATTGGGAACGCTACAGTGAAAAAAGAAGGGGTATGTGTACCAAATTTTGGAAACTGAACTCTTAGACACACTTTCTTCATAGTAAGGATACAGTAAAATTTAGTCACTAAGGGTTCTGTACTAGAGTTACTACCTAAAGATTTTTTTTAGTTTTAAGGTTACCACCATGAACCTTTGATCCTTTCACAGAGTTTCACCTTAACTCTATTGCTTTCTAAAAGGAATAAAATTAAAATGAAAGTTTAAATAAAATTAAAATGAAAGTTTGAAAAACAGACATACTTGGCATCCACCAGTCTTGAAAGACTATGGTATCGTGCTCGACATTGATATGCTTGATATGGTAGCTTGATATACCCAAGCAGCATGGCATGGAGAGGGGGGATTTGCTGCTTGGGTAACAGCCTGTCCTCCATATCAGTCTACCCAGGCCTTCGTGCTTTGCATGGAGCATCAAGCACTATACCATAGTCTTTCAAGACTAATGGATGCCAAGTTTCTCCCTAAACATATGTAGCACACATACACACCACCCATGGCTTGCCAGTGTGCCACAGCACAGTAGCTGAAAATTGGTGATCTAGACTTTGTGATTAAAGCATTAAACAACTAAAAAAAGAGTTTTTCTTTTCATACCATAAAATTTACATTCTAACAAACGTGTATAGCACCATGCTATGCAATACGTAGAAATCATTACAGTATATTTGTACATAATCTACCAGGAAGTTATCTAATCAAAATGTCACTGAAACTAATTGCATCAATGCAAGAGTAGAATCATGGTCTCATGGAGCTCCTGTTTATCTGAATGGGGCTTGTGTATGAGAACTTTCTCAATAATTTTGTTGACAAAATCAGCATGTTTATGTTAAAAAATCCCATCGTACGCATCAGTATGCAAGTATGCACACATCTATAGTGCAAGTAGAAGTGACATAGGGCAAAATCCAGAGTAACTACGGGGAGTCCTTGCTCTGGTGTAAGAACAACTTACTCAGGATTCCTATATGAATATCCCATAGGTTTTCACTAGGTGGTGCAATAACTACGGGTGCATGTAAAGTCTCTTACGTGCTCCCATAGTTACTCTGGATTTGGGGGATAGTAAACTAAAAGCTTTACAAGCATTAAGTACAGTGAGTCATGACTTAAGACAACACAGACTGTACAGCTGTTGGGTCAGCTGCATCTTCAGTAAGCAGAAGGATTTTGTTCACAGGAAAGGGGCTTTTCATAAGTGGAGGGAGTTTTTGTTTGGGCACAGATATAGTCAGTGGCGTTTACACACCCACATGTGTGGATAGGATTACAGCCTAAAGGTCAGGGTACGTCCATATACATAAGTATGTCTACTCAGAACTCTCATCATAGTCAGTAGGACTTGATCATATACATAAGTATGTCTACTCAGAACTCTCATCATAGTCAGTAGGACTTGATCCTGGGTTAGTGTACAGAGGATTGCAGCCTCAGAGCCCAGCCCTCAGAACATCTACTCAGAACTGAGTCCCATTAGAGTCAATGGGGCTTACTCCCAGGTAAGTGTGGAGAGGGTGGCAGCCTCAGAACTCAGCCCTCCTCTGTCTACTCAGAAGCGAGTCCCATTAGAGTCAATGGGGCTTGCTCCCAGGTAAGTGTGGAGAGGGTGGCAGCCTCAGAACTCAGCCCTCCTCTGTCTACTCAGTAGCGAGTCCCATTAGAGTCAATGGGGCTTACTCCCAGGTAAGTGTGGAGAGGGTGGCAGCCTCAGAACTCAGCCCTCCTCTGTCTACTCAGAAGTGAGTCCTATTAGAGTCAATGGGGCTTACTCCCAGGTAAGTGTGGAGAGGGTGACAGCCTCAGAACTCACCCCTCCTCTGTCTACTCAGAAGCGAGTCCCATTAGAGTCAATGGGGCTTACTCCCAGGTAAGTGTGGAGAGGGTGGCAGACTCAGAACTCAGCCCTCCTCTGTCTACTCAGAAGTGAGTCCCATTAGAGTCAATGGGGCTTACTCCCAGGTAAGTGTGGAGAGGGTGGCAGCCTGAGCCATGAGGGGAGGAGGGCAGGGCAGAGGAGGGGCTGGGCGGGGGTTCTGCGCATGCGCCCTGCGCCTCTTCACCTGCGATCCCGTAGTACTGCGAGGCGGCGCAGGCCAAGCGCCCGGGCAGGTAAGGAGAGAACTCGACGGCGTAGCCATGGCGGCCGGGCAGGCGGAAGACCTGAGCCCTCGGAACCCTCGTCAAGCCTCCCCTGTCGCCACCGTCTGCACCACCAGCGACTCCATGGCTCATTACTCCACCGGTCGCTCCTCCTCCCTCTTCAACGGCCGCCCACCGCCGCCTCCGCAGCAGTATTGAGGGGAAGCGGTGCAGCCGCAGCCGCCATCTTGGTTGTGGGCGACGTCGCCGCCGCCATCTTGATTCCCTTCTGTGACGTAGAAGGAAACCCCTAGACAGGCCACGCCCCCCACAGGGGGACCCTCCACAGGCTCCTCTGCAGGCAGCCAGGAGTGGAAGCAGAGCAAGGGGTGGAGGGAAGGGAGGGAGGAAGGCAGGGCAGTCCCCATGTGGCATGACCCAAAAGAGGACAGAATGTAGGACTCCCAAGGAAAAGGAGGACAAGGAAGATGAGTTTCCAGGACACGAGGCTGGGAAAGAGGACATGTGGTCACCCTCCAGCAGTGTCACTCCTGAACTTATGAATTGAAACAATTTGTTGTTTACTGTATCAATTTTTTTAAAGTTACAATTTTTTTCAATGTTTAAAGAATTTATTAACAATTTATTAAAGTTTCAGTTTTTTCAGTATTGAATTTATTGTTTCAGTTTATTAAAGTTTCCATTTAATTTTTTCAATATTGACAGAATTTATTATTAAAAATTTATTGTTTCAATTTATTAAAGTTTCGGTTTAATTTTTTTTTCAATATTGAAATAATTTATTGTTTCAATACAGGAGTCAAATATTGGCCTCTAATGTATTGGAGATATGTTTATATTGGATATTTCCAAATTATGGGTTATGTTGGAAGTAAAAAGGTCTTGTGCTTTTAAATGGCTGAGAGAAATTCAACAGGTGCAGCTCCCATCAGAGAGATAGAAGTGGGGAAGGCTGTACTTGTTGAATGTCTGTTGTGCAGCAGTTTGGTAAAAGTGCTGCAGTGGTTAAGATGCTGTGCTTGTCAACCTGAAGGTTGGCACAAAGGCAGTTTTAAAACCTGAGTACTGCAGTATGGAGTGAGTTCCCACTGGTTGCCCAGCTCATGCCTACCTATCAGTTTAAAAGCACGTGAATACAAATAGTAAATGTACCACGTTTATGGGAAAATAACAGCGTTCTGTGCACTTTGGTGTTTAGTCATGCTGGACACATGACCATGAGTCGCCTTTGGACAAATCTGGCTCTCCGGCCTTGTAATGGGAACAAACACTGCACCATATAGTCGGTCACAACTAGAAGGGGTACCACATTTTATCTTCACAGCATTTTTGGTGGCAAACCTTGTGAAGTCAAAGCATACTCCACAGAACATTTTGTAGACCCATTTTGCAGTGATGAGCACAATCAGTCTACTCAAAAGTAAGCCCCAATGTGTTCAGTGTCTATGGAAAATGTCTATAGGATTTTAACCGACAAATTTGACAGTTTTACGCCTTTGACGTCTATTAAAGATCTGTTCACCAGGGCCCTTTTCATCTTACAGGCACAGATGGTGCAGCAGTGGTTCTCAAATCTTTTGATATAGGGATTGCTGCCCCAGTGCCCCATTGCAACATGGCGAAGCCCAGCTTTTCATGATCCCTTTGAAATAAAGTCACAATCCCCAGTTTGTGAACCACTGCTCTACAGAGCCACTGAGTGTCAGCTTCTTTCCAGCGATCCTACATACTGTACAAGTCACAAGCCCTGCAAAGCACCCTGATTGTATATAGAAACCAATTTTATTAAAATCATGATCATCAAAGTTTTATTCCAACAACCAGCCATGTAACAGTTTACTCCAGTGACCCAGGAATGGAGGGTGATGACACTATGCAGAAGAAGATTCTAAAGCTGCCTGCTTTTTATGTCCATTTTCACACTGCTCCCCATAGCATGTGTCTGTAGTGTGGAAGGTCTCAGCCATAACAGTAGGTGAGGGCAGTTCAACTCTAATTTGTAGACTCTAATTTGTTCAACTCTAATTTCTAGTACAAACTCTAATTTGTACAAGGTGTTTTCCTGACTTTTTCTCTCCTAAGATTATGTTGGCTTAAGCAGGTAGCTGTAGTGCCATATCACCTATGAATTACTGTAGTTGGAAAGGAATCTACTGATGAGTCATCCCTTTAATTCTGTAAACTGTCCCCTGCATCTTTACCCATGTTAACTGGCTGAAGGACAAGAACATTTCTACAGTACTGTATTCATAGGAACCAGACCAATGAGTCATAGCAACAAAAGAACAATTTTACACTTATTTTTTTCTTAAACAGCTTGTGGGTGAAATTCTAACCAATTTTCCAGCTCCACGGTAGGGGAATAAACAGTGCCTTACCTTGAGGAAGTCTCTGTGACTGCCCCATTAACAGCAGGATTCAGTACATGTGCCCCAGACACAGTTATGCCAGTGCTGGAATGTTGGTTAGGATTGTGCTTTGTATGTCTTTGGTGAGCATTTAGGCTAATACAGTATATATATTTCCATTTGAAACATCACTTCTCTTTTTTCCCTAATGATTTTGTTATGTTAAAAATGGATTCAAATAAAACTTCAGGAGTTAGCAAACCATTATAGGCAAACTGAACTTTCTCAGATTGTACACAAATAACTTTAACTGCTTCAGTGGATTTTTGGGACATACTATGTATGTATATCTTCACAAATAATTAGGTACTGTATCTCACTCAAGCCACAATCCTAACTAATTTTCTAGTTCTGGAGTAAGAACAATGCAATTGAGAAGGCCTCTCTGACTGCCCACCCCCATTCCCAATTGCAGGATGCAACATATGCACCATGCCAGAACTGGAAAGTTGGTTACGACTGCTTCTTCAATTTAATTATTCAACCTGTGACTATTATGAGATACAGGTATCTGTGGGATTAAGTATGACTAGGTGTGAACCTACCTATCCAAAGAAGAACAGTATCAGATTCTCAGTCAGGGAAAGTACAAGTACTTTGCAACAAAGGGACTTACTATGTTCACTCAGTGACTGCTTTTCCTTTTTCCAAAGAGTGAGTCAGGATTAGTGGTTTACCAAAGACAGGCCACGTTAGGCTGCTCCTGTAATCAAACTGTATTTTGAACTGGGTAAAATGCCTTTGAACTGGGACAGTTCTAGTTTGACAGGGATTACTTGAACCAGTTTGTAAAAATTGTGGGAAAATGTTTAAAAGTGCAATTTTTGTCATAGAAACAATGTCATAGAAACAATGTAATTTCAAGGCGCCACTTGTCTTTTTACTGTAATATCAAAATCTTGCACCAGCATGAAAACATACTTTTTCTTATTCACTTTGATTGGGAAAAGTTAAATAAATAGGCTGTAACTTGTGGGAGTTTGCAAATAAAATAAAATCTGTATTTAGATTGACCTTAGTGTGTTTAATGGGATTGGTGCTATTTGATTATCATTACTTTCTTTCTTTCTTTCTTTCTTTCTTTCTTTCTTTCTTTCTTTCTTTCTTTCTTTCTTTCTTTCTCTCTCTCTCTCTTTCTCTCTTTCTCTCTTTCTCTCTTTCTTTCGCTAACCAGGCTTTTGACTGTCATGGTGATTTAATCCTAGGTGGGTTTATCAGTCAATTTTATATTTCTGTGTTGCCTGCAAGATGCTTTGTGCAGACTTCAATTTGTAAGTGTGGTATACAAATCTACATACTGTAGTCACCCACTAAGAACCGGTTTTTGTAAATTCAAACCAAAAGGGAAAAGGGGTGCAACGTATTTTTATTCTATACTTAGCATTGAAGACTGACTGATCAACACCCAGCCCAAATCCCTGCACCTAGAAGCATGGTATTTGAAGTGTGTTTTCCTTGTGTGATGTAGGGACTACTAAGAACCAGTTTGGTGCCCGGTAATGCCTAGTGCATGGGGATGGGTTGAGTAAACAGGAGGTGGGTGGGGAATTGTGCATGGGGGATTTTTTTCTGCAATGGCGGGTAAATTTCACTCTTTAGAGAGAGAGAGAGAGAGAGATGGCGCAATCCAGAGTAACTACGGGGAGTCCTTGCGGGGAGTAAGAACAAGTTACTCTGTTCTTACTCTTACGGGGAGTAAGAACAAGTTACTCTGGATTGCAATATGAATTTCCCATTGGTTTTCACTAGGTGGTGCAGTAATTTTGGGTGTACGTAATGTCTCTAACGTGCTCCCGTAGTTACTCTGGATTGTACCCATATAGATATAATAAGCAGACCTCCGTCAGTCTTGAAAGACTATGGTATCGTGCTCGGTGCTGCATACACTGCATGCGAAGCACAAAAGCTTGGGGTGGATTGTTATGGAGGATAGGCTGTTACCCAAGCAGCAAATCCCCTCTCTCCCCGCCACTGAATTAGTCCAATGGAAAGGCAGAGCCGATACGATTGGATCCAGCTGGTGTCGCAGAGCTGGGCTAAGGATAGGAGCTCACCCTGTCTTGTGGGGCCGACCCGGGTCTTGAACCCTGGACTGCTGGTTAACAGGCACAGTGTCTTAACCGCTTGCGCCACCCACAGCCCATATAGATATATAGATATAGATATAAGTGATGAAAAGTCACTGACTCATCAATGCCCAGCCAAAACCGCTGGGCCTAGAAGCGTAAAATTTGGGGACGGAGTTCCTTCTGTGATGGACGGATCCACTAAAAACTGGTTTTTGGAAATTCCAGCCAGAAGGGGGTGAAATGGGGCACGACGCGTTTTCCTCCCTATACTTCCCATTGAAGAAGCCATGACTGAGGGATGCTCTGCCCCAACCCCTGCACCTAGAAACATGAAATTTGGGGAGGGTGTTCCTTATATCACATGAACATCCACCAAGAACCAATGCGGAAAAATTTAACCCTTAAGGGGCTGAAAAGGGATGAAACATGTTTTTGTCCTATACTTAACATGGAAGTCTGACCAACATCCAACCAATTTGGTGCTCGGTGCCTGGTGCACTGAGGGGGATGTTGTTCGGAGGGAGGGGTTGCACTAGGGAGGATGCTGCACATAGGGGTGTTTCACATGGGGAGATGAAGCGCATGGGGAGGTGATGCACATTTGGGAGGAGATGCAGATGGGGGACAGATGCGCATGGGGGAACGGGTGCCCATGGGGGACGATGCGCATGAGGGGGACGATACACATAAGGGGATGATGCACATGGGGTGGATGAACATGGGGGATGATATACATGGGGTGGATGCAGATGGGGAGTTGATGTGCATGGCGGGTAGATGCACAGTGGGGGGATGGCTTATGGGGGAATTTTACTCCCAGAACACGAGTACATTTTTGCTTGTTGTTAGTAAGAATGGCAGCCTCAATAATATGGGGTATGTCCTTCTGAAGTCACTAGTTAGCTCAGGAACAAATAGTTTATCACTCCCTACACTGTTGCCTGGTTCCCTGCACATATACTCAGAAGTTTTTAACTGGTTTGTTTTCAACTCTGTTTCTCATGCCTTCCCAGTACAGAATAAGTTTGTGTATGCTATAAAAACAAAATGACACACGGGTAAAGTTTTATCTGTCATTGCTCTCCTTAAGACTCAATAGTAATGGAAACATATTAAGTCATAAGGCTTGGGAACAGTCAACTGGAGATGAAAAACAATGCCATGTAAGGGCCACAGCTATGATTTTCAGCCTATAGCACTAGCTGCTTGTTTGAGATATCACTAGCATTATCAGTAACCTTGAATGTGGTGCGTAGGTAGCTAAAGATAAATAGCATGAATAATGGAGTTTTGCAAGGGAGTTACATAACCAGGAAGCAGTTTTTATTAAGAATAACTTTTCTCAACTAGACCTGTTCACTTGGTATGTTGGATTTATAAAAGGTAATGGAAATAGCTGTTTTCACCTTTCAAAAATAGACTGGAACTATTCTTTATTAGGAATGTTCAACACAGAAAATTTATAATATATCCTAGTGACACTTGAATGACATTGGGACTTGGGGGACTCTGATCTCAGTGCTGAAAAAAGTAAGGAAGCATTTTAAGTTAGATCAAATGTTGATGGCTAGAACAGCACAATTCCAAACTGGCTGGAACAAGTAGGCTGGAATACCTGTGCTGTATCCAGCACAAGTTATGCAGCTGCTACCATGCTACAGAGAGAAGGGGAGGCTCACCTTTTCTCTATAGGAGAGCTACAGCTGCCCCAGCGAGTCTATTCAGATTTACTCCACCTTTTCTCAACTGCCCGGGAAGGAAGGCTAGGATCTGGCTAGAAGTGGCCTAAGTCTGAGGGCAGGTAGGGATGCCCAGGTGATCTTAAGCCATCTAATCAGACAGACTTATGGCTTCACTGAACCTGGGTTACTTAAGGTCAAGCCTCTGAATGTTTGTGTATGTATTTCTTTGGCTCTTTCAAGCTGTAAACTCTCAGTTCTACCTTTGCTTGGGAGATGACAGGAATCTTTAAATCTTGAAAGCTAAATTCATTTTTTTAACCTTTTCCCTATAATTGTTGCTAGGACTGTTGTTGTGATATGCAACTTGGGCACTGCCAAAGACTAAATTCTTCCACATCTGTTTGGTTTTTTAAAAAATTGTTTCTTCCCTATATTAGCTGTGACCCTGTTGATCCACTGCAAAACAAAAGTTACACATTCCAAAGTAAGACAATATGTCTATTTCAATCAGCATTAAAAAAAAAACCAAAACTTTAAGACTGTGAACCTCAAACTTTCAAGTTTTCCAGAAACCATCATCAGCCTGGGATATTCAATATAAAACAAAACAATATAAAACAAAACAAAAGAATAATTGAAAAGTGTCCCAAAATTTGCACTGTAACATTTTAAGATGAAATGCCAAAGATCATACATATCAATATACTGTACAGTGTTTGGAAGAGTGTGCTGAAAGGGGGATCTACTCAAGAGAACAGCAGATGGCAGCCAAGATCTATTTGATAAAATATGACTTTCTCAAGAAACACACATACACACAGCACTGAAGAAACTGACAGTGCTGCTCTATGCTAGTTTACCCATAAGTACAGTGTATAGAGGCCTAGATCTAGGAATGAATGCAGGCCTCTGTCAGTCTTGTAAGACTGTGGTATCATGCTGGCGCTGAATATGCTGCATGCGAAGCACGAAAGCCTGGGTTGGATTGTTATGGAGGATAGGCTATTACCCAAGCAGCAAATCCCCCCTCTCCACGCCACTGAATTAGTCCAATGGAAAGGCAGAGCCAATACAATTCGATCCAGCTGTGTCGCAGAGCTTGGCTAAGGACAGGAGCTCACCCTGTCTTGTGGGGCCGACCTGGGTCTCGGAATACATGAACAAGATTGCACTGTTATGCAATCCTGCAAGCTACTGCCATTTCAAATAATACTTCCGGAATTTGTCTTCTAAATTTTGAATAGGTATATTTGATCACCATTTCAAATGTGTGTTTCCGCTTCAGACTACATAAAAGTTATTCTATAACCAGATTTTAAATCCCTATATTCCTGTGACATCTGCAAGCTAACAATGAGTAAGGTGGAAACACAAGTAGCAGTTGATCAAGACAGTTAAGAAATTAACATCCTACCTGCTGTGTGACACTGGATTTCTGCTGCTTAAATCTAAATAGGACTATGTTAATGCAAATATGTAAGCTCTTGGGGCACTTACTACCTACTACTGTGTCAAAGTCTTGTTGACACAAGCTTCTGTTTCTAAATGTCTAAAACAAAAGTTACTCCACAAGTTCATTCTCACTTCATTTTTTCAAAAATTTTTTACAGCCATTGTCTGACTATTTGTATTAAGATTCTACACCTCCACTTAACATTATCGGTTAGGGCGATGACAGGACCAGATCCCATGAGATGTCAGTAATGTGCTTGTTGTGTTGCAAGAAATGAGACATTCACAGGAGAAGTAGGCTACAATCCAAAGTAACTACAGGATCTTTCACACCAATGTATTTACGGTGCTACCTATGGGAAATGCATAGAGCAACCCAGAGTAATTGTAGGGAATGTTGTGAAAAGAATATGCTCCCCATATTTATTCTTAACCTCTTTATATTTTCAGATAAAAATTGAAGGTAGCATTAAAATCAGGACATTACTACTGAAAACACATATGTCAAGATAGGCAACAAATGACATATGTAATAAATTGACACAAGACTTTTAAAAAATGAAAAGGGCCAGCATATGTACTCAGGGTGGACACTATAATATCTTTTGCAGCCCTGTCCTCCTAACCAACTTTCCAGTGCTAATGTAGCTGCAAGGAAGCCCTGAGATCAGGGGACAAAGATAGCCTTCAGATGGTCATCATGATACAGCATGCACCAACTTGCTATTGCTGCATTGGCCCCGGAATTGTTGTTGTTATATAAATACTGTCAAATAATTATATAAATAAAACCTACCCATTATTAGACTTCAGACCGTCTAGGATTGACCTAGAGTCTTTAGGAATCAGCATTGAACTCCAGGTAATGGCTGAAAACAATCCTAGGGATTTTAGCAATGCCTCTTAGGCTTAATGACATTACATCATGCTAAAGGAGGGGGGGAAACATCCAGGAATAGCCACAGTCAAGAGTTGGCAACGTTATAGGCAATTTGAGGCCTGGAAGCATTGTTAAATTTATTTCCTTTCTGTATTTCCTTTCTGTAGTGTACAAGCACAATGGATTCGGATGGGATAGGTCCAGCTGGACAGTTCTACTACATGCAAATGTGAGAATAGCATTTCTGAGTGGATGCACCACGTAAAAATATAGCCCTATACACCGAAAACTTGCATGCTAGAAAGAAAGCTGTGCCAGAAAACTTTTATTCAATTTAATTCAATTTAATTGGTCTAATTTTCTATGGCGGCAATCCTAACCTCACTTACTTGGGAGTAAGCCCCATTGATTAAAATGGGGCTAACATCGGAGCAGACAGGGATAGGAAGCAAGTTTTTACATGAGCATTTCACACAGCATGCCATTTCACAGGGCTTATGAGAAAAGAGTGTATCCAGTAAATTGTACATTGGTCCAGGCTCAAAAGGAAGGCCCAGGTGCCAAAGCAGGGTGCCCCCAAATTTTCTGAGATGATGTATTTTCTGATCTCATTAGGGCATATGAGAGGAGCATGCAGGGGGGTGCACCATATCTGGACCCTGAGTCAAAAATGAGGCCTGGGGTTCAAAGGAAGGAAAACTGGATCTCAGAAAATGTTTGCATATGTTCTGTGAAGACCACTCATTCCAAAACTGCTGGACTTAGGAGAGAGAGAGAGAGAGAGAGAGAGAGAGAGAGAGAGAGAGAGAGAGAGAGAGAGAGAGAGGATTCCTTAAGGCTTACTCTACACAAAGTTACAATATATGGAACAGACTAAACTTCAATGCATTCCAGTCCCATGCACAACTGCTTGGAAGTTATTCCTGGCTTCCATCAAACTTAATCCATAGTTCCTTTCCAACTCTAAGCTTCTGTATAAACAAAATGCTACACGTGCCATCATGTTTGGAAAAAAAGTAGTCCCAGAAAAGAGACAAGTTTGAACAGATGGAATTCCTAGAAGCGTTTGATTCAGTTTTTCCTATCATTTCAAAATCAAAGTTCACTTCGTTTGCTTCCAAGAAGAATATCAGGGTGGAATAGCATTTGGAGACAACTATGAGAAACACTGAGCTGGGAGAGATTTTAGGAAGCATCTGTAACCATCAAGAGGGACAAGAACTGTATACAGTAGTAGCTCTTTTACTACTATCAGGGTGGTGCAGGGGTGGTGTACTGTGTAGTCTGTAAGGGTGCAATCATAACCAATTTATGCTGGCACAACCCACCAGTAGTGATTCATCCTGTTCCTGAGGTGGTGTGGGGAGGCTGGTGCATGTCTGTCTGTGCACTGGCTTATTCCCCTCACCTAAAAATGGGGCAGAAACGTCTTATGGCACTTTTTTGACATCCCCAGTCTGGTACAGGACTTGTGTCAGGACTTATTACAGACTACCTGGGGATTAGGATTTCAGCTTAATGTATTCATTTATGTAGATTTATGTAAATATATTCAAACATGCAGCCTGTTTACAAGGAAAAGGAAGACATTTAAGTTTTTTTCCAGGACACAAAACTAAAATCCATGACATGTCCCAGATAAAGGGGACATATGGTCACCCTGGATGTGACCCTCCTGCCAAATTTTTTACCGATCCCTGGTAGGGTTACCATAATTATCTTTCACAACACCAGGACAGGACCCCTTGTCTCATTTGCCAATATGTTAAAATAATCCCCCCAAAATCAGGATGGTCCCTATTTTTTGGGACACATGGTAACCCTAAGTAGTCCTTTAGTAGAGTAGTAGCCCTTTTACTACTGATGGGCTGGTGGTTGAAAGGGCAAGTGATGGTGCTGGTACAGGATGATCATATGTCATAACCAAAACAAGCCCCCCTACAAAAAATGTAGGATATGACAAAATAAAAGGTAAAAACACTCATATAGCTTTCATATGGTTAATTTTAAACACTATGAGCACAATCCTAACCATGTCTACTCAAAAGTAAGCCCCACTGTCTTCAGTGGGTCTCACTCAGAAGAAAGTGTCTTTAGGGTTGGAGCCTATATTACTTATTTTTAAAGTTATTGCATAGATTTTTTTACATATAGTCTGCAATCCTAAAGACACTTTCCCGGGAGTAAGACCCATTGATCACAATGGGGCTAACCATTGATCACAATGGTTAGGCTTGTGCTCTT
This sequence comes from Cryptoblepharus egeriae, assembly GCA_030015325.1. Classification (NCBI taxonomy): domain Eukaryota; kingdom Metazoa; phylum Chordata; class Lepidosauria; order Squamata; family Scincidae; genus Cryptoblepharus; species Cryptoblepharus egeriae. The sequence goes on along the minus strand of JAREYC010000001.1, from coordinate 178,097,910 downwards.
AAGCAATATACGACTTATCCTTAAGTTTAAAGCTATTACATATAGGCAGCAATCCTAAAGGCATTTTCCCAGGAGTAAGACCCATTGAACACAATGGGACTTACTTTTGAGTAGACATGGTTAGGCTTGTGCTCTTATGCAACATACGACTTATCCTTAAGTTTAACGCTATTACATATAGGCAGCAATCCTAAAGACACTTTCCCAAGAGTAAGACCCATTGATCACAATGGGGCTAACCATTGATCACAATGGTTAGGCTTGTGCTCTTAAGCAACATACGACTTATCCTTAAGTTTAAAGCTATTACATATAGGCAGCAATCCTAAAGACACTTTCCCAAGAGTAAGACCTATTGAACACAATGGGGCTTACTTTTGAGTAGACATGGTTAGGCTTGTGCTCTTAAACAATATACGACTTATCCTTATGTTTAAAGCTATTACATATAGGCAGCAATCCTAAAGACACTTTCCCGGGAGTAAGACCCATTGAACACAATGGGACTTACTTTTGAGTAGACATGGTTAGGCTTGTGCTCTTATGCAACATACGACTTATCCTTAAGTTTAACGCTATTACATATAGGCAGCAATCCTAAAGACACTTTCCCAGGAGTAAGACCCATTGAACACAATGGGGCTTACTTTTGAGTAGACATGGTTAGGCGTGTGCTCTTTATTACATCTAGGCAGGACAGAAGGCTAAAAAAGGGGACATGTCCTGGAAAGGAGGACGTGTGGAGGGAGGGGAGAGGCATCAGGGGCGCTTGAGAGTCTGTCCCTCCCTCCAGTGGTGCTGCTGAGAGGCAGGGCTTGTCGTTCTTCGCAGGGAGGAGGCGTGTTAGACGGGGGTGCAGGCGGGGCTTGGGCTGGGCGCTGAGCTGACTGAGCAGGGCTTGCAACAGTAGCGATGCAACAAGTGGCCCTGCTTTGCTCAGCTGGAGGAGGCTGCTGTGCGCCCCGACGGGACGGTTCCCAAGAGGGGGGTCGCTTGGAGGCCAGTGAGTGAGTTTGTCCCCCGAGGGAGCGATGCAGGGAGGCAGGCTGGACTCCTCCACCGCGGGGTTGGCAGCCTGAGGGCGTCGAGGGGCTCCTGGACGGCGCTGCGGTGGCTGCGGAGGCACCTTGGACGGTGCGGGGGGCCAGAGATGGCCTCGACCCCTTGAAGGGCTCCCTCTGCCCTGCCATGAGCGACATCAGCAGCACCGACGTGGTCATCACCTTCTCGGCGCCCACCTCCGTCGGGGGCAGCGAGGATGGAGCCGCCAGGAGGACCCTCGAAGGGACTCCCCGGGGGTTCCCTCCAGGCACCTTCTGGAACGAGGACGGCGCCTCCACCTGCCCCACCGACGGGGCGTCCAGGGCCAAGGGGGCGCCCTCGGGGGCAGCAGCGGCTGCAGCAGCTCGCAGGACCACCGTCGCCTACGTGGTGAACGAGCCCAGCCCGGGGCTGCTGCAGGCGGCGGAGAGCGGAGCCCTGCAGAGCCTCCGGGAAGCCTGCGAGGCGGTGGGCGCTGAGCTGCAGACCCTCCACTTCGGCAAGCTCGACTTCGGGGAGACCGCAGTGCTGGACCGCTTCTACAACGCCGGTGAGTGTCCTTTCCCCGGAGTAGGGCCCCTTCCCTCCCATGGCTCCGGCTGCTGAGTAGACCATGCAGCCCACTGCACACTTACCTGGGAGTAAGCCCCATTCACTCTGATGGGACTCGCTTCTGGGTAGACAGAAGAGCCCTCTGCTCTTAGGATGCAACCTTCTCCACACTTACCTGGGAGTAAGCCCCATTCACTCTGATGCGACTCACTTCTGAGTAGACTGCAGGGGGTTGGGCTCTGAGGCTGCACCCCAAACCACCCTTTCTTAGGAGTAAGGTCCATTGACTGTAATGGGACTCACTTCTGTGTAGACATGCAGAGGATTAGGCTCTGAGGCCTCAATCCTATCCACACTTTCCTGGGAGTAAGTTTCATGACTCTGATTGGATTTTCTTCTGAGTAGACCTACCTAGGCTTGGGCTGTAAGACTACCGTCCTAAGGACACTAAAAGCACAATTCTAACCATGTCTACTCAAAGGTAAGCTCCTTTGTGTTCAGTGGTTCTTACTCCCAGGAAAGTGTCTTTAGGATTGCAGCCTTGGAGTCCATTGACTCTTATGGGACTTGCTTCCGAATAGACATGCATAGGACTAAGCTTTCTTAATCACCTATTACTATGGTGACCACACTTTCCTGGGAGTAAGCACCATTAAACTCAATAGAAGTTGTAAGTAGACAGGCACTGGATTGGGTTTATACGAGTGTCTCTTTGCTGGTGAACTGAGAGACCTTTGGGGATCAAGGAGTTAAACCTTCCTGAACACACTCCCTTTCAAGGTGATAACAGGCTTTCAAGGATGCACTGAGGCTGCAATTCTATATGCAGTTACCTGTGAGTAAATTCCATTGACTATAATTGGGTGTAGTTCTGAGTAGACATGCATAGGCATGGGTTCTAAGACCTCCTCCTTCCCCTGTTCAAACAGTACCTGCTCATATGCCAGTCAAAGGTGATGATTCTGTATGCATTGAGCAGTCTTCATTTTTTGCATCTCAGGACATCATGCTTTTGGTATCATGCTCTGTGTCTCACCTGTGGACCATTGACACAGCACAGTGGTTGCAAAAATGCTGATTCAGGGATTATGTGGTATAAGCATCTTCACATTATTTGTGTCAATGACTTTAAGGTGTAACATAGGGCCAGGATCCCTTGAAATTTGTGTGCATCAAATGTAACATATGAATCCACAGAGATCAACAGTCTTACATGTTGACCATCACATGTGAATAAAATGTGCTACTTATTTTGGGTGAATCATTCTGATATAGAAAGTGAGATGGAGCCATGATGGTTTCATCCTTTTTGGTGATGTTTTTGCAGTTTTGGCATCTGAAATTCAAATACCCTACATCAGGCATATTCACAAATGAAAGCTGGTTGTGTGTTTCCCTGGGTTTTTAATGCAAAGATAAAATGCATTTTCACACAGTATATGGTAGCAAATTTTGGATTGCTACTTCTGCTTTACTCGCATCATGAGTATCACAAGTGTACCCATGCAGAATGCATGTGTTCGTTGCATGCACACATGAGGAGTACACAAAGTATCTTCAAACATAGATTCAGTTAAATATAGCTCCCTTGCACTTCTTATTTCACACATGCCCAAATACTGTGAAATCTTCCTTATGTTGACTAGATTGCACCATATCAGATTGATTGATCCTAACAAATTTAGGACAGTGTAACTCATCCGTCTCCCCATTCCTATGGTGGAATGGTTCCTATGTCTGTGCATTGGCCTAACCCTCCAGTCCTGCACGAGACTTGGGATGGGACTTCTGCTGGCCTAAAGGGTTAGGATTGCACTGTGACTCTTCTATTTTTTGTTGGATAATAACACAATCACCATTCTCCAAACTTTAACAGATCTGAAAGTTAATTAAAAGAGTGTATTGAGAATTTTCTATTCTCTCTTTACTTTTTTCACTTAAATGCTAGAGGAGTTGGGCCTGTCAGCTGTTCTGTGAGCGCCTCATATGACTAAACACCATATTTTGGTTCAGTGTAGCAAGTAATGGAGTGAGAAACGATAAGATCATGTCAGTCTGGAAATTTAACCTTTGACCTTTAATCTCAGCAGTGTTTAGGTTGGTTGGATTTATACAATAAGGTCCAATCCTAACCTAGGTCAGCGCCAACTCATCAGTCTTCCCGTTAGGATTCCCATTTCCCCAGGAAAACATGTGATACCTTTAAGGGTAGGGTTGCCATATATCCTGGAAAACTGGGATTGTCCAGGTTTTCAGGGATTGCATTCACATACTGGCAAGTTTGACAGGGGGTCCTGTCCCAGTTTTGTGGAAGAGAATTATGGCAACCCTATTCAAGGATCGTTACCTGGCCAAGGTCATGACCCAGCCAGGACCTGGGAATGGGTTCCTTGCTGGCGAGTGCACAGCCTGCTCCTCCCCGCTCTGCTGCTGCCAGAGTGCCCAGAGCCCCTCAGCCCCCACCTCCACCAGGTACCCCCCATCGTCCCCAGTCAGGCTGTCTTGCTTGGCCTTCCCTCCCTAGTTGTGCCCAATCAGAGGGGAAGTGCCTGTAAGCCCTGCTGGGGAGTTCGCAGGCTGGGGAGTGCACAGGCCAGGAGTGCACTCTTCTCAGTCAGGCGCTGGTGGGCAGATGGGTGGGCAGTGTTCAGCTGCCCTATCTTCTCCCCAGAGATATGAACTCCCCAGCTGCCTGGATAAGCCACTGGTCCCAGTGACTGGTGGGTTCACATCATTCCCCTGGCTCTGCTGTGCCACTGCCAGCTTCTCCAGGCAGGCGGGGGGTGTGCAGCCTACAGCAGTCAGCACTGGAGGAGAGAGAGAGAGAGCCAGCATTGGAGGATTAAGGAGAGAGAGATGCCTCTCTTCCAGAACGTGTCCCAATATTATTTCAATACTTGTTGTCCCATCCAGTCCTCTGGAGGGAGGAAATATGGCAACCCTATTTCCCATTCCCATGGTGATGTAGGGAGCCAAGCACATTGCTGTGCACTGACATAACCCTCCCCCAGGAGTAGCGCAGAAGTGTCTTATGGCACTATTGTGACACCCTCAGTTTATTGTGACACCCCCAGTACTTTCCCTGGGCTTAGGCCGGCCTAACTGGAGCTTAGGACTGCAGCCTAAAACGGGCAAATTTGTTCTACAAATGCTCTCTGAACATGTTTAAAGAGCACACTGCACATGTTCAAAGATTCTATCACCTTCATTGCATGTTTGAGGGGTTCATCTTGACTCTGGGACCTAAACTTTGAGTAAGCTATTCTAGAAGTCCTCCAGTATATTTTCCTGGATGGGCAGAATGTGACATCCTAAGTATTTACATACCTGCGATAAACTCATGCTAGTCCTCAAGAAAGCTGATAGTGTGTGACTGCATCTGTCATGACATACTTATTGTAGAAAATTGAATAATTAGCCCTTTTGGAGAGCTTTGTCCCATCTTGTTTTGTTTCTTGTTCCCTTGGTTCTAAAGACAATAATCGCCAATGTATTCCACAGCCATGCCAGGAAGGAGTGCCTTTGGGCTTATGACAAAGGTGAATAGGTGTTGTTAGTAAGTGGCAAGTCCTTTTGGCAGGAAGTCCCTGGAAATAAGTACCTCACTCCGGTGCTGTCACGCCAAGGGCTTTCCTGGGAATATAATGCTTTATTCAGAGTTTCGGCACCTTTCTATTACTGTTCTCAAAGTTTCTGTCTTGACTTCTGGATGATTTGCCTGATACTGTCTAATTGGTGTTGTGAGTACCACAGGCAGAGCAGATCTGTGTCATCGTGTGTGGTGCTGAGACCATTTATGCATTATGCACATACCGTATTTCCTGGCTTATAAGATGCACTTTTTTCCCTCCCCAAAGTGGGGGAAAATGTCAGTGCATCTTATAGAGTGATAGGGCCAATCCTGGAGCACTTTACCCCCCATCATGTCATATGTCGTTGGATTCGTATTGAAGAGCAGAATCCAATGCAAAAATCAGGTTTTGAGATATCTCCTTCCTATGAAAAGTTATGGCCAAAAAACCAAAATATAAAAACAAAAAAATATATTTTTGGCAATTTTTAAAGCGGGTACAAATTTTGGTCCCTGCTGCTCCATGCCTGTGCATCCCTCACTCTTCCCTGTCTGTCTAGATCCCCTCACCTTTCCCTACCTACCTGGATCGCCCCACCCCCAAATCTTTGCACAAATCCCTGACACTAGAGATGATGAGTTTTTGGGGTTTCCAGAAAATTAGAAGAGTGTTTGAAGCTTAAAGTCTTTCCTCATTTGTTAATGAACAGTGTAATGGTTCTTGATACCACTGTTGATTTTACATGGTTGAAATATTATTTTGCTATATTTTATTAAATATATTAGTACACCATTTGGTTCAGAATATTTTTTTCTTGTTTTGTTCCTCTAAACTTTGGTGCGTCTTATGGTCCGGTGCGTGTAATAATCTGGGAAATACGGTAATTTGCTCAGTAGTCCTTGGTTGTTGTTGTTTTTGCACTCTTTTAGAAAATATGGTTCATCAAAATAGGTTTTAATTATGACCAGAGCACACATTTCCTTCAGTACATCACATAAACAGCCTGATCCCAGCATTTCAGAAGCTTCAGGCCAAATCCTAAACAAGGGAAACACCAGCTTAATGGTATATATGGCAGTGCGCAGACTGCCGCACAGGCACAGCCTCTGGAATAAATGGGCAATACATAGAAATCAGTGCAGCAGCTTGAAAGCACTGTGCCACTGTTAACAGTTTGCAGACTGGCCACTAATGCAGTCCTGCCAGCAGAGAGACTGCAGCAGAGTGGAAATGATAGCTGAGGGGGTGGGATGAAGGTGAGTGAGATTTCAAACCCCTTTCCCAAGCCAGATGGGCTGTGGGTGGCACAAGTGGTTAAGACACTGTGCCTGTAAACCAGTACGCCAGGGTTCGAGATCCGGGTCCCACAAGACAGGGTGAGCTCCTGTTCTTAGACCAGCTCTGCGACGCAGCTGGAACCAATCGTATCGGCTCTGCCGTTCCATTGAACCATTTCAGTGGTGTGGAGAGGGGGGATTTGCTGCTTGGGTAACAGCCTATCCTCCATATCAATCTACCCAGGCCTTCACGCTTTGCATGCAGCGTTGAGCACGATACCATAGTCTTTCAAGACTGATGGATGCCATGTTTCCCAAGCCAGGTACACTCCAAATGATTTCAAGGCACTATGTCAGAGGAGTTCCATAGGAGCTGTGCAGCAGATGGAACAAATGCATAAGTGTTATTCCTCATATCCCCCTTGACCAGCCTTTCCATCATGATGGAGCATAAGATCTTCTAGGCATCTTGTTGGTGCCCTGTCACTCCCTGTGTATTGTCTACACTGAGTTGTCACTGTACTGGTTACTCATACAACTTGGTTGTTAGACTAAAAAAGAAACACACGTGCACAATTCAGTCTACCCTCTTTCTACTCTTTAACAATTGTCGTTGTGTGAATAAATAGGATGTTTAAAGAGAGAAGGAATAACTGTTCTGTGTTAAAAGATCCGATTAATATCTCCCAAATTTAAATACATTGAAACTTTGGATTGAGAGTAACTTGGTTTGAGAGCATTTTGCAAGATAAGCAAACATTTCTAATAAATTTTGACTTGTAATATAAGCAGTATCTTGCAAAACAAGCAAAAATAGAGTCCTGGCTGGAACACGGCCTGTTTCAGTGCTCCGCCAGCACCTGCTCAGCCTCTCTTGAGAGACCAGCCTATGCATGTCTACTCTGAAGTAAGCCTATTGGAGTCAATGAGGCTTACTCGTATGTGAGGGGGGCAGTGGAAAGGAGCCTGAAAGACCAAATCTTGCATGTCTGCTCTAAAGAGAGCCCTACTATAATCAGTGGAGCTCACTCCTGTGGAAGGAGTGAAAATCCAGAGCAGTTACGGTTCCACGCAGTTACGTCTCCCTCTAGTGTTATCTGATGGAAAGTCACCTTAATCTGATGGAAAGTCACCTCATCGCAAAGGGCTTAATTTGACTTTAGGATATGGGCCTAACTGCAGGTTAATTTGTTTTATTTTTCTTTATATTTTGTATTTCTTTATTATTTTGTATTATTTTACAGTATTTTTATATCACTATTTTTGTTTTGACAAATCATCTTCTGCATTGCATCTAAAGGAATAAGTTAGTGTCTTAATGTCTGCAGGTTGATTCTGAAACTGAAATTGCTTGCATGACTACCTCGCTACAACAGTAGAAAAGCAGTTTTTAAAAGTGTAATTTGCAGTGATAAAAAATCAGTGTATAATAAGATAGTATATAACCTGTAGTGTTATTGTTTTGCAATTTGCTACTTTGGGAGAAAATTCTGCTGAAAACAGTATTACTTGTGTCGTAACATTAACATGTATACAAAACATGTTTTTATGATGAACTCAGTTTTTGATTTTGAAATTTTGGAATAGGAAGTTATGGAAAGGAATGGGGCAGGAAAGGGCAGATCTGGTGGCAATAGTGCATGTTGGTTTCTATCCCTTCCTTTTCAGAAGGTCAGCTAATAAGCTTTCACAGATTCCAAGGTGACCCATTGGTAATTGAAGAGCCTACGGATAAAGGGAAATTATGTTCCTTTCCCGTCCTTTTTATCCACCCGCCTCCCTGCTGGTTGTATCACACACCTCTATGGTCTGAATGCATATGCAGAGAGAAAGGGTAAGATTGAACAGTAAAGTCCAAAGGTCCATTTCCTATCTATTTATTTTTACTGCAACTGGATACTACTTGTATTTGAGACTTGTTCAAAGTTTTGGTGAGAAATTGAATTAAAATATTAGTAAGATCTGTAAACAATTTCCAATTAGGAAGCATATTATTTTCTTTATTTAAATTCTGTATTCCCTGTTGGAAAATATACACAATTATGGCAGCATACAAAAGGGAGGAAAAACCAGTAATGTGCAAAAATAGGAACAAAATATATAGTGCAATCACTGTAAAACGATAAAGAATAGTGTGATATAAAATATTAAAACAAAATACAAACAGGTGCTATTAGTGAGCCTCAGGAGAGAGGCTTGGAAGCTTTTGGAACTCTGTTGGATGGTAGTCCACATGAAACCATCAGTGTTATCCTGCTATCAGCTGAGAAGCAGCCAGTGATCCCACTGACATTAGGGGTGGGCAGGCTGTGCATGGGAGGGAAGGAGGAAGTTGTTTGGGCATGATGCCAGCTTTCACCTTTGCTTGGCTGGGCAGAGCAATTGATTCGAGATACCCAGCCAAGCAGAGGCTGGTTTCAGTGGGAGAAAAGGTTGCTGAGAAAGGCCAGGCACAAGAAGGGAAAAATGGAGGAGGAAATACGTGAAAGCTTTTCAACTAATCATGTTTCTCATTATGTTCAACTTTATGTCTGGGGAATTGTGGTTATTTCTATGTGTGATTTGGTAAATAGTAGTTTGTGGTTTGCAAACTGTAGTTTGATTTCTTAGTTAATAACAAAACACAGTTCAACTCAGTTCAGTTCATCATAGTCCTTTGAGTTTGGTGTAGTGGTGATAGATGAAAGACCATAAAGATGACAAGCTCATTCATTATATAGTGGTTTCACCTTTTAGAATGACAGTCGGGTCCCAGCGGTGGCGATGACATTAACCTAGAAGTGTTGTCATGGTTAGAAGTGGCATCATCAAATATGAAAACTTTTAGCAATCTTACACTGCAATCCTATCCACACTTACCCAGAAGTAAGCTATATTGACTATCCCCCAAATCCAGAGTAACTATGGGAGCACGTAAGAGACTTTAGTTACTGCACCACCCGTAGTTACTGCACCACCTAGTGAAAATCTTTGGGAAATTCATATTGGAATCCAGAGTAAGTTGATCTGGATTCTGCCCCATAGTTACTCTGGATTTTGCCTGATATCGTTGTTAAAAAATATACATTGTACCCTGTTATAGTACAGATATGTAACATTTTTCCAATACTGGTTCTCAATGCACTTCGCGTTCCATCAAAAGTGTCAGTATGTTGACATTGATGTCCTATGACTGAATATGTGCCGCGAGATTAAGAAGACAGATACACAGTGGAGTAGATTAACTATTTACTGTATTTACAAATTTAGAGTATTCTAACACAATCCGGGTCATACACATAAATTAAGTCCTTCAGTCTAATTCTCCTCAGAGATAACCAGTATGCTTCTGCTCTGATGAACAGCTGAGCTCCAATTGCCAAACATTTCTCCAACTGTCAGACCCAACGGGCTGATATTCAAATCTGAACATTCCAACCAGCTCAGCTTCCCTGGAACCACCTGTTAGATTTAGAATTTTAACAAAAAGTAATGTATTAAAAATAAAATATTGAAATGAATACTCACCTGAAATTGGCTTGTGAACCACTTAGTGGGTCCTGATCCACAGTTTGAGGAACAACGCTGTAATCTAAATTGTGGTTTGGATGATCATCTGAATTTTCCTTATGAATTAAAAGCACAAATCCTAAGTGAGATTTGAGCTGGTGCAGCTATCCCAGTGCCAGCTCAGTACTTTGCAAATGTGCAGTAAGGCATATTTGTGGCTACTTGAGAGCTGACTGGATGAGCACAATGGCCTGGGGACATCCCTATGTATCCCATACTTGTGCTGGCCAGCACAGGTAAAGTTGCTTTGGACTTCTAGAAGTTATTTTGATAGAAGCTGGTGGGAGACCATATTGGAGGCAGGGCAGAGGCTATGCATGGAGGATCAGACATGGTTGTGTGTAGTTCCTGGCCAGGCAACCCTGCATGGAAGTTCTTGAATTTGCACCAGTGATATAGCTGGCATTGATCCGTGAAGTGGGGATGGCTGGTGCTTAATCTGAGGTAAAGGTAAGTTGACCTCCACCCATCTGAGCTGCACAAGATGTAGCTGTCCTGACTTCCTTGCAAGTAGCCTGTTTCCATGCATTCTGTCTGGCTTCCAGTACAGCAGTGTAGGGTTGTCAAATCATTTTCTTAGTGTTATTCTCACACTTGGCAGGGTCTGCTTTAGATGATGGATGCAACATAGGGAAATCTGCATGAAGGGTGTGTATAGATGCGGACAACCTCCAAATGCCAGATGCAGGGGTGCCAACTGGATGCTCCCTGAAGCATCTGGTGCGGTGCTGTGTGATACAGGAAGCTGGATTAGATGTGCCGTTAGCCTGATCCAGTGGAGGCTCTTCCCATGTTCTTTAATCTGGATGACCTGTCACAGGGGCCTGTCCCCAGGATGTTGCTTCAGGCGGCACCCAGGTCTTGAACAGCTGACCTGCCAATCTTCAAATCAATAGGCACATCGCCTTTGACCACAGAGCCACAAGGATTCCCCGAACAAAGGCATATTGGGTTGTCAGCTAATTGCATTTTATTTTGAACAAAGTTGGTCTTTAAGCTCTTATAATAATATCTCTAAAATGTTATCATTTGTATTGTTGGCTATGATGACCAACTTCTGTACCTATCCAGAACAATACTGTAAAAAACATCAAATTGTATGAAATTACTCTTCCGATTGGGGAACGTCAGTTCTGAAGTTGTTTCTCGGTAGTGGAAAATGCATGTTCTCAGCTACTTCACCAGCACAGCCTCAGTTCATAGGACAATCCTGAAGATTTGGATTGAAAAGTTATTTCCTTTCAGAATCTAGACTCAAGTGGAACATCAAAACAGTAGCAGCCACGGATATCAATTGCTTTCCTAGTTTCCTGTCCTAGTTTAAAACAAGGAGCATTGAAAGCAATTGCACGGCACTGACTGGCAGGACAGAGATTCTGAATGGCAAAGCCCCTCCTGGTCTGTGTATTCTAGTATTGTGATATTGTCTGGTGTATTCATTCCAGGTGCTGCCGTGGTCTGGCATATATTTAACTAGGAGAGAGGAAAGGTTGCCTGGTGAGGTGGGAATTCCAGCAGATCTTCTGTCTGTGGCAGAAACAGTGTGCTGCTTTTGTTAGACTGGAACATGCATGTGCATAGCATGTGTAGCAGTAGAAAACTTTTTAATCAGCATGGTCTACAAGGCATAAGGAGATTAAATTTATTTATTGAGTCGTAAAACAAACTCTTATTTTTCCCTGAGTCAGGATCACCAGACTATGCTCTTTTATTGATGTGCATTTTACACCATAAAGCAACATTACCATCATGATTGTTTAGCTCTAAAAATGTTGTCCTGACTTCATCTGTTGATTTCTGACTCAGACAGGATTAATTCCTGTTACATAAACTATTACTCTACCCAGTGCATTGAAACTTGCTGCTGCGACTCTTCCAGTTCTTACAGTCCAATCTTGGGAAATTTCTCCCCAAAAATCAGTCTTACTGGACTTACATCCAGGTAAATGGGTGCAAGGTTGTAGTTTTAATTTAGGGTTACTGGCTTTTCCCATTATTGTAATATTTAATACAGTACTACTTTTCAACAACAATGATTTTCAAAACATTTTAGTAGATTTGTTGCCAAGGGAAGTTGGATAAACAGTTTTTTTCTGCAACTGTGATGAATTCAGTTGGGAAAAGGTACTTTTTCCTTACAGTAAATATTGGGAAATATAAAAGTACTAGTTAGCAACTTTGAAGAACACGATATCCAAGCGGACTAGTGTAATTATCTTACACTGCTCCAGGTAAAACGTGGTGGTTGAAATTATTAATGGATAGCATGAGAAAACTGGACACTTCAGTAGAGTTATAGAAGCAGAATATGCCAGTCTGCTTAGGCATTAATTACTATTTTTATCCCTGGGATTGCATTGGGAACAACCATATATTATTTACATAAAGCAGGCTAACTCTTTGGGTGGCCTGCAAATTCCATTGGTAGTCATTGGATGTCATGGAATGTAAGGGAATATTCTTGAGTATTCTGGCTTCATGGCAAGAGAAAAAGGATGGTAACATAGCATGATACACCATATACCAATGTTTCTCAAACTGTGGGTTGTAAACCAAATTCACGTGGGTCCACATTTATTTCAGTACTGAATTTGGAGAAATGTTCAAATTTGAATTTGTACTGAATTTACTGAATTTGAAGAAATGTTATAGATCTGTACCTTAACAGGCCACTATGCATACAATATGTTTTTAATAATGATAATAAATTAGACTTATTCCTGGGTAAGTTTGGGTAGGATTGTAGCCTAGGATTGTTCAAATTTCCTGCTTGATCATGTTACTTCCAGTACTGAAATCACTTGCAGTGGGTCCCAACAGATTCACATTCTAAAAAGTGGCTCCTGGTGCTAAAAGAGTAAGAACTACTGCACATCATTTGTTGGGGTCCTGCAAAAGCGAAGCTTAGGGGACAGTTGGGAAAAATTCTCTGTAAAGTCTGGTATACTGTTGATTTGTTTGAGGAGGGATTTGTGGAATGACAGTATCCAGGAGGTTGATAACTATAAAATATTGATCCAAAAATTATTAGCCAAACCTTTTGATTCCCATAAGCATTGCTTTTTATTGGTAGTTTCTAATCTGTTTGAATACCTGCCTTCGTTCAGGACTGGTAATGGGAACAGAACTGGATGTGCAGGTGCACTGAAGTCATAGCAGCTCTGTGAGTGTTGTAAGCATAGTTCCTCCTTGCTTATCTTGCCTTAAAACGTATGTGTGCATACACACACACCCCCAGAGGTATTGTATTATAATTGTCTGTCTAGCCGAGTGATAAACTGCACATCTATAAGCATTTCAAACTACAGTGTACCTTGTAAGACAAATAACTTTGTATTACGCTTTGTAAGACAAACTAAAGTATGCTTAGTAAGATAAATTAAAATTTCTAAGGAATTCTGCTTTGTAAGACAGTTTTGGCAGAATCTGGCAAACAGTTTTACAAGGAAAGTTTGTTGTAAAAATGAACAAACTGACAGGTCTGCATCATGACCAACAGCAAGAGGTTATGGAAGAGATCTGCAGAGGAGGAGGAGAATAATGAGGAGGAATCCCTCATATCAAATGAGATTAAGGACCTTTGTAAACATTGGAAAATTGTGCAAAATTTTGTAGAAAAGCACCACCAAATAAGCAGTGCGAGCAATGAATCTATTTAATGACAAGGCAACGTCACATTTCTGTGAAATCCTCAAAAGAAGACAAAAGCAAATGTCATTAGAAGGTTCCTTGTGAAAGTTGCTCAAAAAGACACCAGTGACTCTTTTAGTCATAATTAGTCATCGTTGGCCGTAAAGGTTTTTATTTTCTGTTTTACTGTACAGTATATTACAGTGTTTTAAAATTAATATTAGAGTAATTGTGTTCTGTATTATATTACAGTGTTTTGAATTTGATTAGTGTTTTTTCATCATTTTTCCATACAGTTAATATTTTTATATGAATATTTTTGGGTTGTGGAACTAATCATTTGAGTTTCTATTATTTCCTATGGGAAAATCTGCTTTGTAAGAAGAACGCTTGGTAAGACAAACATGCTTCCGGAACGAAATACGGTATGATGTTCTTACAAGGCACCACTGTATATGGTGGCATTATTTCACTTATCAGTTGTTAATTTCATGCCACTGAATCATGTAAATTGGCTACTGTCTCTTGATCAATTGTGTAATTTTGATGATGCCGGAATGTGGAGCGAACTACTTGTCTGTGCTTGTACCACGCATGTTTTGCTGCAGATTGGAAAGATCTGCACAAAAGGACATACGGAGTGGAAGAAACAGTGAAACTATTTCTTTCTAAATTCCAGGGATGCTTTTCTGATAGTGTTGTGCTTACCTTAAGAGCCACAACATTCCAAGGATTTTTCACTGGGCACAGTATGAGCCAGAACATACCTTATACAGCTATTCATATCTTATATGAGGATTTTTCTGGAATTTCGGATTAAGTCTACAGGCTGCATAATGACTTCATTACTGTGTATGAAATAAACAGTTGCTCTATAAAGGATTTGTATGGAGTTAATAGCTGATGGAGTGATTTCCACATTCCACCCACATTTAAAAATATATGCCTCCTACAATGTTTGCCAGTAAGAGTAGGAAAAAAGCTGTTCCATCTTTATAATCATTGTCAGTTATTTAAGAGAGCATTAAGAAATTGTCATGAAACCTTAACATTTTCAGTTTTAATTCTGCTTGTTCCAATTAAAGAAAGTTTCTTTCTGTCCTGTGCCACACTGCAGACATCTGCAGTGCAGTGTACAATGGATGAGCTGGAGTTTGCTCACATGTTGCTTGGTCTAAGCCTCCCCCTCCACCATCCCCCAAAATAAAAAAAAAACTATTTGGATAGGATTTGTTCCTAAGTAGATGAAAAGGACCTTCTTCTAATGCTTGGAGTCATGCCTAGTGAGTCTACATTGAAATAATAACCTTTGATTATTGAGTCACAGGCAAACAGAGCATTTTTGTTGTCTTTGTTTAGGATGAGAAATCTGAAAAGACACCATTTAAAAAAAATTCTAAATACCTCATCAGTGTTAGTATTGGAATTTTCCTTCAGTACCAATTTGTATCCTTTTCCCCCCTTCATATTCCTCCAAGAGTATTTTTCTGTTGAGGAAACTATTATATTTTCCTTGGGAACTGTCCCTTGGCTTCAACTGCTGAGAAACCGACTGATAGGATCTGCAATGACTTTTCAAAAGATATGTAATGGTGATGACGTCCCACATTCGGTTTAATTATAATCTGCAATAACTATGCTCCTGTAAATATTGTAACCTGTGAAATTGGCTCTGGTTGCGTAATATAGTTATTCTTTCCTTAATTCTCTTAAAGTACACATGTTACTTGAATTTGTTTCTGTTGTAATGATCATGAGAATTTCTCTTTTTCATAACTTTGTGTCATGGATTCAGCAATTATGGCTGCAACTGTTGGCCAAGGGCACGTGTGCTGTCTCCTAGAGGACTTTGGCATTTGCCTAAAAGGAGCTAAGCAGTACATATAGAGAGTGCCTATACTATATGTAGACTCAGGTTGATCAGGATTCCAAAACCCTGGAAGGTACCCTCATCCCTGGCAGGCAAATAGCAAACAGGTGATTATATGGAGAGTGGCCTAAGGTCATTGGTGCATTGATTGTTATAGCTTGATTTTTTCCAGATAAACATAAATGCCTTACCCCAGTGGAAAACTGGGATGCCAGAAGGCACATCAGTATCTGGAGAGTGACTTGTTCGTGAATTTCTCTTCTGCTCATTCTTGAACACCTGAATTTTTTCTGTGAAAAGGGCTGTTATTCTAATTCAGTGGCATAGCTAATGATCATGTAGCCCAGTTGCCAAGCTCAAAATGATGTCCCACAGCTGACGTCATGCCCAGGCTTTTAAAAAAGTGAAAATGGGGGAAAATCTATCTACAGTATTTATATACCACTTTTCAACTGAAAAGTTCACAAAGCGGTTTACAAGAAAATGAAAAAATTAATAGCTAATTAATAGCTAATGGGTCCCTGTCCCAAAAGGGCTCACAATCTAAAATGCAAAATAACACCAGCAGAAGCCACTAGAACAGACATTGCTGGGGTGTGGAGGGCCTGTTACTCTCCCCCTGCTAAATAAATGAGGAACACCCAATTGAAAGAGTGCCTCTTGTCCACCATCTCTCTTTAGCAGTTCACTGCCCACTAACTCTGCTGCCTCACCCAGCCTCCTCCCTTATTAACACCTGATGTATCATAATAATGCCTACTTGGCTCTCCAAACAGGCAGTCTCCTTTGTCAGGTTTGAGTTTTTAAAAATCTAATTTTTGTTACACAACACAATTGTGTTTTATTTACTGGTTATTTGGCTATAACTTTTGATAGAATAATTTTGATGCTGTTTATTTCATTTGATTCTGCATAAAATTCTGCATCAGATTGTATAAAATATGGTGGTATTATTTAAAAATACAAAGTATTCTCAATTTGGCCAGTAGTGTCAAGCTCAGTTTGTTGTATCCCTAGAACTAGCTTGTCCAGTGCATTTGGTACCCCCTGGACCTCCTTAGCTATACCACTGTGCCTATCAATTTTCTCCTTGTGTTGTAGCAACAGCAGAATAAATTATAGTATGCTCCTCAGTATTTGGGATCTGCAATTGTGTAAGAGCAACTTCTTCAGTCCTGTTTTATTGCATGAGACATAGGGCGCAATCCAGAGTAACTACGGGAGCACCTAAGAGACATTACGTGTACATGTAGTTACTGCACAATATAGTGAAAACCTATGGGAAATTCATATTGCAATCCAGAGCAAATTGTTCTTACACCGGAGCAAGGACTCCCCGTAGTTATTCTGGATTGCGCCCATAGGCTTGGACATATCAACCATACCATTTGTTTGTGATTTTGTTTTTCAGTTGTTATGTAATATTTGTCTTTTCTATACCATTTTTGAGGCCTATTCTGTGAGCAGGACAGGTAGCATTCTGAATCCAGTCTCTTATCTTTAGCTTGGCCACCTCACCTGTCTATGTTAAAATGTATGCATTTCATAATTTAGAAGAGAATTATCTTAATTTCTGTGAGCTTCTCGCATGCTATTGCTTTGATTGGTGGGTTGCTGTCCCACCGCAACACAGAAACACCTCTGCTCCATTGCAGTCACACCTTACCATATAGTTTAGGTGTTTCTGCTGACCTCACATGGATAGCCTGCCTTTGTTGCTGCAGTGCTCCTTTGAGGTGGAACAACTTAAAGCTTTCCTCTTCCCAACAAGATACATGCGTCCCCCACTTTCTGACCCTGAACTTATTCATTCAACACATTCTCCACTCTTTCAACCTCTGCTGGTCTGAAGGCTAAAATTGTCTTCCCTGATGTTGGTTTGCATGATACATGGTGAGCAAACTGTTTTTTTGGCATTTTCTTATGACTTTCTTCAGTAAACAACCATCATTCAAACACTTAAGATATTCATTGCCCCTACCTGCCTTTGTTAATTTCCTTGTAATTTGTTATGTATTTTGGCTATGTGTTAACAAATATGTGTTATTTAGGCTTTTGCAAGTGCTATTTGTGTCTTTTTTGGTGGACATTTTGCATTTGCAAGCTAAAAAAAGACTGGGTTCCACTTTTAAATGGTTTTTGCTTTGGACGGTATCCAGACCCTAACCCATCCAATAAATGGGGGATGCCCTTAGTTTCTCTGGGCTCTATTTCTCCCTATAACAATAGAGGCAGTGTTTGACTTTGAATTCTTTAACTACATCATCATCATTAGCATTGCCTGAAGATTTTGTACTGGAGCCTGCCTTATGGGCATATGTGACTCCACCTTGTTTCCATCTCAGAAACCTCCCTGTAGTGCTCTTGTTGCCAAAGCCACAAGGGAAGCTGGGTTAGAAACCTCAGAAGTACAATAGAAGTGGTTGCAGGATCTGATTGCAGCTTATTTGATGGGTGTAGTCTTACAGAATTGGTGGCAGGCTTGTCTGCAGCATTCATGTTTGGCAAGATGATGGTGGTGGTAGGCTTGGTAGTCTTAAAATGAGAATGGCAGATATGTGGTGGGTCTCGGTGTGTACAAGTTCTCTGATATGCTGACATGTAACTCCACTGACAGAGAGTGCAACCCTCACACATATTTTGGCATCACCAGGGAGTCCCAGTATTGAACCCCTGCTGATGTTGAACAATGACCTTGTTCCACTAGGGGCAATGTACGAGCAAGAAAGCTGGAAGTGGGCCTTCAAATATATATTCCACTTTTTAATCCACTTATTTTTTCATCTGCAGGAGGTTTCAATTGGAACCGTAGTGGATAAAGAGGTGCAAAATGCAAATTATATGAATGTACAATATAGCATGAGCTTCAGTGGGCTGCAGCTTACCTCAACAGATGCTTCTTACCAATGTTACTTAGCAGGATTCCTGTGAATACTGATGTTGTATAGCCAGATTCCTACATGGTGAGGAAATTGTTGAGGGATCATTATGGAACCACAGTCTGGAACAGAAATAAGCTTATTGCAAAAGAAACAAATGATATAGCAGAGGCTCGATGAGCACCTGTCGGGGATGCTCTAGGAGGATTTCCTGCTGCAGGCAGGGGGTTGGACTAGATGACCTACTATGTCCCTTCTAACTCTAGGATTCTATGACATTTTAAAAGGTTGATTCGGACCCACAATTTTGTCAAGTAAATGCTTAATTGAAAAATTAATATCTGGGTGAAAATATATCAACGTGAAAATCTTATGGATTCATATGTATGTTTATGCTTTTTTTGGCGAATGCTACTTTTTTATGATCACCATTTCAGGTCACACAGTTGTCACTATAGGAAAAATTGGACGTCTTTTCTTTCTGTTGCATTTTTACTCTGGACCCTCTTTCAGCAACTCATGCTTCTTTTGTTGGGCTGCTGCAGACCCAGTGGTATTACTTGAGGTGAGATATCAAATGCTGGGTGCCTCAAATGCTTAAATGCCAATGTAAATTGGTCCCATCCCATCACTGCTGTAACCATATTGGGCAGTGGGAACAACATGGAGGCATTTCCACTGCATTGTTCTTGCTGCCCCAACAACTCTGAAGGTGAGGGGAAGGGGTTGCATTACACAGGCAATCTGGTGCCTAAATAACTTAAAGTGCAATACTAATCTAAGCCAGCACAACACAGTGGTCTTCCCATTCCCATGGTGATATAGGGAGACAAATGTATGTCTGTGCACTGGCCTAACCTTCACCCAGGAGTGGCGCAGAAGTGTCTTATGGCACTGTTGTGACACCCCCAGGCTAGCACAGGATTTGTGCTGGGGCTTAGGCTGGCCTAAGCTAAGTTTAGGATCTCAGCCTTAGTGTTGTAGCTACACCACTGGCAGAGCCGTAACATGCCACCAGTGGATTGTCCTCCAGGCATGTTCACTTCCAGTGTGATCATATCTTTCGGAACAATGTCATGTAAGTCCCTGTGCCATCACTAAGGCAGGAGTGCAAGAGAAGCTACCTTGGAAAATCTCTTTAACTGATCAGAGAAAGGCTTAGGTGGGGATTAATATTTAATCAGTAGCAAGGTACCGGTACTTTTAATTACAGCCATCATTAGCACCCAATGATTGTTCTAATGGTGAGGAGGGAAGATAGGATTGGGCCATTGAATTTTCATTCTTAAATTAAAATAGCAAATTTATGAAATTTTCATAGTTATGGATTAATATTCATGATGCTAGAATCTTAGGGTGCAATTCTAACTGCACTTGGTGCATCAAGTCACTTGCACTGGCCTGGGAAGGTTGCAATCATGCCATACATCATGGTGCACAAAGGTATGCCAGCCCATGGATTAGGCATCTAGCCTCTGCGGTGGCACAGGGATAACTCAGCTTTGCTGATGGAGAGGTTGGGGGCTGGGGGAGGGCAGGAAAAAGGTAGGAGAGGACATTTCAATGCTGGGAAGGGCAGACGGGGCGGTTCCTCAGGGCAGGTGAGTGGAGAATGGGAGGTGGGGCTGGAATCCGACAGTTATACCAGATCCCAAACCCATTCTCTGGGCAATGCGCAACAGTCTCAGGCTGCTCTGTTCTGCTTTGATCTGTGCCTCCTCCTGAGATGGTTCAGATCTGAGTAGACTCAGTGGAACTGTTGCTGTGTTACCCAGAGTATGGGGAACTTTTCCCTCTGCCCTGTGGTACTGCATCAAGCCTGTACTGGATGCATCACAGGCATGTCAGCCTCCTGCTCCAGCACATGTAAGCATTGCACTGTTAATTTATAATTTTATATTCTAGTTTCCTGCTTCACAAGCAGCTTACAGAATGTTTAAAATTAGAACTCAGTGTAGTAAATAGCCTACAGACCTGTAGCAAGCTTGTCATTTTGTTCTTCCTTTCAAAGCAGATCTAGGTAGTACCTTGGAACGTGGGAAATCCTAGAGAACAGCATTGGCCTGTTAGGGCAGCCTTCCCACATTTCCAGGGAATATTTAAGATCTGTGTGCCCTGAGGGGAAGGAAGAAGAGTAATCAAGGACAGATAGAGCCCATAATTTGGATAAATACATAATTGAACATACTAAGAGAGCCACAAAAGTAGACTCAGGAAATGGATTTGAATTCAAGTTTAGCTCTACATAGTCAATATACATTCCTCATGTGTAAGAGGGAAATTTTAGCATACAGAATTGTTCTGATCAATGCAAATAAAGATTCTAAAGCAGTTTGTGCAAATATGTGTAAAAAGGTAAAGGTATCTCCCGCAGGTTATACTGCTTGTTGTGACTGACTGTAGGATGCAGTGCATTATTCATCCCAATTTCTAAGCTTTTAGAGCCAGTGTTGTCCAAAGACAACATGGGCTGGCATGACTGCCAAAGGTGCACGAAGTTGTTGTTTTACCTTCCCACCAAGATGGTACCTATTTATCTACTTGCATTAACATGCTTTTGAAGTGCTAGGAGCTGGGGTAAGTACAGGAGCTCACCCCGTCTTGTAGGACCCATGTCTCAAACCCTGGCCTGTTGTTTAACAGGCACAGAGCACAATCTCAGCCATGTTTACTCAAAAGTAAGCCCCCATTGTGTTCAAATGGGTCTTACTCCCAGGAAACTGTCTTTAGGATTGAAGCCACAGTGTATTAACCTCTTGTGCCACCACAGTCCGTTAATGTGTCCAAAAGGCTTAATCCATGCTATAGACTTCTGCAGAATCATTTAAATGGCTGCTTAGAATAATGGCAAAGATCTGGGACAAATGCCCAGATCAAATTTTATGTCAATCAAAATGTAATCCTAAGTATGTTTACTCCAGAGCAAGTCCCATTGTGTTTAGAGAGACTTAATTCTAGGTGAGTGATCATGAGATTGCAGCTGGGTAGTTCTAGGTTGCATAAGTCATCAGTCTGTGAACTCTTCTCTCTGCAAAGTGGCCATAATACTTGGCCCTTTAAGAACAGGACATGTATAGGAAACAGCTGAGAAATTTGAAATATTATGTAAATGCAAAATATGCATTTTATAGATCTTTTCCCCATGCTGCGCCACTTGAATAAATGGAATTGCACCAGACCACTCATATTAATCTATTGGGTTAGTTAAAATATTACAGTACTGTTCTGAAAAATAATATATAGTATATTAATAAAAAATGAAGAGACTTGCTGAGGTTTTCCTAGCTAAATTAATCACTTTTGTTACAAAACCAAACGAATAAGAACAAAGTCACTGCTGCCACACGCTGCAGCTACCTGGCACTGCCTAATAAGAAATGAAAGCAAACTCGTTTATCATGTTTGTTTAATCTAGTTTTACAAAGTAGGACAGCCTTCCTGCAGAGTGTTAAGAATTTAATTCAGATGACTCATATCCGCTTTCTGTTGTGGAGAAGAAGTGCAATTTAACCTAACTTAATTACTAGTTAGATAATTTTAGACTAATACCACACAACTGAGTGTTTACCACACTGACAATTTCACACTTGTGTATTTTGGCTTGTAATTTATGTTTTTATGTTGGTAGAAGGTAATTTTGAGGGCTATGGTGAACTGAAAGGAAGCCCTGAGTAGTCTACGTACCTGACCTTCTTGCACACCCTTGGGTCACCTTTAAATGCTCATCCACACACCCTCGCTGTACACTGCCACCAGGATGGATTTGAAGGCTCCATTCCATATCTTCTTCCCAGCTCAGGATCTTGCAATTAACTGACTGCCAGCACTGGGTTACTTCTAGAAGGGGGAGAAAGCTCCTGATATTTGATGTCCTCTGCTGATGGGCTCATCTAACATGCCCACATACCCCACACTCCAAGCCATTCTTATGGCACAATCCAGAGTAACTATGGGGAGTCCTTGCTCCAACGTAAGAACAATTTACTCTGGATTGCAATATGAATTTCCCATAGGTTTTCACTAGGTGGTGCCATAACTACGTCGATGTAAATGTCTCTTATGTGCTCCATAGTTACTCTGAATTGCAGTGTAAGGTGGCATAGCAAGTAGTGCCAGACCAGAAGTGGATGTGCATGCATACCAATTGCTTCCTGATTCAGAACAGTGGCTGCAGCGCATCCACATTCATAAGCAATTCTTGCAGCACTTTTTGGACATAATCATAGCTGCTGCTGAGAGTGCTTATGTGCTTCACCCATTTCCTGAATTACACTTACGCCAATGTCTTCACCCTTTTCCCCCCTCATTCCCTTTAATTTTCTTACATCAGATTTGCACCTACAAAGTAGTTGGCACTGATCTGAGGTGAACAGATTGTGTCAGGGAGGTTTACTACTGGGTAAGGGATTGAATCACATAGTGGCTTCCTAGGTTTTAAGGTCACATTCACCAAGTCAAGTTTTTAGCTGATGTTAATCTGATATTTCTGGCCACAGAAGCCTTAGTTCCTATGTAGGAGAAAGAATACTTCCTTACCTGGAGAAGACCTCCATCTATGCCCACCCATCTTGCAGGATCTTCTCTGGTGGCAGAGCTGCTATGACATGGTGGTCAATAGTTAAAATTGGGCTGTTGGTCATCTTAGTAAAAGTTTTCTTTACTATTGGTCCTTAAATTCTTATTGCTTTCTTAGAAGCGATAATATAAAAATATGTGGATGAGCAATTGCAGTCCAAATATGAAACAGGGAAATAATAGGTCTGCTAGAAATGGGAACTGACCTCAGACATGTATTCTTCTTGGAACAGTTCTAGCCAGGTGTGACATTCTGTAGTAATGTACAAACAGAGTGTGTGAACAGTTGCATGCTGCATGGCTGTTTGCATAGCTGCAAAAAATGTTCCCTTAACCTGGAGGAGATCTCAGGGACCACCCCCTTCCTCCCAAGTAGGATTCAGTGCACATTCCAGTGATGCTGTTGCATCAGTGGGAGGATTTGATAGTATTGCTGAAAGTTGTATTTTATTAGCTGATCTAATACAGGAGTTTCAGGTCCAAAGTCTCAGGTCCAGGAGTATCAGGTCCAATGATAGTAGAAATTAACAAGAATAATATATTTTGACATACCGTATATACTCGAGTATAAGCCGATCTGAGTATAAGCTGAGGCACCTAATTTTACCACAAAGAACTGGGAAAACTTATTGACTTGAGTATAAGTCTAGGGTGGGAAATGCAGGAGGTACTCGTACTGGTCCTTTTCCTTATAGCCTTCTTGGAACTCATAGGCTGCAATCCTAAGCACACTTTTCTGGGAGTAAGCCTCATTGAACTTAGTGGGGCTTACTTCAGAGTAGACATGCATAGGACAGGGTGACCAGATGCCAAACCCAAAATTCCTGAACCCCAAGGCCAAAATTCCTACCTGCTTAAAAAAATTGCCAAAAAAGTATATTTTATTTTTATAGTTTTTGTTTTTTGGCCATAACTTTTGATAGGAAGGAGATATCCGAAAACTGATTTTTGCATTGGTTTCTGCTCTTCAATACGAATCCAACAAGTCCAATGGTATATGACATGATGGGGGTTTGATCCTGCCACTTTTCAGTTCACCCGAGTATAAGCCGAGGGGGCTTTTTGGGGCCCAAAAAACTCTGCTTATACACGAGTATATACAGTAATTTAGATTTTCATATTACATCTGCATTAGCAGACATTCGAGAATCCACCAGGCAATAAAGAACAACAGATCTCTTTGATGTTTACAAAGCAGAATGATGCAAGCCCCTTAATGGGCTTGCCCACTTTGCCACCCCCCTGGGGGAGTGGTTTGGCCGGAGGGAGATGCTAGCAGCCGATTGACTGCTTTGGGCCAGGGGGCGTGGACTGGGGGCTTGAGCGGGCGCGTTCTCCCGCTTCCCCTCAGTCCGTGCCAGAGCGGCGTCCCTCCACCCTCCCTCCCTTACAGTTTAGGCTTTGCTGGTTGCATTTGGGCCAGGTAGGAATTTTTGGGGTCCCTGCTGATTGGCCTTTGCCAGGACCTTTTTTCACCTACCCTAAATTGTATTACTGGGGGGTGAGTTAATTAGGTCACTTTATGGCAGGTGTCGTGCTGGGGTAGGCAGGATAGGCCTTGGTGATTGCCTGAGACAGCAAGGGTCAGTGCGATGCATAGCGGGCTTATTGGGTCCCAGACCGGACGTAAGCCTAGGCGGCTAGCCCTGCACCCGGGATTTAGGCGAAGTCAACTGGGCAACTGGTTGACTGAGCGCCCAGCTGTCTCTACCTTCGGGTTGGTGATGATGGGCACCTTCTGTGTGAGGGTGTGACCTGAGCCAGGCTTTCGCCCGTCCCTATTTTTGTAGTGGCCAGCACGACTTTGTCAGCAGTCCCCTGTGGGTTCTTAAATAGTTGTAGTTATTTAATAAAGTGGCCCTTAAACCCAGCATCTGTCTCTGGCTCTTCATTCTCGTCGTGGGGGGTAATGCATGAAACCTCCTCTGGATTCTCCTTTAATTTCTCCCTAATTTTCCTGTTTTTATTTCACTGTTTTTTATTTGCTACCAGTTCTCATTCTGAACTGAGTGTTCTTTTAACAAAGATTTTTTATTATAATGTGAGAATGTAACCTGGATTGATTATGCTGATGCTGAGGGTCTCCAATGTTGTGGTTCTCACTTTCTGCCCCTATCCTTCTTAAAAAAAATCAATCAATACATTTTTAAACGTATGAAATACATGTACAGAAGTTCTGAGCACTTGTATCAGCAGATATATTCATTTCTTGATCTGCATTCATTTTTTCCTGACTTCTTGGCTGTTACCTAGAGTAACTGGTATGCCATATGAAAGTCTAATTATATGTCGGTTTGTTAATAATTGTTTGCTTGTAACCTTGTATAGATAGCCTAGCAGGCAGTATGTGCACCATGCTGTTTAGTTCATCATTTAATTCTACTTCAGATGTGGTGGTTTTATACTGTAATCAATACTTGGAATGGTATAGTTGCTATGTGTGTATGATTGTTTGTGTTCAAATACTCAGAAAAGAAACGGAACTGAAACCTAATTAATATACAGCTGCTACTTTTGTCTTCCTGCCTCCTCCTACTCTGTAGTTTTATCACATTGTTTGATATGCCTATTAAATGACAAATGAGTAATTAACTGTTCGCTAAAGGACTGCAGGAAGAAAAATATATATATATATCATTGCGATTTAGTGGACTTAATTTGTGAATTGCAGTTACATGTAATTAATATGAACATGACCATTTCATTTGATTATTTTAAAAATTTAGTGTGTGATTTATTTTAAAATTGTAATGCCCTGCTTTACTATGCCCATAGAGAAAGTTGATTCACAATTTAAAACTGAAAAGTACAACTTAAAAGCATAATAATCAATCCAAACTTAATCCAAATAAAATTAATCTACTTATGCTTTTGTGTATTATATTTTTCTTTATACCGTATTTGTATAATTTTGTGTTTTCTGTATACTTGTATAATTTTGTGTATTATATTTTTGTCACCTGATGACAAAGGTGATATATACATTAAATAAATGAAACAAAATTCGATGAGTAAAAATTTATTTTATGTGTTAGAGTCAGAAAACAGAATATTTTTAGCTAACTCTGGGTCAACTGCCATATTTCCTCTGGACTGCTGCCATTTTCCCCCAAGGTATGTGTGCCTTTGATCACATTTCACAGGGAAACCTAAAGGAGAGACAGCTGAGGGTGTAACTATTTTGATGTACTATACTCACACAAAAAACTATTGATTTAGGGTGCAATCCAGAGTAACTACAGGGAGTCTTTGCTCTGGTGTAAGAACAATTTGCTCTGGATTGCAATATGAATTTCCCATAGGTTTTCGCTAGGTGGTGCAGTAACTAGGGGTGCACGTAATGTCTCTTATGTGCTCCCGTAGTTACTCTGGATTGTAGGGTCATGCTAATACTAATAGGTAGTAATAGCACCTTCAAATGCTTGAGATGCAGCTCAGAGATTAAAAGGAATTGCGGTCAGAAAATAATGCAGAAATGCAGAAAGCTACCTTCTTCGCCGATCCAGTACATTAGTCCTACTTAAATTAATAGGATGCCAAAGGAGATAAAAGGGTGTGTATATTTAAATAGGAGTAACTTTGGAACTTGGAACTATTTGCATTGCAAAGAACAATGAGAACGCTTGAACTTTGGTCCCTCAGCATTGTAACAATTAAGAAGGTTTATCATAACAGTGCAAAAGGCTTCTTCACCCTTGCAAGAGTTCACCCATCTCAATGACCATTTAATCACATGTTTAAAATAACATATGCTAGAATATGGAGCTACCTCAATGGCAGATTTTACCAACACCCTGATCATATTGAAGTTTAGTTATGCCTAACCTGTCAAAACAGCGGGTTTAGATGCTGGCAGCTATCCACAGAAGAGAGTTACTGGGTCTGCAGCTCTTTGTTTTTGAATTCCCTTTATACACAAATTGATTGTGTTCATTCTTATCTCTTTAATAACTTGACTCCCAAGGCATACAGTTCAAACTCCCTCTATGTTATATGGGTTGTCATTAAGAAAATATAGTGCATAGGAATCTTTTAAAAATATGTTCTGCAGTCCTCAAGAAATAGCACCCTAATCCTATGCCTGTTTATTTAGAAGTAATGCCCATTAAGAGCACAATCCTAACCAGCACTGGAACAGGCAGGCCAATTGGCCTTCACTGTATACGGCACAGGTTTGGTGTGCCAGGAGTGTGGAAAGATTTTAAATTCCTTCTTCTGAGCAACACCACAGGTAGTCCTATGGGATTACTCGGATTTGCACCAACAACTCCCCACTGGATACAGAGGATGCCAGGTTGGGAACTCCTGCATAAGGAGGTGCGGTGGATGGGGAGGTCACTTAATCTGAGATAATCCATAATGCACTGTACAAGTAAAGAATTAAGATTGGTCTTTTCCTGTGCTGCAGCCACATTGCATATGTTTGTTATAAAACAATAATGATTGCACTAAACCTGATGATTTTGATTTGTGGCAATGAATGGGTGTTAGTGGTGTAGGTGTTTTGCTTTTTTGTAATTGCTTTTTATTTCTTGGAAGACTTTTGTGAACACTCATCTAGTTAAGCAACATGCCAATGCAAAAAAAAAAAAAAAATCTACCTCAGAATATAAATCAACCAATGAATCAGGAGCACTGATAGGAATTAAAGATATGGGTTAATGTTTTCATTCACCTTTGGACTCCCTGGTGGTCTTTAGAAAATAATTGTTTTTCCCTGAGGACTTTCTTGGTAAAATAGTCTGGAGATTACTTAAATGTGTCAAAGGTTGTTAAGGGCTCAATCCAGAGTAACTACAGGGAGTCCTTGCTCCGACATAAGAACAATTTACTCTGGATTGCAATATGAAATTCCCATAGGTGTTCACTAGGTGGTGCCGTAACTACATTGACCTAAATGTCTCTTACGTGCTCCCACAGTTACTCTGGATTATACTATTAGAAGTTTGCACAATCAAAATGTATCCAAAAATGTTTAATACTAATAACCTGCAACTAGAGAATTGGTACTGGAATATTGCTTTTGTGAACCTCTTATGAGCACCAAAATAGCTATTAGTCTGTCACAGTATTGAGGGACTCCACTCTTCCCTAAATGGTAGCAGAGAAGAACTTTGTAATATGCAGTATCTATCATAGCATCGATAAACATAAGAAGAGCCTCTGCTGGATCAGGCCAAAAACCCATCTAGTCCAGCTTCCTGTATTTCGCAGTGGCCCACTAAATGCCTCAGGGAGCAT
Source organism: Cryptoblepharus egeriae (assembly GCA_030015325.1). Lineage (NCBI taxonomy): Eukaryota > Metazoa > Chordata > Lepidosauria > Squamata > Scincidae > Cryptoblepharus > Cryptoblepharus egeriae. Next base: position 178,069,724 of record JAREYC010000001.1, on the reverse strand, counting down.
CCGGAAGGAAGGGATGGCTAGGCAACATGACTGATAACCGAGACACATTGAATAAACCTGAAAGCTCAGAATCGTGATGGTGGGAGTAAAACCACCATGTGATTGTGGAAACAGACCTGGAAGGGGCAAATGCCCCATGTGCTGCCTCTCTGGGGGTGACGCCACCAACCTCACCCTAATCACCCATTTATCATGTGAAGGAGGGTTAGATATACCCATGTTTGTTTGACTCTAATGTGCCATTGAATCTAATGTGCACCCCAATTTTGGAGACCATATTAGACTGAAAAAGTGAAAGATTCTCTCTTCTCGTTGGCCCTGAATTTTTGGCACTGCTTTGGCATCTGTGGCACATTTGTGAGGGATATATTTGTGCTGGCAGTTCTGTTGTTTGCCAGCCCTGCATAACCAGCATATTGCAGGCCCGTTTTTGCCTTTTTTGTACAGGGAAGGATGATATCTGTCTTTAGCTGGTGTTCTCCAAATACTTTAGATGTGGGAAATGTAGGTTTCTTTGCCTACTCTTTATGTGGCCTTGAGCAATCTCCCAGCCTAGCCTATTCCACAGGATTGTGAAGGCCAGCCTAAGCTCCTTATAGGAAGAGGGGACTAAAAATATAACATATTCACTATAGGCTTGTTAGCTGTATGCTTGGTTACCTCAGGAAAAATTGCTTTCAAGCAGTGGCTAATGCTGGACTGTGCCCCACTGATTGAAAGATTTTTTCCCATCTCTATCATCTCTATAGGGCAGCCCTGTCAGTGGGTGAATACCAGTGACAAACGTTCTCTGTCATGCTGTTGTCCAATTCTCTATGCCCTTTAATGGTTTGGCACCTGTATACTGGTGCCAAACCATACGGATCATTTTGCTCCATATGAATTTGCCTGTTCAAGATTATCACTGATGCCGCAGTTGCAGGCGCCATCACGCTTAGATATTCAGTGGATGGTGACCCATTGCAGGGCCTTTTCTATAGTAGTGCCCAGCCTGTGGAACTCACATCCAGTTGAGATCAATACTGCCTCCTTACTCTTCTGGGAATTAAAAACTTTTGTTCCAGTTACTGTTTGACTGCTTCTACTTTGGCTCTTCGGTTATTTGGTTTTTGGACTGTATTGCTGATTTATTTTTTAAGTTAATGATCCTTTTAATTTTGTTGCTCTCTATATAATTTTTCATTATTGTACTGTAAGCGGCATGTGAAGCTTGGAAAAGCAGATTGAACATTTTTTTAAACAAAGAAACAAACAGTGATTTTCTGGTAAAACAGGTGCGTGATGTGGCGGGAAATGCAGACTTCTTTATGTAGCCTTGATACCTCTGTGGAGGCACTTTGTAATTAATAATCCTCTAAATTCACTATGGCTTCAATCCTAAACACACTTTCCTGGGAGTAAGACCATTGAACACAATTGAGGCTTACTTCTGAGTAGACATGGTTAGGATTGTGCTCTATGTCAGCCCTAAGTTATGGGATACTGATATACAGTACATGGCAATTATACCCAATTCGACAAAATTGCTTTAGCTATGGGGAGATAGGGGGGATAGTGTTGATTGCAGAGTCTCTGGGGCTTTCTAGAATCTGGAGTCTTCTTAAACATATCAACCTACAGCAATATAATATTTCAGTTCATGATCATATACATCTTCATCAATTTTATGACACTATTATTTATTATTATTGTCTTATTTCTATTGAAGTAGGAAGTAATTCTATACATCTGTAGCAGCGTGACCATATCTCCTGTTTTTCCTGATCAGGTCTTTTTTTTAAAGCCTTGTGTCCTGGAAATATATCTTAATTGTATTCCTTGTGAGCAGGCAGCATGCAGCATTCATTTCATTAATAAATTATATGTAATAGTTTTAAATTTAATAATAATATAGTTTTTAAATTAACCACATAAAAGCAAAATATTTGTGTGTGCATGTGCTTAGCTTTTTTTTGCAGTGTCCTACATTTTTCTTGGGTGTGCTACATTTTGGGGGAGGGGGCTTGTCTTCTTTTTCTGTTATGACATATTGCCACCCTGATCTGTAAATAGAAGTAATGTATACCCTGTTGACAATAATGTTTTCCATTTTAAAATTACACCACAAAAATCTGCCTGTTTTTCCGATTCAGGAAAATGTGGTCCTTTTCAACACTCTTGAGATAGAAATGCTTTCTTTGAAAAATCAGCATATTTTATTGAATGAGTAGGAGGAGGAAGTTCTGTGGGTGAGATAGACAGATGGCATGATCGTGAGATGAGGCAAATCTGTATTTTTTCATTCTGCAGGGGCAGAGTGGAAGGTTTTGCTTTAATAGCAGATTCTGAGCAACGTATATTGTTTCCTTTACTACGGTAGGATTATGAGGCAGAAATTACAGATAAAGAAAAATATTGTATTTACTCAAATATAACGATCACCCTTTTCAGCCAAATTCAGTCTCCAAAATTAGGGTGTGCATTAGATTTGATGTTAATTAAAATTGAATAAATACAGTATTCTGATTATAAGTATGGGGTGCGCATTAGATTCAGTGGCTCATTATATTCGATTATTTATACGTATGTTTTTATGGCAGATGCTCTGTCCAAGGTATTCAGAAAATTCTTTTCACAGCAATGAACATAATGCAGGTAGGATTTACACAGAGGCTCAGATAAAACTCTTTGTGAAATTCATTTCTGTGGAAAGGGGTAGACTGATTGGAACATTATATGAATACTTCTCATGGATATATAGGCTGGGCACTTAGCTGTTGGTCTCCTAGAAACTTACTACTAGTACAGTGGTACCTTGCTTAACAAGCATTTCACATAATAAGCAAAAATTTCCAAGAAATCTTGCTTCACATAACAAGTTCTGCTTCACTTAACAAGGAAGCATGCTATGGGCACGTGTGCTATGCAGTCCCAACGCTCAGCACGGAGGCTTTTTAAAAGGGCTGCCGGCCAGTGCTGCTGGGGGTGCCAGAGGCACCTGCCCCAAACTGCCCCCAAGTGCCCCCACCGACCACCTTGAACCTCCAGCAGCAGCCCAGGTAAGCCTCCGAGGAAAGTGTCTTTGTTTGCAGCCTCCTAACCATGTCTACCCAGAAGTAAGCCCCATTGTGTTAAACGGGGCTTACTCCCAGGAAAGTGTCTTTAGGATTACAGCCTAAGTAGACTTCATAAGGTCATGCACATTGAATACATGTTTTGAATTCAATTCCAGTGTTTTGTCATCATTTTTGCATCCAGTTAATATTTTTATATGAATATTTTGGGGCTTGTGGAACCAATGTCTGAGTTTCCATTGTTTCCTATGGAAAAATCTGCTTCACTTAAAGAGTGTTTCACTTAAAGAGCAGGTCTCCGGAATGAGTTAAGCTCTTTATGTGAGGCATCACTGTACTTAGAAATTTAATATTGTACATAGTTTGATGTTCCTTCACAAAAATTGAGACTGGTACTTGTACATTTCAAATATCTTCCAAGCCTGATATCCAAACTTAAGTGTCCTTACTAAGCCTGATATTCAAACTAATAGTCCTTACTAAGTGGAGATGTGGAAGGAAAGATACCTGGCTTGTGAATAGAAGTTGGAAATGAAAGAAGTTGGTGTGAATTGCAAAGCACAGTTGTGTGAAGGTTAGAGAACAAAGGAAGTTGTTTGTATTGTGTCAGGCCATTAATACAGTACTGTATATCTTACTCACTATTGTCAGCATTATCTCCAAGGTTTCAGAGAAACCTTATTCTTTACCCTAACCAGAGATGCCAGGAACTGAAATGGGGACCTTCTGTGTATAGGATTTCCTGAGCCAGGGACCTGACTTGAGGAGAGATTCCAGATCACAGGAGCTTAAAAGAGTGGTGATGGTATTCCAATCTATTTGAAGGACCTAGTGGGTTACCATTGCTTTTTCAACCACTGAAAGTATTTCATAGTATAGCAAGTGATATATGGTCATACCCATTATTTACGTGTGTGATGTGGCAGGGACAGCCTACCATTGCTATTCTGGTCTAGCCCCACTGGAGATGTCCAAGGTAGCAATAAACTAATGGTAAGTTGTAGTTGTGTGGCATTCTAGATGCCATTCAAAAGAGGCATGGCTTAGGCAAAGAGGGAAGATAGGCACAAACGGCAGTAACCAGAGGAGGAGATGTCTTGGTGTAGGAACAAATGTGTGGTTGCAAGGTGCCCATTCTCTTACACAACATTGTTCCTAGAAGCAGTGGCCCTCTGAACAAAAAAACAACTCTTACAAAATGAAGATTTGAAATCTTTTGTCCGAATAATAATACAAAATGAAGATTTGAAAGCCTTGGTCCAATAATAACTGGCGCCTAAATTCAGAGAGGCGCAGCTTTTGTGTTTGTCAAACTGCTTTATATAGCCCTATGGAAACCTGTACCATTTATGGGACATCTGGTAATTGTATAACAAGAGCCCTCGTGACTATAATATGATATACAGCCCACTTGCTAGAGCTGCTTTTCTTTCTCCCAGTTCCAAATTGTGTTGCATTTTCCAGTTACAGTAGATTAATGTTTCTCAAGCAATCTGGGATTGAAGCTAAGTGATGGGCACTGTAGATTTATGAATCTTTACTCAAGATTTATGAGTACAATCTTTACTCAAGACTTGTGAGTAAAACACTATGTAGCAAAATCTCAAGAAAATAACATGTACAGGACAAAGGAAAACTAGTAATCTAGATAGGCACCAATTTAGAAAAGAAACATCATGAGAAACAAAAAAGATTGTGATTTTAAACATATTTTTTGTTATCCTGCTTTATTGGAATTTATAATGTATTCTAATCTTTAGCTCACACATTTCTGTTATGCATATTATTACTAAGAATATTTTATATGGCTTTTCAACCAAAAGTAGTGGACTAATCAGCTTATCTAGCAAAATAAGCCTATAATCCTAAGAGCACTTTCCTGAGAGAAAGCCTAGTGGTGAGCTTCAGGAGATTCTCACAGACTCTGTAGAACCCTTTGCTAATGAGCGCCTGATTCTGAGAACCGGTTACTAATGGGACATAGAACCTGCTGTTAATTTAGGTTATTAGGACATAGAACCTGCTACTGGTAATTTATTTGAATCCCACCACTGAGTAAGCCCCATTGAACTCAGTGGAACTTACTTCTGAGTAGACATGAATAGGATTGCACTGATGATCAATAACGATCAATAACCACTAATTATCATTCCACTTCTGCATTTATGTGGAAGATGTCCAAGAGGATTGTTCTGTTAGTGGATTACTTTTGAGTAAAGATTAAGTAGAGATTGTAAAGATTAACGGTGCAGTCCAGACCTGTCAATAATCTGGTGCATGTTATCATTCCACTTCTGTATATGCGGAAGATGCCCAAGTGGATTGTTCTGTTAGTGAATTACTTCCTATTGAGTAAATAATTAAGTAGATTGTAGAGATTAATGGTGCAGTCCAGACCTGTCGATAATCTGGCGCATGTTTTTTAGGCTGACCCAGAAGTGTTGTGAACGTGCTCGGACTCGCAGATATGCATTGTTTTGAAGACATGTGTTGGCTTCTGTGCTACTGAAGCCAAGGAGTTCTGCTACTGAAGCCAGGGGATTTCAGAGGGAGGATGGCAGTACAGGAATGTTTTGAGGTGGAGAGAGGGTGGGTCGGTGGGTGGGTGAAACACAACCAGAGAATTCCATAGGAGTCTGTACTCCAGAGGGGAAATGTCTCCCATGTTTCCTTTTTAGAAGTACAGTCTTATGGAACAAAAGTTGGCATCAAGTAGTAGCCTGGGTCCTGCTGTAGCAAAAATATATCTTTTGATTTTAATTTACTACTCTTGTTAGTAAGTTTCTGAGTGAGATTTTATTTTAACTTTTCCTAATTAAAGTTACGATATGAAGAGATCAGCAGGTTAATTGTAATATATTTGTTACTGGCATTCAGCAACACTCTTAGCAATATTAACTAACTATTTTCCCCTCCCTGTCCTTGCAGATATTGCAGTGGTGGAGATGAGCGATGCTTTCCGTCAACCCTCACTCTTCTATCATCTGGGAGTCCGAGAAAGCTTTAGCATGGCCAACAACATTATTCTTCATTGTGACACAAATGCAGACTCTCTACAATCGTTGAAGGTAGCTGATGTCCTCATAGAGTGGAAGAATTGTGGGCCTGGAGGGGATGTGAGAGATATTTGATATCATTTCTTATTAGACTATGATGCAATTGTCTATGCGTTGGCACTTCTTGGTATGATTTGTCATTATGATCAATTAGCCACTGGTAAAGGATACAGAATGCTATATGTGAGATAAGCTGATAGTGAAAGAAACTCGGATATTAAAGCAAAGTAACGGAGGGTGAGAATTGATAAGTGGGAGAAATTAGAATTGATAAGTGTAATTGATAAGTGGGTGAAGTGGCTGAGAGCAACTATCTTCTACTTCCAGTTTTATTTGCAAATGCCTACCCAAGGCCCTACAGTACAATTAAAAATAGAAAATAATTTCCATTTCAATCACAATGAGCAGTGTTTCTCAACTGCATACTTCCAGTGGCACTTAAAGTGGTGCCTAGTGGTACTCACAGACTCCCTAGGTCCCCACTGCTTGGCAGCAAGACCAGCAGTGTAACACAAGAAGCAGCAGTAGAAGGTGTGTAGATCTCCAGTGTGCACATTTTGCATGCTCAAAGTAGTCCTGTTGCTTTTAGTGTTTGTTGTGTCATACCTGACCTCCCAGTCCAGACATCACCATTTACTTCTTGTTAGACTTCCAGTAGATGAACCATCTCCTTTTTTGCATCTTTTAAAATTGTGAGTCCTTTTGAGAAGGGAGCCATTAGCCACTAGTTATTTCATTTTCTTTCTTTCCTTTTGTTGAAAAGTGGAATATAAATTTGCCTGAGGGAAGGAGGAGTCTGGAGGGATGTGGAGGAGGAACAAATGACATAGTTGCAAAGGCTCAGACCTCATTACCTGATTTTGAAACTAGCTTGTAATGTCAGAACTGATTTCTCTCAGCTGATTACTCTCTAGACAGGTGGGCAGAGAGCTCAATAGAATTTGTTATTGATCTCACTCTGCTCTGGTCTCATTCGCTAGTTTTATTGACCTTGTTCTTTGTTCCTTGCTCCTGTAGGGATACAGAGGCATGAGGTTGAGTAGCATATCTTTGTTCCAATTTCAGTTCAACTCTTCTCCCAAATGTTCTCCTCTCTTATCCACACCAATCAAATTTATAATCTTACTAGCAAAAAGTGTACCCACATTGTGGGAGTAAAATTCCCCTGTACGCCATGCCCCCACGGCGCAACAACCCCTCTGCGTGCAACAACCCCTCTGCGTGCAACAACCCCTCTGCGTGCAACAACCCCTCTGCGCACAACAACCCCCCCCACACGCATAAGTCCCATATGTGCATCATCTTTTCATGCACATCAACCCCCATGCACAACATCTCCCCCATGCGCCTCATCTCCCCATGTGCAACACAAGTGCAACATTCCCCATGTGCAAACCCCCCCCCATGCACAGTATCCTCCCCAGCGCATCCCCTCCCTCCAACCAACATCCCTCCAAGGAACACCCACTGCAAATGTCACGCTTCTGGGCCCACCGGTTTTGGCTGGGTGTTGATGAGTCAGTGAGTCAGTCAGTGACTTTTCTCTTTTATATATATATAGATGTAGAAATTTGTACATAGAGTTGCCATAATTCTCTTCCACAAAACCAGGACAGGACTCCTGTCAAACTTGCCAGTATGTAAATGCAATCCCTGAAAACAGGGACTGTCCTGGTTTTCCAGGACATATGGCACCTCTGTTTGTACACCCTTTGTTAACTAATTAGAAACCTTAAATGTGTAGGGCCAAATCCTTTTGGGATTACTATATTACTTCTCCAGCACAATGACTTCATTTACTTTAGGCCCACAGATAGGAGAGGTAAATAAACATTTTATTTCTCTCTCTTAGCAGACAGCTGGCCTCCAATATCTTTTAGGCTGCTTGAAATCTAAGGAGTTTCTAGGGGCATGTCAGTCCAGGAAAAGGGGCAACGAGCAGCCCATTTGTACTGGCAGCTTCAAAATGCACAATAGCGGCACGGCTTTCCTGCCAGAACATGACAAATCATGATCTGACTGATGATGAGATTTTGCAGTTTAAACCCAGCATTAGATTGAGCTATAAAAAGTATAACCACATCAAATTCATATAAAGGACAGTAGGTTGAATGATGATTTTGGCACCATGAATCATTTGAACGGCCTGTGAATCTTTGTTCTTGAATTGATGGCATTGATCTTGTTAGGATCAATGAAACTTCTGCAGGTCTGGTAGATAAAATGCTTTTTGATTAGTTCATTGTATTTCTGATGACCTACCAGGACATAACTGCAACGTTGCACCATTACAAATATTCATAATTAGCTTGTCAAATGCATTCATTAACAAATAACCTGGTGTTTATTTATTTACCAAGTCCAGAACACCATATAATAAAATTTGTAATAATTAATAGTTACAAAATAAAAAATAAAAAATTGAGATGAAAACTAAACAATACATTTCAAGACTATAACAAATTTGGGTTTCACACAGAAACACTTATATTTCCTTTGAGCACAACTTGTTGTTGTGCTAACAGGATTTGTAGCCCTGTCTTATGCAGATTTATTCAAAAGCATGTTCCACTGTATTCAGTGTGTCTTACTCTCATGCAGAAGGTTCTTCGTTCAAGAGTGCATTGGATTCCAGCCTTGGTAATCTGCTCCCTATTTTGTATTTAGGGTTTCTACTTTTCTCTGGCCTTACTAATTATGACTACATGAAACTCTATAACATATATAGAAATTAGGCAGAAAAATGTCTCCTGTTTAATTTATGTATGTCAAGCTGTATCAGGCATAAGGAATAGGGTCAGTAAAAACGTAGCATCTGTGCTTAACATACATTGGCTTCATTCAGTGACCAATATTGTGCCAGCTTTTTAAATCCCCACAGATGAGCTCTGTTTATAAAATTTGAAATAATTTCATTATTCTGAAAGTGTAAGAGCAAACACAACATTAGATACATTCAGAATTCAGTTGAGTTCAACTTATAATGCATATGTATCTATCCATTCCTTTGTAGGAAATTATTTGCCAGAAGAATAATGTAAGTATTCTTTTAAAAACCATTTCAGTGAATTGAATTCTGTACCACACATCTGTGTTCATTTTAACTTTTATTTGTTTGAAGCTTTTAACAGTATTCTGATGAATTTTCTATTATGTTGCTATTTTCTTCATCTCTGTTCAAAATGCCTTAACTCCCTGCTTGCAAAACTATAAATTTAAAATCTATATACATGTACCCATGAGTAAGTCCCACTGAACACAATAGGACTTACTTTTGAGTAAACATGTACAGGCTTGTGCTGGTAATTGTATAAAGCTGCTGCCGCATGCTAAGTTTACTTACTCCTGGGAAGTTTTGTCATTTGTCTCTTTATTCTTTTTGTCATCAACCATGTACAGTTTCTATTGTTTTCTTCCCTTATCAGCAATGGCAACTAAAAGGGCAACCATAGTGCCCCATATTACTAAAGCAGCCTAACGCTTGAACATTATAAGAACTCTGCTGGATCAGTCTAAAGATTATTGCAGTGCACCATTATTTTAATGGCAGCCAGGAATTCAAATACTGCAGATACATATCTTTATTTTTTCCTTGAAAAGGATCCATGGAATCTATAGGTTCTTTTCAAGATAGAAATGAGGGTGTGAAGAATCTCCTCCTGCAGTATATCAGTTCCAAGCTACCCATATGGATTGATAACCTTTAGCTCAGTGGTTCTCAATCTTCCAAATGCCGTGACCCCTTAATACAGTTCCTCATGTTGTGGGGACCCCCAACCCTAAAATTATTTTTGTTGCTACTTCATAGCCGTAATTTTGCTACTGTTATTAATTGTAATGTGAATATCTGATATGCAGGATGTATTTTATAATACAGCAACAGCAGGATCTGACCCTCAAAAGAGATAGCAGTGTGACGCTCAGAATGATCACAGGTCATAACTGAAAAAGAGGACAAGCCCCACCCAAAATGTAGGACACCCAAGAAAAATGTAGGACATAACAAAATAAAAGGTATAAACACTACATACACACACATACAAAAAGAGGAAAGAGGAAGCCCCATTGACTACAGTGGAATTTACTTCTCTGAAGATATGCAGAAAAGTGGCCTCTGACACTCCAATCCTATCCTTTTTTCTCAGGACTTGGCCCCTTTTAAAGCCTTAAATCCTGGAAAAAAATTTGATTGTCCTCCTTTTCCTTGTGAGTGGGAGGCCTTTTCCTTGTGTCCTCAATGACTTATCATCATTTATATTTGTCATCAATTATATGCAGTGTGACCATATGTTCTCTTTTTCTAGGACGTGTCCTCTTTTTAAGCCTGTGCCCTAGAATAAATCTTCATTGTCCTCCAGACTACCTGCTGCCTGCTCACAAGGTTAAAGACAGTGAAGATATTCCAAGACACAAGGCTTAAAAAGAAGTGTCCTGGAAGAAGATATATGGTGACCCTCTCTCTCCCCAATGGGATCTCTTGTCAAACAGTGCAGGCTGCCATATAGGGGACCACAAGGGCAAGATCCTATGACTTTCTACTCAGAAGCAAGTCCCATGCTGGTCAATGGGCCTTTCCTTCAAGCTAACCTGAAGTTACACAGCCACAAACATTCACCTTTACCTGGGAGTAGAGCTATTGACTTCTAGTAGGGCTTCTAGTGAGTAGAGCTGTGGAAGGCTGGGCAGTGTGATGTCCTGTTCACTTTTACCTGGGAGTAGGGCAGGGGTGTCTAACATTTCATATAGAGGGCCAAAGTGAGCATTAATGGTTCTCCCAAGGGCCTAATTCTTTCTGCCTCTCTACTCAGAAGCAAGTCCCATTAGATCCAATGGGGCTACTCCCAGGAAAGTGTCAAAATGTCACCAAAATGTAATATAGCCTGTATTACATCCCTGGCTACAGGATGACTGTTCATAAGGAAATGGAGATTTCTTTCCGGGACAGAAGACTTAAAAAGGAGGACATGCCCTGCAAAAAGGGAAAAGAATAAAAACAGGCTTAACCCCAGAGGGGCTGGGACAGGAATTGGGGCTTGAGTTGGGAGGGAAGAGAAGTTAGGACCATCACCAGCTTTAGAAATAAATTTATTTTTGAATACCTCCTGGGACTTCCTTCAGGAGCACTTTTAAGGCCTATGTGCCTGGGATCAGGGCCATTCTGGAAGGCTTGCATCCAGTGGTGGGCTCCAGCAGGTTCGCACCTACTCTATAGAACCGGTTGTTAATGAGAGACAGGACATATAAAGTTTAAAAATTACCATTTAAAAGTGGCTGCCAGATGGGCAGAGAACCGGTTGTTAATTTTTTTCTAGCCCATCACTGCTTGCACCCCTGAACACCAGCCAAAATGTTTGCTTACTAGTAAGTAAGGGCGGCTGTGCAGTTTGTTTCAATGGGGTCAGTGCAAGCTTGGAGGAGGAGGGAACTTTCTCTGGGATGACTGTGGGGCTGCATCCATTGGATCAGGACTCTTCTGGTGTTCTTGCATCCTCTCAGCCTGCCTTTTCTGACCCCCCCCCCACACCCCAGTTACATACATATGCCCTCCCTCTGGGGCACATGGGTTGCTGCTGCTGATGAGGAGGAGGAATGGCTCTATCCAGGCTCCGCCCACAGGCATGCATAGCTCCGCCCCTCATTATTGCCAGCACTGAAGAGCCTGGTGCTGAAAGATGGGGAGTGGGAGAGGGAGGGAAGCGGGGGTGGGGGGGAGAGGGGAAGGGACCAGACCCTCCAGGAAGCTTTGGGAACTGACAGAAGGCAGGAGGATGGCTCCCACCTTGAGAACCACTGCTTTAGCTGTTGCTTTTTTGATATATGGTATTTCTTGAGAGGGCTGTGGGTGGTGCAAGTGGCTAAGACACTGTGCCTGTTAACCAGCAGGCCAGGATTCGAGACCCGGGTCGGCCCCACAAGACAGGGTGAGCTCCTGTCCTTAGCCCAGCTCTGCGATGCCAGCTGGATCCAATTGTATTGGCTCTGCCTTTCCATTGGACTAATTCAGTGGCGTGGAGAGGGGGGATTTGCTGCTTGGGTAACAGCCTATCCTCCATAACAATCCAACCCAGGCTTTCGTGCTTTGCATGCAGCGTATGCAGCGCTGAGCACGATACCATAGTCCAGTGTTTCTCAAAGTGGGGGTTGGGACCCCTTTTGGGGTCGCCTAGAGCTTTTCTGGGGGTCGCCTAAAGACCCCTGGTGCAGAGGGCCAGGTCAAGCTTGCCAGACCTCTGGCTCAGGTCCTGAGGAGTGACTGAGCCTCAGGTCCCAATCCTATGCATGCCTACTCTGAAATAAATCCCATTATAGTCAGGGGGCGTTTACTCCCATGTAAATGTGGATAGGATTGCAGCCTCAGGGCCCAATCCTATGCATGCCTACTCTGAAATAAATCCCATTGTGTTCAATGTGTGCATAGAACACACATTTCATTTGTAACAATGAAAATACATCCTGCATATCGGATATTTACATTACAATTCATAACGGTAGCAAAATTACAGTTATAAAGTAGCAACGAAAATAATTTCATGATTGGGGGTCCCCACAACATGAGGAACTTATAAAGGGGTCACGGCGTTAGGAAGATTGAGAACCACTGCCATAGTCTTTCAAGACTGATGGAGGCCTGCTTTATTTCTTGAGAATATGGGGATGCCTCTATAGAACAGTATAAAAAGGGCCAGTTACCTTTTTGGGTATGGCAGAAGCAGTGCTAGGAGACTGCTTTGAACTAATCCACGATACTTCTTAGGGTTTTGAAAATACTTTCAGTAGAAGAAAGGAAAATAGCTGAGAAGATGAATTGTTGCAAGAACACCTTCCATTCTTCAGCTTGTGAGGTCAATTATTTGATGTTACTCTTGGGAGATGGTTTTGAACTACTTGGCACCATTTTCTTTGCAATGTGCTTTGTTTGGGGAAGGAAGACTTGTGGTTTTTCTCCTTCAGCTGGCATCACAGTTATCTAAAGTTTGGCACATACTTCATAGGCAGTTGCAATCATGCAGAGGAAGTCCAGTGGTGGAGCTGAGCAGGATATTTTTTGCTGCTGTGTATTTTGGTGGCTATATCAGAAACAGTATCAGGAACAGGAAATGTGTTAGAACATGATTACTATATATTTTAGAAATGAGACAAAAGATGCTGCAGGATGTTTCATTGTTCTAAATTGTCGTGAGGTGTACTGAAGTACTGTTCTTAAGTACTGAAGTAGTGTTCTTAAGTACTGAAATTGGCAAGAAATAGGTGTACTCAGCTTCATAGAAAGGAGGAGGATTAATCAAACTATCTTTTTCTGATTGATTGGATTTGTACTCCATCTTTCTACCCAAAGGGCACCCAAGGCAGCTAATATTTAAAAAAATTATACAACAATAAAATATGCATAAAAATTCTAGTGCCAACCTTCAAATTTGTATATAAGTTCCCACAACTTGGTGTATTGGTCTATCCCTGACATTGCTTCTAAAGCCTTCCTTTCTGAATCAACTCAGATTCTAGGCAAATTCTAGTTCATGCATTTTTGCACTTCAAATGACATTACAGTTATGCTTCTCTTAAGACTTACGATTTCTCTAAGATTTATAATTGAGTTTTTTTTAAGATGTGTGCTTCTTTAAAGTAGCATAAAGTAAAATGTAAAATGGCAAATGTCATACTTTAAGACAGTACTTGCGCAGTGCTTCTTAAATGGAGGAAAATAAGCTGTTTCATACTATACACAACAGTCTGAATTTGCTGCAGCCAGACCAATGTTTGGGACATGTGAAGCATGACAAGATATAATGGTTACCCAAGGCCAGTTATTTTGGCCTATGTGTCTTTCCCCACTCATTTTACTTATTAGTGGCAGTAGCTTGTTATCCGAATGCATTGAAAAGTGGTAGAAGTAATAGCGTCAATTGAAAACCAAGGGCACAATCCTATCCTGTCTGCTGGATGGGAAACAATATATCAGGTCCAAGCGTGACAATCTGAAGCAATTGTTTCTTTGTTTGAGGTATCTGCAGTTCAAAACTTATTTGCCCAAAGTGCTTTTTTTCTTTGGGGAAAAGGTATCTGTATTCACCACAGTGTGTAGATAGGTTGTCCTATTAGCTGCTGGGGTAGGGGCAGGTGGAAAAATATGCCGGTACTGAGTACTGGATAGTTCCCCCAGAAAAAAGACTGTTTTGCACATATAATCATTCAGAAGAAAATGGTATAAACTCTGCATATGGTGGAACATGTCTGCTTCTTGGAGAGCTACAAAGGATCAGTAAGCAGTGCAAGGAAAGAAGAAATTTGGACTGGCTCCCTATTGTCTCCTCTCTGCCATACCTTCTTTTTAGCATTCATTGGCAAAGCTATGCCGGGGGATAGACTTCTCCTTGGTGATATCCTTAGGGAGTAACACCATTAATGACTAGAATTGTGAAATTTATGATTTTTAGCAATAGTACTTTTCATGTAATATACCATTCAATGTATAATTTCATGCAGAATGTAATGAAACAAACCAGAATTTAATGTAGGCTTCCTATCAAATGATATGGCCAAAAAAGAAATCAAAAATATAACAGTGTTGTGTAACAAAAATTAGATTTTTTTAAAACTCAGAATTGAGCAATGAGAATGATTTTTTGAACAACCAAGGATATATTATGACACAGGATGGAACCAATAAGGTGTTAGTAAGATGACATCCTAGTGACACCACCAGTTACTAAAACTGTGGAAATTGTGGTTTTTAGAAATAATACTATCATGAGGTATATTACTTAATGTGTAACTTAAAGCAAAATTTGATGAGAGGTGTATTGAATGATCTGTGTTCCATCTAACATTGTATACAGAAAGTAAAGCTGTTATATTTGTATATAACATTTTTTAAAAATGTATTGCTTTTCTCATACATTAATTTTTTCTGTCAAAAGGATGCTGATGCCAACTATCTCTATTTTGTATTTTTGAAATTGGAGGTTATATTCAGTTATTCTTCTCTGTGTGGAGAGATCTACCAGTAATATTTTTTGCTCCAGGAAGTTGCTGTACAATGACCTATCTGTATTGTTTCCAAGTAGATTTGCTCTTATAATTGCTGTAAATGTGCATGTGAAAGAATCTGGTATTCCCCACATTAGAATGACTCAGGGCTCTGCAAAAGAAAGGGTTGCAACAAAAAAATATTTTTGTATTCACTCCAGTATTAGCACATGTTGAGCGGATTTGATTGCTAAAAATTATATGAGGAATTAGTAATATGCTCTAAATTTTGCCATCTGTTATGACTGCTTAAAGAAAGGTCCCAGATGAAATGTACTTTTAATAGCATATCAGATGCAATATGGTTATTTTGGATGTTCTCAGAAAATAATAATACAAGGGCTATAAAAAGAATGGATTCAGCATTGTCATTATCTTGACAATTTTCCTATCAAGCTAAACAAGAATAATTACAGAAGGACATAATGAGTGTTGCGAGATTACAACACAAAGCCATGATGTTACAATGACTGTCTTAATGATAAACATATCTCAGATTCCTAGAGATTGCAGGATCTTTATAGCCAAGGAGAGTTGTGGTTCTTGCAGAGAGGATAGTTACCATTTACTATTAACAATCCTACTGGGCTGATTTGCTGGTGTAGCTGGTGTTCCTGCCTCCACTTGTCTTTAGAGGGTTCAGGTTGAGCCATGCATTCTCACCATGGACCCAGGTAACTGGCACTGAGCCAGATCTATAAAATCCATGAATAAACATGCTCCACCTGCATTTTATTGTTCATTGTTACTTGCCTTTACAGATCCATATGAATAGAACAATAGTGTTCATTTACAGGTCCTGCCTTTGTATCCATGGTTTTGGGACCCACAGATTTTACTAAACACAGATTCTGAACCCAGAGTTGAGGCCAGATCTGAGCTCCTGGATGCAACTAGAGATGTTCTCTTGTTGCATTTGGGAGCCTTTCTGAGGCTCTTAAGACACCAGGTCAAATCCCGACTTCATCTGACGGAGGGTCCAGATATCAAGGTCTAACTGTATTTCTTTAATGCAGTACCCATGTTGACATCAGGATCCATTTAAACATTTTTACTGAGATTTATGAGAACTGCACCCAGTATAAGAGACTTTATATGTAGCATTACTACATTATATGTGCATTACTAACTCATTTTAATATAAACTTTGCAAAATGCTTGTTTTTGAACTATTTATATTTTTCACACTTCACAGATGTGCATTGGCAACTACATATTTGTTCCATATATGATAACTCCCCACAACAAAGTATATTGCTGTGAAAGCAGTTTTGTCAAGGGATTGACGGAACTGATGCAGCCCAGCTTGGAACTATTCCTTGGACCAATATGCTTGCCCTTGGCTGACCGTTTTGTTCGGCTTCTGAAGGTGGCACAGGCCAGTTCAAGGTAGGATGTTTTCACCGTGTTTCCTCTGCTGGAAAATTCTCATTTTCAAAACATATCAAAAAGAGGAAAATATCTTTGGGTACAGGAATAACAGCATATGGTGTCAATATGCTGCACACAGTCATCATGTCTTATAATCTGTGATTGACTTTCCTCCTTAAATCTGTACAATCCCCTTTTAAAGGCATCTTGGTCTTAGGTACCATCACCACATCCTGTGGCAAGGAGTTTCAGTGATTAGTTATGCACTGGGTAAAGAAATATTTCCTGTTGTCTCTTCTAACTTCCCTGCCAGTCAATTTTACTAGATGTTCCTTGGTTTTAGTGTTCCGAGAGAGGGAAGAACTGCATATCTATCCACCTTAGCCATCATATGTATAATTTTGTATGCCTTAGTTATTTTCCTCTCAGTTGTCTTCTTAGACTGAACAGCCCCAAATATTGTACGAGTAGCTTTTCTTTGTAAGGGAAGTGTCCAGTGGTGGGCTCTAGCAGGTTCGCACCTACTCTATAGAACCGGTTCTTAACAAGAGATAGGACATATAAAGTTTAAAAATAGCCATTTAAAAGTGGCTGCCAGATGGGCAGAGAACCGGCTGTTAATTTCTTTGAAGCCCATCACTGGAAGTGTCCCAGATTAACTCCCTTTTGAGAAATTCGATAGGCCAGGCAAGAGGTTTGAACACTACCAAGGGACGTGCCCTAATTAGCAAGGCATTCACTTTTTGCCATGAATACCTATGGCAGGGACAAAAAGATGAGGAACACATAGTAACAAGTCTACAAAACTGCTTGATAAAAATCCAGCCACAGAATGACAAGATGAAAGAACATCCCATCCAGCACTGCATCCCATCCCATCGTTGCAAAGAGGCATATTGAGTTGGGGGGCTGTAACACTTGGACCTGTCACAGCATGGGACAGGTGTAAATTGATTATTTTTTTCCTATTCTAGCCGATACTTTAGGGAGTCGATTCTTAATGATATCAGAAAAGCTCGTAACACGTACACAGGCAAAGAATTGGCTGTAGAACTGGCAAGAATACGACAGCGAGTGGATAACATTGAGCTTCTGTCTGCCGACATTGTGATAAACTTGCTTTTGTCTTACAGGGATATTCAGGTAGGTCCTTATTTCTTAGTTTATATGTATTACTTCTGTTATTTTATTCCACCCTAACCTTGCCAGTAGTAGGTTTGTCACTGACAGTATAATTAGTCCATTATATCTTTTGTAGATGCCATTTGAGAAAGTTCTCAGAGTGAATGTTTGGCCTGTAATGGAGATGGGTCAGCTGCTGCCTCCAATGAAAAGAGCATAGTGACGCACAGGGGAGCTCTGGATAAATGGCTCATTGGCACTTATGTCTCTTTGCTCAGTAAAAGCACTCTTAGCATTGCCAGGTTTAATATAACTTTGTTTCCATGGCAATATAGGCATAGATGAAAAGTCTGTGGAAAGGGCTTCATGAGTTCCTTTTTTAAACATTGATTAGATCATGTATATTAGGGGATACTGTATAAGTGTAATAGATGTGATAACACTGATTTTATGGGGAACTTCCATATATGTCCTGTGGCCTTTGAGAGCAACCTCTGTCGCCCCCTTTTTCTGTTGACTGCTCCAAGCATAACTGCAAATGAGCTTGCACGATGTGGCCAAAGTATGACAGTATAACCATAATTATTTACATTATTAAATTAATTAATGTCTTAATTATTTCTGTCTCTTGGAAGGATTATAATTCTATCGTGGAACTGGTAGAGACTTTAGAAAAACTTCCAACCTTTGACTTGGCTTTGCATCATCATGTGAAGTTTCATTATGCTTTTGCCCTGAACAGGTAAGAATTAAATTTTTAATGAAATTCTTTATGTTGGTGTCACTATTCATTCTTCTCATGTCTATGCTGTCATATTTTCTTCAAAGAGTTTCCCAATTGCCAATTGCAACTTACTTCCCAAATGGCATTTTTCTTTTTGCAAAGCTTCTATTCCTTTTTGCTTTATTCTTGCACATTGTGGAACATTAGCTTTCCTTTTGGCGCAATTTCCATTTCCAGCTTTCCATTGTGGAACATTAGCTTTCCTTTTGGCACAATTATGAAAGCATTTTGAAAGAAGACATGGAGATGAATATTGAATTGTTCATGAAACATGCACACACACATCAGTTACAAATTGGCATGGTTTTGACAGCATGGATGGGTAAAATAAGTCAACAACCCTGCTGGTGTTGATCAGCATGTGTCTAAAGTGCTTTCTTTTATTTTTTCAGACTGTATGTGGTCTGAAGCTTTGCTAGACAGACAGAAAAGAACCATTAAAAAAAAGCAAGGCATAAGAGAAAAAAGTTACCTTCAGAATCAACCTCACTGTATCACTTTCAGATTACAGTTAAGACTTTTTAAAGATTTTATGCAATCTAAGATGTATTATTTGTAGACTTGGATGTCTTTCTACAGGTCACATTATTTTTGATTTTAAAAACTGCTAGTAAAAATACTGATTACACGATATTATGCTTAGATAAAACTTAGCAGACATCAGTTGATGATAGCATTATCCAACTGACAGTCTTCACATGGAATTTTTTGATGAATGAAAAGTATAGCTAATGTTAAGATTGAAAAATTAGAATAGCTGATGTCAGGTTAAAAAAATTAATAGATGAATAATAACTAGAATTATTGGCTTCATACATCCTATGCTGTTATTGTTTCATTTGCTGATTTATAGTCTAATCCTTAGCTGCCTGGAGTGCCAGAATGGCTGCTGTAGTATCCTACGTGTAACTGGGCAACCACCAGCAGCTCCTTCAGTGAAGGGTTTTGTCCCCTTATCCCCCCAATGGAGCTACTTAATTCTGTGTCAACCCTTGAGCTGTGGTAGAATCAAGAGCATCTATGTTGGTCCGAGAGGCCTGACACCAAAGCTCTGGATCTAGCTGAGCTAAGCTTCTCTGGTCCTGCCCTTCTACTACCCCACAACGTTTTCCTGGAATACCTCCTCCCCCGTCCCAGAACGCCTCCTCCATGCCACCTCCCATGCCCCCAGTCACCTCTCTGTCACCCATTGGTTCTGGCAACTGCCAAGCAGTGTTTCACTAGCACTAGTCCAGTGCCATACTGGTAACCCAGCGTAGCGTAGGTAGGATTGGTAGCTCTGGTGCTGAGGGCCTTACAGCATGTTTGCAACACTCAGCCCCAGCAGAGGGCTGCGGTAAGAGCTCAGGATTGAGCCATTAATTCTATGAGTGTTAAGATGGTCACATATGAAGCAACTTTGAGCCCATTCCTATCCAATTTTCCAGTGTTGATAGAGCTGCATTGCAGCCCCAATGATAAAAACAAATATTCCTTTTCCTTGAGGGGTACTCTGTGACTGCCCACCTCTACCACTGGATGCAGTATGTACACCATTGAGACACTCGCATCAGCACTGAAAAGTTTGTTCTTGTTCTAGACATATCGACCTACTATATTGGCCTTTAAATAATGTTAGGCATTGAGGTAAAAGAGACCTATAACAAATTTAAATGGTTGTATTTCTTCACCCAGGCGAAATCTTCCTGGAGATAGACAGAAAGCATTAGATATAATGTTACCTCTAGTGGAGCTTGAAAACCAAGTAGCTTCAGATATGTACTGTCTTGTGGGACGAATCTACAAGGATATATTTTTGGATTCTGGATTTACAGACACAGAAAGTAGAGACCAAGGGACCTTGTGGTAAGTAGCATTTCACTGCCTCTCTATCCTGTGTTTTAATTTCACACTCCAGAAGAAGGAAGTCTTGATGAATGGCCCAATCCTACCTAAACTCTGTGCTGGTGTTCTATCAGCACAGGCTGCTTCAAAGCATCTGTAAAATAATTTGTAGCAGTGCAGTTATGTACTTTTTAGGCAGTACTAAGTTGTTGGTAAGCCTGCACATGGATGGAACAAAGTGGGTGGAGGGCAGGGTTGGGGAGAGAGAGTGGATCACAACCAGCTGAGGGGACATGATCAGCAATAGCACATGCTTTCTGGGTCTGATTGATTGGCCTGGTTCAGCTAGGACTAGTATCAGCTAGGTTGCTGACTTGGGTCTAAGTTGTCCCATCAAAACAGCTGAGGCTTAATCTGGGGTTAGGGGACAAATTTTCCCTCCCGAGGAGACCTTCAGTAGCCAAAACTCATCTGTATGATTCAGTAGAAGCCACACTGGCACAACTGCATATTACAGGGGGAGATGGGTATGATTGTACTGCAAGCCTCATTGAAAACAACCATTCTTAATTGCTGCAACAAATTGTTCTGGTTTTTTTTTAAAAAAATATCAGTTTTAATTATTTTTTAATTTAAAACAACAAAAATTAATGGACGCAAACTCAGATATTGAAAATTTTGTATCAGTTGTGGAGTGCTAAATCTAAATTACTTTGTTCTACTACAAAATTATGTAACATCATATCATAAACAGCCTTTTGATTATCTGAAAATATATTTTCAACAAATGATTTTATTTATACATCAAATATCTATTTATCAAAATTCATAATTCATTAGACCAATTTTTTTCCGTTGCATGCAGGAAGTTCATGAATAGTTTCAAATTGATTATTCTGTTGATTTCAGTGAAACTTTGTTCCAACTTGAGTCAGAATCAGTGTTCAGTTAATCAGTGGGAATTTACTTACTTAGAGCACAATCCTAACCATGTCTACTCAAAAGTAAACCCCATTGTGTTCAATGGGTCTTACTCCCAGGAAAGTTTCTTTAGGATTGCAGGCTTAGAATATGTTCATGATTGTTTCCCATATAAAAGTACAATCAGAGAATGAAGCTGTTCACCTATGAGAAACCTCACACAGATCCTACCCTATCTGTATCAATCATCTTGTAGAGGTATTCAGGTCAACTTCTTAACATCTATGCCAAACATGTAAAGATGACTCCCTATTAAATATGGAGTCTACTGTGTGGTGGTGTCTCTATTAAATATGTAATTAAACCAAGTGAAAAAGACTGAAAGTGCAGTTTGTGGGGAGGTGGAATCCTACAGATCATGTGGAGAAGCAAACCAGTGGTGTTAATAACCATTTGAAATTGCAATTAGTCAACCATAAAAACCACATGAGAGCAAAAGAACCATGTAATGAAAGTGTTGTATGTTCTGGCTTTCTCTGTTGTTGGCTTTGGTATTTACTTTCTTCCCAAATAGTTAGCACATCTCTGCTTTCATCCATGGACAAAGCTTGCAGAGAGAAGCTTTCAAAACCGATGTGCCAGTTCCAGGGACCTCTATGGATATGGAAAATGTAGATGTGAGGGACACCTGTATTACGTAATATGTCCCCTACTAGCATCATTGAAAAGCTTACAGGGTAGGGGTGAAGTCTTTAACAGGTTATTACGTGCATTTTCAACCAAATCCTAACTTGCACTGGAACAGGAAGGTCAGCTGGCCTGCTGGAGGTGACTGTGGGGCAACTTGGGACAAAGGATATTTTTCCTCTTAACTCAAGCACTTCCCCATTTACTGCAATGTGGCTACTTGCATCAGTACTAGCTAAATTGCTGGTGCAAATCAGAGCCCCCCCCCCCCCTCTGGTGTTATGCCTGGCTGCTTGGAAGGAGTTAGATCCAACTTGTGCCAGAGGCCAAACCCATCCACCTCAGGTTGGGTTGCCCATGGGTCCCCATGGCCTGCCCACCCCAGAACATCCCCATAATGCTAAGCCCCCCACCGGTGTCCTGCCTCCAGTGTAAACTCACCACCACTGCAGCTTGGGATGACTGGCTTCATCTTTATGGCATTCTCCTTAACTAAAATGGAGGCACAGACTTATATTGATCCAGTGCAATCTTTGGATAGAACATGAGGATGCTACCAGCAATTTAAATGCTTAAAAAAACTAATCTGATGCTAAACAGGAAGCAGAAGTTAAATGCTTCCCATTTAGCATTAAATTTCTGGTTTGACAAGCTTTCAGTCTGATAGCAGTTTACTCACATCATTGTAAAACCTTAAAAAATGCTCATAGTGACTTGTTAAAACAAGAAACATTTTGTTCCCGTAAACTTTTAAATGATGCTAATGGTCAGGTGGGATAGATTTCAAACTGTGGATACTGTGCTGCTAGGCAGCTAGAGTATTTCCTTGTCCTGCAGTTAATATAATTTCCAGCTCCCAAAAAGGTTGAGTACCCTACTCTTTATGTGAATGAATCAGTCCTGGGAATGAATGATTTATTTCCACTAGTTGTAGTAGACCTTAAGACGATTGATAAAGGGTATCAAGTTATGTAGATAAAATAGTCTTTAAACTTTAAAAAACTCTATTTCTTTTATAGTTGATTAGTCTCAGCATTAAAACCTTGCCAAATTTTGGCAACATAGAGTAAAATCTCTTCTTGTGAAAAGTGAACAGCTCAGCTTTGCTATTCAATAGAATTTCAGCTACTGTATATTAAATCAAAAAATTATTTGGAAGCATGGAAAATTATTTTTATAGTAGGCTCTCATTTCATGTCCTGAAATTGTCTATGGGGCAACAGATTCATGCTGTGCGAAGGCTGGCTCCTTTTTAGACTTCTGTCTTCCTGGGACTGTGGATGGGGGAAGGTTCAGTGGAGCAGTGTTCCCATTCCCACTATCCTAAATTTTTTTTAAAAAATATACCAATTGCAACATGCTCGGAACCTTTCTGTAGCTTAACTTTGGGTTTTTTTTAAGATCTTGTTTTTCAGTTGAGGACAAGAGTGAATGCTGCCAGCTGATACAGTTTCTATTAATATTAGTACAAAGATGACAGGTTAATTATTAGGTGCCACACTTTCATCAGACATCTTGCTGCTGCAGTGCTGACAGCATCAATGGGGCAAAAGGAGACTGCCTATCTTTCTCATTGTCAGAAGCTTGTTTAGCATATCAGTGATGGCCTACATGTGGGTAAAGTGAGCAGTTGGTTGGTCCTGTTGGCAAGAGTTACCAGGATTGTTTCCAAATAGTCATAAGCAAGGATGTTGCTTTGCCAGAGAATAAAATGTAGGCAAGGTAGGAGATAGATTCTGAAGAGAGTAACAAGCTAATGACAAATATTGCATTTGTCTGGTTACATGTATTAATTTTAGGAGTGGCTACATGTATTCGGTTTAGCTACAGAATTTGAAGTCAGCCAAATGTTGAGGTCATTTCAAGTCAGCAGCTGAGGTCCTGAATCGCTGTCTGGAGGCAGTGGGGGACTGGATGAGGGTGAACAAGCTGAAATTAAATCCTGATAAGACAGAGGTGCTCCTGGTCCGGAAGTCGTCGACTTGTGTATTGGAATATTGTCCCCATTGTCTAGATGGGTTTGCACTCCCTCTGAAGGAGCAGGTCCACAGCTTGGGGGGTTCTCCTGGATTCACAGCTGCTCCTGGAGTCCCAGGTGGCGGCTGTGGCCAGAGGAGCCCTTGCTCAGCTTTGTTTGATCTGCCAGCTGCAACCATACCTGAGTCACTCAGATATGGCCATGGTGACCCATGCCAGAGTGACATCTAGACTGGATTATTGTAAAGCACTCTATGTGGGGCTGCTTCTGAATGCGGTCCAGAAACTCCAACTAGTCCAGAATGTGGTGGCCTGAGTGGTTGTTGGGGCTCGTCAGTTTGACTCCGTTGGGCCACTGCTTCAGCGACTGCACTGGTTGCCCATTCATTTCTGGGCTGAATTCAAAGTGCTGGTCCTGACCCTAAGTGGTGCTGGCCAGCAGCCCTTTTAAACAGCCTCCGCGCGGAGTGTCAGGGCTGCATAGTGCGTGTGCCCATTAGGTGCTAGAGGGGTTTGTTATGTGAAGCAGATTTGTTACTGGAAGCAGGATTCCTTGGAAATTTAGATTTGTTTTGTGGAACATACTTTATATGGGGCATTTGTTATGAGAGGTACCACTGTATTGAGTTGTTATCATTCCCACTGCATAGGATCATAGAGTTAGAAGGGACCTAGTAGGTCATCTAGTCCAACCCCCTGCCTGTAGCAGGAAATCATCCTGGAGGTGGTCTGTCATGGGGGTGATGTGCTGAGCTCTTGCACAAGGTGATGCAAACCCTAGTGATGCCGCTGCTGAGAAGACAGCCTCTAAATATGTTCTTATTGCACCGGTAATGTTCTTTGTCTGGGTGACTCACCTGACCTTTTACTATGAGATTGGGATTGTGTAATTTCTTAAATAATGCTGTAAGAGAGATTAAAAACTCTTCCGTGTCTGTCTTGTCTGCTTCCCTCCTTCCCATAACATGAGTAGTCCTAAGCAGTCCTTTGTAAGTCCCAAGTTAAAGAACGCAGGTGAGGACTCAGAAATGTCAACTTATCTTGCAGCAAAAAAAGCGTAGATGATTCAGCCGTCAGCCACCTCAAGTTAAAAGCAGTTGTGCTTCTAAGTTAACTCCCAGTAGAAGGTATAGGAGCTGACAGCTCACTCAGTAATGTACAGTACTAATGCTTTTAGGCTAGCTTCTTTTAAAGTCACTACGCAGAAGCGTCCTGTAATATTTGTATGTTGTGATAGCTGTGAGTGGCAGATGAGAACATACTCAGCCTGTGGTTTATCCTGCTAGGACTGACATGTCCCTCCAGCACAGTCATCTATCTTTTTCCCAGCACATTAGGGGTTGGTAGAAGGTGGTTCTACTGCATGCAATATTCCTGAAGGCCCTTGTCCTACACTTGTAGGTAAAACAAGTGGGGAGCAGCAGAACAGTTTTTAATGTTGCCCTCTGGGGCAGTGATGGTAGCAAGCAAACTAGTACCAAGAGCAGTTAGGACACTTGAGTATTTTCCCTTCTTCATGGTATCCTGATGCAGGGGAAAGGTGATCCCTGTTTCTGTAGGATCCCCAACTTCTTGTTTTCTGCTGGTTATTCAGCTGCATTTTCCCTTTTCTGGCCCTCATCTAAAAGAAGCTGTCATGTTTCAGCGAAGGCTGGATGTGCTGAGGGAATGCCAATAATCCACCACCTTTCACCTTGTTTGCTGTTTTTTAGACAAAGGTCAGACAGAGACATAAGTTCAGCTTATGTCCACTGTGGTATTTTATTTTCAATCTGAATGAATGCTATTTCTATTGCAGCTTAACTTGCATGTCTTCCCTTTGCAATTAACTTCTATATCCAAATAAATATTTCAGAATTAAATGCTGTTAAGTATTAAGGCCAGGTGTGTGTGCTTTTAGCAAAAGAAATATATGCTTCTACTCCCCTATAAGATAGTGAACATTTCTATTTCCAGTGACAAAAATATCCAGAGGTGTAGAGTATAGTAGGAATGAAACATTCTGCATCTGCCAAGCATGTTAATGAGGGATCAATAGCTTTTAATTCAAAATGAACATTTTGTTAATTTGAACGTCTATTTTAAATGTGGACATGACTTGTGCAGAAACGACACAAAGAAACAATCAAATGCGAGCGTGAATGTACTAATCTGGTTATTTTGATTTGTGTGTGGCCTGAGGCATGTACAACAATATTAAACAAAGAGAGCAGATGAAGATCCATGTTACATTCAAACTTGTGCAACTATAGCCCAAAAGGCTTTTGTTTGAAAAGCTGCTTTGGGAAAGGAAAGCTGAAAGCAGAAAAGCGATATGAAGTGTGCTTAACTGTTTCCTGACACTAAATCCTCCCATGCCGTGTCCTCGTCTCATAATTTCTAACGTGATTAAATGATGAAAAATCAAATGAGGGCTATTTACATATTATGCTGTACCCAGGTACAAGTGGTCCCCTCGGTATCTGTAGGGCATCCATTCTCAAATCTCTTGTGGATGCTGATTTTTGTGGATAAGCAAATCTGCCATTGGGCCCCTAAACCCTCCAGAGGCTAAAGGAGTGATCTCAGATCCCATCACCTCTGGAGGGTTCTCGGAAGCATGTAGAGGTAGCATGAAACTGCCAACTGCTTTTGAGAGCTTCTGAATGGTTGTTTCTGCCAAAAAATATTGCTTCCAGTTTTTCATGGAAACTGGAAGTGAAATTTTTGGACAGGAAATGGCCATTTTGAAGCCTGCAGAGTCAGCTGGTGGTCACTCACTGTTTCTGAGGGCCTCACAACACCCTCTGGAAGTGATTGGAGCAGAGCTCCAGGACTGGGCCACTAAGAGTTATTAAAATGTTACAGTATTTTAAAAAGAGTTAAACATCCCTTTTCTTTGTGCTTGAGTTTCAGTCCCGATTACTACCAACATCCTGCCTATGGCTTCTGTTTTAGTTATAGAGAAAAAAACTGAGAGCAGAAATAACATGGTTTGTGCACATGGATATTCATTGGTATTTGAATAAAAATATGAAGTCTATTTCCTGACACAAACGTTTGTATATAATGAGTGGATTGTAGTCATAATTCTAGTTTAAATATCATAAAGTATTTTAATGCTCATGTTGAGACTTTTATTTTTAGTTTTCAGGACAGAAGAGCAGGGCTGTTAACAAGCTATATATAATTTTTACAGTTGCATAGAAATGCAGTTGCATAGAAAGGAGCTGCTGTAAATTTTGGCCTCTTAGAAATAACCAAGATGCTTGGATGGAAAACAGTAGACTGTTTTGTGCTTGCATTGGTTTGGTTGGGCTGAGCAAACTGATGATCATCATTTAAGGGTACCAAAAAATAGAATTGCCCTTTTGTGCAATTGCCTTATTTGTGTATGTATTCATTTTACCAAAAAAATCTTTGTTTGTTCTTCTAGGTTCAAGAAGGCATTTGAGTCAGAACCAACATTACAGTCAGGAATTAATTATGCAGTACTCCTCTTGGCTGCTGGACACCAGTTTGATACCTCTTTTGAGCTACGGAAAGTTGGTAATAATAGCTTGTTGATTTATGGACAAATCAAATTCAATAACAGCATTTCCACCATCCTGTTTTAGGAGAAACAGTCTAACATGTTGTCATTCGCTCTTTGTCAGTGAATAATTGTGCACTTTTTCTGTTGTGTAACCTTTGGCCACCTAATTGATCCTGCCTGTTTTGACTATCTTGATTGAGTTCAGTTTTCTGAGTTAAATGTCTCTTACCCCTCTTAGTAGAGGTGAATTTATGATGCATAGTCAGAGAATGCTTTGCATATATGCTTTGCATAGTCAGAGAAATCTTTGGAAGAATTATAAATAAGAATTGTGAATCCCATGGTTTTAATGTCAAAATAAGCAGGTAAGGTCAGATGATTCTGGACGAGGCCTTTTTGCTAAGCTATTTGTACTGTTGTGAATTAATGATGGCACAACCTTACATTCCTCTAACTTAAGAGGAGCTTAAGAACTTGTTAGCTTGAATATTCATTTACAACCTAGTCTCACACCTTGTTTCCACTCCTATTTTTCAGGAGTAAAGATAAGCAGCCTGCTTGGGAAAAAGGGAAACTTGGAGAAACTGCAGAGTTACTGGGAAGTGGGATTTTTCCTTGGAGCCAGTGTCCTGGCTAATGATCACAACAGAGTGATTCAGGCCTCAGAAAAACTTTTCAGACTGAAAACTCCAGCATGGTAAGGCATTGCACAGATATTTTGTATCATTTGTGAACATTAAGGTAAACTATTTCTAACTTGCAGATTACTTGTGTTATGTCTGTACCACTTTTTTAAAAAAAGTTGGCATTGGAGTTGTAATGGGGAATATTTTTTCCTTCCTCTGATATGTGAATATGGATCATGAAATACAGGATGATTCAAAATGAATGGGTCAAAAAGATGTAAGGTTGCTTGCCTTTTTGTCTCATTCATTTTGAATCACCCTGTAGTGTTGTTTTGAAATAGTGTTCAAGAAATAGTGTTCTGAGCTTTTTGAAGCTGAAAACAGATTATCAAGCATGTATTTAGTCCCTTCTCTAATCCAAAGTCATTCCAGAGTCCAAAATTCAAATGCACTGACTCTCTCTTGCAACAATCATGAATAGCTGTCAAAAAAAAAAAAAAGAATTTAGGACACAGTCCTATGCATGTCTACTCAAAAGCAAGTATCATTCAGTTTAATGTGACTTACTCCCAGGAAAGTGAATGTAGGATTACAGCCTGTGTCATCTAAAGAACAGACCTCTATATACTGTACACATTCAATTATGTGCTATAAACATTTTGAAGACTGTTACAATGTTCAACAATGCTCTCAGTTCAGAATAACAGCAAACTCCAATTCTGTTAACCAGGTAATACTCAAAGTTATGAACTCTGGGACCCACTTTTTAGAATGAGAATCTGTCAGGACCCACCAGAAATGATGTCATGATCAGAAATGACAACATCAAGCAGGAAAATTTTTAACAATCCTCGGCTGCCATTTTATCCATACTTACCCAAGAATAAACCAAATTGGCTATCATTGTTAAAATAATATTCATAGGACCCTGTTAAAAGTACAGTTCAGTAACATTTCCCTAAATGCAGTCACATATTATGGTAGCATCAAGTCGCATATTTTAAAAATAAAATATTAAGATGAATGAATACCAGCCTGAAATTGGGTCATGATGCTCCTAGACCCGACCCACAGAGAAACACTGTGCTAGCCGATTCTGCTAATATAATAGGCTAGTGTTTTTCAAACACTAAGGGAGATCCAAGGTTTCAGTCATTGAGGGCTTAATCCCATCCAACTTTTCAACACCCCATGAAATGCAGCCGTAAGGTAAGTGAACAAATAGTACCTTACCTTGAGGAAGAGGTTTCCTCATGACTGCTTCCCTCAGCAGGATTCAGCATATGTACAAAGGCACATATCAGTGCTGAAAAGTTAAATAGGATTGGGCTCTAAAAAGGCAATAGTTAAAATCAAGTCACTTGGCTTTTCTGTATAGCCTGACTTGCCAGCTCATAAGAGAGAGGCCACAGCTCAAGTGCCAAGCATGTGCTGTGTGTGCAGAAAGTCCTGTGTTCAGTGCCTGACACCTCCAGTTAAAAGAAGAGGTAGAAGCACTTCTAATCAAATGAGACAGTATTGAACCAATAGCTTCTTCATACGTACAAATGATGAACATGATCTACTTTATTTTTCAAAGGCTATAAGCTGTTCGTTGCAACTGGTGTTCTTAGTGTCTTCAGTTTTTAAAAAAGCCATTTTCCTGGTTTCAGGGATGTAAAAAGTGGGTTGCAGTTGCCAAGCAACAATAAGAAATAGCACCTCGGCCAGTTTCATATCAAACAAGAAATGGGGAGGGAAGATAAAACAGGCTGTTACTGGACCCAGAGGATGTCATTGGTTATAAGGACCTGTAGGGAATGAAGGCTGCTGTGGCTCAGTGGGTAAAGATTCAGTGCTTGTGAACGTGAAGGTCAGCAGATTGGTGTTTCAAGACCCGAGTACTGCATGACAGGTTCTGCTCACCTTACATGTCCAGCTCAAAAGCACGTATATGCAGGTAAATAGGTACCACTTACATGGGAAGGTAACAGTGTTCCATGTGCCTTTGCTATTTAGTTATGCTGGCCACATGACTGTAGACACATCTTTGGACAACATTGTAATGAGGATGAGTACCGCCCTTAGAGTTAGTCACAACTAGCAGGACAACCTGCAAGAGACACTTTTACCTTAAGGGAATGGGTTATAGGGAGCTTCTGCAGCAGAAGGTATGCAGATTGAAATGAAAGCTAGTTTCCTGTGCAGGGCGCTACATATATTGCTGACCATCAACACAATCCTAACCATGTCTCCTCAGAAGTAAGCCCCATTGTATTCAATGGGTCTTACTCCCAGGAAAATGTCTTTAAGATTGCAACCTTTTGTCTCCATTTGTAGATAATTCTACCTTTATATACACTTAAGTAAAAATTTGTTTCCTTCACAGCCTTTGACCACCTGGTTGTCTGAATAATATTGGACTAAGGCTGTGGTCCTCAACCTTTTTGTCCCCTTCTGTGGAGGAAAAAATTTCCAGGGACCAGCTCAGGGGTGGGGGAGAGTTCTGTCTCTGGGAATCTGGAGGGAGGGCTTACCCACCTAGAGCACAGCACAGCTGCCTCCAGCTGTAAATCCCATTATAATAAATAGAGCTATTGCTTAGGTTACTGTGGATAGGATTGCAGGTGAGAGCTCAATATCTCAATGCATGTCTACCCAGAGCAGGGATTTTCAACCTCTTCCGATGCAAGATGCATAGAAAGCCATCCTAGTCACTCTTATTGGAGAGAAAGCCTCATTGACTATAATGGCACTTACCGTATTTCCCGGCTTATTACACGCACCAGACCATGAGACGCACCAAAGTTTAGAGGAGCAAAACAAGAAAGAAAGTATTCTGAACCAAATGGTGTACTAATATATTTAATAAACTATAGCAGAATAATATTTCAACCATGTAAAGTCAACAGTGGTATTAAGAACCATTATCAGTGTCATTAACAAATGAGGAAAGACTTTAAGCTTCAAGCACTCTTCTAATTTTCTGGAAACCCCAAAAACTCATCATCTCTAGTGTCAGTAATTTGTGACTTTTGCACACATCTCATTGCAAATGGTCCAGGAAGGCAGGTAAGTTGGTGGGGGGTTCTTTTGGGGGGTAGGTAGGGAAAGGTGAGGGGATCTAGATAGGGAAGAGTGAGGGAGGCACAGGCATGGAGCAGGAGGGACCAGGTCTTATGCATGTCTACTTTGGAGCAAGTCTCCAAGCCAGGGAAGGTTGCTTAGGATTGTAACTGTGCCAGGGTGACCAGATGCCAAACCCAAAATTCCTGAACCCCAAGGCCAAAATTCCTACTCCCCCAGGGCAAAATTCCTACCCGCTTAAAAAATTGCCAAAAAATGTATTTTTTATATATATATTTTTGATTTTTACTTTTTTGATCATAACTTTTGATAGGAAGGAGACAGCTCAAAACTGATTTTTGCATTGGATTTTGCTCTTCAATACGAATCCAACGACATATGACATGATGGGGTAAGGTGCTCCAGGATTGGCACTATCACTCTATCAGACGCACAGACATTTCCCCCCCCCCCTTTGGGAAGAAAAAAAAGTGCATCTTATAAACCGGGAAATACGGTATTTCTGAGTAGACAGGCATTGGATTGGACTCTGAGGCTGCAATCCTGTTCACACTTTCCTGGGAGTAAGCTCCATTGACTACAATGGGACTTACTACTGAGTGGATAGACATAGGATTGAGCTCTTCACACAAATAAGGTTTTTTCCTGTGCCATTTTCTTTTCCTACCTCCCTTTTTTTTGGTAAACTTCTTCCCTGAAGCACTGAATTGGGAACAGGAGAAAGGCGGGTGTAGGCATCCCCATGTTCCTCATAATATTGATTAGTAATGCTGCTTGTACTCTCAACTTGATGCTATTAAATTAAACTGAGTTCAAAAAGAGTCAAAGTATATTGAAGTTGTAATTAATTACAAATAATTTCAGACATGTTTTCCTTTTTCTTGCTTTTCTTTAGGTACCTGAAGTCAATTGTGGAGACTATTTTGATATATCAGCACTTTAAGAAACTGAATCCTGAACAACAAGTAGCCAGGAATGAACTTGTGGACTTTTGGATGGACTTTCTGGTTGAAGCCACAAAATCAAATGTCTCTGTAGTCAGGTTTCCTGTAAGCACATTTTAAATAGTTTAAATTAATATTTAACAATGTTCTTTTCCTGTTTGTCCTATGACACAATTTTTTAACACATTCTTTTTGTGAAAAAGTGTTTTAATTTTGAAGAAGACAAATTTGCAAGAACAAAACTGATATGATTTCTGTATCATATCCTGTAAAAGGATATTTGTTCCTTTTAAAATATTTGCCTCTTTCCAGTGCATGCAGACCTACTTATTCAGAGCTTATTCATATGACATTTTTCCTTTGTTATTCCCATGAACACATATAAGAGAAAGGAAGATTAAAATGTTAGCAACATATTATCAGGCTGACTGATACAATCTAATTAATAAGGCATACTGTAAATGAAAGCCATTGCCTTGTTTTAATTATCCTCAGCTACATTGCAAGGAGCACATTCAGGACTGTAGTTTAATTATAGACCTAAACATTCCACTTCGGGTCTTTACAGCCTGGTCACTACTACTCTTTCATAAAGTAGGGTTAGGAGACCATGATTTCCAGCACTAAAGGAGAGTACTGTAGGAGTACTGTAGGAGAGTGCTATACTTTCTCAAGGGGCATTCAGTTTGATTCTAAGGCCTCAACTGGGACCAGATATGCTAAACCCATAGCCTCTCCATCCTTATCCAATCTTGAAAAATGGTGTCCTGTGTGCCCATCATTTACCCCTCTGCTGTGCCCTAAAAGGACTGTAGCCGCTGCATTCCCTACTGTGCCCAACATCTGCTTCCAGTTCATTTGGCAACTTCTTTAATAGAGCTTGCAGACATTAGGCTGCATCATGAGCAACAAAGAACTGCATGATTCTATGATTCTATGCAATACCGTTACAAGTTGTACCTTGGAATGAAGGCTAGGTTAATCTTTAGTCAGATATTTTCTCACCTTTTATATGCTTGAAACAAATAACTGGAGAATATAATTAAAAATTTGAAGTCTCTAGAGAGATGAAAGGCATTTTGGAAGTATTTTGGAAGCTAACTAAAACACAAAGTCTATTACAATAAAGCCATAAATATGCACTTTGTGCAATTTATTCTTGCCTTCAGATTAATAAAAGCCAAGCCTAGAGGTGTCAGTACTATTTCAGAGCTTATTGCGATAGTTCCAAGAAACATTTTTACTTTACAAATTATACAGAATAAAAGTTTGGTCATATTATTGGTTCTTTCTGTTCCGAGGTGTTAATACTAGAGCCTACAAAGATCTATCAGCCTTCATACCTGTCCATCAATAGTGAGGCTGAAGAGAAGACAGTCTCTATCTGGCATGTAACACCTGATGATAAGGTAAGACACTAATACAGCAAGTTTAGAACACAAGGTTGATTAAGTCCATATTTCTTAGAAATCTCTATGCAAGTTTTATCTTCTAATTAGATTATTTCTGACACCCCAGTATTATGCATGTCTACCCAGAAGTTATTGTGTATGGTGGGGCTAACACCCAGATAGGTGTGTATAGGATTGCAGCTTTATTACAGTTGGAAGAAACTAAAGAAGTTTTGGTGTCAGGAGGACATTTGGAACTTGTGATGCTTAAGAGAATGAAGTACGGTAAATGTAAAGGAAGCCCAAGGGTGATGGTGCTGTGGATATTGGGCAGTGTTAGATTTAGAGTTGGTCTATATAAAATGTGGAAAATGTGATGTAAAAATTACATCAAAATTTGTTGCATGTGATGTTTTAAAAGAAGTTCATACTGTATATACATGCATATACTCAGCATACATAAAATTCAAAAGGCACCCCAAAATTGAATTTTTAGGTCCCTGAAAATTTTGAGATCTTAAGCTATGGTTTGTTTAGCTTATGCCTAAATCTAATATTCTAGACAAGAATGCCCTTGCATTCTATGTTAGTGCTAGAAATAGATTCTGGGGGCCTGGAGGTAGGAATTTTGGCCTTGGGGTTCAGGAATTTTGGATTTGGCATCTGGTCACCCTGCCCTGGGCTCTTTGTATAGGTTGCTTAGAGAAGCATGAGAAGATTTACAGTTCTGCATAGGAATTTTGAAATGGGAATATTAGAAGCATTAGCACCTTGACGTGTACCAGTAAAAATTAATTCACATATTGTCAATATATACCTAAATATATAGCATGAGCATGTGACTTAAGAGGTACTTGAAAATGTATAGTATGTTTTATATTCTGTGTTTGCCCAGAAAACTTGGAATTGGCTGGAGCTCCTTGTTGATGTACATGAGTAGCATAAGCTAGGGTTTTGTTGCTGTGTGATACCTTAATGTCTGTATGTCAAATAGATAAAGTAGTGGCAGCTAATAGTGGAAACTTGAAGGCAGAGAGCAAAAACAAGCCAGGAAGATTTTATAGCAAAGAGGGAGAGCTTGGAGGTGTGAATGGAATAGGTAGAGGGAAAGTTGGAATCAGGAAGAGTGTTTTCTGATGACTGCTCAGATACTCCAACCATAAGTCATGATTTATTCTCTGCTGTATTTTTTTCCGCTATAGAAAACTGCAGCAGAGAGTTATTCCTGGCATCAGCTGCTTTTTGTAGCTATTTTTAGTGAAACTTGTTTTATTTTGTCCATACACCGACTGCTTTTCTTTTTAAATGTGGAAAACGTGATGAAAGCTATTTGGTGTGTTTATGTTGAGGCCTGAATAACAGATAACTGATGAAGAATAGTGGATCATTGTGGAGACTTGTATAGCCATATTCATCAGGAAGCCCAGCAAGCATCATATTTATGGAATATAAACGGTGATCATATCTAATAACCATAAAAAGAGGACGAGGGCCCCCCAAAATGTAGGACACCCAAGAAAAATGTAGGATACGACAGTACAAAAACTGAAAACATTTACAGTTGAGACTTCCCATTTGCGATGTTTGGTTCTGAGAATACCCGTAAATAGCTATTTATACAAAAGCAATTATTTATCATGGTAACTAATTAAGCAGTGTGTTAGGATTCTTTAGTCATGGAGGCAATGAATCAGTTACCTTTTCCCTGGTTTACAACAACTCCGTTTCAGGCTGTTCTCTTCTGTTTTCACTTCCCCTCTCCGGGAAGAGGGAGTCCTTTCAGCCTACGGATCCTAGTCTGAAATCTGATCCTTATGCAGACACAGAGAGGAAGTTTTATTGCCTGGCACTTTACCAAGACAAACAGGCATCTTTCTAAGCCATTAACTGCTAAAGAGACATTATTTAAAGAGCCAACCTCATTCGCTTTGAGTCAAAATTGCATATAAATAATTTGCTTAAAAATAGGTTACACCTGTATATGCGGTATGTGTGTGTGTGTGTGTGTGCGCACAAAAGTATACAGTAGGTATACAGTTATAAGAGTCAAGAACATGTAAATGCAGACGGCTGGCAATTTAGAGTTAACAATGTGTAAAAGCTGAAGACCGGCAATTTGAGCACTTACGAGATTGTACTTGATTGCAATTTGTAAGTCATCCTTAATGTAACACAGTTTTTTAAAAGCTGTAAAATAAAATCTTTATGTATAAAAGAGAAAAGTCACTGACTGACTGACTGACTCATCACCGCCCTGTCAAAACCACCAGGACCAGAAATGTGAAATTTGGGGTGGGTGGTCCTTCTGTGATGGAGGGGTGCACTTAGAACTGGTTTTGGGAAATTCCAACCGGAAAGGGGTGAAAAGGGGCGCAATGCATTTTCCTCCCTATACTTTGCATTGGAGAATTGATGACTCATCAACATTCTGCCCCAACCCATGGACCTAGAAGCGTGAAGTTCGGGGAGGGAGTTCCTTCTGTCACCTGAACATCTACCAAGAACAGATGTGGAGAAATTTAACCCTTGAGGGGCTGAAAAGGGGTGTAATGTGTTTTTGTCCTATACTTAACATGGAAGACCGACCAACATCCAACCAATTTGCTGCTCGGACCCTGTTGCACTGGGGGGATATTGTTTGGAGGAAGAAGATGCTGCGCGTGGGGGGTTGATGCGCGTGGGGGGTTGATGCGCGTGGGGGGTTGATGCGCGTGGGGGGATGTTGCGCATGGGGGGATGTTGCGCATGGGGGGATGATGCACATGGCAGTTTGATGCTCATGGAAGTTGATGTGCGTTGGGAGATGTTGCACATGGGGACTGATGCGCATGGTGGACTGATGTGCATGGGTGATGTTGTGCATGCGGAGTTGAGGCGCATGGGGGGAAGTTCCGCATGGGGGGAAGTTGCGCATGGGGGGATGTTGATGCACATGGGGAAGTTGCGCATGGGGGGAAGTTGCACATGGGGTGTTGATGCGCATGGGAGGACTGATGCGCATGGGAGGACTGATGCACACAGGGAAAGTTGCGCATGGGGTGTTGATGCGCATGGGGTGTTGATACGCCATGGGGGGATGGCTTATGGGGAAATGTTACTCCTGCAACGTGGGTATGCTTTTTGCTAGTATAATATAAAATAAATCTACTCAGACTGAATGTGAATGCCTGCTCAGAATAGTCTTACTGAGTTCGTTGGGGCTTAGTTCCTGAAAACTGTGCATAGGATTGCATTTTAAGACCCTTTTCCAAGATAGGCCAGTAGGCACCAAGTGACACCTGGGGAAGGCTTGATCCTGAGGAGACCCCCCCTCAAATCACACTGAACATGGAACAGCTGTGGTGCCTGCCTTATAAGGAGTCCCTGATGAGATGCCAGTACAGCCTGCAGTGAATACAAGGGGCTTCTTGGAGTGGCATGCTGTATCCACAGGTTAGTGGCTGCCATAGTTGTTCCATATCCTGAGGATGAGAGGCAGGGGTTGCAGATAGGCTAGCCAAGAACTCAGATTGTTTTTGTCAACACTGCCATTCGTACTCTGGGTTATCATGGACCCCTATGGGTCTATTCATTACTATACCTGCTCCTGAGGTGGTATAACTCTGTTATACCACAGCATTTCTGCTCTGGAAACAGGCTCTGGATACAGAGTAACTGCTCTGCCCTAGGCAATGCTAAACATGCCCTCAACATGCTTCTTCTGAACTGTCTAGGCTGGCCCAGGTAGGGCAGCCCAGTTCCACCTGTCTTGAGGCAGCCTATGTTGCCTTAGGCTGACGCAAGCCTTCTCCAACAAAACTAGGCTGTCCCATCTTGAACTTGGGCCACCCCAGTGATAGATAGGGCAGTCCAAGTGCACTTCTGGATTGCAGTGTCTCATCCAAGTGGCTTTCTAGCCCTGTGGATTTGGCTTAACTGTTTAGGCCAGCTTAGCCGGGCCATTTTTCTGGCCTAAAGTCAGGATTGCATTGCCTTTCTCTTAGTTTATTGTAGCTGTCATTGTGATATTCTTCTAGTGCGTGGTTCAACTTGATAGGGGTTAAGGTTTTATGTGGTATAATGATAAAAAGGACCCCCAACACATTTGTCAGATTATTTCAGTGGCTGGTCCCAGAAATATCACATTACTTTAAATTGTATACCATTTATATAATATTGCAAGTCTATTCTTATCTAATGCTATAGAATCATACCTAAGATTAACCCCACAGAAGATCATGAAACATATTTCCAAGTTAACTTATATATGATTGTGCTGTTTATGTTCATGACAACATGAGGTACAGTTGTTCCTGATTTACAAATGCGGACCTGAAATTTTGACTTTGACCATCTGGTTTGTCTAGGATTTTGGAGGTTTCTGAATTTAGGACTGAGGTCCAAGGCTTCTCTGTTCTCTGGATCACACTGACGTTTTCATTCCGCATGACTCGTTGGCTAGAATCCATCTTGGCTGGGAAGTTTTGTTCTGAAAATGCAGTTGACGTAGACAGGGGTCACTGACTTTCCTGGCTGTTGAACAACCTTTGAATTGCACTATATTGTTTGGATAGCTCAAGATTTTTCTGGCTTAGAAAACTCTGCAGTATAATAACAATACTTGAAGTAATATTACTACTGTTTTCAGTTGTACCTCAGCACTGACAATCAGTCTCATTGGCTTTTGAAAGCTGTTTCCTAACAACTTTATAAAAAAAAAGTTATTAAGCAAAGGTCAAGAGTTGGATATCTCTCTTAAAATATCTTCTTAAATGGATAGAAAATTTGGCAGAATTACAAGAAGTACTGTTTTAATTTAAATTCACTAGCTTGAGAACATAGCTAGTGTTCTCTCCAGTTTACTGAAGAGGTCACATGAGTGTAACAGTGCAATCCTAAGCATGTCTACTCAGATGTAAATCCCATTGTGTTCAATAGGACTTACTCCTAGGAAAGTGTGGTTTATCTTTATCCCCACTTAGGCCAGCATAAGCCCAGCACAAGTCCCGTGCTGGCCTCAGGGTGTCACAAAAGTGCTGTAAGACACTTCATCTCTCCTGGGGGAGGATTAGGCCAGTGCACAGATATGCACTTGCCTCCCTTCATCACCATGGGATGGGAAGACCAATGAATTGTACCAGCCTAAGTTAGAATTGCACCCTTGGATTCCTAAATGGATGAGAATGTCCTTTTGTGGTGTGTTTTTATCTTAGTCAGATATTTAGTTTATCTAGTCAGATATCTGACTAAAACTTTTTTTAGTTTAACCCTCTTTACCCTATATATTAATTTTACCCTGTATTTGCATTATTAACACAACGGTAATGTATTGAAGTGGAACTCTGATTTGAAATAACATGCATGGGAAGAGAGCTTATGATCTGGGGAGAGACTGTGTGGTTCTGAAGAATGTAAAATAGAAAACAGGGCTAAAAGGAAAGTTGGGGGAATTTGGAAGAAAGAAGTTGCACAAGTTTGGGAAGGCAAAATGTTAGCATTTTGTTTAGTGATTTTTTAGATATAAAATGCACCATCGTATTGTTTTTATTTTTAATGATGGTAACCTGTGTTTATTAATAAATAACAGTGGAAAGAAAAATTTAAATAAACTACTGAGAAAATTTATGTAATATTAAGAATGTGTCCTTTTTGTTTTAAATCGCAGAAAGGTATTCATGAATGGAACTTCAGTGCTGATTCTATAAGGGGAGTGAGGTAAGGTTATATACATATTTATGTATTATCCCATTCTTATCCCATCCTTCCCTTTAGTTTAAAGTGACATATGTGGTTGTGATCCCTTTTTATATTATGACAATAATTACAACAATAATGCCATTATTATGTTATGACAATAGCTTATGTTAACTTATGATAATTCATTTTATGACAATATTGTTTTATGACAATATAGCTGCAATCCTAAAGACACTTTCCTGGCAGTAAGACCCACTGAACACAAAGGGGCTTACTTTTGAGTAGACATGGTTAGGATTGTGCTCTAAGTTAATTTAAGTTGAGAGAATGGCTCAGGTTTACTTACTGAGCATGAAACCACACCAAAGAAGCCTGCAACCCCTCTGCAAAATTGCTGTAAACAATGAAGAAGCCCACTTTCAGTTTTATGGTGAATACCAGAAGTGGACGTTTTTCTCTTTTTACAGCAGTTTGGAGAGGTACTAGGAAAGTCTGCAAAGGAGGAGTCATAGCTACCGCCAGGTAAGTTTTTTTTTAAATGTCAAAACATTTGTCCTCGATGGTGATGCAGTCATGGCAGTTGCATCATCCCACCCCTTAAGGTTGTAGAGACAGAGGTTCTCTGGCTGGGCTATCATGATGCCCCAGTTTGGGAATGTTTGTCTTAGTGAAATTGCTTAAGGGGACAAACTGATGCTTAGGGATGGCTGATTTGTATCATGACTAATGCAGAGAAGTGGATAGGAAGATACTTTTCTCTAGAAGTATTTTTGAAAACAGCTTGTGTAATCATGATGAATATAAATTTTGTTTCTTCCAAACTCAGGATCCTCTTTTAAAAAGCCTTGAAATATGCCTGAAGTGGACCATTTTGAGCTGTTGAGCTTTAGCATTGTTTGGCAAATAGTAACCTAGGATCTAGGTGGCTGTGTTGGGTTTTCTACAAAGGAGTTGCTCATTAGAGCTTTGGTGCATTTGTGCTGAAACAGAAATACTGAAAGTTCAAGAAGCAGTATATATTATTTTGCCTCCTTGTCCAGTAGATTGCAGGACTTCGATGGGTCTCTGTTCCAACAGGATGGGAGAGAGGCTTGTTTCCCCTCTTCTTTGCTGCATTCTTCCTGGTAGTAGAAGCCCCTCCAGCTGTTTAAGTGGGAGATTTCAAGCATCACTTAATCCTGCCTAACTACACAGGGGATTGCAGATCAATGAAGAAAGTGATGTGGTCCCTTGCTGTATTTAAAGTACTGGGATCCACAGCTCATTTCAGCAGTCCAATTTCTGACCTACAATAAAAAATGTACGTATTTCTCCCCAGCATCACTACCCTTGTTAGTGTACATCCTAAAATCCGCACTGATGCAAGATTGTGCTTAATGGATTACGTGCATTTTTTAACTTTTCCAAGTCAAATTATTGGGTAAGCTATATGCTAGTTCTTTTAAAAAACAAACCATGAAACAGTTTGGAATGAGAATTTATCAACAACTGGTATTGGTCACAAAAGTCAGTTCGCCCACACTTGGAAAAAGCACTTTAATTTGGTATTTGAGCAAGATAAGTCACAGTTTGCACACTGGGCTAAAAAATACCATGAAAAGTAGTGTCTACTTATAGTGAGTTCTTATTAAGGGAGAGTAGTTGCCCCTTTTCACACCAACATGGCATTTATTCTAGTGACTGTTGCTGGTATTTCTTTAAAATAGGACTGCAAGACCTTAGAGGACAGGTAACCACTTAATGATTTTTTTTTTGGAACCTGCTTTGTTAACTGATTTTTGTTGAAAAGTATACATACCACTGCTACTACAACTATTACTACTTTGTTGGCAACCATATAGTACAGTTTGGTTATCCCATATCTGGAATTCCGAAACAACTCAAAGTCCTCTGAAATTGGGACCATTTTTTTTAGCACCTGCACAACTTTATTTACTTTTTTGCAAAAAAAAAATCATAAAAGGCATTTCATGCAGAAACCTTATTTCATGCACATAAATATTTCATGCACATATGGAATAGAACAACAGATGGAAAATCATCCCATGTATGTTAGACATGCAAGGACACACAGCTTCAACACTAGTAGTTAGGAAAGCACTGTTAGGGTGAACCAGTTGGGATAGTAGCAAATGCAGGTCTAGTAAATGGCTAGGGTGTAGTACCTGGGCTATATATGGAAAGTTGCAGTGAAACCCTTTGGGTAATGACACTTATGCCCTATGCAGCAGTCATTCAATCATGAAAAAATGATGAGTGGTCAGCTGTAACATGTCTGAAGAATCTGCTATTCAGTGAAGGAGCTCACACACTCACTTCTATTAGCAACTGTAAAAGGAAGGAATGGTTAGGCAATGCATTTTATGGCACAGACATTTGGCAACACTGGACAGGGTGAGGGAAAGACATAAGAGAAAGACCAGTGACCAACATTCAAACTTTGAGCTATTATCTTGCCTCCTTGCTTATCTCTGGATAATGCACTGGCCTTTCTCTCCTTTTGGGTTGCGAGAATAAACACATTCCTTGGGTGTTTCTTAACAATCCTCGGCTGCAATCTTACTCACACTTACAGTAAGTCCCAATTACTATCATAGTACAGTATATATACATACATAGTAGCCTGTTAAAAGGAAAGATGCAATCACACACCATAGTAGCATCAATTCTAACATATTAAAAATAAAATGTTGAAATGAATGTGGACCCACCTCAAATTGGTTTTATACCCATGAAGTGGGTCCTGATGCACAGTCTGAGAAACACTGGTGTATGGAGTCCTTCTAAGGCAAAATCCCATAATAAGAAACAAACTAGGGCAGTAGGCTGTTTGTGCAACATGCTCTTTCTGTGTACAAAGTGCTCTTTCACCATAGTTGCATCCCCAAAGTTCCGGTTAATGTCTGGAGCAGTAAATGTGTAAGACGTGTGGTCAGAGAGGATAACCCCACACACCATAACATGTATTCTGAGTGACATTCTCCTCTATATAGGCTTTTGTACTGGGATTGATGTGCTTGTCTGACTGCATAGTCTGTGTGCAGTGCTATGGAGAAATGGGTAGGGTGGAGAAGGTGGCAAAATTGTCCAGCAAGTGTTCCTAAGGGATTTTTTATGTATGTCAGCTTCGGCAATGGCATAGTGTTCCACTAGTGGGTATACCTGTCACCTGGAAGGATATGGGTGGCTACCACTTCCTTCTTGTGTTGACCATGTCTTTGCCTCATTTGGAAACTACTGCTGTGAAACAAAAATGGAGGTATATTGGCATGGATTCACACCAGCATCCATATCATGCCCACTGATGGGACTGGAAAGGCAGCAGTAGGGGCATCAGCAGTTCTGATGGGGCGAGAGTTGCACCGGTGTCTGCATTTTTTGTCACTGTACCTCTATGCTGCTTAGAATTACATTATGATTAGTCCACTGAATATGTAGAGACACCAAGTGGGGGAGGAAGGTCACATAAAGCATATGAGATTTAAGATGCAGAGAAAATATTGTTACTGTTTATAATACTTTAAAATAATTTAATGCTTTAACCATTTGGTTAATTTATGATTATAATTGTTCAGTACTAGTGGTTTAAATTCCCCCTCTCAGATGCCTTGCTTTTAAGTTTGTCTAGAGTGCCCTCTGATGGGCACAGCTCATAGATTTTGGTTGTGAAAAATGCATAGAGGATAAATGGCTTGCCTTTAGAGTAGAAGCTCCAAACAACCCTTTTAGGGTACCGCCTTTGCCAAAAGAAGAGAGAAACAGACAAGAATGCATAGAGGATAAGAATATATTGGTAAATTCTAATTCTACTCTTTTAGAATTTCACATCATTCTGCACATGTCAGAAAGAGGGACAAACTCATACGGGTTTTTTTTCTGCTTCAGTAAATCGGGATGCCTTCTTTCCACAAAGATATTCATTACAGGGAACTGCTGATCTAATAGGCCAGTGTTACAAAGAG
Source organism: Cryptoblepharus egeriae (assembly GCA_030015325.1). Lineage (NCBI taxonomy): Eukaryota > Metazoa > Chordata > Lepidosauria > Squamata > Scincidae > Cryptoblepharus > Cryptoblepharus egeriae. The sequence continues at coordinate 178,026,723 of JAREYC010000001.1, read as the reverse complement.
TCATGTGTACAGCTCATGGTTAACTAAAGTTTTTTTGTGTGGTCATTATGACACAGCTTTAACTAAGGTGTTTTATCTCTGGAAAACACTCAAAGCTGCTTTTCTGGAATAATAAATTTTTCTGAATTGCTGAGGCCCCAGAACCTTTTCAGTCATGCTCTTTTGTATTTAACATAGCAAAAAGATACTAACGTAGAGCCCTGTACTATTTATACAGAGGCATCTAGAACATTCCTTTTGATTGTGTAATTATCTTATTCTACATTTATTTTCAGATATAGTCTTCTCTTATCTTCCATTCTGTATAAATGATTACAAATTCTCTTGGAGCAATCTTTCATGTGATCATGAGTCACTAACTGGAGAAAACATGATTTCTTATACCACAGTGTTCAAAATGTTTTGATTCTATTTTCTTGTTGAAATAAGATTTCCTGAAGCATAAAGCCATAACATCAGTAACCCATGCTAGGTTTGCTTCTTTTTCAGCATCTCAAAATTTGAAGAACGATGCTGTTTCCTTTACGTACAACACAATTCAGATGATTTCCAAATCTATTTCAGTACAGAACATCACTGCAAAAAGTATGTGTGGGCCAATATCTCAAACAATGTCATATTGTAAGAATATAAATCACTGTTTTATCTGTTATAAACTGAAGTAAAGGTTTTGGTACTTGGTCTAATCAGTGTATGGTGAGATTTGTTATATCCATCAGACATCATTAGAAAGATTTGTAATGATTTCTAAGGAAGTGTGAATGCATAACATTTTTGGATGAACAAAATTTATTTTAGAAATGCTCCAAATTAAACTGATAAGTGAGAATATGAGCTGAAAAGTACAGAATATGAAGAATGAATCCATAGAACAATTATATTGATATGATATTATCCTTTATGATATTTATATGCCGCTTTAGTGAAATGGATGCGGTGAAATCTACTAATTCACAATGTTTAACTATGAAATAATTGAAATAAATGGGATGTGTCTGGGTTATCTATTTGATGTATTTTTGAATTATATGTATCGGTACAAGATATCTTTTACTGGGAGAGGAGGAGAAAGTTGAAAATACAGTGAACACTATAAAAGTGTAGTGCGTTAGAACAGAGGTCTCCAAATCCTAGACCAATGTCTAGATGCGGCCTGTGGCAAGCCTCTATCTGGCCTGCATCTAGTCTGGTTCCCTGCAAACTTCTGGCCCACTTGACCAAACACAACTGGATATGTGTTATGGTAATGTCTGGAGGATGTTCAGAGGGTCTAACAATTACTTCCTGAAATAACTTTTTGTGTCTTCTGAAGGCTTTATGCTTGGGATGTTGGAGAGAGAAGGGTCCATTTGGGCATGCATTTTATTTCTGTGATGTGTGTTGGTGCTTGAAGAAATCCTGGAAATTTGAGAGCATTTATTCATCCATCTCTAATATATTTATTTAAATCTTATATTTAATTTTTTGTTCTGGCCCTTGACACCATGCCAAGTGTTTGATGTGACCCTCTGGCTGAAAATTTGGAGATCCCTGTTTTAGAAAAAGAGATGCTAGCAGCTATAAGTTTCATTGTATCACAACATTGTTTTCTTGTTCATGGATTTTTGACAGATTTTTTGAAATGGTAAATAGTATTACTGAAGAGATAGGAAAAAACACAGAGGAAGGTGAATGTGATGGAGATTCCTTAGAGGTAAGAGCAATCTTGCATTGTTGCCAGTTCTCAACATTCTGAGTTCTTCTTTGGAGTAGAATTTTAAATTAATTAAATTTAAATAGCATCCTAGAGGTACACCTGCTTTCCTGCTCCTTGTAGAGTATGTTTCAAGCATATTCCATATGCTTTGTATTTTCCGTCTTGGAGGCATACCAGCTCTTCTGGTCCTTATACAATGTGTTTTACGCATATTCGATATGCCTCCAAGATGGCATATCTTACAATATGACATTCTTACAATATGACATTGCGTCTTAGAAGCGTACTATTTATTCCTGCTGCTGTCTTACCCATTTTACACATAACACTGTTCTACCTTCCTTCTCAGTGAAGTTTCTGTTGTCTGGCTTCTGGCTTCTATTTATCTGTCTCTAGTACACCATGTGATTGCATCCTTACAACACTGACCCTGCACTTCTTTTATTGCAGAAAAACATGAGCTATGATATTTTAATAGTTCTGTGGCATATAAGATTTGGGGGATGACCATTTAAATTGTTGTCTTCCAAGTCGCCCAACTCCCAAGTTAGTGCATAAAATCCTCCATGGAACCGTCATTTAGGCAAATAGTTTGACCTTCTTGATATAGTCATTAAAAATTGACTGCCTGATTCTGTCAGTCATTATCAATGGTGCTGCTATGCACACACTGCATCCAGTGATAAAAGTAGAGGATGACCAGTGATCTGTCTAGGTAAGAAAAAAAACTTTCATACTTCTAGGAGGAGTAGGTCTCCTGATTGTTTATGGGTCCCCTTGAACCTATGCCAGCTATATTGCTGATTTAAGTCCAAGGCATAGAAGTGGCTAGGTTGAGTTGGAAAAAGAAGATAAAGGATTCTGGCATATCTTGGTGTTGCCAAAATCCTCCAACTCCTCATTTCCTGCCCTCCTTGGCAGACATACTGCCAACTTGCCAGCAGTGACAGAACCTCTAGAATCAGCTGTCATGTGCGCTGTACTTCTTTTCATTTATGTCTCGTGTGCCTCTTTAAAGGGTCTTGCAGTGTTGGAAAGGGAGTTCTGGAAAGACACAGCCCAGATATGTTTGGGTCCTAAAAATTCTGGTAGCTGTCACTTCCACACTTGGTAGGTTGGTGTGCACACAAAACCCAGTTCACATATTCTTGCAACCCCACCATGTCCAGCAAGTCTATATATATACTGTGGCTGTGGAGCCAGTTATGTGCTAGATTTATTCATGATGACCAAGGTATGGCAATTAGGGGAAAAAAACCCCAGATTTGCTTGAATATTAAAATGAAGTTTTGTGGAGGAGAGCAGTGTGAGGTTGCTGTAGTGATATTCCTCCCTTAACACACACAATCCAGTGTTAAGTATCTCTTCAATATTATCTTGGTAAAATAAATGCATATAGTGACTTCATCACAATCAGAATTTCCCTATTCAGGTTTGTTGGCTGATAGTTCTGTATATGGGTATAAATATAATGCATTGGGCATTTCCTTTATGAGACATTATTGAATTGATGCATGGAAGTGCTGTGAGTTTATGGCAGCCACAGATCCCCACAACATCTAATTGGTCTCTCCAATTAGACTTGTTAAACCAGAGCTAGAAAAGACACAGGTTATATTATGTTTGAAAGACTTGGTTCTTTTAAGATATTTTTTGCTGATATTTTTTAAGATATTTCTCTATTCCCAGTAACCGCAGTGACGACCACTGCATCGGTGAGAGAGACTAACTAGATGTTGTGGGAATCTGTGGCTGCCAAAATGCCTTCAGATAGGCTTCATCTTATTAGATAGCTTCTTTCCACAGAGCAATATCTAACTGAAGTACATGCCAGAATCGTGAATCCCTTTCCTTTTTCTTTTCTTTCTATTGTAGTATGACTATGAATATGATGAAAATGGTGATCGAGTCATTCTGGGGAAAGGTACTTACGGCATCGTTTATGCAGGACGAGATATGAGCAATCAAGTCAGAATTGCCATTAAAGAAATCCCAGAAAGAGATAACAGGTATTATCATGTAACACAGCTTACAAATACTGCTATGTTTACAGTTGTGCAATGAACCCATTTGCTTATTTAATTTTATTTTTCTTTGAAAGCTACTATCTGCTCGGTGTAGGTCTTTCTATGTGCAATACATTCTCAAACTGTTGGGTGGCCTATTGTAGTTCTCAAGACACCTGGAAAAAAATAGGGATTGTAGTTCTAGGGAAGGAGAAGATATGACACTTGGAAGCTTCTTGAGGATGGAGTTAAGCATTACATAAAAGCATAGAACTGTAGCTTCTGTTAAAGAAAATATTATTTGGGAAGGGTTGATTTACAGTCCTTTAGAAATTACACTTTTTAAACACCTTCTTAACACTTTCCCCACTTTTCACTTTTCTATTTCCTTCTCATAGGATTCCATATGTGTGTTTATCTTTTCCTAGGCTGTATGTTGAACTCTATAGGGAGTAAAGTATGCAGATGGACATGAGCTTTGTTGACTTGGAAAGGGTTAATCCCAACCAAATACTTTTCTCCTTAAATAGCTCCCTCTCTCAACTTAGCCTTTCTTTAACAAAAATGATTTTGAGGATGTGATTACACACATTTGCGTGTAATGTTTACTTCTGCCCTGAGTTCAAAAGGTTTGTCTTAAGCAATATTGTCATATACACTATTTATGGAACCTGAGGTAAACTTTTCCACAGCTAAGAAAATAACGATATGAGAAAGAGAAAGGAAAGAAACTTAGGCAGGCAACCAGCAGAATAAGAAATATGCGTGAAGAATATCTTCAGAACTGGGTAAAGTGTGAGCTACCAAAGAGTGAACAAGTATATTAGAAAGGATCAGCCTTCTTTAAACAATCAGACCACAGATCATTTTGTCAGCAGGATTTACTGTATGCCGCCAAGGAAGATAAATAACCTAGTTTCTTGCTTTCAGTATAAGAAGTAAGGTTTGGTTATAGATCATCAAAGCTTAAACAGAATGTGGCACATTAGATTTATACTGGTTGAGTGTGTTTATCTGCATAATTTTCATTTGTGGATTTGGCTCCCCTGGACCCTCATTGAACCAGCCTGGCTCCCCCTGAGCCCTCCAAAGGGGTCCAGAGTGTTTCTGAAGCCATCCAAAAAGCTGCACTTTGGTCTCATTTGGAAGAAGGGGCCGAAGATTGCAGATTCGTTTCTTCATGAAATTCGGTATTAGTGCAGGGTCCAAGAATGGATCCCCCAAGGATACCGAGGTTCCACCTGTATTTTCTTGAATTTAACATTTGTCTCTCGCTGTTTAATCTATATATAAGTAACTAAAAAGTCACTAACTGACTGATTCACTGACTGACTCATCAACACCCAGCCAAAACTGCCGGGCCTATAAGTGTGAAATTTAAGGAGGGGTTCTTTGATGGAGGAACCCACTAAGAACCGGTTTTCAGAAATTCCAACCAGAAGGTGGTGAAATGGGGCACAATTCATTTTCCTCCTTATACTTTTCATTGAAGAATCCTTGACTGAGGATGCTCTGCCCCAAACCCTGGACCTAGAAGCCTGAAATTTTGGGAGGGTTTTCCTTATGTGACATCAACCCCCACCAAGAACCATTGTTGATAAATTTAACCTTTAAGGGGATGAAAAGGGATGCAACTTTTTTTTTCCTATTCTTAACACTGAATACTTTCTGATCAACATCCAGCCAATTTCATGCCCACTGCTTGATGCACTGGGAAGGGAGATGGTGCACATGGGGGGATGTTGTGTGGGGGTGTATGTGATACACATGGGGGATAATGTGCATGTGGGTGATGCACTGCGGAGATGGTGCACATTGGGAGTTGTGGGGCAGGATAGTGTGCAGGGGCAGTGTTGCGCATGGCGGGATATTTTGCATGGGTGCTTGATGCGCATGAGAGGGTGTAAATGGGGAGATGTTGCTGCTCATGAGAGGGTGTTGCACAATGGAGGGATGACGCACATGGGGGGGTTGACGCACATAAGGGAATGTTGATGTGCATCGGGGATATTGCTGCACATGGGCGGATGTTGTGCAGTGGGGGATGGTGTATGGGGGTATTTTACTCCCTCAACATGGGTACATTTTGCTAGTCTATGATAAAATATTTCTGGCCTTTGGTTGATGCAATTGTTAAATTAATGCACACATACATATATCCAAGTATATTGCAGCGGTGATTATGGGATAATGTTTTTTAAGAGAGTACATCAGCTTAATTAACTGAAGCCAGATTCAAGCTATGGTAACTATAAGACAACTTCTTCAGCATTTGTACCATATGGTGATGGTGTCCGCTTGTTGTGGATTGGAGTTTCACCCAATCCACAATGGATGCCACATGGGGAAACCTGGCTGGCCTGTCATAGCGGCCTGTTGCAGGACTTTCCTTTTTACCACCAAAGTGGTACCTATTTATCTACTTGCATTTGCATACTTTTGAACTTCTAGGTTGGCAGGAGCTGGACTAAAGATGGGAGCTCACCCCATCTTGCAGTGCTCGGGTCTTAAAACTGCTGACCTGTTGAACAGAATTCCGTTCAAGCAGTGTTCTAACCACTGAGCCACTGCAGCCCTATTTCAGCCATGGTAACTATAAATAAAAGAATCATTTTTCAGGAGTCTACTTGAAAACCAAATTGTGCTCATATTTGCTTGTGTAGTGCAAATATATTGTGCACAACCAAATTGTGCACAAATATATAGCCCAATCCTATCCTCAGTGCTACCATGGGTGCAGTGGCACTAAAATGGTTATCACTGTATCTAGTGGCACCACCAGGGCTGCTGGAAACTTCCTAGGGAAAGGGGACTTTTGACCCCTTCCCTGGGTAAGGGTAAAGGCACACCAATGGGTCTTCTCCATTCTGCTTTGACTTTTTTGCTGGTGCAGGCTAGGGGAGTTCTGTGTTGGGCTTTTTGACCCCACACAGAATGTGGCAGAGAAGGGTATCAGCAAGGCAGGCTTTTTGCAAACATCTGTTGCCTGCAAACAATATTGCCATCATATTGCAGTATTGAATTGCAATATGAACCAGTAGCTCAGCTTTGTCAGAAAACACTCAGAAGTTCAATGAAACATTCAGCCAGAATGGGTGAGTAGATCCTGACTATGAATTGAACATCTCTCAGTTAAAAATGTCATTGTACTTAAGGCAAACATCCATGGTTGACATTTCCTATAAGCCTTCCACTTTAAAAGCTTTTCATTTATGTTGGATTATCCAACCAGAGATAAGCTTGAGGTTTTTTTTTGTGCTATTGGGATAGTTGACTTATTTATGCTTACTGCCTGACTGTTTGTTCTGTGTTATCATTGAGTTAGAAACCTATTTACTTTTCACAACATTGCCTGAGCAATTTCCTGTGTCCTTTTATTTTTAAGTATATGATCTCTGATTATTGTCACAAAGGGCATTTCTCATTTGTATTGCAGGATTTTAAAGTACTGAAATGCTATGAACTTTCTCTTTTTTCAGGTATTCCCAGCCTTTACATGAAGAAATAGCTTTGCATAAACATCTCAAACACAAAAACATTGTCCAGTACCTTGGCTCACTCAGTGAAGATGGATTCATTAAAATATTCATGGAACAGGTACCAGGAGGTGAGAAGTTTTAGGTTAAAAAAGCAACTAGTGGGTTGCATCTTAACTTACACTTCTGCAAGAGTATTCACACAACAGAGCATTCACCCAACAAATAATCTCTGCTGCCCCCTTCCTACTGCAGCAGTCTAAGATTCCTTAGAAGTGGGAGGACTATATGAAGATGTAGTTTATGCTGCAGGAAATTGCAATGTAAGAAGGAAGTCCTGGAAATGGAGCATTTATTCCAAAAAGATCATATTTGCCATTCCTTGCCAATCTGTGATTTAGGGCGCAATCCAGAGTAACTACGGGGAGTCCTTGCTCCAGTGTAAGAACAATTTGCTCTGAATTGCAATATGAATTTCCCATAGGTTTTCACTAGGTGGTGCAGTAACTACGGGTGCACGTGATATCTCTTATGTGCTCCCATAGTTATTCTGGACTGCAGGGTTAGTTCACTTCTCTGGATCTTGAGTGTGACCTTACCTGATCACTCACCAATCTTTAGTCCTGTGATCTTAGTTTCTTGACCTTGATTTCAGCTTGATCTGGACTCTTTCTTTGGGTCCTGCATTTGCATGCCATCAAACCCTCAGAGGGCCTTATCAATCTTTGCTTGCTTATGCATTGCACAAAAAACATGAGAGCTCATTATTAACCTCCTTTTTCAAAGTTGAGCACTAACTCCACTGCCACATCTTCTAATTAAGGAAAAGTGGTGGCAACAGCAGAGGTGGCAGTGCTCAACTCAGAGGAAGGAGTGAGCCATCTCCATCCACTTCATTTACATTTCTTCTCTAAATCTAGTACTGCTGCACTTCCACCAGTGTCAATAGCGGTTGATGTAGGGGCACTCTGTCCTTCAACTTCTAAAGGCAGTGAAGAGGCAGCAGGGCTGGAGGAAGAAGATAGGCTTCTCCAGCCCTTTGAACTTCACTTCTCTCTGCCAAGTCCAGCATTGTTGACAACTCTGCATCCTCTGATGGTGGCAGAGGGACTGCTGGGCTGCCAGCATGCCTTCCTTATGTCACTATAGAGTGGTGGCAGCACCTGCCTTGGAAGAAGCCAAGTCCTCCCTATCTTAGCGCATGTGAAAAGGAGGGAGCTAGTCTTCAGAGAGGCAGAAGGGGGAAGATGCAGCTTGTACACAAACCCCTCCCAGCTTATTACCTTTTATTCAGTGCTGGCATTCCGTTGGGCATTTGGACAACAGTAATTGGTTAACAAGTAAACTAATTAATGGATTAATGAATGATTTAACAAGTTTCATTTATTTGACATTTCCATCTTTGATTTTTAAAAAATGTACATTTGACGGGAACTAAAATACAGATTTAAAATATTCAAAAAGAATATTGAAAAAATAAGGATATTTATATTACATTTCATATTACATAACAGCAAGTGTCTTTATAGTGATGCTAAAATCTCTAATAATAAACTTTGTTGCCATTCTTATTTAGTAGCTATGGACATGATTTGTTATGTAAAAGTACTCCTGATTTGCAAATTTTTCATTGTTTTTATATTATAGGCAGTCTTTCTGCTCTTTTGAGATCAAAATGGGGACCACTGAAAGATAATGAACAGACCATTGGTTTTTATACCAAGCAAATTCTTGAAGGATTAAAATACCTCCATGATAATCAAATAGTCCATCGAGACATAAAGGTAGGAAGCTATCTATGAATTTTAAATATGTATTTTCTGTGCTAAAAGTATTAGGTTAACATAATGAATACTGAAGGGATCTTACCTGCTCTCTGAAGCAAAATGAAAAGTCTTCCATTTAAGAGTTGTCCAGATCTTTCCTTGCTTAGCTTTCTTTAGCAGCCCTGCACTTGACTACCATACCATGTAGGTCTGGGCTCATGTCTCTTTTCATCTGTATGCTCACTGAGGCTGCAGTCCTCTGCATACATACCTGGCGTACATACACATACATACATACCACTGTGTTTTACTTTTGTGAAATATGCTTAAGCTTGGGCTGTAAGTGACTTTGCATTAGGAAATTATCTTTTCAATTTATGTATGTCTTTCTAAAATGAATGCTTCAAATAGCTGGGATTTACATCTAAATAAACAGGCATGCAAAGGGATTGACTAATGTTAAAAAGGACTTTTATGTGAGTTGATTCATACAAATGTGAAACCCACTTCTATGTGGGTTCATTAATCTTGTTTCATTTCTGTCTTTTCCAATACAAAATTCATGGAGAGAAGATTTGATGTTTAAAAATGTTGCATGTGTTATATAGAAAGCTATTCCTGTAGAAAGCTATTCCAGTTATAATATAAAAACCTTTCACACATGTACACACTCACATACATTCACGGGGGAGGGGGGAGAATAGTGAATGGTTCAAGTATATTACATTTTATACATACATATCTTTTGAAGTACTGTATTGTTTTGCATTGTTAAAGGAAAATATCTTTTGATTGTATTATTTATATAATGTGGAAACAACTGGTACTAATAAAGCTTCATCAAAACATAAAAAAATAATCAGCATCCCCACAATTCTTTGATAATGATTATGAGGCATTTAGATGCGAAATGGTTGGCAATATTAGTCATTAGAGAAAAATAACAATTCCCAATGTTCTCTCCTCCAGGGTGACAACGTGCTTATCAACACATACAGTGGAGTGTTAAAGATTTCAGATTTTGGAACATCAAAGAGGCTTGCTGGAATAAACCCATGTACTGAAACATTTACTGGTAGGCATTTATAGGATATTGTGGAGACTTTGCTTTTTATAAGAGAAGACTACTCTCTAAAATATAAGCTCTGTATTGCGATTCCCAGCAGCCTTTTGTTGGCACATAAAGCTGGAACAGAAATTCATTCACTATTTGCTTTGATTGACTGATTTTATTTGGAGAATGTACAGTGGTACCTCTCATTACAAGCGTTTCACATAACAAGCAATCCTGCTTCACATAACAAGTTCTGCTTCACTTAACAAGCAAGCGTGCTATGGGCAGGGCATGTGTGCTATGCAGCCCTGAGACTCCACGCGGAGGCTCTTTAAAAGGGCTGCCTGCCAGCACTGCTGCCTCTAACTGCTCCCAACTTGGCAGCAGTGTCTTTGATTGCAGCCACCTAACATGTTTATGTTAAATGGGGCTTACTCCCAGGAAAGTGTCTTTGATTGCAGCCTCCTAACATGTTTACTCAGAAGTAAGCCCCACTGTGTTAAATCGGGCTTAGTCCCAGGAAAGTGTCTTTAGGATTGCAGCCTAAGTAGGCCTCATAGGATTGAATGCAAGTTTTGAATTCAATTACAGTGTTTTGTCAACATTTTTACATCCAGTTAATATTTTATATGAATATTTTGGGGGTCTGTAACCAATTGTCTGAGTTTCCATTATTTCCTATGGGAAAATCCACGTCACTTAAAGAGTGTTTCACTTAAAGAGCATGCCTCCGGAACGAATTAAGCTCTTTATGTGAGGCACCACTGTATAACCTTCTCTTTATGTAATAGTCTGAGCAGCAAACTTAAAATTCTAAAATAAAAAGAACAAGAAACACACAGCTCAGCCACTGGTTAGGCTGTAACAAGACCCAGTCTTACCTGAGGGTGTCACAAAAGTGCCATAATGCATATTTGAGCCACTCTTGGAAGGAATTATACCAGTACGCAGACATGAGCTGGGCTTCTTATACCAGTGCAGTTATAAAGAGGTGGGTGAGTTAAATTGGTTAAAAATTTGGCCTAAATTGCTTAAAAATTTGGCCCATAGTCATACACATGTTTACTTGGAAATAGGTCCTACCATGTTATGCGGTGTTTACTTTCAGGTAAGTGAACATAGGCTCTAATGGATCAACTATGCCTGAAAGTTGGCAGATTAGTGGTTCAGGATCTGAGTACTACACGATGAAGTGAGCTCTGTAACTTGTCCAGCTCCCACCAACCTAGCAATTTGAAAGCATGTGAATGTAGGTAAATAAATAGGAACCACTGGAGAGGGAAGGTAACAGTGTTTTGTGTGCCTTTAGCATTTAGTCATTCTGGCCACATGACCACAAAGATGTCTTTGGATAATGCTGGCTCTTTGGCCTTGTAATAGGGATGAGCACTGCCCATGGTCTGTCGTGACTTGCAGGGCAACCTGCAGAGGACACCTTTACCCTTAAGTGTACATAAGATGCAGCTTGAAGCTACAGTTCTGTTCACACTAACTTGGGAGTTATCTCCATTGAATGTAATGGGACTTATATCTGAGAAGGCATGCATATCATTGACCTGTGAATTACTCAACAGTTTAAAACAGAGCAACAGAAAACAATACATGCCGATACTCAAGTATACATGCTTATACTCAAGTATAAGCCTAGTTTTTCACCACATTTTATATGCTGAAAAATCCCCCCTCGGCTTATACTCGGCTCAGCTTATACTTGTCACAAGATGGGCAAAGAAGTGGATTTCTGCACAAGCAGCTCAGCTTAGGTCAGCCTTTTTAAAAAGCAGGAAAGGCTGCTTTGCTTCCTTCTTTTAAGTCAGCAGATTGATCCCTCTCCTCCCTGCATGTAGGAGCTTGATGGCTCACCATATTGGCTGTTTTCTCCTCATTAAAACAGCAGTAGCTGCTGCATTTCCCACCCCAGGCTTATACTTGAGTCAATAAGTTTCCCAGTTTTTTGTGGTAAAATTAGGTATCTCGGCTTATACTCAGATCAGCCTATACTCGAGTATGTACGGTAAATCAAGCCTGCTTCTAAGCCAGTGATGGTTCTGATTTTTGAAAGGCAAAAGTCTTGAGAGGGCATCCAGTGGCATGTTTTTGCAACATTTTGAAAGCTGGGCACACACAGTAACTGTTCCTACAATTCCCAGATGCTGGACACTAGATAGACACACAAGCCCTATTTAGAGTCATTATCTGCAGCTATTGTGAAGGAGAACTCCCTGCTACTGCTGTCGCTACAGGCTTTGCATTGCCTTCTGGTAAGCTTTGCTTTTGGGCTCGTATCGTGGCCCTAGTTAATTTTTTGAGCAATAGTGGAAGAGTGATGATCACTGACCACCCTTTTCTCCTGTACAATTTTATAATTTCCAGATGCCTCACTAGGCGTGGTGGGAGAGAAGAGTGTCTGCTGCTGCACAGGCACCCTCCAAGTATCACCCACCAAGTGTCTCCATTGGCCCTACCTTACAAGAAGGGAAGCAGCAGCAGTGGGCCTTGGACCCTTTTACAGGCTTATGACCCTGACATGTGCCCCAACTGTAGAGCAACTAACCCCTGTCCCAAGCCACTTAGGGATTTAAAAGTTAAAACCATCTTTTGAAATGAACCTGGAAACAGAGGAACAGAACATTTGCAGTTCTGTTACGTACACATTTGGGAAAAAAGTCACTCCTCACCTACCTCACAGGGTTGTTGTGAGGATAAAAACTTTGGAATGAGAAATAAATGATTTTATTTCCTTAAATATTCTTCTATGCATGCCATCAGTTCATTTGAGAGTTACTCCCAGGTAAGTGCTGTACTATCAAAAGTCTGCAAACAAGATGGAATATGTGTGGATTTAATGCCCCCACTGGAAAAAGGCAGGACAAAAATTCAGTAAATAAATAAATGCTTTGAAAATTCTGAAGTACTGGCACTGTACCAAAAGTATGAAAAGTCTTATAAAATCTCATTCTGTCATTTTTTGCTACCAATGCAAGAAATTTCTAAGTGAAGTCTTATATCTTTAACAGGTACCCTGCAGTATATGGCACCAGAAATCATTGATAAAGGACCAAGAGGTTATGGAAAGGCTGCAGATATCTGGTCATTAGGTTGCACCATTATTGAAATGGCCACAGGAAAGCCTCCATTTTATGAATTAGGCGAGCCTCAAGCAGCAATGTTTAAGGTTAGGTTTTTGTTTCCTTTTACAAATGTGGTATCTCAGGAAAATATACTCACATTTTATAGTGTCGGATTCATTATGGTATAATTCACACAAATACTATAATTCATTAAATATGCTGCATCTGGAGTACACCTGTGTAATTTATTGCTTTATTTCTTAATTTTTTAATTTATTGACCCACATTGCCATTTATCCATCACTGACACTGCTGTAGATGCAGACATCTACCTGTGTGTGTGTGCGTGTGCTAGTATAGTTCCACACATCTTTTCAGTTGCTTCCCTTAGATCAGTGGTTTCCAAACCATGAACTGTAGCTCCCTGGGGGGCCGGGACACACACGCAGAAACTAGGCTGGAGAGCTATGGAAGAGTTTCTCAAAGACTGAAAAAATGGTTTCAAATTGCACCTTATGGAGATTCTATTTAATGGATTACATTGCCTTTTTAGGAAGAGGCTTGTGGAAAGATCATATGAATTCTTGATTCATTTTGTTCTTCTACACTTGTTAGGTGGGAATGTTCAAAATACATCCTGAGATTCCTGAATCAATGTCGGCAGAAGCAAAGGCTTTCATACTGCGCTGCTTTGAACCAGATCCAGACAAGAGAACCTGCGCTAATGAGCTTCTTGTAGATGAGTTCTTAAAAGTCACAAGCAAAAAAAGGAAGGCCCAAACAAAACTAGCAGGTAAAAACGCATTTCATTCTACGACTAATCAAATAAACTGTCTCTTATTTCATTCTAATTAGGAAAGCTTAAGGTCATTATTAGGCCCTGATATAATGTAGCAACTGAGCACAGATTTAAGTCAAAAGTCCAAATGCAGAAAATTATTAAGGTGGTGCAAGTGGTTAAGACACTGCCTGTTAACCAGTAGGCCAGGTTCAAGACCCGGGTCCCCACAAGACAGGGTGAGTTCCTGTCCTTAGCCCAGCTCTGCAACGCAGCTGGAACCAATTGTATTGGCTCTGCTGTTCCATTAGACTATTTCAGCGGCATGGAGAGGGGAGGATTTGCTGCTTGGGTAACAGCCTATCCTCCATATCAATCTACCCAGGCCTTCGTGCTTTGCATGCAGTGTCGAGCATAATACCATAGTCTGTCGAGACTGATGGATGCCAAGTTTAGGTGAGGCTTTCATCTGTGTATTTGGATTTAGTTCTATAACTGTCTGGGAAATGCTTAAAGTTCTTTGTGGTTTTCGGGTTTCCAGCTTTCATGTTGGCACCTGGGCAATCTGTTACTCAGAGTTAAATCCTAACCAATTTAGGCCAGTGAAACTCGCCTGTCTCCTCATGGTGATGTGTAGAGATGGTGATGTGCAGAGATCTGCATGATGACACATCATCGTCAGAGATCTGCATGAGATCACATCATGGTGATGTGCAGAGATCATAGAGATGTGCAGAAACTGATGGATGCCAAGTGCAGAGATTGGTGCTTGTCTGTTCACTGGCCTAACCCCCTTAGCCTCCCCCCCCCAGGAATGGCACAGAAGTGCGTTATTGTACATTTGTTACACCCCCAGGCCAGCACGGGACTTGGGCTGGCCTAACCAGGGGTTAGGATTGCAGTGCCATTGTGTTTTCAGGTGTTTTGCAGCAGTTGCCACCAGTAGAACAAGCATTCCACTGGCAACAGAGCCTAAAGGATTGGGGAATGAATCACCAAAACAAATATACACACCATAATAGGCTGTGTCCTTTTATTTTTAAAAGGTACTCAAATTACCTTTTCTAACTTTACTTCCTAAATGAATTCTAGATGTTTTTAATGAATTCCTTTTCTTTTCACAGCACTTTCCGTTGGATCAAATGGTGAGATTAACACACAAGCTTTTCTATTTTTACTCTTGTAAGATCTTAAATGTTCTGAAGCCTTAGGAATATTTATTTGGTCATAAATTACCACAGTTACAACTTAAACGAGATACAGGAGCCAAACAGAAGGTTTAATTAACTTTTGCATTTATGTAGCTCTAATTTTACATAAATGAAGTATTTACATTCTAAAGATGCAGTTCTCAGCATTCTCAGCATAGATATCAGATGGTCAGTTTCACTGATCTCAGACATTCAAGTAAACATGTTTAACAATAAAAGATTCATCAGTAAAAGTACTGTCTTCATTACGTAGTGAAATAGCTCTTTGAAAATTAATTTTAAAAATGTGTACCTCCCCTAAGGATTGACTTAGAAATAGAAAATAAACACTAGAGGCATAATCCAAATCCCTCTTTGGGCCAAAACAAATTCCTTGTCTTGTTCCACATTTTTCTTGGGTGTCCTACATTTTTGGGGAGCCTTGTCCTCTTTTTCATTTATAACATGTGATCACTTGCCCGAAGGAGAAAATCTTTTCCTTGCTCCCCCATAGTGTGGCAGCAGTCCCACTGGAGCATTTTATGCAGTATAGGCATGACAGCCTGCCTTCACCAGCTCAGTTTAGGATTGCATTGTACAGTATAAAACAATACAATTTGAAAACAGCAGCACTAGCTACAATTCAGCTCAGCCGTGCTTCATATATGTGGAGCAAAAGCTTGCAAAAAAAATCAATCTTGGAATGTTGCTTTTGTGTGTAGGTGTACAGAAATGTTAGGTGCTCCCCTATTTTATCTTTTTAGGTAGCTTGTTTTTTCAGAAATATGATCAGTACAATCCATTCTGTTTCACAAGCTAGAGTTGAGCATGTGGGATGCAATATCTATAGAGCATAATGGACTGTTCTATTATTAATCTATCCCACCAGTCCCTTTGCGTTGGGCACAGTACATCAAATCAAACCATTATCTTTGATACTAAACTCATATTCAGCTCCCCTAGGCCTTAGAATACAGGTGACTCCTAGAGAGGATAAATCATAGCAAATTACTATTTTAATATAATTCTCAATTGGATGCTTAATTATGCTAATATTTTCTGGATCTTGTTTGTTCCTTTTCATGAGCAGAGTATCTTAGAAGCATATCTTTGCCTGTTCCTGTTCTGGTAGAAGACACAAGTAGTAGCAGTGAATATGGTTCCGTTTCACCTGATACAGAATTAAAGCTTGATCCATTTGCCTTTAAAATGAGAGCCAAATCCTGTGGAGAGAAGGATGTGAAAGGGCTGAGATCTCTTTTTCTAAGGTAAAACCCTGTGTAATTCACAAATAAGGAAATAACTTTTTGAATTGCGCTTTTAAACATTTATCATGAAAAAAATTAAAAGTAACAATCTGGAAATATTCACAGTATCCCAGATGAAAATTTTGAGGACCACAGTGCTCCTCCTTCACCTGAGGAGAAGGATTCAGGTTTCTTCATGCTCAAAAAGGATAGTGAACGGAGAGCCACCCTTCACAGAATCCTAACAGAGGACCAAGATAAGGTGGTGAGGAATTTGATGGAAGCTTTAGCTCAGGTAAACAAATACATATGGTATATTTAGCACTGGACTCTGTTAAAATAAAAGCTGAGGGCAGGACTGATTCATTGCTGATTCATTGCATATCATTACAAATAATAAAATTTTCTTAGATGTCTTAGAATGCTACAATTTGGGCACCCAGATGCTGCAAATTAGATGGCTTTCAAACCGACTAAACTTTTTTTTCCTAAATAATATATTCAGAATAATTTAGGAACTATCACGAGCTGATATTCAAGGTCAGGGAATAGTTGCAGAGGAAAGAGGAGATATCTCCCTTCTTGTGGAAATATAACTCCTTCCACAAAACTGGAAAAAAACACTTAGGAATAATAGAAATAAAACTAAACCTATAGAAATAAAATCAAACATGTCAGAATATGAGGCATATGTTTTCAATCTATATAGGCTGCAGTATGACTTGATATGAATGTGGGAGTACTTGTGTACGTACATAGAGAATTAATGGTTTGCTTTGATCTTAGAATAAACCACCAAATGAAAAAGGAGGTGTGTGGGAGTTACCATATGTTTCCCATGCAGCAGAAAAACATAGAGCAGCACTGAGAGATAAAAAAATCATATTACCAGAATCTTAATCACTGTGTGATTTGTCATGTTGTATTAGAAGAGAATGATTGTGACTTAATAGTGCCAGTGTTGTAATACCATATATAACTGATGTTCTGTTTCCCTTTTAATTCTGTGATTCATTTTAGTCAACTACCTTAGCTTATTTTAAGGTCAAATGTAAGTTGTGCTGCTGTGATTAAACTGAGCTCAACATCAAGGATGAACAATCTAAACTGTTACACCACCAGTGACACTTTATCAACACTGGGCTTCAGGAAGTATTGGAAATGTTGCTTTTCAGGGTACCTGCTCTAAAATATGTTCATTTAAGCTCTTTCAGAAAGTACCTCTTTTTTCTGTAACGTTTTTCACAAGTTAGCTCAAAGAGAACAGCTGATCTGTTAACAGCCATATGGTCACTTACTAGGAGGTAGTCACTTACTGAAAGCTCCATTGAAATGTATGAAATAGCAATGTTAAAAACATAAATGAAATACCAGTGCAGGAGGTGAAGGAAATGTGAACTTTGTATTTTCACATCCACTAAATATTACTAAGATGTAAATAGCTCTTTATTATTTTGACAGGGAGCTGAGGAGCCGAAGTTGAAATGGGAACACATAACAACTTTAGTTGCCAGCCTGAGAGAATTTGTTCGATCAACTGATCGCAAAATAATTGCAAATACTCTTTCAAAGCTAAAACTGGAGCTAGACTTTGATAGTCATGGCATCAGCCAGGTTCAGTTGGTACTCTTTGGTTTTCAAGATGCGGTGAGTATGCTTTTTCTCTCTATTTTGCTGCTTTCTGTAAACGAACTTTCTGAAGTTTCTAAACTATACAAAAGCAGTCGTGGATTTTTCCATTTAGCCAGAGGCCATTTAGCTCTGACCTGGAAATGGTTATGGTGATGTCATCATCACCACATTTACTTCTGCATTACTGCTGCCTCCTCCATTTCCACTTTGAAAAATATGGGAGAAGGAAGGAGGCAGCACAAACTCCAATGGAGTCTTTCATGCCACTTCTAAGTGGAAAATTGGGGTACAATTGGAAGCAAACCAGTGTCCTGAAAGCAGCACAAAAGGCACAGTTAAGCCCTGAGATGTGGCACTTGTCCTTTCTGAAATCAGACGAAGATACGTACTGCTCTGAAAGTTGCCCCTCCCTTTTCTTTAAAGGGGAAGAGAGGCCTCAGACTTATCTCTGAAGTGCACCGAGAATGGCTGCAGGGGCAGTGTTGCAGTTCCCCATTAACTGCTTTTCTCTTCTCCGTTTCTGTACCCCACCCCCAAGCACCGCGATCCTATCTCCATGGTGCTATAAAAGGGAGGGTGATATCTAATGATAATGATATATATGCTTTGTATATTAAGGTCTTCAGGTTCAGGTTCTGGCATCATCGGGTAGGATAGAGAAAAATTCCTGTTCAAAGTCCTGAAAGACCTGCTGAAAGCATGTGTTGACTTCTGGCTAAAGTTCTGATTTGGTATTAAGCAGACTTCTTGAAAGCTCTCATTTAATTAGTGTTTTCACCAAAATAAAAAAAAACCATTTAAAATAGTGCTCTAATTTCATTCTCCATTTTCAGGTGAATAAAGTTCTACGAACCCATAATATCAAGCCACATTGGATGTTTGCATTAGATAGCATAATTCGCAAAGCTGTGCAAACGGCCATTACTATTCTGGTTCCAGGTAAGTTGCTGCTTATTCAGGTATTTACATGAATGAGAACTTGAACAGAGCAATCCTATGTATGTCTATAAAGTAGCCATAAAGTGCTCTCTGCAGCACACAGTGCCGTAGCACTAGTGGGAAGGCCAGAGCCATCCCATGCATGCCAATGGGATGCTGAAGCAGAAAACACCATGCAGGTGGAAGCAGGGAGGGAATTGAATGGGGCATGAGAGGGAAGAACAGGGTGGGGATGCATGGAATGAGATGATGATAAAGCTGAGAGGAAGGTGATTGGGAGCAGGATTGGAGGTGGTTGTGCATGCTGTATCTCAACTCAGTTCCTGGGCTTGATCTGCTTTCATGGTCAACATAGACTTGGCACCAAATTGATGTAGCCACCATTGTGGCTGTGGGAGTTTTCCCAAGGAGACCTCCAGCACCCTGTTGCACATCTCTACGTTGCTTGTAAGATTTCTATTAAATGTAAGGAGGTGTTACATTTAATGTACAGCTCCAACCTTGTTATACACGGATTTGATTCAATACAAATGGCCACTGCAAATCACAGTTTTAAAAAACTGCTTTTCTACTATTGGAGGGAGGTAATTATGCAAGCCATCATTCCAATTTTCAATCCCAGAATCAAACCCCTTCAGATTTTAAGGCACTACCTTATTCAATTAAGTGCAGTAGAGGAGGTCATTAGACCTCCTCCAATAGAGGAGGCAATAGGTCATTAAACCTATTTTCCATTGTTTTCTTTATACACTGGTTTTTGTATCCAAAGGTTCTGGAACAGAACCCTAGTGGATAACAAGGGATACCTGTAATACAGTATTTGTAGTGTATTAAATATATGTTCTTTTTTATCTTAAGTAGTTAAATTGTGAAAGGATAATTAGAGTATGTATGATTTTGTCCTCAAGCACCTTCAACTTGTACTCTCCTTTATTGCTTTACATATTCAAAAGTTTAATATCAAATTTTATTTTGAGCAGTATTTAATCCTTTCCTGAAATGCTGAAAACAAATTCTGAGCAGCAATAAATACTTGACCACAGCTTTCAAAAAATCTCAGAAATTGCCTTTCTTTTGGACACTTATGTCAAGTTAACATGATTAAAAAGTAGTTGGCTTTCAATTCCTTAAGCTCCTTCTAAGGCATGGTATAGTTTTAACAAATGCTACACAATTCAGAAGAATGAAAAAAAGAATTGTGCAGTGAAGTCTAGATAGATTTATTGAGTGCTGAGTTTAGATGCATGAAAAATGATAAGCCCCGAAGCAAGGGTTGGATGAAAAACACTTGCTATATGAAGAGTGCTTGGCTTAGTGACCAGGATAGAGCTTTTGAGATTATATTTGAAAAAAAAAAATCCCTAAAGCCTTCCATTCAATGCTAATCTGTAATGAACATTTACAAGTCTTGGTATGATAATGGTCAGTGGATTTGCATTGTATCTAAGTCAGCACTAGTTCTATTAATCGGTGTGAAAGTGGCACATGTTAGAAAATGTTACTTGAGGTTGCTATGAACCTCATTCTATCTACCTGTTCAAAAATTTTAGAATGCAAAAAGAGCAAAAACCATCAGCACAAGAACAGTGTCCATTCAAGTTAGTAATAAAAAATTACTGTTTGCATGTTTGATTTTTGTAGTATACTTTTTTCTATATTTGAAAGCAGCATTCACGCAACAGCTCATCCAAATTTGCAATAAAAACATACCTATAAAATTAAAGGGAAGAAACATAAAGCTTTGCCCCACAGCAGTAATAACTGTTCAGCCCCAAAACAAACTGAAAGGAGCATATTACAGCCCAATCCTAAAGTGTTCCAACACCAAATGGAGAAGCAGTGCCAAAATGGCCAAGGAGCCCCGTGTCTCCTTGGGGTAAGGAAACAAATGCCCCATGGACAGCAGTGGGTCTCTTCAGATATGCACCAGCTCTTTCGCAGGCACAAAACCAAGGAGACCCATGCTGGGCTTCCATGAGAAAGAACACAGGATTTGATAGCAGAGTCTCCTCTTTTCCACTTGGTTTGTCCTCCCCCTTCTACCCCCAACACTCTTTCTACCCTAAAAAGACTTTCTGCTGACACAGAGTTTTGAGTCTGAGCAGAAAAATGCATTATGGCAGATTTATAACACTCAGCACCAGCCGTATAAGTGTACTGCACCTGATAGAAATGGGTCTTATTCTTCAAAAGTGTTATCTATAACATGGGCTGTGGGTGGCGCAAGCAGTTAAGACACTGTGCCTGTTAACCAGCAGGCCAGGGTTCAAGACCCAGGTCGGCCCCACAAGACAGGGTGAGCTCCTGTCCTTAGCCCAGCTCTGCGACACAGCTGGATCCAATCGTATTGGCTCTGCCTTTCCATTGGACTAATTCAGTGGCGTGGAGAGGGGGGATTTGCTGCTTGGGTAACAGCCTATCCTCCATAACAATCTAACCCAGGCTTTCATGCTTTGCATGCAGCATATGCAGCGCCAAGCACGATACCATAGTCTCTCAAGACTGACGGAGGCCTGCTTTTTATTATCTATAACTTGTGGGTGGTTATGCTCTCATCTTTATGGACATCACTTCACATATTAACCTTATATATAGATTTGGTTTTGCCTCAAATGTATCTGCAGGAAGGTTTGTCAGCCAAAATTCTGTCCTACTATCTGTCGGGATCAGCAAAACCTTTATAAACTTACAGCTGAATCCTATGGTTTTCCCTGCCCATGTAACTGCACCAAAATGGACTGCACTGTATACTATCGGGAGGATGGTGGAGGACTGGGAAACTTGGGAGACACAAGGGTAAATATTTTCCCCTATCTTCCCATAATCCTTCTGGTCATCAATGGTCACCTTGAGCATGTGCCAGCCCTTCAGCTTGCACAGGTCCAAGGAGAGAAGGCAAGGAAGAGGAGAGAAGGCAAGGAAGAGGACAGTATACTGCTGACCACATCAAGTGCAACTTCCTTTCCCTTCCGACATCTCCTGCCCTCACCCTGTTCAGCCATCACCCACCCACCATTGTTAAAAGTTGCTCCTTTTCTGAACATTGCATTTTGGGCCACCACATCCTTTTTGGTAATGATATGGAAGCCCATGGCTATGCATTTATATTCCAAAGGTATAAACTGTAAATGTCTCACCATTTATAGTGGCCAGAAAGCTTTTTCAACCATCTGAATACTTTCTGTTAGTAAACCATGAAGACAGGATTGAACTAACATTGTCTGTTACTTCTGTGTCAGACCTGCAAGGTTTTTCCTTAGGGTCCTCTCTTTTCTCAAAAGTTGCACCACAGCATCATTCTGGGTAATGAGTGTAACCCATCATAGTTAAGTCTTATTTGTCACCCAGCCTTTTCTATCCCAACCCAGCTTTAGGAGACATAGACTAAAATCCACTATACTTTTTCTGATTCCACTGTTATGATAAACAGATACAAAATATTCTCTATGACAGAACTGAGGACCCATTTTGGTCTAGCGTCTGAAAGTGATACAGCAGACCAGGAGGATATTGAAGGTGAAGAGGAACATGAAGAACAGCCTAGTAACCAAACAATTCAGAGGCCTTGCCTCCTGCTGGATGATGCTATAGCTACCTCAGGAGTGAGCACCCTTAGTTCTACTGTTTCCCATGAATCCACGGCTGCCCAGAGATCACTCAACGTTCAACTTGGAAGGCTAAAATTGGAAACCAATAGGTAACTGTAGATACTTGATGAGATCTGGCATCAATTACCTTTTGAGCTGCAACAATGTTTTAAAACTTAATCTTTACCTGTAAGTGGTCATTAGAATTGCTAAAGTAATTGCATCTTTTGAGTTGAGTATTGCACAACTTTTCCACAACTGTGATCAGTGGGACAGCAGGAATACAGATGGCTAGCTTTACAAAGCTTAAATATTTGGGGAGGGGGAGAGTGGTACATGAAAGTCAAAACCATCCACTCACTCCCTCTTGCAAACAAAACCAGTGATTTCGTTTAAGTGGTTGTGTGTATGTATCCTGTTTTATGAACCTTGTTATGTGTCCAGGAACCCATCCAGTTAAACTATAGGATACAAACTGAAGCCCATTTCCATGTATATAGCATCTCTAGCTAGTTTCTGGCAAATGTTCCATGATTTTCTTTTTTAAAATTACTGCAATTACGTGAGCTGCCAAGAACCGCTGCTAAATGCCTGCCATTCATGATTAAATGGCATTTCATTCTCATAGTAGTAGAAGCCGCTAGTAGGTCTTTTAAATGATTCAATCACCAGAAACATCCAAGCAACTGAAGAAATAGAAGCCGAGGGTTACCAAGAGCACACTGGTCTGGTCCACTATTCAAAATACCAACTAGAATCAATCCTTGGAACTAAATTGCAATTAGAAATCAGCACAACAAATAAGGGAAGTCACAGAATACAAAGTCACAGTTGCTGGCTTCCCAATAACAACCCTTAAATGCTCATTTTATATATTTAGTTCCATGATTAATGGAAGCAAGTCCTAGACTTTCTGCCAATAGTGCTGGAGGGGTATCTTTGCTACTTTTAGTTAATTCACTATTGACACTGATTCACCTTTCAGCATTGCTTAAAAGGAAGAGATAGTAAATGTATATATGTATGCATACACATGGCAATTCTGGTTTTGGTCATGCTACACATAATATGTTGGAACATGTAAGATTCAGTCCTAACCTGTCCAAGAGCAGATAGGCCTACTGGCCTGCATTATATGCAGTGCAAATTTGGTGCAGCCCAAGTCTGTAATTCAGACTTATGCTTACTCCTCCCTCTTCCATCCCTTGTGCCAGCCTGCTTGGGCCAGTAAAAACCCACCTTGTTCCAGTGCTGCTCCAGTGCCAGTGCACATCCTGAGGAGCCAGGTAAGTGTTTCACATTGGTGACACTCAGGAGCAAGCACTCAGGATAGTGTTGGGAATGCACTTTCAGTATAGCAGGAAATGAGGAACAATGCTGTCTTCAACAGTTCTACAGCCTGGGATTCTTTTTGAGACAGGAATTGAAAATACCTTCTCGGAACCGGAAGTGAACGGGGCAATCAAAGACGCTTTCTTAAGGATGGCAGGCCCATGACCTTAATGGCAAATGATTTTCAGTTCACTTCCATAATGCAAGCAGGATCCAGTCCCCCATCTTTTCACAGTAGCAGGAGTTTTGGTGAAGTACAGTGGTACCTTGAATAAAGAGCGTCTTGAATAAAGAGCATTTTGTATAAAGAGCAAAATTTTCCTCAGAAATTTTGACTTGCTTAAAGAGCACTGTCTTGAATAAAGAGCACTTCTGAGGAAGTTTGGAACAGGCTTCCATGGCAAGGGAACTCACAGGCGGGATGAGGAGACTAGCTTGAACTACAGTGGGGCCCTGGGCAAAGTTTGGAATAGGCTTCCATTGCCAAGGAACTCATGGGACGTCCGGGGGGAGCAACCTGAGTCAGGTCTGTATGAGGGATCTGTGTGTGGCAGTGTGGAAGGTGTGCCTTATCAATGTTCTAGTGCTGCTCCCCCTCAGCAGCTTGGGAATGTTAAAGTTGCACAAAAAGACAATAGATTCCATTGAGCCAATGGATAGCAGTGACTCAGTTAGTGATTGTGAAAGAGCACAATCCTAACCATGTCTACTCAGATGTAAGCCCCATTGTGTCCAATGGGTATTACTCCCAGGAAAGTGTCTTTAGGATTGCAGCCAAAGTCATCCCTTTTCTGTAACCCTCACACCAGCCATGAAGGTTTTCAGAGGTACAGTACAGTTTAGTACTGTACAGTATTTTCTTTATTGCAGTGTTGTGTGTTACTGTATATTACAGTGCTTTATACAGTGTTATATTGCAGTGTTTTGTAATCATTTTTATAAACAGTTAGTATTTTTATATGAATTTTTTTGGGTTGTGGAACCAATCGTATGAGTTTCCATTATTTCCTGTGGGAAAATCTGCTTCACTTAAAGAGTGTTTCACTTAAAGAGCATGCCTCCGGAATGAATTAAGCTCTTTAGGTGAGGCGCCACTGTACTTTGTTGAAGAGTAATGTGTATGCAGGAGATATTGACCTTTCTTAGGGTGCAGTCCTAACCTAAGCCAGCACAACTCATCGGTCTTCGTTCCTGTGATGATGTAGGCAAGCAAGTGCATGCCTGTGCACTGGCCTAACCTTTCCCCAGGAATGGTGAAGTGCCTTATGGTACCTTTGTTACACCCCCAGGTCTTTGACTTATGCCAAGGCCTAGGCTGGCCTAATTGGAGGTTTGGATTGCAGCTTTATTGTCTGACATTCTTTCATCCAAATCAAATTGAGAATACTCTGTCCAATAGAGTACAGTGTATCTAACTGTCCAGTATAAATCAGTGTTAACCATTCAGTGTAAGCTGTGGAGTTTCTAGGTCTTGGAAAGGTTGAGAGGGGTGGTTCATCCCTTATCATACTATACCATCATGATGAACATCATTCGTCCACCCTCCTTGGAAAGATCCTTCTGCTGACCCATTAGCTATTATTTAGCCAATTTTTCATTTTCTTTATAAAGTGCTTTTTGAACTTTTTAATTGAAAAGCAATATGTAAAGATTGTAGATAGATAGTCTGGAGAGTCTTCTCCTATTGGCTCCGTTTGGCTTGGAACTGCTGATGTTTACTACTTTTACTACGTTGACTTGCTTTTTGTGTACTAACAATGCAATTTAACATTCTACTTTCATTTCTTCATTTTTTCCTAACAGACTACTAGAAGAGCTAGTGCAGAAGGAGAGAGAATTTCAAACCCTGTTGCATCATGCCATAGAAGAAAAGGAACAGGAGATCAAAAACCTGAAGCTTAGGACTCAGCCAATAGGTGCTCTACTAGAGTTTTCAAAAGCAATTGTTTCACAAAGTGATTTCAAAAGAAGACTGGTGTGGTCATAACCTTTCCATGCTCTGTCACCTCTTCCCCCGGCTCACTTTTCATTTACTTTCCCTTCAATGCTGAGGCCATTTACCACATTTTCTAGTTGGTAATTTTTTTTCAAATAATTGTATGCCATAACCACAGTATACCTATTATACTATTTGCTGTATCTCTACAGATAGTAAACACTGTATAAATTGTATCATGACCATTATAAACATTATACTATAAACCAACTAGCCTGCAGTTATTGCTTGCAGAAGTACAGTATAACAACATTCATCAGTAAAAACCATCCCCCTTTCCAACATCTCAACTGCCCTTTTTGCAGCATTCTCCTCAATGGCCCTCCTCAACTTCCCTTTTGCTACCTCTCTCCTCGGTGGCTTTCCTTAATTGGCCTTCCTCACAGTTGAGATTCCATTATTCATCCCACCTAGTGGCTGAATGTGGTATAGCATTGGACACACTAACACACTGGTGAAGTCTTTTATGTAGGAGGATTAAACTTCAGGATTTTTTCTGACTTTCCTTTTTTGTTCTTAAATAAGCTTCATTTTATTATTCTGTATCTATTTACAGTACTGAGTTCACTTAACTAAATTACAAAAGGACTGATGTTTCACATAACACTTAGTGTTAATTTTAATGTTTTCAAATTATAGTACTGGTTTCTGATTTTTCTAATAACACTCATTGTAGTACATAACACTTTGCCGTGAAAGCAACTTGGTGTTTGAGAATATAAGAACAGCCCTATTGGAACAATCCAAGCATCCATCTAGGGTTAGCTAGACTAAACCCAGAGTCCAACAGTCACCAATCCAAGACTTTCAGTAAGTCTGCCATAACAGACTGGCAGTAGCCTTCTCCAATTTGTAGAAATCAGGAATTCAACAGGAGAATGCAATAAACCAAAACCCCTTAGATTTATATCTACCTTTTGAGAACTCTGGCATATGACTCACCACTGACTAGGGTATACATTAGACTATACTGACTTTGATCTATATGCCAGTTTTTATAATTCAGACAACTTATCAGAGCAAGTTTAATCAAATGCTTTTTGCACTTTTATAAGCATCACTTATAATTCACAAAGCTATTCTTTGACATTTCAAATTGAGATTATTTTGAAGTGTTCTAGCATACCGTGTCAGAAGAGAGTCCTTTGGTGAAAATGTTTTCAAAGCTAAAAGTTCAATCCTATATAACTTTTTAGCATGCAGCTCCAATGCAGCCCCAAGGTCAGGAAAAAAAAGTTACCTTACCTGAAGAAGCCTTCACAGCTCTTCTTCCACTGCAGGTTGCAGCACATGCTTCATTGGCCATGGGTGCATGACCACTGAAAAGCCAGATAGGATGGGCCCTAATTAGTGAGTTTAAATGTTTAGTCCATTTTTAAGTGCAAGTATAACAGTAACTCACATTAATTTGTAGAATTAATAGAATTAAGTATTCTGGTGAGGTGTTTTTTACATAAAGAAAGGCCATGAATAATTTTTTTCTATATGGGTTCCAGGGTATCTTTCAACTAAAATAATAGAAGCTGCAATTGCATGATTATATGAGATGTGTATCACAGCCCTTTGCCATGTATGTTATAGTAAGGCAAGATTGGGATGAAAAACTGGGCCACATTTATTAAAATCATTGCTAATCAGGTAACTACGTAAACCTTGTACCAGATACTATCTTCAATTATTCTTTATTATATGGGCATCTAACCTGAGATGAAAGCAAATCACCATCTATTTGTCCTTTGAGTGTTCCCACCCTGCCTGAAAGCTGTAGATCAGCTGTTTACCGATTCACATCTTCCTTCAACAACCTCTAAGAGCAGAAGGTGAAGGAAGCTGAATTGCACTTTCTGTCCTAAACGTGCCCTGCTAACCTCTTCATCCTGTCGGCACATTATAATTAGCTCAGCTCCAGTCCTGAAATATGTTAACCTTATTCAATATTTGACCTTTTTTGCCAGTTACAAGGCATAGGATGTAAAATTCTATATGTGAGAGTCTGGATGAAGTCTGGACAGGCCAGCAGATATCTTTGTAAACATTAAAAATCTCATTTTCTCAAACATTTCTCAAACGTGTTCTAGATATTCCAGGTGTATCTGTTTCTCACTTTAACACCACTGGAAGAATTGCTGAAGATACTGATCTTACTAATTGGCTGAGAGTTCATGGTGCTGATGAAGAAACCATAAACAGGGTAGGAAAGATATTTTATTAAGTATGTTTACTTCCTGCTTCCAGGTAATGTTCTGGCTTGGTTCCTCTTGTGTTAAAGCTGCCTGCCTGCTGCTTGTTCTGATTACCTGTTTTTATAGCACAACCATTAAGAAGAAATAGGACAGAAATAGGGGAGGTGGAGAACTTCAGATAACATAACCCACAGATACAGGTGTCGCACCTGTACAGGTTTAAGCAAGGAAATGCCACAGCTAGTTAAACATTATTATTATTTCTTCCTTCAAAAAGGAAGTATGAACAAGAACAGGTCCTTCAGGGAGGCAGACTCTAAGCAAACATCCAAAGACCAGAAGATGCATGAGCTGACAGGCTCTGTCAGATCCATGTACTTGATTTTCTCTTTTACAAGCATTTCATAAGGAACAAAATGTATCAGGCACCACAGACTTTCTAAAATGCTTGTCAATTATAAGTTTTATAGTCACTTTGGAGGCCTATCCCACATGAATTATGATACCTGTTGTAGTTTTTTTTCAAATGGTGGTTTTGATTACTTGTGTTTTATTGCCTGCTGTAATATTTATAATACCCAGGGAAGAAGTAGGCATTTTTTAATTTCATGGATGCCATCATCCGTGGTGTAGCCAGTGCATCTGGTACCTAAGAAAAAAATTTACACACACACCCAGTTTAACCTGCCCCCCAAACAGAAGCTTCTGAAAGGTACATCTATGTTTTGGAGAGAAGTCCCTTTTGGAGGCCTCTAACCCTCCTCCAGGTATGATACCTTGGAAAATGTATCCCCCTACCCTCCCTTAGCTATGCCTTAAGTAAAAATCCCACAAAAAGTCTTTAGCACTCTTCAGCCCATTAATTGAAGCACACTTAACTCTGAATTTGATGTAATTTCCATGTGGAAAAACCCCTAATAACGGGAATTTGCTCTGGATTTGCGAATTCATCCTTTCCTGAATGATATCAACTTATCCGCACAACTGAGATAAAATGTAAAATATTTGAAGACTGGGTATTTTAACAATAGCATTAATGCTGGAAATTCCAGAATTAAAACCAGTAGCACAATTAGCATAATTTTCATTATAGGTCTTTTGTTTTAGTTTTTAGCAGAAGAATATACACTAATGGACGTTCTTTGCTATGTTACACGGGACGATCTAAAATGCCTTAGACTCAGGTAATTCTTTAAAAAGACATTACTTCTAATTTTTTCTACAGGGTTGTTTTTTCACACTGTAAAATATTGCTAATTTTTATGTATGCATGTGTCTAAAGTAATAACATCCTTTAAATTTTTAAATATTTGAAATAAATGTTAAAATGTTCAATAAACACTTTTACTAAATCCTTATTGAGTAAACATGTATATAAGTTGTTTTCAATTTATTAATAATTTCAAAGAGAGATTTCATAGTTAACACAAAAGTTTTTTGTATAGTCCACATCTTGTATCCTAGCTAGAATGTGCATTGTTATTTAAGAATGGTGCTCTTTCAGAATTTATCTGATATTAAAAATCTTTATAAACAGCCCAATGAATCCTATTGGGAGAAACTAATGATAAGGCATGAATATAGCTGATCATGATCATGGGCTTGGTTTGAGCTTGTTTGTTCCCTGGTTGAAAGATCACCATATACGCCTTGCCACAGCAATAACCAATATTTTAATAATAATGGAATAACCAATATTTTTTACAAGTGATTCACATCAGACTAAAAAGAACTTTTAATATCACTTGTAAAAATCCCAGTTGGTGTTTTGTTTTTGTTGCTCTTAAGAAAGTCCAGAATTTTGGGGGTATTCGAGCAAAAGCATTTTGAAAGGGAAAGCATGTTTGTTGTGAGTAAAAGAATTTTCTCTTACAGAGGTGGGATTTTATGCACACTGTGGAAGGCCATCACAGACTTCCGAGAGAAGCACACCTGACCCCGATTAAAAGAATTTGCAGAGAACTGTCTGGAGCTTTTCCACACCA
Organism: Cryptoblepharus egeriae; assembly: GCA_030015325.1. Classification (NCBI taxonomy): domain Eukaryota; kingdom Metazoa; phylum Chordata; class Lepidosauria; order Squamata; family Scincidae; genus Cryptoblepharus; species Cryptoblepharus egeriae. The sequence continues at coordinate 177,996,785 of JAREYC010000001.1, read as the reverse complement.
CGGAGCAAGCATTCTGTCAGAGAGATGCTGTTGCACTTTAATCCAGTATTTGTTTACCATTGTTAAGAGCACCGCAGCTTTTTGGCTGCATTTACTTCTAAGGAGTTCCTAAGGAGTCTGTCTACAACATTAAATATTTTAGTTTAAATATTTTTGTACATAAAATATTCTTTTTCTAAAAAGATGGAACTGCTAATACATTTAACAAAATGCAATGTTATTACACAGAGAGTTGTAAAGATTTCATGTGATTGTATACTGCTGAAACCAAACCAAAATGTGAAAATTTATTTTTGAAGTGCATATGTATGTCTTTACAAGGGGCAAGAACAGAGGTTCTCAAACTGAGGCATTGCAACACCCAGCCTGAGGAACTCCATCTTTGCTCCTTTATATGGTGGGGAGGCGGTGGAATGTAGTAGCAACTAAGGATTGTGCCATTGCCAAGGGCAATCAGGCTTCATTTTACTCACTAGCAGCAGTGGCAGTCTCCCAGAGGTGTGGGGAGCCCTTCCTTGGAGCCACATATCTCCCTGGGAAATCCTGAGAAATCCGAAAATAAAGATCGCAACCCACTTTTGGTTTTACAGTGGAAAACCAGAAGTGGGTTATGTTCTATTTTTAGATTTCTCAAGGAAGGATGAGCCCTCCAGCAGCTTCCACTGGGCTCCCTGTATCCATAGGACGCTATTGCTGATGAATAAGAAATTCCCTGTCGCTCTGGCAGTGGTGCAATCATAGGAGTCATGCTGTTGCATTCCTCCGCTCCCCCACAAACAGTTACTGTAGTTCCCAGACTCCCAGAGAGTTTTGAAACTGTGGGGCAAGAGGATTTCTGAAACACGAGGTGCGATCATAACCAATTTAGGCCAGCACAACTCATCCATCTCCTTGTTCCTTTGGTGGCGTGGGGAGGTCTGTGCATGTCAGTGCACTGGCCTAACCCCTCAGTAGTGGTGTAGAAGTGTCTTATGGCATTTTTGCAACACCCCCCGGACAGCATGGGCCTTGTGACGAAGAGTCACAACAAAGAGTGGCACAATGAAGAGTTAGGGAAAGGAGTAAGGAGGCCTTTCCATTCCATCTCAGGGTGGTGTTGTGTGCTGTGTTGAATATAACTTTCTTGTGTGGGTGGCTTTATGAGACATGGTGGGGAGTAAATAAAGAAAAGATGCAGACCAAACATTTTGCTCAAGGCCCTTGCATGTTTTCATAATCTGAGATGCAGTTCATAACTGAAATGATCCTGTATAGTTTATTTGGTAGCTTTTCCTACTAGCGTGCTGAACATAGGTACTCACAATCCTCTGTAAATGTTCATATCTTGTTTTTATTTCCAGTAACTTAAATCCCAGTCTACAGTGCATTTGTTTTTAATGTTATGTGCTACTGAACTGTACCAGTTAACACATGCCTGAACTACACATAGTACTGTTAGCTTGTTCTAAAGCTATTTATTGTGACATACACTTAAGAAATAAATGCACAGTTCCCACACAGTTCTTGATTTAATGGTTTTTAAGTTATAACTAAGAATGTTGAACTATAAAAAAACTGGAGTAAATGGAAAAGTGTAAGAGGCTTGCTCATGAAAATAAAATGGACAAAAAATCATCTTGACAAGTATTGTGGGGGGGCAGAGTATCTGATGGGCAGTTCAGTCCTAAGTTGTGTTGGCACAGCAGGGTCACATAGCCTCTGTTGTATTCAGCGCACCTTGGGAGCAGGTTGGAGGTCTCCTTGGGGTTAGGGGATATTTTTCCCTTTACACCATGTAATCCTGCAGCCTGACCTAAGAGGCTAGTTGCAAATACTAGCAATACAATCAATGTTGACTGATTGATCTGTACCTGGTATGTAGGAAGAATACGTCTCAAGTATTCTTGTGTAATGGTGGCAGGCCCATGAAGGTGGTTAGGTATGGCAGAGGCCTGTTCTGTCTATCCTGCTCCCTTCCAAGCCTGATCCATTTTGTATTCCTCCCTTCCCATCCCAAATTGCCTCACCCATGCCTGCATTATTGTGCAGAAGGCCTTGAGGTGGGGTGCATACAAGTGCATTACTCCAGATTTGTTACAACTGTTCATATTAAAATATTTTGCATGATCAACACTGGATTCCATTTATCACTGAATACTAATATTTGGAAGTAATATTTGAAAACTATTTCAAACATTTGCGGTGAAATGTTGTTGACTATGTGCACAATCCAGAGTAACTATGGGAGCTCTTAAGAGATATTTACATCAACAATTCAGAGTAAATTTTTCTTACATCAACATACGGGGTCCTGTAGTTACTCTGGATTGTGCACTGAGACAGCGATGTTCCTCAACCTGCAGGGTTGACCACGCAGCTGGCTGAAGAAACAGTGGATGGACAGAGTAATTGAGCCATGGATTAATGTCACCTCTGAAGTTGCCTTTGATTGGGCCAAGTGGAGAACGGCATGTGGACCCTGCTCCTATACGGGATAATTGCTAGGACAAAGAAGAATGTTTGAAAACTGTTGCAAACTGGTGTCCACAAGTCATGGGAAAAGCTGATAAGAGTGACATCACTAATGATCAAGTAGAATGGTGCAAAGATCAAAATGTTGTCCTGGAAGTGATGTCACAACCAGAGGGTGCCAATATTACTGGGAAGATAATGAGTGCTTTGACTTGCACCTAATAGGTTAAGAGATTATATATACAACAGCAGTAACTTGTGCAAATACTGTAACACAGTTACAGCAAGGGTGTGCACCTGAAACACAGTGGAATCTCCCTCTATGGAAAGTGTTTACAGCTGTATTTTATTAATTATTCTTTCCATCAAATCTTTAACAGAAATTCTCAGAAGGGATATCATGCTGAAGCTTTTTAAAAAAGAAAATTGAACGAAAACCCTCCTCCTCCTCCAATCTGCTTGGCACCCACTTGTTTTGCTGCCTCCCCCTCCCAGTTAAGCACATCTAAGGCATTTATCTGCTACAAGGTGCTGTTTGCCAAAGTGCTGTTAAATTATGTTTAAATTTAAATGTAGGTTTACATTTAAGTTTAATTTGGCATCTAATTTCATTATTTTTTAAAAAATTTACATGTAATAAAATTTAAGGGCTCAGGTGATCAGTGCCTGATCTTAACCTGCTAAAGGGAGATAACAGTCACACAGAGGTGTTATGGTCTTCCTGGCTGCCAGCTCTATTCCTTGAGCCTCTGGGTGAGGTATGGCACAGCTGAAGGCAGGAATGGGATCAAAGAGATCTAGCAGGGATCTAGCACATGATCCCAACTTGCTAAAGAGGGAAGAAACTATTTCTGGGGCTTGTGAGTTTTTGCTTTAAACTCAATGGTGCTTATTTTTGCATAGATTTGTGCATGGGAATTATGGCACTGGGGTTCTCCCCCTTTATTTTATCTTGGTTTATGTTAACCAATTGCTTAGGGAAGAAACAAAAATATTATCAGCAGCACTTGAAGGTCTTTGCTGCTGTACTTTGACTTCCAGGTGGTTCATAGTTCACTCCGGAATGTTCTGTGGTTGCAGAACACCTTCATCTCCTAGCAAATTAAAAAATTATTAACTGCTGATTAGGAAGGCATTCTTGTGAGCTTATCTTTTTATTCCCAAGCAATTACCAGGACCTTCTATGCTTGTAATTGAAAGCAAGGATGCGAAGGCACAAGCATGTCAATGAAGCAACACAGTCCAGAACATCAATGTGCAACTGATGATTTTGAATTAATACAAGTCTAGGGCTCTCCTGTTAGCCTTAGTGGTACAGCTATATGACATTCAGACAGCAGTCAAACTAACAAGACAGCTACTTTGATACTGAGGATGTAAGGGTGCAATCCTATGCATGCTTTCCTAGGAGTAAGTGCCATAGACCAGGATGAGACTTGTCAGTAGCATTATGCCCCAAATGTCTTCAGTAGCTTCACTGCAGGCAGAAATTCAACACCCCTCCACTTTGTAACTACACTGCAGAGAGAAATTCACTTAGTGATGTCCATGCACCTTGTATTTTTGTAACTGTACTGCAGGCAGAAGTTCAACCTGTATAGTCCACCCCCTTTTCGTTATGTATCTTTGCATCCACACTGCAGGCAGAAATTCAACCAGTAGAGTCCACCCCCTCCAGTTTGTATCTCCCAGGAGGAAAAAGTTTTCACTTGTCAGGAGGTTGCAAAGGGTGCACCTGCAGCTCTGCTTTCCCCGACCTGTCCACCAGGTGGCACTTTTCGCGACAAAACCCCAGACACAGCCATCCTCCTCCTCCTCTCCTCCTCCGGCAGCCTGGCTGCTGGCAGCTCGCGCTCCTCTCCTCCTCTCACCTGCCCGGGCCACGTTCCATTCCCCGGGGGTGGGAAGGAGGCTGTGTTGGGCGGGGCGGGCGGCTGAGCTCACCCAGGCGCCATGGCGGAGGCAGCAGCAGCAGCAGCAGCAGCAAGAGGGGCTTCCTCTGCCCCAGCAGGTGAGTCTCTGGACAGCCACAGTCCGGCCAAGGAGCGCGCGCTCTGTGGGAACTGAGCCAGGTGGCTTTGGAAGGCAGCTGGTGCTGATGGAACGTTCGCCGGGACTGAGGGTTCGCAGAGAGAACGCCAGCATCACCAACGTTCCAAACAAGGTGGCTTTGGAACGTTGGTGAGTCTGGGGTTCTCTTGGAACGCCTCCCCTACCCCTCTATAGAACCTTCCCCTGGATGGGCAGGCACTCAGGTCTGGAGGGCACCAGACCACCCACTGTGCAGGAAGCCCTGCTTGGCTGCTTTGGGACCCCTCCCTTACTAGGAGCTCTAGGGGGGCCTTGGGTGGGAGGCTGCAGTTCTCTCCACACTTTCCTGGGAGTAAACTCCATGGACTATAATTGGACTTACTTCTGAGTAGGCAGGCATAGGATTGGGCTCTCAGGCTGCCATCCTTTCCACACTTTCCTGGGAGTAAGCTCCATTGACTATAATTGGAATTACTACTCAGTAGGCAGGCATAGGATTGGGCTCTCAGGCTGCCATCCTTTCCACACTTTCCTGGGAGTAAGCTCCATTGACTATAATTGGACTTACTACTCAGTAAGCAGGCATAGGATTGGGCTCTCAGGCTGCCATCATCTCCACACTTTCCTGGGAGTAAGCCCCCATTGAATGCAATGAGACCTCCTTTTGAGTACAAAAGCATAGAATTGCATTTACAGTGTACCTCAAACTATAGGATACTCCGGTAGGGGTGGTGGCGGCGGTGCTGCTTGATGCTTTCTCCCTTACCGTTGACAGCTGTATCACAGGCAGAAATTCAGTAATTGTTCATTTCTTCTATGAAGGTTACACCGGTTGGATGTGCGGCTGGAGCACAGGAAACTTGCCATTAGAGAAGTGACACATCTCCAGTGAATTCCCCCAGCAGCCTGCCCTGCCTAGCCTAAATAGCTGGTTCAACCAGACTGCAAAAGGCTGGATGAGGTCATGGTTGAGTTTTGTTTTGTTTTTTAACACTTGGGTCATATTCTGGCATTTGTTTGGACTGGCTTCTGTGCTGTGCGCGCGCATGTCATGAAGAAGGCAACACAGCAGGTTGCTTCTGGTGCGTTTCTGCTGTGTGACTAGCAGGTCGTGGCATTGTTTATATGATTTGCAAGTGGAAGGAAATAAAGTGATGGACAACAATAATCAAGAAAGCCTGCCAGTGTGTTTAAAATCATGTGACACACAAGCTGTTAAGGCTAGTGAGCAGAGACCTCATAACCCGTCCTGGTGCAATTGCATTAATGCTCTTATGGCTAAGACTTGTGCGTTCCTATTCTGTGCGTTCCTATCCTGTGCGTTCCTGCACAGTGACTGAGTTTATTTTTCTCTTTGGAGCCATCCCTGTTGGAGATTGCATTGCCATAGATAGCAATGGACAGCTCAGGTTTGTGTCTCTCCCCTCTCCTTGTCATTGTTTCCCTGAGACTCATCCCTTCCAACTATAGTAAAACCTTAGATTGAGAGTGTTTTGCAAGACAAGCAGACATTTCTAATTAAATTTTAACATGATATACAAGCAATGTCTTAATAAACAAGTGAAAAAAATAGTCCTCACTGGGATATGGCCTGTTTCAGCACTCCAACAGCACCTTCTCAGCCTCTCCTGAGAGATCAATGCATGAATACTCTGAAGTAGGCCTATTACAGTCAGTGGGGCTCCCTCCAATGTAAGAGGGACAATGGAAAGGAGCCTGAGACACCTAGTTGGTCTAAAGGAAGCCCTATAATAATCAGTGGGACTCACTCCTTTGTAAGGGATTGAGAGACTAAGTGCAGCTTAATTTAGTTTATTTTTCTTTCTATTTTGTATTATTTTGAATTATATTAGAATATTATACAGTAATTAATTTTATATGAATTTTTTGGGTTGTGGCACAAATTGTCTGAGTTTCCATTATTTCTTATGGGAAAACTTGCTTTGATATAGAACAGTTTTTAATTACGAAGATGCTTCCAGAATGAATTATTCTTGGAAACCAAGGTGCCACTATACAGATATTTGTCATGCCAATAGCAATTGAGCATCCATGCTTTTAAGAAGGAACTGGACACATTTCTAGTGGAAAAGATCATTACAGGTTAGAAGCCATGATGGGTATGGGTATATATATTTTTAAGGACATAGATAGCCTCAAAATGCCAGGTGCAGGGGAGGCTGGGCTGCCATATGTCCTAGAAAATCAACGACTATCCCAGTTTTCAGGGATTGTGTTCACATACTGTCAAATTTAATAAGAGATCCTATCCCAGTTTTGTTGAAGATAATTAAGGCAACCCTAAAGGGATGGCACCTGGATGCAGGTATCTTGTTGTCTTGTGTGCTTCCTGAAGCATCTGGTGCAGTACTTTGAGATATGGGAAGCTGGACTAGAAGGACTTTTGGCCTGATCTAACAGATGCTCTTCTTATGTTTTTAATCCTTTGGGCTCTCTTCCATTCAGCTCCCTCAAGCAGTCTCATAAAATTCCATATCTTGGTATCCATGTCCCTTATCTGATATTATATCCTGCTTCACAGAAGGGGGTGCTGTCATCCCCATATACTACACATAGCTGCTGACTGTTGACAATTGCAGTTTACACCTTATAATATTCCCACATAGTTACTTCTGTGCAGGCATGTCGCTATGGTTCGTGTCACCTTTTGCGGGAGGTCAGTGCGTCAACCCCGTACATTGGGCAGGGCAACAATATGAATGGTGGGCACAGTTATGTGCCATTGCCCCACCTCCACTGGTTTTTTTTAGCCATATATTTTAATAGGATAAAGATATTTCAAAGTGGTTTGTTTCACTGCATTCTGCTGTAAATTACACATTCAAAGGTGTATCACATGATGGGATTATTTCTACAAACCATGATTTTAGCCATTTAGTTCACATGCTGCCACCCCATTCAAGGGTGCCTCCTTTCTAATGCCCTGATCGGGACCATTTTGGAAGTCTTGTACTTTTGTGGACTGACCTTCCACTCCAGCCAAGGCATGCTTGCTTACTTGCCAGTAAACACAGCTGTGCAGTTCCATCAGTTTTCAATGTATTTCAATGCAATAATCAGGGACATCCTTCTGGGGTGATATGTGAAGGCTGCATTTATTGGATCAGGACAATTCTAGAGCCCTTAGATGCCTCTCAGCCTGCCCTTTCCAATGAACTATGGCACATTTGCCCACACGTGGGTAAAGCCATGATATGGGTCACTTCCACTTTCCATAGAGTTCAATGCATATTTTAGTTTTTTTTAGGTTTTTGGCCATAGCATTTGATAAGAAGGTGCTGTTTCAAAATGGACTTTTGCATTGAATTCTGCTCTTCAGTATGAATCCAACAGTACATGACATGAGGGGGTTTGACACACCATCACGAAACTGTAATTTTTAGGTCCTCCAGCACATTACCACCTTTGGGCGTGTCACCTGGTGTGACTCATCACCACTCCAGTGATGCCACTGCTTCTGTGCATGTATGATGAAGCAAGAATTGGTCAGAATCCCTTATCGTTCCAGGGGAAGATCTTTAGGACATCTTTAGAAGATGAAAGCGAAGATCTTTAGGACAAGTTGTCCTAATTTCATGAAGCATCTATTTAGGGAGGGTCACTTTGCCATCTGCCTATCTTCCTCCTCTTCCTACTCACTCAACCAAACTGCTCCCATCATCCATGTGTATACACTGTACACGATTGGGGATTAAAGTGGTCTGGGGTATGAACCACCATTTCTTTCATACCTCTCATTTCAAGCCTTCCAAGTCTTCAGAGTTGAACTGTGGATCTTGCATTATATGAGTCTTTGGATGTTACAAACCTGATCGTGACACAGCGCAGCCTAGCAATTTATTTTCTCTCCTCCTCACCCCGCACCACTGTCTCCTTGTAGGCTTTGCCAGGAAGAATGGGACAGGGACACAGCTTCTCAGCTGTGGTTCAAGTGGTATATTTGCAGCCTGTTTTTGTTCATTAAAGTGATACCAATTTATATTGCTACTGTGAGGATGTTGTTGTGTTTATTTTTAAGCAACAATATCTTCCAGTGTTTTATTGCTTGGCTGGTGCATTCAGAGTGCATAAGCCTTCAGCATACTGATTTATACAGAGTGTGGTTAATCTGATTTGAAAGCTTTCTGCTGAAGGCAGGTGTACTCTTGCAATCAAAAAGCCTGTGCAAAAGGACATGCATGGATAACTTTACTTGGCCCTAATGGAATGACTCATGGTAATAAATTTAAATGTACGCCCCAAAACACATTTACAAGAGATGTAGCTTATTGTGTGTGTGTGTGTGTGTGTGTGTGTGTGTGTGTGTGTGTGTGTGTGTGATTGTTTGGAGATTTGATGTTTTTAATTTGTTGTAATTTCTAGAGAAAAAATAGCCCTTTCTGTGCTTATTGTGTTCCAATTTAAAGGATGGCCAATATTGGAGATGGTTCTGAGTATACTTGTTTTATGAGCTACCCTGTACTTCCGTGTTTACTCTTATTTATATATCATATTTACATATCATAATTGTACTGGTAAAACCAAACACTGAAGTAAGCCTGATCTTCAACATGCCCTGTTACCTATCTTTTGTGACTACTTTGTCTCACTGCATTCATTGTTTTTTTAACATTGTTTTATTTACTTGCTTTCCTGTTTTATAATCTTTAGCATATGTATTCATTATAAACTACTTTGGCTGTTCCACTGATGGGCAGAAAGGCAGGGTAACAATGTTTTTAAATAAAAATGCTGTACAGTTTTTATTTTGTTTATTCTTTTTGGACATTTTATTATGTCAAACAATGTGCAACAAATACAGTGATTGGAGTAAGCAGTTCAAAAAAGGCTAGAAAGTGTACACAATTACTGAGCAAACTTTACTAGAGAAAGGAGATAAAAATCTTCATGCAGACATGTTCTTTAATGCTTAGAGAACAATCCTAAGCATGTCTACTCAAAAGTAAGCCCCATTGTGTTCAATGGGTCTTACTCCCAGGAAGGTGTCTTTAGGATTGCAGCCTTAGTTGCTGTTTTTGCATTCAGACTTAGTGGTAAGATGCGAAATTGGCAGGCAATGGACATAAATAAAATGTTTGCTCCAAGCTGTATTATTTTAATAAAATGACTGATAGTGCAATCCTAAGCATGTCTACTCAGTAGTAAGTCCCACTGAGTTCAGTAATACTTACTCCCAGGAAAGTGTGGTTAGGATTGCAGCCTGAGAATGTGTTTAATTCATGGACAATATTTCGTTTTGTAATCACATATTTTTGTGTACCAGAGGAAGATGCTGGATGATGTTCTAAAGTGGCTTTCCATCGGCTGGTGAGAAATCAATAGGGTTTGCATGGGGATAATTGTGAGATATGAAGATAATTGTCATCGGGCACAAAGGAGGTTGAGAGGAGGCTGGTTGGTTAGAAAAAGACTTGAATTTTGACTGGTGTTAACAGACAACTTAGGTGCATCACAGGCATAATGCAAGTGGGATGTGGCAATAGGAGACGGTAAACCTGTTGACAAGTTTTATTTCCAAACTCTTCATATCAGATACTAATGTTAAGTGTCAGTTGTCCACGGTGCAGGTGTGCTTTCAGTCCAGTCCTGCACAGAATTTGTATGTTGAAGCTATAGAGTGGGTTTAGGCATGCCTGCTTCTGCATAGGCCTTATAGGTCAGCCTGTTCTAACGGAGTTTTTTTCCTTCAGAAATGTCACACTTGTTCCAAACTGAGTGTGTTGTGTAATCTCTGACCTGGAGTCTGCTTGTTGCTGTGGGAGATGAAAGGTTTGAATCCTTCTGTGCAGATCTTTACTGAAATCCATGTCTGGGAACTGCTATTTTTTCACAGTAGTTTCTGTGGATTGCATGATCTTTCATTTATGGTCTTGAAGTATACCTACAAAAAAAGCAAAACATCTTGTAGCAAGGCATTGCAGGTGTTTGCATGAAGTAAGAAGACTGAATCACAGGCAAATATCTTTCAATACCTAGTATTTATGAATACAAACTGCTCTTGTTGATCTCCGGTTCAATTTCCGGCCACTCCTAGATGATTCAGACCAGGTTTTCCCAAAGGGAGGTGTGTGTCGTGTGCCAGGAAAAGAGGTGGAGAAAACCTAATAGAGTGTTAGTGAGAGAGAGGGATCAGTTAAAATGCCTTTCAGCACCATGGACCCTAATAACAGCAAATGGATAATGGAAAACTTTTGCAGCTAGTACAGTTTTAATTACTTTTTTGGGTATTTGACAGGAGCATATACTTTAGTACTTCTTGGTCAAATGCTCTTTCAGGCTGCAATCCTAACCCCCAGTTAGGCCAGCATAAGCCCCAGTACAAGTCCATGCTGATCTGGGATCATCACAAAAATGCAGTAAGACACTTCCACGCCTCTCCTGGGAGAGGGTTCAGCCAGTGCACAGGCATGTGCTTGCCTCCCTACACCACCATGGGAGTAGGAAGACCAATGAGTTGTGCCAACCTCGTAAGTTAGGACTGCACCCTTAGCCATCCATTTCTAGATAAAAGGAAAAGGGTACAAGCTAGTGTTTTGGAGCCTTGTGGTGAGTGAGTCTTAAGAGGAAACTAAATGAGTTCTGTCAAGCTAAGGGTGAACTAATGTGGTGATGGACGTTCTTGAAACATCTACTAACATGTTTTAAAGCAGTGTTGTCACAGTTTTCCCAGAATGATAAATGGAATCGTGGGCCTCACAAAATACGTACCACAGAGCAGGAGTGAACAAGATGCCACAAGTACTTGAGGTACAATGAACAGAATGTTGTAAAACTAAATCCAAATAGACCAAGCAAGTGAGCCAAGTCATGCCACATATGATTGGGGAAAGTGTTACTTTTCCTTGTCTTTTTACATAATCGGTGAATCTGACCTGAAAGAAATGTTAAGAATATTATTTATAACACTAAAAGACAATAAGTAGGCAAAATAGCACTTCAAAACACTTAATACAAGGGAGAATTCAAAGGCTGATAAAGAGTTGGATCCAGAAGAACCAGGTGTGTCGTGCTCTGTTAGGAATTTGAGCAAGGCTGTGCACATCAGCATTAGTTCTCCATCCTTTGCACATGATTAGTACTTATCAGCTTCACAGGGTTCTCATGAAAGAAAATGTGAGAAAGTCTGTAAAGTGTGCAAGCACTCATCTTGGTAATCTCTGGTTTGGGTTATTGGAATATGTTTTATGTTTGGACTCCCTTTGAAGGCAAGATCTGAGAAAATTCAATTTGTACCATGGCAATTTTGATCATCTATAATGTCCAAGTAACTGTGGTTCTGCTCTCTGAAAGACTGTCTTCTACCACATGAGCTCTCCTAAATCATATCCTCATCTATAGAATCTTTTCCCAGAGTCTCCATTATCATGAATTCAGGTGCTGATTAGGGGGAAAAGTGTTTTGGGTTGTGGTTTCTTTGTAATTACCAATTTAGAGAAACATGTCTGGTTCCAATGTAGAGTCTTTTAATATGAGACCAGAATTTTCTATTTGTCTGAGCCTTCTACCATCTGCAGTGGCTGGTCTTTAATAAGTATTTTGTGGTTGTGCTGTATTTTATTATCTGGCATGGGCACTGTACATATGGTCCTATGAAGCTTATGTAATTTTTTATTGTATTTACATTTAGTTTTTATTGCACATCATCCTGGGAGCTACATGCTGAAAGGTGGTTGACAAATTGTTTAAATAAAGCTTTCTCTATACCACACTTTCATGTGTAACTCAAGATGTGCTACCCAGAGTAATGTGTGGCTACACAGAAGTCAGTCTAAGTGGGTTTGGTGATAGTTCTGCCAAAGAGATTGCCGATAGGATTGCATTCTTTGTCAGTTCGTTAATAATTAAAATATTGGTGCCTTGCCTTTACTCCCTGAAGTGATAGGCAATTGTTTTAAAGCAATAACAAATTAAAATGGCAAAACAAAATTACAAACAAGAGAGAAATAAAGAACAAGTAATCCTAAAACATAAACAAGGCAGCAATGAAAACAAAAGATAGATCAGTTAGGTGGCAAGACCACAAAAGCTAAAAGCAATCAGTGATGCTTCAGCTGGAGTTAGAAGATGGGCAGAGATAAATTGTGGTACTTGAGTACCATACAACACAGGTCACCATAATTAGGGATACAATCAGGCCACCTGAATTCACCAATCTCCCTATTCCTGTGATGGCTTGGGAAGGCTGGCGCATGTCTGTGCACTACCCTACCCACCCCCCCAACACAGGTGGCACAGAAGAGCCTTATGGCACTTTTGTGACACCCCCAGGCAGCATGGGACTTGTGCCAGGATTTGAACCAACCTAGCCAGGAGTTAGAATTGTGCTCTGAGTTTCATTAACTTAGTGGGAAAGTTAGGCTTGTGTTTAAATCTCTGAAATAGAAATTGATGAGGAATTTCACTTCGTTCACTGGATTTTTTCTATTCCAACCTTTTTCAGTGCTGTGAGTTGTGTGTATGTGTATATATATGGTATCAAAGTTCATCCAGGCTTCCGCATATGGGAAGTAAGACTCCTGTACATCTAATAACTTAAACTTGAACAGTATCTTTTCACAGTAGTAAGAAAGCACACTGTTGCACATTGGCTAATCCTACTGAAATTCATGTGTACTTGGCTTCACTTCCTGTACACAGTATTTCTTCTTAATCCTGTAGCAGAACAGCTCAGGTTTTTCAAAGCTCTCCTCCCAACTTATTTGTGTGAATGGCTGTCCTTTGCCAAAGGGGCTCAGAGGGAAAACTAATTCCTTTATCCTCACCATATTTGTAAGCGTCAAGTTTCCTTGAGAGCAGATGAAGATAGAAAACTGAGAACTGGGAGCATAGGGTTTCCCACACTGAGGGTCATCATTGTTTACTTAGGGTTGAACTAAGTAAATACCTTTAAAATTGATCTCTCCATAGTGGTGTAAACTGCAGCTGCATTCAAACACAATATACTGAGAGCAGTGATAGTGGTATCATTCCTGAAATGCAGGTTTTGAACAACAGTTTGCAGTGAAATGGACACGATCTGATGGTTATGTGGGGGGATGTTTATTGGTTGCAAATGGTAGCTTTTTAAAATTTCTGTGGAGGTTAAAGAAAACAAGGAAGTGAAGGATGAACAAACCTCTACAGGTGTGTAGTACAGTGCTGTATGTTAGAAATAGAAGTGGGCAGCTCTGTGGAAGTATGATGGAAGATGCATGGCTGATGTCTGAACCAGCTTTGGATTAATTGGTAAGTTCAGTATGTCTGCCGTGCAAATTATGAAGCTGTGTGACTTCTTGTTTACCTGTTGTCTTTTGCTTATTGTACAAAGCCCCAGAGGTACAGGCAGTTGTTGGAAAAGGGGGAATCTGTTTGATAAAGACAAGGCTGATTTTTTCCCCAGATTTTTTTAACAAATGCATTTGTGCAAATGAATCTCCCTGGTTTATTGCCTTAGCAAAAACTTTCTTTAACATTTACTTTTTTAACCTTTTTAAAAGTTTAGACTGTGGGTGAGTACAGATTGTCATCATAACACACTTTACCACTCATTTGTGCTTGAAATGTAATAAAATCTGTTTACAACTTAGCTGGATGGTAAGCAGTCTCAGGCTATCCCGGGTATGGGAACTTGGTTCAGAAATTACTGAAATGGTTCAATATAGTGTAGCTTGATGTTTTTGTATTGTGCGGAGATACATGACCATAGAATGCAAGATCTGAATTTGATAAATTAAGCCATGTGACTCTTGAATTGAAGTCAGTTGTATAGAGAGTTGAAGTAGTAAAATAGGAAATATTTTCATATTTGTTATTTCTTCAGGATTGTTCTGAATAAAGCTAAACAAGGGATTTTGCTTCAGCTTGTCTGATATAAGTTAGTTGCTGATTGAACCACAAGATGGAGCTGCTGATATTTGTATGCTGATTTTAAAAAGTCCTTAATGTTGTGTTCTGTGTAGGTCATTGAGATATGTCTGTTCAGTTAATATTTTTCTTACTGTAAATTTATTTGATTTTGAAGTTTTTCATATCCCCATCAATATCATATAGAAGAGGGGAGGAGCAACATTATTTGCTCTTCCATTTGACTGTGTGAATGTCTTTAAATCAAGAGATCCATATGTGAAAAGTTCTGGAGGGGTCAATATGGGGAAGCTTTAAGGGATGTTCTGCGTGATTCTCAGTATAATGATATCAGTATTGGGATGTCTGGGTGTAACTTGTGGCTGATTCTGAATGTAATACAGGTATTTATATACCACATTTCTGGCCATTGGATTTCTCCTCTAGCTTTATTCAAGGTGGTTTACACAGTTGGGCAAATCAACCCCCAGAAGGGTTTTACAATTAATGAGCAGGTTTTTTCAAGAATGCTCTACAGACTTTGGATGGATCCATGTAAACATCTGATTTATCTTCTCTGGCCAGTTTTTTGCTTCAACATAGAGATTCAGCTGCATCTTTCTTCCTTGTCTTCTCACACACTCAGCTTAGCTTCAAAGTCTCCCGCACAGCTTGTGGTATTTTCAAACTAGCAACCTTCAGATAATATCTTCGGGCATATAAACAGTGGTTTAATCTTCTCGACTAGACTTTTTGCACATTAGTTGTATTAAAGTGAGTGATTCTTGCACATGCAAAATGTAGGCAAAACTGCTGGCTAAGTGAGATGAGAAAGAACAAATGGTAGCAATCAAATGGAGTCCATCTCTTTCCTAAAGGTAAAGGTTTTCCCTGCAGGTTGCCCTGCTAGTCGTGATTGACTTTAGGGGGTGGTGCTCATCCTTGTTTCTAAGCCAAAGAATCAGCATAGTCCAAAGACACTTCTGTGGTCATGTGGCTGGCATGACTATATACTGAGGCACACAGAATGCTGTTACCTTCCCACCAAGGTAGTACCTATTTCACTTGCATTTGCATGCTTTCGAACTGCTGGGTTTGCAGGAGCTGGGCAATTGACGGGAGCTCACTCTGTCTTGCAGTACTTGGGTCTCAAATCGCTGACCTACTCATCTTCAGAAGGGCAGGCAATGTGCCTTAAACCATTGGGGGCGCTAGATCGCTCCCCCCCCCAAAAAAAAATTAAATGATTGTTGAAGGCTTAGGATGCAAAACAGTGAAATGCAAAACAGTGTCCTTCAGTGTACATTGGATCATCCTGGTATCATATTACACAGGCTGTCATGATGGAAAAATGAAAACCAGTTTTTCCAATATCATTACCAAAAGCAATTTAATTTATTTCCTTTTCTTGCGCTGCTCTAATTCTGTTCTTTGCCCTACTGTTCTGAAAGCAAGATGGGGTAAATAAAAAAATCTTTTAGCTCCACCCTGTTTGACCTATCACACAACAGATCTCTTTTATGTGTCCCTCAAGCAGTTTGTGGTACAAAATGGAGTATAGGAATTGCTCTGTATAATATGGGTCATCTTCTAGCCATTTGCTACCCACAGCGTATTTGCTGGCTTCAAAACTTCCCACAATTGATGAGAAATCAGATTGGTAGGAGCTGATGTGTGAACAACTGATTTAAGTGTTTCATCCTAGAAGGTTTTGCAGAGCGTGTCTCTTATAATGAAGTCTGGAGTGTATTTCCTATACTGTTTACATACATTGTACTAAAGAATCAGGGTTATACAACAAAAGCATAAGTGCATCATTTATAGTGTTAAACAAAAAGTGCTTGTAACTGAAATCAGTAGCCCCCTCATAAAAATTTCAATTTTGCTAGAATGTTGTCAAAATAACATTTACATTCCTGGCATCATAATATATAGTAGTATACTATAGTAATATAATAGTATATATAAGTTCATATTTAGAAAGACATGAATGTTTTTCATACCGTTAATGTAATTTAAACTGTTCTGTTTTTAATAAGTTCTTATAAAAGCATTATAGTCAAACAAAATTGTATCCTATACAGTAAACTATCCAGCCAAGAAAACTAACAGAACAAAGCCTCTTTAATTACAATTTAGGCAGCAAACTTGCATGCTATGCAAAAAGAAGGCATATTGACTTCCTACACTGAGAAGAATGGGCCTGTGCCTTAAAAATTCGGTTATCCCTTGCAATTATGTTTTAGAATACAGATTGCACATGATTTGCAATGACCTGACCAAGTCATGACCTTAAAAAAAATTTTTCAGGGTGAATACATAAACTCTGAACTACCTTCTGAGAGTGTGGCAAGGACTTGTCTCTTTTCAAGCTGGAAAAGGATTTGTCATGTCAAAGATAATTAAGCTTAATCCATTTTAATAACTGTCCCAATTAAGGATGCACTCTGTAACCATCTGACAGCATGTTTTCCTTTCCCACTTAAAAAGTGCACAAAAAACCAAGTACTGAAACTTGGTGGTTTACTAAGATGGTTTACCCTCTCCATAATAAGACAGCATATCCTCCATAACAATCCAACCCAGGCTTTTGTGCTTCGCATGCAGCGTATGCAGCGCCAAGCACGATACGATAGTCTTTCAAGACTGACAGAGACCTGCTGCTTTAATAAGACAAACACTCAGAATGAAGGAGCTGTATGTAGTTTAAAAAGAACAGTAGCCTATCTTTTAGGGAGTGAAAATGAGTGTGTGCATCTGGGCCCAGGAATCGAAGGAGAGGGCAAAAAAAATTTCCTGGGATCTTATTTTTTCTGATCTTACCAGGGCCTATGAAAGAAATGCATATTGTACCAGGGCCAAAAAAACAGGCCTCGGAATCAACAGAGGGAAGCTGGAAGTTTTCTGGGATGTCAGATGTTTTGCGAAGTGTTGTGCAGTGTTGTGTGAAGACTAGCACTAGAAGAAGTGCAAGTGTTGTGTGAAGACTAGCATTCACATTTTGGATAAGTCTACATAGTTTTATGTATTGTGATTTGTGGAAATTATGATCCATTGGAGAAGGAAAGGGACCCAACAGAATCTCCGTACCACACAAAAGGAACCCACAAATACTACCCCCTTACGAAATTTCATCTCAGATGTCAATATTAGGGATGGGATGAAGAAACTTTATTTTTAATCCATGCATATATCCTAGAGTGCCCACTCCTGAATCAGCCTTTTTAGCCATATTAGATGCTGTTTTAGGACCTCCATTCAGAGCACAATACCATAGTTTTTCGAGACTGAAGGATGCCAATGCAGTGTAGGATATCCTAGAGCACAAGGGAGTTGGCAGCCAGGTAATATTTGTTTGGGTGGGAGAAGGCGACAGCAGCAGGCTTAAGAGACTGTAGCACTGCTCTCTGTCAAAGGGCTAATTTTTATGGGGCAGGAGGAGGATAGAGCTGGCCTCCTGTACGATCATGGAAGCTTGCAATCCTCATTCATGTCTGTTTTCATGTGGAAAAGGATAAGAGATTAGCATTGTTTACAGAAGCCAGGAAGGTATCAGAGGGGACTTCAAGCCTCCAGAACCCTGCAGGGGGTCAGCTCTGTACCTGCAGTAAGAAATAAGCTTCTTGTTGGCAGCAGTGCTTTGATCATTAAAGCAGGACACTCCCCATAACGGCATAAAGCCTGTTTCTGATTCTTATGGTGAGACGTGATCCACCAGTTTGGGAACCACTGTCCTAGAAAGCAATCATTGTTTAGGCCCTCCTGTTCAGCAAGTAGGTGTAAGAACTTCTGTATGTGTTATTGGAGAGCAAAATTCATTGAGAATATAAAATTCCAGGAGAGAGAGTTTCCTCAAGGAAGTCATTACATTTCTGCTTAAAAAGGTTAAGATCAGGAAGGGAAAGTTGTTTTAAGTGAAAGTGTGTTCCCATTAATATATGTGCGCATGGCAAAACAGATGCAAAAGAAGGCAGGTGACTTTTAAACGGTCATGCAGAGGGTTAATAAGAAGCACATTTTAAAATGTAGCCCTTTATAAGGCTGAATTCTCCAGAGATGTATCCAAGAGGTCATCCATCTAAATAATGAAGTCAGTGAAGCATGATTTGTGCATGATTCTTTATACTGAATATTAAGTAATCAGAGAAGGGAAAAGGCCTCAAACTCAAATCTTAACTTCCTTAACATAGCAATCATTTGCAACTCAATAGTTTCCTTCCTCTAGTCATATACGTACCCATCTCTTGTGAATTCCTTATGAAAGTGAAACAGGATGTTTCAGTTCCTGGAAGCTGTGACTGGGTGTGTGCATGCGTGCACGCGCACCAGTGCGTGCATGAATTTCCCCTGATGCTTCAAGCAGAATGTCTTTTAAAGTAATGGATGTAATAAAGTGCATACATTTGTGGCAGAGTTGTGATGGCAGGGAATATTGACAATATTTTAAACAATGGAAGATTAATGGAACAGCTTGATTGGCGATATCTAGTGCAACGCACAACGCAAAGGAAAGGGAAAGCATGTGTTCTGAAGCCAATTCCCAGCACAAGTCTCTTGCTGGCCTGGGGGTGTCAGAAATGTGCAATAAGGCACTTCTTTGCCACTTGGGGGGATTAGGCCAGTGCACAGACATGTGCCGGCCTCACCATCCCACCATGGCAATCGGGAGCAGGTGAGTTCTTCCTCAGTTCATTTTCAGGCAACTTAGGCACACTGGGTGATGATTGCTTCGCAGCGCATCTGATCTGCCGCAACAGTGGATGCCTCATTTTACATAATACCCTGATGTTTTAAATCCTTTTGGAATGTGGATCTCCCAAGTTTTCACTGGTCTTCCATGTTATTGTCTGCCGCTTGGTGGTGTCCATTGTATTGCAATTGTTCCTAGTCTTCTAGTCTGCAGACGCAAAATATGACCAGCCTGCCGCAGGTGACGATGGGCCACTATAGTTTGTAATCGTGGAAAGTTGCTTTGCTGCAGAACTTCGTAATTTGATCAAAGTAACTAATACCCAATATACAGTGTAACCAGGGATGGTGAAAAGTTTCTACGCATATTATAAGCCTCCATGTTTCACTAGTGGGTGAGTTGTGCAGCCTAAATTGGTTAGGATTGCACCTGTCTATCTACCTATCTACAGTATTTATATATGCTTTTTAACTAAAAAGTTCACAAAGCGGTTTAAAAAGAAAATTAAAAATAATGTCCCAAAAGGGCTCACAATCTAAAATGCAAAAGAACATAAGCAGAACCCACTACAAAAGACATTGCTGGAGTGGGGATTGTACCCTCAGAATGTAGGTTGCCCAGAGTCTGCTGCCTCTCCCTTGTTATCTGCTTCATGAATGTTCCAGTCCCATTCTCGGTCATCACTGTTATGTGGGGTTGCAGGGAACTGAAACCTGCCTAAGAGCACAATCCTAATCATGTCTACTCAAAAGTAAGCCCCATTGTGTTCAATGGGTCTTACTTCCAAGAAAGTGTCTTTAGGATTGCAGCCTTCGGCTGTAATCCTAACCATATCTACTCAGAAGTAAGCCCCATTATGCTCAATGGGTCTTACTCCCAGGAAGGTGTCTTTGCAGCCATTGGCTGCAATCCTAAACTCACTTTCCTGGGAGTAAGACTCATTGAACACAACGGGGTTTACTTCTGAGTAGATAGGATTGCACGCTACGTGAGTTTCTCCATTGATGCTTCTTTAGCTTTTCCCAGCTTAGAACTTCTATAAAACTCATTCATAGAAAGGAAAAGAGGGGGTAATGATAACAGAGTCAGTTTACTCTGTGAGTTGCTTGTTGTTGCTTCTCTGGGGAAGCAGGTGGACATTCATTCTCTCAGCAGTCCTAAGGTAAGAAAGTGCCTGCCCTGTTCCTCAGTGACTGAGGAAAAAGACTATATCCCATCCCTGCTACTAATATAGTTTGGCATTGTATGTGTACTCGTGTGCATATGCAGGGAGACTCAAGAGTATGCCTTGGGGTGACCCAGAATCAGGCTGCACCTCAGGGCTCTCCACTATTTGATGCTGACTTTGTCTTGAAGCATGTCCAGATTCAGAACCCTACTTTACCCATATGAGATTTTTAAAACTAGGACTGGACATTTTGCTCAAAAATCAGCAGACATAGTTATGAATTATACAGATGTTAAATTTCTCAGCTCTAATGGGAAAATGTGCCCATTTGGGCATGGTTGTGCTGAACACAGTACCAAGAATATTCTGCTCCATTTATTCAAATTTGCTCATGCGTCTATGATATGTTTGTGAGGCAAGAATTTAAGAAACTAAATTTACTTTTCGAATGGGGGTCTGAGTAAATGCTGGAAGACAAATTAATGAGTGATTAGCAATTGGGTCACACTAAGGTTTATTTTGTTTACATTTGTTCCACACCCTCCTCTTCAAAGAACATTTCTGTGCATTTTGAGCAACCGTGCTGAGTCTTCTAAATACAAATGAGCAAGCTGGAGTTCTGCCAAGAAGGAGCCTAAACAGTACTTGAAATATAATGGGTCAGACATAGGGAGGGAGATTGTGTCTTTTGTTTACGCCTGGATCTCTATTTTTCTTATCAAGACAGATGCCTGTTGGCAAAGAAAAGAGGAATATTCTTTACCTTTTGCTCTCAGAATGGCAGAAATGAATTACCAATAGAAAATTACAATTTATTAAAAGTCACAAAAGATGATGTTCTATGAAAGGCAGAGATATTGGAATATTGCTATAATATTAAGATTAGTGCTGAAGGCTGTGCTTCTAGCTGGACTGGGTAAACAATTCTTATAGATTTTATGTGTCTTGTCCAGTCTACTTACTTTATTGCAAAATTTCCTTGTAAATTTGTCCATTTGACATCTTTCTGGTGTTCAGAGGCATTTTGACTGTTCAAGCATGGAAACAACCTGCTTTGTAGGTTTTCTTATTTAGATATACATGGATGACATTCCAAGTGAGGCTTGAAGAACATTGAGGTAGTGATCTCAGGAGCGAGAACAACACCCTTTGCTCCTTCAGCAAATTTATCTTTGTGCTGTGTTCATTTTGGGAACTTCTCTCACATTTGTAACCCATGTTAGCGGGCGGTAAAGGTGTCGGGACAGCCTAAACTGTGCGGCATGGTCAGGTTTTCCTATAAAACGCAAATGTTGTTTTCATGTTGCACTTTGCCCACTGAGAAACGTCTAGGAGTACTTTGCCCTATCCACATCAGTGAGTGCTGTTACATATGACCTTTGTGCTGCACCAGCTAGCATTTGATGTGGAATGTCACAGGTGTTTTCAACTTTCTTCATTTTAAACTTAATGAGGAAACGCACGCGCACCCCATCCTGAGACTTTTGCCTTTACAGCGTTACTCTACCATTGCGTGGCGAATACATGAGTCCCAGTTGCAAAAGGTGAACATTACTGTGAAGATGTGACATTAAGGAAGCTTTGTGTCTCCTTGCCTTGGCCGCTGCTTGAGAACTGTCAGTGAACGGAGGAGCTGGTAAAATTCATGTACTTGCCTGGAGGATTGTTGGCTTCTGTCCCTTAGAAGTCACCTGCTTGTGCAAGCAAGAACTCCATCAATCCTCCACCCATCTCCAGGGAAGAAGGCGCAGCCAGCCTGCTCTGTGGTTTCAGCTTTTAGTGCTGGTTTGCTCTCCTTCGGCAGCAAGCAGACAGTGTGCACATTCCAGCAGGCTGCTTTCCTGCAGCTGAGGAGACACCGTTTGTGGACCTCCTTTTGAGTAGGATATGTCACTGTTGTCAGGGAAACTGTTAACGGCGGCGTATCATATTTTCTCCTCTTGGGTTGCGTGCTGAATATTTCAGTGTGCAGTAGCTGAGAAGAAGATAGGAGGAAAAAAGGTGCTGCATCAGGAAGCAAAGAAGACGTGGGATCTGACTGAACAGGTTAAGGCAGCAAGGAAGAGGAGGAGGAGGAGGAGGCCTCCAAGCTGAGGAGCCTTTAAGGCCTCTCTTCTATTTTTTTCTTCCAAGGTGGAGGGAGCTGCAGGCCCTCGTCTGCCAAGTGGATGTTGGTATTTGTCAGCTGTTTGTACCCTGCTTACCCATAGGGGATCTGCTACAAATGAACAGGCTCCTTTGCAGCTGGCTAGGCTGCTGAGCAGAGCCTGCAATCTGCATATTATAGTAAGGAAGAAAGCAGCAATATGCCTGGTTCAGCAGCGGCTATCCGGCAAGAGAGACTAAAGAAGGCAAGTGTCAGGCCAAATACACCTGTTCTGTTTACCATAAACGAGGAGGACGAACAGCAAAAAAACGGCAATTCCAAGAGACTAAAAGGTAAGCATTGCTTGTGCAGGGGAGCTGTCTGTAGGAAAAGCAAATTTTTTGTTTTGATTATAATGCTGATGGCATTTCTATCCTGTATCTGAGTGGATTTTGTTGCATGTTTGGGGTATGCGGGTAAGTTTGGGTGTAGTAAAATGGTCAGGGTGAGCTTGATTTTAAGTCTTCGTGGTTGTAAACATTGTGAACTGCTTCTTGTTTTAATTTGCTTCTCACATGAAAAGATGCCGTTTAATCATGTGATCTGTTAAAGGTAAAGCTTAAAAACAGAGCTTTTCCATTAACTGAGCTTTGGTTAGGGTTATATGTAATGTCTATTTAATTTATTTGGCATATTCTGTCAAAGTGAAGACACTGAATGAAGAAACTGATGAATGTTCCCAGAATATTATGGGAGGTAAGGCAATACTACTGGCTTGTATAGTAGGTCACAGGGTGAAAATGCGTGATCAAGTACAGTACTGTAAACATCTGGTCCCAAACACTACTACCTTAAAAATGGAGAACCCTGAGCTTTAAAAGTTAAGATTTGCAGAGACAGGCTAAATGAAACTGTCTTAATATCTGTGGCCCAAAAAACTACCTTTTCATTCATTTTAAAGGTTTAAATTACCTGATGTAAATTCTAGACCTTTGATTTGTGGGTTGAAAAGCAACAGCATGACCATAATTTTTTCTATTGCATCTATAGAGAAATTAGAAGTACTTATAACAGTGTTTTGAAAGCAGCTGTAAGGGTGCTTTTCTTTTTCTTTTTGGTATTTATCGAGGCAGAACTTCATACTTTCTGGTAGTTGATTGATATTGATTTATTTTTCTTTTCTCAATCAGCCAGAAAAACTAACAGGAGAATTTGACTCTCTAATATTTGCTAATATTATCAGATGTTAATGTTTATCCAGGGCTGGTTTGTTTGAAAGTGACAGTTCCTTCCATGTGCAAAGATGAATAAGTAGCTTCTGGTACAGCAAGCTAACTTCAGACTGTATACTTCTAAGTTTGCACCAAAAATTGTGAGCAAACATTTCATTAAATCATCTAGTGCAGGGGTGTCAAAACTTTTTGGCAGGAGGGCCACATCATCTCTGACATTGTGTTGGGGGCTGGAAAAATTATTCACATTTCAGATTTGAATAAATTTACATATAAGATTGTATTAGAGGCATTACAAAGCTTGCCCATGGCCGAATAGAGAGGTCTTGCCAAGGGCTGCATTGAGGCTTGCCAAGGGCCTCATTCTGCCCCAGGGCCAGGGTTTGAACTCCCCTGATTTAGAAAAATAAATGTCATGAATACCAAAATACATCTATTAGAACAATCATGTAGCTTTCATTTATTTATTTTTGCATTTTATAGTAGAAATTTCTGTAGCTACACTGGGAATGTGGGTACACTTGGTTTGTTAGCAACAGAGAATTATTTTTGTTTTAGTACTTCCTAGATTTCTATATACTCATTTGTATCACCACGTTTGTGCTACCTTGTGGTGCTCACTTAGAAATTTAATTTAAACTGAATGTTATGTGATTCTGCTTTAATGGTTGTTTTAAACTGGTATCCTTAGTGATGTTTGTGCCCCCATCTACTGACTGAAGTCATAAAATTGGAGGCCAATAAATATTCTCAGTGAGATCAGTGCTACTTCCATCCAAATTAATTATGAGGTAATTAACTAATTATTTAATTATAAAGTGCCTGTTGCAAAAAGTATATAATTGTGTTAACATGTATACTGGTGCATTTTCAGTAAGATCAATAATGTTTATGAACTTGATTTCAGTGACATTCCTAGAAACTGATGTGGTATTTAAAGTGATCATTGGCTTTTATTATTCTTTATGTGAACTAGTTGCTCTTGCTTCATCAAAAACTTGGATTTGTTATCCACTTTGCATACTAGTATAGGTTACTGAAACTTTAGGATCCCAATGCTTGCATTCATTTTCACCTACCTGGTATATTATTTTCTTTTTACAACTGTGTGTTGGTGTTTGTGAACGTGAAACTGAAAAGTGTTTGCTTAAATAATGCCCGTGTTGCTTAAATGTCTCCCTCTTTCTCGTGATCAGTCAATTTTCTGCTCTTAAGGTATTTAGCATACCTTCCCCATCTTGATTTAGTAACTTTCTGCATTCAGCCCATGTTTTCTAGATGCTGCAGTACCAAAATACATTCTTACCTTAATTATCTGACGTGAATTATGAGCAAAATATATTTTTTTAAAATAATGTATGCTTCTTCTGCTTTAATCTGCCAAATATATCTTTGTAGCCAGTGATGGGCTTCAAAGAAATTAAGAACCGGTTCTCTGTCCATCTGGCAGCCACTTTTAAATGGCTATTTTTAAACTTTATATGTACTATCTCTTGTTAAGAACCGGTTCTATAGCGTAGGTGCGAACCTGCTGCTGCCCACCACTGTTTGTAGCTCATGATGCACCAACACTATAAAATGCTGGTCTTCCATTTTATTGGTGTAGACTTGCTCGAAGTTGTTCTGATACCTGAGATCAGTGCACAGAGAGTTGACAGAAAAAGTAAACCTACAGTAGTTCAGAAAAAAAAACTCATTATCAAGCAAATAGGTAAAGGGTGTTAGTTTGTTGAGGTTATAACTGCTAAAGCTAATACTGTAGCTTGTCAGCAGATCTCGGTAGCAGTCATGATGCCGGTATCCTTCCTGATAACTTGTTCCAATAAGCAATTCCAATAAGCAAATAGCAACATTTATTTTAGCTGGGAGTCGAGCATGTGATGAAGTTACCATGTGATGGAGTTAGGTCATATTTAATCCTGAACTGAGATTTGAATTTTTTTCAAAAAAAGTATAGCTCTAACTTTTTTATTATCACAGCTCCTCAAAATAGAAAATTGTTTATTTTTGATACCACTATTTGTGGCTTAATTTGATACCACTATTTGTTAATATCTATTCCATGCTACTTCTGCTCTTAATCAAGAGTCGGTGAACAGGAAATAAATGCTTTTCAACTTAGGAAATAATAAATATGAGCATAGTTTCACTCACAATTATAGATGCTATTCGAAGCAATACATTCATTGTAACAGTTCATTTGTTTCTGTATGTCTTAAGTGTTCATTCAGATACTAACCCTACAATCCTGAGTAACTACAGGAGCACATAAGAGACATTACGTGCACCCGTAGTTACTGCAGCACCTAGTGAAAACCTATGGGAAATTCATATTGCGATCCAGAGTAAATTGTTCTTACACCGGAGCAAGGACTCCCCGTAGTTACTCTGGATTGCGCTCTTAGGCTGCAATCCTAGCCACACTTTCCTTGGAGTAAGCATTATTGGACACAGTTGGACTTACTTCTGAGTAGACATGCTTAGGATTGCATTCTAAATACGTTAGAAATGATTCAGTCAAAATGAATATCAAAAAATAATTTTAAAAGGTTTAACGTTGTAGCAGTCCACTTACAGATGCAAATGACTATTTAAAAGTGAATGATATAATAAATAGTCTAACATAGCAAAGCTCCTGCCACTTGTTTATTTCAAATGTCAGTGCCTGATTGGACATTAATACTTCACATCCTATAATTTTGCTTTAATCCTCTTTGTCCTAAATGTATTTTTATCTTCTATATCTATAAAAGAGAAAAGTGACTGACTGACTGACTCACTGACTCATCTACACCCTGCCAAAACTGCGAGGCCTAGAAGCGTGACATTTTGGGTGGTTGTTCCTTCCATGACTGAGGGATGCTCTGCCCCTGGACCTAGAGGCATAAAATTCAGGGAGGGTGTTCCTTCTGTCACATGAACATCCACCCAGAACCGATGTGGAGAAATTTAACCCTTAAGGGGCTGAAAAGGGGTGCAGTGTGTTTTTGTCCTATACCTAACATGGAAGACTGACCAGCATCCAGCAAATTTGGTGCTCGGTGCCTGGTGCACTGGGGGAGATGATGTTCGGAGGGAGGGGTTGCACTGGGGAGGACGCTGCACTTGGGGGATGCTGCACATGGGGAGGTGATGCGCATGGGATTTGATGCGCTTGGAGGGATAGCTCTAACTTTTTAAAAAGCTCTAACTTTTTAGCGCATGGGGGATGTTGTGCATGGGTTGTTGATGCAAATGGGGATGTGCATTGGGGTTGATGCGCATGGGAGAACAATGTACATGGGGGACGGAGGTGCATAGGGGTTGATGCGCATGAGGGGTTGATGTGCATGGGGGGATGTTGCACATGGGGGACTGATGTGCATGGGAGGGATGTTGCACATGGGAGGGATGTTGTGCACGGAAGGGGGGGTTGATGCACCGTGGGGGAATGGCATACAGGGGAATTTTACTCCTGCAACTTGGGTACGCTTTTCATTAGTAATATTATAAAGGAAAGGAAAATGTTGGTACAGTAAAGTGCTACAAGTGCTGTGCTTTTCTGCCAACAGAAGCTATGTATTCTGGGTAGTGTCGAACCAGTGAAAACAACATATCTTGTCTAGACTGGTCTAATCACTTGCTACTAGTAAATGGTTCTGGCCAGTGGTGGGTTTCAAATAAATTAACAGGTTCTATTTCCTAATAATCTAAATTAACAACAGGTTCTATGTCCTATTAGTAACTGGTTCTCTGAACCAGGCGCTCATTAGCAAAGGGTTCTATAGAACCTGTGAGAACCCCCTGAAGCCCATCACTGGGTATACAACAGAAAGTTAGGCAGTTTACCCTAGATGTCTTCTTCAACAAAGTGTGTAGTTTTCCAAGGATGAGGCACAATCTAGTTCACCTTCTTGTGAAAAATTTCTCCCCATTACCTTCCGCCACTGCCATGTAAAAGTGACAGAGGTCAGTTATATAGAAGGCTCTGAACCAATATATTTCAGAGTAAATACAGTGAACATGCATATCATGATTAATAGTATTATAATTACTTTTTATAGCACTGTATTACATAACACTCTTTCCAAGAACATATCCACAGTGATATTACTGTGCTATCAAGTTTATGATTGTAATCTGTAGGTAAAAATCAATATATGGGATTCTATAAGCATTTATAGTCAACCATGTTGAACATGTTGGACTTTGCTCTTTATTTGAATTGAATTGAATTCAGTGTTCCAGTACTTTGAGTAATAAATACTCAATGGTACATGAATTCTCAAAGGAAAGTGTAAGACAGTTTTTAAAAATCTGCTTTTATTTATGAAAAAGACAGACACTGTAGTTAACTACAAAGATAGGCAAATGTATGTTCCGCCTGTGAACAATAACATTGATTTTTTTCCTTGACACTGAAACAGATATAAAAGTCTCATTCTCTTCTTTTCTGTGGTGCATGGCAGTGATGTCTGTGATGATCACGGAAGTTTACTATCTGATGTTAAGATAATTGGTGGTGTTATTGTGTTTCTAACCACAAGCTTTATTTTATTGGACCCTAGCTTAAAAGCCCCACTCCGGCGGACTTTTGAGCCAGCTCCTGTGGAGGGTGTTTTGGGCTTTCGGCCGAACATTAAAGGGACCTCTGGTCCACCTTAGAAAACAGTAATGCTAATGAAGCATTTATTGTTATTGGAAATCTGCCCTTCATCTGGTGCTAGAACATCTAGCATTGGGATTTGTCTACATACAGTATTTATTTACCACTTTTCAACTAAAAAGTTCACAAAGTGGTTTACATAGAAAATGAAAAAATAATAATAGCTAATTAATAGCTAATGGGTCCCTGTCCCAAAAGGGCTCACAATCTAAAATGCAAAAAAGTACACCAGCAGAAGCCACTTGAACAGACACTGCTGGGACATGTAGGGCCAGTTACTCTCCCACTGCTAAATAAAGGAGGAACACCCACTTGAAAGGGTGCCTCTTACCCAGTCTTACCCAGTTAATAGGGGGTACTAAAATTTTAAAATTCAAATTGTAAAATAACTGAAAAATTAGTGATTTTAAAACTTTTTAATTTATATTGAGTTTAAAATGACATAGACATAGACAAACCTTTTTACTGTTTACATAGACATACCTTTTTCTGAATTAGGATTGAAAATCATTGAGATTTAAAATCTCAATCTCAATCTTTATCCTGTAAAGCAGCAGGATAAACAACATACTTGGTTTGTCCATTTGGTGTGAGTATGAAGAGATTGTTGCCATTTCCAGCTCTGGAACAACCCACATTTTGCTGACCATGGGAAAAGCAATTTTGCATCAACAATTTTCAGTGCTTACCCTTGACTCTTGTTAATGGACATTGCAAAGCTAACCCTGACTGGAAACTGGAGTCTCTTGAATTGAAATGGCATGTCAGCTGGAATCGGTGGAATTCTTAGAATTAACACATTTTCTCCCTTTCCTTATGCAGTGAGAATTGTAGCTTCCAAAAGATGGGGATGCATTTGCCAGATAATGAGTTTTGTTCCATTGCACCGTTTAGAGGGGTTTAGGACACGTGCGGAGTTGTACTGGGTGTGGGTGTGGGGTTGTGTTGTGTGGGGGTTAATTCCGAGATCATCCCAATTCCACAAAGGTATAATATGTCTATGTAGAGCAACTGTGGGTGGAGCTCGAGGGGTTTAGGACATGCGTGGAGTTGTGTTGTGTGTGGGTGTGGGGTTGGGTTTTGTGTGGGGGTTAATCCCAGGATCATCCCGATTCCACAGAAGTATCATATGTCTATGTAGAGCAGGCGTGGTCGGAACTAGAGGGGTTATCTGACGGCGGACATAATTTGCTTTTTATTAATATAGAAGATTAGAGCAATTCCCTTCTTAATAACAGCTGTGAGCATTGTAGCATTCATTGCCCCAGACAGACAAAATAACAAGACTAGACAAGATGTGGAAGAAAGGGTCACTTTATTAACTATTTAAACATTATAATAAAAGCAGGGCTATGCTAATAGCTGTGGGGTTGTGGCTATCCACATGATTCCACTGTTGTTGTGAAAGGTGACCCAACCTGATTCAGGGCAGTCTGTAAACTAAGCTTAAGGGTGTCTATCCTTGTCAACCCGAAGGTCAAAATAGCTGGATCCTTAGCCAGCCAGATACCCAGCTGGCTTTGCCTAATTTCCAGGCCAGGGGCTAGCCAGCTTGCACCTAGTGCTGGGTAGGTATCATAGGCCTGCTCCGGTTCATCCCTGACCCGTGCTACCTCAGGCTGCACACCAAGGCCTATTTCTGCCTATCCCCCGCACAACTCTTGCCAACAAGTGACCAATTAGCAATAAGTTTAACCCCATCTCCTTGTTCGAAGCAGCCAATGGCTGCAAGACATCTTGCTCGGACTCTGCACAATCTGCAGAGGGGCAATTAGAATCAACGCGAAATGCGCGCCTGTTATGTTGTTTTGAAATCAGCTGAGCTGTTTTTAGAGCATCTGGTTTAGCATACACTAAATCCCAGAATATGGGAGGGAGAGAGTAAAAGATATTTAAAAAGCAGGCCTCCGTCAGTCTTGAAAGACTATGGTATCATGCTCGGCGCTGCATATGCTGCATGCGAAGCACAAAAGCCTGGGTTGGATTGTTATGGAGGATAGGCTGTTACCCAAGCAACAAATCCCTCCTCTCCACGCCACTGAATTAGTCCAATGGAAAGGCAGAGCCAATACGATTGGATCCGGCTGGCGTCGCAGAGCTGGGCTAAGGACAGGAGCTCACCCTGTCTTGTGGGGCTGACCCGGGTCTCGAACCCTGGCCTGCTGGTTAACAGTTTTAAGTTAATTACTTAAAGTGGCAAGTAATATTCTCAGTTAGAATCTCTGGATATTCTCAGTTAGATCAGATGTGCCAGGTAGAAGAGGATATGTTGGCTTTTTTCTTTCTTTCATGGATGTGCAAGTGCATTTGAGACAGAGCATCTATCTGAGACTTGGTTGACAGCATCTGAAAGTGGAGAAGACAGGATCATATCCGTACTGGTTCATTCCTTTCAATGGGCTGGTATTTGTGGCAGCTCAAAAATGCAGAGTACGTGGCTAAAGTCAAAATCGGTTAGATCCTGATTAAATGGCCAGAGTAGTGTCCATCTGTGCTGGCTTTTTTTAAATCTTTGAAGGAAAATTCATCTTCATATCAACAATTTCTAAACCTGCCCCAATGCACCCATATGAGCAAGTCTAACTCCATTACTCATAAACTCTTTATTGTACATTTATTTTCTTCAGAAACTTTCCCTCCCTTCTCATATTGGGAAAACCTGTCTTTCTGGTGTGAATTAGTGAATTGAGAGTTACTGTCAAGGTTAACCTTACCAGGAAGAGTGAGGACACTCCTAATAACCATGTCATGACACAGATGGCACTGATATTCCATAGGAGGTTGTGGTCACGGCCAGCTAAGTGGGTAATAATGGCTGGTCTTTCATTTCTGTCTTTGGGTGAAATCCAGAGTAACTATGGGGAGTCCTTGCTCCCCATAAGAACAAGTTACTCTGGATTGCAATATGAATTTCCCATAGGTTTTCTCTAGGTGGTGCAGTAATTACAGGTGCACGTAATGTCTCTTATGTGCTCCCGTAGTTACTCTGGAGTGTGCTCCTTGTCTGGTAATTATGGTATCTGTGGGACTTCTTGGGCATCTCTTAGGGTAAAAGAGCATCTTTTAGAGTAAAAGGGCATCTCTTAAAAGTTATGTAGCATTTGTAATATGGCCCGTTTGTTTTTAAAGGAGAGACAGTTGAACATTGTATTCATGGAATCTCCATCCCCCTATGCTGTTGAGCAGAAATTTTTAAGTTTTGTATGCAGCCATTTTAAGATGAGTGTTGAGTGGTGTGAGTACGTGCACACAAATATGTCAAGGTTAAAAAATCTAGAAACTAACCTAATGCTCCAAGGGCAGGAAAATGCTGGCACACCTCTTTCGAATGGGCAGCAATTTGCTAGTCTGACAGCTTCAGAGAACTGAACTCACACTGAGGTATAAGATAAAATCTAGGAACTTGAATGCAGCAGATTATTTAATGCAGTATGCACTGGTGTCAAACACAAGGCCCATGGGCAGAATGAGGCCTGCCTCGCCATTTCATGTGGCCCCCTAGAATTTCCTCCTCCACACTTTCATGGGAGTAAGCCCCATTGACTATATTGGGGCTTACTTTTGAGTAGACATGTATAGGATTGGACTTTGACCCTCAGGAGACACCATTAATAGTAACTTCTGTCCTCTGTATGAAATGAGTTCAACACCGCTGCATGGTTTTACATCTTAGATTTTGAACCCTTTTGCTACAGGGGACCAGTAGTTGCTTCATTTTGGCCTCAATCCTAAAGACACTTTCCTGGGTGTAAGACCCATTGAGCACAATGGGGCTTCCTTTTGAGTAGACATGGTTAGGATTGTGCTCTTCCTCTGTAAACTGCTTTGTGAACCTTTCCTTGAAAAGTAGTATATAAATGTTTGTTTGGTCACTATACAAAGAAATGAATCTTTGGGGAAGAAAAGATCAACCTTGTGAGTAATGTCATATTTTATTTAAAACTGCTGTGGTGATGGATGGACTCGGAGGAAGTCCTTAACATTTAGATAAGCAGATGTACTCTATCATTGGATTATGTTAAAATGAGACCACAGAGGAGACACCAAGCAAATTTGGATAATTGAGAAATAAGGATTCCACTTTATGTGCAGATGGATGCTTTAATAAGGCTAACAAGAAGGTCTGATTCAGACATTCTGTTCCTGACACAAATACAGTTTGAAATGTTCTGTATTGCCGGCTTATGAAAGAACTGCACCTTTGAATCCAACTTCACTCTTGTATTTCATACTTCAAACAAGATCTGTATTTTTTGTAACCATTTCCTCTTGCTTGCAAATCAAATATTTGTGAGTGCTAGCTATATTGGCAGAGTGCTAGCTATATACAGTGGCAGAAGCCACTGTAAGTCAAACAGGGCAATGAGCCAGGTTCAGAATGTTGTAACTGTGCTCTGTAGTCAATATTTGTAATGCAGGACCATTTAAAATTCTGAAAATTAGGATTGGTGTATTCCTCCACTGTTTCCGTTCCCCATCCTCAGAATCCCTTACTGAGATACAGGACCCTATTTTATCCAACTTTCCCGCACTGGTGTATTTCCTGCAATGCTGTCTTGAGGCAAGTGAACAAACATCCCTTTACTTCAAGGAGGCTTTGGTGACTGCCTCCCTCCCATCACAGAATACAGCACATGCTTGTCCTGTCGGCACAACTGCATCAGTGCTGGAAAGTCGGATGGGATTGGGCCCATACTGTTGCTTTTAAGAGCAGCCCTGCTTATCTATAGTTGAAATCTAAAATGGAAGTCAACCAGAAAGTTCTTTATGTGAATTTTTCAGCTGCCTGTTGAAACTCCAATGTGAATCATAGTTAGAAATAGTTGATCTTATGGGGCCTGCTTGGGGCTAGTTTGTGCACTGATGAGATGCTTAGATCACCCATGTGTGGTATTTGGAGGTGAGTTTCTGTTTTGAATGGCATCTTCTACCACATGTATAAACTGTCATGGGAACAAGGACTGAACTACCAGTACTTGAGGCTGTTTCTCATTCTAGATTATATGGTGAGGCTGAAGCTGGATTATGCAGTTATATCTTCAGACCCACACAGTTAATATGCCTCTCATTTAGAAGTTTAGCATAAAAATAAATGCAGTGCTAAATATGTCATTATTTTTTTCCCTTCCTTCAGTTAAAATATCCAATGCAATGAGAACTGATCTCTCAGGCTGTTGTTTAAACAGGGTACGATTTAATCAGATAACCTTGCAATATAGTGATCTTGAAGGTTCCTGACCTCAGGACCTTGAAATGCCAACCCACCTAGTCATTCCTCTACTGCCATCATTCCCAAGCTTGCCAGTCCATTTCAGGGCTTTGAGGGAATTAGAGACACTACTTACAGGTTCTCGGTCCTAAAGTTCACTCTACTCTCCAGTGACCTGATGGGCTGCCAGAGTTGAAGTAGAGACTACATAGTTTCTCTAACTAAGCTAGATCTAATTAACAAATAATGGTTTGGTAGCATCAGTGTCTCAAATAGCTTAGCAAGTCAGAATGACTTTTACCCCTATGTTTCAGCAGCAGCTTCAGCCTCCCGCTCTGAACCAAGAGTTTGCTATTATAAATATTTTGGGGTTTCTTAGCTCCTTTCCCTTCAGTCAAAGGGAATTTCAAACAAAACATCCCTTTCTGCACTTAAAAAATTCTTAAAGATTTTGGAGGGATCACAATTTTGATTGACTTTGTACAAGTTGTTTTTAGCCACTGCCTGTGACACTCTATTCTACTGAAAATCCTCCCCCCTCCCCAATCTATTAAAGAGGGAGGGAGTTTTCATAGAAGTTCCTTATGTACTGTGCTTGTTGCATTGTAATGGTCCTATATTGGTTTTACTGCATGATGAAGCCTGTGAGCAGCTTCTGTGCTTTTTACTTTTATAAATAGATTTTAAACTGGCCTTGCAGGATAGGCAGGTATCCAATTTTATTACCACTCTAATTGCCGTTGTTTCCCTATAGTGCTGAATGATGGCTTATGGCGGGTCCTAGATTTAGCATTTTTCCTCAGACGTTGTTTTTTATTTCAGTGGAGACATCTCAAGGATGAGTCATCTAAGTTAACAGTATGCTGACCCTACAGTTTTCATTCAAAGCTTTCATCACATCTATCATTCCTGTGACTTAAGACAGAAACTTATTAAAAATTGTACTCTGGCTAAGCTGCATGATGAAACATTAGCAGGTACCTACATTAGCAGGTAACATCCTCAGAAGAAAAGTCAGGCACCTACAAATGTAGGAGTTGGCTCCTAGGAACTGGAGTCCTTTTTCAGGTTTTGCAAAAGACAGTACAGCTTGAACCTCACCATCCATTGATCCTAGGAACTGTGGTTACCCATTTTTATGTTACACAAAAATAATTGTATAATTATTTACTATGTATAATTTGTTTACGATGGAAACAAAGTGGGCAATGAAACAATATGAATCAATTTCCTTTTCCCCAGGTTTAAAACTGTTTAGTTTCAGCTGAGAGGCAGAAGCTTCTGCTTACAAAGCAATTCAGAAGTGATTATCATTTTATCTTCATATGATAATTTCATTGAGGGAGGAATCTCCCTCCCACATGAAACCTAAAACCAAACCTGAACCCTTTCTGAACCTTTCTAAAGCAAGCTTAATTGCTTGCTTCATTACCATGGGAAGAAGACTTTTTTAAACCATTAACTGCTACTTAAGGGGTGTTTGTCTTTTAAAGAGGCAGCCTCATTTGTAGTGAGAAAAAAATTGCTGATAAATAATACAGTTAAGGTTACACTTGTCCTTCTTTTGCTAGTTCTCACGGTACATACTTGTCTCCCATGTCCAAGCAATCCAACTGTCCACATAATGAAACATTCTATGAACTGGAGATAACTGCTTGTAGCCATTCTTAAAATTGCAGTCATCAGAAATATTCTGTCAGCTTTCTTTGAGTGGCACAGGGCAATATCCTAACAGTAACCTTGGCCAGCCCAAATCCAGAGTCCAGGAGTGTTGCTAACATTTTATAAAGCAGAGGTTTTGATTTTTTTAAATTTCCAGTTGAATAATGATCAGTTACACTTGCTATGTGCTTTCAGAATTCTTAGTCATTATAAGAGTTGCAAATTATGTGTGATACTGTGTCTTTGCTATTTCTCTATGAAGTATCAACCTACACTTAAAAATATAGGTTTTTTTTTGAAGTACTTCCCAAATGACTATGTGTGCCAGGAATAAGTGGAATACTAATTTTGCTTGTGCAAGAAAACACTCTTGTGCCTCTTCACTGTCTTTTTGTCATATCAGCTATTGTCTTCCTTAATTTGATAGCTTAGTGTTAATAGGTTAGAGCTGATAAGGAGAAATGTTTCATGTTTTACACTGAGCCTGCTTTTAGAGTAGAGAGTGAGCAAATGTTTCAGTGAGTGAATTGCCTGACTAAGATTCTTGGAGCTTCAGGTTCTGAAGTCATTATATTTATGATGAGAACCCCAGGGAAGTTTTC
Organism: Cryptoblepharus egeriae; assembly: GCA_030015325.1. Taxonomy (NCBI): domain Eukaryota; kingdom Metazoa; phylum Chordata; class Lepidosauria; order Squamata; family Scincidae; genus Cryptoblepharus; species Cryptoblepharus egeriae. The sequence goes on along the minus strand of JAREYC010000001.1, from coordinate 177,961,166 downwards.
TGAAACAATATAAGCACACAAAATTTGGAATGGGCTACCTTACTTGTTTCATGTCTTTTTTGAGAACTACTGTGATCCAATTTCCAGCTCAGCCCTTGCCACTTAGCCCTGAGTAGTAGCCTTTGGTTACTGATTATATCTCAATTTCAATTCTCACATCTGTACTCTTTTTCTTTCTCTCATAAAATAAAGCACATGTTTTGCAGGGTTGTTTCAAGGATGGAGATCAGTATCATTTTGAGCTCTAAACATGTTATACAGATCTTGTTCTCTTTAAACTGAAGATGTACATTACTGATAGCTATCTGCCTAGTGCCCATAGTCCTTTATGCCTTTGAACTAATAACAACATTGTTGTGACCCTTTTAAGTTCCAGATTTTTCTGGGTCCTGTTTTGTGAGAGCATTTTGTTTGCTGATGTGTATAATCCTTAGTTCCATCTTCATTCCTATGCATCCTGTTCAGTTCCTACATAATCCTTGCTGGCTTACGTGAAAGTCCTACTGTATTTACTCAAATATAATGCTTACCTTCTTCAGCCAAATTCAGTCTCCAAAATCAGGGTGTGCATTAGATTTAATGTTAATTAGAATTGAGTAAATAAAGCATTTTGATTGTAAGTATGGGATTTGTATTAGGTTTGATGGCACATTATATTCAGGTAAATGCGGTATCTAGACCTGCTTCTAGTATCTCTCAGTAGTCAGATGCAACACTGATGCAACTGTGAACACACAGGGTAACAAAATACTATACTTGTATCCTGTTGTTACTTCCTCTAAAACAGTGGTATTTGAGTATTTCAGCCCAAGAACCTCTTCTGAGAATGACAGTTTGTCCAAGACCCCTGCCTCTGGAAGTGATGCCATGGCTAGAAGTGTCGTTAAAGATGCCCAGTGCCAGATACCAAGATGGATGCATCCAGCTTTTTGTGCCCCCTGAGATGAAGTCATGACCCCCACTTTGAAGACTACTGCTGTAAAACCAGAGGTTACATATAGCTAACATGATTTTGAAATTGAGATGGGCTGTACTACCATAAATTTGCCCTACCCCTTTTAGAGGCATTTAGGGCAGATGCCATCACACAAATCCTATGGCATAGAGTTCCATAGTTTCCTGGTGCTCACTTGAGTGTGAGGACAGTAATAAGAACCTTTGCTAACTGGACAAGATGCACTTAGAATCCTAGAATCCTAGAGTTGAAAGGGACCTAGTAGGTCATCTAGTCCAACCCCTTGCCTGCAGCAGGAAATCCTCCTACATCATCCCTGACAGGTGCTTGTCAAGTCTCTGCTTGAAGATCCCCAGTGAGGGAGAGTCCACCACCTCCCTTGGCAGTCTGTTCCACTGCCGAACTGCCCAAACCATCAGGAATTTTTTCTGGATATCCAACCGGAATCTCCTTTCCTGCAGTTTGTACCCAATGGTTCTAGTTCTGCTTTCAGAAGCAGCTATGAACAAATTGGCCCCTTCCTCCATATGACAGCCCTTCAGGTATCTGAAGAGGGCAATCATGTCTCCCCTCAGCCTCCTCTTCTCCAGGCTGAACATCCCAAGTTCCCCCAACCTTTCCTCGTAAGACTTTCCTTTTGTCCCAGTGATCATTCTTGATGCTCTCCTCTGGACTTGCTCCAGCTTGGCTCCATCTTTCTTCAAGTGAGGTGCCCAGAACTGAACACGGTACTCAAGGTGAGGTCTGACCAATGCTGAATAAAGAGGAACTAGAAAGCTATAGTCCTCTTAATGCAGCCTAAAATGGCATTTGCCTTCTTTGCAGACACATCACACTGCTGACTCATGTTCAGCTTGTGATCCACGGTGACTCCAAGATCCTGCTCACATGTTGTGCTGCCAAGCCAAGTATCCCCCATTTTATACCTGTATTTTTGGTTTTTATTGCCCAAGTGCAGAACCTTGCACTTCTCCCTGTTGAAATTCATTCTATTTGTTACAGCCCAGGATTCCAGTTTATCCAGATCCTCCTGGAGGTTTCTCCTGTCTTCTGATGTGTTTGCTACTCCTCCCAGTTTGGTGTCATCTGCAAATTTGATCAGGCTCCCCTGTATCCCTTCCTCCAAGTCATTGATGAAAATGTTAAAGAGAACTGGGCCCAAGACAGAGCCCTGGGTACCCCACATGAAACCAATCTCCAGGTTGATGCAGACCTATTTACTAAAACCCTTTGAGTGCGACCATCGAGCCAGTTGCAGATCCACCTAATGATTGCCTCATCTAGCCCATATTTTTTCAACTTCCCAAATAAGATGTCATGTGGAACTTGTCAAATGCTTTGCTGAAGTCAAGATAAATGACATCTACAGCATTGCCACTGTCCAGTAAGCTCGAACCTGATCAAAAAAGGAGATCAGATTTGTCTGGCAAGATTTATTTTATCACTAAAGGAGTAGTTTATTACTTTATCACTAAAGGAGTAGTTAATGATCATTTTAAGTCTGGGATCAGCTTTGTTGCCCCTTTAAGCATCATTTCTTCACTTTCCTGAATGCTGGTACTATTCATGCTGTATTATCTATGCTTGTACACTTCCAAAAAACAACTTCAGATATGAGTTCTCCCCCAATCAATTCACTACTGAAGAAAGCTATCCAAGACACAAGACAGGCATAGAGAAAGAAGTCTAACTGTTCATTCATTTTGATTTACATTCAATTATCATTTTCAGTACATTATCATAAGGGAAAAGAGCTGAGCCTTTGCTTTCTTTTTCCTGAATGTAGGTGAGGGCAACCGGGACAATCAGGGCAATCTTCTCTTAATCCTGGGAAATACATCTTGCGTCAGCCAGTTAACCTGGACTGTGATCCCCAGACTGGGTCAGCTTGCTGCTGTACCAGTAACTGGCTGGCACAAATATCCATGATAGCAGAAGTACCATTCTGAAGATCTCCACTTCTTATTGTGCAATAAGGAGGAATCTTTTGCTTCTAGGATTTGACAGAGAGCCACTTTTAGTCAGGTCTGAGTTGTCTCCAGTATGCCATGTCTCTCCAGTATACCATGATTGGTACTGCATAAGCACAGTATTTGGCACTAATGAAAGGACTTTCTGATCTAAGGCTGCAATTCTAAAGACATTTTCCTAGGAGTAAGACCCACTGAATACAATGTGGCTTACTTTTGAGTTGACCTGGTTAGGATTGTTCTCCAAGAGTCATTTTTAGAGCAAGTTTCTATGAATGGAAATATGTAGTGCGGATATTCTATGACTTGCACAACGTCTGCTAAATCATTGAAGTAAGGATTGCTAAGGAAAGTAGGGATTGCAAAGGAAGTGGGGATTCCTCAGAACTCATGTGTTAGTGCTTCAAAATTCTTTACCTCCACAACTAAATGGAACAGAATAGCATGGATTGGAAATTATGTAAGTATAGGTAAACCTATTTAAATTGCATGATTCAAATAGGTACATAATTTATATTTTCTTGGTAGAAGATTTGTATAGTCCTGAAAAAATTCCTCTCTCTAGAGCAGCAGTTCTTATTTCCTCCAGCTAGGCTACTGAATCCCAAAAAGTCTGCTTGATGTTTCTACCTGGGTAGAAATTCATACAACTGTATTCTACCATATGACCATATGTTCTTTGACTGGCAGCTGTTTTGGACATGGGAAATCATAATTGCACCCTATAGGGGGAAAGCCAATTATGAGTATTGGGCCTAAGCTAGTGAATTATATTGGTGTGCTTAAGATCAATTATGTCTTAATATGCAACATATTGCTCTTGGCTGAGCTGTTTCCCTCTTTGATAGAAAACTACAAAGCAGACTAAAGAAATATACTTCGTTATAGTTGAGAAGAGGGTTTCGTAGGAATGCTAATAGTTCATTAACCATGGATCATTTTAGAATGTACAGTTTAAAAGATACATTGTTTCTAGCTTTGATCAGTTTTTGAGTTGTCAAACATTTTAATGTATATTTAAAAGAAAGAAAAATATAGATTCGTTAAGAAAGATGCTACACAGTGTTGCACAAAATAGACACATCTATGCAATTTTAAAATCAATAATAACTTGCATTATTATTGTGACTAACATGGCATAATAGAATATATTCTAAAACATTGTACTCGCGCCCATTGTACTCTGAACTATAAACCATTTGTGATGGTATGATTGTAACTACCGGTAGTTCATTTTTCCATTCACAGTTCAACATGAGGATCAGTATACATTTATTTAGCTGTAAAATGGTGTTTGTTTCACTCTATTCAGATTTATTTTTTTCAAAGCAGGTGGTTAGGCTAGGAATTGTGCAGTGTAGTTAGCAGACAGCTGCTGGCAGAGCTAACCAGTTGCTTTAGGCTTACCTTCAGCTAAGCTGCTCATTCTGTTGACGTACTTCATTGGGAAGGGCTCTGTGGATCTTACCCGTTTCTCTCCAACAAATAATCTCATGGATGTGAATGACAAACTCCATTTTGATCAGATGCTGAACCAGAAACTATAAGATGATACCAGTCTTGATCCGAAGAACTATGTTCTGGGCTTTTTTGAAACAGCAGAGTCAAGCTGCTTTTGTCAAGCCTTCCCCTTTTTATTCTTTGGATTGCTGTGTTGTCAGGCAGTTTTCATCTGTGTGTGGATTTATGGTTAAGGAAAAAGTCATGCAGGTGTGATATCTTTTCAAAACGCAATGGACGAAATTCCTGCTATAATGGAGGAAGAAGGTAAGGACCTTTTCTTCTTGTGTCTTTAAGCAAAGAGTGGTCCTGAATTGTTTCTTGTTTCTTGAAAACTAACCTTTGTGGTTTTATTTTGGGTATGGAAAAAAGTGTTGTGCATTCATTTATAAAATTTTTCTTGTTTTGCTTATGTTTGAATGTGTGTTTTTAAGCTTATTTTGGGGCGGGGGGTGTTTGCATTGATTTATGTATCTTTTGAGTGAAACAGCACTGTTTTCTGGCTTTAAATGACCATGACCTGAATATGTAATAATAGTTTCTCTTGTGGAGATTAGACCTAATTTACCAGAATTAGACCTTTTTCAGAAGCTCACAGATGCAAAATGTCAATCTGAGTTGAGAACTAAGGTCTGAGACCTTTGTCTCATAATCAAAGGTGCCCTGGGAATGAAAGTTGCTAGTATATCTTGATGTTCAATCCTACAAACACTTCCTTGACTGTAAGCCCTATTGAATACAGTGGGACTTTTTCGGAATAAATCCGAACCTGGTTGTGGTGTTAATATATGCTGGATTAAAACTCATCGCATTTCATATCTGTTGCCTGTTTTGTACTATTCATATAGACAAATGACAGTTTCAAACTACGGTTGTACGGAATAGATTGTGGTTCATGTACAGAGTTACTGTCTCTGAGATGCTACTGTCACTAGCACATTCTACATGCTTTTTTGTGATTTTCCATCTTGACTATCGTTTTGTCAATAGCTAAATTCGTTGGCATAAATGTCAGTGTTGTTGCCAGTAACAGGCTTGACAAAGTGAGTGTCTGCAGTTAGGAAGAAACAAGTAGCTCTGTTTGCTTGGCATTTATATTGCTTTTCTATATAAAGATTTCATAGTTTTTGCAAAACCCAGCTTGTATTAATGACTTTGTGTTGTTTTCTATACAACAATAGGATCTTACTTGTAAATTATCTTCTTTAAAAGTATGGCAGGAATAAAATATTCTTTCAAGCCAACTTGATATGGGAAAAGTTACAATACTCTGACCAGGTCTTTCAGTTTGACTTCTCCATGGCTTTTCCACCCCTATACCCTTTGCAGTCATGAGCTTAGATATTGCAAATAATAATAATAGATTGCATATTGTAGAAAAGGGGGATGGGTACAGCTTGTTAGCAAATAAATGTTTAGGCTGAAGTAGGGCAAGCCTGCAACCTCATTTTTATTGCAGCCTTAATCTAGCTGTCCAGATGTGAAAAGCCATTGTATTTAATCCCCTGATCAGCTCCTAAACTCTTCTGACTAAAAATGAATTCACATCAATATATTAATATGGATGTTGAAAATAACATTTGACAGTGAGGTAAAGAATGAGTTAACAGAAGCTTGGAAAATGGATCTGCGTTACAACCTTTCGAATACAAGATTATTTGAAATAAGACTCTCTGTGTATGTGTGTGTGTGCGTGTGTTCATGCATGCGTGAGAGAGTGTGTATACAATCTGCAGAACAAGTCAAATATTGTCACTGGAGGGCTTCCTGTCCCAAAAGGTCTTGCAGATTGCAGAAGAAATGCAAGCAAACAGCTACTAAGAAAGACACTGTGCTGGGAATGAGGAGGCATAGCTACTCAGCTGAGTAAGAGCAGCATCACTTGGAGAAAGTCTCCTTCTTTCTGAATGGATTCAATAGTGGGACTGAAGTACAGTATAAAACAGTAGTAGCATATCCTGCATACTAGGTGTACATTTGTAGCTATTTATGGAAAATAGCAAATAGCGTTTCAGTGGGATGATTCTGAACAGTTTGTGTATTTGCTAGGTATTCTTGTGGAACAGGGACAGTGTGAATTTTTTGTGACACTGACAACTTCATTATGATACTGGGTGTAAACCAGCAGCTGTTATGCCACACCTAAATTCCATTATCATTAGTGGAAGGGAGGGTGAAGGTAATATCTTAATAGCTCAACCCTGTTTATTTGGAAGTCTCATTGGACTGAGTGAGATATACTTTTGAGTAAACATGAAAAGGTTTCCCATTATATCTCATTACTTTCAATGGGGCATAAATCCAAGTATGTGCATGTTTATTGCAATATTGAGTTCAATGTCTCTGATCAGACTTAGGGCACAATCTAGAGTAAATTATGGGAGCACGTAAGAGACATTATGTGCACTCGTAGTTACTGCACCACCTAGTGAAAACCTATGGGAAATTCATATTGCAATCCAGAGTAACTTGTTCTTACGCTGGAGCAAGGACTCCCCGTAGTTACTCTGGATTGCACCCTAAGCCTAGTAAAAAATAATTGCAACTGTGTCCTTAATAAGCTATTATTTTATGGATTTTCATAAAATCCATGATTTTCATGAAACCAAACCAAAATGGATTTTGCCATGGAGGCAGAAACATATACTTAGATTTTTAGACATAGGAGTTTTAGACTCGTAGTTTTAGAGTTTAGACTGCTCCAGATAAAGACCAAATAACTATAAGCAACTAGGAAGGTGCTAAACCAGAATCAGGATTTTGTCTCAACAAAAAGCTCACATGTTTGAATGCTCCAGACCATAACAAAAATGTTTGTGCATGTTGAATGCAGTTCCTTTCAGAAATCTTCCTTTGCATGAATGAAAACAAGATGTAAAGGGGAAGTCTAGTCTGGAATCGCCTCAGCCCCTGACAACTCATCAGAGTTACACTTTTAGTATTGCCATCTTGTCTGCTGCATTTTGGGAGATCCCATTTTGTTGGCATTAGAGTGGTGTGACAGGCAAGTAGATAGTTTCTTTAGGACTGAAAAAAATATCTATGGGAAATCCAATCTAAATGACAGTAAAACTCTAAGAATGAAAATGGCTGAATGTAATTCTTCTGTAACCTGAAATACTACTGCCTGTCATGGCCATTCAAAATTATATAGGTATTAATATGAATAGTTACTTCAGTTTAGCAAAACATTTAATGTACACTACTTCAAGACTGAGTCTTTTTTGACTGAAGGATGGGTTTGAGACAGGCAGCTTATTAACTCATTCACAAGGTGATAATCTCATCCTACACAGGCTTTCTTCCCATTAATAGCAATGCCTGCAAGAGAGGAAAAGTTATCTGAAGGTGAGTCGTCATTTGGAGACAGGTTTAAAAAGCCAGGCCAAGGTTACCAGGTCATAATTATTACCATCAAATGGATAACAAGTTGCCTGAATCCAGTGGATCAGAGAGGTGCAAGATTCAGAAAGGAGATATAGTATACTGTTCTCATAGTTAGGAAAACAGGGACACATTCATAAAAGGCTTGTTCAACATCTATGAGATGTTTTCATGGTTTTATTATCTTTTGGGGGGGAGGAACATGTGCATGCACACATACAAGTGTCATGTATCATTACTTGAAAATTAGGTTTTTAATGCAAATAGAAGTACAATATGGGGGCCATATCCATGGATCCCATATCTGTGGTTTCACTTTTCCTACTTCCTCCAGGACAACTGAACCTTCAGAAACCTCCCAATGCCTTCTAAAGGCATAAAAAGTCACTTTTGGTTTTTAGTCAAAAATAGGAAGAAGCTTTTATTCCAGAAATCATCATTCTGAGCCAGAACACACTGTGTCCAGATGTGTGCAGCATCTGTTGAACCTGAAAGACCCATTGGAAGCAAGGGGAACATAGTCCCCCTTGCTTCTATAATGCATGAAGGACCAGTAGACCTGATCCACAATACTGTATTGTGGATACAATATAGTATCCCCATACTGTATTTTCCCCATACTGTATTTTCATACAGTATGAATGATACTCCCCATACTGTATTTTCATAAAAATCTAGTGTCCAAGTAATGTTAAACAAGAGGTGAATGGAAATTGTTATTATTGGTGAAACAGGTAACCTCAAGGTGGAGGGGGTGCGTGCAAGGGACAGTCTTTGTGATCCGGGGACACTTGAGTCAATGTGCCTCTTAGTTCTTGTGTGAAGATTAAGAGATTTTTCCCCTCTAAAATGTGTTCACATTGCATCCTGTTGATTTGATCCAATTGGGAACTTAGCTGTTGTCACCTCATATGCACAGCTATATCCTTTCATCCTTGCCCAAATTTCTGTGTAGTGGAAACCTGGAAATTGGATTTAATAGATGTAACTTCACTATCAGAATTTTACATCAGTCCAGCAGTCGGGATAGATATATAGATATATGGGTACTCTGTCCCTATCCAAGACATGGTGTACCGCTCTACAGGTTCTTTGCTAATAGAGATAAGATCCTAGTATTTGACCAAAACAGCAGATTTTTCCCTCATTAAAACATTATTTTTCCATTGAATAGTTTGACATTCACTAAACAGAACAAAGTGCATTCAAGGACACCACTGATTTGAGGCTAAATCTGTTCCTGCTCCTGTTGACCAAAAAGGATTCTCTCCAGCAATCAGCTTCTTGAATGTAGGCCCATTTAAGGGCATAGTGAATCCTGAATTCTTGCAGTCCCACACTATTCTTCCTTTTGAGTTTGTGTCAGAGGTGATATGAAATAGAAATTGTTGCTTTGTCCATACAGGAAGTTATTGTTGAATTAAAATTATAGGTGGGAAAAAGTCCAATTGTTTGTAAATCTCTGTTCTATAATTTCACTATAATGTCATGTACCCTTTGTCAGGATGACCATATGACAGGAAAAACCCAGATTTGTCCAGATTTTTAGCCTCCTGTCTAAGTGTCCTACATTTTGGCTTCATTGCCCTACATTTTGGCTTCATTTTTAACTTTGTAATGGTGCACAGTACCCCATCATGTCATATGTTGTTGGATTTGTATTGAAGAGCAGAATCCACTGAAAAATCAGTTTTGAGATATCTCCTTTCTATCAAAAGTTATGGCCAAAAAACAAAAATATAAAAACAAAAAATACATTTTTGGCAATTTTTTAAGTGGGTAGGAATTTTGGTTTGGGGGACTAGGAATTTTGCTCTGGGGTAAGAATTTTGGCCTTTGGGTTCAGGAATTTTGGGTTTGGCATCTGGTCACCCTGCCTTTGGTCTGCTATGAGACTGACATGTATTGAGGAGCTGATTCTTTTGAAGATCCTGACCAGGATACCAGAGGGTTGCCACACAGTATTTCTTATGAGAAAAGTTGCTGAGTTGCAGAAGATAAGATAGCCGCTGGCTTATGGAAACAACTGCTTCAACAGTACAAGCATGATTATAGAAGTTGGAGCAGCAGCTTCTATTACTGGAGATGTCACCTGTATCTATGAAAGCACCTGCTGTTAGTTATCTGCTATTTCCACAAATTAATGTGCATCCTTTTCACATGAACTTAAGCTATTTGCAAAAATAAGTTGGTTCAAAAATCACTTTCACAACTTCCACTAATGATGAGCCAAAGAAGCATGAAAATTATAATGCAAAAAGGGCGTCATGCTGAGGCTTTTTATGTTGGAAATTGGTTGGGTTTTATTAGATTCCTGGAACATATGTACCCAGAACAAACTGCCCTTCAAGTTTTATTGTGAACATAGCTTTTAAATGGATGTTCTTTGCAAAGATATATTCCTTTTCTCCCTTTCTTTCTTTCTCTCTCTCTCTCTCTCTCTTTATGATGAAATAGGACTCTGCTGTTTGGCCATGCTCTATCAAGGAATTCAGGATATCCTTTTAAGGGAAACTAGTGTTTTGTCATCAGTCCATGTGCCACAGCAAATGTGCACAACCAAAATTGTGCAGGCATCTTTTCAACACAGTCCTGTGTCAGATTAGTTTGTGAACAGGCACTAACAGTTGCTTGTGAGGCACAACTCTAAAGATTTCTTGCTACATGCAGCGGGTTGGACTAGATGACCTATTAGGTCCCTTCCAACTCTGTGTTTCTATGAAAGAATAACCAAGAGATTAGTTCCCTAAATTTATTTTCTAAAACAGTGTCTTCAGAACAATATCTGGTACCCCATAGTGATTAAAAATGAATATCAGGTTTGCGTCAGTGGTGGTACACGTTGAAAGGCAGGCCTGTGTTGTGTAGTCTAACAATAATACTCAGCCTCTGCGTATAAATCTAAGCCCCTTCAGTGAACTGTGGCCCATACATGCACTGAGTCGCAGAGCCATTTTCTGAACCAGCCACCTCTGCTCTTGGTTTCTCAATATCTTATATTACCTGTAGTGTGTAAACTGCTGCTTATCACCATATGGCAGCCCACCTGGCCCAGCCTGAAAGGGTGAAGATGTGTTTGACAGTGCAAGTACTTGATATGTTTATTCACTATGTATTGATCCAAGTTTTGGAACTTGGAACTCTTGACTTGATGTGTACACAAATATAGAAGCCTTCTAATAATTAAATACTGTTGATTGATGGAAATCATTATTAATTATTAGTAGAAAGAATATTTATATACTGTTTTTCATCAAACTAGTTTACAAAGCAGTTTATGTACCTTGATTTAATGGAGTGATAACTTCAGTTTTGAGATTTGGCTCTTGTTTGTTTTGATTAAAAGGGGGAATTTTCTTGCCTTAAAATATTTTTCTCAAAGGAAGCAAGAGGGTGTTCTAAATTTGGGGGGGTTTTCTTCTCCCATCTGGGTATGAGGCAGGGACAGATTGCTGAATGTTATTTGATTTCTCTGAGCTAACTAAAAAATGGGAAAAGCAGGCCTCCGTCAGTCTTGAAAGACTATGGTATCGTGTTTGGTGCTGCATACGCTGCATGTGAAGCATGAAAGCCTGGGTTGGATTGTTATGGAGGATAGGCTATTACCCAAGCAGCAGATCCCCCCTCTCCACGCCACTGAATTAGTCCAGTGGAAAGGCAGAGCCAATACGATTGGATCCGGCTGGCGTTGCAGAGCTGGGCTGAGGACAGGAGCTCACCCTGTCTTGTGGGGCCGGCCCGGGTCTCGAACCCTGGCCTGCTGGTTAACAGGCACAGCTTCTTAACTGCTTGCGCCACCCACAACCCAGAAAAGAGGGAGGGGAAAAAGGATTCCCTCAATTAAGATACAAATAGCAACAAAAACTTCTGAAGTAGAAAAATAAGAGCTGTTTTGCCTCAGTGATAAGTGTAGGCAAGGAAAGAGAAATAAGAAATGCAGAATACTGGTAAGGAAGTGGACATCCTTTGAAATGTGCCCATCACTCAGCCCATCATTCTGATCCCATCTGATAGCATGCTAACCTGCCTTCCTCGATAATACGAATTTACAGTAAGACATTTTTCTTTTCTGGAGACAGGAAAGCATCCCCACACCTTTGGAGTATATAAAATCAGTACCATACCTGGACAGGCAGCAGAAAACCAGTAGCTAGGTGCCTAAGGGAACCTGTGAATGAGGAAGTTTTAGGTGAAATGAGCAGAAAATGGTTATTCAGTACAGGACCAAGGATAGCTCCTATGCAAATGATTGGACTTTAACAACTAAGGGCACATTTATTTGGTGGTCCACATTACTGACTTAATCCCCAGTCCATCTAGGTGCAGAATGACTTTAGCCTGGAAGCTAGGATTCACTTGGAGTTCTTTGGTACAGGCACCCCCGCTTTTTGATGGTTCTTTTTCTGATGGTTCCGCTCTTTCAACAACTTTCAGTTATACCAGAACTCCTTCATTCAACACATGCTCTACTCTTTCAACCTCTCTCTGCTGGTCTAAAGGCTAAAATTGACTGCCCTAATGCTTGTTTGCATGTGACAGGGTGATCAAACTGTTTTTGGCATTTCCTTATGACTTTCTTCAGTAAATAACCATCATTCAAATACATAAGATATTCGTATGTGTTATTTAGGCTTTTGGCTGTGGGTGGCGCAGGCGGTTAAGATGCTGTGCCTGTTAACCAGCAGGCCAGGGTTCGAGACCCGGGTTGGCCCCACAAGACAGGGTGAGCGCCTGTCCTTAGCCCAGCTCTGCGATGCCAGCTGGATCCAATCGTATTGGCTCTGCCTTTCCATTGGACTAATTCAGTGGCGCGGAGAGGGGGGATTTGCTGCTTGGGTAACAGCCTATCCTCCATAACAGTGTAAACCAAGCTTTCGTGCTTTGCATGCAGCGTATGCAGCGCCGAGCATGATACCATAGTCTTCCAAGACTGACGGAGGCCTGCTTTTATTTAGGCTTTTGCAAGTGTCTTTTTGGGTGGCCATTTTGCATTTGCAAGCTGAAAAAGAATGGTTCCACTTTTCAATGGTTTTCATGTGCTCCAGTTCCCTAACCTGTCCAGTATGTGGGGGATGCTTATAATTGGATCCTCTCTGTTTACCTGCATGGATGTTCTGGTCTGTTGTTGAACCCTTGACCCTGGGTCTTATGATGAACTTTGTCCCTGGTCTGTTTCACTGAAGGTTCACAAGAAACTTTGCTCTAATCTAAACCAGATTTCTCAATGTTTGCGACATATAAAACATTGACTGGTGAAATAATATGCATCTCCTAGGGAGTAGAACCTTTTATTTTGTGTAGTTATTTAAATGTAACCTGTAGAGATTAGTTGTCTATGCATTTGTTAATTGTCTATGCATTATTATTTCCAAAACGTTTAGTCAAAACATGATTTCACAAGTTACATTTTAAAGGTTAGGTAATATTTTCAGTCAATGTTATTTGAAAACATGCTTAAAAATTCTTGCAGCTATTTTTAACTTAACTAGATCTAAAATAAACCACAGAATCCTCATAAGCCTCTTTGGCCAGATGGTGACTATGGGTAAAAATCCCACACCAGGACTTAAGCCGGTAGGCCCGTGATGAGGTTGCATTCTAACATATTGTATTTAAATGTTTTTCTTCAAAAGGCATACATAAAATGAATTTGCTCAGCATTATTCAGCTTGACTGTATTTGTAGGTATTTGTAGGTTGCAGTATACATGTACTGTGTGAAAAGCAATTAATCATATTTATGATGAAAGCAATTAATCATATTTCTTGAGTCTTGAAGACGTGGATTAAAGTACATTGTAGAATCTATGGTCATTAATTAAAATTTAGTTTCCTACAGATATAAGGCAGATCATTGAAGCAAGCAGAAATGCAAAAGCATGCTCTGGATTGTGTTATTCATCAGTCCTAAATTTTGAACACTCCTAAATAAACAAACACTCATAAATAAACAAATCAATCCTAAGATCTGAACAATCTTAATTTGCACCTAAAATCAAGGAAAAGGGATTCTTGTGAAACAGCATTCTAAATTTTTTTTAATCCAGTACACGCATTAAAAACTTAAGTATATGCATAAAATAATGTAATGTGGACTGGGATCCAGATGAGATCCATGTAATGCATCCTCCCTGTCCTCCACCACTTTCCAAAGTCCATCCAAATTAATTTCCATAGCCTCAATGACTGTATCTAACCACCTCATTTTCTGCCATCCCATTCTCTTTTTGCCTTCAGTTTTTCCCAGCATCAGGTTCTCCCATTTCATGATGTGATGAATTTGAGCTTCAGCTTCAGTGTTTGTCTTTCCAGTGAACAGTCAGGGTTGATTTTCTGCTGGATGCTCTGATTCGATCTCCTTGAAGTCCAAGGGTCTCTCAAAAGTCTTCTCCAACACCATAATTCAAAGGCATCTATCCTTCGGCAGTCAGCCTTCTTTATGGTCCAACACTCACAGCCTTATGGGAAAGCCATAGCTTTAACTGGGTGGATCTTTATCAGCCTGGGGATATCTCAGCTTTTTATTAACTTGTCTTGCTTTCCTCCCCAGAAGCAGGGATCTTTTGATTTCTTGGTTGGAGTCACCTTCTGCAGTGATCTGACACGGAAAAATTAACTCTGTTACAACTTTCATTTCTTCCCCATCTATTTTTCATGATTTGATGGAACCAGAAACCATGATCTTGGTTTTTTTAATGTTTAGTTTTAAGCCATATTTTGCGTTTTCTTCTTTCATCCTCATCAAGAGGTTCCTTAGTACCTCCTCACTTTCTGCTATTAGAGTGGTATCATCTGCGTATCTGAGGTTATTGATATTGAAACCTTCTGCCGAGCCAACTGAAAACCAGATTTCTCTCCAGTAGTCAAGCTCTCATTTTTTTCAGATCTTTATTGTTCCAAGGAAGATTTAGATTCAAATCTAATTATCAATATCCCTACCCTCCTTTCTTCTTATGAATGGGATCCAGTCACCCCAGATGAAGTTACTTCTCTGATTCTCTCCCTCTCTAACAATAAAGCTCCCCCACCGTGTTGACATGATCCCATGGGAACTGCTTAAGACAAATATTCCTTGGTGGAGCTCAGTGCCTTGCTCTTGTAAAAATTCAAGACAGGGACTTCTTTTTTGGGGGAGGGGGCGGTGCATGTGTCAGCTTCTTTCCACTAACATTCCTAGGTTCCAATCCAAATAATGTCAAATCTGTGTTTGTTAAAGGCTCAAGCAGCCCAGTCTAGTGTGCTGCCCAGTGGCAGCAGCCCACACACTGTCTCAGCAACAGCTGTCATGAAAGTGGCATAAAGTGCTTTGCTGCCAGTGGGCAACAAACAGTAAGTGGCTCATTATTCAACAGGGAGGTGTTTCTGAATAAGAGGAAAGTGGAGAGGGGGCAAAACTTGGTGGGAATAGTGGGTGGGGCAAAACTTGGTGCAGATGGCAACCAAAGCTACCATCAATCCCTATCCCCCCTACCAAGCCTTGGAGTCAAATGCAGTCTCTGGTGCTGGTTGCTGGTGCAGATCCTAGTAGACCCATAGGGGCCACTGGAGTTCTACAGTGGGTAAGGATATCGATCTTTGCTTTCCCCAGAGAGCTTTCTGGTTGCTGCTCTGACCCTGCAGGATGCAGCGATGGCCGTTTCAGCATCACTTTTTAAAATCTCCAACAAATTTATCCTTGAGGAAGCAAAAGTTGCTGAGTGAATGAGCTAGGAAAGAATTCCTAAAGTATCCTGTATTTGTCTTCTTCCTGCAGAGCTTTGAGAGTAACTTTTTTAGTTTGTGTTTGGTTCAGTGAACAAATGGGGATGTCAGAATTGTATATTGTTTTTCTTTGTTTTTCACCCTGAATGACCTTCAAGCAACATGGGAGGCAACACTTAATGGTGATTAACCAGCCTTCCTTGCTCATTTTGGATTGTTACTTGGCTCATAAAAAAACAGAAAGCAAGACAAGGGAGAGGGAGAAGAAGAGTAAAAACATGAAAGTGTTTTAAGTTCTTCATATAAAAAAGCTAACAGTAGGATGGCAGGCTCCAAACTGACTCAGCTGCTAGGAGACAGTAGGTTTCTGAGTCGTGCTCTACATTTTAAAGCATGACATTGTTTACTAAAAAAGCTAGTTGCTGGGTTGCTATTTATTCTTTCAACAGAGTAAACTTTGAACCTCTTCTGCTTGCAGTGTTGAAAGGAAAACAGGAATAATACTGATGGATGATGTCCTGAACTATGTTTTCCTATTCTGACCAGGCAAGCAGCTAAAAACAAGCATTGACTTCCTATTTCCTGTTTGATATTAGGGTGCTGAGATCCAGAAGGGGGAAAACCTGTATATGATGCCATGTTCATGATGCAGTGCTAGCATTTGGATACTGTACAGTAGTGTATTTCCAATATCTGCTGAAGCATATAAAATCCTCCATTTTGGTATTAGATTGTTCCCTAAACATATTTTTGCCAGTTAATAATTTCCTGAAATTATCTTCTTTTTTGTTGGGAGGATGGTGAAGTGATAGGGTAAATTTGTACACTGTTTAAAAGATTTTAAGTCTTTCATAGGTCACTATAGAGTTGATTGAGTTGTACAGCCTACCAACAACAAAACCCTGCTTTACTGTTATAGTCATCAGTGCCTGATGAAGGAGAGATCTTAGAAGCCTCTCATCCTTAGATGACTTTCTTTCAGTGTTATTTCAACATTTTGAAATAGACTGGAGTGAGTGTTAGGCTTTCTCCAAGATGACTGATTATGTTCTTAAGCTGACATTTTATATATATATTGGTGAGCAGCAAATAGCCTGCTTTAATAGCTGACTCTCAATAGTTTAGGTTGCTGAAGCAAGGTGAGGCATTGTACTGTAGATAATAAAATGTCAACATGAATTGTGTGATCTGGTAGCATCTGCCCGAGTCATTCCTAGAGGCGTGGTTTAGAAAAGTTAAGAGCCAGGTGGTAATTGGTTTCCTTAGAGCTTATCTGCAGTGGAATCAGCTTTCCAATTTACAGCACAAAAGTTGTCAGCATTTTCCATTCATAACATGGCACATCCTCCTGTTAATAAAAAGAAAAGTTAGAATCTGTCTCAGTGAAGGGAAAATATCATTCATTTTGAACAAAAAAAGAGAGATCCAGATGATAAGCAGGGGTTAGGAAGTTGTATTGAGACATGGAAAATGTGGAAGATCTGGGTTCAACTTCCTTTGTAAGCCACCTTGGGCATTTGCTTTGGCATGGGAAATATGGAGTACAAATCCCTTAAATAAAAATAGTTTTGTTCTTTTATAAAAAAAGATACAGAGCTGAAAATGGCCAGCCAATATTTTAGAAGGAAGAAAGGTACATTTTAAAAATTATTCTAAAACTAACAAAATGTACCCGCATTGTGGGAGGAAAATACCCCAATATGACATCCCCCCATTGTGCATCATCAGCCCCATGCGCAACACCTCCCCATGTGCATCATGCCCCCATGCATATCATGCCTGCCCCCCGTGCACAACACCACCTCATGTGCATCACCCCCTCATGCGCATCACCTCCCCATGTACAACACCCCTTCATGCGCATCATCCCTCATGCGCACCTTCCCCTCAGTGAAACGTGCCCATGCGCAACACCCTTCCCCCTGTAGAACATCCCCCCCCCCCAGTGCACCAGACACCAAGCACTAAATTGGCTGGATGTTGGTCTGTCTTCCATGTTAAGTATAGGACAAAAAAAGCTGCACCCCTTTTCAACTCCTTAAGGGTTAGGTTTCTCAACATCGTTTCTTGGTGAGTGTCCCATCACATAAGGAACACCCTCCCCAAATTTCATGCTTCGAGGTCCAAGGGTTGGGACGGAGCATCCATCAGTTAGGGATTCTTCAATGTAAAGTATGGGGGGGAACGCATTGTGCCCCTTTTCACCCTCTACTAGCTGGAATTTCCAAAAACCGGTTCTCAGTGGTTTCGGAAAGGACTGTCACGGAAAGGACAACCTCCCCAAATTTCATGCTTCTAGGCCAAGTGGTTTTTACTGGGCATTGATGAGTCAGTCAGTGACTTTTCAATTTTATATCTGTATAGATAACAGTACTGTAGCTTATTGTACAGTACAGTATTATTGTACAGTGTGAGGGGCTTTTGATTGCCTCCAGCAGAACCTCCTATGTGATGGGGTTAGCCAACCAGTGATATGAAGCACTTGGTTGGATCTCTGCCAACAGGAGAGTGTTTAAACATCATGTTTCTGTGTGTTTGAAGGAAGGCGATTTCGGAAGACCAAGGCTTTGAAGGAGCACGTGGCTTTTAGTAGCATGTTCAACATAACAGTAGGAATGATTTGCCAAAAAACCATGTATTAATGGATTAACAATATAATCATAATGTATAATTATTAAATGGATTATCATTATAAAGTAAGGCCCACTATATAGCCTTCTCCCTATATGTTACCTTTGCTTTGTTTGGTGCAATCCATGCAGTTGTCCTAAATATGGTGTAAGGGACCAACTATGAAGTATCCTTGGGCCAGTCACTCTCCGTCTAACCTTCCTCACATGGTCATTGTGAGAAAAACAGGAGGAGAGGGACTAAGTACCCCAACCTGTACTAATTGAAGGAAGAGCAGCTATTGAAATAGAAAAAAAAACATAAAGGAAGTACGTTGGAGAATGTCCAATCTTGCAGCGTAATCAACCCAGGTCTGCTGATACAGTGAATTCAGGCTTGGTCAATAGATGCATTTTGTTTCATATCCAGAATGTATTTCTGGAATTTCAACAAACTGTATGTTTGAAAAGAGCTCATCTGTATAAAAACAGCAAAAGCCCTCTTCCCCCTTTTTCATAAATGGTTGATCATCTTACCCGCTATTCATGCACAAAGCACAACTCGCCAAAAATGTTTAATGTAAAAAAATTTCTCTCAGTGGAGTAATTCATGAAACCTGGCTGTTATTTGAAAACAACCTCCTAGTGAGGGAATGTATTCAACATACTGTTATTAGATGCTGTTATTAGATTAAAAATCAGAAAACCATTACAATTCACAAGAATTTTAAAAATTGCACTTGTAGATGACTGTAAAAATAATTTTCCATTCAGTTAAAACAAAAATCTTGGATTCACTGGCACAAAACACATTATTCCCAGAAGGGAAGTGGAAGATATTTTATTTCTTCATATAATTGCCTAGTTTTGCACTATTTGATTAGCATTATTGCACCGTAATGTGTTTAGACTAGAACTTCTGAATACAGAAATTACAAAAAAGCATTAAAACACATCCCAAATTAGAGTTTAAAAGCTGGAGAACATGATGTAATTTCTCTTCTTCAGGGTCAACCTTTCCAGGTTGCCTTCTTTCATATTGACATATGCATTTGACCCACCCCAATTGTCAGGCAGCAACATTTATCATGCTCATATGGTCCATTTAATAAGCCAAAGCTGGAATTAACTTGAACAGGTAGAGTGGGAAAGAAGGCAAACTGGAGGTAGAAAGCTCCAAGGGTTTTCAGGTAGAGTGTGGAATCAAAGCTTTATATGTGATACCACAGTGACACCAAAATATAATAGGATTTTGCATTTGTTCTAGGAATTATAGTGATGGGAGACAGGGGAGCAAGTAAAGAGAACATGTTGATGATTATAGTAATTCCAATACAGTAACTCCAATACTGTAATCCTCAGGACTCCTTGGGGGAAGCTATGATGGTTAAACTAGAAATAGTTTCTAAGGATATGACAAATACAGGATCTTCCTAAAGTTCAGATTCCATTTTGTTTGTATCTTAATAAACATAAAATTAAAATATTATAGCACATACATTTATATTATCACAATAGTTATCATTCCAATAGAAAAAGAAAATGATCAGATGTTCAAAATAGGTTTCACGACCCCACAAACCTTTCACAATTCATTTGTGAAGGCCGTTTGATCACATTTTCTGAAACCATTTGCTTTATAGTTGAAGCACCCACACTTGAGATAATATAGCTACTATACATTTTTGTTGCTATTTAACAACTTACTATTCATTTTACGTCTCTTTTGGGAATTATTTATTTTAGGCACATCTATCGAATGACATGGAATTTCGAACCATTGTCTGTATTGCTTTCACAGGCTGTTTTGAAAATGCTTCATTTTCTTAACCCCTTGCCTGACACAGCCAGTTGTAGAATCTGATTATTAATCAGTAATCTGCTTCCAGATAACATAGGGTTTGGTATAAAGGATCCCAGCCTTTGCCTGCCCAAGGGAACAGTTTGTCCTCTTCATATCAGTACTGCTGCCTAGAACTGGCACACTGGGAGCCTTCAGGATTGCTTTTCCTGAATTCTCTGAAGACCTGTGTGTTGACAATTGCCCTTTTCATTTTCACTCCAATGGTGGCAGAATCCTTTCCTCCTTCCTTGATTAGCATCCTCTGGACCAATTTTCTCCATAGGAAGAGCTGGAGCAGCTGGACAAAGCTGTTCAGTTGAATACCAACAGTCCCCAGGAGTTCCTGTTTGGCTGTTGTTATTCCTTCTGCCTTTTGCTTCTGAGGATGCCATTCAATACGTATGGCTAAATGTTAGGCTTCTAACAACTCTTCAAATGGCCAGAAAACCTAGGAATTAATACACAGCAAGGGATTACAGCTGGCCAGAAAAATACCAATTTTAGGGGACGTTGGACTGAGCCAACTAGCTCAATCAATTCCAGATATTAGGTTGTATTTTAGCTGCTTAAATATAAATAGAGGACAAGAAAGACATCCTTAGCACCAGCAATTTAGGTGCAGTTTCAAAACAAATACAAACCAGGAAGAATGAGATAAGATTTGAGAGCAATGTGGAAAGGCAGTCAACTGTGATGTTGTCAGCCTATGGTCCAGTGAGTTAACATTTACCGGGGGAACAAGAAAGTTCTCAATATTACGCTGACCACTCTTCTTTAACATCACTTTTATAGGCTCTTCAGAACACTGTGGCTGGAATCCAAAGAAGTAGAAGGGAGAAATGTATTAGTGCTGTTTCATGAACTTTTGTGGAAAGTTTCTCATGGAACATTGCCATGTTATATTAAGAGTTGTGTTAGTAGGAGAAATCTGACAAATAAGAATAGACCTGAGTGTAGTGATTTGGTAAGAAGTCATAAGCGAGACAGTATAGAAATAGAATGTTCTAAAATTTGGGATGATGTTTTTGCACAATACTTGCTGATTTGGAAATAGCCATTCCATGGGCAGAAGAGGCTTTCAGCTAGAAGAATGACATATTTTTGGATCTAAGTAAACTGTCTAAGATCAATGTGTTCAATCTGTTTCAAAACTCAGTTTGTTATTATTTGTTTATTAAGGTAAATGTGTCCCTCCCATCGTTTGCCCTGCTAGTCATGATTGATTCTGAGGCAGTGCTCATCCCTGTTATAAGGCCAGCGACAATGTTGTCTGAAGATTACTGTGGTCATGTGGCCAACATGATAATATGTCAGAGGTGCACAGAATGCTGTTACCTTCCCACCAAAGTGGTACCTATTTATCTACTTAGATTTACATGCTTTTGCACTGCTGGGTTGGCAGGAGCTAGCCAAGTAACAGGAGCTCACTCTCTGTTGCGTTACTCAGTCTTGAATTGCTGGCCTTCAGATTGACAAGCATAGCGTTCTTAACCACAGAGTCACACAAAAATGTTGCTGTTTGCTCACCGTTATCATTTTTTGTTTTCATTGAGAAGTCGTCATTCAGCTCAAATCCAATTTGATCGGCAGGTGTGAGGTTAGCATTGAATATTTATAGTTTAGTGGCCTTAAAACATAGAACCCAAGTTATTAAAAATGAGGATTATAGAGGCTATAAATACTCTGGATATATGGAACTGTATGTGTTAACTGTCTCCGTCATTGGGGGGAAAGTAGTTTAAGTTGCTGAGGGCCATATAAAACTTTTTGGCAGGCCAGATGTATCCCTGAGCCATTGTTTGGAGATTCCTGGTCTAAGGCAGCAAAGATGTAGGTTTAGTTTTTGGAAATCAGTACACACTTCCTCTTTGACCCTAATGTGAACAATGTTCTTATTTAGTTCTATTGTTGCAACTGTCTGTCTGTGGCCAATTTTAATATATGGTGATACTCTTTTTTCTGTTTCATTTAATCCCTTTCATTTATGTTTTAAAGAAACTAGTTCCATTTTGACCCTTGTTCTTCCAGGTCCATGTTCATGGGCAGTCAGATGATTGTCACATCTCTTTGCTGTGCAGATGCTACTGTGGGATTGATTTTTAATAAGTACCCCTGAGGATCACTGTTCTCCTGAGAGTGGTGTTTTCACAAACAACCCTTCTCTGGTTGGTCTCTGTCTCTTCTGCCAGCATCCTTGGCTACAATATACCAAGTCAGTTTGGGAGGGGGTGCAAACTACTGGCTTGGGGGGGAAGCTCTTCTGCTCCTCCTAGCTATGGCCTTGCCTGGTGCCCTTGTCCTCTGAGTTGAGGTGGTCAATTAGTGGAGGCAGGGTATTTTCTGTGGTGGCACCCTAATGGTGAAACATTTTGTCTAGAGACAAAAGTCCCCTGTTTTCTTGTGCTTTAATAGTACCGATTGAACCTTCCCATCCATGACATTAGGTTCCAGGAACTTCTGTGGTTACCCATTTTCGCATTATACAAAAGCAATTGTTTATCTTGGTAACAAGGCAGGCAATTAATCAAGTTCCCTTTTAGGAGGCTTAAAATATCTTGGTTTCAGTTCAGAAGTAATTCAGTAATTCCACTATAATCATATAGGGGAAGGCATTTGCCTCCTAGCTGAAATCTGAAACTAAAGCTGAACTCTTCCTGAATCTTTCCAAGGCAAGCTTAATTGCCTTCCATGTTGCCATGATAAGCAGGCTTCTTTTAAGCATTAACTGCTACTTAATGCATATTTTCCTTTAAAGACCAACCTCATTAGTCTTGAGACAAAATTGCTGATAAATAAAACTCTGATAATTAGGTTACACCTATATTTAAGATTTGATTTAGATGCTGCTTTTATCAGATTTCACAGTTTGGGTTCATAAAATGATCAACTCTGCCCCTTGAGCATATGTCCTGTGTCTGTTTACATCCCCTGAGCTTTAAAGATTGAAACCTTGATTGTGGCTTACTCTTGCGGTCTAGATCCTGCCAAGTCCAATGTGTGGAAGTCATCCAATGAATACAATAAAACGAGTATAAGCTCATGGTTAATGACTGAGCTAATTTTAGCACTTTCTCACAGCCATTTAAGGATTCCATGCTGTGAGCTGTTGTTTTGTGAAATCTGGAAACTAAATTTTCCTTCCTGGACTATCTACTTCTGCGTTAGCATAGGCAGTTTCCCATCATATGCAATAATGACATGAACAATTTCCCTTAATATGGCTGCCTGCTGGCTCAATCTCAAGGGCAGTGCCATTAAAATTTCATGCTCTGAGCAGGAAGAAAATGATGCAGTGTATTTTGTGGGTTCAATATGTCATAAGATGAATATTTATTGAAACAGATGCCTTGAGATTGAGATTGTGTCTGGCCCCTTTAATATAATATCATCGATACTGTATTTTATTCTTTGCATCTCAGAATAAAAGATGCATAGTATTACATTTACATGCGCAGTATTGCATTTTGTGAGAGAGCTAATTTTTCCAAGTAACATCACAACTTTAAACACAACAGGATGCTTCTTAATTAGGTGTAAAAAAAATTCCAAGGAAGCATTACAACTAGTTGGGAAATTATCTGGCCCTGTATAGATGTGATGGCTAAAAAGATAATTTACCCAAAGTATTACATGTATAGGAGAGTTTTCAAAATTTCAGAATGACCAATATTTAGTAGGCCTGCATAGAAT
Source organism: Cryptoblepharus egeriae (assembly GCA_030015325.1). Classification (NCBI taxonomy): domain Eukaryota; kingdom Metazoa; phylum Chordata; class Lepidosauria; order Squamata; family Scincidae; genus Cryptoblepharus; species Cryptoblepharus egeriae. Next base: position 177,937,515 of record JAREYC010000001.1, on the reverse strand, counting down.
GTTAGGTGCAACTGCAATGTCAGTTTCTGTGCTGTTTCAAGAAAGGTTTCCACATTACCCGTTATGTTGAAGGGATGAGGCACAATCAGAAATCAGAATACTTTGTAATTCTGAAAAAATACAGTGGATATTTTTGAGTCATTTCTGAGCTTTATCTGTCTATCCGTCCAATCCGTCAATCCATCCAATCTGTCAATCTAATCTATCTATCTAAAAAATTGTTTTCTCACCCTCCATGAGTGGTGTATGTATGTTATCCTCAATCTCGGGTCCTCTACCAGAGGCCTGGGAGTTTGAGGGTTCTGCGCAGTATCTTAGCTGTTCCTAGCAATGCGCTTTTCTGGATTGAGTGTTCTGCTGTCCCTCCTGGAACCTGTTGGAGCCATTCTTCCAGCTTGGGTGTCACAGCCCCTAGTGCTCCAATCACTATTGGGATCACATTCACCTTCACTTGCCACAACCTTTCTAATTCCTCCTTCAAACCCTGATACTTTTCCACCTTTTCATGTTATTTTTTCCTGATGTTGCTGTCGTTCGGTATTGCTATATCTATCACCAGGCCTGTCTTCTGAGCCTTATCTACCACCATGTCTGACTGGTTAGCCAGTACCTTCTTATCTGTCTGGATATGGAAGTCCAGCATGTGGATACTTTACTTCCGCAACACAGTTACATTTCGCTAGTGCTTTGTAAGACTTAATGGGTATTCCTTATCTCAGATCCCACAATTTCAAACTTTCTTTGAAAAATTGTTTCTGAAAGTATGTTGCCAGGAATCAAACATGTATGCTAGGGAAATATATTGTATGCAACAAAAGCCAGGGAGTTTTTCCAAAGGAGTGAAATGGTTAGTTTCACTCCTAAGATTAGGACTGAAATTCAAACTCTTAGATAAGGGCTCTCCAAACCCTGGCCCACTGGCTGAAGTAAGGTTTGGAAAAACCCTCTTCTATGAGCCGTGCTTACCATTCCACAACATCACTGTGTTTCATTCAAGTTGATCTGGGCGCAGGGATACTCTGGGCAGTAACATCAACCTGGACATTCACTGCACAACTTTCTAAGATGCTGGTTAACAGATGGGACTACCCAGAACATGCCTGTGTGAAGATTAACTTGAAAAAAACATGATTATGCCCCGGAATGGTGAGTTTGGAGACTAATGCCTTAAATAACCCCAAACCCTTTCAGAAGTGCCTCTACTTGCATTTGCTTTCCTTCCAGTAGATGCAGACTGTTTTGTTCCCAAACATTTCTCTGAAGTCCCTGAAGGAAAAAAGCTTTTTCTTCTTAATTATCTCTGATATTTTTAGCCTAACTTCTGTGTTTGATTTCCAGTTAATGTTTGTGTGAACATATCACAGAATTCAGGCTGGAACTGGAAGGGCTATCCAAAATAATGGCAATAGTATAAGATGAGGAGAATGCTGAAGAAGTTTGGCCAAATATATTGATAACATCTCTAGCCATGATTCATCCTGGGGTGTCAGACTATATTAATAAAAGCACAGCTGTCCTGACTACTCAGTAATAAAAATGATTGAATGTTTTTTCCCTCTCTTTCCTCTCTTTTAGTGTCTGAAAATTCTAAAGTTCAAGACAAAAAGCCTGCTTCCTCGAGCCGCCCCACCTCTGCTGCTTTAGTGCAGAACCCTACCAACTCCGGAACTAAGTCAGGTACCCCTATAAATAATCAGCATTTTTCCAAAATGTGTATAAAAATCCCTTCACAAAGGTGTGTTGAACTTGTACCCTTTTTCCAAGATGTCATCAGGCACAGGTGATACTATGTTTTTAGTCTTTCCAGCTATAGAGCAAAAAGTTTGAGAATCATATGCCCCCCTCACTTCACTATCACAACTTGTGCCTCTTGCAAAAAGTGCTGGAAAAACAGTACTCTTTGCTATGGGAATCACAGTCTCAGGCCACTTGCTCCCTTTACTCCAAAGGGCTGGGGAAAAGTAGCAGGGGGCTGGAGGAATGAAACCATTAAAGAGAGTTATTCTTTGCGATGAGATGATATAGAGAAGCCCACTGGTTCAAAGAATTTTAGAATTACAGTTTTCTTGTTAACTGTCAAAGCACTAATTGTGCTGAATGTTTTTACAGGACCGTTTTCCCCTTTTACGAACAATAGAGCTGAAGAAGCACCCAGAATAAAGTAAAACTGTAGTAGGATAGTGAGGCTGTAGCACTTTGCTCCACCATGATTGTGATCATAACTGCCCCTTCGCACATACCAACAAATACATATTTGTGCTACTTTGGGAGAAAAAAGTGTTTCCGTGATCCTTAAGCTTCAAGCCCACAAGAAAGTGAAAATGTGACAGCATTTTAAAATGTGTTCTCTTAGACATTGTTGACTGTTAACATTGCATTTAAGATATAAATCTGCTGAATTGTAACTAATAATTCTACAAATACTCAGTGGCACATGTCAGGTTTTTGTTTTTTGTTTTGTTGCTTTATGGAGTCAAGAGTGCAGATTTGTTACTGGGCATTACTTGCAATATTGACCTTGCTTTGTGTAGTGTTGTATAAGGCCCTCACATTACATTTCCTTTCCTCCTTTTATAGCCTTTGGCAAGCACAGTTTTGAAATAAATTAGGAAAGAGTTATGCTTTCCTTAAGCACACACGCTGTCAGTTTTACAAATGTCTGAATGCTGTTTTTTCTGCCTCTCAAACTTGAAAGGTATTCAAGCTGAAAAGACAGTTCATTAGAAAGGGGAAAACAAAGGAATCCCTTACCCTGTGGAAACTTTTTCCCAACTCCTCGCTTATCTTACGTTTTATGGTGTCCATGACAGAATGTCAGCTGACCAGTTATACCCAGTCCATTTACTGGCATCTGGGCTTCATGCCAAGCAATTAACTTTTCATTCATATCCCCTTAAAACAAGAGTGATAAGACAGCAATAAGATCTATTGCATGTGCCAGCAAGGGAGGAAAATACTAGTCCAATCCTTCAAAGAATGCCACCATCTTTCAGCTCTGAGAAGTTCTTTTGTATGTCTCTGCACAACCCAGAGTGCAGTGTTTGGAGTGAGTCCATCACTCATGTTTTCCTAACAAATCTTTCACTGCATACAGACATGTCATTATGTGCAATTTGTATGTGGCACTGGCTTTTTGAGTGATGCAGCTATTATATATGATAAAAGTAAAGCAGCTATTATATATGTTAGAATTGTTCTTGTACAATCTTAAAACACAAAGTGCTAGTTCATACTGAGGTGGTAAACCACTAGCATGCCTGCTACTAAGGCTTGGATGAGTGTAAACAAAGCTACTTGCTAACTGAGCTAGCCTGCATTTGCTAGCATCAGAGACTGAGGCTGCAATCCTAAAGATGCTTTACTGGGAGTAAGTCCCACTGAACCACAGTAGGGCTTACTTTTGAGTAAACATGGTTAAGATTGTGCTCTAAATCTGTTTCTTTTCATTTCCCATGTTTACAGACCCTACTCCAATATTAAAAGTTGATGAAAGACAGAGACTTGCCAGAGAACGGAGAGAGGAGCGAGAAAAGCTGCTAGGTGAGTCCTTGCTAATATATTCTTAACTAACTGATGATTTTCATGAATTGTAATGGGCTTTTAATTTGGTGTTGTAGTATTAAGTAACCAGAAGGATAAAAGTATAGTGATACACAAAATCCCCTTTTTGCCCTAAAATAATCGTGTAAGGGCCCTACTTGATAAGGAGACTGTTCAGCAACCAGTTTCCTACAGTGTTCAGTTACATGTGTCTAGAAAACCCACAGCAGGGCATGAAGTAACATTCCTCCCATCACTGCTCCCTTGCAACTGGCATTGCTAAGGCATACGTCTGCTGAACCTGAAAGTCTCATATAGTTATCATGGTGAATGCAATTGATTGACTTGTTCTCTGTGAATTTGTCCAACCCCCTTTTAAAATTACCCAAGCTATTTGTTACCCAAGGGATTTGTTACATATTGTGGTTGTAATCCTGATAGTACAGTATAATTGTGCTCTGAGGAAACGGTTTATTTTGTCCAACAAAGTTTTGTTGGTGATCAGGGCGTCTCCCGTTTCAAGAGGGAGAACAACTTCTCTGTCCATTTTTGGCAAATCAGGCCTCTCTCCTATTCCCTTTAGTTACCTTTCCATAAACTAAAAAGCCCAAAACATGGCAGTCATTGAAATATTAAGATAAAACTCACAGGGTTCACTCATGGCCCCATTGTTAAAACAGTTATGCATGTTGGAGTCTTAAGTGGGATCTATATGTATAGGCATTTGTCCCTGTGCTTCCAACTCTGGAAAAATTTAGGATTGATTGCCATGCTATCAGTAAATTTGATACTGGTACTGTATTGAGAGCCAAACATACACCCTCAGTAATATTGCTGAAAAAATGGGGAGCAGGCCTGACTCTACAAAAAGGGAACTCATTCCCTTTGTGCTGTTCTTCCCCTGAAAACTGTCTTAGATCTTAATGTTTATCTTACATCTTGCATTGTCTGTTAAGCTGTTTGCCCTCTGAAGTGACTTTTTGCTACAAATGACCATTTCAGGCACAAATAGTTTTTTTGGAATTTAGGGTGGGAAGTCAGATCCAGGTAATCTGTGGAGAATCCACTCCTCCTTTCCTGTCCTCAGAAGAAAAGTTACTTTTTTTGTAAACAGTATTTCCAGTTTTAAACTTGTCTCTTCAAAACTTGTTTAGGTGAATGTGAAGTCTTGTCCGGAGTTCAACATTATAATAATATCAAACGTTTTCATACATTAGTATTTTCATTTTTACCTGTTATAAATATCATAACTGTGAGTGAAATTAGCCACAGTAAAACCTATTGGATGTAATTTAAATCATTTAAAAGCCTTAAAGAGTACAGGAAATGGTGTGCCACCAAGAAGATTCTTCTACATGTCTTCTCTATTCTCTCACCTGAAAAATGAGGGACATGGCAAAAGCCTTCCCCTCCATAGATTTTAAAGCACAAGTGTAACTTCATGGGTTGGAAGATTGTTCCTTGTTTATGAGTAGTTTATTCCTGCAAGATATAGGAATTAAAATACTGTATTTCAGTGTTTCCACCCTGGATGTCCCTAGTGGCCTCTTTTTCCTGCCATTCCAGGGTGCCACCATCTTGGCTGGGACAAGATCTTGAGATTTCACATGGTCCTTATATGTAAGCACTCCCCTGAAAGTAGCACTGTGAAGGAAGGGTGTCAAGACAAGGATAAGTTTGGGAATCACTGCCTTAGTGATTACTTACCATCTCTCTGCTTACCAAAGCTGCCATAGTACTTGAAAAGGTATCTTGCCTTTTCCTATAGGAATTACTAGTACATGTTTATGCTTCACCAAGAACCTGAAATGGAGATACCGGTAATTGCTTTATGCACTCCAGAATGATCAAAATATTCAGTCTTGCCTCAGCAAACTGAACGAGTGGTGGCATTTTATAATGTACAGCATGTAACTGCAGGTGCCCTTTCCTGTCTACATAAATTTTTGATGCAAGACACTTTTTCCTGATTGCAAATTGGGCAGAGTTCAGCAAGAACTGAACTCTCCAACTTTTCTGGGAATATGCCCAGCTGACAACTGATGGAAGAAATTGCTCACTGATGAAAAAAAAAATTATACACTTGCGATGGTGTTTAAGAAAAATTCAAACCTGCCTCTAGAAATGACACATCATAGTGAATGTCCTCTCCCTTGGAGAACTAGTGAAGCATAATGAGTAAGAGAATATAGTTCCCAAACATAGGGCAAAAGTTGTGTTCTTAGCGCTTCTGGGGAGTTATCTAAAAATACAAAACAGTCAAAAAAATGTGTTCATCTCAGACTGAAAAGTGTCATTTAAAAAACTGGCATTTTTGTATGCCTGCTTAGATTATGAATTTTGCATTTTTACAGTGAAAACTATTGAGATTCACACAGCAAGTTTTCAACCTTGTTTGATATTGTTCAGAGGTGCATCAACATGACAAGTTATTTCATTTACAAGGTTGCATCCTCGTTTCAAGGGACAGTATAAGGAGTTGGCTAGGTTGAATATTGGTCAAAGGCCCGCATCAGTGCTAGCACCCAATGTCCCATCAGGAAGTAGTTGGGTGTGCCAGGGAACATCCAGTGAATGGCTTTGGCCAGGAGCCACCACCAACTTGCACGCTAAACTGCAGAGGATAGTGTGATTGAATAATGATAAACCTTTGAATCTGAGAATTATTATCCAATCAGTATAATTTAGATGCAAATAAAATTCTACAAGAGATGTTTATTTTAAAAGTAAAATCCATTTGGTTCGGTTATATTTCCTCACTAGCGAAAGCGTACCTGTGTTATGGGAGTAAAATTCCCCCCATAAGCCACTCCCCAATGCGCATCAGCCCGCCATGTACATCATCTCATGTGCATCAACACTTCCCCCATGCGCATCAACACTCCCCATGTGCATCAACACTCCCCCCATGTGCACCACCATCCCATGCATACCACTCTCCCATGCGCACCATCCCTCCGTGTGCATCAACACCCCCGTGTGCATCAACACTCCCCACTGTGTATCATTCCCCCATGCGCGTCAAACTCCCATGCACAATACCCTCTTATGCGCACCAACCCTCCATGCGCACTACTGTCCCATGCACACCATCCCTCCGTGTGCATCAATCCCCCCACTGTGTTCATCCCCCATGCACATCAAACCCCCATGCACACCAACCCCCCATTCTCACCATGCTCCATATGGACTATGTTGGATAGATTTGGAGAAGTATTAGTTTTATTAATCTGAGTCCTATATGTGTATTCCTTAGCCCTCTGTGTGACCTCTCACATGTGAGTTTTCTGTCACTGATTATATTGAAAAGGAAAATTTCTAATAAGAACTGTATTGAATGATTATATCCCAAAGGCATAACATGCTCAACATTATATATAGTCCTGCAGTTTAAGCCCCAAAATAAAAAGTTCATGTTGAGATTTTCTTCCTGTTATTATAACCAGAACTAGAAAAAGTTTTTTGACGTTTTTGGGAATCAGTATCTGCTTTTTAAATATCAACTTTTCATTTTTCATAGAATTTGAAACAGTCTTGAGGATTTAAATTGAATTACAATATTAATTCAAAGCATTTTCTTCATTTGAAAAGCAAACTATTCTAGACCAGTGGTCATAAACTCATGATTGCTGCATTTGGGAAATAGTGGTCCCATTTGCACCAGTTCTTACTGTTCTGTTCTGCTCTGTGCAGTCATGTCTGTAGCTCAAGATTTCAGCAGGTTTTGGCTCCAGATTTCCAGGCAGATGCAATTGTGCAGAAGGTTTCTCTGCAAAGATCAGGTGGTTTTGCTTGTGAACACGGTGGCAGAACAGTAAGTGTTGCTCACACTAGGGAGGTTTACAGATATGGCCCATGGGAATACACTGGCATACCTGGCATACACTGATCTAATGTCTGTTTGTGTTATGAAACAAATAATTGCAGTATGCTAGATAGGTAGTAACAAATTTATTTAATTTGCATTTGATTACAAGCTGGAACATAATGGATTAGGATTGTTATACAGTTTATTCATGGTAGGCAAAGTTTAAAATAGCACACAAAATAGATACTTTCCTTGAGATTTAAAAGTGCTAACAATTTTTTTTTACAATGAGGCATTTTCGTTGTGTTCACATTGTCATCAACCTGTGAGACAAATTATCTTTTTGGCAAGCCAGTGAAGTGTAATTGAAGTTTAGATAGGATTTAGGTGCTCTTATATTTTTAGCAACCAGATTTCTTCATGGGTCACCTTTGGAAAAGTGTGCCCTAATCAGAACAATTCTAGCTTGTCTGCTCTCCTGTCATCTTAGAAACAGCTGCAGTAGGATAACATTGACTCTGCTTCTTCTTCTCATTTTTGTATTTGCATTTTTTGGTTGGGTTTAATTTGATCGTTATCTGTGGGTTTTGATTTTATTAAAAGCTGAATATGTGCTTTTTGAGGTAAAAATGGCGGGATATACATTTTTTAAACACATGATAGTAAAATAATATTGGCATTTATGTTTAACGGAAATGACAAACATCTTTAAAATACTGATATAAAAATAAGACAGGTGGAATTATTTCTAAAGTGATTTACTTTCATTTCACCAGTTCAAATGCTGAAGTAGTTTGATTCAGTACAAACTCATTTTGTCATAGGAGCAAAATGGGATGTAATAAAACATGTGTACGGAGAGCTGTAATGGTACAAAAAGAAAAACTGAATATACCCCAAAGTCAAAGCTTTCTTTCCATTATCATATAACAACTGAATAACAACTGAATGTTAGGCAACTATTCTCAACCTGCAGATAAGCAAATTTTTTGTCTGGTCCCTTACAAACCGTTACAAAGTCCCTTACAAACCCAGAAGTGTCTTTCTGACACCTCTAAAGGCTTTTCTTAGACCTGCAGAAAGCACACACATCATCTTCAGGCCTCAGCCTCCCAAATTCAACCAGACGATACTTCTAGTTCCATCTGTGAGCTCAATTTAGTCCTACATCACAGGTCCCAAATCCTGTACTGTTGCTTGTTCTTCAAGAACAGACTTTTGCTATGGAAGAAAAGAAATGATGGATGGTACTCACTGTTAGGAATTGGTGACATTTCTGAAAAACTTGGTGGGTTTTTTAATATACAAAGGTACTATTACAATTAAATGTATCTTAAAATGTTTCATATAAGTGGTTATTAAACATTTCTCTGAAGTAAAACATGGAATAATCTTTCTGTAGTAGAAACTTGTTACTTGATTCACTTTTCATTCTCCAAGCTCAAATTTTAGAATAGATTAATCAACTGGAACTTCTTCCTTTACTGGTAGATCAACAGGCCTTGACTAATTACCCTAGGTCTTTTGGCTACCATTGGTACCTCTTAACAATAGTGGCTGCTTTAGGGCGTTTGGCTGAGTTGAGATTGTCTTTTGCGATGATTCAGCCATTTATTTTTCAGGAAGGTCCCAAAAGGTGATGAAGGGATAGATATATGGACTCGGCGGTCTTGGACAACATTTCTGCTTTGTGAACATTTTGTTGAAAAGCGGCAGTGTTGATTGATTGAATTATTACCAAAGTTTTTCAAAATTCATTTTAAGTGGTCTTGAGTTGACTGCAAAATATTAAGGACTGAAACAATAGTTCTGAAAGCAGAGTGTTTTGAAGATATACAACTTAATGGTAAAAATAAAGAACCTTTTTTAATCTTTGTGTAATGGATGTTAGCTGGGCTAGGATTTACAAACTGTTCCTTTGGAGAAGAATCTATTTCTAATTATCCCTAATAGTCATGATTTACACAGCAATCCTAAACACACTTTCCTGGGAGTAAGACCCGTTGAGCACAATGAGGCTTACTTCTGAGTAGACATGGTTAGGTTTGTACTGTCTGTCTCTAAAAATTGCCAGTGGTCGAATTTTCATATCTTAGTGTAATTTTTGTGCTCAGATGTTTCAGTTTAAAATTTTTTCATCATATTCCCCAAAACTACCAACAGGCAATCCAATCTTAAAGGTGGTGGTGCCAGAGGGAGCAGCAGCACCAAAGTGGTTTACAGCATCCTGCAACCCATCAGCAACCACAGGAAGTCTCTTTAGTGGAAGCAGTCTTTCATCTCCTTTCTCCTGGAAAAGACCCAGGCCCTTCAATGGGTCTTCCCAAGAGAACTGCCAATCCCATCCACCTCTCGCCCCAGTTCCACCCCACCCCTTTCTGCCCACTTGTTGCCTTCTTCCTGTCACAATCCCACTTACCTCTGGTCAGCACTGCTTGAGCACTATCCAGCCCTCCAAGTGGCACTGAAGCTTGGCCCTTCTTCTCTAGATGCTGCAGACATGTCATATGGCACATATTTAACACCCAACACCTGCAGTACACTTGGACCTCTGGTGCTAAAGGGCTCATGATTAGGCTTTTCTTCATTTTCAGTGTTGGATGTGGAATTCTACATGTCAACAGTTTTTCATCACACCAAGTAGTGGACTTTAGTCATAGGTGAAGTACTGTTTTATGACAAGAAAACAGTGATATGATATCCTTATTAATTATATAGTAATTATAAGTAATTCTATATTACTAGGTTACTACTGGATTAAATTGCTATGACAGGTAGTGAGAGGGAAGTAGGCTTCAACAGCCACAAATATTGCATATTAAATTGGCAGTAACCTTGACACTGGAATGCTGTGAATCTTTTTAAACCTGAGATGTTGCCAGATAAATCTTAGAAGGTTAATAGCAAGTAACATTGCTGGGAAATCCCATCCCCTTCTTTGTTCTGTAGCTGCAAGAGAAGCTGCCTGGCTAGAAAAAGAAGAGAGAGCAAGGCAACATTTTGAGAAACATTTAGAGGAACGCAGAAAGAAATTGGAAGAACAGAGGGAAAAAGAAAAGAGAAGGCGAGCTGCTGTTGAAGAAAAACGAAGGCAGAGAATAGAAGAGGACAAAGTAAGTACTACTTTCTTAGGAGATCACCCCCTTACCACATCTTATTGCTTCGTCTTATTTTCCATCTTGTACCTTTCTTGTACTTTTTTGTATTTCAGTCTAATCTCTGTAGTCAGAAATTGAGTATCGCAGTTACTTGAAAAGACTGATTATTTTAAAACAGGAGTCTCCATATTTTTTGGCTGGGGGGCCCCATCTTCTCTCTGACACTGTGTCAGAGCCAGAAAAATGATATACATTTCATATTTGAAGAAATTTACATATATGAGTGTATTAGAGACAGATCTGGAAGATTACAAGGGTTGCCACAGGCCATATGGAGGAATCTTGCTGTGGGATGCATTGAGGCACTCTATGGCCACATCTGGTCCTCGGGACAGGGTTTGGATACCCCTGTTTTAAAATGTTATTTTTTTAAAAGGAATACTAAAATGGGAGACCTACTAAACAACTGGAAGTGGGATGGGGTTGTTGTGGGCATCTTCAAGTATTAACCAGTTTGGGTACTCCCATATTATATTTGATTCCATTTTCACAATTAAAATAATTAAAATAATTAAATTAAAGTGCACTTTGTAAGTTCAGGTAAAGATCTTCATCTCTTATTACACTTCAGGAGCGACATGAAGCTGTCGTACGCCGCACAATCGAGAGAAGCCAGAAACCAAAACAAAAGCAAAATAGGTGGTCCTGGGGAGGTACACTTCATAGCAGCAACAGCATTAATAATACAGGTAAAGGAAAAGTCTGTGTGTTTCAGCTTTGCTTTGGGCGCAGTCCAGAGTAACTACAAGGAGTCCTTGCTCCGGTGTAAGAACAATTTACTCTGGATTGCAATTTGAATTTCCCATAGGTTTTCACTAGGTGGTGCTGGAATTACATCAATGTAAATGTCTCTTATTTGCTCCCATAGTTACTCTGAATTGTAGGGTTCCTGTCTTTTAGCTATTATGGGTATTTTTGGTATGTGATGTTCTCATTGAGGAAACCTGTTTATGGGAAGAACTTTCTATGATTAGATAGTGTCATGATCTGCATGTTTCTTTTCTTTATACTGAGCAGATGAAAAGGAGAAACTGAATTAAGACTTGGAAATCTGATAACACTTTTTTAACTCTGATCTGTATTTGCACTTACTTTTGATTTGTTCATCTCTCTGTTCATCTCTCTTTTTTCCTGTGCATGTGCCAATAGTCTGTCTAAACCTATGCTTTGAAAAAATAAGGGTTTTTTTCTGGTAGACTTTAATATAACTTCCTTAAGAAAACAAACATAATTTTTATATGAAAAGTGAAGTAAGCATTTATTGAAGCGTTGAAAGGTACCACTTTTAAGACCATAGTACTTCTGACAATCTATTACTAGAAAGTTACGTTTCTTCTGAAGAAGCTGGTTTTTAATTTGTCAGATATGAATTAGATAGGTTTATGCTTCAACTCTTGTGTATTTTTCTCATATAGATATTAATGGATGCCACTCCTGCTAAAGAGATGTCTCAAATTCCCAACTTTAGGAAATTGTGTGTGGTCTATTTAATTACTTATTTAAACTAATGTGTGTTATTTCATTTATCACTGGGTGAATATCTGTACACCTTTGCTCTTATAATGGACAAGAGCTCCGTATGTCTACTATTTCATTCTGTTGCAAGACTTATAAACAATTGCTTTTCCATAACAATGCTCTTTCTGTTCTCTTTGCTTCTTGTTTGAGTTGTCTTTAAATTATTTCTTTTGAAAATCATTGTCTTGCATTCTGTCCTTAGGTTATTTTGTTGAATCATCATTCACCTTTCTCGATTTAGCAGGCTTGGAGTACCACTTCAGACCCCTGGGTGGTGCTAGAAAACCCGGTACATAAATCACTGATTTGTTGATTTTGTCACCAGTAGTTATCATCACAGAATAGGATCTGTAACTAAACTCTCCTCCCTTAGCACAGTGCATGCCTAACATCCTCTTGCATAGACTAGAGCTGACAGATAGCCCTCACTGTTGTCCTCAAATTTACCAAGTTGTTACTGGGTGACTTACAGAATGTGGCACAGCCTCTCAAAGTGATTTGAGAATCATTTCAACCCAACATTGGAATCATTTCCAGCTCCAGAAAATGTTTATGAGCTGGGAAAAAACATTCAGACGTGTATTCTAGTTGTCCTTGCTTTCTTGTTTATGGCTGTTCCAAGTCCATCTTAAACTGCATTTTCCTCATGCAATATCTATTACATGCTCATAAATGCTCATGCAATATCTATAATTGCTCATGCAATATCTATTACACAGATGCTGATTTTGCAGTATTAAAAGGAGAGAGCGATGCAATGTGACACTTCACTCTAAAACTCATTTTGCATTGAACAAAAGCAAAATAAACCCCATCGCCAAATACATTATAATATTAGAATATTTACAGAATATAATACAGAATATTATAAAATATAACCCCATCACCATAATATAGAATACCATTTCCTTCAGATTCTCTTTCCCTCTCTCCTCCCCCTGCAACTTCTGTTGATCAAAATACAGCTCACATAGATAGTATGTTTCCCCTCTTGTGCCCCTTCTTAATATTTTCTTTCTGACCTCTTTCAACCTCAAAACTGGCTTTGCATGATCACTCCACATGTGCTTCTCTCTCTCTCTCACTGTAGTGACCTATTTGAGGAAAATGCATTAGGTTGTTTAAAAAAAATAGTGCCAATGTATACACTTGTCAGCTGTTCACCCATAATGACATTGCTAATTTTGTTGGGCTATCAAGCTGGTAAAAGTGGACAGGAAGTGTAATAGTATCTATTTTATGAGATGTAAATTCAACAAATTTGAAAGTAAAGCTCTCTTTGGAAGAGTTATATGATGTAAACATAATCTGCAGCATAATTTATCTACAGGAACATGTCAGATGTTGATCCTGTTTACCGTTTCACTCTCTCCTTTGCTGTCCCCTGTTAGCTACTTATGTGACTATTTTCATTTCTTACAATTTTACAATATTTTACACACAATTTAAGTGCTATGAGTCTAAAGCACTCTTGTTCACAAAATAGCTTTCCTTATATGATTAACATTTTCTTTTAAACCAATTTTACTATTTAAAGGACCAAAATATTTCAGGGCCTTAAAGTGCCTCTCCATAATTTTTGTATTTTTCCCAGGCCATGCTCATCATATGCAGAATAAGATGAAGATGAGCATCTCACTACATTTATTATCAGTAGTTACATTTATCTAATAAAAATACATATCCATGCTTGACTGAATCATGGCAAGTTTGGTTTTGGCTAGGAAGTAAATAACTTTGGCTGCAATCCTATAGACACTTTCCTGGGAGTAAGACCCACTGAACATAATGGGGCTAACATTTGAATAGACATGGTTAGGATTCTGCTCTTTATGTCCATCTTTGAGTCACCTATTTTTTAAATCTCCTGAAATGTCCTTTCTATTTTTTATTTAAAGTGTTATTTTTAGGGCAAAAAAGTAGCCCTCTTTGTTCAACCCTCTTGAGGACTAGTAAGTTGCATTGTTGCATGCGGGCTGTCAATTAGCATTATTTCCATTTGTTTTAGATCCTGACAGGCGATCTGTTTCAACAATGAACCTTTCGAAACATGTTGATCCAGTCATTAACAAGCGGCTCTCCTCTTCATCTGCAACATTACTAAATTCTCCAGACAGAGGTACAGTTTAAGAAAAAAAAGAATAACCTGAAAAAGAAAAGGCAAAAATATTCTCTGCTGTGGCTTCAAACATGACAAAACCCGTGTATCTGAAGTCTTTTTCTTTGCATTCTAAGGAGAAAAGAAAAAGGCCTCAAAAACAGCCCTCTTTTGGCAAGACAAACAATCATGTGTTTGCAATAATAAAATATCAATGCAATTAGCTAAAAAGCAGTGCTTCTGTCAGGTTTTTAGTAAATGAATAAAAACTAGAAAACCAGTTCATCTCTTCATAGTGCATGGAACCCATTCTATTTTTTATTTTTATTTTTTTGTACATCATCACTAGACCACATTCATTTGGTTGGTTTTTTTCACCACTCAAAAAATCAAACCAAATTTTTTTTTCAAAAATTTTCCAAGACAGATTGCTGGTGTAAGTTGACTAAATCAGCTATTAATTACTTCTGTTGAATTTTACATATTGACTTTTGTTTCAGAGGGAAGCTTGATTGCAAAACTTATGTTGATCTTTCAAATCTTTTAAAACGAATTATAGAAGGTGTTAAAGTCCTTGCCAAATATCTTGGTTTTTACTTTCATTCTGTTAGACAACAAGGATGTTCAAAAAGGGAGAGGGGGTTGTAAAGCTGTATCATATGGGTACAAGTAATGTGCTCCTTCATATTAACCAGCCAAAATATCTGGGACACGTTGTGCATTGGTTGGATGCAAAAATAATGTTTTTAGGTAAAATGTGAAACTGGTTGGAAGGTCTCCTGTGATACAAAGTGTCTTTAAAATGTGTTTATGTTCAGTATATATGTGTGCTTTTTCTGCATGTATGGAGATCTGCTTTTCAGCCTATATATTTGCTATTCTGACAGTGTATATGCAGTCGATATTGTCTCAGGTTGGATGATCTTGACTGTGCAACCTTTTCAGGCAGTAAAGCACAATTGCTCCTGTAATTGTTCTTACTTGAGAGAAGTATATTTTCCATCTTAATTTGTGGGTGCTTGCAAATTTCCAAAAGCTTATATTTTACTGGATCATTATAGTATTAGCAAGAAAGAATGTATCAATAATGAATCCCAGAAAGGTGACAGACATTTATTGTAGTGTTTTTAAAAATATGGGATTAGGGGTCTTTTCTCTTGATTTCAAGGTCAGCTTATTTTGCCTTCATCTATTGCTGTTGCAGCTTGTCTCTCTGGTCTGACTTACTCTTGCCTGTGCTGAGTCTCCATGGTGCAGTACTCAGCTGCTCTGTTGTTAAGCAGTATAATTAAGGCCAATCTCTCTCGACAAGAGAAGTTTAATAGCTGGTCAGGGCTTAGCACTGGGCCAGGCATGAAAGGCTGCAGGAAGAGGAGGAACAGAGGAAAAGCAGAAAGGCAAGAAAGATAGAGGGGGAAGACAGGACTAAGCAAAAAAAGCAAAATATGTTAGGATATAGACTCCATAGAGAGTGACCAAAGCTAAAGCAAGGGAAGAGTACATGCCTATAGATTGCAGCCTAAGACCACTAAACATTGTGCCTATCCATATAACAGATACAAACAGAAAAATTGTCTATCCTTCAAGCAGTCCAATGAAAATACTAAAAAAATTTTTAATATATACTGAATGGCTAATGTTGTAATGCTATAGTACAAATAAATGGTTAGGCCATATCTGGAGTATTATGTCCAGTTCTGGTCACCAAATCTCAAAATGGATATAGTGGAATTGGCATCCCCAAAAGGATATAGAGTGATCAAAATGATTTCTGGCCTGGGGCATCTAGGAAGAAAGGTTACAGCATTTGGGGCTTTTCAGTCTAGAACAGGGATGTCCAAATTTTTTTGACAGGAGGTGCACATCATCTCTCTGACATTGTGTTGGGGGCCAACAAAAGATTCCCATTTCATATTTGAATAAATTTGCATAAATTTAAATATAAGAGTGTATTAGATACATTATAAGGCTTGTTGGTGGGCCAGGTGAAAAGGTCTTGCAGAGGGCCACATTGAGGTTTGTTCCTTGCTGCATCTGGCCCCTGGTTAGGAGTTTGGACATCCATGCTCTAGAAAAAAAAGTCTCCTTAGACACCTGAGAAGTGATTGAGACATGATTGAGACATAAAAATTATGCAGGGATGGAGACATGCATCTCACATGACACCAGAACTAGGGGTCATTTACCAAAGTTGAGTTGTGGGAGAGTTAGGATAGACCATAAGTAGGCAATCCCTGGCATGGGTGCCAAGTTTGGCATGTGGAATGGTGCTTACCAGCACACCAAGACACCCTTGGAAGACACAGCCAGGAGTGCTGCCACTGCCCTAATTGCCAGCTGCCTGTCACCATCTCCCAGAAAGATGATCACCAAGATGGTGCCCAGAATGGCAACATCTTCCCTCATCACGCCCTGCTGGCATCAGAGATCCAGTGCCCTCAGGATCCTTCTGCAAGAGAGCAGGTGTGTGGTTTGGATGCGTCAGGCTGGGGGAACAGTGCCCAAGGGCCAACCTCATTCCCTGCAGTGTCTCGGCAGCCCTCCCAGGCCTGGAGTAACCAAGACCAGGCAGGGGGGCGATGCTGGCAGGGTGATGTGGAGACCAGAGGGGCAGTGCGGGACCCTCCCTGCTGCCCCAGCAGACAGAGGGCTGGCAAGGAGCGCCTCACTGCTATGTACCATTCAGGCTAGGCCTTTGTTATATCTCTCCACTCAGAAGTAAGCCCCTTTGCAAGAAGAATGCCAAGGATAGGCTCTGGCTGTTCAGCATCTCCAGCTCCCTCAGCAATGCAGGGATGGATAAGCCTTGGAGGGGTTAGGGGGAAGGAAAGGGAAGAAGAAGCCATGTACTGCCTGGAGGACAGAAAAGCCCTAAGAGGTGGCCTCTGCATGTGAATATATGACTTTAGAATCATGTTGGCGCGTGGAATAACATTATAACATTAGTTTGGCACTACATCTCCAAAAGGTTGCTGACTTCTGGGAAAAAACATAAGAAAATATTTCACCAAGATCCAATTAGTATGTGGAAATCCTTGTCACAGGATGTGGTGATGGAATCTCTCCTAGATGCCTTTAAAGGGGACTGGAGAGATTTCTGGAGGAAAACATCACAAGTTGCAAGTCATGACAGGTTACAAGTGCAACCTCTATTTATTTTAGATATAGGCTGCCTCAGAATGCCAAATCCTGGGGATGACACCAGGATGTAGATCTCTTGTTGTCTTGTGTGCACCCTGAATCATTTGGTGAGCCACTGTGATATAAGAGAAGCTGAACTACATGGTCATCTGGCCTGATCCATCCAGGTTGTTCTTATGTGCAGGAGGCCGCAGCATCTGATGATTACATCATTCCCTTTGCACTAGGTAATGGGGTCAAAAGTTTGAAGAACACTGATTTATTGTATGTGTTGTTAGGAGATAACTGGGTCAATTTAAGAGCTGATAGTTTGGGAAAGAATGGTTGAGACATTATGTGCTTTGCTCCTAAAAAGTGTACTCCATACACTGATTTTCCTGCTGTTCCTACTGCATATGTATATATACTTTGCTTTCTGTGGATTGCATCCTATGTCACTGGTCTGTGTCTTGAAGTTTCAAAAAAGCAGAGCTGCAGTCATAGATGAATTTATTCATCAGAGCATCTCTCTTTCCATGTACAGAAGAAACGTTAACATAGAATTCAACCAAATTCAAGCATAAGCTTATGCTGCATAGAAAATGAATTGGTTGACCCTATTTTATTGTAAAATGATATAGTGAAGTTCTGTGTTGGTCCTTCAATCTAACCTAGTTTTCTACTTCCCAGCTCCCAGAGCTGAACTATACATGGCACCAGATTTATATCTTCCAAGTGTTCAGGATCATGGCTTCCATATTCCTAACTGCATTGTCCTTCAGATTATTTTGAGATGCATGGCAGGCTCTCTGCCTATACCCTTTTCTGTATCAAACTCAGGTATTCATTGTATTCAAAGAAAAGGGGTGTTCTGCTTGTGTAAGGATCCCTTGGGATGAACTGAATCCTCCTTCCATTTCTGGAGCAAACCAGCTGCTGAAGTATTAATCAAGTTGCTACCCTGTATGCACAGGGTAACAAAATTTGAGCATATGTGTAAACACACATTTCCTTTCAGATCTGACATTCTTTCATCATTTTTACTATGTTATAAATCGGGTGATAAAAATGGTGTTCATTCTGTTCATGTGGCTTGGGTCTACTTCATGAATTTCCTGAGCCCAATCTCAGATGCTTTGGGCTTATAACATTTTCTCCCTAGCATAGCCTTGTCACTTGTCAAGCCACCTTTGCTTCTTAAGTTTCAGGTTATTCACAATATGGGGCAAGGGTGTTAAGGGAGAAAAAACTCAGGTGTTGCCTTAAGATGTAATCCTATATCCTTTCAAGATGCAAACTCCATTAAATATAGCGAGCATGCCTAGGATTGTACTATTAAAGGGATTTTGGGTCATCATGGCCTTAAATAGTTGCCAGAAATGGCTTTTAAAAGATCAATAGCACCTTTTATGAAACCTGCATATGTCTCAAGGTTAGGATTATCACACATTGTTTTCCTCTTCCTCGTTGCACAAATGTGCGTGTCTGTGTATGTCCTGTGTTTTTGTGTATGTTCTCTGCTTTTGTGACAATGTGGCATCTGTAGTATTCTGCAAAAACCTGTTTCTTTTGATGAAGGCATGTGGATTAAATTTTAGTCACCTAATAGGTGATTTCCTTAAAAAAATCATCTGTATATGCTCCTTCATAGGGTCATTTTGGACCTGAATTCTAAGGTGCAAGAGCATGGCTAGGAACCAATGCATTTTATTAAACACTGTATCGATATGCCCCTGTGAGTCATGAAAGTCAGAAAAAAACGCTATAATGAAGTGCAAACAGATCTAAACAGTCTTCTTTCTGATATTGTATGTTAAGCGTTTGACCCATCTGTACTTCATAAGCTTCTTCAGATAGTATGAATGATACCTATTTTTTCAGAGCTCAGCTGTAGAGCACTCATGACCCACCAGGGCAGTGGTTGCTGAGCATTACAACCTGAGATCCCTTTCTGAGAATTAAAATCTAATCAGGATCCCCATCCTGGAAATAATGTCATCAACTTTGAAGTGATATCATAGGATGGAATTGACATTAAACAGAAAGTAACATCACTATGATACCAAAGGCTCTCTGTGTCTTCTTGGAAGTAAGCCCCCTTTTGTTCAAGGATGGAGACTTACTCCCAGGATAGATGAGGACATCACTATTATACCAAAGACTCTCTATGTCTACTTGGAAGTAAGCCCCCTTTTGTTCAATGATGGAGACTTACTCCCAGGATAGATGAGGGAGGGAAGAACAAGTCTTTCCCTAATGCACCTCCCTCTGTGTCTCCTGGGCCAGCACAGGATTGTTCCCAAACCCCAGGTTTCTGGAGCACATGCCGTGGGGGAAGCTGCCTGCTGGGCCTAGCTGCCCACACTGCAGTCCCCCAAGTGGGTGGAGGACAAAGAGGAAGCCATTTATGCTTTTGGGACTGCAGTACAGCTGGGGTGAAGGTGGCAGGACCCACCACCATGACCCCCAACCTGGAATGTCTCCTCCTCGCCTCCACCCATGCTTTCATTCACCAATCAACTAACAAACTATCAGGGCAACCTCCAAACAACACAGTACCTGTGCTAATCAGCACAAATGCTGATGCACCATGGGCACTGGACTGGTGTTGAGGACTTCAAACATGCTTTATGTCGGGTTCACAACTCCCAGTGGCAGTGTGGGGCCAGCAGTAAGCCCTTAGGACTGAGATGTGAATGAGATCTTGAGAACTCATTTGTCTAAGGAAACAGAGTGAAAACATCTTACCTTTCTCCATAGTCCCTTGCAGAACGCAATTTAAATTAGATGTCTTAAAAACCTTTTCACAAGAAGGCTTCATAGTTACAAAAAGGTAACACAGTTCATTATAACTTCTTTTTGTTGCAGTGATTTGGTTCTAAGCTGTTCACCTTCCAAATAGTTTCATTCAGACTGATGCACATTAAAGAAATTTTGTGTGGTCTCTTTACTAAGCTCAAACTGATAGAAATTGGTGCAAGGTACTTTTTAAAAATTATGATTATTGTCAGTTTTATTCATCAACATATTCTACCACCTATCCCCAAGCCATACAATGAAGCATTCATTAATGTTCTCTCATCATTTGTATGTAGGATCTGTTTGTCCAGGGCAGTTTTCCTTAATATGGCCTGGGCATTGAAAGCATTGGTGCCTTTCCTATACTGCACTATTGATGTAAAGTGATGTAACATGTAGCACTATCCTAGTAAGTTTCAAAGTGTTAACAAGTGGAGAAAACAGAGGGCACGAGAATATTAAAAAGCAGCAAGAACAACCATTTTTATTTCTTTGGCTGGTATTGTATTATTGTATTTTATTAACATGGCAGCTTATTGAAATGAATGTGTGCAGATTAAGTGGCAGATAACATATTTGTCGTTATTTAAATTTCATAGTAGCCCAGTTAAGTGGCACCATAAACAAAGTAGCTCAGTAAAGAAATAAAATTAAAACAGCGTTCCCCAAGATTTGAGTGTAATATCTTTTTCGAGTGCACATTGATATCAGTTGATATCAATATCTAATGTGTTTATAATATCTACATTGATATCTAATGTGTTATAATAGAGAATTTTGAAAATGTGAATTGTATTTTATGTAATTTTCCTGGATAGGGTTCTATTAATTGAATAAGCTAATTTGCAGCAATTATGGAAGAAAAGTGTTTATGCAGTCAGATTGCTGTTGAGAAGGCAATCTGGTTAAAAATGATTTCACCTGTACAACCATTTTTCTAGGCTTATAAAATTTAAGCACAGAAATAATATGGGGAAGAGTATGGGACTGAAGTGTTATGGGTTGAGATCTGTGCCGTTCAAGCTCAGCTTTCCTCTTTTCCTGGGACACAGTGTGTGAATTGTTACATTTGGGAACATTATTAGGGATGAATGTTTGCATTTCAGTGTGAATGTAGGGTTAAATGTATATATGTACAAACACAGCAATAGCTGTAGACAGTTGCTAGTGTTTCTTAAAGGGATAAGGACTATGCATAGACTGTTTTCAGTTTAATAACAAATATTTGTTTAATGTGTCTCCCACTGTAAGAGCTCTTTTTCCATGTTTGTGAAATGGGTGCAGCCCAACCCTAAAGTCCACTTGAAGTAGGGTGCAAATGCCACTCCCCCACTTACCTGGTGATTCAGGACCCATGGATTTGACCCATCATGGGTCCCAAACAGGAAGCCAACCTACACTCCCTTTGGGTCATACCTAAGATGTAGTCTTGGAAGGTCTTGGAAGTACATTTCTAGTTTTTGGAAAAAACAAAAAAAATGTGCTTATAAAGCTTTCCAAGGCTTCCAACCACAGTTCCAGAATGGATGCTGGCGTCCACCATCAATTTCATGATCCATGGTTTTCAGTATCCAAATGGGTTCCAGGAATGGAGCCCCCGCAGATGCCAAGGTCCAGACAGTACTTAAAATAATCTAAAATAGCCTTTTGAAAAAATCATGATAGCAGATTTCTGCTATTTCTTCTGATGCAAGAAAAAATAATGCTACATATTTTGTGCAAAGAAGATGCATCTAAGCCTAGGGTTTTGTGTCTTCCTATAAATGTTCTCAGCTCACAGCTGGTAAATACTGTAATACATAGTGATAACTTTGGTTGGTCATTGTAAATGAGATAATTTGCCTTACTATAAGCAGCAGTCTACATGTGGCAGTAAAATTCTGATTAGGAAGAATAGGAGTGTTTTTAAAAGAGTGAATTTTTAATGTGTGAGACCAATTTCTTAATATTTATTTGTTTGTTTGTTTGTTTATTTATTTATTGGATTTATACCCTGCCTTTCCAAAGCTAATGCAAATACCCATGGCAGCTTATAAATTATTTTATTGATTTATGAAATATTTATGAATATTTTATTTATTTATGAAATTTATTTATGAAATAACATGGGATTATGCAATAGAAATAGAATGGTACGAGAAATTAATGTTTTAACACTTCAGATAAAATAATCCACTGCTTTGTATGGTACCTGATAACCTATTGGCATGTGATCTAATATTTTGCTTATGTGGTGACATTCAGCTCGACGTCTACAGCTAAGCCCCTGGGAGAGCAACGTTGTTAGCAGACTACTGACGCCCACGCATTCATTCTTGGCCAGGAGTAAAAGTGCAGCAACTTTGTCAGGCGAAGCAGGTAAAATGAAATCAGTAAGATTTAATTCCTCTATTTGGTTTTCCTTTTAAGAATCTCAGCAAGATTTATTTATAAATAATCATGGTTGTCCAGGATTAATATTGGGTGGTTTGGCTTTTGGGTGAATGAACTTGATTCAGTATGTGATGTGGAAGATTTTTGAAACAGTTTATTTTTGCTTTGTCTCTCCAGTTGCTAGTTCTTGTAGTAACAAGTTTTTACCTGCAAACTCTAAAATGATCTAATATTGCATACATATTGCATACATAGCTTCTTTGTTAAACCAATTATACAAAAGTCTATTTATCGTTTTAAAACTTGCACATAGTGTGGACTGTATTCTAACGCAGTGGTCCTCAATCCTTTTGGATTTTTCCCCACCACAGTCCTTTTTGGTGGGGAAAAATTTCTCACTGCCCAGGACGATGCGCATGCACGGTTCTGGAACTGGAACTGCCATGTGGAACAGTTCCATCTGGAACTGCACATGCTCATCAGCACAGCTGGGCTTCACCTGCGCAGTTCTTCCCACAACCTAGGAGAACTGTGCAGGCACAGCCAAGCACCTGGCTGTGTCTTTACAGTTTTCCCCAGCTTCCGACACTGCGCAGGCACAGCTGAGTGTTGGGCTGTGCCTGCTCAGTTGGGGCCAGGCTGGGGCTGAGCACTGCTCTGGCTCTTGCCTCCGATCCAGGGCCCATACCTGGTGTGGCCCAGCAGCTGAGGCAGCACAGACCGGGGGATGAGAACACCTGTTCTAAAGTACAGGTGTAACCTATTCATATGTGAATTATTTGTATGCAATTTTGTCTCAAAGCAAATGAAGTTGGCTCTTAAATAATGTTTCTTTAGCAATTAATGGCTTAGAAATAGCCTGCTTGCCTTGGTAAAGTGGCAGGCAATAAATCTTCCACTCTGTGTGGAAGAGCCAGTCAGCCCAATACTGAGCTGGGAAGCCTCTGTGCATGCACCGTGATGGCACCCCGCAGAAGGTGGTCCCTCCCCTCAGCATTGGCAAGACACTGAGGAGAGGGACCTGACCTGAATGCGCCAGCCTCTCGCCCATTCGCTGGCTGGCGCATACAGGGAGCGGTTGCTAGCAATCGCTAGGCTGTGTGCACCAGCCAGCAACTGCAGAGAGATCCCTGTCAGAAGACAGGAACCTTTGCACATGCATGGGGACTGCCTCCTGCACATGCCAGCCAGTGCTTCGCAGATGTCCCTCCCTGCATTCACCAGCCAGCACATGCAGGGAGTGTTTGCTCCCCTTGGCCTGAGGCAGAGGGAAACGACTGCTACCTGAGCGTGCTGGCCAGTGAATGCAAGGAAAAGCCTTCAGGGAGAGAAGATGGACCTCTGTGCATGCGTTGGCCAGTGCACCCAGGAGACAATGTCTCCCCTCAGTGTCAGGCAGTCACTGAGAGATGGACTGCTTATGGGTTGGACAAGGGGCTGGACATCTGGGACTTTGTCCTGGATACCCCTCCCCTTGGCCCACCCAGTTCAAATATGGCAACCCTAATCAAGAACCTATTTTTAAAAACATAATTTATCTCCATAGCTGAAGTAGATTTGTCTCAGTAGATCACATGGGAAGAAACAGTCAGGAGGAGCATTTATAGATCAAGGACTTAATGCACAATCAAGTAAAAGTTCTTTTAATCCTCTTTTTAATTCTCTGATGTAATTTTGTAATCCTTCAGATAATCAGTATGTGCTTTTGTAGATTCTATTTTAACGGTTCAAAGGGTGATCCAGCCAAAGTTGGGCAAACCAGAGTTGTGTAAAAATCAGAGGAAACCAACCATTTACATATGTACTTTAGCTTCATGGCTTTCAAAAGAAATTAGTTGTGTCTCGCTTATATTGACATGACCTTGCCTTTCTTTTTAGTCTCTGTAATCCCTGTTATTAGTGTCTATTTTATAGAGGCAATATTTTTTGTTAACCTACTGAGTCTTTCAAAAAGACAAGAATATTACTGGGGGAGACCTTTTATACAGAAGAGAGCCTTGCATATTAGGTTTTTACATATGTCTGCCTCTTGTATTATGCAGTTATTTCTTTCTCCTGCCATAACGTATCAGATATAAAGTTCCCATTATGGCAAGAACCCATCTTGCTAATGGCTCTAGTGAGCTATTTTCCAACATATAGAAAGAATGTAGGAACACAGAAAGAACAAGCATGGCACCAATCCCAAAAGACTGAGATGTACTCAAGGCACAAACCTATAAGAATATCCCCACAATAGAAAACTAATGAGTAAATGGGACTTTCTATTTCTGTTCTTCCTGGGTTATCATTAACTTTTCATGCATTTCCATATGTGTAGTTTGCCTAAAAATAAGACATAGAAACCTGAAAATGCAGTACTATGAAAAACTAAAATCCTGAAAGACTTCTAAAAATGCCACATGTTTGATATAAAGTACATTCTGCCAAAATTTAACGTTTATCCCAATAATTAGTTATCAAATTATTATCTTCAGAATGGAATTAAGAACCTTGATGAGGAGTTTAATATTACAACTGCTTTTGAATGCTAAATAAAAATAATTGAATAAATTTATTCAACTATTTATATATAAAATAATTCCACGGTCTATATCTTCATTTCAAATGCAAAACTATAGGAAGTGGGGCAGAATAGAAAAGGCTGGTAAAACCTGGATTTAAATTCTGTTACCACATGCGAAGCAAAATATGTAGATGTTACACATCTGCTCATTGCTAAAATGGTGAACTTTCATGCAGTTAGTAGCTGAGCTTATGTTGCTTGATTCCAAATTATAAGTTATGAACCAGCTAAGGACAAGACATTTGCAGGGGATCAGATAGGAAAGTCATAAAATGTGCCATGTTTAAAACCCTGCAGCAGTTAAAAAGTTGTGGACTAGGATTTGGTTCAATACAGATAATTGGGCTGCATGTATTTGCTTATAGTAAAACATTTTGGCTAGAGTCTGTGCTATGCCTTTAAGAATGGTCAATTTTTCTTAGATTGGAGGAATGAAATTAAAAACATTAGAGTACACTAAATTTAGATATCAACATTCCATGGTGTGACGTCCTATTTTAGTGTAATTTATTTCTGAAATAATTTGAAATACAACTTTTCTCTCCCATGGGTACAAAATAAATACCAATACAGTTCCAAACTTCATCAGAAGTGCTCTTTATTCAAGACAGTGCTCTTTAAGCAAGTCAAAATTTCTGAGAAAATTTTGCTCTTTATACAAAATGCTCTTTATTCAAGGTACCACTGTATATTTAATGTATTTCCTTTTAATCATTTTTTTACCTTGTATGTTATTTTCATGAAAGTATAATGACATTTAAGAAATAATTCATGCCAATTAATTTAAGCTTCTATAAAGCTTGACATTTTTCAAGTTTGGAAGACTTTATTATTTCTAGGGCATGGGATTTTATTATTTTATTTGTGTGGGCACTGATCTTGTCTGGGGTCAGTTTCTGAACAGGGAATTGTGTGCAAAAGATAACCTGTGTATTATTTTCCTCTCCTATGGAAATCAACCAAGGCTGTGAATGTGAACTATTTTTTAAACAAACCCAAAATCCTAGGTTTTGGCCATTTGGGAAAAATGTGGGGGTTTAGATTAAGTTTCTTTCCCCACCCCCAACTCCAAGATCCCCTTCAAATAGCTAATTGATAGGTCTGGCTTTCTTAAAAAGGGATTGATATATTCAGGTACCTATACATTCTCCATTGGAATCAAGACGTTGATGTGAAGAAATATACTGTTGTTGAGCTCTTGAATTTTACCTCATGTAGCATCTGCTGTATTCTGTGATATCTGTGATGCTGCTTCTCTATTATCTGGGTGAGGCTCTTTCTTCTAAATCCAGTCTTGGTGTTTGATTTTTCCTTGTGATTTTAGCTCTTACTGATTTATGGCTATGGCTTCATATAATTAATAACTTTATAGTTCAGAAATCATTTATCAGAACCATCACTGTTTTATTTCTTTTTAAAGCAAGGTTCTTAAGGAGTGTCCCTGATAACATAATTAAGTTTATTACACATACATTATTATACAGCATATACCACCCTCAAAGACAGAGCTTAAATTGTGCAGGAAGCTATGTTTGCCACCCTGCCTATGAGCCGGAAAGGGAGAAAGAAACTGCTTTTCCCACAATTGCTGCATGTCTCTCATATTGTGCTTTTTGTTCTTAAAGAGACGATATACATTCTTTGGCCTGAATGGAGTTTCAGCTATATGTGATATTGACTTTATGTACTGAATGCAACCTCTTGTAAGGTATGGGCCAACAGTATAAAACCTCCCTAAACATGCATTTAAATGTTTTTGTCGCATAGAAGCTACTGCTTTTAAAAAGACAAAAACATCCCAGTTCGTATTTTGTGTCAAAATATCAAAACTATGTGAATGTTGTTGTTCTACTTTCAAAGTTTTGGTTTACCTGTATAACATTAGGGATGAAACCTTGGAGTGTCTTCATTTTTAAATGCCTTTGACATAGTCAGTGAATAATCCAGTGATGGTTCTGGTTTCAGTGTGCCTCATTTTATGCATGTATTAATTCTTTCTTTCTTTTCTTTTTTTCCTTTCCAATCTCTGTTCCTGTTACCTTTTTGGGGTTTTTTCTTCTATCGCTCCACTCTGCTGCTGTTCTGTTTAAATATATACATATATTTATGAAAAAAATCCTACACCCTAGTTATCCCCATTTGTCCTCGTTCAGCATCTTGCAGCCCCATCAGCCCTCTGTCCTTCAAAGCCATAAGCTGTCGAAATCCTGCAGACAGAGCAAAACTCTTTGGTACAACGACTGATGTTAGACGCAAGAGGACCACACATTCGGCAGGGGTAAGCTCATTATGTATGAATAGGCTTAAAGTTGTAGTGAACCCACCTTATGTAAAAGGCATTCTATTAACATAGTTCGCTTTTATAACAGGAAACCAACTTTCTTGGACAATAAAGATGAATGATTTTGTTTGGAGGGCTGTACTGCTGGGCTGTTCAGATACATCTCTGGACCATGATCTTAATATTTTGTCAGGAATGAAATTTCCTGTAGGCTAACGTGGTTTGTTAGTCTGGATAGTTCCGGGGAAGACAATGTGACGTGGCTTGTTTTGATCTTTGACGTTCACCTAAAAAAAGGAAAAGCTACAATACCTTCGTGCTTGAGTGAGAAGTGAAGGTTGGAAGCTCAACTTCATTTAACATTGTGGTTAAGAAAGATGTTTCAATTATTTGTAAACTGTGGTGAGCAAAACATTTAAAAAGGTTGTTATCAGTATTGTCTCAAGATATAAAACATCCCTTGAGTTTCTTAGGTTTGAGAACCCCCCAAAGAGGAAAACTGACTGAGGTTAAGATCAGTTGGTACTTGCAGACATTTTTACTGTCCTACTTCAATGATACTTTCTTTGCCCTTATTATAAGATAAGAGCAGGGACCTACCCTGCAGGCACCTACCCTGGATGAAATGGCACACAATTGTTTATTGTCCCTTTTGGCATTCTCATCCAAAGAATCCCTGAGATTGGATACTTCCAATCCATACTTCTTTTTGCAAGTGTGGTTGAGGGAGCTGAATTGCACCACCTACCACAAACTAGAGAGCCTCTGAGCTCAGCTTTACAATTCAAATCTGAGCGATCACCAGGAAGGCTAAGCAATTCAGGATGCTAACTGAAGCAGTTATGTCTGAGGCAGCTTATTTGTAGGAGTTTTCATTTCTATCCGCTTGCTTTACTTCACTGCTCCTACCATTATCTGGATTGGAAAAGGAAGAGAGGACAGAGGCAGAAGATACATGGAGGGAAGGGGAGGGCTGAGCTAGAACATTAGAAAGTGGGTAGCTAGAACATTAGAAAGTGGGTGGCATAGAGACTGGCACATCTTTAGGTAAGGAGGCAATATTTGACGTGCCATCTCAGGTGTTTGGCTATTTGGGACCAATCTTAGTCACCAGTCAGCATCCCACAACCAGATAGCTTTATGAGATTGGTACAGGTTCCCTTATGAATCTTAGTCACCTCCGAGTTCACAACAAATCACTGTTGTCTGTCATGTCCTATATTTGCCAGTTATGCCCAACCTGGCCTGTAACAGTGTATGCTGAAAAAGTCTGGATCCTCACCAGCCAAAACAGTTGTCCACATTGTCCCTGAGGACTCTAGTCCTTCAACCCAACTGTGCGCACAGCATGCAAAGAGGAAGAGGGCAGAAATGCCTTTGCGTTTATTGGAAGCAGTGAAGAGGCTGAATATGTGAACTGTTGTGTGATGTGTCCTACAATATGGCTTATTTATCCTGTACGTTAAATTTTAGAGTAACAGAAAAGAAAAGGACAGGGGCCTTTCATTATCTAATCCATCCTCTGGCAAAAAAAGAGCTCGTTCACCTTCTACCTTCAGAAGTAAATCAGCTGCTTGGTAAGAAACTCTTATTACCATCTTTGTATAATCTTAAGTTCTTTTTGACCAGTTTTTGTTAGAATAATGGACTCCTTACAGAAACAGAAAGGAAATGCAAATAGTAAAGTATTTTTCAGTCCTTGAGAACTGTTAGGGAATCTTTAACCCATTGTCCTAGGCTGGGTACAGTGGTGTACATTTGAAAGATTAAAGTGTACCGAGGGAATCTTTACCTGTACTCATTGAGTTGAATCCTGACTTACTGCTCCGAGAATGGACCTGTTCTGATTCATGGAAGGACAGTTTCTGTGATTGCATCATGGAAGTGGAGAAGTGCATCCCAAAGGCTCCCAGAAACTGGTTCACGTTCTAAACCCTGTACATTTGCATTTAAAATTGATCAAACTACAGAAATTAAGACAAATTAAGACAAAATTCATTCCACATACTGTACTAAAGTTGGCTTTGCAACTCGAAAATGACTATTGCTCAACTGTCCTGAGATATAAGTGGAGCTGCTTTATTTTGTACTTTGGTGGGATGATTTTAAAAATACTGTACATAGGGCCTGATCCAGTAAATCTCCTTTAAGCATGTCATATTTTGAGTATGCCTTTTAGAATTTTAGACTTTTGTTTTCCCCTGTTCTATCACCAATAACTTTTGAATACCCTAATTTCAAAAATGGCAAATCATAGAAAGGACTACTGTTTGAGAGGAACATACTGAAAGCTCCCTTGGCAGTGTAGAACTACTTTCATGACCAGTGGTCTTCAAAGTGGAGGTTGGGACCCCTTGGGGTGTTGCAAGCTGGGTACAGCTTTAATGTCTCTTCCAGCACTGGCACTGGGTAGCTTTAATATCACTTCCAGCCATGACATCACTTCCTGGGTTGTAGTTAGGGACAAATTGTTATTCTCAGAAGTGGGTCCTAGGCTGATATATTTTAGCCCTAGCTTCCAGAGCAATGCTTGTACTTGGGTAGGATTTGCAATTGTGATAGAAGGCCTTGCCTGGAATGTTTTGCCATGTAGTTATTTGTTCAAAACCCTTTCCACTTCAAATTTTTGATCATTAACAAATACTAGTTTCCTCCATGATACCTCATAGCCTTAATCCTAGGGTGTCCAAACCCCTGGCCCTGTGGCTAAATGGGGCCCTCGGCAAGCCTCAATGTGGCCCTCAGCAAGACCCTTTCATTTGGCCTGCAGGCAAGCCTGATAGTGTCTCTAATACAATCTTATATGTAAATTTATATAAATTTATTCAACTTTGAAATGTACACCTGGCACAATGTCAGAAAGATGAAGTGGCCCTCCTGCAAAAAAGTTTGGACACCCCTGCCTTAACCTAAAGTCAAGAAAGATAAAGTGAAAAGATTTTTTGAAAAAACACCACTTGGAGTTGTCTCATGTGTCATTTCTATTTAAACAAAAGTTGTGAGTAGTCATGGGGTGGGCAGAATTATTCTTGGCTTGAGAAGTTCAATAATGTATGTTGTACTGGGTTAAACAAAGCCAACAGGCCAAATGCTGCCCCCCAAAACAGTTCATCTGACCCCTGTTATAATTGGGTTATCTCAGAATGATAATTGGGCTCTCTCATATCTTGAAAATGTGGACAAAATGTGCATATTTTCCTTTTCTGCTACTTGCCGTTTCTGTGTGAGAACAAAGTGTTTATATTTCTATCCCTCAGCCACATAATGATGGCCTTCAAACATGAATGCCAACTTTGGCCCTCTGTATGAAATGAGTTTGATGTCCTTGATTTAACAGGTTCACTTGGTCACAAAACAGAGGAAGAATTAATGTAATATTTCTTGTTTCCTTTTTCTGTTGAAAAAACCTCCAGTGTTTACTAAGTTGAATTCAAAATTCAATAAATTCTGAATGACCAGGTGGTGTTTGTGTGTGTGTGTGTGTGTGTGTGTGTGTGTGTGTGTGTGTGTGTGTGTGTGTGTGTTTCTTATTGACCTTGGTATCACTATTCTTTCTGTGATTGACATAGGGCTTCTAGGTCAATGCCTTTTTTGCCTGGAACACCCAGAAAATCAACTTTGTCCCATGCATCATCCAGACTCTCTTCCACTCAGCCACGCCCTCCTTCCCCAGGCAATATTAGACCTATTAAAACTGAGCGCAAGCCAGAAAATGAGAAAAAGGAAATACCACAAGAAATGGAGAAGGCCACTGAAGAAAAGGCAGGCATTGGAAAAGCAGCCTCGAGCTCTGCAACAATTGCAAATGAAGAAGGACTTCCTAGTAAACCAGAGATTTCGCTTGGTGAGACTGGCTTTGTTAGATTCCATTCCTTCTTAATAAACTCTTGTCTCCTTTCCATCATATATCATTTGGATACCACATTGGTTCACTGAAGTCAAGAACAATAATTATGACAAATTGGAATACTAATACTAAAAGCACAGTTTGCACATATCTGTGGTATATTGCTTTGAGCATGTCAGTGGGAGAAGGGGAAAGGCAGCAAGAATTGGAAGAAGGCCTCTGACTGAGCCCAGGGAACACTCCTGCCAGTCAGACAGTATTGGACTAGATGGAGCAGAAGTCTGAAGCATAAAATGTTTTAGATACATGGCTTTGCTATAAGGCACCCTAAAACATGTTGCCTGAACTAGTGACAAAAAGTCAGTGAGTTGTTCTCCCAAATCATGCTTCCTTTCTCCCTCCATCACTGAGCCAAAGCCCTTCAACTATAGTCCTTGGGCAACTTATAGCCCATGATCAACTAGTACACATTACCTTCACATTTTAAATTCCTCCTCTAATTACAGAGGGACATCACAGAATCAACCACATTCCAGACCTTATGATGTTCACATTGACAAAATGTGCCCTCATCCATTTTAGGGTGTTAATATTCCCTTCTGATTATTTCAGTTGCTACTGCAGTTCTGCCCTCTGCTCCTTCGGCTTCCTCACCATCTCCTGTGTGTAGCAAGCCGCCTGCAGGGACTATGGATCCAGAAGAAGCAACCAGAATCCTTACTGAAAAAAGGCGATTAGCCCGAGAACAACGAGAAAGGGAGGAGCAAGAAAGACGAGAGAAGGAAGAAATAGAAAGGTGACCTTTTGCTGAACTACATCTTCCTGTAGTTACTCTGGATTGTAGGATAAGTATAACTTTGAATTGTTTACTACAAACTGAGTGACTAGAGAGGAAGGTGTGTCTTTTATAGTTCTATATGATCTGTAATTATGCAATTTTGAAAATGTTGGACACTTTTTAAATGAAGCAATTTTTTTTCTAAATCTCTAATTTACTTTTTGCTGTTGGGCAGAATATACAAGAATGTATATTCTCTCTCTCTCTCATGCATTTGTACTGATGCTCATTCTTGACGTTAGGCAAAAGAAGGAGGAATTGGCACAAAGGATAGCAGAAGAGAGAGCTCGTCGAGAGGAAGAGACTCAGAAGCAAGAGGTGGACAGGAAGCAAAGAGAGGCAGAACGAGCACGCGAGAGAGAAGAGCAGTTGCGCCATCAGGCTGAAGAAAAAGAACAGAAGGAAAAAGAAGAAATGGAAGTGCTTCAGAAGCAGGTGTGCTTGTATGATTGAGCAGAGAGAAGCTTCAAGCTTCTTTTTCTTCAGTGTTTCTTATGCCTAATAATGGGATCCCCTGTTTTGGATTGCAGACACCATTTGTCCCGATTGTGGGCTTGGTCTGGGTTGTGTTGCAGAAACAACAGTTGATTCAGGGTGACTGCTTTCCAGTGTATTGAAAGAAATGCCCTTACATGAGGCTTAGTGCTCTCGAGCATGTCCAAAAACTTTGAACTACTTTTTGATTATTTGCAAGAAGAATTAACAGATGCTACCATGATTTATTTGAATCCATGGGAAGTCTTAAGATGAAATTAAAACATGCATTCAAGAAGAACCTTATTCACATTCCTTAGAAGACCAATTCAGCTAATTCAATGTCTGTCCTCAATCATGTGGGAGAAGATCATGGATGGCTGCAATCTTAAAGACCCATTCAAAGACCATGGGGCTTACTTTTGAGTAGATGGTGCTACTAAACACAGCAGGGCTTACTATTAAGTAGACATGCTTAGGATTGTGCTCTATACGTTGCTTTACATCTTTCAGTTCACCACACTGCCATAATCTAATTCATTGTTCCCAAATTTTTTTTATTGTGACCCTAAATACAGTTTCTCTTTCTGGTGACCCATTGAATTGATAAACTGTATATTAATAATAAAGAAGACATTTCCGTGATCCTTGTTTGGGTTGTGACTGATAGTTTGGGAACGACTGATCAAATTGCAGAGGGGGAATTGATCAAAACTACCTCACAATGGACAAATAAATTTTTTGGGATCAAATATGTATAATTTGGTGGAACTGTGAGCCAACATTAGAACGATGGGCTGGCATCTATTGTGTTCAAGTGATTAATACCCCCACACCTAAATCCAATGCTACATTTTCCACAATTCTAAATTTCCTAATTTAGAAAAACCAAATTCCTTAACATATTTTAGGAGCAGGGTAGGTGCTTTGTTTTAGTGTTGTATATTTCCGATTAAGCACCTTTGTGATTCACTCTTGATAAAATAATTCAGGTATGATCCAGCCTTTCAGCAAGTGACTGTGACAACAGTGCAGATGCAACAGGCATTTAATGCCTGTTCTGTTTCAACATGCTTGGGTTTTCATGAAAGTTGACCACCCAACAAGGAGACCCGAGACAAATTAATGCCAGATGCAGTGGGGATACCTGGATGTAGGTGTCATATGTGTTCCCTGAAGCATCTGGTGGGCTGCTGTGTGATACAGGAAGCAGGACTAAATGGGCCTTTGGCTTGTTCCAGTGAGGCTCTTCTTAATGCAACATAGAGCACAATCCTAACCATGCCTACTCAAAAGTAAGCCCCATTGTGTTCAATGGGTCTTACTCCCAGGAAAGTGTCTTTAGGATTGCAGCCATAATTAATGAAATGAACAGTAAAGTTATTATTATATGTAACATATAATTATTATTATATGTAATTATTATATATGGAGTCAGTTCTTTGGAAGAAAAAAACAATTGCAAAACCATTTGTTGTGTAGCATCTTGAAATGCTGGATTGTAACCATTGAACATCAAGGGACTATCCCTTGAACATCAAGGGACTTTAATTATTGATTAAAATGTGAAACATAGAGAAACAAATACTGCTGATAGGTCAGTGATAACATTGTCAATGCACTGTTACATTTTCCCCCTCCTTTCCTGTGTCATCCCTTAGAAAGAAGAAGCTGCCCGATTACGAGAAGAGCAGTTACGGTTAGAACGTGAAAAGCATTTCCAAAGAGAAGAACAGGAGCGCTTAGAAAGGAAGAAGGTAATGGAAAGGCCACATGTGCACACACGAAGACCTTGGCTACAATCCAGAGTAACTGCGGGACCTTTTACACCGACATAATTACAGTGCCACCTATGGGAAATGCATAGAGCAATCCAGAGTATGTGCCTCTTACGTCTTCCCGTAGTTACTCTGGATTGTACGGCATGTCTTGTGTGCAGCTGAGATATTTCTGTAGCCACCAGTGGGAACCACCTATGCTTATAATCTTGTGGATTGGACCATTCACTTTAAGGGCATTAAAAAACCAAAATAAAGTTCCTTGCCAAGGCCTCCTAGCTCAGGGGTGCCTCTCCCCCACAGCAGTCTGCACTACGTAATTTTCTCCTTTCATTTTTCTTGTAGCGACTTGAGGAGATAATGAAAAGAACTAGACGAACAGAAACTACAGAGAGGGTACGTAGTAATGCAGTACATTCCCTCTCAGTAGGAACCATGTAGTGCTTTTGTAAGTGCAGCTTCTAACTTTGCAAATGATTTATTTTGCAGAAATCAAATGAACAGCAAAATGGAGAGATATCAAAGGAAACAGGTATTCCTTCTTACTCTGCAAGTAGTATAGAACAGAAACTTATTCGGAGCATGGCCTGAATAGGGCAGACAGAATGTTTTTCTTTAAGAGGGAGAGAAAAAAAGGAGAAGTTCCGTTACCCTCAGTGAAATGAAATTATGTTTGAGTCTGAATTCTAGAATGATAAATATTTTATTGAAGACATACTTAAAATTGTGTAATGCTGAAAGATATAATTTGAACTGCAAGCTTTATTGCATTTAGTTGGTAGATCATAATATTAATGGGTTTGAAAGTTTGTTGTAATTATGTGATAGCGGAACAGAAGCATTAATGTCAAAAATTAATGAGGGCAACTTTTTGTCTTGTGTTTTGATCTTTTTGTACCAGTAACTAGCCCCACATCTCCATTCAGCCCAGTGACAGACTCTCAGGTTCAGTGTGTGCCAGAATCTCCACGCAATGGGGAAACATTAACACATACGCACATGCTCATTTCACATCAGCCCACAGTAAACCTAGACAGGTGAGTGACATGTTGCTCTTGGAGAAATTGAGCTGTTTTGTCTTACAAGATGGAAGTGTTTTGAATCACATTATTTTTACTTTATTGTTTCTCTGAAATAATGATTTGATCCTCCACTGTCCCACCCCTCTCCCCAATCAAACGTTCTGGGTAAACTCCAGCATCAATTGAATTTGTGCAATTAAAATTATGGTTCTCAGCTCACTTAGCTGAAAATTAGTATTCCAAAGTGCACTTTCTGGCTTGCTAGCTGAGAGCATATCTTTAAACATTAATGAGCCATAAAGAGTACTTCTGTGTGCATCCTGCTGTTATTGAGATGCCTCTATACAAAATGTTTCACAGAAACAATGGCAGATACAGGATGGCTGCTGCCCAGTGTATTGAAAGAAATGCTTACATGAGGCTCAGTGCTGTTGAGCATGTCCAAAAGCTTTCATCAGCACTAGAATCTGAGCAGAAGAACACCTTCTAGTGCCTCCCAGTTGGGAGGCATTTGTTCTTCATACAAATGTTTAGCCTCGATGAATTATTTTCTACCCTCAAAGTGAAAAAGACAGACTGTCCTTATTAAATACCATATAAAATGCTCAGGTAAGCAGGCAAGGCATTAACCCAGTCAAGTTCTCCAGCTGGTGTTGCATGTTTGTTTATATAAAAAATAGGATGACCAAAACCAGCAATTAAGCCCTCAATTTATTCAGTTTTTGATAGACTGTTACATTACAGACTGTTACAATGATACTCTGCAAGCAGGGTACCTGGGAAGACTATCACACAAAGGAGCAATTTCTAAGTGGTGTATCACTCCAAGGTGTAAGGATTTTGAACAAAAAAATTTATGTACAGTAAATAGAAAGTTGCATGTTCTCTCTTACACCACAAACACCCTACATAGAATAACAAGATTACAGATTTGCAGATACTAAGAGGCAATGAGTATCACCACCATTCCTGTGGTGATATAGAAAGGCAAGCACATTGGCCTAACCCTCCCCTAAGTGTGGTGCAGAATGCCTTACAGCACTTTTGTGACAACCCCAGGTCAGCACTGGACTTATGCCAGGGCTTTAGGCCGGCCTAAATGCAGATTAGGGTTGCAGCCTTAAATGTTTATACCAATGATATACTATAGCAGTGATTTGCACTAAATTACTATAGGTTGAGGTTTCTGATACTCATTGCAAATGTGAACTCTTATCTCTGCTGTGACAAGTGTGCATCAGTGTTCCTTTGTGTGCACTGCAAGCAGTGCAGCATTGTTTTATGTTCACACTGCCCCAACCTTGAGAAGTTGTTTTGAGGTAAGTTTTGAGTCTGTACCTTGTTGCGGTATTACTGTCCTTGCTTTTTCCCTATCAGTTTGCTGTATCTTGGTATTGTGGGAATTGAGATGTTTTTTCACCCATTTTGCCCTGTTGGGACATTTGCTGCGAAAAAAATAACATGGGAATCTGTCCCTCTGCTTCCAAATGAGAGAGTTTATGGACCATAACATTTCCTTCATACTCCAACCTGGGCAGAGGATCGCAGCAGAGGATGTATCTTTGTACATTTGCTTATTGTAAGCAATTCTGAAAGCAGAAGCAGCAGGGAAAATGCCTGCTTCAGTCGACGTGTATATGTATATGCATTATATGTACCAAAAATAAGTGACAGCCAATCTCAACATCTTTTTGGAAAGCCAGGATGTGACCCCTTGGCAAGAAACCAACCATAACACTCTAGTATGTTCCATAAAAAAGAAATGTTTATAAAAAGGCTACCAACCTGCTGAGGTTTGAGTGTACTATAGATTAATTAGTGCATACCACCTTCTGTCAGTATTTATCTGCCAGTGCAGCTATTGGCTGTCTCTTCCAACTGAATGCCAGATAATAACAATTAATTACTGTACCTTGTTGTCAAAAATCTACAGTTAGTATAGACACGGGAGAAGATTGCTAGTAACCCAAAGAAGTGCAGCTATGCAGCTAACTGCTTTATGAAGTCTGGTGTCAACTGAGTCATGTTGTATTTTTTGCACTCGAGTTTTCTAAAGATTTCTTGGACACTTTACAAAAAAATTCAGTCAAACAGGGGGCACACAGAGGGGCTTTGTAGAGGCTCCCCTCCACAGTAAACATGTTCATATGATGGACAGATGAGTTAGGGTGCTGGATCTGGCTCGCAAGCTGGAGTCTAGAAAGCCCTGGTCTAAAGTGTGGCTTAATCAGAAAGATGTATTGATTTTCTGTTTGCGTATCTTTCAGTAATCTTAACCTAGAAAAATATTCAAATGAAAATGGAGTGTCTATGCAGAACGAAAACTTTGAAGAGCTCATTAGTTTACCCATGGGAACAAAACCATCCAGACTGGATGCCATGAACAATGATGAAAAGGACTCCTCTGAAATTCCTTTGACTCCTATTTTGGCCTTTGAAGCTAAGGGGACTCTTGGGCCATTGCCTCAGGTAGATAATGTGCAGACACATCAAACAGCAGGTAGGTTTGTGTTAAATTTTGTTCTGTAGTCTCATTTATAAATGGCATGAAGTGTGTCTTCTGGGATGGCACTAGGAAATGTCTACCTTCAGTCTGAGTTTAAAATCAGGACAGGGAATTTATTATATAAGTTTTGCATTAAAAATATTTGATACTTTTTAGAGCAACATGAAGATTACATTTGGAAAAGGGGGAGAGCATGTACTAGAAAGCTGATGGACATTTTACTAGACTTCTTTGAAGTCCATCATACCAAGTTGAAGTTTAAACATCACTGTTAAAAGGCCTTGTTCCAAAAATACTTCTTGTTCCCAGCCTAAAGGAAGAACAGTTAGGCCTCCTACATTAGCTTCCAAGATTAGCCTCCATTGAGTCATGTTAGGCTGTCACTGCTTTCCTCTGTTTACTAGTTCTCTTGCACTAGGACCTTGCCCATGTGAGCGCCTATTTAAGAATAGGAATATCAAAACCTTTCTAAAGAATCAAAGTGCCTTTGTCAACCCAAACAGTGTAACTTTGTGAAACTTCACAGTGGTGGTTATGATGACAAGCTGTGGAATCCCCAGGCTGATGCCCTGCCTGAGCCTTTCCAGTGTTAGCCATCAGTCTAGGTTTAGCCTCAGTGACTGGGATGATGACCAAGTTGGGAATCAGGCACTCTATCTGATGAGATAGAGCCTCAGAACATCCTGCAGGGGACAAAAATGAAAATAGAAGTCACATTTTGACAGGGCAGACCTTGAAGTTTGGCCAGAGTCATGATGTCTTTCTCTTTGGCCTGCCTCACCATGAAAAGTGCTTGTGCCAGGGAAGCTTGTCTGTTTTGGTCCTTGAAGATCCTTGTATTGATCCAATCTCAGATACTCCAATTCCTAAGGGGTTAGGGAAGACTTGTTGCCAGAAGTCAGAAACAGTGGTGGGCTCCAGCAGGTTCGCACCTACTATATAGAACCAGTTGTTAACGAGAGATGGGACATATAAAGTTTAAAAATAGCCACTTAAAAATGGCTGCCAGATGGGCTTAGAACTCTTTGTTAATTTCTTTGAATCCCATCGCTGGTCAGAAACTTTGTTTCTGACTTGCTATTATGGACCTCCATGTATCCATCCTAAACTTCATCTCTTATGAGGTGCAACCACTTGAGGTGCATCTTCCTTTTCTTCTTTGGAGCTAAAAACAGTACCAGGTGGGATATAAATAAATAATAAATGCTCCTCTTGGCCCATCCGGCTGAGTAGAATACTCTCTATGGGCCTGATTTGTAACTGGTGTTCTATTGCCTTCAGTTTTCACTGGTGCTCACTTGGATCCTTCAAAAACAGGACTTTCCAGTATTGTTTTTGAGGTATCCTGACAAACTGCAGGGTCCTGTAACCCAGGAATCCCTCCCCTAGTAGGGGATGTGAAGAAGTTAAATCCAACCTTCTGCAGTGGGATTTGACAAATTCTCCTTCCCTCTTACCGAGAACTGACTGCAGTTAATACTGTGTCATTATTCATCTCTTTACCACACAGTTTTTTGAATTATTATTTGCTGTGCTAATCTGTCTATTATTGGCTTTCTTCATAGAAGTTATCTGATCTCTGCTTATGAATTACCATAAGGTGGCGTGAACATCTCAGCAGCCAATGGAGTTCCTTCCATGCTATGAAGGAGTGTTGTATTTTTTGCACTCTCGAGTTTTCTAAAGATTTCTTGGACACTTTACAAAAAAAGAAAAAACCAAGCAAAAAACAGACCATAGCAAAACCAGCAGAAGAATTCACTGGGAATAGACTTGGATTATCTTTCTATCAAATAGATTTCACCTCTAGGAAAATCATGTTTCATGTGCATAAATTGCTTTTATCCAGCAAGTTCCTTTGGTTAGCATCATGGATATTTTCTGCATTCTTGATGACAAAAAGCTTAACTGAATTCTAACAAAATGACTGATTGGGGTAATGGGCCTATTGTTAGGTTTGTTTTGAAGATGGGTGTTTGGTTTTAAAAGGTATAATGTAAAATCAACAATGAATCTTTTACATTTTACTGATTGAATACTTGAAAAGTAAATGCCTCACTGCTCTACGAGTAGGACTGCTGGGCGTTTTTATTTAAACCAGGTGGTTTCAATATTATTGCAGAGAACTCTTTATTATGGGGGCAAAATATAGGCTTCTGTAAGGTTCTTGTAAATGTAACTCCTACATGGACATTCTGTATATTTAGGCATCACTACTGTCGTCTTGCATTTTCTTTGAAAAATAAAATAACACCACCACAGGTTTTAAAATGTGAAAATGGAAAGCATTATTTTTTCAAGGATGAAATGAAAACCTGTTATCTTAGATAATGTATTTATTAATTTTGTTCAGTAAAAAATAAATCATAGAAAAATGTGGTTCAAACTCTATTGCAAACTTGATTTTTGTCAGTTTCTACTTTGTTGAAGGCATACAGAGATAAAGATATTTTTTTTCCTGATATGAGTCAGGGGGTGCGGGCTATCTCATTATAATTGTTAAGTTCATGTCTGACCCTATGGACTGCAGAATGCCAGGCCCCTGATCTTCCACTAACATTTGAAGTTGTGCAAAATCATTACCTAACCTCCTCATCTTCTGCTGTTCCCTTCTCCTTTTGCCTTCAGTTATTCCCAGCATCAGGGGCTTTTGTCCTTTCCAGAGTTCTTCCTTCTCATGAGGTAGCCAAATGTAATTTCACTGGAGAAGAAAATGGCAACCTCATCCAGTATCTTGCCAAGAAAACCCTATGGATTTGAGTTTCTCCATTTATGTAGCAGACTTCACTTCATCAGTGCATGATGTGAACAAGCATAGAAATCTCATCACCTTTTGGAGATGAACTGCTTGGCAAGGCAAATCATAAAGGGGGATAAATGAGTGGTAAGAGGAAGTTGAACACAATTCTGGATTTTCAACTCCTGGCTGATGCGATAGGGGAACTTTGGGATTAAGGTTGCAATCCTAATTTCCAATTAGGCTGTCCTAACCTCTGGCACAAGTTCAGTGCTGACTCCGGGGGTGTCACAAACTTGCTGAAAGGCACTTCTGCCCCACTCCTGGGGGATGACTAGGCCACTGCACAGGCATATGCTTGCCTCCTTAAATCACCACAGGAACAGGAACACCAATGAGATGGTTAGGATTGCACCCTAAGACAGTCTGCATGCAATGCAATCCAGTTGGTTTATCATAATGCACATGCTTTATTGGGCTATAAATAACTTCAGGTAAGAGTTATCAGTCACAGCAGGAGGATTATCTAGTTGTTCCTGAGGTCTATTTGCTGCCTCCGACATTGTTTTCTACTGTAATATTGTAGAGTGAGCAAAGTTTTGCTAGTCTGTTTTGTTTTTATTTTTCTAGTTCATTACTCATGTCACACTTGACAGTGCTACTAAATGTGGATCATGTGTCAGTTTGTCAAAAGGAGTCTTCTAATACAGACAGGCCTCATATCCATGTTTCAGTTATCTGTATACACTGGTGTGATGTGACCACAAGTAATGTTACACAGGGATGCAAGTACTAAGCACTAGGGACAATTAGTGAGTTCTGTTTGGACAAATGTAAAATTTACCTGATCTAATTCTTCAACATGTTTCACAAAGGTTCTTGTCTTCTGCAGTCCTAGTTCAGTTGAAAGTGATGACATCAACATGAAAGGATGCCAGTTTGGGGCAGGGCAAGGTTTCTAAATGTATTTCTGGGTGACAGCAAATCTTTTAACATGTTTAAACATACTGTACTGACAGCTGTGCTTATTGTGCAAGGGACCTGTATAGAGTCTCACTCACTCTTCAGATACTTTTGTGTTTAGAAACAATAGAAAAGTACTCTTACTCTTCTCTCCCTAGCTCAAGGTAAAATAAGGAATATTATAAACAGTCAAGCTCATGCCCTTCTCATCTCAAGTGTACTGAATGCTAATCCTTATCTATTGCTACCTTTTGCTCCTGTCTGCTTGGCCGTGGCCACCTCTGGAAGTGACCTATTGGGTCTGTGAAAGCCTACTGTGGGAAAGGGAAAAGCCTCCCTTCCCCTCAGTAGCCCCATAACTTGAGCTGGGTCAAGTTAGGATTGCACTTTAAACTTTCATAAATTTCTGGAAAAGTCAGTTGAAAGATTTAACCTGCAGATGTGCAATATAGGCAGGGGTGTGTTTTTGTTAAAATCTTAAGAACGCAAAACACTACCTTTTGGTGTTTATGATTTTCCAGAAATTGCAATAGATTACTTTTCCAGTTAGAAATAGTCCTATGACTGTATGGATGAACAATATATCACCTACCTACCTCACTTTAAAAGTATTTAACATTAATAAAATAATAGGAATCAAGAGGAATGAGAACTAAAAAAACCTGTTTTTAAAAAACTGCTTTTTGCCTTACAAATTACAAAATCTGCAAAAGAAAAATGCTTCCGTAGGAATATCCTTACATTTGGTCCATGCATGCAAGCATCCATCTATCAAATATCATAGAATGAATTGCAAGTTTGGATCAACTACCACACAGAACGCTTGTATAATTGCAACCAGTGCCTTTCAGTTGTGCTTGAACACACAATGAGTCAAGTTGAATAATGAAGTAATAATACTTGATTATTCAAGGATTCACCATACAGTTCATAATACTTGCTTTTGTATACTGGTCCTGTGGAAGTAATAATCCTAGTGTTTATGTACTAGCTGTGGATTTGCCCACAATCCTGGCATGTAGCCAGATGTACAGATGATGGCAAGCCAAGATTATATTGTTTCCAGAAAACCCTGATACAGGCCAGAACAATTTCTCAAATATCCATGTGGCTCCCAGCAATCATGAGAAGCTCTTGCATTTCTTCAGTTTGTTTATGGACTTGGTCAAGGCACTTCTTCAATGGGCTCAGGCTAAACGCCGATGAGAACTCAACATCTTAAAAAACAAAAAGCAAGAATTCAAGCTAGAAGTCAGTGCAACAAGCTGGATCTGCAACTAGTTTCTTTGCAAACAGATAGGCATTTCAAAGGAAATATTTTCCTATGTACATTCAACTTTGATCTAAAAAAACTGACAAATGCATCATACTTGGAAGTGGCATCAATGGAGTCGGAGCTTTTTGAAAGCAAGTCCCATCGTGTTCAAAGATGAAAGTGTGGGTTGCAGCCAGAGTGCTGCATTCCAAGATGACAGCACCCAGTCCCAGGTTTCAAGATGGCAGCACCCAGCTTTTTGTGACCCCCTTGAAATGAAGTCATGATCCTCCAAGGGGATCCCAACTCCCACTTTGAGAACCACTGGTGTAGGTAACATCTTGGATATATCCTTGGAAAACTATTCAAGCTAATGTTCTTTGAAAATTGATTTTATACCCTATATTGTGGATTACACTGAAATTGGTTTGTTTAGTACTAAGCAATTGTAAACAAATTATAGTATACCATGGGATTTTTTAAATACAAGAAATCTAACTTTTCTTTTTAAAAAACATTTTTGAGACCTTTAAATAATTATTGGTTACAGGACCTAAATAATTGTTGACTGCATTTATGAAGACTGTTTATTGTCTGAAGTTTTTAACAAATACCCACATTAATACTGAATAAATCTTTGAGAGTTAACACTGAGTGGGCTTCAGTTCATTAGAAAGTCCATCTCATTTTCAGTATCAAAGGAAGTTGGGCCTCAGCTGTGCTTCCGAGGAGTGTACCTATTGTCTTACAGCAGTCATCACCCCAACCCCTGATTTCTGGTCAAATGACAAATACAAAAGGGACTTACCTTTCTGTAACATACAAAGAGTAGATATGCCAAGATGCTGAAAACGAATTTCTTGATGGATAAGATAGTTCATGAGGTATTCCTGAACCTTGCTCATGTGGGATTTCAGCAGGGCCATCACCTTTTCTATGCAATTTAATATGAAGAAGAATGATCAAATATAATGCATAAGGCAACATCTTACAACACAATTATTGTTAATTGGTAACACTGCTTCTTTTGACTTATTGTAAAGGTTTACTAGAAATGATGTAGGTATTAATACCCTACTGACAATCCTTACTGCTACTGACTGAAAATCAGTTCAGGATAAGCTTTAAACTGATGCCCAAGTTATTGAAGTTTCCATTCAATACCAGGGTCTCCAAACGTTTTGATAGGAGGGCCACATCTCTGACACTCTTAGGAATTAGAAAAAAGGAATTTATTTACATTTCAAATTTGAATAATATATACTAGAAATATAACCTATGAATGAATTCAAATTGGTTCATCAACCCTTTCTAGCACAGACACACAAAGGGTGATCTTCAAACCAGTTCATAAACACTTTTCATCCAGCGAGTGGGGGTGCATGCAGCTTCCCTGGCCCTCAAAGTTCCCTCCAGAGGTGTGGGAAGCAGAGCCAAGGCCTGCATTTGACACCTGAGCCCACACCTGGGCCCCCATCAACCCAACATCTGGACTTCCCATCAACTCAACGTTTGTATGCTCCATCACATTGACACATCATATGAAATCTCAATGTATTCTAAGTCTTGAACATTGTTCATTTTAATATATACCATGTTGTATTATGTGTCTGATAATAAAGGCAGCTTGGAAAGCAAGCTCTCTTTGTTCTGCTTGATCAGCCAGTCTCACTAAGCAACTTATCAGTGGTTCATCTATTAATTCCAGCATCTGCACCATTGCTCCTTCTGATGAAAAGACAGAACAAAAAAAGTTTGCATAAAATCAACACAGTGGAAAGTGTTTTAAATTACATTAAATGATACAGCAAATAGGTCCCAAAACAAGACAGACTTGTGCAGCTAGAAAAATCAGAAGGTTTTGAAACAAAGATGTTGAAAGTTAAATGGAGAGGTGTTGAAATGCTCTCAAATAGATTAGTAAGGTTACATTGTCATAGGGAACTGCAGGGATGGGGGAACAGGTCCTGGGTTGTACAGCTTCTACAGTTGAC
Organism: Cryptoblepharus egeriae; assembly: GCA_030015325.1. Taxonomy (NCBI): domain Eukaryota; kingdom Metazoa; phylum Chordata; class Lepidosauria; order Squamata; family Scincidae; genus Cryptoblepharus; species Cryptoblepharus egeriae. The sequence continues at coordinate 177,892,840 of JAREYC010000001.1, read as the reverse complement.
AATTTGATTTCGGTATTCTGGCACAATGACAAGGACAAGAGGTTAGAGCCACATAATGAAGATAATATGAATTTGCCAAAGGTGTGTTGCTTATCTGCTAAGTTTAGGTGAGTATAAAAAGCATATATGAAAGTAATTTTAAAGTATATATACATCTTGACATTACATGCAGATTTTTTTCTGTAAAAATTTGTTCAATTTTTGTCTGCTTGTAATTTCTCAAAGTTTTCTCTCAAATATTCTGTTTAATAAAATCATTTTTCCCAGTTGATGAATATTCACACCAATCATATTCAATACAAGAGATGTGTGTATTCACATCCAGCAGTGATGCAGCCATGTGGCAGGATGAACCTATCCCAAGGGGTTACAGCAAGCAGCAAGCTGATAGGGAACCCACATACCACTTCCTCCAGCCACCATCTGTCTGCCCCCTTCTCTTCATGTGTGCTCAGAGTGTAAGACAGGAGGATGGAGAGAGCTTACCCATTTTGCAACTTTGCTTCTTGTAACGTGGCTGACAGACAGAATGTTCCAAGTGTTTAAACTTCTGAGATTCTCCTGGCTAAGCCACTTTATAAGCATCAGAAATATTCTATGCTAACTGAGTAACAGGCACTTTTTCAAATGGGTGCTCCTCTTTTATTTAGCACTGGGAGAGTCACCCCAACAGTGTCTTTTCTAGTGGCTGTCTGCTTGTGTTCTTTTGCTTCTTTTAGATTGTGAGCCCTTTTGGGACAGGCAGCAATTAGTTAATTTGATTTTCTCTATAAACCACTTTGTGAACTATTAGTTGCAAAGTGGTACAGAAATTCTGTTAATAAGAATAAGTACAACATTAACAGAAAAGTGGGGCCCACAACCAGTGATAAGGAAGTAGGGGGAAGGGTTTGGAGGCTGGATCAGCCTAGACCAGTCCTGTCCAAGCCCTTCTCATGGAATAAATGTATATCCGAAATGTTTCCTTACCATGTGTCATCAGCTCAGCAAGGCAGGATGTCACACAGCAAAGAGATTCCTCCTCTTGACAGTCGACATAGCAGACTGCTCGCATAAGTCCTTCAACGCAGGGACTTTCTATGACTCTCTATAAACAATGCCAGGTAATCACATTTAAATCTTGCATATCATCCAAATAATGCTGCATTGGTAACAAAAATTGAAAACATACTTATAGGTGAAGTCGTTCTGGATGGGAATGAAAGCTAGGTGAAGCTTTGCACAGCACAAGAGAAGACTGGCAACAGTCAATCAAGTGATTAAGGTGAGCATAGGAAATGGTGTAGATAAGTTGAGGGAACATACAATAGTCTGATACAAACACTTTGTCCTTTGTTTTAATGAACGCTAGTTTCCTTTTAGCCTCAATTTTTAAAAAAGATGTGTTTCAAATCTGCCCAGGTTATTTCAGGGTTGCATCTCTTTACCTATTAGGAGAGGTGAACAAGTGATATAAAGACACCTGAAGGGTTTGGTGTAAGCAAATGTACACTTTCTTAAATGTTTTCACTGTCCATCATGGAAATATGAGCATGACCTACTAGGAGAGTTCAAATTATACATGAAAGTAATGCAGGCCTCCGTCATTCTTGAGAGACTATAGTATCGTGCTCAGCTCTGCATACACTGCATGCGAAGCACGAAAGCCTGGGTTGGATTGTTATGGAGGATAGGCTGTTACCCAAGCAGCAAATCCCCCCTCTCCACGCCACTGAATTAGTCCAACTGAAAGGCAGAGTCAATATGATTGGATTCAGCTGGCGTCGCAGAGCTGGGTTAAGGACAGGAGCTCACCCTGTCTTGTGGGGCTGACCCGAGTCTTGAACCCTGGCCTACTGATTAACAGGCACAGCGTCTTAACCTCTTGCGCCACCCACAGCCCACAGAAAGTAATGAATATAGAATAAATCAGTAATAATATGTATGACCACATCCTTCATCTCACAAGATGCTATCAAAGGTACAGTGAGCCAATCTGAAAGACAGCATAAGAGCCCATGATGTACTTTGGCATCCATCTATGTGAATGAAGTGGGTATTAGTGCTTCTGAGGAAACAGGATGTTTCCGCTAGACAAGGAACAATCTTGCTAGAATTGTCTAAGTTGGGCCAATAGATTACTCTGATTCCTGTGAAGAGATCTTGGAAACTTCAGCAAGTTCAAAATGCTGCTGCAAGTCTTTGATAAGAGTTTCCCAAAATGAGTAGATTAAGGCTGAAATCCTAAAGTCACTTTCCTGGGAATAAGACACATTGAACACGATGGGTCTTACTTTTGAGTAGACATGGACTTGAGTAGACAAGTGCCATAGTAACTCTGGATTGTGCTCTATGTCCAGGTTATTGAAGCTTCCAATTTGTTTTTCAGTTCTGTTCAAAGTGCTGGTTTTGGTCTATAATGGTCTATAAACAGAAGGATCATCTTCCCCCTTTTCCTGCCAATTTTTAGAACATTCGAACAATCCACAATTACCTTCTCAGATAAGAGTTTTTCAAAGGAAGACTTGTATCCAAGGAAAGAATGAAAATAAATGCCATTCTGAAGATTTTAATGAGCAAATGTTAATTGTCTTGATAAGAAGCTGGGTGGGGCTGTTTAAGAATGGCGTCTGCCTTTCAGTTTCAGTTGTTTCCCTGTGCATATGTGTTAGGTAGTTTTAACCTTTATTAATTTTAACTTTGGCAATGCCTTTAAACAAAAGTAGCAAAACATTAGGCTTTAAAAATCAGGTTTTTAAATAGCTAGAAAACCCAGGAATTAGTATGCAGCAGTGGATTATAGACGGCCAGAAAAATCTGAAATCTTACATCAAAGGTAGACTGTTGGCATGCTCCATTAATAACATTTTATTAGAGACACTATGTACTGAACACTTCAGAACAATGTGTAATCCTGAAAGGAGAACTTGGCACTCACCTGTACACTTTTGGGAAGGCTGAGATTTTTGATTAAAAAAGCAGCATGACCAACAATCACTGGATCTGTCTTCCAAGTTAGCAGTAACTTCCCTAAACTCATCAGCACTTCATCACATGTGAGTGCATCCTGCAGAGAAAAGCCACCAGTTACTTATTGAAAATAAAGGCAGCAGCATAACACCGCCCCTACAATACAGAGTAACTACAGGAAGACTTAAGAAGCACTTACTATGGATTGCTCTATGCATTTCCCACAGGCTTCCCATAGGCGGCACCATAACTATGTCAGTGTAAAAGGTCCCACAGTTACTCTGGATTGTAGCCAGTGAAATGGAAAGACTTTAGGGTTGCCATAATTCTCTTCCACAAAATCAGGACAGAACCTCTGTCCCATTTGCCAGTTATGTGAACACAATCCCCCAAAACTGGGATTGTCCCTGTTTTTCGGGACATATGGTGACCCTGCTATAGTCACACAATTGATGGGATTAGTCCAAGTGCAATGGAGAAGCATTCTTGATAATGAAAAGTCTTCATAATGCTTTTAGTATATTAAATGTAAAAAAGACTAGCAGCTTTATCTTTCCTTGGTGAAGTTTACCAGGGAGTAATATACACAATACCAAGCTGGAAGGGGAAGCTGGGGAGCAAGGCAAGGGCGGTCACAGGGATCACGAGAACCTGTGATTTAAATAATTTCTTAGCCAGCAGCATTTACATTTTATGCTTAAACTTGTTTTGTTTAATAAACAAGCAGTTAAAGTCAGCCAATGAACAATTCAAGCAGTTAACCGCTTAATGTATTTTTTGTTTAAAAGCAATATATATAAAAACTGTTGATTAACATGCCAGCAGTTAGCAAACTACCACACCTGCCCACAACTCATTCTGCGTGAAGAACATTCATATAAAGCAGAAGGCCTGGGGAGATCAGTTCTAGATATGGTTGACCGGCAGGAACATTTCCTCCTGCAAATCAAATCTATTAAACCACTGTACTGCAGCCAGAGGTCTGCAGGTAATGCTCTACTCAGTGATGCTGGATCTTCCTTCCTTCCTTGCTGAATCAAAATTAAGCAGCTGGAACTAAAGTAAACCATTTCTTAGTGTTCTCATAAAAACTCTGCAGGCAGAGGATTGACGTTGTTAAATGCCCTCACTTCTTACAATCCTACGTGGATTGCTTATTGTTTTACCTCCTAGCTAATGCCCCTAATATTCAAAGTGTTGCACTTGTCTGATTGGTTTATTTATTTGCCTTAGAGAACAAACCTAAATATGTCTACTCAAAAGTAAATCACATTGTATTCAATAGATATTACTCCCAGGAAAGTGCCTTTAGGATTGCAGCCTTATTCACTTTTTACTCATTCTTTTTCTTGGTAGGACCATTTCCTGTCAGTCTCTCTTTCTGTTCAATTAGCAAATGGTCTCATTCAAATTAGCCAATTCTCTTGTTTCAGTCGCTGGAACTGAAACCATTTCCCCATCCCTTTCTTTAAACTAATAAAAAGTATTTTATTTGGACTCTTATATTTAGCAATTCTCATTCTTTTCCAGTTCTCAGTGAATTTCTCTTTACTTCATGGTTCTGTCCTACTTTACTGTTGCATCATTACCTTTCTCAAAAATCTAAACGCAAAACTCTTTTGTGGTTGTCTGGATTTTTACTGCACTACCTAAACATATGGTAGCATAGTAGTTTTTAAAAGCCTGATATCCCTAAGTTGGATGGTCGCATCAGTGAATGTTGACCACCAGGCACAGAGCGCATGCCAGTTGACAATCCTATCCACATTTACCTGGAAGTAAGCTCCATTGACTATCATTGTTAAAAGCATATATACTATAGCTTATTACTGTTCAAAATACAGATCTCACCAAATGCGGTCACATACGAGTCACATGCGGTCTCGTACAATGTTGGCATCAAGTATACTATACTAAAAAAAAAATCAAAATGAATGGACCCACCTGAAACTGGTTCAAAACCCACTTAGTTTGAGAAGCTTCCCAACCCACAGTTTGAGAAGCAATGCTATAGAGCAGGGGTCTCCAAAGCCCAACCTGGGGACCAGAAGTGCCATGTGGCAAGTTTCAAAGCAGCCTGTGGCCAGCCTCTAGTCCTACAAGTGCCTCTGACCCAGTTATCAAAAACAACTGGAGCTGTGATGGTAGAAATGGGGATATATTCATGTATTTTATTTCTGTGCTGTGTGTTGATACTTGCAGGAATCCTGAATCCATTTATTCATTAAACTAATTTCCAATTCTAGTCTGTTTATTTTAAAATTATATTTGTTTTCCTGGCCCACAACTATTCCAGGTATTTATTTATTTAATTTATATCCCACCTTTCCTCACCTCAAGAGGGAGCCCAAGGCGGCTACCAACTATCAGAGTAAAACACCATTAAAATGATCATAAATAAAGATTAAAACATAATTAAAATACAATTAAAATACAATTAGATAAAAGTGCAATAAGAACAATAAAAACAGACTAAAAGCTTTAGTTAAAAACAATATAAAAATAGAACAATAAAACTGCCCCCCAATATCTGCCCCATTTAAAAAGCTTTTTTAAAATAAAAGGTTTTAAGGCTCCACCTGAAGCTCTGTATTGAGGGAGCTTTCCTCAGTTCTAAGGGAAGGGAGTTCCAAAGCCAGGGTTCCACCACCGAGAAGGTCCTATCTCTGGCCGCCACACCTCTCACATCTCTTAGTGGCGGCACAGTCAGAAGGGCCCCCTCAGATGACCTTAGGTGACGGGTCGGATTGTACGGAAGAAGGCAGTCCCTCAGATACCCTGGACCCGAGCCGTTTAGGGCTTTAAAGGTCAAGACAAGCACTTTGAATTCAGCCTGGAAACGAATGGGCAGCCAGTGTAGTCGCTGAAGCAGTGGCCCGACAGAGTCGAACCGACAAGCCCCAGCAACCACACGGGCCGCCGCATTCTGGACTAGTTGAAGTTTCCGGACCGCCTTCAGAGGCAGCCCCACGTAGAGCGCGTTGCAATAATCTAGTCTCGATGTCACTAGGGCATGGGTCACCATGGCCAGATCCAAGCGACTCAGGTATGGTTGCAGCTGGCAGATCAGCTGAAGCTGAGCAAAGGCTCCCCTGGCCACAGCCGCCACCTGGGACTCCAGGAGAAGCTGCGAATCCAGGAGAACCCCCAAGCTGCGAACCTTGGTCCTTGGCCAAAATGTTGAGAGACTCCTGCTGTAGTGTATGCTCTTATTTCTGTGGGATTTATAGATGTGACATGTTTGTTACAAGCAAAATTGTTTGAAACCACACTATTATATATATCTTCTATATATATAAAAGAAAAAAGTCAGTTAAGTATACTTTGCATTGAAGAATCGGTGACTGAAGGATGCTCTGCCTCAACCCCTGGACCTAGAAGTGTGAAAATTGGGGAGGGTGTTCCTTCTGTAACAAGAACACCCACCAAGAGCTGATGTGGAGAAATTTAACCCTTAAGGGGCTGAAAAGGGGTGCGATGTATTCTTGGTCCTATACCTAACATGGAAGACTGACCAACATCCAGCCAATTTGGTGCTCGATGCCTGGTGCACTGGGGGGATGTTGTTTGGAGGGAGGGGATGCACAGGGGAGGATGCTGCGCATGTGGGGGCTGCTGCACATGGGGGGTTGATGCAGTGGGGGGATGTCATATGGGGAATTTTACTCCTGCAATGTGGGTACGTTTTCGCTAGTAGCTACATAAATCTCTTTAGTCCACATGCCTTATGCCTGGGTTCAGCTGTTGCAAATCACTTTCAGGACAAATTAAACAGTACTGTAAACTGATACGTTAAAGTAAGGAAAGATATAATGTACAGCCCCTTGAATTGAGGTCTATTTTAATTATAAGTTCTGCTCCAGTTAGCCAAAGGAAAATCCTCTGCCACTCTGAAATCACATCAACCTGCAACAAGATATTTATGTCCACCTACATAATTTATCTTCCATGTCCTCTATAAATCTCACAAATGCAGTTAGTGTTCCACATTGAATCAGACAGGGTCCCACAGTACTAGCAAACCACCAGTATGAAATAATCCCAAATGCTGATTATTTAGTCTTAATGGCCCTGTTGATGCTTCTTTGAAGGGAGGTGTTTCCATATCAAGACAGTTTAATTATGAGGCTGTATAATTTTATTATGGAATGAATTCATTCAGCATGACAGACCAAAGGGCAGATTATTCTCTCTCCTTGTAAACAGAAGGTATCGTTAGCAACAGCTGAAATATAGGTTCATCTTAGAAATATTAGGTTTGTCCTACAAGTTTGTTTTCCCACAGCTGTTCCCATGGCAAGCTCCCTTTCTACTTCACTTGGAATTCTAGTCAGACCAAAATAGAAAGCTTGGGAAAAGTCTGAAAAAGGCCTGGAAACGGGAAAGCAAATATCAGCCACTTGCTTGAGTAAACTGGGATGAAATGTTGATTCAATAGAAAATCCCTATTGAGTAGTAATTGTTTAGATTTTGTCTGTCACAGATTATGTTTGTCATTGCTGCAGCAGCTGTAGCATACATTATGCAGCCAACGCGATATTCAGTATCAAGATTATGTCCGCATATAGTCATGGTCACCAGAGTACAGGTATAACTTAATTAACATTGTTTTATTTATCAGCGATTCTGTCTCAACACAAACGAGGCTGGCTCTTAAAAGTAAAAGATAAACGTCCTATAAGTAGCAATTAATGGCTTAAAATCAGCCTGCTTAAACAAGAAGCAACTATTCACCATGCTAACATGGAAGGCAATTAAGCTTTAGTCCAGGATTTTAGTGACTCTCAGGAAACCAGAGTCATGAAAGTTGAGAATTATCTCATTCTCCCCCGAAGTTCTTGGATCCTCTGTGAAAAAACAGGCTGTTCAGGAATTCTTGGAGGCAAAGCCCATTTCATACACCCAAAGTTCTCAGTGGTCGACACTAGGATGCTTCTGAACATCACCACCCAGCATACTGGGATTAATGGTCACAAGAACAATAGTACAAAAGCTGAAACAGATACCTGGTTGGCAGAGTGCTGAGATAACATGCGGAGAAGAACAACGGCATTATATTGAATCTCTGCATTGTTAGATGCAAGGAGAGGGAGCATGTTGGGCAGGATTTGCATAGCAAGCATGCTGGTCTGAATGTTTTCTGTTTGAAAAATGAGAGGGCAGCTCAAGGTTACATGCATGGCTTTGCAGAAGAAACTGTCCAAAGGATTTATAAAGAGAAAAAAGCTTCATTTACAAATGAAGGGCTTTTCAAATTTACATTTGGGGCTTTTCAAATTTTGTTAGCACAAGTATCAGTTCTCCAAGTACTATCTTTTGTGGGTGCCATTATTAGGGTCCCACCAATGGGGCATTGTTCTGCATCCTTCTTCCTCAAAACATATCTCTAAGGAGGGCGAGGTAGTTGCAGAGCCACATCTTGCACACTGGTGTACTTTCACCCCAACCACTACTTCCAATATGGTTGAACCCAGCCAGCAGGACAGTGCCACAAGGTCAACATGGCAGGGAAGTAAAACAGTACCATCATAAGTTTGTGGTACTACAATACTATGGCTGAAAATCACCACCTTTTGACTTAAATTTGTTCAGCTTCTTTATAAAAATTAGGCAATATTATACTACAAACAAAACAGATTAGAAATCAGATCAGAAATTAGATTTTTACTCTGTTTTTAAAGAAGACTTAAAAGAGAATACAAACACTTGCCTCAACAAAGGTTTGTTAGACCTGTGAATAAATCACATTGGTATTAATGACAGTGCAATCCAAACATGTGCTTTTGATATGGAGCAGGTTAAGCCTGCTTAACCTGCTTATTTTCAGGGACTTCTCTGAATGCTGAAGTGAGCATGGTTAGCAATCACCTTCTCTACCTTAAAAAATGAATAACTGTTTTGCTGGCATACTTAAAATAGAGCTGTCACACCATCAAGACGCTGACATAATGTCTTCTCAGACAGAGTACTTTAGGCTCTGTCAACCAGCAAAATAAAACCACAACAGAAACACCAAAAGCTAAATGGTGTTTATTTCCTTACTTGATTGGACAAGGAGTGATCCAAGGACATTCTTTATGGAGGCTGAGTAGTTAAAAAAAAAAACCACCAAAAATTGTTTCCCTTCCCCCCCCCTCTCCTCATGAACATGTGTAGGTGTCTGCCCTGCCCTTATTAGTGTGCTAGAACCCAACTTACCACTTGTAGCAAAATTCCTGAGACAAACACAAGCCTGATTTGATACCTAATTAGGAAAACCACAAATTAAAACATTATTCCAAATATTATTATTATCATCATCATTATAAAGATTTCATTTAGATTATAAAGCTGACTGGTTCCTATTAGCTTCATGCAACACTTTCATGCATCACTCCAGAATAGTCTGCTGAAATTATGTCAATGACAAGTAAAATTAAAATGACAAAGTATTCTCTGGGATAAGCTGAAGTAAGCCTAAACCTTTAAAGTTTACCAGTACATTACAGGCAAGCAGCAGGCAACTCTAGAGTATACCACTCATTGGTGAATTCAGGGAAGATACGGTACTTGGCTTACTCCAGGCTCTCCAGGTTTGGGCATTTCCATATCCACATTGGTAAAAGCATGTTTAAAATAATATTATTGAATAATTTATATAAAAATTATATAAAAATTAATTAAACAATAATATTACTGAGGATTACTGAACATATAGATAGATTTTTGGGCATATCCTAACTATATTTTCTGGAATAATGAATGGAATTTGGGCAGGAATAAAGAATGAAATTTATTGATTGATTTTTTTATTTGATTTGTACTCTGCCTTTCATCCGAAAGGACACCCAAGGCAGCTATCTATAATGAAAGGCATACTAAAATACAATTAAAACTGTAAGATAAGAATAAAACCATATAATACAATTTTTCTATAAAAAATTGAATATAAAACCATAGAATACAAATAAAAAGGCATTCTAAACAACCAAGCTTAGAATATGCCTTTTGGTAAACCTGCCACCTGTACCCTATAATCGGTAATGCCTTTGTCAAGAATCTCCACAGTCCGCAACTTTACCTTGTCCACTGATGAAGAGAGAAGGGAAAGGAGTGTCCGTAGAAGAAACATGTCAGCAACCTGCAGCATGGGTTCATGATTCTGTGAATTTGTGGCCATGTTGCTTAGGGCAGCACAACTATAGTACTGTAAAACACAAAAATGAAAGGGAATGGAATCTTATTTGCAACTCTCTTGCCATTGGGAATCGTGACTTTCAAGGTTTCCCAATGATAGAGGACCCATACACATATGTATTTCGTAGACTACAGAGGGCATCCCATACATGGGTGTCATATCCATGAATACAGGTCACAATCCTAACAATTTAGGCTGGCACAACTCAACTGCTCCCTGTTTCTGTGATGGTGTGGGAAAGCCAGTACATCCCTGTGCACTGGCCTAAATCCCACCACTCTCCCCACAGGAGTGGTATAGAAGTGCCTTAAAGCACTTCGCAACTTCACCAGGCCAGCACAGGTCATGTGCCAGCCTAACTAGGGATTAGGATTGCAGCCTCAGTAATCAGTAGATCAGGTCCACAGGGCCCATGCATGAACCCTGTTCTGGAAGCAAGCGCAGCTCTGAGCCCCTTGCCTCTGTGCCCCTAGACTGTCATTTTAGCATCTGTCTATAGCCTTTGCCAGGCTCAGACTGAACCTTGGAGGTAAAAACCAGAATGGATTTTTTTAACCTCTAGGGCTTATTCTGAGCACTGCAGTGGCCATGGACAGACAGATGGGGCCTCTGCTGGATTCCAGAGGGTGGGGAAGGCATCTGTATGGGGGTATGCCTGTATGCAGACATACAACCAAACACATACTGAGGACAGGACCAGCTACTGTAATTTTGCTCTTTGTACTAGGACCCAGAAACACATCAGATTATTCATAATTTGGTTTTTTTTATTTTTTAAATAGGTCATAGGGACAGGGTATCTTTTCCAATAGCTCACAGGGACAGGGTATGCATGTGTGCACGAGATGGGAGGAATAGAAAATCATGGTGAGAGGCAGGAGGACTTTAGGACTTTACACCCAATGCTACCAACCATGTAAAGGATAAGCAAACAGGTTGAAACGGCAGCAGAAGCCAAAGTTCTAAAGTCAAACCCATTACCAGTGGTCTCCCTTCTGTTTCATATACATAATCCACAAGCTACTTTAAAAATTAGAAACAAAAATTAAGCATCTCTCATGACATATTGTTAGGCCCCAACATACCCTAGATATAATCACAAGAATGGAACTAGAGTGTAATGTTAAGAAGACTCCTGGTAACTAGCTCTTACTGATGTAATTCTCAAAAGGAGAGATGAGTAAAATAAAATCTATATTTCAGTCATAGTTTTACATTTTTCACTTAGTTTACACTCTGGTATCCACCTGAAGTATCAGATGAGAAAGTAATACAATAAAACCTTAGACTGAGAGTAACTTGGATTGAGAGTATTTGGCAAGATAAGCAAACATTTCTAATAAATTTTAACTTGATATACAAGCGATGTCTTGATTAAACACCAAGGGGAAAAACTGACCCAGCGGGATAAGGCCAGTTTTGGAATTCCACCAGCACCTGCTCAGCCTCTCCCGAAAGACCAGCCTATGCATGTCTACTCTGAAATAAGCCTATTACAAAAAATGTGGCACACTCCTATTTAAGGGGGGGCGATGGAAAGGAGTCTGAGAGACCTAACCTTGCATGTCTACTATAAAATAAGCCCCTCCTGTGTAAGTGGGGCAGATTACAGCCTGGGAGACCATGTGCAGGTTAATTTGTTTTATTTTTCTTTATATTTAGTATTTTTTATTATTTAGTATTATATTACAGTATTTTTATATGATTATTTTTACGGGGTGGAATGAATAATCTGAGTTTCCATGATTTCTTATGGGAAAATTTGCTTTGATATGGAAGTGTTGTGGATGACAAGCAAGCTTCCAGAAAAATTTATGCTCATAAATCAAGGTACCACTTTACTGTAATTCGCTCTCATGCTAAGTTTCAGATATGTTAGTACTGTATATTAAAACAGAAATTAGGAATATAGCCAAATATATTAGGAATTCCTAATTCCAAATTAGGAGTTTAGCCAAAGAGCTCCAGGACTTTTTTAAAAAAAAACACTACTCGTATGAATTTATCCGCAACACCATTGAATAAATAATTGTTCAATGTAAAAAGGTTCTGCCCAATTTTTCATTTTTTGTTTCTGTAAGCACTTCTGAAGATCATTTTTGTCTTGACAACTGTGTGTTCTAACATCTATCTTTTCTCCAGAATTCTCAAAGATACTTATTAAGTCACAAAGAGCACAATTCTAACCATATGTACTCAAAAGTAAGCCCCATTGTGTTCAATGGGTCTTACTCCTAGGAAAGTGACTTTAGGATTGCAGCTAAAAGCACCCATTTTAATGTCAAGTTCACCTGTACTTCTGAGTCAGAAGATTCTAACAAAAAAGTGAGAACTGGGAGTGCACCTTGTTGACACAGAATTTGCTGGATCCATTCTGAAAAGGAAAAGTGAAGTAACAGGTTTTTTCAAGGTAATGATCATTTTATTATCTCTGCATATACAAGTTATTTAAGAGCTTAGAAAGAAAAATAGCTTCCTAAAGAAAATAAAGCTAATTTCTTCTTTAAAAATTGATATGCAGCTGTCAGTATTTCTTCCTGAAGAGGTAGTAACATTGCCAAATAATCTACCTATTGCCATGATAGACAGAGCATCAAAACAGTGTGGCCACCTATATTAAAAGAAAAACTATGCATCAAAGAAAAACCTATCTAAAATTATATTAGCAGGCCTCCGTCAGTCTTGGAAAACTATGGTATCGTGCTCAGCGCTGCATACGCTGCATGCGAAGCACGAAAGCCTGGGTTGGATTGTTATGGAGGATAGGCTGTTACCCAAGCAGCAAATCCCCCCTCTCCACGCCACTGAATTAGTCCAATGGAAAGGCAGAGCCAATACGATTGGATCCAGCTGGCGTCACAGAGCTGGGCTAAGGGCAGGAGCTCACCCTGTCTTGTGGGGCCAACCCGGGTCTCGAACCCTGGCCTGCTGGTTAACAGGCACAGTGTCTTAGCCACTTGCGCCACCCACAGCCCACAAAATTATATTAGAGACTAGCAAAATGTACCCGCATTGAGGGAGTAAAATACCCACACATACACCATCCCCCATTGTGCAACACACCCCATTGAGCATCAACCTCCCATGCACAACATCCCCCATGTGCAACCTCCCTCCATGTGCATCACCCTCCCATGCACACCAACACCCATGCTCATCACCCTTCCATGCGTACTACCCTCCCATTTGCAACATCCCCCTGCATAACAATCCCCATGAGCATCACCCTCCTATGCGCATCAACCTCCCCGTGTGCACCATCTGGCCCATGCACAATGGCACCAGGCACCAAATTGGTTGGATGTCAATCGGTCTTCAGTGTTAAATTTAGGACAAAAACACGTTGCACCCCTTTTCAATGTTAAGTATAGAACAAAAACACATTGCACCCCTTTTCAGCCGCTTAAGGGTTACATTTCTTAACAGTGGTTTCTGGTGGGGGTTGATGTCACAGAAGGAACACCCTCCCTAAATTTCATGCTTCTAGGTGCAGTGGTTGGGGCAGAGCATCCCTCAGTCAGGGATTCTTCTATGTAAAGTATAGGGAGGAAAACACATTGTGCCCTATTTCACCCCTTCCAGTTGGAATTTCCAAAAACTGGTTCTTAGTGACTCCCTCCATCATGGAGGGAACACACTCCCCAAATTTCATGCTTCTAGGCCAGCGGTTTTGGCTGGATGTTGATGAATGATGAATGGGCGTTGATGAATGAGTGACTTCATTTTTGCATAAATACCGGTAGATTTGCCTTGTTTATTTTAACAATCCCCTTAAAAAGTATATATACATTTGTTTACCCTAACTGGGCCACTAAAAAACTGAAAACAACAGCTGACACATGAAATGAAAGCCACTATCACAGTTAACTTGCAAAGAGTTTACATGGTTTCCTTACAAAGGAACCAGCACATAATAGCTATGCTGTACTTCCAAAAGCCCAAATTTAAGACTACAAATATTCCCAAAAATAGGCCTAAATTTATGCCAGCAATATACATGCTGGGCTGTATCATCCTTCTCATAATGTTGAGAGTATTAATACCAGATTGTGTGAGGTTGAAAATAGCTCCAACTGCATTCTGCTGGACTCGAAGATGCTGTGATTTAGAAAGGGCAAGTAATGGTACAATTCCACTTGCTGCAGCAATTGCTTTTCGGTTAGTATCTGAGGAAACAAGAGGGTAAAAGAAAATGAGGAAGTTTATTTTTGTTAAGCAGTATTATTTGTTATATATATTTGTTAAGCAGTATTGTTTTTATTCTACCCAAGTACAGTATAAGGAACAGACAAAGGCTAGGAATTTTTGATGGCTTCCAGCAAAGAGAAGAATGCTAAAGATATTTGCTTTGATTTGTATAAAGAGTGAATTTCAATTGTACTAAATGAATTTATTATGAGCTGCTGTAGCCTAGGAAGACAATGCTAATAATACACCACTTGATAATAACTAACAGCCAAATCACATGTTTTGGTGATTTCTGCAGATGCAAGGAGTAGTAACTTTCTGACTTACTGGTACTTATGAAACATTACGCTGTAGTATTGTACAGACACCAACAGCACATGATGAGCTAATCTTATGAAGCAAGCATCTTATGAAGGTTCTATTGTATTATGGCCATCTTTTTCTCATACAAGTCCCTTGCACCAACCCTTTTGCAAGTCCTTTGCACTGATCTAAGATGTTACAAAACGTGCCATAAGGCACATCTGCGCCAAAAGTGGGGGTTGAGGTTGACAAACAGAGTGTACCAATATTCCTCCACTGTGCTGTGCCTCTGAGGACCTGGAGAAGAAGTGAGTTGTGGTTCTGGAGAGGGCAGAAAGGAAGTAGGAGGGTCGGGGAAAACAGGATGGAGGAGTGAGAGGTGGATTGACAGTAATGTCAGATCCAAACCTCATGTCCTTGGCAGCACAGGGCATGGCAGCAAACCTCATGTCCTTGGCTGTTCCCATCTACCCAGAATAGGTCACCCCTAGAGATGGCCTAAGTCTGAGTAGACCCGTTTGGGGCTGCTGTTGCCCTACTGAAGGGAGGGGGATGAACCTCCCTACCCCACAGTAGCATTCTCAATACTTGTGCTAGATACATTACAGCTATGCTAGACAGTCCTAGCATAAGTTTGGATTGTGTTCCCCAGGTTTACTCCCTCCTCTTCCTTTAACCACCAGCCTCGGAGGCTCAGTTGGCCTGCAGGAGGCCTTAAATCCCAGGAAATGGCTGGAAAGGCACCCAACTACCTGACAAAGAATTCCGATTCTGTCACCCTGTCAAGACCAGACCAGCCTTTTATCTACTGCACTATACCTTTCCATAGGGAACAGTTAGTCACCAGATGACATAAGCAACATTACTGACCCAACTGAATATGCTGAGATGCTCACAAAAAAAGAGTTTTTGTAACAGGCCTTATAACAGTGTTTTCTTTCCTTAGCACTTGATGATTGCTTTTTTTCTTTCTTGTTTTTCTTTCTTGTTTTTCTTCAGATCAGACAAAAAAGCTTTGTAATGAGAAACAATACCATTCCTTGACATGACTTTTCACCCTAACTGGTACCCAAAGTGATATTTGTAGCCTCCATTTTGCTTCCCCATGATAGGAATTGATGCACACTAATTCTGTGTGTTGCACGACCACTACATTTTCACACTACAAACAGCTTCACTTTCTGCCTATCATGCAGCTTTTACTGGAATAGGTGACAGAAAAAAGCTGAATATACCATATTTAGAACTGCTTTTTCACCTTGTTAAAATCAGTGTTGTATTATTCTGGTAACTACCAAGGGACAAAAGTAAAAAAATATGGAGCAATTGCAGATTATTCCAACCCTACTTTTAGGCTACTAAAGACACTTTCCTGGGAGTAAGACCCACTGAAAAAATGTGGCTTACTTTTGAGTAGACATGGTTAGGATTGTGCTCTTTGTCTTTAGGTCTGTAAGGCTCAGAACTCTGGTCCTACTCTGACCTTGAAATGATTTAGCTTTTAAATTCCTTCCTTTCTAATCCATTAGGGCTACAATCCTAAAGGACACTTTCCTGGGATTAGTAGACATGATTGACATGGTGGACATCATTAGTAGACTTTAGTAGACATGGTTAGGATTGTGCTCTAGGTTTCTATTAAGTTTTTAGAAGCATATTCTAAAGGATTCAGATATTTTCTCCAAGCAGCTCTTAAACTTGCATTTAAGATTAGAAACTCTTTTGTCAGCTTGGTCTGCAGTCCCAACTCCCACTGAAGAAACAGACAGATGAAGGCAGAGAACTTTGTGTTTCTATTTTTCCTTGTTCTGTGGGCATATCAGATATCATGTTGGAGTGATATCAGATCATGATGAACTTGTTTTGATCCCATGGTGATCTTGTTCTGATACTAATCTATATCTCTGCACAATATCCTTAGCCCATTGCTACAGTTTAACCTTGGCAGCCTCCATTTTGTTAACTCTTTTGGAACACTCCAACTCTGTCTGTTGCACCACAAATTGGTGGGAAGCAAACCCACTGACATGCCTTGTAAAAAATGGGAGGTATTGTGTTGTTGTTTAACTGTCACAAGGGCAGGCCCAGTAGAATATAATTAATGTATTTCATGCTATTGCTTTTAATAAAACAAGAATTTTTTGCACAGATTGGACCATTAACACGTAAAGAGCCACAAGAGAGTTGCTCCTGTAACTAACATTTGAATCCAGTGATTTTCCAGAAATTTGTATTAGTTTAAAGCACTAGTTTTTGTAGTAGGCTGATAGAAGAGCTAACTTGGCTGTCATATTTTTCTGTTTCTTTCTGTGTTACCCAGTTGACAGAAGAGGTGCAAAACCTATTCCACCATTCAAAAATCCAGAAGTCTTACTGGAGTTTGCATTTCAGGTTCAGTACCTGGAATCTCTGGAAAGGGAAAAAATCTGAAAGTTTGAGAAACCTATTCAATGGTCTGAAATGGTGATAAATGGTCTGAAAAAGTATACAACTGTTTCCTCTCACAGCTTGAGGTGGAACCAAAAAGATTTTGGACACTTTGAAAATTATGGAACAGAACTATCTTCAGTTCTAATAAAAATGGCCCTCATCATGCATTCTAGTTTGTCTTGGTGTTTCTCTGGAATCAACTGTTCTCTTCCATATTCCATCTAAAAAAAATCTGCAGTGTCTTTTCCCTCTTTTTGCAATAAAGAATTCTAATTATTATTTGTTAAGACACTTCAGTGTTATTCAGTTACAAGACGAGAGTACGGCACCACCACCAAGCTGATTAGTGCACCACTTATCTTTATAAAATAAACTCACCGGAAACAGCCAATGTCATTATGCAGGCACAGGAATTACACTGGACTGAAGCATCATCTGATTCAAGTAGTTCCAGAATTGGCTCAAGTAAATTCATTTGAACATGCTCTTTGCTTACTGTGTGCAAATAAAATGCAATAAAAATTCAGTATTATTATTATTCCAGCTGTCCTTCATTCAACTAACTACATGCTATCAGTCATGGCAAAAGATAATGAATACCACTCACCACTCAGTGATACATAGGAATCTTCCTTTACTGAGCTTGCAATATTCCAGAAAAATACATCCAGAACAATATAAAATTCCACAGTTTTAAAATAACTGTGGAATAAGTGGTCTGTTTAAAATAATCTGGTAAACTAGAATGATAAATGTGGGCCAAAATCTAGCAGAAACAGATTCCATTTGCCTCCATACCCAACTCCAAATAGGACTATCAGTAAGATCCTGAGCAGGAAGGAAAACCCTTCTGAATCTACCCCAGAAGAACATTTGATTCTGGCAATAATTCATCCCATGAAACATCTTTCCTTGTAAAATGTAGAATAGGGGCTACCTCAGGTATCACATTCTTAGAATGCAGTTTCTAGATAAACAACTTAATTTTTAAAATGTACACTTCATTAAACTCACCATTTCCTTCCAATAAAAAGTTGATAAGGGACAAAGATGAAAGATGCTGAACCTCCAAGTCAGAAGACTTCAACAAAGCATAATATGCTTCCAAATGCTCTGAAGGCAGAAGGATGTTCACTACAGGAATGAGAGGAACCCTTGAGAAAAGGATTTTTTTTAACTTTTAAAACTTTAAATGATTGAGGTTCTAGGCACAATAGTAGACATATCTAAAAGCCTTACTGTAGTTTTTAGAGGACATTTTTGAAAATTATCTATCAATCTACTTGTGCAAATTTATATTTTATATGTACAACATTCACTCCATTATACAGTGGTTGCTATATTACTCACTGTAAAAACACAACAGCTTTTTCAGTTTAAAGGAAAAGCTACACTGTTATTTGGACCAGTAGTACAGATTGGCACTGTTCACATTCAAGATGGCTACATATACAAAATAGACAACTCTAACCTACTTCATTGTTTATTGAGAAGTTTTTACGGCTCTCAGAATGCTACAAATCTGAGTAGTTGTGATGACTCTGTCATCAAGAAAAAGAAATGTTATAAGCATTTGAAGGATAGCACAAAGTGGGAGGAAGAGGATTTAAAATTAAACAACTAAAAGCCATGAATGCAACCAATCTAGGGACACCAAACCTCACCAATAGAGCTGGAATCTACTGAACTGAATCCTGGAGATTTTCTGACTTGCACCACAATCCTATGCATATCTACTCAAAAGTAAGTCCCATTCAGTGGTGGGATTCAAATAAATTAACAATAGGTTCTATGTCCTAACAACCTAAATTGACAAGTTCCATGTCCATAGAACAATGGGCTCTATGTCCTATTAGTAACCTGGTTCTTAGAACCAGGCACTCATTAGCAAAGGGTTCTATAGAACCTGTGAGAACCCCCTGAGGCCCACCACTCGTCCCATTGTATATAATGAGGCTTACTGCAGAATGTATAGAAATGCAACCTCTCTCTTGGATAAATGTGTACAGAATTGCAGCCTATGTGATTTCACATCTCTTGGGAAAAAGAATCTCCAGAAATAGTTTGTCAGCAGCTGTTGAAATTTTAACTGATTGATTTCCTTATTCAAGAAAATGCAATGATTTAACAATTAAAGCCACAATGGAAGGAATAGGTTAACAGCTGGTTTACACAGGAAAGGACTGCTCCTAGCTCAGTTTTAACAATAGAGATAAAAAATTGTGCAGTATTAGAAAACTAATAGGAAGAGATCAGTCACTGCTTAACTATGGCTGCAATCCTAAAGTCACTTTCCTGGAAGTAAGACCCATTGAACACAATGGGGCTTACATTTGAGTAGACATGGTTAGGATTGCAGCCTAAGTCTCTCCTGTTTATTGGTGCTGACATGTGGGAATAACAAACAATTAACAGCAGAAACAAAATAATAGTCAGAAGAGACAGAAACACTAAACACTGTGACAAGAATACCAGTAAGTAAAATGCAGCAAAAAATTGAATATGAATTTATATACTGTATAATAAAGGAATTTTGTTCTTTTAATTTGGGGCTGCATTGTAGCTGTATCAGCACTGGAAAGCTGAATAGGATTGGGCCCATAATCAGATAATTTGAACAAAGCAGTGGAAGCAATAAAGAATTAGAAAAAATTAAATGGATTACATCACCTGGAAAATTCATGCAACATGCTCAAAAAAGAGCAGAAAGTACTTGCTTAGCCTCCTAAAGAACAAGTGAAGGATATTATTACAGTTTCTGATGGTCAAAACTGGTAATTAAAAGATTTTAAGGAAATACCAACTAATGGCTTTCTAGAGCCAATTTGAAACAGTCATTCATCAAAATCCCAGACTAAGTAGACAATCAAGATGTGGATGAAAGAACCACCAACACTCAATCAAAAAAACAGTACTAAAACTGCTAAAAACAATTATGAAGTATAATCACAGCAAAGATATGTAATTAGTTTACGCTGGTTTGTTAATAAAGTGGTTGTGTTTGAAAGGATCATCACTTGAAAGAAATTGTATTGTTGGGACATAAATCTGCCTCAAAGCCATCTGCTTTTAAATGTTTATTTCCTAAGTGTTTCTGAGTACAGAAAATTTACAAAACATGGTGTACACACAATATGCAATGACACTCTAGCAATGAAGTATAATTCCTCACAAATATAAGAACAAAGTAAAAGTGGCAAACTCTGTAAATGTGACTATTACAGAATTACTATTACTAGTAAATTTATTATTGTTCCCTGTCATAACCTCACCTGAAGTTTTTTGTGTAGGGCTTATGCATATGCCTCGCCTCACCTCACCTTATTTTCACTTGCACCTGTGCTATGCCTTTTTCATTCAACAATCATACAGGCATCAGAGCTGCAGGTACCATTTCTGAAGATGTATGCAGGTGAAATTGAAACAAGTGATTATAGTTAAACTAAACCACATGGCACAGATTTTAAACATTCCCTATTTTCCCAATTTAAAAAAATGATTTGCTTCCATAAATTTCTGTGAAACTCGAGAACTGAATTGAATAGCTCTTACTTACGGTTCTGACTTATATGTAAATAATACAGTGCAGCAGACTTTTGCAAGCTAGTGATCTCAGAAAATGCCAATGTCTTCAAAGCCTCCAGGGTGGCCCTGCCAAGTGGCAACATTTCAAAACCTAAAAAGAATGAAAAGAGCATGAATTGTGAATAAGTTAAATACATGATTTGATCAAAGACTCATAATTTTTATATCAGCAAGCAAATCAAATTCAGCTGAATTTTAATAAATGAATGGTCTCTAATTCTGATATCCACTTTTAGTATTAGTACATTGGATACAACCAACAAAATACTGAAATACTGAAAAATTGGGTGGGTGAGAAATACTTTGTTCATATTGTTTTTATACTATTTAGCATCCTTTTATAACCTCAACTGCTCTTTCTTTTTGGTACTATTTTATCTTGTGGAATACCCAGTGGTGCCTCACATAACAAGTTTAATTCATTCCGGAAGCATGATTGTTATGTGAAATGCTCTTTATGTGAAGCGGATTTTCCCACAGGAAATAATGAAAACTCAGATGATTGGTTCCACAACCCAAAAAATATTCATATAAAAATATTAACTGGATGTACAAATGATAACACTGTGACTGAATTCAAAACATGCATTCAATGTGCATGATCCTATGAAGTCTACTTAGGCTGCTACCATAAAGGCACTTTCCTAGGAGAGAGCCCCATTTAACACAATGGGGCTTACTTCTGGGTAGACATGGTTAGGAGACTGCAATCAAAGACACTTTCAAAGTGTCTCCCCACTTTCTCCTTCTCTTCATCCTGAGCCTCTCTCTCCCCTGCTCCCTTCTGGCTAGCCCTGAGCTGCTTCCCTCTTCTCCACTGCTCTTCTCTCCCTTTGCCCAGTGGACAGGAGGAACAGCGCAGAAGTGTTGCTTTCGCTATGGGCAGCCATGCTAGGTAGCCCTGATGCTTTTTAAAAGGGCTGCTGGCCAACGCATCTGCCTCAACTGCCAACGAGTGTGCTTGTTAAGTGAAGCAACACTTGTTATGTGAGGCAGAATCCTAGAGAATTGTTTGCTTATGTGGATCACTTGTTAAGCAAGGTACCACTATTTAATCAGACTGCCTCTGATAACCCATGTGATTTTGATTCCAGGCATCTGCGATATCACTGCACAGATGTAGTGTTATGATATCTCTCACAAAATCATACAGCTAATCAAATTAATTAGAAGTAAAAAAAATGAAGAGAAAAATGGCACCAAGAAGCAATGGTAACTAGGAGAAACAAAAGTGTTTTACATTGAGACAATGTAAAACATTGAAACAAAACACATTTTGTTTTTACTCTACTTGAAAACTTATTTTCAAGAATGTCAAAAAACTGCAAAAATCTGGAAGCACTTCTGTCTAGCCACAAAAATCAGCATCAAACTGAGTTTTAAATGTACTTTTGCATATTAACCACTCAACTCTTATAGAATATCTTCACAAACAGCAATCAGTATCACATAAAACGTGGTACACACTCTAGAACAATACTACTCCATACTATACTATAGGATGGATCCGTTGTTTGCAAAAAAAGTCTATCTTTCCCTTTATGGCAGCCTATCTTTTCCTCTCTCTTCACAACCTCACGCTGGGTAATCACATCTGCCCAAAACTAAAAGTGTGGACCCTACTGGGGCAAACCAGGTATAGATGAAGCTATGCAGTTTTGTGAGATCAGAGGGAAAGATAAGAGGCAATCTTATTGGTGTAATCCAATGCATGTCTCCTCAAAAGTCAGTCCCATTATATTCTATGGAACTTACTCTCAGGAAAGTGTGTTTTAGATTTGCAGCTTGTGAAGCAGACTGGTAAGTGCCTTTTTTTCAAGAGAAGGCTTTTTCCCAAAAACAGTGGTCCTGCTGTGGTTTGGAAATTGTTTCCCTAGAGTAAGGAATGATGAAAACATGGACCTACAGTACCAGGAATTAAGGTCTCCAACCTCTACTACACTTAGAAAGAAACAATAAGTAGATTCAGGCTGCAATCCTTAGGAGGAGGGCAGGAGGTCTGGTCTAGAGGGTAGAGCCTCTGTTTACCTGAAGAAATGAAGGTCGCTGGATCAAGACAACCAGAAGTCAGATCCAAAGCAAGACCTTGAAAAGCAGCTGCTGTAGCTGAGATTTTCCATCTGCTTTTCAGTGGGAGTGAAGAAGCTATCTCAACTGCCCTTTGGGTGAGAGCTGAAGGAGAAGTTTGTCAGCCAGCATCTCAGACATTGGGGGGCCAGTATTATTAACCAGACTGTGAATGTAACACCATGAACGTAGCCGATTCTTAAAAGATAGAACCAATCTGTGTTTGTAAAAATCCCTTTGGGGATTTAGAGTCGCCTGCCTATGTAAACCGCTTTGAATAGTCTGAGAAGCAATCCGAAATGACCAGAAAAGCGCCTAGTATTATTATTATTAATCCTAGACACTTTTCTGGGAGTAAGACCCATTGAACACACTTACTTTTGAGTAGACATGATTAGGATTGTGCTCTAAGTTGACTGAATGATGGACATCACTGCCTTGGCATCTTGAAAACTTCGGCTGACTGATGTTGTAAACATAAAACTGAACTGAAGGTAAGGGGTGAAAACACCTAAAAATTATCATCTTTTTAGAATGTTAATTGGGCAGTAAGAGAAGATTTGGGGTAAAAGTTCACATGTCATTCACTACCAAGTTGATGACATCATTCACACATTGATGACATCACTACCAAGTTGATGACATCACTTCTGCCCCCACCCCATTTCAGATAGTCATTCTCAGAAGGGGCCAAAGCGCTCATGAAGGAGAAGTGGACTATAGTGAAAGCTCAACCATACACCAGTTTTTCCTCAGCCAGTGGTGTTGGCACCCCCAGTGGTGCATGAGGTGGGACCCTTGGAGCCCTGCTAACCACCAACAAGACCAGGAAAGCAGCAGAACAAACCACAGGGAGTGGCTCTAAAGTGTGCTTTAAAGCCCAAACCAAACCTTTCCTACTGGTGCTTGCTACTATGCAGCTGGTCTCCCAACCCAGATGTTGTAATCTCCAGTCATTTCCGGTGGTACTATGAAAAGGTGGAACATGCAGAGTGGTATGGCAGAGGTCCAACATTGAGAAACTCTGCTGTACGCCCAATTCATACACATGTGAATACATGTGTGTTTTCATTTATTTATTTATTTAAAGGAATTTATGCCTCACCTTTTTCATGCCAAGCGGACTTACAAACCTTGAGTTCCTCCCTTTTCCTAACAACCCCGTATGGTAGGTAAGGCTGTGAGTGAGAGACTGGTGGCCCAGGAAGTTCCCCAGGAAGATTTAGGGTAAAAGAAGCCAAGCGTGCAGCACAACTCATGTAAGTTGTGTGTCTCTTTTTGGAATGCAGTCAGGGCTCTCCCAGTAGAACAGTCAGTTCCACTGTTCTGCAATTTTGTTGGATCTCGCAGCCCAGGTTGCACAGTTAGAATCCTGGCTATCTACTGGCTGCTGATTAGCTCCTCTTCCTCCTCCCTTTTTCTACTGAAAAGGCATATGCATTTATTGTGTCTTGGGCTGAGCACAAATTGCCTGTTTGCCTGCACAGTGGACAGTGGCAGGAGAAACTTATTTGATTCTCATAGAGAAGAGGAATGAGATAGGCTGAATCTCACACAGCTCACTGAGTTGTATCCAAGTATCATTCCTTATGCCTGAGAGCCAACTCAAGATTAGTAAAGCTTGTCACATCCTATCTGAATTTTTGGACCCTGCTTCACTCTACCAGGTCAGATTCTCACCCACAGCTGGAAACAGCTATTGAGATCACATTTTTCCAAATGTGTCTCTGTATTTGTCTCTATACTTAATATTGTAATTACATGCAATCAGTGCTTTTTTCTAGAAATAAAGGTGGAGGTACTCATCATGAAGATGTTATTTGTAATCATAGTCATGTCAATTTAGGAGCCACAGAGGTGCCAATATTCACCACAGAAGTGCCTGTACTCAGTACCGCTGAGTATCCCCTCAAAAAGACCTCTGCATGTAATAGTTATTGCATAAAAGAGCACCTTTTTGTGATGGGAAGGAGTAGATTCTTGTCAAGTTACTTCCATGGACTGCTGTCTGGTAAACAAGCTTGATTGTGGTTTCTCAACTGTGACAAGGTAAGAAATGTGCTGACCTTACGCATTTTCTTTCTCAACTGCCGGCAAATAAGAAAAAGTGTTCCTGAACTTTGAATAAATACCGTTATAATTTTTATTTGTTTGGGACAATAGTGTCCCTTTGGATCCTGTTAAAAATATTGCATGGATTCAGGAACAACAATGTAAAATGACTTGGTTATAAATAAATATTAAGATGGAATTTTGGAAACTTCATGTGCTTCAGTATAATTCAGCATGGAAGCTTGCTGAATTCTTGAGCTGTTGGGATGTGAATAACTGTTTGCTAGTCAACAAGGTAAACATTCTAGTTCTATCTAAAATAACGCGAGCATTCTTGTCAATCAAGACATCAAATCCTACACACCATTCACATCTCAACCAAATTCACAATGAAGCAAGACAACAATAGGGCCCCAAAGTAACACTCACATAAATTAATAGATTTCAGATGATTAATGGCTATCCTGAGCTAGTGTTGAATATTCTGATGAAGCTTAGCCCACTTTAAGAGAAGATTAGCAGACCATATGGGTGTCTGTTTATTTAAAGTACTGTACAAATGTACTAAAGGCATTTATTTAACAGTTAGGCTAATCAGTCTTAATTCATGACAGATATTAAGAGACACTGTAATCAGAATTAGACTGTACTAATCAGATGAAAATAGCAACCTACATATCCTTTGCAGACAAGGAAAACAGCCCCTTTGGAAGGAGACTACAAGGCATTCCCTTTTCTGACAATTTCACATTTTCAACACTTTTCAATTATACAAAGAACAAATTCATTCAACTCATGTCTCCATTCTTTCAACCTCTTGCTGCGGGTCTAAAATTGTTAAAAGACTAAAGGCTAAAATTGCCTTCTCCATGTCAATATGACATGGTGATTCAAACTATTCTGTTGTGTGGATAAGAGTGCACGCACACTAACTTTTGCTCTGGATCTATTCCCATTCCTGAAAGCATCAGTGAGATTCCATTTGCAGAAATCTTGGTGTGATAGCAGGAATTTGCAAGATAAATAAGCATTTGCAATTTGCCAGCTTACAAAGCATTGGAAGCAAAATTAGTAAACTAAAAAGACTGGATTCCAATTTTCAACCATTTCTGCTCTTCTACACAGCTCCAGTCCCAAACCTGTCAAATGAGTGGGGTGGAGGCACCTGTCTTTGCAATTATGTTGTATGTACCCAAACTGATTATTTCTCTTGAACAATTAAAATGATGATGGTTCATTTTATTGGACAACAATGATGACTGGCCATTTTATTACTCAATCCCATCATTTTTGTAGTGATAAACATGTAATTAAGATTTGAGGACTAATTCCTATATGTATTTCCTAGAAATTTAGTTCCACTAGAGTCAATGCAAATTATGGGTGATAGAGGTGTTTATTTCTGTTGAGTAAGGCAGGATTACAGCCTAACAGCCTAATCCTAAAGAAAGTGGTGCCACCGGGGTAGCAGCGCCATACTGGCTACTGCTGAATCCTGTGGCACTGCAGCAGCCACAAAACTCCTGGGAAAGGGGAGTTTTGTCCACTTCTGCTAGAGAAAGCACAAAGCCCCATCCAATGGCGTTTTCAAGTCTGTACCAGCTATTTTGCCAGCACAGATTTGAGAAATTCTGCATCAGGCTTTAAAGCCTGACACAGAGTTCAGGATCCAGCAGAGATCTGCCAGTCCTATCTCCCTCCTGCTCTGGTATACTTATATACCACCCCTCAAAAATATTCAGGAAGCTCATAAACTATATTTGCTTCTCATGCATTTACAATTTTCTTATTCAGATAACTTCTTGAGCTGAAATGTTTCAATCTCATCCTCTCAAAACAGTATAGAAATGGTACTTCATAATCTTTGCTAACATGCTATCAACAATCAAGGAGCTGTGCATTTGAGTGCTATATCACTTGGTGGTCATGAATTTCATTAATGTGACCAAGTGCATTAAAATTATACAGTGAGCAATTCCATATTCAAAGACAAGTATTGAGGATATCTACTACAAACATTGTGAAAGTTTCCTTAATTTACTTTTGGCTAATAAACTTACTGGGTCACAGAATTTAGATTCAGTTCTAATGAACTCAAAGTGAATGTAGACAATACAGTAGGAGAAATGGAAAACTAAAGATTCTGGCATACAACTGAGGAGACCTAGAGTACCACTCCCATTGGGAGTGGATTGCAAGGTAACAGCATTAATTATTCTATAGTTGTTTTTATTACCATAATTTATTATGCACCACTTAGATGGTGTACCAAACACAGATGGGAGTGAGTTGCAGGCCATATAATACTGACAATACAGGGCACTGACAGAGGAGAGCAACTCAGTGCAATAGACTGAGTTCAGACAAAGAAAGCCTATCAGATAAACAAATATTTGCACTTTTGCAGAACTGGCAGTTAGGGGAGAGGAAAATTAACAAATATAGGGACTTGTTTTATCCTAAG